>CM028132.1:875012500-876355000 GCA_016271365.2 Neoceratodus forsteri | reverse complement strand
ACAAAAAATGATTAGGTGACCCTATAAACACAGGTACAAGGAATTAAAAAGGAAACAGCACTCACACACACACACACACACATAAATGGCCAGTCACACTACGAACAATGAGTAAAGAAAAGCAGAGTAAAAGTTTATTCAATATGCAAAAAACAGCAGTAAAGGTAAAAGAGGCAATGAGAGCTCCCAAGTAAATGTTGCCAGTGCAACCCACTGACCACAAATATATTATTAATGCTGGGCAGCACATACTTGGTCATCATGTGAATGCCCTCCTATACAGTCTATAGAACAATTATAAATATATAAGATCAAGTTATCAAAATATAACCTGGGGTAACTTGAATCGGGTCATGCAAGGTGCAAAAGTGCAAGTGTGGGACATAATAAAAAAAATACTCTGTGAAAATTAATTAAAATCAACTGACAAAGATAAAGGTCCAAAATGCATGCAGGAATAATAAAAAAATGGCAAGCAGAAGATTCAAAATTCATAAACAATCAGCTCCGACCCCCCCACAAGCCCGCACACTGTATATTTCAGAGACATCAGACAGCATAAGCAGCATTTAACATATTGGCATACCTAATTGCCTCCTCTGGGCCAGTGCAGGGGCTCTGCTCCCTTCAGTCCACCGAGCACTGATGAATTAATCCTCCTCCTGTCCTAGCGTTTCCTTAGCTGCTGCACTGCAGAGACAGTGACCACTACCACCAGCATCAGTCCAGTCAGTGAATAGACCGTACTCAGCACCGTGGCCTCAGGACCAGGTCAGGATCAATTTGGCACAGCAGGGTCAGAACAGCACTCCTGGCAGTCTCACCGGGTCAGGTCCGGGATCACATTCAGAAATCAGAATCAGGATGCACAGCAGGACTATAAAAAAGAAACATCTTCAGATCATACTGCTGCCTGCGTCCTGTGGTGGAGGACAGAACGGCGAGGGACAGACTGAGACATCACAATATATGGCTGGGTGATATTTAAACACTGCACAATAAAGAAGTATGTCATATAACAATAACATAACATTGGTACTACTACTGCCACCAGTCCAATATCCTTCCCAATCACCACCACGTGTCCTCCGCTCCACTCCTCCCCACCCTGCAGTGCCTCTGATGTTATGTTGTTATGATTATTATTACTACTAAAGGGTCTTACACGACGGTACATACTACACACTGTAGTATTTTATTTAACAAATTTAGCCTCAAGTCCTTGACTCAGTCGGCTGGTGGCTCAGTGTCAGCATCAATGGTTACCTTGCACTTTGCAGCCCTCCTTCAGTTGCAGCTTGCTTGCGGCAGTCACTAGTTGGAACTACTGGACTGGCACTTTTCAGTTGGTTGGTACAGTGGCCAGCGGCTTTCTTCCGACATTCTGACTACTCTGCAGCCACTAATATCCTCTCCTCCTCCGCTCTGGAGTTTGGACCAGTAGTCTCTCGGGTCGTCAGGCTGGGCAGCACAGCAGTGAGCACACAGTGACAGGTCACACTCCTCCCAGGCGGACAAAAGGCAGAAGACATTTTAGAACGGTCAGGTCAGGTGTCACTCACTCAGGACTCAGGATGGAGTTAGGAAAGTCGATCAGTACTCGCCATCAGCTCCTGCTCACACAGGGGATCAGCTCAGTTTGCCCAGGTCCTCCAGTCCTGGTGGGCAGGCGGAGGTTTCACTTCTTGCTTGGGATCGGATTTGGGACAAGAAAAGACAGTAAAATTAAAATAAAAGTATTCTACCGTGTTCCACATACCACGTTCTGCACAGGCTGTCAAATCCTGCGCATGGGTGAAACCTGACAGAGACTGTCATGCGTAGAAAGCAAGAGCGCGTAGTAGCATGACAGAAATTGATCTTTTTTTTTGACCCGCAGACTTCTGACCTGCCTGGTTGCCATGGCAACAAACAATAGACGTGACTGTCAGTGAAGTGACGAGAAGTGGAGTTGCAGAGAAGCCCAAAACCTGGATAAAAAAGCACTACAAAGAAAATCTGCCCGGACAAAAATCCTCAGCTGTAAAAGAGGACATGTCTGAGTAAAATAAGACGTCTGGTAACCCTAGCCTTACCTTATGCTGATGTCCAGCATCCCCAAACAATAACAGGTAAAACTTACTGGGCTGCAGAATGAATGGGACAAGGGGGAGGGACTTGATTTGATTTATGTTGCATTATGTTTACAACCTATCTGATACTATCACTCAGATACTATACAATGAATGGCATCTGGGATTGCCTGAAATTGGGGCATTCCATATCCAGAAAACATTGGTCTTATTGCCTTGTTAAAAAGATGTGGCACCTGACCGTGCATAGCTAGCTTTTTAATGCAGTCAGGTGATCTTTTACAGCCAATGAAGTTTCATGTTTTTTTCTTCCCATTTTATAAAGAAGTAGAACATACTCTGACGTATACTGAAAGACAGGAAAACAGAATGAAGTTAATAGTGATTGGAAAAATTAGCACCATTTTCATGTTCTTATCTTATTTCATGTCCTTAAAGGAACCATGACATGGGGGGGGGGGGGCATATAAAATAATATGATTTGTAGGTACACTGCATCTTATTTGTCATATATTTTCTATATTTAGCTTCTCCTTTGTCTGCATAACTGCACATTAGCATGAAAACAGGATCACTGTCCCATAGGTATCATCAGTACCGGATCCTTATCTGTACTGACATTATAAATCACTCACATGATTTCAGCCAATCAGTATGCAGAATCACGGCACCATTTATCCTGTGTACAGTGTGCTCTCATGTGGGAGCATTAGAAAGGAGCACTGCACTTCAGCACTAGGAGAAGGACAGTATAGTAAAAAAAAGAAAAAAGACAACTTATTATACATCACTTGAGCTAAATTTGCTTTATTTATAATAAGGTAATGGGGCATCCAAGGGGTTGCCTCTTTGTGGTCCTCTCACCCAAACCTCGTGCTAAGAGCCTCTTATACCAAGAGAGACACCCCTTGGAGGCCCTTTTAACTTACATTGCAATCCTCTGCTTGCAACTTCACAATCTATTGCTGTGCAAATTGTTATAGTGTCAAACAGAATTTTGATGCCACTTGTAATCTAGGTGGCAGTGGTCCTGCCGTCATGTTAATACAGTGGAAATCACGCATAAAGTGCACGGTACCATGCACCATGCATCACTGCACGGTAGCTATATACACGTTATTCAATGGGTACCATGCTTGTGCACTGCTCGGTATACAGTGTTACCGAGCAACATTTGCTCGATTATCACTGTATGCAGCATTATTAGGATGAAGGAGGATGTCAGCTGCAGAAACTGCGTGCAATATATATAGTCAAAAATATGTCTAACAATGTGTTTTTCCACAGTGTCCTCAGGGACATCCAGAGGCTCTTCAAGGAGCTCTTAGTGTCAGTGCTTTCATAACGTCCAGTGAAATATTTGCACTGACACTAAGAGTTACTTCAAGAGCCCCTGACGTCCCTGAGGCCACTGTGGAAAAACCTTTTCTGTATTTAGCATCCTCCTTTATCCTGATAATGCTACTAATTAACATGACAGCAGGATCCTGCCACATAGATTACACCTGGCATCAAAATTCTGTTTGACAGTATAACCATTTGCACAGCAACAGTTTGTGATACTGCAAGCGGAGGATTGTGATATAAAGTAATAGGGCCTCCAAGGGGTGTCTCTTATTGTATAACAGGGTCTTAGTGTAAAGTCTGGGTGATAGGACCGTAAAGAGGAAACCCCGGAGGTCCCATTATCTTGTTATAAATCACGTGGGTTTACACAGATACATATACAGTGTCGGCAGATAAGGGCCTATGGCCCACCCAGTCTGCCCATTTGAGCTTGTAAGTTCAGTTTATGTTTTCCTAGAAGTCTGTTGCCCCTTATCCCTGACCTCCAGAATTCCTTTATGTCTATCCCATGCATTCTTAAATCCTGTGATTGTTTAGCCCCACCACTTCTTCTGGCAGGTGTTCCACTTGTCCACCACCCATTCTGTGAAGAAATTCTTATCACGTTTCCTCTGAATCATCCTCCTCAACTTCATCCCATGCCCTCTAGTCCTGGAACATCTTTTCACTTAAAATAGTGTATTTCTGCACCCTGTTCCTCCCTGTAAGATACTTGTATGTCTCTATCATATCCCTCTCTCCCTCCTCTCCCTCCTCTCCTCCAGGGAGTACATGTTCAGTTCCTTCAACCTGTCCTCACAGGACTTGTGATGCAATCCATGCACCATCTTTGTTGCCCTCCTCTGAACCTTCTCTACCCTGTCTCGTCCTTCGTGGTAAGGTCTCCAAGTGTACCTGTGCTCAGGTGGGGGCCTCACTAGTGTCTTGTACAGTGGAATTATGACCTCCCTTTTCCTGCTGGTGATGCCCCTGCCTATGCATTCCAGCATCCTATTTGCTTTACTTGCTGCCTTGTCACACTGTTTCCCTACCTTGAGGTCATCAGAGATGATAACCCCAAGATACCTTTCCTGCTTGGTGCATGCTATATCCTCACCCCCCAACTGATATATTGTGCCAGGGTTTTTGTGCCCCATATGCATTATCTTGCACTTCTTTGCATTGAAGTTCAACTGCCAAACCCCTGACCATTCTTCAAGTTTCTGCAGGTCCCTTCTCATGCTGTCTACACCCTCTGGTGTGTCTACTCTGTTACAGAGCTTTGTGTCATCAGCGAACAGTGAAATTCTGCGTTCTAGGTCCTGCGCAATGTCACTGATGAAGATGTTGAATAGGACCGGTCCCAGCACTGATCCCTGTGGTACCCCACTGGTCACTTTTCCCTCTGTGGAGTGACAGCCATTTACCACCACCCTCTGTGTCCTGCTGCCCAGCCAGTTACCTATCCACCACACTACTGTCCTGCCCACACCCATATTCCCCAGTTTGTGTAATAGTGTTCTATGTGGCACAGTGTCAAAGGCCTTGCTGAAGTCCAGATAGGCCATGTCCACTGCCCTCCCCAGATCCACCTCCCTAGTCACCCAGTCAAAAAATTCAGCAAGGCTGGTCTGACATGACCTCCCCCTGGTGAAACCATGCTGCCTTGGGTCCTGTAGTCCACTGACAACCAGATGTTCCACCAATCTCTCCCTCAATAGTGCTTCCAAGATCTTCCCTACTACCGAGGTGAGGCTGACTGGTCTGTAGTTCCCTGCTTCCTCTTTGTTCCCACTTTTGTATAAGGGGACTACATCTGCTATCCTCCAGTCTTTGGGTACATCCCCTGTTTCCAGTGATCGGCTAAACAGGATAGCCAGAGGTTCAGCCACCACCTCTCTTAGTTCTTTAAGGACCCTGGGGTGCACCTCATCTGGCCCCACATCACTTTTAGCATCTAGCTTTTTGAATGCAGCTAGAATTCAGTTCTCCAGCCTCCAATCCTTTGTCTGAATGAAGACACGCAATACAGTAAAACCAATTTCTTGCTATTTCTTTTTAGAGGACAGGTACCTGTTGTTCAGTGTATGTGTGTAGATTGAACAGTGGTCTTTGAAGCACAAATTCTTCTTCAGCATTAATTCCCAATCTGGCTTTTGATGATTCAGTATCACTCATCATTCTAACAGGATCAAATTCAGCTATGACAGCAACCTAGGCAAGAGAAAAAAGGCAGATTGTATTTACAGTTAGAACCCTGCAACCTTGCTTTTTCAGAAGTTGTCAATGTTAGTATTAATTTTATGGTATCAGTGTTTAATACATAGTTAGAAGCATTGCTTTGTTTGTTGTGTGTAGATTCACCAGCTGTCTGGGAATATAAGTACCTGCTGTCTAAGAGCATCAAGACGTTTCTGCCTTTCCTCCTCTTCCCACTTTTGTTGAAGGGCCATCTCAGCCTTCTCTGCAAGATGCTTCTTCAGCAAATCCTGCCTAAACATAACCCTAACAATAAAAAAAAAAAGTTAAATTAATTCAAGAACAAACATCTGTAAAACGTTAAGGGCCTGATAACTGAAGACTACTTAGAACCCAACCATCAAATTGGTCCTTTTTGCCAGGTTCCAGCATGAAATGGCTTAGAACCTTCCTCACCCTGTTCTGTTCTTGCTCTAAAAAGGAATCTCCACAACAGCCTGGCCAGACTGGATGCCTAGTGTTTTAAGAACTAGAGGGGCAGTGCAAGGACAGTGAAGTGGGCTTCCAATCTGAAGCCTAAGTTCCAGCCATGGTCCATCTTGAATGTTTAGAATCTACCTTTTCCACACCTAGGACTGCATTTCTACCACAACAAGGTTAGGAGCAGGGATACAGTCAGAGAGTTACAGGACAAGGTCAAATTCTAGGATAAGTTGTGCTAATCAGATGTGGAAGATATCCACAGGCTGATTGTTAGTATACACTGCACCACTTCTAGACTAGACCCAACCACTCATGATGGAGCTGGATGCACTGAACCAGATTTTGCAACAGACTGTTAATACTTCTCTGCATGATGGTCAAACACTGCCAGCCTTGAAAGAGGCAGTGGTAAGGCCACTGCACGAGAAGGCATCAATAGATCTTGACAACCTCACAAATTTTCGGAAAACAACAAATACAGACTGTGCTAAAAACTGGCACAAGCACAAGTGATGTTAGCAAGTGTACTTAATAGTGGCAAAGCAGAGAGACTGTACAAGCACCCCAGAACTTCAGATCCATGCAAATTCTTCTTCAGGGGACAGAAGTCTGGCCCAACATAATCTGCTTTTATAGCAAATTATTTAAAGAGATACAATTCATTAAGGAGCTCTGCAATGCCAGACTTCCTTTAGGTGCTAACAAACAGATGCCAGGAAATTATTTTAACAGTTCATATAACACAGTGCAAAAGTGTTATGGTGTAAAACACAATACAAGCAAAATTCAAAAAGTTAAGAAAAATGATAATAAAGATTACAAAAGAACTCAACTGCAGAAGTCCATAAGTAACAATAATAATTATGTGATCCTAACAGTGCACATTGCCATAGCATAATTCAGTATTAGCTACTGGAAATTTCAGTGAAGTCTTTCCCATTAAAAATGTTTTATTAGATTTTCAGAAGTACAGTACAATATAAGAAGCAATACATATCCAACATTAAGTCATAAAACATGCAAACAAACACATACTATTAGTTATGAATGACAGATTACATATAGTTGAAGATAAAAATACTCATAAAATGAGAAGATCACTATGTCTATAAAATTATGCATTTTACAAACCTCAACATTAATGTTTAAGTTTAAACCTTTGTGCAAAAGCTTAGGAAGAGGCCCCATATATAATTAAATGTCTCCAGTTTATCTCGCATCACATAGTGAATTCTTTCATTGTTGGCAAGAATTTTCATTGAGTCCAACCACTGTTGAAACAAAAGAGATTTTTCCTCTTTCCAATGTATCAATACTAGTCTTTTAAAGTCGAGAGCAGCTGACAAAATCCAAATTTTAAAATCTTTTTGTATAACACCAAGTGGTATCAGGTCACCCAGAATAAATAATTCTGGGGAGAAGGGAAAGGATATGTTTAGCATTTTCTGACAAAAAAACATAAGTTTGAATCCATCCCTTGTTTATAATTTTACAGGACCAAAAGAGATGTGCCAATCCTGCATCTTTTTCATTACATCTCCAACAAGCCCCTTCTGAAAGTAACCCTAGAGTAAAAAACTGATGAGGGGAGTAATAATAATAATTTAATATCTTAAATTGAATTAGTTTTCCCTGTAATTCTTTACATGCTGAGTGAGCATTGATCCAAAGAGTATTCCAAGGTGATCTGAATACCTAAGTCTTTCTGCCATTTCAACCTCACGTTTTCAGTTAGCCTTTCATTCGAATCTTGCAGAAATTTATAAATTATACTAAAACCCCTAGCTAGGTAAGCAATTTTGAAAAGAAATGCCCAAGTTGTATCAGAAGGGATAGAAAAATCATCTTGCAGTACTGTACTAACAAGTCTATTTCTTAGCTGAAGATACAGGCAGAAATCACACTTGGTACGGCCAAATTTTCTGCGCAGATCCTCAAAAGAAACCAATCTTTCCTTATCATCCCATATATCCCCAAGGGCCCTTATGCCTTTTTGCTTCCAGTTTGCAAACATAAAGCCTTTATTATCTGAAGTAAGCCTGGGATTGTCCCAAATGGGCATACACTTTAGAGGAACATGTTCTACTTTTTTGAGGCAGTTAAATTTCTTGAAAACCAAAATTGATACCTGTATAAAAGGGTGATTGGACAGAAATAAAGGAGTACGGGTACAAAAACAAATCCATCAATTGTAAAGGTGCAACCAGATCCTTCTCTATTTTCACCCACAGAGGAGTAGATGGTAAATCTTGATTCAAAAACCAGTTAGTCAATTGCTTTAGTTTGAAGGCACAAAAATATCCCTGTCACCATGGTAAAGCAAATCCACCTGATTTAATTGGAGCTCTAAGTTACATAGAAACTTAGAATTTGATCACAGATAAGGACCGCTTGGCCCACCCAGTCTGTCAATTTCCCTACTTGATGGATAAGCTGCAGATTCTAGTTAATCAGCAGCTTACTTCCTCCTGCCCCCCACTAGAATTGCCTTATGCCCGTCCCATGCATTCTTGAATTCTCCCACTGTTCCTGACTCCACAACCTCCTCAGGAAGGCTGTTCCATGCATCCACAACTCTCTCTGTGAAAAATACTTTCTAACATTACCTCTGAGCCGTCCCCCTCTATCTTCAAATTGTGCCCCTTGTTCTTGCACATCTCTTCTTCTGAAAGATACTACCCTCTTGTACCTTGTTAATTCCCTTGAGATACTTGAAAGTTTCTATCATGTCCCCCCTCTCCCTCCTTTCCTCAAGGGTATACATATTAAGCTGCTTTAGTCTCTCCTCGTATGTCTTCTGGTGCAGACCTTGCACCATTTTGGTTGCCCTCCTCTGAACAGCATCCACTCTGTCTATGTCTTTGCGGAGATGGGGTCTCCAGAATTGCACGCAGTACTCCAGATGGGGTCTCACTAACTGTCTGTAGAGAGGGATAACAACTTCCTGTTTTCTACTGTTGATGCCTTTCCCTATGCATCCCAGTATCCCCCCAGCCCTCCTTACTGCCTTCTCACATTGCTTGCCCACCTTTAGGTCATCTGATATAATTACTCCTAGGTCTCTTTCGATTTTTGTTGTTGTTATTAACTCCCCACCCATTGTGTACTCTTCCCCCTAGGTTTTTGTTTCCCAGATGCATTACCTTGCACTTCTTTGCATTGAATCTGAGCTTCCACGTATCTGACCATTCCTCCAACCTTGCCAAGTCCCTTTTCATTCTTTCCACCCCACCTTGTGTATCAACCCTGTTGCAGATCTTTGTGTCATCTGCAAAGAGGCATACCTTTCCTTCCATGTGCTCTCCAATGTCACTTATAAAGATTTTAAAGAGGACCGGTCCCAGTACCGACCCTGCGGTACGCAGTTAGTTACCCTCCTTTCTTCACTGTGGACTCGGTTTACTATTACCCTTTGCATCCTGTTGTCCAGGCTACCACCTTGGGACCCACTCCAAGGCTGGCTAACTTGTATATTAATCTTTTGTGTGAGACTGTGTTGAATGCCTTGCTAAAATCTAGGTAGGCCATGTCCACAGCCCCTCCCTGGTCTACTACTTTGGTCACCCAGTCAAAGAAATCTATTAGGTTCGTCTGACATGACCTTCCTGCTGTGAAACCATGCTGCCTTGGGTCCTGTGCTCCACTGGCCTCTAGGTACTCAACAATTCTATCCTTCAGAAGTGATTCCATCATTTTCCCTACCACTGAAGTCAAACTAACTGGTCTGTAGTTTCTTGCCTCTGCCCTGCTCCCACTTTTGTGAAGTGGAATCACATTTGCCCTCTTCCAGTCCTCAGGTACCACTCCATCCTCCCATGATTTGTTAAAGACAGTAGTCAGTGGTGTTACTAGTTCTACCCTTAGTTCTTTTAGTATTCTTGGGTGAATCCCATCAGACACCATTGCTTTTTCCACCCTCAGTTTCAAGAGTTCTTTCAAAACCCCTTCTTCTCTGAATGGACTGGTATTGACCCCCCCCCATTCAGAGTTTCTCCCTTGTTTGGTTTAGGCACCTCCCCCTCCTCATCTGTTGTGAATACTGAGCAGAAATATTCGTTCAGTATCCCTCTTTTTCACTGTCACCCTCTGCCCACATTCCCTCCCCTTTATTAAGTCTCTGTATCGCTCCCTTGGTCTTTCTTTGCTCCTTAATGTACCTATAAAAGGTTTTATCCCCCCTTCTTAACAGAGTTGGCTATCTTTTCCTCAGTTTGTGCCTTTGCTATTCTGACTGCCTTCCCTGCCTCCTTCTGCTTTAACTGATAAAGTTCTCTGTCCTGCTCCTTCTGTCTTTCCTTATATTTCCTGAATGCTATCCTTTTCTCCTTAACCATCCCTGCCACGTCTTTTGAGAACCATAGTGTTTTTTTCCTTCATTCTGTTTTATTGATTTGCTTCACACAAAGGCTTGTTGCCTCTGCGATGGCTGTTTTGATTATTCCCCATTGTTCCTCCACCCCTCCTTCTTGCCGATTTGCTAGTGCTTTTCTAAGGCAATCTCTCATTTTCCCAAAGTCAGCCTTCCTAAATTCCAATACTCTTGTTTTTGTATGGCTTGACTCTATGGCTGTGTTTATTGTGAACCACACTGTTTGGTGGTCACTTGTTCCCAGATGGCTACCCACTTCTAAATCTGAGATCCTTTCTCCTTCCCCATTTGAGAGTACCAGGTCTAAGACTGCTCCCTCCTGAGTGGGTTCCAACACTGGCTGTCTGAGGCATGCCTTGTAGGGCATCAAGAATGACCCTGCTCTTGGATGTGCCTGCAGCGAAGGTACTCCAGTTAACATCTGGCATATTCAGGTCCCACATCAACAATATCTCCCCTTTTTCTGCCATTTTAAGGACGCCTTCTATCATTTCCTTGTCCATTTCCTATCCCTGAGATGGGGGTCTGTACACAACCCCCATGCAGATTGTGGTACCATTTCCTGTCTCCAGGGTGACCCATAGTGATTTATCAACTTCCTGTTTACTCTTTAGTTCTGTTGCTTTAATCCCTTCCCTTATATAGAGAGCTACTCCTCCTCCTCCTCCTCTTTTACTCACCTTGCCCTCCTGTAGACTGTGTATCCTGGTATGTTGACTTCCCACTCACGAGTCTCTGTGTACCATGTTTCAGTGACTGCCACAGTATCCAGGTATCCCTCTTCCATCAAGGCGACTAGCTCAGGGAGGTTGTTGCACAGACTGCGGGCATTGGTACTCATCACCTTCCATTTATTTATGGCCTTACCCCTTTTAGCCCCATCCCTGTCCTTAACACCTTTTTCTGAATTTATCCCTGTCCTGCTCCCTACTGACTTCTCTGTCTTGGTGTTTACCTCTCTAACTACTGCGCTTTGTGGGGGAAGGCTGGGATTTCCCTGCTTCTTTTCAGTGCCCCCCCCCTTGGCTAGTTTAAATGCTTGCCAATGAAGCATTTAAACCTGTCACCTTGGGTCCTGGATCCCCCCCCCGGACAGATGCAGACCATTGTGCCAGTATAAGCCTGCATCCCTCCAGGTGGCTCCCCAGTCCCCAATGAAGCCAAAACCCTGAGCTCCACATCAGTTTTTCAACCATTCATTGAATCCCATGGTACAGAATACCCTAGCATCATCCTTGCCACAGGTAGGCAGCACCTCCGAGAAGGTTACCGTGCATGCTACTTGTCTAAGGCCCCTCCCCAACTCCACAAACTCCTCTTGCACTGCTCTGATCCCATTTACAGCCAGGTCATTTGTCCCTAGGTGGACAATGACATCCAGCTCCCTCCCTCATGCAGCTGCTCCCGCGGTCCTGAGGATTCACTTCCTGTCCCTCCAAGCCGTGGTGCCAGGCAGGCACCTTACCTCCCTATCTTCTTCCTCCCCTACGTCTATACCCCCCTAATGATTGAGTCCCTCATCAGGAGTTGTTTCGTTCCCCTGTGGGGTCTCGTGCCACTCTCCTGTGAGTCCCCTTTGTGGAGGTTCCCAGCATCCTCCTTGGTCTGCACTGCAGGTGCCTCCATAGAGGAACCACTCTTTGCCAGAACAGCATATGAACTGTGGAGAGCTACAACTGGAGGGATGCATCTTTGTTCCACCACCCTCTCCCTCCCTGAGCCCACCTTGGTCCAACTGCTCCTCTTTCTTGGCAACCTCTGAGGTAACGGTGGTGGCCCTGGTGGTCCCTGGGTGGGGGAAGAGGTTTCATGAATCCTAGCCAGGTCAGCCTGGAGACGGGCAACCTCCTCCTTCAGAACAGAGAGGTGCCTGCAAACAGGACAGCATCATAGCCTCGAGAATGTCTCCCGGCACACTGCTGCTCCACAGCCATTGCACTGCACCACTCCCATCTTGACTTATTTTGTGTCCCCTCTCCTGTTGCTTTGTATGCTTATTGTCTCCTACCTCTATGTATTTTTACACTTACTTTCCTACTGCCTATGTGCCCTTACAACTCTCACCCTTTCTGTTCTGGGACAGGAACTTCCTGTAGTCTTCAGTAGTCTCCTTCCTCCGTGCTTGGATTCAGACCTCCAGCAGCTTGGGGGGGGGGATAAAGAGTTTTTTTTTTTTTAGGTTCCTTCAAGGTTGCTGAAACTAATGTGTCTCAGTGATCCTTCCCTTCCTACTGCTAAATAGGAAGTTCCTGTTGTCTGTCAAATTCAGTGGCTATAAAACTAGAACTGGCTTTGGGTGGGAGGGTGGAGAGGTGGGAAGGAGGGCAATTAGTAAAAATCTGTAGTTCTGGACTTCTGTTTCTTGCTCTGCAACCAGTTCTCTTCTGCCAGAAACAGCCGAAAGCTGTAACTGGAGACAAGTGCTTTTGTACACCTAAGCTGCCAAACCACACCCCCAATTAGATTTACTCTCTGCTCTCAGTAAATTAAGCTGATACTGCCCTCTTCCTCAGAAAAACCTTTTTTTTTGTTACTTAAATGAGACCCTCTTCTTCTAATAAAGTATCTGTTTACTTAATCCAAGCAGGTACTACTCCTGCCGAGACAGAAGTGATTAATTGGTAAAAAATCTGTAGTTTTGGACTTCTGTTTCTTGCTCTGCAGCCAGTTCTCTTCTGCCAGAAACAGCAGGAAGCTGTAATTGGAGACAGGTGCTTTTGTACACCTAAGCTGCTAAGCCACACCTCAATTAGATTCACTCTCTGCTCTCAATAAATTAAGCTGATACTGCCCCCTTCCTCAGAAAAAACCTTTTTTTTTTACTTAAATGAGACCCCCTTCTAACAAAGTATTTGTTTGCTTAATCCAAACAGATAATACTCCTGCTGAGACAGTAGTGATTAATTAGTAAAAAATCTGTAGTTCTGGACTTCTGTTTCTTGCTCTGTTTGAGACTGAGTTTAGATAATCTAGGGATCTTCCCATTCCACAAAAAATTAGAAATGACTTTGTCAATTTTACCAAACGATATAGCCGGTATATTAGCCACAAAATTATTGACAAAAAAGAATAGCCTAGGGGCCAGTATCATCTTAAATGAATTAATCTGACCTCATAAAGAGAGGTTCAGACAGGCCCATTTATCCAAATCTGATTTAAAGTTGTTTATAAGTTTTGTAAAGTTATGAGATAGGATTTTGTCAATGGAGTTGAAAATTTTAATCCCTAAATATAATAGACCATTTTCTGGCCAAGCAATGTCTGGACTTTTTTTTAACTTTGCAGCCTCAAAATCTGAATAATTTAACATTAAACACTCCGATTTTGTCCAGTTAACAAACAGGCCTGAAATTTCCCCAAAACTTTGCAACAAATCTCTAACCCTCTGAAGGGAAAAAAGGTGGTTGAGATAGGGTTAATAGGATATCATCTGCGAATGCCAAGGCTTTGTTATTATAACTACCTACCATTATCCCATGAATATTGTCAGCCTTAATTACTCTTTTTAACAAAGGTTCTATAGCCAAAACAAAAAGTAATAGAGAGAGGGCATCCCTGCCTCGACCCCCTACTCAGATGGAATGATTCTGATCTCAGTCCATTCAAAATAATGCAGGCCTTAGGGGAGTCATATAGAGTCTGAATCCATTTAATGATACCGGACCCAAAATTGTTAGCATACAATACCTTGTAAAGATAAATCCATTCTAAGGAATCAAAGGCTTTGCCTATGTCAAGGGAAATAGCTGCAGAGGGGGACTTTTTATTTTTAGGAGCTTGAGAGGCCCAAATAACTGAGAAAAGCCTACAAAAATTATTAGCTGCTTGCCTACTCTGTAGAAAGCCCACCTGCTCCTTCCCTATTAATTTATTAAGCACCTTTGAAATCCTAAGTGCTACTGTTTTTGCAAAAATCTTATAGTCAAAGTTCAAGAGAGAAATAGGCCTTATATTGCCACATTCTGTGGGGTCTTTGTCTTTTTTATGTAACAAACATATATAGGCATTAGTCATAGATTCAGGAAGTTTGTTCGCTACAAGTGAATCATTAAAGGCTGAAAGCAGATTAGGTGAAATAATGGAATTTACAAATTTATAAAATTCTCCCAGGATACCATCTGGACCAGGGGATTTATCCTTAGGCGATTTAGCAATGACCTCAGAGACTTCCTGCAATGATAACGGCATATCAAGTTGTTGCTGTCTTCTTTAGACATAGTTGGAAGCCCAGCTTTTTCCCAAAAATTTTCAATGAGATTATTCTGAAGAATTCCTTTAGATTTGTAAAGATCACTATAAAATGTTCTAACAGTATCATTAATCTTTCTAACATTATTGGTAATTACTCCACCATTGGTTTTAATACATTTAATGTTGTTCTGCTGATGTAGTTTATGCAGGCGATGAGACAACAGTTTCCCCCTGCTTTTTTACCTGCCTCCCAATAATTCTGTTTGATTCTAAATAGGGCGTATTCTATTTTTCCCAGAGAGTACCCTATTTAATTCATATTTTAGGTCCAAAACCTTGTACATGAGATCCTTTCTATTGGGGGGGGGGGGTTGACTTCAGTTGTGTAAGCACATCACTCAGAGATTTTTCTATGTCCTTGATGTCTTTAATTTTCTCTTTTTTTTTTTTAGATGCATATCCAATAATACCCCCTCTTATGAAAGCCTTATAGGCTTCCCAAACAATACCCGAAGAAACCTCGCCATCAGCATTTATCTGAAAGTATGATTTAGTTTCTTCTATGAGCCAGTTTTGGAATTTAATGTCCTGAAGAAGGGATAATACATTAAACCTCCAGTTAGGAGACTTATCGGCTTTATTGTCCATCAAAAGAGAACATTTTAATAAACAGTGGTCAGATATTAAAATATTTTCATAAGAAATGTGGTTTATGTTGTTGCACCAGTTTAAGGACATGAAAAAATAATCCAGTCTGCTCATAGTGCCATGTCTGGCTGACATAAAGGAGTAATCTCTCCCCTTAGGACAAGATAACCTCCAGGCATCGAGTAAACCCGCATCCTCTAACAACTTATGCAGACTTTCTTACGCAGGAGATAAGGAAGGCTGTGAGTGTGATTTATCTAGGCAGGAATCCATAACAGTATTGCAATCACCCCCTAGCAATATTTCATAAGGGCCCAGATTGGCCAAAGCAAAAGATAAGTTATGGAAAAATATCTTCTGGCCTGTGTTGGGTGCATACACATTACAAATAACTATATCCCTACCATATAAGTTACCAAAAAGAATTTGGAATCTTCCTTCAGGATCAATAATATGAGAATGCTAAATAAAGTTAATCCCTTTCCTTATTAGTCTTGCTATCCCTCTTTTCCTTGAAGAAAAACAACAGGATTCAACTGAAGCAACCCAGCTGTTAGCAAGCTTATCTGCTTCTTCTTTGACTAAATGAGTTTCTTGCAATAGGGAAATATTGGCCTTATGAATATTTAAGTGGCGCAGTACTCTATACCTTTTAATAGGAGACCCCAATCCCTGAACATTCCAAGTGTACATATTAATGTTGCTCATCTTATAATAAAATCTTAAAAATAAAATATAATATATAAAATTTGATGGTAGATAAAACAGTGAAACCAAAAGTTTTGTAGTTAACCTTTTTCATTCAGGTAGATTAACAAGTACTATAAAAACCAAAGCCAAAGTAAAATAGTTTGATTAAAGCAATAATTTAGACAATTATAAAGTTTGAACTATAAAATATATTCCTTTTAGTAGATAAAAAAAAAAA
Organism: Neoceratodus forsteri; assembly: GCA_016271365.2. Taxonomy (NCBI): domain Eukaryota; kingdom Metazoa; phylum Chordata; order Ceratodontiformes; family Ceratodontidae; genus Neoceratodus; species Neoceratodus forsteri. Next base: position 876,338,784 of record CM028132.1, on the reverse strand, counting down.
ACAGATACTAAGGGGTTTGTGCCATTGACCACTGAGGACTAACCTCACTTATGGAAACCCACACAAATCTACAATGACCTGTTGTAGAAGAAAACATAACCCACACAATTATGTTAAAGAGTCTAGTGTTAAGGACTTATGTGCAATTAACCATTCCCTGCCTTATGACTGTACCTTGATATCAAAAGCTGAATAAAAGCATATTTTAAAACCCTAGAGGGGTAGAATAGTACAGCAAAAAAATAACTGAATATGACCCAAATACAGTGACCATAATCTCTAAGCTCAAATAGCTTCAAAAAGATGTCTGGAAACCAGGCAACAATCCAGGCATCCAACTTTCCCTGCATCAAAAGTACTTACCACCATATTAGCGTCTACAATAGAACATTCTCCAAAAACAACTATCTTGTACTGCAGCATCCAATCCTCAGGGTGCTACCTGCAAGAAGGATAATTATTAAGATCCTAGCAATATACATCTAGCATAAGAATCGGCACTTCAAACTCACATTAAGTAAGATTTGCAGTGCCTTGATCCACCATGCCAATGTTTGCCAGAGCCTGCAGTAAATAAAGACCCTATAAAGTTCAGATATTCAGGAGCATATTTGAATTTCTCCTGAACGAACATGACATTCAGCATCAGTCAGGCCTGGAAGTAAATTCAGATGCATTGTAAGGAGGGAGCCCATATTACCAAAAAATATATATATAAATAAAATTAGTGATAGATTTGCTGTACTAGCCCTCCCCTCTATATTTGTGATATGTAGCTAGGATATTAAAATGCTACAAATGACTGGATATTTATGAATAAACTGTATCAGGGAAATTTAGATATGTGTAGGGCTGCAAATATTACCTCCTCCCTCCCTCCGTATTTATCAAGGAACATCAGAGTAAAGATAAGTACCACATACAGTATCTTAGGGAACTCAATCCCTGAATCCAAACATTTGTTTTCTTTTTTTTTTTTAAACCAAAATCATTGTTGGAGAACATACTGCAGACATATTCCACAATGTGAATAAGTTAATTACCTGGCACATCGCGAGCAGATCATCAGTAAACAGGAACTAATTCACTTGCACTTCCTGTTTCACTAGCCAACCCCTGCAGTAACGACTTTAATAAACAAACATTACAGCCTTAAAAATATGCAAGGGTTCTACATTAAGAAAGATCAGATGATTTTCTTTTAAAATGATGTTTCATCAGCAACCCTCGACAAGAGTCACATGACTCTCATTGACCCCTCTGTCACAAATCATACGGGTCTTCTACTCATGAATGCAACCTTTACCACCAACAATTTCTTGCACGAATCACGTACTTGCAGTCACCAGTTCAGGGAATTGAACACCTGGTGAACTAGGCTCTTCGAACATGTCAGCTACTGGGCTCAACTAGTTTCGCAAGGCATTAGGTAACTCTAGTTTGTGACTTCCTGGATATCTTGGACCATGCTGCAGATTTTGGAATAGTGGAGTTAGGTATCCCAAGTTTGGAATTGCTTTTTGGTAAGGGAATCTGCAAAGAGCTCAGCTTATGTTTACCAGATATCAAAGGGAATGCAAGGCCTGCAGGACTGTCGCAAGGGCTGCAATGTGGAGTGACAGCAAGTGCATGATGTTCCGAATATGGAAGATAGTCATTTTGAAATTTTCCAGAGGCAGTTGTGGCCTGGTTGTAGTTTTTAAAATTAGAAGGTTTCTTGGCTAAATTCTGCTCTGCTTCCGGCCAACATTTACAAATAAAATTCCAAGCATCTTGCGGGTTCTCAAAACTATGTGACCCTCCACCTCTAGAGATACCTAAAACAGCTGGATGTTGAATGTAGTAAGGGATGTTCAGTTTCTGCAATACAAAACCAATTTCCCCATACGCTTTCCTTTTCTCCACTATTTCGGATGAGAAGTCCTGAAAGATGAAAATGCAATCTTTCCCTCAGTACAAATATTTTTTCTGTCTGGAGACTGCAAGGATTTCTTTTACATTAAATCTTAGAAATCTGACAATAATCGGCCTTGGTTTCTGACCAAGCTTGGGTGGGGATCTCAAAGACCTATGAGCCCTTTTCTATTTCCAAAGGATATTGCCAGTTATAATTTAATAAAGCTGGTAGAAACTCCTGCAGAAAACCAATCATATTATCCCTTCCATTTTCTCTGGAATACCTGCTAGCTACAAGTTATTTCTTCTAGACCTGTTTTCTAGATCATCCACATTTGAGCATAAATATTCTATCTTTCCCATGTTTCTCCCAGTTAAATCTTCTAAGGAGCATAAAGATTCCTCAATTAATGCCATCCTTTCCTCTAAGGTATTAATCCTCTCAACCAGAGTATCAGTTTTTTTATTCTCGTTCCCTGCTTGCTCTTTCAAGGAAAAAATATCTAGATGCATGCTTTGAAGCTTTTCTTTAATGTAGTTTAAATCATTTGTTCCTGTGTTCCCTTTTTTATTCTGTTTACCAACATATTGCAAATTTTTAACAGGACTTGATTTAGGAAAGATTCGGCTACCCTGTCCTGTAAGATATCTTGTTAGGGAGACCCCACTCAGCTCCACTGAAGATGCGGAAGTTCATTTCCCTTCAAACGGCATGAGCACTGCACTTGAGCGTGGTAGATTTAAAAGGGGAAAATTTCTCTAGTTGTAATTAACCGAGCGTGATCAGACTTACGTGTAATGCGGACGAGTTTTATAGCAAGGGAAACTTGCACAAATAACTGCGTTACGCTGACCTTAAACTTTAGAAAGTTATAAAAATCATGAATGTGTGGGAGAGCTCTTCTTTCAAGTGGCCATTCTTCCCTAGTGCCAGCGGGTGCCCCCAATTCTCCAATTTCAGTGAAGTCTACCATGAGCTCCTGGAAGAACATAAAACATAACAGCACTAAAATTAGATACGGTGCAAATTGGAAAAACTCACTGAAACATTTGCCAAAAGTGTGCTACCTACTGAGCCACAGTGTCAGTGGCTCAGTAGGGAGCACACTAACCCCTGAGGCCAGGAGATCAAAGGGCTGTGGGTTCAGTTCCCACATCTGGAACTTGGGTTAATATCCTAGAAATGACACTGTAGTGTAGCATGAGAGGGGTCTTGCACTTCTGAGGTGCCGTCTTTCAGATGAGATGTTAAACCGAGGTCCCATCTGCCTGGATTGGTGGTAGTTCAGGTGGATGTTAAAGATTCCATGGCACTTATCAAAAAAGAGTAGTGGAATTTCCCCCGGTGTCCTGGCCAAATTTCCCTCATTCACTAAAAAATACCACCAACAGCTTAATCTAGTTCAAGGTCAGTTGGCATTCATCTGTATCCCCCTCCCCCGGGTCGCGCCTGAAAATAGGCAGGATTTGTCTAGTGCACTTACCTGGTCAACAAAAACTAAAATTAAAAAAAATAAAAGGAATGGGAAAATGTCCCATCCACCATTTAGGCCATCAGACTGTAGTGCTCCAAGTTTAGAATTAAGCTAACATTCTCTCTGTAAGAGTGCAGGGAGTCTGTCCCCACCTCTGTGGTATGGGGCTATGTGGTCCAATCCAATGTAGTGAAAATCTCTCAGATCAGAACTGTGGACCTTAGTCCAGTGAGTCACCACTAGGGTCTCACATTTGCCCTTCTGGAAGAAGTGTGCATGCTCCTGTACTTTTTCTTTCATAGCACAGATAGTCTGTCCTATGTACAAGGTTGGATAGAAGCACTACAAAGCATAAATGACAAGAAAATTGTGCAAGTGATCCTTTTTCTAGTGTCATACACTTAGTGGTTAACAGGGCTAGTGAAGGAGTTTAGCCATACCTGCACGCTCTGCAAGCACAGCATTTAGAAAAAAACCTTTTGTCTGAAATGGTTTTGAAGGTGGTAGTGTCTGGAAATTGCTCTTTGATAAAACATCTCTAATTCAACTTTCCTGTTAGGAAATCACCAGGGGCAATCCACTATCAAATTTTGAAGGTCAGGATCAGCTCATAGGAGTGGTCAAAACCTACTGAGGATAGCCTGCCACTTTTGGGGTAACATAATTAAATTCTGTCACAAAGTTAATTTGACTAGACATAGTGTTCTTACCCTCTCTTAGTATTAGAAGTTCTGACCTATTGTGATTTCTTGCTGTTAGGTTTGCTGAGGCAAGTAAATCTGGCTCATAGCCTCTGCTCAAAAGTATGGTTTGTAGTTCTGTTGCCTGCCTATTAAATGTTTTTATTTCTGAGAAATTACAACAAAGCTGTAAAACTGCTTGTAAGTCATGCTCTCTAATCGATGGAAAGCGTGGGAGCTATCTCATTACAGAACTGTATTCCCAGCAGAGGTAGGTTTTCTATAATTGTCCATGATAACATGTCCCTCATCTACCTTGCTCTGTAAGTAAGATCTAAAAATGTTGCTCTGAGTGCACATGTAACCCCTAGGGGGTGCTATCCTAAGGGCTACTACCCCTGCCTGCCCTAACTGTGACAGGTTGAGGGGCCCAGCAGTGTTGGCAGGTGCCTCCACCCAGAGGTTGGGGTCAGAACAGTCGAGATTGACTCGGTCACAGACCTCTGGGTTGCTGCAACCCCCCCTTTCTTCCTACTAGCGGCCCACACAGTTCAATTTCAGTGTCCTTACCATATACACTTACCCCCCGGGTCGAACAAATCAGCTCACTCCGGGGATCCCCTGAAAAGCAAGGTTCAGTTACATCACATTTACTGTGCAATATTTTCCCATTACTACACAGACTAGCCAGTGTACTTTTGCAAAATAAGCAATCTGACTTATTCAAGAGAAGACAACAAGGATCGGGGGAAATCAGGGTGATTGGCTTACCACTATAATATATGTTTGACTACCTAGGGCTCTGTGCACAGGCCTAACCTATTAATTACTGTCTATGGGTACCCAAGCCCTAATGGCTAGTTCCTCGATGCAGCTGGTTGGGGCCCTGACACAGACAAGCATTTAATTCCTGAGCAGAGCAGATGGAGCCAGAAGGCTCAGTTAGTAGTCAGCAATACAACAAGACGATTTTGCCTTTAATTGTAACCTTTAACAGGGAGCTACCGTGATTCAGTACTCACAGCTCCAACAGAGAACCACTCTTTCACCACTCGCAGGGCTGAGCCTGAGCTTCAAAGGCCTCCTCACGCATTTATATGGAAAACAACAGAGGGGTACCATACCAGGCAGCTGCTTCTGGGACCCGACCAAACTCACAGCTATCCGGGCGTCTCACTGCAGCTTCACTGTCCTGACAGACCGTGCGCTATTTAGCAGATTCTCCAGTCCTCTACAGGGTGAGCCTGGTAGGTAGCTGCGCTTTTACACAGCCTCCTCCAATTGCCGCCTCATGGATGCAGTCCAAAGCTAGCTGGCTATTCAAACCAGCCGACTCAGGCCTTTCACGCACTTCCCACGTGAACAGTCAACAGCGCAGGAGCACAGAGCTCCTTCCTCATTCACAGCCACAACGTCTCTTCTCCTGGACAGCTAAGGCCAGTCTCTCTATTCGGGCACTACCCAACTATAGGTGGGCTGCAGATGCCAGTCACTCATTATTGCCCTCATTGGGGCAAAAAGGCACCATGGCCCAGAATGCCACTTCCCAGAATTACAAGCTGCGTCCCCATTGGTCAGCTGGCTCCCTCTAGAGTCCTGATTTCTGGTTGGTCACTTCCACACCATTTTAGATGCCCCTTAGCTACTACTGGACCCCTTCAGCACAGTCTGGGTCCAGAATGGAGGGGCACAGCACTAAGTCCCAGCTGTAAATAAAAGGAGTTATACAAACTGCAATTTTACCAACACTAGACATGTCCTCCAGGGAATGACTACATCTTTCAGATGGGCTCCCTCAGCGCTCCTAGCGACCGTAGAAACAGAGTGATCAGACCACAGTCCAAGGCGGGATTCGAGCAGGGAAACCCAAGTCCCCCTATTTATACCATTAAAGCCTGTAAGCAGGCAGCTCTTAAAGAGGCAGTACTGGAGGCTTTAACAGCACTCACAATGACCGAAATTAATGGCCTTACAGCGAACACCAGTCAGGCACGGAGCATTTAGACAAGCTCGGGGAAAGCTTTTAAAAACCCCCCATTTGTAGGGGGGTTACACCCTTCCTGGCCTGGAAAGAACTTGGCGTCCGCGTCAAGTAGTTACCCTTAATTCACTTTAAGGCGAACAGCTTAAATAACATTATATCACACTTTATATTACATGCAATGTTACTGTATTCTTAATTTACTACTGTTTATGCAGCCTTACACACAGATAACCTTTTTCTTGTTAAATCAGGTCATTACTTCCTGCCCATGACACCTGGAAAGAGGGAACCCTTCCCTATCAGCTACTTGCGGGCTACCTAAAGCAGGGGTACCATACTCAAAGGGCAATACTAACAGGCTGGAGTTATCCCCCAAGGCCAACTTAGGCAAGGAGCTCGGGGACACATACACCCCCTTTATGGACCACATTTAAGGGCAGGTCCACAGGCTGACCCAGAGACTCATAACTCAACTTTACTAGAGGCCGTACTTCTCGGCTGGAGCACCTAGGAGTGTCAGAAAAACCTGCTACAGGCCCCAATTCCATTTCAGCCTCATTGAGATTAGTAGGCTAAACCTCCACAGGAGAAGGGAACCCCGTGCCCATAGTACTTTCGGGGACATGACCCTCTATATTAGGACCCACACTACTTAGCTCAGCTGGGGACAGTTCGGGTACTGGCAAGGAACCATCAGGGCACTCAAAATATTCCTCAGGTTCTGGCATATCACTGGATTGCTCCCCCACATCACCTTCTTCTTCAGAAAAGTCAGATAGTTCAGCCAGGCCAGACAGTTCAGCCAGGCTCAAGGATCCCACCCCTTCAGCTTGAATGCCACTCACTTCATCTTCTGGAAGCATTGACTCCAGTGACAGAGCTGGGGACTCAGACAGTCCAGAAAGCCCAACTTCGTCTCCAGAGTTGATTAGGGGATTGCCCCGAAACAGTTGGCTCAGTTCATAAGAGGGTTAGTATTCAATATTATTCTCACTGTCCTCAGACACAGACTGGTGATCATCTTCATCAGAGGAGGTTGGAGAAGGTCTTTTTAGTTTGCTTGCTGAAGAATCAAGTGGTCTGGGTTCTTTCTTGGCAGAAGCTCTAGTCACAGGCCTGGAAGGGGGGGCATTAAGAGGTTCAGCTTCTATCAAAATTTGCCCGATTGGCAGCAGGTGATTTCTGTGTATAGTTTTCACATCTTTTGAACTGTTTTCAGACCGCACTTTATATACAGGTAAATTTGCCAATTTTCCCACAACAATGAGGGAGGTGATGCCATCTGTCAGCAATCTTATGTTTGCCATGCAGTCCCAAATTCCTCAATAGCACTCTGTCCCCTTCTCTCAGTTCCATTGCTTTCACTTTCTTATCATACCTTTCCTTATTGGCCAGGTTTCACTTAGCAGCCATGGTCTGGGCTAATTGGTAAGCATGGTTGAGTTGGGCCTGCAACTTTTGCACATACTGTAGATGATTGTCTACTAGAACCCCATCAGGAGAAACCCCGAAGCATACATCCACCGGCAGCCTAGCCTCTCTCCAAAACATCAGTCTGTACGGGGAAAATCCAGTGGCATCACTTCTGGTGCAGTTATAAGCATGTAACAGGGTGCTAATCTGTTGGCTCCATCTAGGCTTGTCTTTAGGTTGCAGTGTGCCCAACATATCAAGCAATGTGCGGTTAAATCTTTCAGGCTGAGAATCCCCCTGAGGGTGGTACGGGGTGGTTCTTGACTTTCGAACCCCCCCATAAAGACAGCATTTCTTTGATCAGGCGGCTCTCAAAATCTCTTCCTTGGTCGGAGTGAATCTGTTGAGGTGCCCCATAGCGGACAAAGAAATTTTCCACAAGTACTTTAGCCATCGTGGTTGCTTTTTGATCTTTAGTAGGGAAAAGCCTGTGCATACCGGGTAAAATGATCAGTGACTACCAATATGTTGCTGATGTTTTTCAGATCTGGCTCTAGACTCAGGAAATCAATGCAGACCAGTTCCATAGGGGCACTAGTAGTGATTTTGACCATGGTGGCAGCTCTGTGAGGTAGGGCTTTTCTTTGCAAACAGCAACCGCAGGTCTTGACATACTGCTCCACATCTGCACTCATTTTTGGCCAGTAGAATCGGGTCTGTACCAGGTCAAGAGTTCAGTCTATGCCAAGATGCCCCATGTGGTCATGCAGGGATTGCAACACCAGTTCTCTAAAAACGGTGGGCAACACCAGTTGTTGTTTGTCTATCTGCCCCTCTCTGTCCACAGTCTCCCTGTATATCAGTCTATTGTTCAATTTCAATTTTGGGCCTTCTTTATATAACAGGGCAGTTCTCAATTCAGTGGACCACAGTTAAGACACATCTCTCCTGGATTGCAGAGCCTCCAAAGCAGTTTTTATCATGGGGTCTCGGGATTGATCCAGTCGGAGACTATCATTGTCGAATTGGGGCAGTGCACTGGTGTCCAATGCAGAAAAATGACAGTAAGCAGCTGGTAGGCAGTTCTCAGATGGCCCCAAGCAATCCACCACACAGTCCACAATATCAGAAGACACCGGCTCTTCTTTGTCAAATTTTTGGCAAAGGGCTCTTATGTCAGGCTCTGACAACCTAACCCAGTCGTTTCGGGGCACAGGCCTCTGAGAGAGAGCATCCACATCTATATGGTTTAGGCCTGCTCGGTACTCAACAGCATAGTCATAGGTGCCAAAACAGAGAGCCACCTATGTCCAGTGGCATCCAGCTTGGCTGAGGTCTGCACATATGTCAGAGGATTGTTATCAGTCTTTACCAATATCTTGGCACCGTACAAGTAGTCATGAAATTGATCAACAATGGCCCACTTCAGGGCCAGGAACTCTAATTTATGCACTGGATAGTTTTTTTCTAAGGGAGTCAGGCTTCTGCTGGTGAAAGCTACAGACCTTAGCCCATTTGGGTGCTTCTGATATAAGACAGCCCCCAATCCCTGTAGGCTGGCATCAGTATGGAGAACGTACGGCTTGGCCGGGTCAGCGTAGGCCAGCACTGGGGCATGGGTAAGTTGATATATAATGTCATAGACAGCTTCCTCACACTCAGTAGTCCAGCGGTTTCCGAACACATCATTCGGACAAAAATACTTTCTTTCCGTTCCAGAGAGCTCAACTTTTTAATACTTTTTGTGGGTGGGAGGGTACCCCTGAGTGAGGTTGAGGAGGGGGCAGATCACCCGAGAATAGTCTTTAATAAACCGCCTATAATATCCACAAAACCCCAGGAACCATTGCAGTTCTTTCAAATTCTTTGGCTGAGGTCAAGTAGTCAGTGACTCCATCTTGCTGGGGTCAATCTCTGTGCCTTCAGTGGACACTATGTGGCCCACATACTTCACAGAGGTTTGAAAGAATTGGCATTTGTCAATAGATAACTTAAGACCAAAATCCTCCAACCGATCTAGGACCTTGAACAATCGACGTTCATGTTCTTCCAATGAGCTGCCAAACACTATGACATCGTCCAAGTAAACCAGACACTCGAGCAAGTTCATATCCCCCACAGCACATTCCATCAGGTGCTGAAAAGTAACCGGGGCACCTGAGATCACTTGAGACATCTGGATAAACTCATAGAAACCTAGGGGGCAAATGAATGCAGTCTTCTCTCGATCCTCAGGAGCCATTGGGATCTGATAGTACCCACTGCGGAGATCTAGCACAGAGAACCACTTACTGCCATTCAGACAGTACAAGGCATCCTGTATGCGTGGCATGGTATACTGGTCAGGGATGGTCCGCCGGTTCAGAGTACAGTAGTCCACACACATCCGAACAGCCCCATTCTTTTTCCTCACTATGACAATGGGGGAAGCATAAGGGCTCCTGGATTCTTGTATCACACCAGCAGCAAACATCTCTTGCAGATGCCATCTCACATCGACTATATCGGCAGGGGCTAAGCGCCAAGACCTCTCTCGGAAAGGCCTTTCATCATGCAGGCGAATGCAGTGCTCGGACCCCCGGACACAACCCACATCCCACTCCTTCAGGGAAAAAACCTGGTCTCTTTGGGCAAGCTTCTCACTGACTTTTACTTTCCATTCAGCAGGCAATGGGGAGTCACCAAAATCAAACAAGTCTGGTGTGACTCTGTCATCCTTCCCCAAACCCTTGCGGTGAGGGAGCACTGCAGTATCCACACAATGCACACTAGCCAAGGTGCAGCCCCTATTTACTCAAATGTTTTTGTCAGACACATTATGAACTTGAACCTTTACTCTCCTGGCATAAGCATGGGCCCTAGCAGGCAAGATACTGGGTTTAACCAGCAGTCCTCCAGACAACTTCCCTTCTCCAGGCGCATCCAGCATCAATGGTTTATTTTTGACATCCTTTTTAAGCCGAACCTCCCCTTGCAAGACACACTGGGCATTTGGAGCCAATAGCAACTGCTCTGGATCCTTCCTCCACATAACACCCACTGGGCCTTCAGGTTCCTCCTGACTAACTTTTCTCTGAGCCTCATAGGCCTTCTGGATCAAGACGGGTATCCTGAGGCTCGCCCAGTCCCGGACACCTGCTTTTCAGAACACAACTGGGCTAATCGGCCAAACATGTGAGCATTTGTCCCAATCAACAAGGGCACCCCATCATACAGTCCAGTGGGGGGCAGACTAAGCCAAAGTTTCCACCTGTTCATCCACTCCAGCCACAGAAGTAGGAAATGACAACCAGATCCAGATGTACCCCAGATACGGATAAGCCTTGTCACTCAGCCCCAATACATGTAGGCCATCCAAGAGTTGTAGTGGTACCTCAGGTATATGTGTCTGATACCAGTCCTGAAACATAATGGTCACCTGAGAGCCACTATCCAATACTGCTCGGGTGGGAATCCCATTTACCTGCACCGGGGCCTCCATCGAGGGCCCGACCACATCAGACCACTCGGGGGGAACAGCATTAACAGTTGCTTGGGCATTGGCCCGGACCACAAAACTCTTTCTGGGGGGTTGGACGTGGGACCTACGATGCCAAGTGATTAGTCTGCTGTTGACCTTCCTTACATTCTCCGGCAACTGGCATTCAGTCTGAAAGTGTCCAACCTCCCCACAATGGTAACAGAACTTGGGGTCCTGGGGGTCTCTATGGGGAGGGAGCTACTTAATTTGCTGGGGGGCCCTCTGGGGGACGAGGGGATTCCCCTGGTCCAGGGCATGGGTTTCTAGATAACTCAGGTTCCCCAGGCCTAACGGGGGCGGGGTAGTGGATCGTTTCAAGTCTCTCAGCAGCTCTCATAAATTCCTGACCTCGGTCTTCAATTCACTTTCTACTTGGGGATAAGAGGAAATGGCACGCACCCCTACCCCTCCCTGTAACTCTGGGGATACATCAGGCCCTCCTGAAGGGTGGGACTCATCAGGTTCACTAGACTCAGGGGTTGGGCTCAATTTCACAGCCCCCACATAGGGTTCCCACCCTCTTCATCAGTCTCTACTTCTCTAATCTCCCTCATCAATTGACAGTATTCAGGCAGGGCAGCTCGCCGATCATGTAACTTAAGTTTCAACAGTATCACATTGGAAAATCTAGCAGACTTTAAAACATGTTCCAACCTGACCTGGTTCAAGGCTGAGGCGGTGACCCCCCCTTTCTGGTAGGCCTTCTGTAAAGCCCTTTCCACCCTGGTGACAAAGGTGGAAAGCTTCTCATTCCTCCACTGCTTAGCAGACTTGAATTTCCATAATAAGTCTTCCCCAGTTTCTGTGCTCCCAAACACTCCCTCTAGAGTGGAAAGATACTCTGCGGCGGTAGCTTCCAGGCTAGTGGCCCACAAAAACCGAACAGCTTCCAAAGCAGGACCCAGCAGACTCTCCATCAGTCTCTTTCATTTCTCCCCCTCAGAGCATTGCCACTCCTGGACTAGAGGGGTGGCGTAGTCCATCCACGCCTCCAAATCATCCTCCCCTGAAGGCACTGGCACTGTGCCAGAAAAAGTTTTAGCCTACAGTAAGAATCCAGCTGTATGGAGGGAACCACTAGGGGTGGGGAAGCCAAGATAGAACTCTTGGGGGGCTCCGGAGAGTCACCAGGGGAGGCCTGAGGGGTGGGTTCACCGGAAAGGTCCAAGGCCTGCATTAACTCTTGGGTAGTTCTCTCTTCTACAGCCAACAATTTAAGTAGCTTATCTTTGAAACTATTAGTCTGGGGAGACCCCACCGGGGGTGACTGTTCCACTCTGTATGTGAATGACCCTCCACCCTAGTTGGGCACCCTCTGGGTAAATCACTGGGGGCACCCTCTCAGGGTCAATGGCTATACCACACAAGAGTAGCACCTGCAAAGTCTGATCAAGTAGGTCAGCCATACGCCCCTTCACCTCTACCATGCCCAAACATTTGACACGCTCCATAGCAGAAATAATGTCAGCGGTCGTTGTCCCCAGAGGTACATCTAGTAGTAACACAGCTCTTCGGCTTCACCCCACCCCATCAATTTATGTACCATCGTTTTAATAGGGTCCAGCTTAATCTTAGCCATGATATCCCCTTCCAGTTTTTCTTTTAAATTATCCATAGTTATGCACTTCACCCACTAGAGGACGCTAATCCCAGTAGTGACTCCAATTTGTAACCCCGAGGGGGCACTATCCTAAGGGCTACTACCCCTGCCTGCCCTAACTGTGACAGGTTGAGGGGCCCAGATCCGTTGGCGGGTGTCTCCACTCAGTGGTCGGGGTCAGAACAGTCGAGATTGGCTCGGTCACAGACCTCTGGGTTGCTGCAACCCCCCTTTCTTCCCACCAGTGGCCCACACAGTTCAATTTCAGTGTCCTTACCATATACACTTACCCCCCCGGCTCGAACCACTCAGCTCACTCTGGGGATCCCCTGAAAAGCAAGGTTCAGTTACATCACATTTACTGTGCAATATTTTCCCATTACTACACAGACTAGCCAGTGCACTTTTGCAAAATAAGCAATCTGATTTATTCAAGGGAAGACAACAAGGATCGGGGGAAATCAGGGTGATTGGCTTACCACTATAATATATGTTTGACTACCTAGGGCTCTGTGCACAGGCCTAACCTATTAATTACAGTCTATGGGTACCCAAGCCCTAATGGCTAGTTCCTCGATGCAGCTGGTTGGGGCCCTGACACAGACAAGCATTTAATTCCTGAGCAGAGCAGATGGAGCCAGAAGGCTCAATTAGTACAGTCAGCAATACAACAAGATGATTTTGCCTTTAATTGTAACCTTTAACAGGGAGCTACCCTGAATCAGTACTCACAACTCCAACAGAGAACCACTCTTTCACCACTCGCAGGGCTGAGCCTGAGCTTCAAAGGCCTCCTCACACATTTATATGGAAAACAACAGAGGGGGTACCATACCAGACAGCTGCTTCTGGGACCCAACCGAACTCACAGCTATCCGGGCGTCTCACTGCAGCTTCACTGTCCTGACAGACCGAGTGCTATTTAGCAGATTCTCCAGTCCTCTACAGGGTGAGCCTGGTAGGTAGCTGCGCTTTTACACAGCCTCCTCTGATTGCCGCCTCACGGATGCAGTCCGAAGCTCGCTGGCTATTCAAACCAGCCGACTCAGGCCTTTCACGTGCTTCCCGCGTGAACACTCAATGGCGCAGGAGCACAGAGCTCCTTCCTCACTCACAGCCACAACGTCTCTTCTCCTAGACAGCTAAGGTCAGTCTCTCTATTTGGGCGCTACCCAACTCTATAGGTGGGCTGCAGATGCCAGTCACTCATTATTGCCCTCATTGGGGTAAAACGGCACCATGGCCCAGAATGCCACTTCCCAGAATTACAAGCTGTGTCCCTATTGGTCAGCCGGCTCCATCTAGAGTCCTGATTTCTGGTTGGTCACTTCCACACCATTTTAGATGCCCCTTAGCTACTACTGGACCCCTTCAGCACAGTCTGGGTCCAAAATGGAGGGGCACAGCACTAAGTCCCAGCTGTAAATAAAAGGAGTTAAACAAACTGCAATTTTACCAACACTATGCATGTCCTCCAGGGAATGACTACATCTTTCAGATGGGCTCCCTCAGCGCTCTTAGCGACTGCAGAAATGGGCGATCAGACTGCAGTCCAAGGCGGGATTTGAGCAGGGAAACCCTAGTCCCCCTATTTATACCATTAAAGCCTGCAAGCAGGCAGCTCTTAAAGAGGCAGTACTGGAGGCTTTAACAGCACTCATAACGCCTGAAATTAACGGCCTTACTCCGAACACCAGTCAGGCACGGAGCATTTAGGCAAGCTCCGGGAAAGCTTTTAAGAACCCCCCATTTCTAGGGGGATTACACACACAATACATAAACTTAAGGTTCCATGGATTGTCACTGATATAGTAACAAAATCTTGTGCCTTCTGGGGGCTACCTCCCCAGATGCACAGGATATTGTCAATATAGCACCCCAGTATTTGATCCTGACAGCAAAAGGATTCTGTCTGGATTCACAGATGGATGCCTCCTCCCACCAACCCCAAAATACGCTGGTGTAAGAAGGCACCATCACCAACCCCAAGGCAGGGCCACATACCTGAAGAAAGTAGTTAGAATTAAAGGCGAAATAACTGCAGATCAGGATCAATTTGAGTATGTCAATGACAAATTCTGATGAGAGAGTCAGTGTCATAAAAGTCCACAAAGAAACTGACTGTATTTAGGCCCAGATGATGTTAGATGCAGGTGTAGAGTGAGGTTATATTGATAGTGAGCCACACATCACCTTCATCCCATTTGTAAGTGTCCAAGACCTCCAGCACCACCATCATTGGGGGGAGGGCATGCCAGATGAATAAACAGGATGGCATCCTTAAAACCATTGTTTGTACAAATGCGTCCAGAAAACTGGACAGGTTTTCTGTCAAGGAATCTATACCAAATACAATGGGTCTACCAGTGAATACTGGATGTCCTTGTGCAGTTTTGGGAGCAGATAAAATGTTGGGAGCTTAGGGCAGTCTTGTTTCAAGTAAAATAAAAAAAACTCATCCTTTGTGATAAAGCTCGTTTGAAGACTATTATTCAAACAACTGTTCATATGTTTATACATAGCCCAGTTGGATCAGTATCCAGAGGACAATACTTGTTCTAGTACTGTAGCTTCCTAAGGGTCTCCTCCAGATAGTAGTCTTTGTCCATGACTATTACCTGTCTGCCCTTGTCAACCTGCTTAACCACAATGGCCTCCATATTTTTTAATTTGTCCAAAACTTTGGACTCTTCCGGAGAGAGGCTGGAATGTCTCTTGTGTCTTGAGGCACTGATCAACTGTTCTACTCCCGGAGTCACCAGTCTCTCAAACATAATGATAATCAGTGACAATACTTTGATGGGATAGAAGGTCAATTAAAGTTTAAAAGACTTCCATCTGGTGTTAAAGTCCATTATCACTTCTTCAGTAGGAAATGTCTCATTGCTTAGATTAGTATTCATCCGACTCTGCAGATGGCAGAATCACAGCATAGAAATATAGAACTTGATGGAAGATAAGGCCTGCTTGGCCCACCTAGTTTGCCCATTTCTCTACCTAACGGATAAGCTGCAGATCCTAGTTAACCAACAGCCTACTTCCTCCTACCCCCCACTAGAATTGCCTTATGTGTGTCCCATGCATTCTTCATTTTCCCCACTGTGTTTGACCCCACAACCTCCTCAGGAAGGCCGTTCTATGCATCTACAACCCTCTCCATGAAAAAGTACTTCCTCACGTTCCCTCTGAGCCGTCCCCCCTCTATCTTCAAATTGCATCCCCTTGTTCTTGCACATCTCTTTTTCTGAAAGATGCTACCCTCTTGGACTTTGTTAATTCCCTTGAGGTACTTGAAAGTTTCTATCATGTTCATGCCCCGCCCTCGAGGGTATACATATTAAACTCCTTTAGTTTCTCTTTGTATGGCTTTTGGTGTAGACCCTGCAACATTTTAGTCGCCCTCCTCTGGACAGCCTCCATTCTGTCTATGTCCTTGTGGAGATGGGTTCTTCAGAATGGCACGCAGTACTCCAGATGGGGTCTCACCAACTGTCTGTACAGAGGGATAACAACTTCTTGTTTTCTACTGGTGATGCCTCTCCCTATGCATCCCGGTATCTCCCCAGCCCTCCTTACTGCCTTCTCACATTGCTTGCCCACCTTTAGGTCATCTGATATGACTACCCCCAGATGCCTTTCCACTTTTGTTGTTGTTAGTATCTCACCCTCCATTGTGTACTCTTCACCCAAGTTTTTGTTTCCTAGGTGCATTACTTTGCACTTCTCTTTGTTGAATCCAAGCTGCCATACATTTGACCATTCCTCCAACCTTGCCAAGTCCCTTCTCATCCTTTCCACCCCACCTTGTATATCAACCCTGTTGCAGATCTTTGTGTCGTCTGCAAAGAGACATACTTTTCCTTCCAGTCCCTCGGCAATGTCATTTATAAAGACATTAAAGAGGACAGGTCTCAATACTGAACCAAGCAGTACCCCGCTAGTAACCCCTCTTTCTTCAGAGTGGGATCCATTTACTATTACCCCCTGTGTCCTGTTGTCCAACCAATTTTATACCCAGACTACCACCTTGGGACCCACTCCAAGGCTGGCTAACTTGTTCATTAATCTTTTGTGTGGGACTGTGTCAAATGCCTTGCTAAAGTTTAGGTAGGCCATGTCCACAGCCCCTCCCTGGTCTACTACTTTGGTCACCCAGTCAAAGAAATCTATTCGATTCATCTGACATGAACTTCCCGCTGTGAATTCATGCTGCCTTGGGTCCTGTGCCCCACTGCCCTCTAAATACTCAACAATTCTTTACTTTAGAAGTGATTCCATCATTTTCCCTACCACCGAGGTCAAACTAACAGGACTGTAGTTCCCTGCCTCTGCCTTGCTCCCACTTTTGTGAAGTGGAATCACATCCACCCTCCTCCAGTCCTCAGGTACCACACCATCCTCCCATGATTTGTTAAAGAGGGTAGTCAGTGGTGTCACAAGTTCTCCCCTTAGTTCTTTTAGAATTCTAGGTGGGTGAATCCCGTCAGACCCCATTGCTTTGTCCACTTTCAGTTCTGAGAGTTCTTTCAGAACCCTTTTTCTATGAATGGACTGGTATCGATCCCCCTATCTAGAGTGTTTCTATTGTTTGGTTTAGGTACCTCCCCCTCCTCTTCTTTTCTGAATACTGAGCAGAAGTATTCATTCAGTATCCCTGCTTTTTCACTGTCACCCTCTGCCCACATTCCCTCCCTTGGTCTTTCTTCGCTCCCTAATGTACCTATAAAAGGTTTTATTCCCCTTCTTAACAGAGCTGGCTATCTTTTCCTCAGTTTGGGCCTTTGCTATTCTGACTGCCTTCCCTGCTTTCTTCTGCTTTAACTGATATAGTTCTCTGTCCTGCTCCTTCTGGGTTTCCTTATATTTTCTGAATGCTATCCTTTTCTCCTTAACCTTCCTTGCCACCTCTTTTAAGAACCATAGTGGATTTTTCTTTCATTTTGTTTTGATTTGCTTTACACAAAGGCTTTTTGCCTCTGTGATGGCAGTTTTGAGTTTTCCCTATTGTTCTTCCACCCCTCCTTCTTGCCCGTTTGCTAGTGCTTTTCTGAGGCACTCTCCTATTTTGCCAAAGTCAGCACTCCTAAAGTCCAACACACTTGCTTTTGTATGGCTTGACTCAACAGCTGTGTTTATTGTGAACCACACTGTTCAATGGTCACTTGTTCCCAGATGGCTACCCACTTCTAAATCTGAGAGCCTCTCTCCATCCCCATTTGAGAGTACCAGGTCTAAGATTGCTCCCTCCTAAGTGGGTTCCAACACTAGCTGTCTGAGGCATGCCCCCTGTAGGGCATCGATAATTACCCTGCTCTTGGATGTGGCTGCAGGAAACGTGTTCCAGTTAATGTCTGGCATATTCAGGTCCCCCATCAACAATATTTCTCCTTGTTCTGCCATTCTAAGGATTCCTTCTATCATTTTCTTATCCACTGCCTCCTCCTGAGACAGGGGTCTGAACAACCTCTGTGAGGATTGTGGTGCCATTTCCTGTCGCTAGGGTGACCCACAGTGCCTCCTGTCCTCCTTGTTTACCCTTGAGTTCTGTTGCTTTGATTCCTTCCCTTATGTAGAAAGCTACTCCTCTTCCTCTTTTACCCTCCCTGTCCCTCTTGTAGATTGTGTATCCTGGTATGTTGACATCTCAGTCATGGTTCTCTGTGTACCATGTTTCTGTGACTGCCACGATATCCAAGCATCCGTTTTCAAGGCCACTAGTTCATGGAGCTTGTTATACGGACTATGGGCATTGGTACTCATCGCCCTTCATTTTTTGATGGCCTTACCCCTTTTAAGCCCATCCCTGTCCTTACTGCCTTTGCCTTTTTCGGGAGTTACCCCTGTCCTGCTCCCTATCGACTTCTCTACCTTTGTGTCTACTTCACTAACTAGCCTGTTTTGTGGGGGGGGGTGAGATTTCCCTGCTTCTCTTCAGAGCCTCCCCCTTGACTAGTTTAAATGCTTGCCAATGAAGCATTTAAACCTATCACCTAGGACCCTGGCTCCCCTCCTGGACAGCAGGTGCTTATCAGTATGAATCTCTCCAGTAAAGACCCCTGCAGGACCTAGAAACATAGAAACATAGAATTTGACGGCAGATAAGGACCGCTTGGCCCACCCAGTCTGCCCATTTCCCTACCTGATGGATAAGCTGCAGATCCTAGTTAACCAGCAGCCTACTTCTTCCTACCCCAACCCCCTAGAATTGCCTTATGACTGTCCCATGCATGCTTGAATTCCACCACTGTTTTTGACTCCACAACCTCCTCTGGAAGGCTGTTCCATACATCCACAACCCTCTCTGTGAAAAAATACTTCCTTAAATTACCTCTGAGCCGCCCCTTCTATCTTCAAATTGTGCCCCCTTGTTCTTGTTCACCTCTTTTTTGAAGATGCTACTCTCTTGGACTTTGTTGATTCCTTGAGGTACTTGAAAGTTTCTATCATGTCCCCCTCTCCCTCCTTTCCTCGAGGCTATACATATTAAGCTCCTTAAGTCTCTCTTCATATGTCTTCAGTTGCAGACCCTGCACCATTTTAGTTACCCTCCTCTGGACAGCTTCCATCCTGTCTAGGGTCTTTGCAGAGATTGGGTCTCCAGAATTGCATGAGTACTCAGATGTGGTCTCACCAGCTGTCTGTACAGAGGGATAATAACTTCTTGTTTTCTGGTGATGCCTCTCCCTGTGCATCAGTGATCCCCAACCCTCCTTGCTGCCCTCTCACATTGCTTGCCCACCTTTAGGTCATCTGATATGACTACCCCAGGTCCCTTTCCATTTTGTTGTTGTTAGTATCTCACCCCATTGTGTACTCTTCCCTGGGTTTTGTTTCCCAGGTGCATTACCTTGCCTTCTTAGCATTGAATCTAAGCTGCCATACATTTCACCATTCCTCTAACCTTGCCAAGTCCCTTCTCATCCTTTCCACCCCACCTTGTGCATCAACTCTGTTGCAGATCTTTGTGTCATCTGCAAAGAGACATGCCTTTCCTTCCAGTCCCTCTGCAATGTAACATAAAGAAATTGAAGAGGACCGGTCCTAATACTGAACCCTGTGGTCCCCACTGCCAACCCCCTTTTTTCAGAGTGAACTCCATTTACTATTACTCTCTGTGTCCTATTCTCCAGCCAATTCTTTACCCAGGCTGTCATTTGGGACCCACTCCCAGGCTGGCTAACTTGTATATTAATCTTTTGTGTGGGACTGTGTCAAATGCCTTGCTAAAGTCTAGGTAGGCCATGTCCACAGCCCCTCCCTGATCAACTACTTTGGTCACCCAGTCAAAGAAATCTATCAGATTTGTCTGGCATGACCTTCCGCTGTGAATCCATGCTGCCTTGGGTCCTGTGCCCCTCTGGCCTCTAGATACGCAACAATTCTTTCCTTCAAGTGATTCCATCATTTCCCTACCACTGAGTTAAACTAACAGGTCTGTAGTTTTCTGCTTCTGCCTTGCTCCCTTTTGTGAAGGGGAATCACATCTGCCCTCCTCCAGTCCTCAGGTACCACCCCATCCTCCATGATTTGTTAAAGAGGGTAGTCAGTGGTGTCACTAGTTCTATCCTTAGTTCTTTTAAATTCTGGGATAGATCCCATCCGGCCCCATTGCTTTGTCCACCTTCAGTTTAGAGGCTCTTTCAGAACTCTTTCTTCTGTAAATGGGCTGGTATCAACTTCTGTATCCAGAGTGTTTCTACTGTTTGTTTTGGGTACCTCCCCTCTTCCTTTGTAAATACTGAGCAAAAATATTTGTTTAGTATATCTGCCTTTTCACAGTCACCCTCTGCCCACCTCCCTCCCTTTATTAAGCCTCACTATCCCTCCCTTGGTCTTCCTTTGTTCCCTGATGTACCTATAAAGGTTTATCCCCTTCTTAACTGAGTTGGCTATCTTTTCCTCGGTTTGGGCCTTTGCTGTTCTGACTGCCTTTCCAGCTTCCTTTTGCTTTAACTGATACAGTTCTCTGTCCTGTTCCTTCTGTGATTCCTTGTGCTTCTTGAATGCTTTCTTTTCTCTTGAACCGTCACTGCCACTTCCTTTGAGAACCATAGTGGTTTCTTACCTCATTTGTTTGTTTATTTGCTTTACACAAGGCTTGTTACCTCTGTGATGGCAGTTTTTATTATTCCCCATTGTTCTTCCACCCCTCCTTCCTGCCCATTTGCTAGTGCATTCCTTAGGTACTCACCCATTTTGGCAAAGTCAGCCCTCCTAAAATCCAGTACCTTTGTCTTTGTATGGCTTGACTCCATTGCTGTGTTTACTGTGAACCATACTGTTCGATGGTCGCTAGTTCCCAGATGGCTACCCACTTCTACATCTGTGATCCTCTCTTCAGCTCCTTTTTATCAATTCTGAGAAATCAATTTACATTACACACAAAGGAGCCTGAAAAAATATCAGGAGATAAAGCATCAGCTTAGAAGTTTAGAAATGATAAAGGTCTTCATTAAATTAGCAAACTCAAGGGGAGGAAGCTCTCAACACCTGCTCATTTTCTCTTATTGGATTAAGGTCCCCAATTCAGATTTGAGGAATTTTCACTACACTGAATTGGACCACATAGTCCCACACACCAGATGAGGGGATGAACTTTGTACGCTCTTTACAGAGGGAAAGCAATCTTATTTATACCCTTGGAGCACTAAAACCTGATTACCTAAATTACATTATCCCAGCCCCTTAGAATATATATATATATATATATATATATATATATATATTTTTAGCTTTCTCTTCCTCCTCCCTTACATTAGCTCTGCATCTGGTCCCTCTCTCAGAACCCCTCAGGCACCTCACAGTCACGCCCCACTGTGAGGACCACAGAGTCTGCTCCTAAAGTGCACCTGCTCCAATTACCTCTACAGCCCTCGGATAATCCCCCCCCCAAGGCAGGGCAGAGGAGGCTTCCCTCAAACCTCCCCCAAACTTCATGGCAGTATGCACTGTGGAGTCTGCCTCTGGTTCCTCTGTGGATGTAGTGCTGAGGGTTTGCTATCTGGACCCACCCCGAGGCTGCTAAGTTCTTTCATCAGTCGCCTGTGTGTCACAGGATTGAAGGCCTAGCTAAAGTCCAGACCACATCCACTGCCCTCTCCTGGTCTATTTCTCTGATCACCCAAAGAAAATAATCAGATTCATCTGGCATGCCCTCCCCCCAGTGAAGCTACGCTGCCTTTGGTATTGCAGCCCTTTGGATTCAAGATACTCTGCCAACCTTTCTTTTAACAGTATTTCCATTAGTTTCCCCAATCCCAAGGTGAGACTGACCAGCCTATAGTTGCTAGCCTCTTCCCTGCTGCCGCTCTTATGTAGAAGAAACACATCTGCTCTCGCCCAGTTCTTCAGAACCACGCCTGATTCCAGTGAACTACTGAATAAGACCATTTGTGGGTCAGCTAGCACCTCCCCGAGTTCCTTTAGTACCCTTGGGTGTATCTCATCCAGTCCTATAATCTTGTCCACTTTCAAAGCTGCAAGTTCCTTCAGGACTTTTTCTTATGAAAATGGGCTTGTATCTGCCCCCCCTTTGTTCCTGCCACACCCTGGTGGTCTGTCCTCACTTTCTCCACTGCGAAGACTGAGCAGAAGTACCTGTTCAGGGTGTCTGCTTTTTCTTGGTCCTCTTCTGAGCAGTCTCCTCCTGCTACCCTGCTTATCCTCCTTATCCTCACTGTCCGTCCCCTTGCTTTCCTGTGCTCACTTGCATAAGAAGAAAGTCTTATCCTGATTAGCGACCCCTTTGGCTATCCTTTCTTCACTCTGCCCCCTTGTTCTCCACTGCCAGTGGAAAAAAACTACGTCCTCTACTTCTCTGAGAAGTAATGAAAATGTTCTTCATATACTTAAGGGTCATTTTCTTCTCAATGGACTCCATTAGGGCCTCCTCCACATGTTGTCCAAGTAGCTAAGTTCTGTTAAAAGGATTGTTCATAATCTTCTGTTGGACACCAAAGGCAAATCATGACATTCTTTGCAAACAGAGTCTCTGGACACAAATCCCAGCAGTGGTTGCATAAGCCACTGCATTACAGACATCCCGAGCAGTCCATAACTGGTGACTATGAGAGTCAAACCACTGGGTAATAACCACTAAAATGTTTTGCTTTGATTAAGACTTTGGAAGGCTTTCTATGATATGTCTGAGTGTATTTTTTAGAGAATATTAGTATCTCGAAAAAAGGCATGACTACCTTCCATATTGCCATTACTCAAAATGTTTTTTACAGAAATACAAAGGTTACACAAAACTGCCACAGTCGTTTAGAATGGCATATATTTCTTTGCGGTTCACCATGTCAGTGCATGGTCAACTACTGCAAGGTACTGTAGGGTGCTGGCATTAGGGCACCCAGCATGAGGGCACCAGGAAATGGGGGGCACACACATACACATATAACATGCCACCATTTTCTTTCTTTTTTTCATTTGTCATTTCTGCTGCTGTGCAGAACTGACAGTTGGCTCCAGCCTTTCCCTTGGAGGGCTCCTCCTCTGGCCCCTACCGTCCCTGCTCTGCCGACCCCCAACACTGCCCCCATGGATTGCCCCCCCATGGTGGGGCCAGGGTGAGGAGCACCGGCATAGTCCCCACACCCATCCCGGAGCAGAAATCCAGAATTGGGGGCAGCATCATGGGGGAACAACTGGGCCACCATAGGTTCTGTCGGCTCCAGGCTTTTTTCCTCATTTTTTTTCCCTGAGCCCACAACTATGCAATGGGCAATGCAGCTGTCCCTGCTTCTTCGGAGGCAGCCTAGTGCCCTGGATGTGGGCCCTCCCCGTACGTGGCTGTGCACTTGTGCTAACATCCAGCCACAGCTAGATGTCAGTCTACAGCACACAGCGCTAATCCCTCCTCCCCGAGGAAGGAGAGTTGTCTAAGGATGCTCAATCCTTCCTCCCCAGCCAACCCCAAGCAACCTGGGTCTGTTCCTGAACCCAGGTCACCCGGCGTGGTGTGAAGGGTATGGCGTCAACATCTCAACCCTCAGCACCACTAGGCCATTTTACACCACTTTTTCTGTTTTTTTAACCCCCTGTACAAATATATCATTACCTACATTCCAGGCATTTCGGGGTGGAGATGGCGAAGCAGACTACACCTGAAAGTCCTGGGCACTGTTCCATGCACCCTAATAAGGGCGACCTAATGATGATGCCCTTCCGACGGGATACCTTTCTTTGCTTCCCAAGAGAAAAAAAGATCTGAACTATGTTGAAAATTATAGACTAGTCACCATACTAAAGGTGGATTACAAAATATATACCAAATTACTAAACAATAGAATTCTTTCACTATTAGATAAACTAATACACGAAGACCAATCCTGGTTTATACCACAAAAGTCTATCCATACAGGATTACATAGGATTCAGTTTATCATTGAATATTTACGATCAGCTAAAAAGAAGAAGTGTTGCCATCCCTTGATGGCTGTAAGCATATTATATGCTTGAGTGGAAGTATTTATTTTTAATGCCATGGTATATTTTGGATTTCCGGACACCTTTATAAACTACATTAAAGATATATATAACACCCCAATAGCAAAGATCAAGATAAACAATTTTTCAAAACTATTTAATTTATTTAGAGGAGTGCAGCAAGGATGGCCCCTTTCTTTGAACTTGTCTGTGATTGGTCTGTAAATTCTATTAAATGAAATAAGAAGCAAAAGTGTTGTTAAAGGGATACAAATAGCTACAACTGAAACAAAGATTAAAATATATGCAGCTGACTTGTTACTACTTTTGGAAGGGCCTAAAAAAAGTTTAAAGGAACTAAAATTAATCATCAATAGGTTCTCCAAAGTAGCCGTATACAGGATAAAGTTAAATCTGAAATTATTACTTTTAACTGTAATCAGGTTGATGATATCTGACACATACTGTATTTAATGCCTCTCTTCATGTAGAAGGCATGCAGTATTAGGGAACTGTTCTGACCAGCAGTTTAAATGGGCTACATTTATTGAACCAGCATGCCCCGCTAACAAATTTAAAAGACAGATTACAAGGCTGGGGTAAAATCTCAATGTCTCTTTGGGAAAAATACAGACAATAAAAATGCTTAAAACATAAAGTAAACTTGCACGCTCAAATGGGCAGACTAGGTGGGCTGTAGGCCCTTATCTGTCAACACTGTCTATGTATCTGTGTATCTATGCTTACAATTCCATATCTATCATATGTCCTTCAAAGCATTATTATGCATATTCCACAGAGTTGATTTTAAAAAAATATTTTGTGGAGCTATAATCAACCCAGGATCACTTGGCGAAAATTATGTCTGACTAAAGATCAAGGGGACCTGGCTTGCCCACCTGTTGAATCATACTATTTAGCATATACAGTTAAACTAGCAATCGCCTGGACAACCACTTAAAAAAATATATTCTGTAGAAAATATGATATTAAGAGAAATACAAAATAATAAAATTGATATTAAAAAAAAATTGAATTGCCCCTACAAAATTGATACAGTAAATAGCACACAATAGTCAAAATTTTGAATAAACGGATTGAAAAAAAATTCACATCAAAACAAAGTGGATAACTAATGTTTCACAGGCAAACTCAATCTGGAATAACCCAAATTTCAGAATAAATAGGAAAACTTTTTGCAACAAATCCTGGATTGAAAAATGAATTAGGAAATGGTATGATATAATGGACAATGGAAAAATTATGGAAAGGCTTAAACGTAAAGATAAATATAAGTTAAAAAATCACCAATATTTCTACTATCTTATGTTCCGCAGTCTCTATAAAACAGATTTTAAAAGTTGGGAGAGAGCCACAAACAGTATGATTCTAAAAAAAAAAAAAAAACAATGGCATGGATTATTAAACAGCTACATTTGCCTTCTGAAAAAATCTATAATGGCACCATGAAAAGTTGGGGGAATGAGATGAAAATGTCTTTAAAAATGCAACAATGGCAAATGGCTTTCAGTTCTATTCAGGTTTACAAGTTATAAAGGGATAAGACTATTTAAGATTACTAATAGGGCTCACTTCTCCCTGTAAAAAAATGATATAAAATGAATGTTAGGTCAGATTGAATTGCTGGTACTGTGAGCAATCAGATGCTGACATTTTACATTTGTTGTGGAATGTAGCCTTAGCAAAAGCTGGTGGCTCCAATCATTTGACATACCAGAAAGAAGAGATTTCCATTTCCAGGTAAAGCAGAAGGGCTAAGTATACTATATTAAAAATGCTGAATATAGAGGATAATGTATGGGCATCGATGAACAACCATTCTATGCTCGCTTCAAGTGGTTTCCATGACAACTTAAGTAAATCTCGAGAGCACAACTCAAGAGGTTTACTCAAGTTGTCATGGAAAACACGAGAAGTGAGCACAGAGTGGTTGACTGCTGCCCATACATTGGCTTTTACCGTGTATGGGCATCGGCTCCTTCAATTTCAGCAAAAACAGATCATTTGGAGACAGGATCCTTACTTCTGCGCTCTCACCACTGCTCTCTCCGAGTCCAGCTCTAACCACCGCAGCCTGTTCAGTAAGACTGGTGGTTTGCAGAATGCGCACACACAGAGTATTCCATATTATTTTGCCATCGATGTGATGTACCCACGATGGTATAACTACATCGTGACGTTGTATCGAGGTTACAACAACCCTGTAAAATTATGGATTTTTGAGGTTAACAGCATTCCACCATACATTATAAAAAAAAGTGATGGAACAGAGATACTTGGTTATATTCAAAGCCAATAATATGGCAATGAAAAGACTGATTTTAAAATACTGGAAGCAGCAACATGACAATCTATCCCTTCCTAATTTTTCTGAATGGAAACAACTGTTAATTTTTATACAGTGCAACATATTTTCAAACTGTAGATTTATTCTGGAATCCTTACAACACAGAAAATTGGATGGCTAGTGACTCTGCATGTTTGTAATGTTCTCGATCTATATCTCATGTATAGACTTAGAATAGGGTAAAAATGGAAATTCATACTGACAGCTATGTCAAGTGCATATTAAGAGTAGTACAGTCTTCACTGACAGGAACAATTAATGTATTTATTGGTGATGTAACCTGTGACCAATTCTTCTTGTATACCTTGGGCCTGATTCCAAGTCGAATGTCACAACTCGCCGGCGTATGTGAGACGCTACATTGGCCGCTACACCAGGGATCCTATGCCACATTCCAAGCGTGGCAGGGTTCCAGCACTTGTGACATGTGGGTTACGCCATGTGGAGGTGGTCGCCACAGGCACGGCATGGATGGCTTGCATGTCGCAAGTAGCGGACAGCTACCAGCAGCCCCCGAAGCCCCCCATCCCAGAACACCATGACACACACCAGGGGTCATAGAGGAGCAGGACTGGTGGCACAGGAGTATGGGGGCATGCGTTGGTGAATGGACTCCCAGGGGTCCCTGACGTCTAAGGGGGTGGGGGCAGGGGTATGCCTGTGGGGGCACACGGGGCACATCAGTGCTGTTGTCGCAGCACCAAGGGGTGGGCAGCCAATGGACAGCACCATTGGATGCCACTAAGAGCAGCTCCAGGCTGCTCTAACTTAGCGTCGCCAGTGCGGCTCTTGGAATCACGCTAGTGGGTTATGGCAGCCGCCCTCCTGTAATACGGCACAGTTACTGCCATAACCCGTACTTGCACTATGGTGTTGCAGGATGTGGCATAGTGGGTGGCATAACCCACGGTTGTCATAGCCTGCAGCCACCATGGTGTAAGGCACCTCTTGTAATCAGGGCTGGCATACCGCTTGGTGTAAGTCGTGAGACACGCCAAGGGGTTTGGCATAACTTGGCTTACACCGGCATACAACTTCTTGGAAACAGCCCTCTTATACTTATTTTTTGTGACCAAAATAAAATTTTATTTGGAAAAACAAAAAGTGTCTCAAAAAAGGGATTGTCAGCTAGCAACTCAATGGCCTAGAAAAGCTTCCCATGCAGGAGGCTGCATAGCAAATTCCTTTAGAGTGATTTATCATTGTCAGCCATGAATAATAATAGTGTTTGCTATAGGCTGGGTACAGTAAACTGGTATGGTCCGGGATGCCATATACTTTTTAACCAGGAGCCAAGAATCTGACAGAATGAAAGATGGTTTGCTCCAGGCTGCCTTCACAAAGGCCTCCAAGGCAGGCTGGATGAATTGCACCAGAGATACAGCACAGGGAGTGAAGGTATACTAAGGTAGTCCATTTGTATCTTTTTATCTTTATCTACAGTCACTGTCTCAAAGTTTAGAGTTTTGTGCAGATTCCTCAGCAGTGACTGAACAGAGAAATCCTCCTGAGGAGTCTGCACTGCACTGTCTGGGAAGGAAGGCGGGGGTTACCTCTGGATTGAAGGATTTGAAAGACACTCTTTATAACCCTCTGTCTTGTTATCGGTGAGATCTGGATTTTACCCCTGCTTATCCCCCAGTAAGGAGGATGAAGCCTGTGGCCCCAGCACCAGTGATGAGCTAGGATCCAAAGGGCACTCCCCACCCAGCATCATGACCTGCCCCAACGCCAAAAGCAATAACCAAAAGACAAACTGCATCAGCTCCTAAGATGGCGCTGATGCCAAAGGCAGTACTAGCACTAACAATGGCACTGGCGATGGTGCTGGAGCTGGGTCTGATGATGATGCTATTACCACTAACAGCACCAGCAACAAAGATGATGTCAGCACCTACAGTTGTGCCGACCCTAAAGAAGCCAAACTTACAGATGACTCAGGCATTGCACGTGGCATGGAATAGGGAAACCAACAGAGTGCAGGGAAGTCACAGCTTCATGATATCTATCGATTGACCACCCGAAACATCACCTATAGGCAGGAAGAGTAATGTATGAGTCAAGCTCAGGAGCACAAAAATGTCAGTTGTCATATCATCCTTCAACTATGGTGACGAAGCAGAGAATAGCTGAAATCTTCCACTATGCAGGGTTTTAAATAGCTGCAAAAATTGATTAGCACTTTCATTGTAATCAATTGCAAAAAAGTAGGTATATGCATTTTCTAGCAGTTTACGTTGCTAAACAAATTGAGGCACGAGCTATGTATTATCCCAGCTGATTAGCAGTTTTACTCATGAAAACGCTAATCAATTTTGCAGTTATTTAAAACCTCGCTATGGGGAGATAGCTGCCTTGGGATAGAAAGACTTGAGCTTGACCTGGACCTGTCTGGTTGTTTCACTTTTTTCTCTCTATGACAGGATGAGATCAAGGTTAAACAATCCCAGGAACTGCTGCTGAAAGTCAGCAGGGCCAGGACCATTTCTTTTTATGACTACAACTACAGGAGGACTGACTATCCTTCAAGTTGAGAGACTGCCAGGTGCCAGAACCCCTCCCCCACCAGAGATGAGTGGTGGTCAGACAAAACCTTGTTGCTGGAACAACTCGCTATATCATGTGCCCTACCTTCAATAACAGTTTTTGAACACTGTCTGGACAACAGGACACAGAGGGAAATAACAAACAGAGTCCTCTCTGAAGAAAGGGGGGTTACTAGTGGGGTACCGCAGGGTTCAGTAGTGGGACCAGTCCTTTTTAATGTCTTTATAAGTGACATTGCAGAGGGACTGGAAGGAAAAGTATGCCTCTTTGCAGACAACACAAAGATCTGCAACAGGTTTGATACACAAGGGGGATGGAAAGGATTAGCAGGGACTTGGAAAATTGGAGGAATGGTCAAAAGTATGGCAGCTTAAATTCAATGCAAAGAATTGCAAAGTAATGCACCTGGGAAACAAAACCTAGGGGAAGAGTATGCAATGGGGAAGGGGGTACTAACAACAACAAAAATGGAAAGGGACCTGGGGTAGTCATATTAGATGACCTAAAGGTAAGCAAACAACGTGAGAAGGCAGTAAGGATGGCTGGGGGAATACTGGGATGTATAGGGAGTATCATCATCAGTATAAAACAGGAAGTTGTTATCCCTCTGTACAGACAGTTGGTGATACCCCATTTGGAGTACTGCGTGCAGTTCTGGAGAACCCATTTCCACAAGGACATAGACAGGATGGAGGCAGTCCAGAGGAGGGCAACTAAAATGGTGCAGGGTCTGCACCAGAAGCCATATGAAGATAGACTAATGGAGCTTAATATGTATACCCTCGAGGAAAGGAGGAAGAGGAGGGACATGATAGAAACTTTCAAGCACCTCAAGGGAATCAACAAAGTCCAAGAAGGCATCATCTTTCAGAAAAAGAGATGTGCAAGAACAAGGGGGAACAATTTGAAGATAGAGGGGGGACGACTCAGGTGCAACATGAGGAAGTATTTTTTCATGGAGAGGGTGGTGGATGCATGGCATGACCTTCCTGAGGAGGTTGTAGGGTAAAAAACAGTGGGGAAATTTAAAAATGCATGGGACAGACATAAGGCAATTCTGGTGGGGGTTAGGAAGAAGTAGGCTGTTGGTTAACTAGGATCTGTAGCTCATCCAATAGGTAGGGAAATGGGTAGACTGGGTGGGTCAAGCGGTCTTTATCTGCTGTCAAAGTCTAAGTTTCTATGTTTCTATTGTCAAATGTGGTAGGGATGTGAGAAAACTTGATGAAAAACTAACAACACAGTTTGAAGAACAATATAGCCAGTTAAATAAGGTGATAGAAATGTGACAACCTAGTCTAGAATGCTATATGTATGTGTAACCACCCTCACCCACGAGGTGTGCTGACTAAGGCTGGAGATGGTAAAAAGGCAAAGTCTGTTATGCCTTCAGCTAAATGGCACCTGGGTTTGTGGTTAGAAATAGGCTTGGCAAGTGGCATAGTGCCTCAACCTATGGGGATCCTTATGACAGAGAACTGTCAGGGTGTTTCCCCAGAGGAAATAAATAAAACCTGCACTCTCTGTGGCAGGGAACACAATTCCCTGCCCACTTATCACTCTAAGCATGCAAATAAGCAGCAAGGCAATAATGGCAAAATATGTATGCAGTTGCAAATAAATAAACAATGGGCTTATTTGGGGGTTGGAGAACAAGTTAGTCTCTTTATGGCCCAGGTCATGCCTGAAAACGGTCCCTAGGATCGGTGTACCTACCCGGTCACCAAATAAACAAATACTGTAAATAAGGTTGGGAACAAGGGAAGCAAAGGTAAAAATAAACAAAGACAGCAGTTTGCATTCAACCCCACCATAAGGCGTGTCTCTGCACTTCTTTCCTCCCTCCCACCCCCCGGTGCACTAGTTAACCTCATAGTCCATCTGGCAGCTCTCAATTAAAGTTTGAGTGTGCACACAGATGCAGAGCTGCAGTCCTGCGATGCTTGCACCTCGGTGTGGTACCATGTAAATTCAGTTGTTGACTGCAGCTGCTGACTGACAAATTAAATAATAAGATGGACAATAAAACAGTTGCTCCTGGCTTTAAGCTGTGGCTATGGGCTTAATTCTAAGGTCATGCAGGAATCCCCAGAAAGCAGCTAGCTATCAAACAATAGGAATGATAACTTCTGTGGGTAAAAATCAGTACCCACAACCTTTGGACAACAGGCTGCTGCTGTTTCCATGGGGACATCTCCCCTGCTTATGCTTAAGCAGATGATGGCTGGGTGGTCTTTTTTGCAGGTGGGTTACAGGTGTGGCGGACCCAAAATGCTCCCGGTGCCACTGCCACAGAGTGTGGGACGCGATGACTTTAGATGATTGGAGTTCTGTTCTGTAATGCTCGTAAAGATGAAATGGACTCAACGCACTTCTGGTGGTGAGGAGTGCAGGCCGTGATGCTCCGAAAGCGATTATCCTCTTCACCCACACAGGGACTTGCCCCGATAGGCAGGCAGTCATTCAGGACCTTAGCATGTCCCCTGTCAGCATAAAATCCTAACAGCAGTACAACACAGTGGCTTACCACCTTCCCAGATGTAGAGCAGCTTTCAAGGCAACCCCTGCTCTAATTCTGTGCTAGAGCCCAGGGATTGGCACTCTTGTTGCATCAATCCCCTTTTCCAGTGGTCTCAAGTCTGTTTTCAACAAACTCTTTATTCAGACAGGAATAGCAAGTTAGAGCTATTCACAAATGCTTTCCTCTCCTCAGAAATTTTGTTTCAGACAAATCTGCTCTATTTGCACGTATCTATGCCTTGTGCACAAATCCAAGGCCCAAGTATCAGTGGCTAGAATCTCATGCATTATTCATTATGCTAAACCTCTGGCTCTCAGTGGCTGTCAGTTCCAGGGGAAAAGCATGCACACAAATCCTGAGTCAGCTTGCAATTCAGAGATGTTTCGCAGAGCTGAGTTCAAAATAGATGTTAGTTTCACATGGACAGGATGTGCTAATTCAGTTTTTCTGAAGAGCTGAACTAATCTCTAAATTGATGTCAGTTTCCAGGGACAGGATGCACAAATTTAGTAGTTTTGCACTTTGTGCAGCTTTGAGAGCTGCTTGAAACTGAGCAAGCTCCTTACTGTGGACTTCCTGACCCTGAAGGCAGTCTAGGGGCTAGTTGTGTGAAGAGAGGCAATGGCATACCAGCCATGGTGAGAAGGGTACTGAACAAGCCTACATAACAAATGACAGTGTCCAGTCTAGCCCTGGATCCCACAGCTGTAGTCTGGACTAGGCGAAGGAGCAGTGCTGGAGAAGGTGGCAGCAGTGCCCTGGACAGAGCCAAGGCACGCCCCCTTTTAGGAGTGGGTTTACATGCAAACTGATATGTTGGTCCTTGAAAAGGAATGCACTGCGTATCATTGGGGAAAAAAAGAGCTGAGGAAGTTGGAGTCAGCACAGATATGTATACTGGTGGAATATGGACAATGCTGTGCATCAGTGTTAGGCACCAGTGCCATCAGCCCCAAAAGGTCAGGTTCCCACGGGGTGCTGTCACCTCCGGTTCTAAGACCAGAGTGGAACGTTATGGAGCAGTTTGATTTTTGAAGGTTATATCACTGAAACAACACCTGCCACACCCATCACTCAGCAAGCATTACATTAAAAAAGCAAGATCTGGTCAGAGCCAAAAAGAATGCTAATATAGTAGCATGATAAGGGATATAGAAATAATATGTTGTTGGATTGTGATTTACTTGTATTATTGTGATGTAATACTCCCACATTTACATCACAATATAGAGGATAATGGATGGGCACCAGTTAACAACAATGCCGTGTTCCAGTCGAGAGGTTGTCATGACAACCTAGTAAACCTCGAGAGCGAAGCTCAGGAGGTTTACTGTTGGCATGACAACCTCAAGAAGGGAACTCCACATTGTCAACTGGTGCCCATCCACTGTATTTTATAGTGTATGGGCTACAGTATAACAACAACAGATCATTTCTTGAGTGAGTTTGTCCTTACTTTGGGCCAGGGTTTTGTTCAGTGCCACTCTCTTGCATGGCCATCTCTCACCACTAAGGCCGTAACTTGAAGAGCGGAGGTGTGAGGAACACACATGCACAAAGACGTTCATGCTGTTGTACCATCAATCTGACATACTTAAGATGGTACAACAGCTATTTGATGTCACATCAGTGGTACAACAGCACTGAGAACCAATCGATTTTAGGTAACAATAACCTTCTTCCATACATTATAACGGCAAAAAAATGAAGAAGATATGTTTGAAAATGAGGCCACTTGTTGGGTCCTGTTTCTACCCATTCATGCAGCTGGGAGGGGGCTGAAGTTCATGGATTCAGATCAAATGTTTTTTCAGTTCAGGGTTGCTCAAGTGAGGGTGCCGTATATAATGGAACATGATACCTTTTTTGTAGTTTGAGATAATCACTAGTATGGTTTGGGGGTTGGGGCCTCCTTGGTGTTATAAAGGGAGTGTGGTTATTTCACCAGGTCAATGATGTTTACTTGTTGTAGGGTGGATATGTTTGTAATTTTCTACCATATTATTACGAAATGCATATTGGATTGTCAGTTTCACGCCCCAAATTTCTCTTCATTTCTGTTTTTTTTTTAATTCTGCCTTACTTGTATTGTTCCTTTCCATTACACACAACCCATTGTAGTTTGAGGAATGCTGTTTTGTCTGTACCATGCTGTTGTTTGTATAAGAGCCCCACCTGTATTTAAAAATTAATAAACTTCAAATATAAAACAAAAGGGTTGTGCAATGAGTCCAAATCTGTGGTGGGATTCAAACCTGATCACCTGGCTCACAGTTTCATGCCCTCACAAATGGAACACACAACATTTAAAATAACTATCTTGCCAGGTTTGTGAATACCTGCCCAAAATATAACATTACAGGTAGTACCAGTAAGTGTGAACATGAGAAAAAAGTGCCGGAGGGGTCACCCTAATAAAAAACAAGTTGTCATATACAATAGCTAATTACAGTATTATACATGATAGCCAATTTTAGTTCTCTATTTTGTCCTCTCCTCTCTCTCTCTCAACACCACCCATACTTCCCAAATGTCCCACAAAATGGGGATGTCCCTCATTTTGTCCCTCACATTTGCTGTGCCTCATGGAAAAGGTGCTGCCTACACAGAAAAGGCACTGCTTTACATTGTAAATTGAGACTGTTATGCAGAAAATCGTTACTCTTGCACAGAAAAGGCAATGTTTAACTAGTGTTTTAAGCTGTATTTCCATGTTTTTTTATGTGACCAGGTGCATTTTCTGATGAGCAAGTACCCAAATTTTGAGACAATGTCTTACTACATTTTAATAACAAAAGACGGAGAGCCATGAACCTGCTGCTGTGCTTGTTGTCACTTACTGCCCTGACACCCCCCATCTGTGGATTCACCCTAGCACCCTGTCTCTGGTGATACAGTAATTGCCAGGTTGCAGTGCTGCTGCTGCTGACTGCCTCTCAGCCAGGCCAAGGGACATGTCCTCTGTGTGTTTATTTGGCTCTTGTCCTACCCTGGTTACCCATCCTCAGAAGCTGCAGCCTGCTTCCTTTGTAACCACTGATCCTATTTCAACCTCTATGAGGGAACGGACTCCTGGTTGAACATGTGCTGCTTAAGCTGGACCTGCAGCAGAAGGAGATGGGCTGGGCCAGGGTCAGACACAATGGCAGTATACTGTGTGTGTTAATAGACAATTAACTTATTTACCTGACTCTAGCCTCTGCATACTGGTGAGGCAGCAGGACAGGCAGAACATAGGAGGCAGTGAGCAGCAGCAAAACATGGTAATGGTAGGCCTGTCATTAAGACTTCACTAGCATGCACATCCCACACGTCATATGCACTTTCAGTCTCTCTACCTCTGACCATTATTTGCTAGCACCATCAGTTAATACTCCTGGTTGTCCATTGGTCAGACTTAATTCTGGGCTTATCCTGATTCCCCATCTGTTCCCATCTTTAATTCCAATCAAATCTCCCTTCCAAAAAATTACTCAGCCCTGTCTCAGTCAAGAAAAACAAAACAAAATGTAAGAGATAACCCTGGAAAACTTTTGGGTGCTCCCCTAATCTGTGCCCTAATGGCATTGTGCCCCTGGCCATAGTTCTATCTAATTACCATATTCAGTGCAAACAACAGAAGTTTTAAAATGTGCATTTAGCCCAGTTTTTCTTTTCTCTCGTTCTCTCTTTCGGTACTATTTGTCTCTGTGCTGCCTTTTTTTTTTCCCCCAAAGAAGAGAGTTAATTTATAAACAGTTTGTTAGAGAGCAGCTTCAGGGTCCCAAGTGCTTAATTCAGTTTCTAACTTATAAATCTCCCATTCCAGTGTTCATTGCAGCATGCACTAAAAATAGTCTAGACTCTTAAAATGCAGTGACTGCTTCATTTACCCGATCTCTCAGGCATCCACACCTCTGGTCTGTCTTGTGCATTGAATTGTAAAGTTTGCCTGCCTCCATATCCTGGAGGCTATCCTTTCCAGCTAAAAGCATATTTGAGGAAAAAAACACTTGCTGTCCCCCTTGGGGAATCTTGATCTGTGAATCTCCAGTGCCATGTTTCCTTTCTAACCTGCATGCTGCCCCTGCTCTGCTCTGCTCTGTATTCTCCCCAAACCTACTGGTACTTCGATAATTTCCTATCAATCTGGCTACTCCTCTGTCTGCTGGGACCAACACTGCTCTTCTTGATGCTGCCACCTCTCTGGGCCTTTCTCCTCCCAATCCAGCCACCCCTCCATTAGCAAGGTCTATGGACTGTACTGTTTCTGTCATACTCCTGCTGTTGTTGCTGCTGCTTTGGTACTCTTTCCCAACTCCAGTGATTATTCATCTGCTTAGTTCTGTGCCACTCCTTCAGATGTAAATCCAAGCTCGGGAGAGAGGAGACCATGCCACTGGTGTATTTCTTCATCAATGATAAGATTGGTCAGAGGGTGTGCAGGATCATCATCAGGGGAAGGGTTTCTTCAGTGTGGCGGGGGTAATTAGTTGAGACATGGGTAGTATCAGCACCAGGGGCATGGGTACAAATGGGCACTACAAGGAAAGAAAGAAAAAAGAGCCACTGGCTGTTATGCAAATGGTATAGATCACTATGTGATTTATACCGCTGCATTACAAATGTGCTCAGGTTGACATCCTGCAGAAATTCATACCACGGATTCAGACCACTGCAAACATCCCTTATTCTAGTTTTGACCATGCCCACCCACTCCTAAATAAAACCAAAAACCCTACTTTTGGCTACCTCAGGTGACCTTCAAAAGGGTAAAGCAATTTAAATTTCCTACGTGAACCCCAAAGACAAACCTTTTATAAAAAAGCTTTCACAACATGTAAAGTGAAACACTACCAGCACAGCCTAAAACTAAGATTACATTGAAAGAATTCCTGATCGTTCCCCATGTATATACACCAACAGACAAACACACACAGTAAATCTTTAAACCCTCACAATACATTGT
The DNA here is from genome assembly GCA_016271365.2 of Neoceratodus forsteri. Taxonomy (NCBI): domain Eukaryota; kingdom Metazoa; phylum Chordata; order Ceratodontiformes; family Ceratodontidae; genus Neoceratodus; species Neoceratodus forsteri. The sequence continues at coordinate 876,302,402 of CM028132.1, read as the reverse complement.
AAAAGAGAACATGTACAGTAAATGCAGCTTTCAAAACACAGTGATTTAAATGGAGACAAAGAAGCCAAATGTTCTTATTGTACTTTATGTTGTAAGGATGGGAATTTTTGAGTCGTACCCATTCCTTTGCTATTGTTATGGTCAAGTTGTGGCTTTGCCAAAATAATTTTGTTCTTGCGCCCTTTGATTTAAGAGCCAACCATCAACCTCACTACAGCATGACAATATTCTGTAACACACAACCTCACTACAGCATGACAATATTCTGTAAATGTACAACCTCACTACAACATGTCAACATTTTGCAATGCATAACCTCACTACAGCATGACAACATTCTGTAATACAAACCTCACTTCAGCATGACAACATTCTGAAATGCACCTCACTAGAGCATGACAATATTCTGCAATACACAGCCTCACTACAGCATGACAACATTCTGCAGTGCACAACCTCACTACAGCATGACAATATCCTGTAATGCACAAACTCACTACAGCATGACAACATTCTGCACTGCACAACCTCACTACAGCACAACAACATTCTGTAATGCACAACCTCACTACAGCATGACAATATTCTGCAATACACAACCTCATTACAGCATGACAATATTCTGCCATGCACAGCCCCACTATAGCATGACAACATTCTGCAATGCACAACCTCACTAAAGCATGACAATATTCTGCAATGCACAACCTGACTACAGCATGGCAACATTCTGCAATGCACAACCTCACACAGCACAACATTCTGTAATGCACAACCTCACACAGCACGACAACATTCTGTAATGCACAACCTGACTTCAGCATGACAGCATTCTGTAATGCATAACCTGACTTCAGCATGACAGCATTCTGTAATGCATAACCTGACTTCAGCATGACAACATTCGGTAATGCACAACCTCACTACAGCATGACAACATTCAGTAATGCACAACCTCACTTCAGCATGACAACATTCTGTAATGCACAACCTCACTTCAGCATGACAATATTTTGTAATGCACAACATCACTTCAGCATGACAACATTCTGCAATGCACAACCTCACTACAGCATGACAACATCCTGCAATGCACAACCTCATTACAGCATAACATTCTGTAATGCACAACCTCACTACAGCATGAGAATATTCTATAATGCACAATCTCGCTAAAGCATGACAACATTCTGTAATGCACAAGCTCACTGTGGCATGACATTCTATAATGCATAACCTCATTACAGCATGACAGTATTCTGTAATGCACATGATACTACCTGGGTGGAGTCCAAATATCTGCATCAGAGGAGAAGGACCTGGGAGTGATGATCACTAGTGACCTGAAGCATCCCACACAGTGCAAGAAAGCAGCAGCAAAGGCAAACAAGATACTGGGATGCATATCTAGGGGGATCCGTAGTAGGAAAGAGGAGGTTATACTGCCCTTGTACTGGTCCCTGGTAAGGCCTCATCTAGTATGTGGGGTTCAGTACTGGTGCTCACACCTCAAAAAGGACATTACCCTGCTGGTGAAGGTTCAGAGGAGGGCTACAAAGATGATAGTGGGTCAGCAGGGTAAGTCATATGAGGAAAGGTTGAGGGCACTGAACATGTACTCCCTGGAAGACAGGAGAGAGAGAGAGAGGAGGACATGATTGGGACCTTCAACTACTTGAAAGGGATAAATAAGGTGGATAAGGAGAGTCTCTTTAAACTGAGTGGCAACTATAGCATCAGGGGGCACAGTCTTAAGCTGGAGGGTGGGAAGTTTAGGAGGGAGATCAAGAAGCACTTCCTCACAGAGAGGGCGGTGGCCACTTGGAATGTGCTTCTGGAAGAGCTGATCTCGTTGAAGACAGTGGGCAGCTTTAAGAGAGGCTGGAATAGGCATAGGGGAAGGTAAGATGGGAGATGTGGGGAGGGAGGGCAGGGACAGTAGCTCAAGCTGTGTACACCTCAATATGAGCACACTAGATAGACCAAATGGCCTTCTTCTGCTGGCTTCTTTGTATATTCATATGTTTGTATGATAAATACATTTTGTGATGCTGAACAGCTGATTTAAGGGCAAACCATCAACCCTCACTACTCATTGCCAGGGATTCCTTTTTTATTAAAAACATCTCCTAACCAGGACAGTTTAACCTTCAGACTTTTAAGTTATTTTTAATTCTGATCTAGTTCTGCACTATAAGAGGGCAATGTTATTATTTTAGCATTGCATAAATAAAGTTCTGGACCACAGGTAGGAGATACAATAGAACTGTCTGCACTAAAATTACAATTAAATAATCAATTTTTGATTTATTAAACACACATATCCAATCTAATAAGACAGCATATATACTGAAAAATAACTAAATGAACATATTTACTATTTTATGCCCAGAGTATGTGCTGGTCAGGCACCTGTACTTTCAGTATCACTATCATAATGTTATGAATAAATGAAATAGTATAATTTTAAGTTAAGGAAAAAATATAAACCTCTTTCCAGGCAAGCAATAATTTAAACAAAGACCTTATAGTTCATTGCTATCATGCTGTTATACACCTCAGGGTTAGATTACCATATCCATTCAGAGTCAAGAGTCCAGCTTATATTAGGTCAGATGTTTTGAGGTGATTTCAGTTGGGTTTATTAGCTTAGAATATTCACTGGTTCCATGCTTCCAGTGAAAAGGAAAGTTCCAAGATTCGGCTTTGAAATAAACTGGGCCTTTTTGAAGTCATACATGCCTACCTGAATGCAGCCTGACTCCATCCATGAGTAAATCTGAATTTATACACCAGTGCCCTTCATAAAAACATAGAAACATAGAGTTTGATGGCAGATAAGGACCACTTGGCCCACCCAGTCTGCCCACTTCCCTACCTGTTGGATAAGCTGCATATTCTAGTTAACCAACAGCCTACTTCCTGCAACCCCCCACTATAATTGCCTTATGTCTGTCCCATGCATGTTTGAATTCCCCCACTGTTTTAGACCCCACAACCTCTCCAGGAAGGCGGTTCCATGTGTCCACCACTCTCTCCGTGAAAAAGAATTTCCTCACCTTACCCCTGAGCCATCCCCCCTCTAACTTTAAATTGTGTCCCCTTGTTCTTACACATCTCTTTTTCTGAAAGATGCTACCCTCCTGGACTTTGTTGACTATCATGTCCCCCCGTCCCTCCTCTCATCAAGGGTATACATATTAAGCTCTCTCAGTCTCTCTTCATATGGTTTCTGATGTAGACCCTGCACTATTTTAGTTGCCCTCCTCTGGACTGCTTCCATCCTGTTTATGTCCTTGCGTAGATGAGGTCTCCAAAACTGCACACAGTACTCCAGATGGGGTCTCACCAACTGTCTGTACAGAGGGATAACCACTTCTCTTTTTCCACTTGTGATGCCCCTCCCTATGCATCCTAGTATCCCCTTGGCTCTCCTTACTGACTTCTCACATTGCTTACCCACCTTTAGGTCATCTGATATGACTACACCCAGATCCCTTTCCATTATTGTTGTCGTTAGTACCTCCCCTGCTATTGTGTACTCTTCTCCTGGATTTTTATTTCCCAGGTGCATTACTTTGCATTTCTTTGCATTGAATCTACGTTGCCATATGTCTGACCATTCCTCCAACCTTGCCAAGTTCCTTCTCATCCTTTATACCCCCCCCCTTGTGTATCAACTCTGTTACAGATCTTGTGTCATCTGCAAAGAGGCATACCTCTCCTTCCAGACCCACTGCAATGTCACCTATAAAGACGTTAAACAGGACTGGACCCAGTACTGAGCCCTGAGGTACTCCACTAGTAATCCCCCTTTCTTCAGAATGTGTTCCATTCACTATTACCTTCTGTGTCCTGTTGTGCAGCCAGTTTGCTACCAGCTACCACCCTGGGACCCACTCCCAGGCTGGCTAACTTGATTATTAATCTTTGTGTGGGACTGTGTCAAATGCCTTGCTAAAGTCTAGGTAAGCCATATCCACAGCCCCTCCCTGGTCTATTACTTTGGTCACCCAGTCAAAGAAATCTATTAGATTCGTCTGACATGACCTTCCTGCTGTGAATCCATGCTGCTTTGGGTCCTGTGCCCCGCTGGCCTCTAGGTACTGAACAATTCTTTCTTTCAGAAGTGATTCCATCATTTTCCCCACCACTGAGGTCAAACTAACAGGTCTGTAGTTTCCTGCTTCTGCCTTGCTCCCACTTTTGTGAAGGGGAATCACACCTGCCCTCCACCAGTCCTCAGGTACCACTCCATCTTCCCATGATTTGTTAAAAAGTGTGGTTAGTGGTGTCACTAGGTCCTCCCTTAGCTCTTTTAGGATTCTAGGGTGAATCCCGTCAGGCCCCATTGCTTTGTCCACCTTGAGTTTTAGGAGTTTTTTCAGGAGTCTTTCTTCTGTAAATGGACTGGCGTCAACTCCCCTACCCAGTGTACTTCTACTGTTTGGTTTAGGTAACTCCTCCTCTTCTTCTTTTGTGAATACTGAGCAAAAGTATTCATTCAGTATCTCTGCCTTTTCACTGTCTCCCTCTGCCCACCTCCCCTCTCCTTTATTAATCTTCACTATCCCTCCCTTAACCTTTCTATGCTCCCTAATGTACCTATAAAAGGTTTTATCCCCCTTCTTTACTGAGTTGGCTATCTTTTCCTCAGTTTGGGCCTTTGCTTTTCTGACTGCCTTTCTCACTTCTTTCTGCTTTAATTGATACAGTTCCCTGTCGTGCTCCATTTGTGATTCCTTATACTTTTTGAATGCAGCCTTTTTCTCCTTAACATTCCCTGACACCTATTTTGAGAACCATAGTGGTTTTTTATTCCGGTTTGTTTTCTTTATTTGTTTCACACAAAGGCTTGTTGCCTCCATGATGGCAGTTTTGATTTTTCTCCATTGTTCTTCCACCCCTCCTTTCTGGCCATTTGCTAATGCATTCCTCAGGTATTCGCCCATTATGCCAAAGTCAGCCCTTCTAAAATCCAGTATCCTTGTCTTTGTATGGCTTGTCTCCATGGTTGTGTTTATTGTGAAGCACACTGTGCAGTGGTCGCTTGTTCCCAGATGTCTACTGACTTCTAAATTTGTGATCCTCTCTCCATTTGAGAGTACCAGGTCTACTATTGCTCCCTCCTGAGTGGGTTCCACCACTAGCTGTCTAAGGCATGCCTCCTGTAGGGCATTGAGAATGACCCTGCTCTTGGATGTGGCTGCAGTCCATGTAACCCAGTTAACATCTGGCATATTCAGGTCACCCATTAACAGTATCTCCCCTTTTTCAGCCATTTTGAGAATGCCCTCTATCATTTTCTTGTCCATTTCCTCCCCTTGAGATGGGGGTCTGTATACAACCCCTGTGCGGATTGTGATGCCATTCCCTGTCTCTAAGGTGACCCTTCAGGAGGGAAAGGATAGTTAACTGGACTGAGATCATGGCAAGCTGATCCATTCCCATTCCTGGCTGTGCTGGCAACACCCCTGCACTAAGACATTTTGTGATGTCTAAACAGGGAGAGCACATGGCTGTGTTCCATTGAACTGAACAGGGCTATTTTTAAGCTGCTAATTATATATATGGTACCACAGTATTTCCTATGCATGAACACCACCACTCAACTAACACGGGCCGTGTTAGTCGATTGGTGGTGTTTACATATAGGTAATGCCGTGGTACCATACAGAATTAGCAGTTTAAAAATAACCCTGTTCAGTTCAATAGAGCACAGCCTCATACTCTCCTTGCTTAGATGTCACAAAATGTCTTAATGTAGGGCCAGGGCCAGCACACTGGGAAGTGGAAGGGTCAGCTGGCCATGATCTCAAGCTAATTTAAAATCACTTCCCTCCTGGAGGGTACTGGACTATACATTCAGATTTACTTATGCATGGACTCAGGCTGCATTCAGGTAGACACTTACAGGTTCAAAAAGGCCCAGTTTATTTTAAAGCAGAATCTTGGAACATTCATTTAAACAGACACTTTCCTGCTGGTGGATGAAATGTGGTTTAATGCTCTCTAAAGAATCTGCTCTCTTCTCCAAGCAACACTACAGTAGTCCACTCTGTCACCTCTTTTGGCTGGCAAGACTGCACTGTAGACAGACTTCTTGCAGCCATGGGTCCCACTTTTTGTCAGGTGTGGCTGTCTTCTGTCAGATCTCAATCACACCTTTGCCTCATGAAACAGAAATGCACAGTGTTTACATTTGATGTGCTTACACACCAAAAGTTTTGTGACAGGTGCATAGGGACTTCAGAGGTGTGTCACTGCCAAGCCCATTGTATTTCTCAATAGCAGGGGCTCGGACCAGTAACCACAAACTGTGGTCATGATACCACTTGCTGCTTGCTGGGCTAAAATGTTGTGTACTTCAAAGGACTGACGCCGCTCCTATCAGAGAGTGTTTTGGTCCTTTCATTTGCATGAAGCCACGTCAGCAAACAGCTGACGACTTTCTACACCAGGAGCTTGTCACCACCTTTACATGTAAGCTAATTCCAGCTTGCTCTGTTTCCATGTGTTGGCTGCTACCCCCCCAAACCATCCATCGATGTCTGTTGCTGGCACCCTGTTAACTCTCCCCCACCATAACCTCCCTCTCAGCATCCCACCCACACACAAACAACACTGACAGTGGGGGTGCCCAATCCCGCAGTGTCGCCACTTTGTATTTTTTTTTTTTTATTTTACACCACCCCACACCCACTCAAACACAACAGTGACACTGGGTGTGCCCAGTCTCCCTAGTGTCACCACCTCATATTTTTTTTCTTAGTATATAGCCTGCAACAAAGAAAACTATCCATCGATGTCTGTTGCTGGCACCCTGGTAACTCTTCCCCCACCCAAACCTCCCTCTCAGCACCACCCCACAAACAACACTGACACTGGTGGTGCCCAATCCCCCAGTGTCTTCACCCGAAATATAGAAAACTGTCCCTCGTTGGTTTTTTTTAGCATAAAAACCCTGAAAAAAAAGAAAAACATCCATCGATGTCTGTTGTGCCGTTATCCCCCACCCATCCAACCCACCCACTCAACATCCACCACCCCATCACCCCCCAGCTCTTACTTACCCACTGGGAGTCCAACGCCGTAATCCTTTCTGGACCACAGACGTGTCTTCACTCTTCAACGCCAGACCGCAAACTGAGGAAATCAAGTATGCGGTTCAATGTATTACAATGGGGATTTGAACTTAGTTGTATAACTTGGTAATTTTTTAATATTTTTGCCCTAAATTTTCAGCATGCCTTTTCTTGGGACCTCACCTCATGAACAATTACAGTGAAATTAGGCACATCTGTCCCAAAAGGTGATTTTGTGGTCACTCTGTCAAATCACTTTTCAGGCAGGAGCAGAAAATGTTCTCTGCCTTTGTTCATAAGGTGCTATGAAGAAATGACTATGCTGAAAATTTGGAATAAAAATATTATAAAACAACAAAGTTATGAGCCTGCATTAAAATTTGCGAATGCAGGCTTTTAACTTTGGTAATTTTCAATATTTTGACCCCAAATTTTCAACATAGCCATTTCTTCATAGCACCTCATGAATGTGACAGCTATCATTTTTCAAATCCAGGCCAAAATGTGTTTTCGCATCCCAAAAGGTGATTTTGCAGTCACTGGGAGAAATCACCTTTTGGGCAGGAGTTGAACATTTTCTCAACACTTCTTCATAAGGTGGGGTCATAAGAAGGCTATGTTAAAAATCTGGGGCAAAAATATTAAAAAACAACAAAGTTATGAGTCTACATTGAAATTTACAAATGCAGGCTCATAACTTTGGTAATTTTCAATATTCTGACCTCAAATTTTAAACATAGCCATTTCTTCACAGTACCTCATTAATGTGATAGCTATCATTTTTCAAATCCTGACCAAAATGTGTTTTCGTACCTGTGGCGCAGAATGACGTTTCAGTGGCACGGGAATGGTGTTTTGGTGGGGATCTGAAAATCTTCACCTACCAGGTCCATTAGGTGGGATAATAAAAAGGATATGCTGAAAATCTGGTGTACAAATATGGTAAAATGCCCAGGTTATGACCAAAGGTTACACTATTTCAATGTTCACTCATAACTTCTCTAATTTTCAATATTTTGACTCCAAACTTTCAACATTACCATTTTTCCACACCACTTCATAAATGTGACATGTCATTTTTAAAATCCTGGACAAGATGTGTTTTCGCACCTTTGGTGAGAAATGACATTTCAGTCAATATACTACAAATGGTACATGACGTGTCTATGAGGCGAATCCTAAAACAAGTATTTTCAAAATATGGGATCAAAATGTTAAGAAAAAAAAAATTTGTTTCCCAAGCATCAAATGTTTAGCATTGACAAATGCTTGTTTTACTTAGTTGGATTAACTGGTAAAATACATACGGTAAGATTGGCTGGTTAGTCTGCGTCCAGACTACATTGCTGGTATCGGACTTGTTCTGTCAAAGTGATTCTCTCACAACAGGCTTTATGTGTGAACTGCTTCTGCCTCCCAGAATAGTTTTGTGCCGCAGCATCACAAGCTCTTGGATACAGTGTGTAATGTCCTAGTTTAGCTCTGTTGGCTATCTTTGCTGTCACTCTCTGAAATATTTTCTACTCCATCTCTAATGCTCTGCTTCTGGCATACAGACTGCACATTTCGAAATGCAGCTCCATTCTCTATTTTATTTGAGTCCATTTTGCAAACCTTTATTTTCCATTTAAAATCTGGCTAAGCAGCTCTGACTGCAGCCAGAGTCTCACCACCTCATTGTTTCTCCCTATCCTGTCTCCCCATGTCTACATAACTCAAGATGTTTACTTGAAAAAAAAAATCTGTTCTACTAACTCAGAATCCCCCCTTTCCAAACATTTGGAAAAGAAGCTACGGAGGCTTAGTGCCTGAACTTTGGTTAATATATGTGCTAAAAATGTTTGCCTACTGCTGCATCAACAATGAGGGCTGAGCTGTTGGTGCCTCAAGAGAAATTGCTGAACGTTTATGTTCTATTAACATCATGAATAGCCCTCAGCAACAAACTCAGCCTGTGTCAGCTGTTCTCCAATGGCTAATTAAACTGTCATTTGCATATTATCTTCCCACTGTGAACTTGTTTATCTCACAGACCATGCTTTTGCATACTGCTTTATCCTTCAATACTAATTTGGTCAGATGCACTCCTTCTTGTACTACTGAAACAGCACTTGCCTATGGAGTTGTTAAAAATGCTGGGCTGTTAGTTTATTCTGTTTTCTATTGAAGGCAGTTTTAATATTTACCTTATTGAAGCCATTTTCCATGCAAAGACATTTGTGCTGTACTATACTGTCTGACAAGTGGATCCTGGAATACTATTGTATCTGTTGCATGAATTTACAATATTACAGAATATTGACAATGTAGCTGGTGCATTATTAATTGCAATTTTACACATCTATTATTATTGATATGTTTATTGTATATTTCTCTGTTTTCCAAAAATCTTCACACAGCCTGTGAGTGGCCACCAATTAATATTTGTTGCAACTAAGAGACTTGCAGTAGGACTTCCGATGACGTCAGCACCAAAGATGGCTGGATAGGTTTCAAGCTCTCTCACAAACTCTCTACCATCAGCTGAAAATGGGCATATTCAGACCCCACTGCTTCAGCCAGCTGTGCGTCATGTATTTGGAAATGCACAGCAGAAAAATCAGAAGATTTACCTGCAGATGGTGATGGATACGAATCGTCTGAGTCTGCCAGCGAGGCCTTGTCTCTTTCCAGCACGGTAGCCTTGTCCAACCCACCAAAGCTAGTTGGCAACAAAAAGAGAAAAACTGGATTTAATCCTAGTAGAATTCTGTGCTTTTAGATCAGAAATGAAATTGGTCTTCAAAAAGGTGCACACAGAAATAGTTGAGCTGCAACAAACTGCTGAAGCACACGAAGAAGCAATCTCAAATCTGGATTCCAGTGCTGACTGCATGGACCAACTCCTGATAGAAGTGCTTCGGGAAATACATGCCCTCTCTACCAAATGTGATGATCTTGAGAATAGGTCTTGAAGACAAATATGTGGCTCTACAGATTTTGGTAAACTGTAGAAGGGTCAGATTTGGTGGGGTTCCTGGAGCAATTCTTTTGACAAAAACATGATCTTCTCTCCCATTTTCAGTTTGGCATTCAGAAGACACATAGGGCTCTGAGTACAGCGCCAACCAACAACCAGCAGCGGTCCCGCTCCATAGTACTGAAATATAAGCGCTTTGAAATGAAGCAACAGATCTTTAACAGGGTTGTGACAGAAGAAGGAGGATTTTTTTTGACAGTAAAATGATCTTTGCCAACAATGACTACTCCTTAATTGTTATGGATCAGCAACAAAAACTGTCCGTACTCCATTGGCTATTTTAAAAGAAAACCACCTCGGGTACCATACCCCTTACCAGGCAATGCTCAGAGTTTGCTGTCCCAAGGATACTGTCTTGTATGACTCCCTAGAGAAGGCTGCTGCAAATGTGAAAAAATGTGGCTTCTCTACCCCAATCCTTCAGCAACCTGAGGAAAATGAACAAGCACCCAGTGGCAAACCTTCCATCAGCCTGCAAGCTTTCCAGGACAGATGGATCCAAACAGCAGCCACAATGAGGGATATACAAGACTTCCTTCAGGTGTTTTCAAAAACCTGATTCACATTTTGACCAGGTTGGACACAGTGTGAACTTGCTATGCAGCCCCGTGCTGCTCACGATCTGATGACTTTCCATTCTTTAACCATGAAACTTTGGTAATGTTCTTTATTAGTCTGACCAAGCTGCACCCTAACCCTTCCAGCACAGCACAGCAATACCTGAAATTATCCTACTTTAGGAGGTGAATGATGGGGAGGAACAGTGAGCTTGAAGAAGCAGGGGATAGAATACAGGGCTGTTGACTGTGGGGATAGAGCTGCTCCACTCTGCCCGAACGTCATTACGTTTCCGACAGGTATGATTAATGAAACTCCTGCCCAGAAACCTAACTGAAGGTCACCATCCAGGGAGGCCTCAGATTCATTCGGAGGGGGGGGTCTCACTACATGTTGGGACAATGAACATGCCTATGACTGCTCCTTTGGTTGAAATACTCAATACTATAATGCTGCATGTCAGTTTGTGGTATATCTCACAGTATCGTAACCACTGGACAAGTGGGGGGGGCAGTCTCTCTCCCTCTCACACCTGGTTGTCCTACTCTCTCTGAAATTAAACAGTCCTTCTGTGTGCAGTTGCCCCCCATCCTCTTATTCAGTAAAATGTTACAGTTTGACTCTCAGTTGGCTCTATAGTTTGTCCTGTACTAGGGAAGACTGGGCCAGCAAAATATCATTATTTTGCAGCACACTCATCTCAAGGAGTATGGACCCGGATATATAGTCAATGTACTGTTTTTCACTATTGCACACTGTCCAGTCAGTGTATTGCAATGTCTGCAGGTGCCAGACCCAATGTTAGCAATAGGTACAGGCACAGTTTACACTGCACAGCAACACTAGGTCTAACGGATCCAGGTTCACATATTTTGGACTTTCAATGTTTTGTTGTACAATTAGTCCTTGATTCGGACTCTAATGCAGGGACTGCTCAGTTTCTGTGACTGTATGGATTAGGAGGCATTGGTCACAGAGACTACATGGGTATAAGATGAGAATAAAGGGACATTTCAAATGCCTTGTATTACCTTAGTCCTGACAATCAGGTGCTTCCTCCACCCTCCCTCCCCTCCCTGGGCTGGGAGATGGGCACTTACAGCAGCTGCGATAGTTCTCATTTTTTCTTTCTCTCTGCTGCTACATGTTCTATGTTCAGTGCTACCTGAACATTTAGCACCGCACCAACCACCTTAAAGCTTGGTTTCCTTCCCTGCCTTATTCCACAGCATTATATTAAAGAGAAGAGGAATGAAGACAATCCTCCTATCTACCAATAACTCCTACAGCGGTTAGTAGGAGTGCAGTTCAGCCTTCCTTGATATCTGACCATTCCCTGCACCACTGAGTGCACCTCCCCCCTTCTTGTCTGTGGTGGGATTTTCTAACTATGGAGAGAAGTGCTCCTGTAGCAGAGGGGGGGGGCACATATTCTTCCCCTCAAGTGTAGCTGGTACACCAACACTCCGACTTGACTACTGCCTTGGAAGCCACCCCCTTCCCACAGTGGGCAGAAAGACTGTTTTGCTATGTTGTGTTTGTTTACTAGTTCACTGTTCTATGTACCGTTATTTCTTTGCAACTGCTGCAATGAACTGAAATCAGAAATATGAGCATCTTCCCCTGTGATACTCAGACCACACATTACATTATTAATGCTCTCTGCCTGCTGGGGGTCTTGCCTCCCTGGGATAGGATGGGCCTCTGAGAACATATGCTGGCCTTACTTAGGTCCCAACCCACCTGCCAGGGTCAGTTTCTGTCATCTCTTAGGCACTAAAAGATGGTCTCAATAATCCCTACAAAAATTAAATCTCAGAATGAAAATGGTTTAAACAACTCCATGAAGAAGAGAAAAGCTCTTAGTGTCTTAAAGAAAGTACAGCCAGCTTTTATAATGCTGCAGGAAACGCATTTGTCAGATAAAGAACACAATAAATTACAAAAATTGGGATACCCCACAGTAGTGGCATCAAGTTACAAAAACAGCAAACGATGGGGCATGGCAATCCTGATACCTAAGGCAACTCCATTTTGCCTCATTGGATCCTATGTAGACCCCAAGGTAGGCTAGCCATATAGTCACAGGCCAATGCCTGGGAAAAGACATCATCCCGGCCAGTCTGTACTTCTCCCTCGGAACAGACACCCCAATAGTAAATCTGCTGTTGTGAAAAATCCTACAACACCAGCAAGGGATCCTAACTGTAGGCAGTGACCATAATATGGTATATAACCATAGGGGAACCATGAATCTTTGTCCCCCAAGAGACTCCATGGCAGTTAAACGCAGCCGCTCATTTATTAAACAGTATGCCTGGGGCGCTAACGAGCCCAAGCAACATGGCAGCTTGTGAATAGAGCACCTCATCAAGACTGGCTTTGGGAGATAAAATAATTATTTTCTGGACTTTCCCGAACTAATCTAAACACAGATATAGCAATCGGAAGACCTCAGGAGCAACATGGGAAATCCTCGAAAGGATCGTCCACCTCACGAAAGAGCAAAAATCAAAAAATGTTCCCACTCCCTCTACCACGTGATCTTCCTCTCAAAAACAGGCTGCAGATGTAGGAAATGAAGGGGGGGGGAACTCTGCAATCCTTGGGCTTTAAAATAAATAGATTGATCACCTCTGTATCTGGTTTGGCTGAAAAAATAGACAGCATAGCAAATAGGTTACAAATTTGGAAACAAAGATCGACTCTGTGTCAGTGGAATCGTCAGATGCCAAAAAATGCTCAGAAGCGGTAATGGGAGCCGTTAATGCTGTAATAAAAGAAAACAGACATTTTCAAATGCGTTTGGAAAACCTTGAAAACCAAACTAGGGCTTCAAATATTCGCTTCTTAGGGCTCCCAGAGGGCTGCAAAGGAGACCACCTAGTCCTTTTGCTACAAGACTGGCTACAACATCAGTTTGGCAATGAGGCTAGTTCACGTATAAAAGGCATACAAAAGGCCTACAGGATCACAGTTAGAGGTAGGCCTGACAAGCCTGAAGCCCCTCGGACAGTTCTGGCAATCACGGATGGTGTAGCTACCAGGGACTATCTACTGGCCTTAGCTAGATAACACTGGACACTGCTTTGTGAAGGTGAAACTGTTCAGCTTTAACCAGACATCAGCTTTGCCACAAGACAATGACGTAAACAGTTCAATGCGATCAGGGCACTCTTACGTGAAGCAGGGATTCAGCACAGCATAAAATTTCCAGCTCGTTTAAGGATAACGCACCAGGGGAAAACCTTTATCTTTTCAGAATTGAAGGAAGCTAATCGATGGGTCCAAAGTCATGCTCCGAGAAGAAAATGCATCATAGAACAAAGCAAGATTTCATCTGATGAAGACAAACCATGAAGGATTGGAGGGGATTAAATACAAGGAAGATCCAGGGGAAAAAGAGACCTTTGGTTATAAGTAATTATAAAATGTATTAAGCCTACAGAGAGGCTCGAGTGAGTACCTTACCAGTGTTAATACTGGGACAATCATTTCAGAACATTTAATTTGCTCTCATTGGATTTATTATCATTTATCTTCTGAATGACAGATATAAGTAATGAAGGTTTTATAGCTCTTACCTATAAAAACCCTAAATGCTTGTTTTTAGTTTGTTTGGGTTTAGATATGGGAAATCTAGATAACTATGACCTCCCAGAGTTAGTTAATTGAGGCTTCCATAAGTGGAGATATGTTCATTTTAAAGTGGCACGACCGTTTTGAATTATCACAATAGTGATGTATGCATCAGTAAAAGCACAGTCGTTCTCATACCCCCTTCTTTTAAAGGGATATGAATAAGTGGACTACCCACACAAATATTGATTTAGTAATTTTCCATGCAGCTCATGGGCTTACTTCCTAGCAAATTTGTATTAGAAACTGTTAATAATAGTAAATTAGTATCCCTCCAGGGCTTATCTTAAAGCAGTAGAATAAGTAATCTATAGGAATTTTAGAGGGGTGGCGTCTTCAATGTGTATCATTTGAAATGTCTCTGCTTGGAATGTATCGTATGTATGCGTACATTGAAAACAATAAATATAGAGTTTAAAAAAAAAAGTATGCTTGGCAAGATGCCTGGCACCTGCTCAACCCACAAGCCTGTACTTATACCTCCATCAAAAATACTATAAAGTTGGCACTAGAGTAGTAAAAATACTGACCTTCAGGTTGCGAAGACAACAACTGCTTAATGCAGTTACTAAAATGTGGGACCCAAATACAGCTAAGATGCATACAGGCCTGGACAAAATCCTGGATGCTTTTCACACATACTATAAGCAATTATACACCCTAAAAGCCCAGCAATCCTACAGGCTATTTCGGTCTTCTTAACCTTGGTCCATCTCCTCACATTATCACCAACTTATCTTATCCTGCTAGATAAAGCAATCTTCTCAGAAGAACTAGGAGACACCATTAGATATCTTAAAAACAGCGAAAGCTCCAGCCCAGATGGTTATACAAATGAATTCTGTAAAATGTTCTGAGAGGAACTGTTAACCGCCCAAAGAAGGTATGGAGATGTGCGGTTGCAGGTAACCTGGCTCCCTCCCCCCCCGCCACTCACTTGGAGACAGGCTACAATTAATGCCATTTTAAAGCCCAATAATGATGGGTCCTTGTGCTCCTCCTACAGGCCAATTTTGGTTCTGAACATCAAATACATGCTCTTCATCTCCATACTAGCGAAAAGGTTAGATACTATCCTAGTAACCCTTACAAAATAAGATCAGAGGGGATTTGTCCAAACAAAGCAGGCACAGGACAACACAAAGCACATTCTCCACATTATGCACAGTGCCACTCAGTTGAAGACCCATTTTTTACTCCTTAGCATAGATGCAGAGAAGGCTTTCAACTGGGTGGTATGGAAATTTCTTTCCACTACCTTCAAAAAGATGGATTTTCCTTTACCGTTTATAAACACCCTGCACAAATTATACGGCTCACCGCAGGTCCATGTTAAAATAAATGGACAGATTTCACACTCCTTTAGCCTGCATCAGGGAATGAGCTGGGGTGTCCCCATCCCTCCTATTGTCCGCATTATATTTAGAGCCTCTAGCTCAGGCTAGCTGCCAGGAGCAGAACATTAAGGGCCTGCAGTTAGGAGGAAGTCATCAGAAATGTGCACTCTATGCAGACAACCTGTTAATTTACCTTACAGTTGCACGATACCACTTTACCACCATTGTGGAAATTGCTGCAGAAATTTAGAGAATGTGCAAGACATAAACTAAACATTTCTTAAACTGAAGTACTTCAGTTCCACTACCTGCCATTTGATGCCATTAAACAGTCTACTTTCAAATAGGTGCTACACTGGTTAAAATATTTTGAAGTTCACCTCATGGATACTCCTGGTACCCTTCTAAAGGCAAATTATATGCCACTTCAGATGGCATTCAAGGAGGACCTGGCTCGCTGGCATTCCATTAACCTACCTTGGATTCAAGCGGGTGGACTGTGTCAGGATGAATGTACTGCCCAGGCTCCTCTACCTGGCACAAGCATTACCAATCACCCCACCTAAAGCACAATTCCAGCAGTGGGACAGACTAATATCACAATTTTTATGGCAGGTCACAGGCTGCGCACCAACTATATGACTCTGCAGCTCCCAAAATCAACGTGAGGCATGGCTCTCCCAAATCTAGAGCACTACCATCTAGCAGCTCAGTTTCAGGTACTACTATATTGACTGTCCCATAGATATATGGCCCTCTGAAAGAACAGAGAGAGAGATGAGTGAGGAAGAGCTCTATCTGCATGACTTTATAATCTCTGGTTAAAACACATATTGCTATAGGGGATGACCCATTCACAGAGAACACATGACAGATTTGGCATGGTGTGCTTACTCAGACCTCTCTCCAGCCTTATAAATGTAAAATCCTACCTTTCGTTTACAGTCCACTCTATTTAAGCAAGACTGGATCATACATTCCAGCAGTGGAAGAGACTGGGTTGTTTCCTTCCTGAACACTGCAAGAAGGGTGCAGAAATGGCAGATTTTGCCATATTAGCCACTAAATATAGAAGGAGGCCTAAAAGTAGGTTCCATTACCTGCAAATAAAAGATTATATCCATAAACACAGAAAGGCCCATCCACAGGGACAACCTATCCCAGGGATCACCACTTTAATCCTGCAGGTTATGGAGGGGGGAATTAGCCTCACTCATCTCTCACATATACCTTTGCCTGGCGGAGCTGGACAAACACTCTATGGAATATATAAGACTGAAGTGGCAAAGTGACCTAGGAATGGAAATCTCTGCACAACAACTGAACAAATACACTATGTACGTACATAAACCCACCTCCTCCTACTCCTTGAAGGAGTTCTTATAGAAATGTCTGAGTAGATACTTCTGCATGCCCTTGCAACAAGTTAAATTCCAACCACGGCATGGCTCCATATGCTGGAGGGACTGTGGGGAGGCAAAGGCAGCATGTGCCCATATTTTCTGGTTGTGCCCTAAATTACCACCATTTTGGACCCAACTAGAAAAGGACTGGGGAGAGATCCTAGAGCCCACATTAGAACTAGCCCCATAACATCTTTTATTTCTAGATTTGCTGAAAGGATTCCGATAACCTCATGCCCGGAAAATTCTGTCAATATGTGTCTTAGTAGCCAAAAAAGCCATAATAAAAAAATGGCTATCTGACAGTCTATCAATGGTGAAGTTATGACAAGACCCAAAGATTTGTTGTAATGAAATCGAGAAACGTACTGCCACAATACCTCAGACTCCACCTAGATTTGAAATTTTATGGTGTAGATGGGTCCTATATATTATGTCTAAAATATATGACTTTGTTCCATGATTTGGAAGGTTCAGGCTAAAAATATCAAGTTGTTTTTACCATAGCTGTACATTTTCACAAACTGGATTCACTTGGAGATATATTCCATTTACTGTATCTTATATCCGGCAGCATGTTACTGCTGTCTGACAAACTCTTTAAGAAAACGTAATTATAAAAAAAAAGAAAAAAGATATGCAGTAAGCAAGATCACTGTTACTTTAGTTTCTCTCCCACAGGAAGTGGAAGCAGAGCCATTTTCAGCTGTGTGTGACTGGTATAAACTAGTGGAGACCACATAAACGTCAGATCAATAGGGGAAAAGCATGTGTAACCTCTAGGCGGTGCTATCACAAGAGCTACTACCCCGGCCTGCTTGGCTAGTTGCAGGTTAAGGGGCCTGGGTACTGAAACGGGTGCCTCCACCCGGAGGACAGGGTTGTTAGTAGCAAGGCTAACCTGGGTACAGCCCTCTGGGACACTGTAACCCCCCTCTTTCCCCTCTAGTGGCCTAGACAATATGCAACAAACACTTTTGTAGTAGACCCTATTCAGCATACAAATCCCCACACTGTTTGCACTTACCACCAGGGCTGGTTCCACCAGTTTGACCCTGGAAACTCCCTGTAAAACAGGGTTAGACACAGCAAATAACAACAGTGCAGTGATTTTGGTACAAACTGGAACCACAGTCAGATTAAATGCAAAAAGAGTTAGATCTGATTTATTCAGGGGAACTGAACAAGGGAGGGGCGTGATCAGGTTGACTGATTCTAAAACTGATCTAGTCAGGCAATTATACAGGCACTTTTAGTCCCTGCATGGTCATACGCTCTGGGTACCCAGTTGGAAGTATGGTGGGCTAGCCTGGAACACTGCCCAGGGTAGGCCGGCATCGCAGCTGGTTGGGGCCCTGTGATGAAAAGAGAAGGCATGCACAACCACACACAATTTGTAATCCAGAGCCAGGAGGCTCAGTTCCTGAAGATTAGGCAAAATAATTAAATCAGATGACACACTCTGATTGAGCTGTTGTTGCAGGGAGCTACCGTGGTGTTTACTCATGCTACGCAGTACAGGACACAGGATGGATGAAATGGAGACTGCAGAATGACTTGCTGGTTTGCCAGGAGAAGCAGGGCCCACACGATTCACCATGGTGTCATTCCTGTTCAGGATGTTGAGCAGGGGACTGATCCCCAGGCAGGTCTCTCATCGATGGTCTTCTTTGTGGTGTGAGTAGCTGGCTGGGCCAAAGTGTGGAGGCCCAGACCAATTGTAGAAGAATGCAGATTCCGTCCAGTAGATGCTGGATGCAGCTTCCAGCAAGCAAGGCACAATTAAACAGTGGGGAACCAAATTGCAACCCACTAGCAGGTTACAGCACATTTATGGTAAAGCAATCACCATACCACCAAACGGATAACAGTCCGGTCTCAATATCAGTGTCTCTGAGCAAAACCAGGAGTTCTATGGTGAATGGATGTCCTGACTGGCCAATCGCGTACAACAAATCTTCGGTCTACTTCAGGTTTAAATCTGGTCACTCTTCAGTGGCTTTGTCACACTCCAATTCAGATACAGTCAGATTACTAAGCCTTTCAAAGGATTCCCTATCGAGGGACAGCAGGCAGACAGGCCAAACTCAGCCTTTCCACCAATCTCCTACGCAGAAGCAGCTACTTGAATCACTCAAGCTGCTCACTCTCTAAACTCTACCTCCAGACTGACTCACTGCAGCAGGCAGCTTGGGAATTTCGCTTTGGTCCAAAAGGTTCAATTAACTGATTCATCTGTCTGTCAAAGCAAGGGCTCCCCCTCCAGGTGCATTTAGGTGCCAAAGTCTCAAAACTACAATTCCTACAGAAATTCACTCCCACAAGACCCCTGGGGACAGACTCCATTTTAGGGTCCCCAAAGGTACTGATTGGCCCATTCTAGCAGTCCAGGACCAAGATGATGGTGATAAACAGAACTGTCCATGCTGCAAAGAAGGCAGGTTAGACAAACTACAATATCATTACTATTACAACAGGTAATCAGCAAATAAGTACAGCTTCTAACAGAGCTCCTTCTGCACAAATAGCGATGACAGAACAGAGTGATTATCTGGTAGCCCGGGTGGGACTCGAGCATAGAAACACTCAGCCCCCTCCCAGATTAAATGAGCACCACGTTATAGGCAGCTCTTAAAGAGACAGGCATGGAGGCCAATAGGGCACTCGCATGCAAACACTTTTAAAATGTTAAGACACAGGATACTAGCATGGCAGTGGGCATTTAGGTACACCCAAGGAAGACTTTCGGGAACACCAATTTGTAGGGGGGTTACACCCTTCTCTGCCTGGAAAAACTTGGTGTCCCCATCAAGTCTACACCAGCACAGTATTGAAGAAGCAATATATACAAGACATACGTGACATTAGCATACTATGGAAATAATATCTAATGCATCAGTTAACGTAGCCTTATCACATTACTTTTGGCATAATGCTTTGATGTCAGGTTCAGACAATCTGACCCAACTGTCCGTGGAAGCTGGCCTTCATGACACGATGTCAGTATTGATGTGGTTTAGTCCTGGTCTGTATTCAACAGCATAATCATACCTTGACAAGGCAGAAAGCCAACGGTGCCCAGTGGCATCCAATTTAGCTGATGTCTGCACATAGGTCAGTGGGTTATTGTCGATCTTCACTAATATCGTTGCCCCATAGAGGTACTCATGAAACTGGTCAACTATGGCCCATTTTAGGGCGAGGAAGTCCAACTTGTGGACCGGATAGTTCTGCTCTGACGGGGTCAAGCTCCTACTGGTGAAAGCTACAGGTCTCAAGCCATCTTCGTAGTCTTGATAAGGCACAGCCCCAAGGCTCTGCAAACTAGCATCCGTTTGCAGAACATAGGGCTTGGTAGGATCAGCATAGGCAAGGACTGGGGCATGGGTGAGCTGGTAAATGACTGCAAAGAATGATGCTTCACATTCGGGTGTCCACTAAGTCCCAAAAGGCTCACCTGTTTGAAAATACACCTTCTCTTGGTCTTTGATAGCCCCCTTTTTGTACTTGCGTTGACAGGAGGGTAGCCTTGGGTAAGGTTAAGGAGCGGTCGAATCACCTTTGAATAGTCTTTGATGAACCTGCGGTAGTAGCCAGAGAACCCCAGGAAATGCTGTAGCTCTTTAGGTTATTGGTCGAGCCAAGTGGTCAAAGATTCAACTTTACTGGGATCTGTCTGTATCCCTTCCACAGACACTATGTGTCCCACATATTTCACAGATGTTTGAAAAAACTGGCACTTGTCTATGGATAACTTGAGGCTGAATTCTTCCAAACGATCGAGGACTTTGAACAATCTGATCTCATGTTCCTCCAGCGTGTGTCCGAAAACAATGACATCATCCAAGTACACTAAACATTCCAGCAAGTTCATGTCTCCCACTGCACATTCCATCATTCTCTGGAAGGTGGCAGAGGCACCTGGAATCCCCTGTGGCATTCTCAGGAATTCGTAGAACCCCAAAGGACAGATGAAGGCTGTTTTCTCACGGTCCTCCGGGGCCATCAGAATCTGATAATATCCGCTTCGGAGATCCAGTACGGAGAACCACTGACCCCCGTTCAGTCAATCCAGGGCATCCTGTATGCGTGGCATGGTGTATTGATCTGGGATAGTCCATCGGTTGAGGGCCCGATAGTCCACACACATCCTCACAGATCTGTTCTTTTTACGTACCACTACGATGGGGGGATGCATATGGGCTTCTTGATTCTTGAATAATGCCAGCAGCGAGCATTTCCTGTAGGTGTCTCCTAACATCATCTATGTCTGCTGGGGCAAGGTGTCGGGACCTCTCTCGAAATGGTCGGTTATCATGCAGGCATATGTTATGCTCGGCACCATGGACACACCCCATGTCCCACTTTTTTAGTGAGAACACTTGGTCTCTCTGCGCAAGTTTCCTGCTAATTCGGGTCTTCCATTCGGCGGACAAGTGGGAAATCACCAAAGTCAAATAAGTCTGGGGTCACTTTCTCCCTTTTGCCAAAGTACTTGTTACTGGGTAATACTGCAGTGTACTATAGCCAGCGTACATCCCCAGTTCACATGAACTTCCCTGTCCGACATGTTTCTCATTTGCAACATCACCCGGCGGGCATAGGCATGGACACGTGCAGGTAGTATACTGGGCTTAACCATCAACCCCTCTGGCAGCTTTCCTTCATCAGGGGCATCTATCATCAATATTTTATTCTTTACATCTCTCCTTAGGTGGACTTTTCCATGGGTCATACACTGGGCGTTGGGGGCCAACACCAAAGAGTCAGGATCCTCTTTCCACACTATTCCCACTGGCTCATCTTGGTCCATTTCATTGGGTTTCTGTTGCAAGTCATAAGCCCTTTTGATTAATGCTGGAATTCTTAGGGCCCGTCCAGTCCATTGCCCTTGTTTCTCATGGCAGAGTTGTGCTGGTCTCCCAAACATGTGGACATTTGTTCCAATTAACAGGGAAACTCCATCATACAGTCCGTTGGGGGGACACACTAGGGCAAGTGTCTCAACTTGTTCATCTACCCCAGCCACAGCGCTAGGGAATGACAGCCAGATCCAGATATGCCCAGAGTATGGATAGGAATTCTCACTCAACCCCAACATGTGCAAACCTTGCAAGGGTTGTAGGGGCACATCAGGCAGATGCTTCTGGTACCAATCTTGAAATACTATGGTTACTTGAGATCCACTGTCAAGCATGACCCAGGCAGACACACCGTTCACCGTCACTGTAGTTTCCATGGCCCACCACCTCTGACCACTCAGGTGACTTGGACTTGGATGCCAGCTTTACAGCTGCCTTGGATGAATAGCTTTTCCAGGCAGCCCCACCTTGCGGCCGTATGTTGCTCCGTCGAATCAATGCCAGCAGCCTAATAGTAACTTTTCTCAGATTCTCAGGTGAACGGCAGGTGAATCAGGTGTGCCAATCCTCTCCTCAGTGGTAACAGAAAACAGGTTCTTTAGAGTCTCTGGGGGAAGAAGAGCTGTTCCCCTGCTTGAACATAGTGGGGGAGTCTCGGGATCTCTCTCTGGTCGGGGGTTTGCTCTCTTGACTTTCTGAGTTCCCCCAAGGGTCAGTGTCTCGGGTAGCTTGGAGTAGGTCTTCTACCACAGCTCTCAGTTCTCGTACCTCTTCCTGCAGGCTGTCTTCAGGCCAGGTTTCAGAAAAAACAACGTGTACCCCCACCCCTCCCGGCAGGACTTCCCTCTTTGTCTCGGGGGTGCTGGACAGGAATTAGCATCTTTGGCTGCCTCAGCAGCTTGCTGAATGACTCTCAGCTCAATTAACTCCTTGATCAGTTCCCTCATCTGTTGCAGTTCAGCCTCCTTGCCTCTCTCAGGGGCCTGGCGGGTGTGGGCAGCTCCAGCATAGGGCTCCCATCCCTCTTCGTCATTCTCAATCTCATGGATCTCTTTCATTAGGTCACAGTATTGGGGGGAGGATTGCCCCTTCTGTCTTGCAGTTTAAGCTTCAACAATATTACGCTAGAGTACTTTGCTGACTTTAAGATGTGATCTAGCCTGACCCTGTTCAATTCACTGGCGGGCACCCCTCCTTTCTGGTGGGCCCGCTGCAAGGCTCACTCAATTTGAGTAATAAACACTGACAAATTTTTCATTCTTCCACTGTTTTGTGGATTTAAACTTCCACATCAGGTCATCTCCCAACTCGGTGCTACCAAATACCCCATCCAGGGCAGAGAGGTACTCAGCGGCTGTGGCCTCTGGGCTGGTGGATCACAGGAAGCGAATGCCCTCCAGTGCAGGGCCCCTCACGCTTTTCATCAGCCTGTTCCTCTTTTCCCCCTCAGCACACTGCCACTCCTGGACCAATGGGATGGCATAGTCCAGCCACATTTCCAGATCGTCCTCACTCACGGGCACTGGGACTGTGCCCGAAAAGAGCCTAAGTCTGCGGTATGAGTCCAAATGTACAGTAGGTATCACTATGGGGGAAGCAACTGTAGGGGTGGCAGGAGAGGCTATGGAGGACTGCACGGGAGTGACATCCTCAGAAAGCTCTAACATTTTCATTAGCTCTGTAGCAGAGTGCCCCTCAGAGGCTAACAGTTTAAACAGCTTGTCTTTGAACCCCCTCTATGTGGGAGGACCCTCCAGGAGCAGCTAGGTCGCTATGTAAATGAATGAACCTCCACCCCTTTTGGGACCCATCAGGCAAAATGACAGGGGGTACCTTCTCTGGTTCAATGGGCAAGCTGCAGGAGAGTAGGGCCACCATAGTTTGATCAAACAGGTCGGAATCCCTTCCCCTTACTTCAACCTTTCCCAAAGACTAAATTTGTTCCACCACTTCCACAATAGTGGCATTATCGATCCCCAAGGGGACATCCATTAATAGCAGTGCTTGCCAGGGGTCCACCCCCTCTGCCTCGCTCCACCCCATCATACGGTGTACTAGCAGCTTGTAGGGAGCAAGTTTAAACTTAGGCATAGTGAGCGCCTACATTTTAACACAATTTTTAAGTGTGGGGTTGTAGTACCCACTTCTGACCACTAGAAGGCACAAATCCCAGCACTGGTGCCTCCAAGATGTAACCCCTAGGTGGCGTCCTGGCCTGCTTGGCTAGTTGCAGGTTAAGGGGCCTGGGTACTGAAATGGGTGCATCCACCCGAAGGACAGGGTTGTTAGTAGCAAGGCTAACCCGGGCACAACCCTCTGAGACACTGTAACCCCTATCTTTCCCTTCTAGTGGCCTAGACAATATGCAACAAACACTTTCACAGTAGCCCCTATTCAGCATACAAATCCCCACACTGTTTGCACTTACCACCAGGGCTGGTTCCATCAGTTCGACCCTGGAGACCCCCTGTAAAACAGGGTTAGACACAGCAAATAACAACAGTGCAGTGCTTTTGGTACAAACTGGAACCACAGTCAGATTAAATGCAAAAAGAGTTAGATCGGATTTATTCAGGGGAATTGAACAAGGGAGGGGTGTAATCAGGTTGATTGATTCTAAAACTGATCTAGTCAGGCAATTATGCATGCACTTTTAGTCCCTGCACAGTCACACGCTCTGTGTACCCAGTTGGAAGTATGGTGGGCTAGCCTTGAATGTTGCCCGGGGTAGGCCAGCATCGCAGCTGGTTCGTGCCCCGTGATGAAAAGAGAAGGCATGCACAACCACACACAATTTTGTAATCTGGAGCCAGGAGACTCAGTTCCTGAAAATTAGGCAAAATAATTAAATCAGATGACACAGTTTGATTAAGCTGTTGTTGCAGGGAGCTACCCTGGTGTTTACTCACGCTACCCAGTACAGGACACAGGATGGATGAAATGGAGACTGCAGGATGACTTGCTGGTTTGCCAGGAGAAGCAGGGCCCACACGATTCATTGTGGTGTTGTTCCTGTTCGTGATGTTGAGCAGGGGGCTGATCCCCAGGCAGGTCTCTCGTCGATGGTCTTCTCTGTGGCATGAGTAGCTGGCTGGGCCAAAGTGTTGAGGCCCAGACCAGTTAGAGAAGAATGCAGATTCAGTCCGGTAGGTGCTGGATGCAGCTTCCAGCAAGCAAGGCACAATTAAACAGTGGGGAACCAATCGTGAACCACTAGCAGGTTACAGCACATTTATAGTAAAGTAATCACCATACCACCAAACGGATAGCAGTCGGTCGCAATATCAGTGTCTCTGAGCAAAACCGGGAGTTCTATGGTGAATGGATGTCCTGACAGACCAATCGCGTATAGCAAATCTTTGGTCTTCTTCAGGTTTAAATCTGGTCACTCTTTAGTGGCTTTGTCACACTCCAATTCGGATACAGACCAGTTACTAGGCCTTTCAAAGGATTCCCTATCGAGGGACAGCAGGCAGACAGGCCAAACTCAGCCTTTTCACCAATCTCCCGCGCGAACTACACAGAAGCAACTACTTGACTCGCTCGAGCTGCTCATTCTCTAAACTCTACCTCCAGACTGACTCACTGCAGCAGGCAACTTGGGAATTTCCCTTTGGTCCAAAAGGTTTGATTCGTTGATTCATCTGTTTGTCAAAGCAAGGGCTCCCCCTCCTGGTGCATTTAGGTGCCAAAGTCTCAAGACTACAATTCCTACATAAATTCACTCCCACAAGACCCCTGGGGACAGACTCCATTTTAGGATCCCAAAGGTACTGACTGACCCATTCTAGCAGTCCAGGACCAAGATGGTGGTGATAAACAGAACTATCCATGCTGCAAAGAAGGCAGGTTAGACAAACTGCAATATCATTACTATTAAAATTGATAATCAGCAAATAAGTACAACTTCTAACAGAGCTCCCTCTGTGCAAATAGCAATGACAGAATGGAGTGATTATCTGGCAGCCCGGGCGGGACTCGAGCATAGAAACACTCAGCTCCCTCCCAGTTTAAATAATTACCATGTTATAGGCAGCTCTTAAATAGATAGGCACGAAGGCTAACAGGGCACTCGCATGCAAACACTTTTAAAATGCTAAGACACAGGATACCAGCCAGGCAGTGGGCATTTAGGCACACCCAAGGAAGACTTTTGGGAACCCCCATTTGTAGGGGGGTTACACGTGACTCCCCTTTAAAGACTAAATTAGGAGAAATCTGTTTGGTTTAGTTGTGTATAGGGAGCGGTAAGACGCACCAGCTGATAAGAGTGTGGGGAGTGCGATTTATCTGACTTAAAATGAATTACAATTTTCTGAACTCATTTTGTGTTCTTTAGATCCTGCCCACAGGAAGTGGAAGCAGAACCATTTTCGTCTATCTGTGAGAGGCAGCGACCACTGGGGATCACGTGCCCATCAGACCAACAGAGGAAAAACTGGAAGCCTCTTTACAGGTTTAAGTATAAATCTACCCTGGTGTCCCTTTACGTGAGCTTCCCAGCATGTCAGTGGCCAAGAGCAACAGTGTGGCTTCTACCTACGACCATCGCCAGGACAGTGTGTAACTATGTCAGCAGTTCTGCTCTTAGCAAGGCAAGCTGGCAAGCAGCTGTGATTCTACCAACACACTATCTAGGGTTGGGTATTATACAAGATAACTGAAGGGGATTCAGGCAGGTAGCATCTGGTAGGGTTATTATCACCCCGTATAGGGTAGGGTGATACTGCACAGTAGGAAGGAGATATAAGGTGGTGTGGGAAGGGACTCTATAGGCAGTATGGAGCACAGGTATGGCAGGAAGATAGCCAGCTATAAGGAATATGGGGCGTTTCCTGGGCTGTGCTTTGTAAGGTGGGCCACAACCCCATATGTAGAAGATATGTGGATCTCCAGACACAGCTGGTAGTGACAAGGGAAGAGATATCCCTGCTGCATCACCAACTGAGCTGACACCCACAAGCACACCCCAACTAGTCCACTGATACTGGGCTTGACAGCGGAGAGCAGGGAGGTAGAAGGGTGGCAGGAGTAGTCACAAGAATGTCATTCAAGCTCCCTCAGTTCCGACTGAAAACTGCTTTGCACCACTGGAGGAGCCACAGGCACCTGACTCCATGGGGTTGGGGGGCTGTGAGTCAGTCAGAGAGGGACAGCAGGATGACAAGGTGATACCCAATGGAACGAGCAGGATGAAGGCAGCAAAGAACTTCCTAACAGCAGGAGACTCCATGCATCGGGTGGAGAAGAAGGTGGTAGGAGGAAGGGGATAGGAAGGGGGTGGCCAGATATCCTCCAGGAGCATCAGAAATCCAGGATACTGACTGGCTAGGGAGGAAAGTAGAGGGACAGGAGGGGTAAGTTTGGGTGCTAGGTTCACTTGGGTACCAATAATGTGGCAAACCAGTCTCTGGAAGTAGTCCAGCATAAGATGATGTGTTAAAACTCTACTGCACTATGATTGTATGCTTATTATGTTTTGTACTATTGTGTATTTTCCTGCCATTGTCTCTGTCATATTAGCAATACCGTTTATGTCACAGAACATTGTGTAGATTTTTTCCTTGTATGGTTGATTACCTCTGAACTATACCTGTTATTTGTTTTGTCTGCCAATTTTGTATTGTAACCTCCCAGGTCATGTCTGAAAATAGTCATATTTTATGGCTACGACACCTTACCTGGTAAACAAAAACTAAATAAATAAAATAACCTTGGGAGGCTGGGGTCAGACCGAAAACAAACTTGGCTTCTCTGGTCTTTTCTGAGGCCCTTCCTGTGTGGACTAAAGAAGAAGGGAAGGATAGGGTGAGAAAGGAGGAGACTAAGGCATTTAAAGGGTGGTTAAAAGAATGGTATCAGGATTAGAGGTGTCATTTTGTGGGAGAATTAGGGGACTTCTGGAACAGAAGGTTCTTCAAGGGTGACGGTCTTCACCTGACAAGGGAAGAGTACAGTGCCCTTCGGCAAAAGCTGGATGACTACATAGGTGGACATTTAAACAGAGTGGGAGATCGAGGCTAGGGGCACCACAGAGGACAGAGTGGGCAAGGATAACCTAACTATGATTCCCCCAGAAATGGGGGCTAGGATAGTGACTTGGTGGAAGAGCTACCACCCACCATGCCGGTAACCAGAGTTAGGGAGTGGACTAGGCTTGCTGAGACAGGCTGGAGGGGAGAGGATGAAGTGTGCAGTAGACTGCTCTCCTCTTCCAGGGAGGGGATGCTTGTTGACCCTGCTGTCCACTGCCACCAGGTGGAAGCTTGGTGGTGGTGCTAGCATGAGCAGCACAGTACAGAGGGGCTGCCGGTTTGGTGTAACGTATGTGTGTGTGTGCGTGCATTCACACACTATGCACTACTTTCTGTCCATGACTGGGGAATGGAGGGACCAGAAAATGGAAAAGACGTTCAGGCTTCGTGAAGCCCTGTCACTTGTCCCCAACCCACGCCACCACCAAGGAACACTGCATCAATTCTAGATATGTGATATGGGTGGGGGGTGGCCCTAACTCTTCTGGCTTTGACACAGGGGACAATTCTTGGGGGAACCTAGTCTGGTAAATACCAGGGAGGTGGTGGACCAATTAGGAAGACCAGGAACAGGGCTAAAAGACTCCACACATGCAAGGCCCCAATTTTTCTGCGGCACTTTGGAGCAAAGTTCTGTGGCAGGGTTCCCATTTATCGCATAACTTCAGTTATTTCTTCGGCACAAATGTGTTGCACTGTTCCCCGTATTTTTAGACTTTGTTGTTGTTTTTCTTCATATTTGATATTTTCTTAGTAGAGTCAAGCACTTATATTGTAACATTCACCCTTAACATTCAATATCTAAAGACATGAGCCCAAAGGACTAGTGGTTTTAAAAGAAAGATAAATCAACCCTCTGCATACATTTGTATGGTTATGGAATGTGTCGTCACAATTGTGTATGCTGTGAAAAGTTTTTAATTTTGGCGGTGTCACGTGACATACTTATTCTATATATTTTGTCCTCTTGAACAACGTTTCATACCTCTCACCCACAGGACGAATTTGGAAACAAGCTGTTTCAGATCAGACTTCCTGGTAATAGTTTTGAAAGCTTTTTAACAGACAGACAGATTTGTTTGTGTATGTATATATTCCTATGTGTGGGCGTACATATTATGTCACTTTCATTGGGACAAAATGTTTTCAGCTGCTAATAAATCCTTTTCACAACTGTGTGTGTTCTTTGTTTTATTTGTACTGTGAAATTAAAGATGTCAGATTCACTGCACACCACCTTCACATATCTTCAGGAGTCATGATGTTTTATGCATGCCACATAAAACATAATATTAATACTGCATTGCTTAGAACACCAGACAAGCCTTGCACACAGCAACAGCATGGTTTTTTTTTTGCTAGAATTTGACACACATGCACACACCCGGTGAACAATCATTTTTTTATGTTTCATACATTTATTTTTATATCGCAATAGGTGTTCAGTTGGTTCATTTAGAATGGTTGCACATCCGAACAGATAAATAGGTAGATAGATAGATAGATAGATAGATAGATAGATAGATAGACAGACAGGCAGACAGACAGATAGATAGATAGATGAACAGATAGATAGATAGAGAGAGATAGAAATATAGATAGATGGATAGATAGACAGATAGATCGATAGTTAGTTTTTTGGTTTGTTTTTGGTTTGTGTCTTGGGTTGGAGCCCAGAAGAGCCACAGAGGCTTCAGTTAAAATTTAAATCCCAGATCCGAGCAGGACTCAGCCCTGGAGGGCATAAAATCCTTGCTTCCAGCAGGACTTAGCTCAGCCCAGGGTTCCACTGGGGGGGGGTCAGTTTGTGGTGGTCAGGTGCCAGGTGCCAGCCAGGACAATGGCTGCGGTCATCAGGCCAAGAAGCCTCAGGAAGGTTCTGACCGAGACATATCTGCTGTTGTAAAGCAGCTGGACCTGAGCCTTCAGGCGGTCCCCACTGTCCTGCAGAAAGAATGCAAAGCCCTGAGCCATGTCCAGTACTGTCCCGATGTACAGGAGGCACTGGCAAGGGGTCAAGACTGACTTGGGCAAACTGACTGTGATTCCCAGGGCATGGAACAACTGCCTGGTACGCTCTATGGTCTGGAGCAGTTGCTCCTTGGACTGTGCTTTGGGCAACTAGTCATCCAGGTAAGGGAAGACGTACAGCCTCTCTCTCCTGAGGGCCGCTGCTACCACTGCCAAGCAATTGGTAAAGACCCCTGTGGCAGAGGACAAGCCAAAGGGCAATGCTCGGAACTGGTAGTGCTCCCCCTGGAACTGGAACATTAAGTACTGCCAATGGGGAGCACATACTTTGATATGTAGGTATGTGTCCTGCATGTTGAGTGAGCATAGCCAGTTTCTCTGGTGCAGCAGTGGCAGCAGGCCATGCAGGGTCACCATCCTGAACTTCTTGCACTGGATGTAAAAAATCAGATTTCTCAGATCTAGGATGGGTCGTAAATCCTCTGTGGATTTGTGGACTAGAAAGAAGTAAGAATAGAACCCCCTATTTCTGTGACACTCGGGGACAGTTAATATGGCCATTTTCTGTAGCAACATGCGAATTTCCCCCATCAGCATTGGTATGTGATCTACAGGGTAGTGTGAATGAACTGGAGGTAGATCTGGAGGCCACTCCAACAGTTCGAGAGAGTGGCCTTGTTCTGAGCTGCAGGACCCAAGCATCTGTAGTGATCTCCTTCCATCTGTCCAGGTGGAGGGAGAAATTACCCCCTACCACCACCCCCTATAGTGCTGGAGGGTGGGGGTCTGGCAAGTAGTCATGCTGAGGTAGCACTGGTGGGCAGGGCTACACCACCTCCTCTGGGGGCCTTCCCAGCCATGGAGATAGGGGTAGACAAGGCTGCTGCTGCCCAACCCTTGCCCTGGGGTCTGGTGTCCTGCTTAGGCTTATGGGAGGCCCGATGAAATGGCACCTTCTGGCCACTTTTTGGCTGGGTGTGGTATGGAGAGTGGACTGACCGTACAGTCCTGCCTGAGGCCTATAGGTCAGAAAGTATGTCCTGCACATATGCCCCAAACAGCTTATAGCCTCTGAAAGGGGCATTCGAGATGGACTGTTATTGATCAGTAGCAAACCCAGACACCGTAAACCAAGAACATTTTCTCAGGCAGATGCCCATCACAGCTGCTCTAGTGGAGGTATCACCGACATCATAGGCAGACCTCAAAAGATGCCTGCCCACATCTGCCCCAGACTGGAGGGCCCTGAGCAGTTCCTGCCTCTGGGAACCAAGGCCTTGACTGTTCTATGGCACTTTGGAGCAAAATTCTGCTTCAGGGTTCCCATTTGCCACAGAACTTCTGCAGCGGTGGATGGTTATTTCTGTGACAATTCTGCAGCACAAAACTGTTGCACTATTCTCCAATCCACTGACGAGGAATTGCTAGAGATTCCCAGGGTTCATTTGAAGACCTCTGGGGCCAGATCTTTTAGCTTTATGGCCCCGACCCTGTGGAATTCTCTACCTCATCAGGTACGAGATTGCCCGACTGTCCAAACTTTTAAGGGGGCACTAAAAACATATCTTTTTAAACATGCGTATAATGATTTTTAAATGTTATTAGGTTTGGATTAATTTTATTGTTTTAGTAATATTGTATTTATTATGTTATGTACAGGCGCCTTGGTTCTGGAAAGGCGCCTTTTACAAATAAAGTTTTGATTGATTGATTGATTGATTCCCCTTATTTTTAGGCTTTGTTGCTGTTTTTCTTCATATTTGACATTTTCTTAGTAGAGTCAAGTGCTTATATTGTAACATTTACCCTTAAAGAGCTATTCAAAGAAAACTTTGAAAAACATAATAATTAGGTAAAATTCTGCTTATATGCCCAACTCACCCAATACCTTGACTCTACCTCCTTCTTCACCCCCTACCAGTCAGGATTCTGCAAGTCTCACTCTACAATCACCGCCCTCCTAAGACTCACCAATGACATCTCATCAGGAATGGACAAGGGGCATATCACCTCGGCTATTTTTATAGACCTGGCCAAGGCTTTTGACACCGTCTCCCACCCTAAGCTACTAGCAAAACTTAAGGATGCAGGCCTCTCCAGCCTTGTTACTAACTGGTTTCGGGCCTACCTCATTGGCAGATGCCAATTGGTGAAAACTGGCTCCCAAATATCTCCCCCCTCCCAGTCACCATGGGGTTCCCCCAAGGATCAGTCCTGGGCCCGCTACTGTTCTCTATATTTCTAAATGACCTCCCGCTGGCCTGCACTAACTCAACCATACAAATGTATGCAGATGACACCGTACTGTACGCCTCTGGCCCCTCCTCTGGTGTCGTGTCCATGGCTCTCCAACAGGACTTCGATGCCGTACAGCACTGGCTCAGGTCCAACCAACTATTCCTAAATGCAAAGAAAATCATCTCCCTAACCTTTGGCGCGCATCCTCGACTTTCCCACCTAGCCACTCCCCCAACCTTCTACACCCTGGACGGGTCCCCCCTGGAGTCTTGCACCTCATTTAGATACCTGGGGGTATGGCTTGACCAATACCTAGATTTCTCCGTGCACATTGACTAGCTTCACAAAAAACTGCACCCTAAACTAGGTGTGCTATATTGCAACAAAGGGTGCATGTTCACCTCGGTCCGGAGGGAAATAGTGCATAAAATGATTCTCCCAATGCTTGACTGTGGCGACGTGGTCTATGGCGCTGCACCCTCTTCCAACCTGGCCAGCCTGGACACACTCTTTCATTCCTTCTGTCACTTCATCCTGGACTGCCTCCCAATGACCCACCACTGTGACCTATACAGCTCCCTAGCCCTAAATTCACTCACGTCCAGCAGACTGATTCACTGCTCCAGGGTCATTGCTAAATTCTGGTCCAAAGCCCTCCCCCCCTACCTCAGCGCCGCCTTATCGGCCCAACCTTCCCTGGCCTACTCACTCAGAGGCTTTGATTCAAGGCTTCTCCAAGTCCCTTTCATGCACACAGCCAAGGGACAATCAGTCTTCAAATATCGCTTGCCCAAAATTTGGAATGATCTACCTGCTGACATTAGGCTCACCTCTAACTAAAGACTTCTAAACCTGCTTCTCCACGCTCACTTCTCTGACACATGCAACTGCTTCCAGCAACCTTGAACTGCCAGGTGTTTAGCATACTGCCTAAGTATCTAATTGTTCTCTGCCTTGCTTACTCTGTACCCATTGCTATAATTTGTAATTACCTGTGCACCTGCATAAGCTCCGCTTGTATATACTCTGCACCTATGTTAAACCTTTGTAATTACCTGTTTTTGTGTTACCCCTGTAACTCCCCAGGCCACATCTGGAAACGATTGGTCCCCCGCTCAGTATGCCTGCCTGGTTAATCTTGTAATAAATAAATACATAAAAAATATTCTAGATTTCTCCTCCCCATTATTTATTATTGAGAAAATGTGCATGAATGCATTATTTTTATCCCTTGCAGTTACTTTAAAGTTAATCTGCCTCTATGGCTTACTCCCTACTTCAAGTCATAATGATCTGTTTTGATATCACAATCTGTTGCCATGAGAGTAACTGTGATGTCACAAACAGTGCATTATGGCATTTTCTTAATAGAGTCATGGCCTCAGGTAGGGAGACAGCAACAGAAATAGATGAACCTTTCAGGAGCAAAAGCCTGTTTTCATGCAAATGACCCCAACAATAAATAATGGGGTGGGGTTGGGGGGAATAAAGAACTAATGTGAAATACAAACTGAACTTTATCTAAATATTATGTTTTGTTAAAGTTCTCCTGAAGGTGTCAGCTGCTCTTTAACATTCAGTACATAAAGACATTAGCCCAAATGACTAGTGTTTTTAAAAAAGACAAATCAACCCTCTGCATACATTTGTATAGTTATGGAATGATTCATCACAATTGTGTATGCTGTGAAAAGTTTTTAATTTTTGGTTATTTTTGGGGTATCATGTGACATACTTATTTTATATATTTTGTCCTCGAACTATGTTTAATACTCGTCACCCACAGGCCCCATTTGGAAATAAACTGTTTCAGATCAGTATTCCAGGTGACAGATAGATAGATAGATAGATAGATAGATAGATAGATAGACAGACAGACAGACAGACAGACAGACAGACAGAAAGAGAGATAGATTTGTTTATAGATATATATTCATATGTGTGGGTGTACATATTATGTCATTTTCATTGACAAAATGTTTTCAGCTACTAATAAATCCTTTTCACAACTAGGTGTGTTCTTTGTTTTACATGTACTGTGAAATTAAATATGTCAGATTCACTGTGCACCACCTTCACATATCTTCAAGAGTCATGATGTTTCATGCATGCCACATAAAACATAATATTAATACTGCATTGCTTAGAACACCAGACAAGCCTTAGACACAAGAATAGCATGTTTTTTTTCTAGTATTTGACACACACACACACACACACACACACGGAGAATAATCATTTTAATATGTTTCATACATTTATTTTTATATCATAATAGGTGTTCAATTGGTTCATTTAAAATGGTTGCACATCAGGATAGAGGAATATATAGATAGTTTTTTATTTGTGTTTGGTTTGTGTAGTGGGTAGGAGCACAGGAGAGCCACAGAGGCTTCAGTTAAAACTGAAATCCCAGTTCTGAGCAGGACTCAGCCCTGGAGGGCATAAAATCCCTGCTTCCAATAGGATTTAGCTCAGCCCGAGGTCCCAGTGGGGGGGGGGGGTGCAGTTTACTGTGGCCAAGTGCCAGCCAGGAAAGGTACGCAACAAATCTTCACACTGTCTATATAACCAAAATTAATTCAGGAAAACCAAGTGTTAGAAAACTCATTTTAGTTACACAGACAGCGTGCAGATTTCTTGTGTTCCTGATCTGGCTGGCACCCAGCCATAGTAAAGTGTCCCGGCCCCCCCATACTAGGACAGGGCTGAGCTTAGTCCCGCTGGGAGTGGCGATTTTAACAATAACAATGCTCTCCATGGCTGAGCCCAGCTCAGTCATAGCTGGAATCTAAACTGTGACTGAAGCCTCCCTTGTTCTGTGACACTCCAACCCACATACCTGCAGAAAATGACATTAAAATAATCGTAGTCCCCTCCTAGTTGGCACTATCCTTGCTGGGAACATGAGTTGTAAATATCATTATTTAATGCCCTCCCGGGCTGAATTAGTTTAAACAATTCTAATACCCTCCTGGCCAGAGACCCATATTTTGTGTATCATCAGTATTTATTATATTTAATGCTTTGCAGCTGGGCTGGAAAAGCCTGCAAGTGAAATGTGAAATACGTCTGTAGGGGACCTAGACAAGAGGGCATTACTATTTTAAAAATATTTCAGCCCAGAGGGCATTATTATAATTAAATAAATTTGCAATGGATGTCATCAGCAGTGATTGTATACTGGTTAGGAGGGATGTGCATTTTTTTCTTACTATGTCAGTTTTTGCATGTACTCCTGTATGCTGGTTGGAACTCCACAGAGCCATTAAAAAAAGAAACCCCTCCCCTCCTAAATAGCACCATACCTGCTGGGGACACGTTTTGTACATGTAATTATTTTATAAATAATGCCCTCCTGGGATGAGTTCTTATTTATTTTAAACACAGTATAATATAATCATTTCTAGGCAGAGACAGGCTGCAGACTAGAATTATGAGATCTGTGTAATCTCCTCCTTAACTCTCCAGGAAAAAAAAAAAGATTTAAACTGAAGTCTCCCTGGCGCAATGGGGGATCGAACCCGCTATAATCATCAAATTAATAAATTACGTCCTCTACTTGCTGCCAATGGCATCATCCCTGCGGGGGACATTTTTCAAAACTGTAATTCATACTAGTATTTGCCCTCTAGTGTAAATCTAACCCGATGCCTCCGTGGCTCAGCGTGCCTCGGGTGGGGGTGGGGGCAGGCAGAGTGGGTTTTGTTATAACTGTAAAACAGCACTGACTGTTTTATTATTTATTATATTTTATTTATTGCAGCAGGACTTTCACAATTACTTTTGCCCTGGAAGAGCCTACACATAAGATAAGTCCAGAGCGGACCAGCCAGTTTTTTTCCCTCCAGAATGGCTTCAGTTCAGATAAAATTTCACGCTCTGAGCAAGTGTTACCACTGGAGGACTTTCTTAATTTTAAAAATCCCCACTCCGAGTAAGGACCACCTTACCTCTCACAGTAGTTACATTCCACTGATTGCCTACACAAGCCTTGCATATCCAGGGGGAGAACTGCTCTTTGGGGCTCAGTGCCACTATTGGAGTGGAAAAAACAGAGAGCTATATTTAAACTAAATCCTCCCTGGCTCAACAGGGGACAGAACCTGCAAAAAGTGACAAATTAATAAATCACGTCCCCTACATGCTGGCATCCTCCCAGCTGGGGACAGCTTTCTTCTGGCCCCAGAGAATGTACTAAAGCAGGGCATTATGAATGATTAAAATAAATGAAATAAATTAACAAGCTCAGCCCAGGGTGCCAGCATGGGGTTGGGGGTTCGAATGTAACTGATGCCACTGTAGCTCGGGGGGGTGCGGGCAGAGCGGGTCTTGTTATAATTTTAAAATAGCTTGCATTGACATTGAGTTAACAATTTGTAGATGCCTCGGCTAATGAATGGTGGTGGGGGTGAGCTTGTGCAGTATCGTCATAACAACCGCGAGGAAATTTACAGAGATATTTCACACACAATTTACTCAGCATGTTAATATATGCATTATGGAATATAGTTATTCTAAAAAAATTATAAATTGCAACTGATTTGTTCTGAGAATATCCAGGTCACCACATAAATGTTTAGCCATGTTTTTAATGCATATGTCAATGATCGGTTTTCTGAAATTTTTATTGAGTCTAACTTTGACAGCACGGACAATGCTTCATATATAACTTTACTAAGCAGAAAGCAGATTACTATGCCCTGCCCAACAGTGTGACCATGTCATACATGCACTGCTCCCCCATTCTCCCCACACAATGACCCTGTTGACAGCCGTATCTTTACTTTTGTGGGGTGGCAGAGTGGAGAGTACGAGAGAGGAACATCTGTGACTGAACTGGTTTTGCAAGAGCTTTGTCTTCTCTTGCAGTCTCCACACTGCCTTTAAGCAGCATATATCAGGGGATGCTGTTTCACTCTAGAACCCTGTCATCCACTCCGGTTGTTATTTTAATGATCAGTG
Source organism: Neoceratodus forsteri (assembly GCA_016271365.2). Taxonomy (NCBI): domain Eukaryota; kingdom Metazoa; phylum Chordata; order Ceratodontiformes; family Ceratodontidae; genus Neoceratodus; species Neoceratodus forsteri. The sequence goes on along the minus strand of CM028132.1, from coordinate 876,265,290 downwards.
CAATGTTCAATACAAACAACCACGTTCAAACCCCAAAGCTGTTTCCAACTATTTTTAGACTGCCACCAGTTTCATTCCTCTCCATTCTGTTGGCACTCAAATGGCCCATGCTGACAGCTGTAGCCCAGACCCCAGGCACCTCCAAGACACAGCAATTGTGGAGGCAGAGGTAGAGAGCACCCATAGACATGGGACTTTAAGTACAACTTTTGTAATGCTTTGCAGCTGGGCTCAGCGGCACTCCAACCGGAGGTGGGGGCGCAGTCCGGGTCTTCTTGTAACTGTAAAAGAGCACTGGCTTTTTTATTATTTATTATATGTTATTAATTGCAGCAGGAGATTCATAATTATTTTTGCCTTGGAAGAGCACATTAAATAAATCCTCAGCAGACCAGCCATTCTTTTTTTTTTTTTTACCAGAGAGGCTTCAGTTCAGTTAAACTTTCACCCTCCGAGCGGGTGTTGGCACTAAAGGGCATTTTTAATTTTTTATTTACATTTTAGCATTTTCTCCCTGATGTTTCTCTATCTGTTTCCTGGGACCCAGCAGACACGGCACGTGCATGTGCGTGGGCATGCAGCTAAATACTGACTTAGCCTCCTCGCCCCACCCCCGAGGCTGTCGCCTGGCTCATCACTGCCTGAACTGCCACCTGTCCTCCACCAGGTGGCAGTCAAGGGCCGGGGAAACCCCTCATCCCTCCCTGGGAGAGGAGAGTCACCCCACAGCAGCTCAATCCCACTCCTCGCCCTACCCCCCCCCCGCTGATCCCTGACAACCCGGGCTCGTTCCCGAACCTGGCTTACCGGCATAGCACAAGGTGTGGCATCAAGTGCCTCAATGCTCAGCGCCATTGGGCAGGCTTACTGGAGGGCATTTTCAATGTAAAATAGTACAGGTAATGGATCTTGCAATTATAATATCCTACTGATTTAAATAATGAATAAACGTGCAGTAGAAGAAAATCCTTTAGGTAGGTTTGTCTACTCTTACTGTACAAAGGGCAATTACAGTAACTATAACAAGAAATAGCATTTCTTCATGATCTTGATTACAATGATGCAGCAAATTAATATTGTTACTGTATGTTCCACACCCGAGGGGACTAATTCATGGCTGAAGAATGTAAGTAATCATCTCATTTGGCAATCCTACAGTGAATAAAGATACAGTAGAAGAAAATCATTTAGGTAGGTCTGCTACTTTTACCATGGAAAGGTCAGTTAACAATAACATGAAATAACATTTCTTCATGACCACAATTACAATGCTATAGTAAGTTTATATTGTCGGGTCCCTCTCCCGAGGAACGCAATTCATTTCTTCTAAAGAGGAATAATACAAGTCTGAATAATGTAAGGAATCAACTCTCTTGAGGCAATAAAGTGAACTGTAGATATGATTACAGCCCGTGTGTGATTTTATTTTTTGCATATCGGGGTTTACTTTTGCACCAGCATCCAGTAATGCTGTTACAGGCTGTTAAAGAATAGGTGTATTTGGGAGGGGAGTTTTCTAATTTTTGGAATGTGAGCAAAACATGTAAAATTTCAAAATACCTGCTCAGACTGGGGCTCAACACAACTCTGTCATAGCACAAGTCATCATCAAGCTGATTTCCACAGTGTTACGCGGATGGCACAAAGTTCTGCGCTTGGAAGGGAAATCCGTGGCTGCAGCTCAATTCCGTGGCTTTTTCAATGGAAGACCATGGCTGCGGAATCTTGGAAAACTCAGGGCCTTGTGCCACATGTTCTCTAGGAAGCAAACGCTTTATATAAAAAAAAAAAAAAAAAAAAGAAAGAAATGAAGGCCGTAGGAGCAGTGAGAGTGGAAGCAACGCAGCATGGGATCAAAATAGATTAGGGAAATATGCCAATGGGGAGGGGGGCTCACAAAGCCAGCATGGGTCAGGAACACCAGGAAGTTAAGGAGTGAAAGGGGCCAAAAGGAGGAGAGCAGCCATGAAGGGGAAGTGCACAAGCTGGGTGGCAGACTGTCTAATTCTCTAGAGTCTAGAAAGAAAAAATTAGCAAACGCCAGGTGATGGTAAGGGCCATTAGTGAGACTTGCATTACCAGGATATACCACGAAGAGGCTGTAGAGGATAGGTCCATCAGAAGAGTGGATGTGGAGACAGAAACACTGTGGGTACAGCTTCAAATAACATCAGGGAAAACATTACGCATGGGGCAGGGTCCATAGACCACTGGGACTAGGTGCTAGGGGGGATAGAAAGCTAGAGGAAGAATTTGAGAAATGGGCCACAAAGGGGAGGTAGTGGTTGTGGGGGTCTCAATCCACCAGAAACAGACTGGGACATTCCAGCAGCAAGGAGCACTAGAAATCAGGCCCTGATAGATATGTTGTAGGGCTGCCTACTGAGGTCAGGGAACCCACAAGGCAGGCTGCCATTCTCGACATGGTGCTCACCAACTCAGAAATAGCAGACAGAGTCCAACCTCAGGCAACCACTAGGGTCCAATGACCATAATACCATATGGTTTGAACAGGGCATGGCTAAAGGTATACTCTCATCAGAGGCTGTGGTTCTGGATTTCAGGCATGCAGATTTTAACCAAAAGAACGAATTAGTCAAGGGAAAGCTGGTAGTTGTGGACAAGATCATAGGAGTGGAGAAGAGTGGAAAAATTAAAGGTGCCATTCCTGAAGTGACTAAATCATGCTTGGGGATGGTTATCAAGAGTAGCAAACACAACAGACTAATCTGGTTCTCCACAAAGATAAAGTAGGCAGAGCGGGCCAAAAAAAAGTGAGGTAGCCAGATGAAAGTGAAACTGATAAGGTGACCCAGCTTTAGTTTTTGCAACAGCAAATAAATGGGGTACCTGTGTCCAGACCAATTGTACAACAGAAAGCTGAGCATTTTGCTCACCGGATTCATAGTCCCGAGTCAATCTTTAAGTCCTCATCTGGTTGGTTATGGCGCTTTCAGTGCCATCATAGCATCAGGCGGGTCTGCATAACAGGAGAGCAAAGATCCTGTGATGATGCAGCCGCTAATGAGTTCATCACAAAACTGAAGGCCATCATAGAGAAGGTGGGTACCAGCCTGAAATGATTTACAATGCCGATGAAATGGGCTTGTTCTGGCAGTGCCTGCCCTACGTGACTCTGACTGAATGCAATAAATTAAATGCCAGCAAGGGGGTCAAGGTTAGTAAAGATAAGTGTGACCTTGTTGTTCTGTTGTAATGCAACTGGGACCCACAAAATCAGTCCACTCATGATAGGCAAGTTTGCAAAACCTAGATGTTTTCGCCACACTAACCTATCATCCCTTCCTGTGACTTATTCCGACAGTAGAAATGCATGGATGACATTGGACATTTTTAGAAAATGGTTCTTTAATGATTTTGTGTCCTCTGTCAGACTGCACCTAAGGCAACGCAAACTGCCTCGCAAAGCTCTACTCCTCCTTGACCAGTGCCCGGCCCACCCTGATCAAAGCGAACTTGGGAGCGAAAGTTCTTTAAATTTGATGGACTGCATTTGACTAAGGAGGGAGTCAGTGCATTGGGGCAGAAGTCTGATGTCTTTGCGGAATATTTAAACTAGCAAATGGGGAGAGGGGTGCAGCACCCCATACATCGAATGGGAAGAACACCCTTCTCCCTCAGCTAGTGGTCAAGCAGGAGTTCAACATGCTTGCAGGTAAGGAAAAAGGTCCAGCTCCCCATACGACGCACAGGGGAAATGCCAGACCTCACCCAGCAACTAACACACCGAAATCTGGCCAATGGAAAATCATGTACACAAATGCTCACTGTCTGGGAAACAAGATTCCAGACCTGCATGCAATAATGACAGAGGCTAAACTGAACATAATAACAATTAGCGGGATGTGGTTTACTAGTAACTACACTTGGGAGACTTCTGTACCTGGCTATGTACCGTTCAGAAGAGACCGAGGTGCAAAAAGGGGGAGTGGAGTGGCCCTGTGTGTCAATGAAAATATCAAAGCTGAAGAAACTCAGAATACACATAAGGAGCCAGAAGAACTGTGGGCCACTCTGGAAACAGGAAATGGGAACTGGGGTTGTCTATAGGTCCCCAGATCAGGGGAAGGACACAGACACATTACTGTTAGAAGATATACAGAACATGACAGGTAAAGGGGAGGTTCTGATAAAGGGAGACTTCAACATGCCAGATACAGATTGGTCAATACCAACAGGAACATCTGCCAGAACTAGACACATGGTGGATTCCCTGAAGGGGGAGGGCCTCAAACAACTGGTACAACAACCCACAAGAGACACAGCTATCCTAGATCTAGTACTGACTAACAGAAAGGATCACAGATCTCCAGGTAGAAGGTCACCTGGGGGCCAGTGACCATCACACGGTATGGTTCAATTTGGCCACTAGAACTAAATCATCCCATTCCAAGGCAGAAATACGGGACTTCAGAGGAGCTGACTTTGATAAGATGGCCAACAGAGTTAAAATAGCCGTGACAAAAAGAAATACATGTGAGGGGGAACAGGCAAATTGGGCAAGCATTAATGATGCAATACTTGAAGCAACATCCCATTGTGTTAGAGAGAAAAGGAAATGCAAAAGAAGGAAACCACTTTGGTTCTCAAAAACAGTTGCAGAAAAGATCAGAGCCAAAAGGCTGGCCTTCAGAAAATATAAGGGAACGCAGCGGGATGAAGATAGGGAGGCATACCAAACTTCCCTAAGGGAAGCAGGGAAGGCAGTAAGGTAGGCAATGGCCCAAACCAAGGAAACACTAGCACAAACAGTAAAAGAAGGTGACAAGATTTTCTATAGATACGTTAGTGAAAGGAGAAAGTCCAGAGGTGGTATTGCTAACATCAAAGGAGATAAGGGGGCGTGTGAGGAGGAGGAGAAGCATGTAAAAGCATCTATCCTAAATATATACAGTGCCTTCAGAAAGTATTCACCCCCCTTGGATTTTGTCACATTTTGTGATGTTGCAAACTCAAATTAAAATACATTTATATGGGATTTTTTTGTCACGTATCTACACAAATTATTCTATAATGTCAAAGTGGAATGAAACTTCTGGAATGTTTTGAACATGTAATTTAAAATAAAAACCTGAAATGTCTTGATTTGATAAGTATTCACCCCCTTTGCTATGACACTCCAAATTGAGCTCAGGTGCATCCAATTTCCTTGTGAGATCACTCAAACTTGAATGGAGTCCACCTGTGGTCAGTTCAAATGGTTGACATGATTTCAGAGGAAATACACCTGTCTATATAAGGTCCCACTGTTGACAGTGCATGTCAGAGCAGAAACTCTACCATGAAGACCAAGGAGCTGTCCGTGGAACTCCGTGATAGAATTGTGAGGAGGCATAGATCTGGGGAGGGGTATAAAAACATTTCTAGGGTGTTGAAAGTCCCCAGGAGCACAGTCAAGCCCATCATTAGGAAATGGAAAGATTACGGAACCACCCAGACTCTTCCTAGAGCAGGCCGTCCTCCCAAACTGGGCAACCGGGCAAGAAGGGCCTTGGTCAGGGAAGTGACCAAGAACCCAATGACTACCCTGACAGAACTACAGAGTTCCATGGCTGAGATGGGAGAACCTGTCCAGAGGACAATAATCTCTGCAGCACTTCACAGATGTAGCCTCTATGGGAGAGTGGCTAGACAGTAGCCACTCCTGAGAATAGGCCACATAATAGCATGCCAGGAGTTTGCAAGAAGGCACGTGGCAGACTCTGAGATCATGTGGCAAATGATTCTCTGGTCTGATGACACAAAAATTGAACTCTTTGGCCTGAATGCAAAGCGCTATGCCTGGCGCAAACCAAACACAGCTCAGCACCTGTGTAACACCATCCCTACCATGAAGCATGGTGGTGGCAGCATCATGTTATGGGGATGCTTTTCAGCGGCAGGGACTGGGGCACTTGTCAGGATAGAGGGAACAATGAGTGGAGCCAAATACAGGCACATCCTTGAGGAGAACCTGCACCAGTCTGCAATAGACCTTGGACTGGGGCGAAGATTTACGTTCCAGCAGGACAATGACCCCAATCATACAGCCAAAGCAACACTGGAGTGGTTTCAGAACAAGAAGGTGAATGTCCTTGAGTGGCCCAGCCAAAGCCCAGACTTGAATCCCATTGAGAATCTGTGGAAAGACTTAAAGATTGCGGTTCACCGACGCTCCCCATCCAACTTGACAGAGCATGAGCAAATCTGCAAGGAAGAATGGGCAAAATCCCCAAATCCAGATGTGCAAAGCTGATACAGACATACCAAGAAGACTCAAAGCTGTAATTGCTGCAAATGCGTTCTACAAGTATTGACTCGGGGTGAATACTTAAGTAAACAAGATATTTCAGTTTTTAATGTTTCATAAAGTCTAGTTACACAATAAAAATATTTTTGCCCCTTTAAATTGTTGAGTATGCTGTGTGAATCAAGGGGGAAACAATCATTTCAATGCATTAAAAATTCTGGTAGTAACACAACTAAATGTGACAAAATCCAAGGGGGGTGAATACTTTCTGAAGGCACTGTACTTCTGCTCAGTATTTACTGAAGAGAAGGTGGGGCAGGGCCCACAGCTCAGCACCATGGACACAGGGCGGAGGGAGGTGTGCACTAGTCCCTTCACAAAAGAAAGGGTCCTACAAGAGCTCGATAAGCTCAGGGTGGACAAGGCAATGGGACCTGATGGCATACGTCCCAGGGTACTAAAGGAGCTAAGGGTGTAACTAGCAGAGCCATTATCAGAACTGTTTAATGAGTCTCTGAACACAGGAGAGATCCCAGAAGACTGGAGAAGGGCTCTTGTGATCCCGCTCCACAAGACTGGTAGCAGGGAGAAGGTGGGGAACTACAGACCAGTCAGTCTTACCTCAGTAGTGGGCAAGATTATGGAGGCACTCCTTAAGGAAAGGATAGTGCAACACCTGGAATCCATAGGAGCACAGGATCCAAGACAGCATGGGTTTACAAAAGGAAGGTCCTGTCAAACTAATCTCATAGATTTCTTTGACTGGGTAACCAGAGTGGTTTACCAAGGGGGAGCAATTGATGTCACCTACCTTGACTTCAGCAAAGCTTTTGATACTGTTCCACATAGAAGATTGATTAATAAGCTGGGTAGGCTCGGGGTGGGTCAGAAGTTGGTCAACTGGGTGGCAAACTGGTTGACAGACAGAAAACAGAGAGTGGTGGTAAATGGTATACAGTCAGAAGAGATGCAAGTCACAAGTGGGGTACCTAAACGATCAGTCCTGGGGTCAGTCCTCTTCAATATCTTCATCAGTGACATTGCAGATGGACTGGAGGGTAAGGTTTGTCTGTTTGCAAATGACACAAAGATCTGAAACAGAGTAGATGATCTGGATGGGGTGGGCAGAATGAGAAGAGATCTGGATAAACTGGCAAAATCGTCGGAAGACCTCTGGAGGAAAGCAGTTTCCTCCGGTTCACAAGCTGATAGGCAGGCCTATAAGGCAGCCCACAAGAAATGCACCTGGGCAATAAAACAGGCAAAATCTGAATACTACAAAGCAACCCTAGCCTCCTCCTAGGGGAACTTGCGGCTGTTTTGGGACAACATCAAGGAACTGAATGGCAAAACCCGGCTTCCTCCTCCATCCTGTCTTACCATAAACAATGTCCCTACCACCCACCCGCAGGCCATAGCTGACTGCCTTAATGCATCTTTCTCCGACCTCAGTGCTGTGCTCCCACACAACTTCTTCAACCCTTCTCCAGCAACCCAGCCTCCTAACCTACAGTATCCCCCCCTTCCACTTCAAAATAGTGACCATGAATGAGGCAAGGCCATTTCTCACCAATGCCCTCAAGGGCTCCTGCTACTGTAAGGACTCTTTTGATATGAAGGTCCTTGGGCTTGTACTTGATACTGTTCTCTCCCCATTGACTGACCTTCTAAACCGCTCCCTGTGTCTGGGACAGTTCCCCTCAACCTGGAAGATGGCCACCATCACCCCTATACTAAAGAGTGGTGAGAGTACTCTCCCCAATAACTATCGGCCCATCTCCATCCTCCCCCCCCCCAAAGCCCTAGAAAAGATTATAGTCACCCAGCTTACTGATTATCTTCTCACTAACAATCTGCTATGCAGGGAACAACATGGCTTCAGAACAGGTCACAGCACCACCACGGCCCTCACTGAGTTCTCCAATTATATCCATTCTGCCCTGGATAAGAAACATCTTGTGGGAGCCATCTTCATTGACCTGTCAAAGGCCTTTGACACTGCGTCCCACCCCTTACTCATACACACACTAAAATACCTTGGCCTATCCAGTGGACCTCTAGCCTGCTTCACTAGCTACCTCATAGCCCGGTTGCAATGCGTCTAAATACACACCACCCAGTCCTCCACCTTGCCAGTCTGCTCTGGGGTTCCCCAGGGCTCAATTCTTGGCCCACTGCTGTTCAGCATCTACCTGAATGCCCTGCCCAAATCTTGCACCAGTAATCTGTTGCTCTATGCTGGTGACGCAGTTCTCTTTGCCTCACACCATGATCTGAGTTCTCTACAACCATCCCTCCAATATGCGTATAACCAAATTGAAAACTGGTTTACAGACCAAAAACTCATAGTTAATGTGAATAAAACTAAAGCCATGCTTTTTGCCCACCATCAGAATAAGGCCAAGAATATGCAACTATCTATCCTCTCCCACTCTCTCCTTCCCCCAGAGCAGGTACGCACATATAAATACCTAGGCATAACTTTTGACTCCCACCTCTCCATCCATTCACACATAAACAATTTGTCGTCAGCCATCAATGCCTGCATAGAGCTTCTGTACAGGCACAAAATCTGCTTACCCCGTGAAGCCCTCAACCTAGCTGTCACAGCATCGGTCCTCTCTCTTGTGGACTACGGGCTAACCATCTACTCAGCCGCCGATCATATGGCGTTGAACAAAATCCATCTGGCCATAAATAAAGTGTGCAGACTTCTGTCAGGGGCAGATAAATGTACCCACACCTGCACCCTGTATTTCCTTACAAACTTCCTAGACCTGGATGAGCGAATACGTTACCAAACCTGTCTCCTTGCAAAGAAAATTCACCTGGGACTCTCCCCACTGGGGGTATCTGCTGCTCTCCAATACCACCACTCCACGGTAAATACCCACACCTCCAGCAAACAGGTATGGTCAATCCCGAGGGTCAGGACCTCACTAGCACAAAGCTCCTTCTCCTTCAGAGCACCAACTTGGTACAATGAGCTCCACTCTGAAATTTCCTCCATCTCCAACCAAGGTCCCTACAAAGTAGCACTCAAAGAACATATACTCGCCTCTCGGCAGTGCCTTTGTACCCTCTAGTTAGGCTCTACCTTACAGCTACTTCACTGTCAATCTTCCAGACAACACCTTTGTTGGGCTGCTGCATCTGTTAGCTGCGCTAGTCTTCCACTCCACTAAAGTACAGTCAGAGCCAGCCTGTGCCTAACGTATGATGATAACAGTTCAATATCTGTTAAGACAAATACCGAACTCTGCCTAACTATTCAAACTGTGTCTATGAAACATGGCTGTATGTAACCATAATCATGTACTACTGCGGTTATTATGATTTCGTGTGTAACCCTCGTGTAATTCCATCTTGTTGTTACTATGTATCCTGTAAGTCCTGTCTTCATGTACTGTGACGCGGAGCCTTTGTAAATAAGTCCCTGACTCAAAGGTTGTAATCCTAAAGTCTGTTAAATAAATAAATAAAGAGTGGCAACTGGGGTTTAATGCAAAAATAGTGCAAGATCATGCACATAGGGAAGAGAAACCCTGAAGCCACCTATAGGCTGGGAGAGCAGTTGCTGGCAGTCACAGGGGAAGAAAGAGACTTGGGCATCGTCATCACCAATGACCTGAAATCATCCGAGCAGATCACTAAAGCAGTAGGTAAGGCTAGGGGGATGTTGGGGTGTATTAGTAGGGGTATCACAAGTCAGAAGAGAGAGGTAATAATCCCTCTCTACAAGACACTAGTTAGGCCCCATCTGGAGTACTACGTGCAGTACTGAAGGCCACACCTTCACAAGGACATTAACCAAATTGAGGCAGTCCAGAGAAGGGCAACCAAAATGGTGCAGGGACTGCATCAGAAAACATATGAGGACAGATTAACACAGCTCAACATGTATACCCTAGAGCAAAGGAGGGAGAGAGGTGATATGATTGAAACATTCAAACACCTTAAGGGCATTAACAAGGTGAAAGAGTCTAGCATGTTTCAATATAAGAAAAATAGCAGGACAAGAGGACATAGCATGAGATTAGCGGGAGGCCAATTAAGTGGTAATGTGAGGAAGTTCTTTTTCACAGAAAGGGTGGTGGAGTCATGGAACAGCCTCCCTCAAGAAGTGGTGGATATGAATATAGTTCAGGGCTTCAAAAAGGCATGGGATAGGCATAAGGGAGCAATACAGATGAGTATGAATAGATAGGCCATTGACAGAGCAAAGGCCGATGGCACATTTATAAGGCAGAAAAGGAAACGGGCAAACTGGATAGGCCTTACGGTCCTTATCCGAAGTCAACTTCTATGTTTCTATGAGCTGCATTCCAGGGATGGCAGAATAAAAGCCTTACTCCTACCTAAGGACACAACCTCCCAGATACAGCCGCTTGACAGAGGCATCTTTGCTACCTTTAAGAAAAACTACAGAAAGTGCTTGCTATCCGATCTGGTGTTAACAGAGGGTGCGCTGGTTACTGACTTTCTGAGTAAACTGTCTTTAAAAGATGTTTCTTTTTTGTGTGGCAAGGCATGGGGTAATCTCAGTGGGGTTACCATCTGCCATTGTTGGATCGCTACCCTAGGACCCTTTTTGGTGATCTGCTGCAAGCTGACAACCCTGATGGCAACCCTGATGATGTGGATGACACTGCCAAAATTACAAACATTGCTGAGCAGCTGCAGTTGATTCCATCCGATGACAGCGCCGCAGACACAATCGAGGAGTGGCCATGTTCCGATGACACTGCAGGAACACATGACCAACTTACTGACAACAAAACTGTTAGTGCAATCACACGCAGCAGGCAGCCACAGACTGACGAGGAGGTAGAGGATGAGGAGGACGAGGAAGAGGATTGTATGCCCATGCCGAATTACCAGCACACGATTTCAGGTATTGAATCAGGCTTGCTATGGATGCAGTCCCAATACGCAGACCCTGTTAAGGTGTTACAGCTACAAAATGCTCTATCCTATGCCCTTGATTTAGCAGTCAAACGGAGCACAACACAAACCAAGACAACTTCTTTCTTTCAAGCTGCTGACTGAACTTTCAGAAGTTAAGTGAAGTTAAGTGAACATTTGCTTTTATTTTTAATTTTATTTTCTTTACTTTTACTTTATGCTGTAAGCTTGTAATAAAGAGAAACGCTTATTAGACGTACTCCTTAGTGCACAGTCACTTTTTTTTTTAAAGTGCACCACATCACAGGTATGATTTTAAAGGATCCTCGTTATAATAAATTTGACGCTATAAAGAACACAAGTTTTGGCTCCCAGTGCATTCGATATTGTGAGGGGTTACTGTAACAGAGAAAAAAGGAAGATGAGAAGGGGAATTGTAAGTCTGGCTGAGGAGGAGGATAATAGATGATGACAGATGACAAACAGAAGGCAGCCATCTTGAATGACTACTGTACTTTTGCTCAGTATTCACAGTAGAGGACAGCAGGCTTCTGCTGGAAAGTGACATGATGGTAGCAGCAAGGGGGTTAATAAAATGGGGCAGATGGAGATAACAGTAGACAGGGCAGCAAAAGGGCCTGCAACCTTGAAAGTAGATAAGGCAATGGGACCAGATGGGATGAACCAGCACTGGACCTGGCTGAGCCCTTGGCAGGGCTATTCAATAACTCACTACACTCTGGGGTGGTTCAAGAGACTGGAGGACTGTGGACATGGTTCTGCTCCACACAAGAGAAGGAATAGGGAGGACCTGGGAAATTACAGACCCATCTGTCTTTCCTCCATTGTGGGTATTTGATAGAGACACTTCTCAAAGAGGACCCAGTGACCTTCCTGGAAAGTAATGGACTCCAGAATAGTAAATAGCAAAAGTTCTTGGCAGGGAGGTCTTGTGAGACCAGCCTGATAGTATTCTTTGACTGGGTTACAAAGGGAGTTGAAAAATGACAAGCAGCATATTCTACTTTAACTTCAACAAGACACTCGACTCAGTGCCACACAGAAGAGAAGGCTGCTGAAGACATTAGAGGACCTGGGAGCATTGAAAGACCTGGTTAAATGTGGGGAAGCTGGCTAAGGAGGCGACAGCAGAGGGTGCAGGTTAATAGGGTCGAACTGGGGGAGAGGGAGGTCACAAGCGGGGTGCCACAGGGGTCAGTCCTGCAACCTGTTCTTTTCAATATGTTCATTAGAAACATAGAGGCAGGTATTTAGGGCAAGATTTGTCTTTTTGTAGATGACATTAAGCTCTGTGACATGGTAGATAACAAAGGGGGATGAAGGAGTTGCAGTGGGACCTGCAAAGGTTAGAGAGATGACGCAAGGTTTGGGAGTTGAGATTTAGTGCCAAAAAGTGCACGGTAATGCACATAGGGAGCAGAAATCCTAGGTTGGAATACCAGATGGGAATGGTTAGGCTGGCCACAACTTTAGAAGAGTTATCATAAGTGATTACCTCAAACAAGCTAACCAATGCAAAAAGGCCTGCAGCAAAGCAACCAGAAGAATGTCAGGGTGCACTGGCAGTGGGTTCAATAGTAGGAGGAAAGAGGTAATACAGCCTTAATATTTATTTATTTAGTTTTTGTTGACCGGGTAAGTGCACTAGACAAATCCTGCCTATTTTCAGGCACGACCCGGGGGAGGGGATACAGATGTATGCCAACTGACCTCGAACCAGATTAAGCTGTTGGTGTTTTAGTGAATAGGGAAATTTGGCCAGGACACCGGGGAAATTCCCCTACTCTTTTCGGTAAGTGCCATAGGATCTTTAACATCCACCTGAACTACCACCAATCCAGGCAGATGGGACCTCGGTTTAATGTCTCATCCAAAAGACGGCAACTCAGAAGTACAGCACCCCTCTCATGCTGCACTACAGTGTCAGTACTGGGATATTAACCCAAGTGCCAGATGTGGGAAATGAACCCTCAGCTCTCAGATCTCCCAGCCTCAGAGGCGAGTGTGCTACCTACTGAGCCACTGAGATCACTGGTGAGGCCCCATCTGGAATACTGTACCCAGTTCTTCAGTCCCCACCTGAGGAAAAACAGAGACAGAATGGAGATGGTGCAGTGACGAGTTACTATGCTGATTCAGGGCCGACATGGCAGTTCCTATTAGGAACGGCCAAAGGCACTGAACATGTACTTGTTGAGGGTCAGAAGGGAGCAGGACAACTTGATAGTGACCTTCAAGTTCCTGAAAGGAATAAAAAAGGGAAAACTGTGAGGAGCTATGTAACAGGTATAGTAGGTCAATAACAAGGAGGTGGCCGTTGAGGTGGTTGAAGCAAAAACCATAAATGGGTTTAAGCATGTCTGGGACACAGTAAGAGGTCTGACAATAAGGAACAGGAGAGATGAAGGTGAAAACTCCATCTAGACAACGGGTCATGGGTTATGGTAAGATAATTAAATAGGGCAAACTGGATAGACCAATGGTCTTTTTCTGCCAATGTTTTTTTTTTATATATTTCTACAGAACCATGAATAAAAACCAGGGTTTGGAACCTGTGACATTTCTTAGCTAGAAAGTTGAGAGGGAAGCTTTGAAAGTCTTGGACAGGACAGAGGTTTTGTAATTTTAATAAGGCCAGGCAGAAGACCTGTGGATGACCATCGGGCCAAGATACTGTTATATGGACTACAAATGTGGACCCCTGTCTTGATTTTCATTTCTTCTTTTTTTTTCCAATGTATTTGGTTATGTGCACAAGTGTTCATCCTCCACTCAGCTGGTCCATGACTGCAACCCTGGTGAGGTGCCCACCACAGTGGTTAGCAGAGCTCTCCAAGGCCACTGAGGGATAGTCAGGTGCACCCACTTGGTGATTGGCACTGCCAGGTCAGAGGTAAAAAGAAGTGAGTTGGGGATATTGTTTGAAAAGTCTAAAGTCATAGTTTGCTGCTATCCCTTTTTATACCATCTATCTATCTTCTTTCCCTTGTATCTCTTCCCTTGCCCTACCTTTTTATACATCTAGCATTAGTTTGCCTTATACATCTGTGTATTGGGAATAGGGCACTGTTACTGTGTTGCAGTGAGGGACAGTGTGGGCCAGGACATTACCTTATTTCCAGGGGGTAACACCCTGAGTGTCAGCCATTGGGTATCCTTTATTGCTATTCCAGGTGAAGGCACCACAACAGTAAAATTATTAAGCACCCTGTGCACTCACTACAACATCAAGAACCCAGGCCAGCCCCCTCAGTGTAAAGTGACATGTCTGAGCAGTCACTGTATCTAACTGATGCTTAAATGCAGTATTTTATATGTATACGGGGTTAGAAACATAGAAACAGACTCTGATGGCAGATAAGGACCGCTTGGCCCACCTAGTCCGCCCATTTCCCTACCTACAGGATAGGCTGCAGATCCTAGTTAACCAACAGTCTATTTCTTCCTACCCCCCACAAGAATTGCCTTATGTCTGTCCCATGCATTCTTGAATTCTCCCACAGTTTTAGACCCCACAACCTCCTCAGGAAGGCTGCTCCAAGCATCCACTACCCTCTCTGCGAAAAAATACTTCCTCACATTGCCCCGGAACTGCCCCATATTTAAATTGTGTCCCCTTGTTCTTGCACGTCTCTTTTTCTGAAAGATGCTACCCTCTTGGACTTTGTTGATTCCACTGAGGTACTTAAAAGTTTCTATCATGTCCCCCCTCTCCCTTCTTTCCTCAATGGTATACATATTAAGCTCCTTTAGTCTCTCCTCATACGGCTTCTGGTGCAGACCCTGCACCATTTTAGTTGCCCTTCTCTGGACTGCCTCTATCCTGTCTATGTCCTTGGGAGATAGGGTCTCCAGAACTGGAAGCAGTACTCCAGGTGGGGTCTCACCAACTGTCTGTACAGAGGATAACAACTTCCTGTTTTCTGCTGGTGATGCCTCTCCCTATGCATCCCAGTATACCCCCAGCCCTCCCTACTGCCTTCTCACATTGCTTGCTAACCTTAAGGTCATCTGATATGATTACCCCCAGGTCCCTTTCCTTTTTTGTTGTTGTTACTACCTCCCCCCCATTGTGTAATCTTCCCCTGGATTCTTGTTTCCCAGGTGCATTATTTTGCACTTCTTTGCACTGAATCCTAGCTGCCATACTTCTGACCATTCCTCCAACCTTGCCAAGCCCATTCTCATCCTTTCCATGTCTCCTTGTGTATCAACCCTGTTGTAGATCTTTGTGTCATCTGCAAAGAGGCATACTTTTCCTTCCAGTCCCTCTGCAATGTCACTTATAAAGACATTAAAAAGGACTGGACCCAGTACTGAACCCTGCGGTACCCCACTAGTAACCCCTCTTTCTTCAGAGTGGACTCCATTTACAATTACCTTCTGTGTCCTGTTGTCCAGCCAATGTTTTTACCAGGCTACCACCCTGGGACCCACTCCCAGGCTGGTTAATTTGACTATTAATCTTTGTGTGGGACTGTGTCAAATGCCCTACAAAGTCTAGGTAGGCCATGTCCACAGCCCTCCCTGGTCTACTACTTTGGTCACCCAGTCAAGAAATCTATTAGATTCTTCTGACATGACCTTCTCACTGTGAATCCATGCTGCCTTAGGTCCTGTGCCCCACTGGCCTCAAGGTACTCAACAATTCTTTCCTTCAGAAGTGACTCCATCACTTTCCCTACCACAGAGGTTAAACTGACAGGTCTGTAGTTTCCTGCCTCTGTCTTGGTCCCACTTTTGTGAAGGGGAATCACATCCGCCTTCCTCCAGTCCTCGGGTACCACACCATCCTCCCATGATTTATTAAAAAGAGTAGTCAGTGGTTTCACTAGTTCCCCCCTTAATTATTTTAGTATTCTGGGGTGAATTCCATCAGGCCCCATTGCTTTGTCCACCTTCAATTTTAGGAGTTCTTGCAGAACCCTTTCTTCTGTGAAAGGGCTGGGATCGACCCCCCTATCAAGAGTGCTTCTATTAATTGGATTAGGCTCTTCCCCCTCCTCTTTTGTGAATACTGAGCAGAAATATTCATTCAGTATCCGTGCTTTTTCACTGTCCCCCTCTGCCCACCCACCATTCATTCTATTCAGCCTCACTATCCCTCCCTCTGTCTTTCTACGCTCTCTGATGTACCTATAAAAGGTTTTATCCCCCTTCTTAACCGAGTTGGCTATCTTTTCCTCAGTTTGGGCCTTTGCTATTCTGACTTCCCTCCCTGCTTCCTTAACTGGTACAGCTCTCTGTCCTGCTCCTTCTGTGTTTCCTTATACTTCCTGAATGCTATCTTTTTCTCCCTGACTTTCCCAGCCACCTCTTTTGAGAACCATAGTGGCTTTTTCTTTCATTTTGATTTGTTTATTTGCTTCACACAAAGGCTTTTGCCTCTGTGATGGCAGTTTTGATGATTCCCCATTGTTGCTCCACCCCTCCTTCTAGCCTGTTTGCTAGTGCTTTTCTGAGGCCTCTCCCATCTTGCCAAAGTCAACCCTACTGAAGTCCAGTACCCTCACTTTTGTATGGCTTGACTCTGTAGCTGAGTTTAACGTGAACCACACTGTTTGATGGTCACTTGTTCCCAGATGGCAACCCACGTCTAGATCTGAGATCCTGTCACTGCCCCTATTTGAGAGTATGAGGTCTAAGATTGCTCCCTCACGAGTGAGTTCCGAAACTAGCTGTCTGAGGCCTGCCACCTGTATGGCATTGAGAATGGCCCTGCTCTTGGATGTGGCTGCAGCAAATGTGCTCCAGTTAACGTCTGGCATATTCAGGTCTCCCATCAACAGTATCTCCCCTTTCTCTGCCATCCTAAGAATGCTTTCTATCATATTCTTGTCCATTCCCTTCCCCTGACATGGGGATCTGTACACAACCGCTGTGCTGACTGTGGTGCCCTTTCCAGTCTCCAAGGTGACCCACAGTGCCTCCTCTCCTTCCTGTTTACTCTTTTGTTCAGTTGTTTTTATCCCTTCCTTTACATAGAGAGCTACTCCTCCCCCTCTTCTCTCCTGCCTGTCTCTCCTGTAGGTCATGTACCCTGGTATGTTAACATCCCAGTCATGGTTCTCTGTGTACCATGTCTCTCTGACTGCTATGATATCCAGGCATCCCTCTTCCATCAAGGCCACCAGCTCAGGGAGTTTGTTGCCCAGACTACGGGCATTGGTCCTCATTACCCTCCATTTCCTGATGGCCTTACTCCTTTTTGCCCCATCCCTGTCCTTCTTGCCTTTGTCACTTTCCCCATTTACCCCTGCCCTTCTCCCTATCTCCACCTCTATGTTGGTGTTTACCACACTTACTACCATGATTTTTGGGTGGGGGCTAGGATTTCCCTGCTCCTTTCCAGTGTCTCCCCCCTTGGCTTGTTTAAATGCTTGCCAGTGAAGCATTTACACCTATCACCTAGGATCCTGGTTCCCCTCCTGGACAGATGCAGCCCATCGTGCCAGTATAGGCTTGCATCACTCCAGGTGGACCTCCAGTCCCCAATGAAGCCAAATCCCTGAGCTCTGCACCAGTTTTTCAACCACTGATTGGATCCCATGGTGCAGAACACCCTAGCCTCTCCTATCATAGATGGGCAGCACCTCCGAGAAGGTTACCGTGTGTACTACTTGTCTAAGGCCCTTCCCCAATTCCACAAACTCTTCCTGCACTGCTCTAATCCCTTCCTTAGCCAGGTCATTTGTCCCTAGGTGGACAATGACATCTAGCTCCCTCCCCTGTGCAGCTGCTCCAGCTATCCTGAGGATTCGCTCCCTCCTCCCTCTAAGCCATGGCGCCAGGCAGGCACCTTATCTCCCTCTCCCCTTCCTCCTCCAGTTCTACCTTCCTAACAATGGAGTCCCCCACCAGAAGTTGTTTCCTTCCCCTGTGGGGTCCCATGCCACCCTCCTGTGGGTCTCCTTTGTGGAGGTTCCCGGCATCCTCCTTGGTCTCCACTGCAGGTGCCTCCATAGAGGAACCACACTTTGCCAGAATGGCATAGGAATTGTGGAGAGGTACAACTGAAGGGATGTGCCTCTGTTCCACCACCCTCACCCTCCCTAAGCCCACTGTGGTCCAACTGCTCCTCTTTCTTGGCAACCTCTGAGGCAACGGCAGTGGTACTGGTGGTCCCTGGATGGAGGAGGAGGTCCCACAAATCCTGGCCAACTCAGCCTGGAGATGAGCAACCTCCTCCCTCAGCCCAGAGAGGTGCCTGCAGATGGGACAACACCGCATCCTCCACAACGTCTCATGGAAGACTGCTGCTCCACAGCCACTGCACTGCACCACTCCCATCATGTCTTATTTCTGGACCCTTAATTGTTGTTTGGAATCCTTACTCTTTCCTCTGTTTTTTTTTTTTTTCTTTTCTCTCTCTCTACTTACTTTCTGCCTCTGTGCCCTTTAAGCTCCTGATTGTCCTGTTCTGAGACAAGAATATCCTATATTTCTCAGTAGACCCCTTGCTTGCTCAGAGGCAGGCCTCCAGCGGCTAGAGGGGTCTGGAGAGCTACTCTTGCCCTTCTAGGATGGTGGGTCTTTGGTGGCTCTGTGATCACTCACTTCCTGCTTCCAAACAGGAAGTTCCTGTTATCAGTCAAATCCAAGTACAAGAGTTCTACTTCTTTAGTCCCAGTAGAGAAGTCCAGTCACACAGCACTCCTTCCTCCTGGTGTCTTCTGCCAAGCTAGTGGTGTGTCTCTTACAATGTAAGATGGTCTTTTATGCTGGTTGGGAGAGAGGACTGCAAAGCTGAGCGGTTCTGTCAGCCCAAGCAGCATGAGAGACTTCTTACATTGTACTAGACACACGCCACTAGCCCCATATATATGACAACTGAATGCCCATAATATGTACTGTATATGGAGTGTTTTTTTTATTATAAAATGCTTTTCTTTTACTTCTTTCATTTTCTGTTTCCCTCCTGTGCATTTTTGGTATGTTCCAATGTGTTGGTTTATGGAAGTGCATGAAATTTGGCATCCTTATTGGTCTGGTGTGGTGGTGCAGAGGTTATATGGTAGTGGGTCTGGCGTGGTGGTGTGGAGACCACAGGCTAGTAAGAAAACAAAATGCAAGGTTTTTTTTTGGGGGGGGGTATGAAAATGATTCTGAAGATTCCTGAAGAAGAACACCTTAAAAGAATTTTAACAAGTTCAGAGTAGTGGTATGCAAGCCACAGGTTATAAGAAAAATCCAGGAAAAGGCAAGTTCTGCAACAGTTTTCAAAGACAAACGTTTTTATCGTTTTTTTTTTTCCAAAATGATAGACAAGGTTACTGGAGAAGAAGAGGAGTGAAGGACAAACAAGAAAGCATGTGATGTGTAAATGTTTTCCGTGTGCTTTCTGCAATACATAACACTAAAATGACTGCATGAAGATACTTATTAGCACTTTAGCAAGACCATTTTTATTAAAGCATTGCATTATCTGTGCAGAGTACTTTGGGAATATTTCAGCATTTTATAAGAGCTGTGAAACAGTGAACATTTAAAAAAAAACGACCTTTTAATCAAAAACTATGAAGTATGTTTGGCTTGAAAACTGGCTATTGCTTAAAATATTTTTATTAACTTTTTCCTTTTTTTGTACACATTTTAAGCACTATAGTAAATCTGCAGTAAAAGCTATTGCATTTCTGTGCTTCAGCTTTAAACGTAGACTTTTTTTAAACTAGTCAACAGGTACCTAGTATGGACATATATAAGATTTGTCATTTGCAAACATTTCTCTTGAAACAGTCCAATTAACAGTTCAGCACACTTTATTTATTATGGATGAAAGCGCACGATGAGAACTTCAATCCAGGGGCGTTGAAGTAGCCTTTGGATGCAGTTTGAATTGTGCTGGGGACTTTTCATGTACCAGTTTGCTCCCCTTCAGTGGTTTCATGGTCTTGGTGGTGGGAGCTGGTAATGGTGTGCTGGTGAGAAACCATGGTACTACTGGCTACTGGAATTTTGCTGCAGTCTGGCTTCGAGGATGTTGTTGAAGGTGTGCTTCTGGCTATCATCAGACTGGCTGGCACAATATTTTACACTCATTTCTGACTTGTGGCCAGATATTACATAGAAAGTGCCAGCAAATAAGGATTACTTGACCTACCCAGTCTGCTCATATTCCCTACCTACCTTACTACTGCAGACCCTGCTTTGTCTCCGACTTTACTTCCCCAATCTGAACTAATAAAATTCCCTTATGCCTATCCCATGCATTCTTGAAACCCATTACAATTTTTGCTTCAACCATCTCTGCTGGGAGACTGTTCCAGGCATCCACCACTCTTTTTGTGAAGAAGTACATTCTAATATTACCCTTGAATCTACCACCTTCCAGCTTCATAGTATGTCCCCTTGTTCTTCAGCATCTTTTTTCTGAAAAATACTTTCCTCTTGTACCTTATTTATACCCGTGAGGTATTTGAAAGTCTCTATCATATCCTCTCTCTCCCCTCTCCTGTCCTCCAGGGTATTCATATTGAGGTCTTTTAGCTGCTCCTCATAAGGTTTTTGATGCAGGCCCAGCACCGTTTTGGTTGCTCTCCTCTGGAGTGCCTCTATTCTGTCTATGTCCTTTTGGAGATGTGGTCTCCAGAACTGAACACCGTATTCCAGGTGAGGTCTCACCAATGTTTTATAAAGCGGTATAACTGCCTCCCTCTTTCTGCTGGTAATACCTCTCCCTATGCAACTCAGCATCCCACTAGCTCTCCCTACTGCCTTGTCACACTGGTTGGCCGCCTTTAGGTCATCAAAAATCATTACTCCCAGGTCCCCTTCCTGCTTGGTGTTTGTCAGTAACCCCCCCCCCCCATCTTTTACTCCGCCCCTGGACTTCTATGCCCTATGTGCATGACCTTGCACTTCTTTGCATTGAATCTTAGCTGCCACACTTTTGACCATTCCTCAAGCTTTCTTAGATCACTATTCATCCGTTCCACCCCCCCCCTCGGAATGCCAACCCTATTGCAGACCTTTGTGTCATCTGCAAAAAGGCAAACCTTCCCTCCTAGCCCCTCTGCTAAGTCACTAATAGGGATATTAAAGAGGACCAGACCCAGTACCAATCCTTGTTGCACCCCTCTGGTCACTATCACTTCCCCAGAATGAATTCTGTTTACCACCACTCTCTGTCTCCTATCCCACAACCAATTTTTTACCCAGTTGACCACCTTGGGACCCACTCCCAGACTGTTCAGCTTATTTACAAGTCTCCTATGTGGAACAGTATCAAAGGCCTTACTGAAATCCAGGTAGACCACATCCATGGTGTCACCCTGATCTACCTCCCTGGTCACCCAGTCAAAGAACTCTATCAAATTTGTCAGACATGATCTCCTTGTTATGAAACCATGTTGCCTTGGATCTTGTAAGCCCCTGGTATCAAAATATCTACAATCCTTTCCTTCAGTAGTGATTCCATTAATTTTCCCACCACTGACGTCAGGCTCACTGGTCTGTAATTTCCAGCCTCTTCTCTACTACCACTTTTCTGCAGTGGGACCACATCAGCCCTCCTCCAGTCCTCTGGACCACTCCTGTCTCCAGTGAATAGTTGAACAGGACAGTCAGAAGTGCAGCTAACACCTCCTTGAACTCCTTCAATATCCTGGGATGTATCCTGTCTGGTCCCATTGCCTTGACTGACCACTTTCAGATTTGCAAGTTCCTTCATGACTCTCTCTCTACTGTAAATGGACTTGTGTCCACTTCCATTCCCAAAATGCTCCTGCCCCTAATCTGTGGTCCTTCACCGTCCCCTTCCACTGTGAACACTGAACAAAAGTATTTGTTCAGAATGTCTGCTTTTTCTTGGTCCCCTTCCACACACTCCCCCTCCCCCCTTAAACTTACTATTCCTCCCCTGGTCTTTCTCCTTTCACTTACATTCCTAAAGAATGTCTTGTCCCTCTTCTTTACTGTCTGGGCTGTTCTCTCTTTTGTTTGTGCTTTTGCATGCCTGACTGCTTTCCCTCCCTCCTTCTGCTTCTCCAGATACACCTCTCTATCCACCTCCCTCTGTGACTCTTTATATCTTCTGAATGCTATTTTTTCTGCCCTGACCTTTATAACCATCTCTTTTGAGTGACATTTTTATGTTTGCTTGCTTGCATGCACAAGAAACATGTTGCGACAGCTTGCTAGAGTAGCAAGTTGTGGAGGTGCAGTCATGTTATGGCCAATGCCCCTACTGCTTTGTGGGGCTTGTCTCTGTGGCACCAATACATGAGCATGCTGTCTATGACAGCAGTGCAAAAATGTGCCACCAACTTGAAACATTTTCACCGCTGCAGTGAGGGAGCAACCCCTCCTTGCAGGGCGAGCCTTGCATGGTATAACATTTCAATAAACATGGTGGCGGCTGTCACCGTCCACCTCTCACAGTGCCAAACAAGCAGACATGGGCATAGCCCCCCCCCCAGTTCAACTGCCGATGGGGCAGCCCAATCCCCATTGGCATAATGTCCCCCATATTACAGTTTGTCTGCCGAGGGGGATGCCCAATCCGCTTCGGCATCATGCACCCCCCCCCAACACAGATACGTTTTCTGTGTAGATGGGGCCCAATCCTATGGCTCTAGCACCGGTTCCCTAAGAGTTTAATTCGTCCTTGTGATTCTGCCCCCACCACGAATGCACTGCCAGAACTGGACACCAACTGTAGGGCTCAAGGGAGGGGGGAGGGATTCCATAGCAGATTTGGGGCCCAATTCCACAGTCCATTAAAACAAGACGCAGAGGGCTGGGTGGCATCAGCTCGTTCTGAAGGTTCTTTATCCATAGAACAAATAGGGACCCACCTTTATGCACTGTACCAGGCAGCAGAAACCAACAAGGAAACAAAAAGACGTGCCTGTGTCGCAAGTAAAACTTGCATCTAAATATAAAGTAGCTCAAAGATTAGAGGATGGACCTAGCAGCACCTCGGGTCAATCGCTGTAAATTCTGATTTGGTGCTGCTTGAACCCCCCAGCTGCAGGTCAAACGTATATCTCATAAGTTACTTATGGTGGCAAAATAAATTCATTTGAATGCAGTATCTGCCTTGACCATGGGAGTGCAAAAAAAAAAAGAAAAAAGACAAATCTGCCCTTCTTTTGCTTTATTCTTGTATCTTGTGCTTGCTCTCTCTCTCTCTCTCTCTCCCCTTCTCTGTTTCCCACAGTGAAACAGTTGTACATTAGAAAAATAAACTGAGCGAGTTAATATTCAAATGTAAAGGACAATGCTGTACTCCTGTGCCATTTTCCTAGTTTGCCTACATCTGTGTTCAAAAATTACAGGTCTTAAAACTAGGGCCAATCCATTTATGGGGCACATTGTGGACTGTCATTTTTGTTGTCTTTTTATTTTAATTATTTATTTAGTCTTTGGTAAAAGGGTAAGGCCCACTAGGCACATGTGCCTGTTTTCAGGGGCGACATGGGAGCACTGGGCGGTTAAGTGACTTGCTTAGAGTCACACAGTATGCAAGTGGAGGTTGTGAGACTCAAACTAAGGTCTGGTCTGTTGGATGTATCAAGCTCATTCACACCTTGTTCCTCTAACCTCTAGGCTATACTGCCAGCCCATTTATTGTGTTTTGTTAGAAATATGTGCTCCAAGTAACAAAAATACAATCTAGTCAATCATCTAAATGCCATCTACATGGATTACTGACATTTGTGGTGTAAATGGCCTGTTACTTCCCAGGAGAGGATCGAGAATATTGAGTGTGCAATACAGTACTTATGAAGTGCCCTTCTGATTATTCTGAATAATGGTACCCAATCAAAAACTGAAGAAAAGCACTGTGCTGTGTTTAACAGAAAGGTTGCAGCTGCAATACAGCCGGTGCTTTCTGGGGGATAAAAGCATGGCACAAAATTGGGGAAAAAAGTTATGAACAAATTCTTTTTGAGCAATGTTCATACTAGGGATATAAGCACGCAAGGATTCATTATAAAATGTAGGAACTGTATTAATCTGTACTCTGTTTGCAATGTCCACATTGTTGTAATGCCTGTCTTGATGTTCCCCATAATTTGTTATTTCTCTGACATGGAACCTTTGTAAAAGAGCCATGGCTCAAAGGTATTTGTAATCCTAGACTTGATAAATAGGAGAATCTCTCAGATTGCAAGAGATGAGTTCCCTTTTGATCTCAAAGCCTTGTTTGTTGTACCTAAGTTTTACTTTTGTAAACGTGAGCGATTTTTTGTACAGACTTCTGCAGTAAAACTAAATCAATAAAAATCCAAAAAAGCCGGCCTGGTGGTGCTGAGGGTTGAGACGCTGGATGCCACACCTCACACCACAACGGCGACCCGGGTTTGAGAGCATGCTTGGGCCGCCGGGGGTTGGCCGGGGGTGGGGAAGGCTCGAGCATCCAACGACGGCTCGCCTTCTCCGGGGGGAGGGTGGGTACTTACACCAGCAAGCGGTGACCCCTGGCGGAGGCTGGGGGGGTGAGACAGCTGCTGGAGTCACTGGGGTGTGATTTGTCAGGAGGCGTAGACCACAGACCAACCAGCTTCGGGGACAGGAACTGGGGGATGGGACTTTGGGAGCATTGGTGCCTTTGCCTTGACGCTGGGGAACACAAGTCCACCTACAAAAATTGGAAATAGCCCTTTCAGAGTCGGGTAGATGGAGAGCTGAGCTGGGTCCCAATTTGCCGCCGCCTGCCCAGCCGAATTAGGGTCCTGATGAGACCTGAAGGTTCAGGGGTGCCCTTACCCTGACCTGTACGGGGGTAAACTGTAGCATGATGAAGGATCCTGACTGGTGAGTAGGGACGGGGTAGGGACAGCTCAATTGACTCTCCTGAAGAGGTGACTCGAGGGAAGGGGAGGGGAGAAAAAATTTTGGGGGGTAAACAAAATCCACAAAAGTCTTGCGTATAGAACCTGGTTTAAAACTTCAAGTCCTATTACTGTAGTATAATAAAAATGGAAGTACATTTGGGGAATTCCCTTTCTTTTTTTCGTGGCACTGAAAGTCTATTCATCTTCCCGAGTATTTATTTTTTCTAAACCAGCCATAACACTAATTGATTTTCCAAGTAAACAAATCCTATAAGTATTTAAAAGTTTAACTGACATAGAAGTTTTATTATGCCACAGGATCTCATCTAAACCATGGTGTGTGTGTGTGTATTTGGCGTCTCTGGTCTGGTCATTTGCCAATCATTTTTAACTAATATGACAAAAAGCATTCTTCATGGATTGAGACTTGTTTTGTTGTTTTATTCCTTTCAGTACACAGTTGATCTCAATAGCTTCAGTAGCTACTTATCGTCATCCGTCTAGAATGACAGTTGCTCTTTTTGGTGTCGACTGTTTTTTTCTAATGCGACTCATTTTGCCGATAGTCTCCAGAGTTTGTTTTCTTAAAAATATGTTTTATGGTTAATCTAACTGATGTTTCTTGTCTTATTTTATTGAGGTTACTTTCCAATGAGCATAAACTTACTTCAAGAAGAAGAAAACTTAAATTAAATATACAATACAGATTCTTTTCAGTGGCTACCCTGCTGCCTTTTAATTTAGCATTTATTTTGAACTATAAGGTATGGGTTAATCATGTAGTTGCCAATGTTTTGACTTCGTTCTTTTTTACGCCAATTAAATTAGTATTTCGTTACTTTAAAAAAAAAGTCAAGAAAGTAATTCCACATCCCAGAATATGTCCTGTTTGCATTTATGGTCAATTTGCAGTAGTATTCCATTTATATTACAAGAAGTATGATTGTGAATGTCAAACTCCATTGAACTTCTGCTACGTTTTAGGTAGTATATGGGTCAAACATATTGCTTCTTCCCATCAAATAGTTCATGTCAATGGCGCTTTCAGTTTTATTCTGGTCTGTTACAAGAGTTACATAGCATAGTTGCAGGCAAGTCCAAGGCTGAAAATATTCCATTGACATTTACTTGAGACACAAAGAAAAAAAAAAAGAAAAAATAAAGCGGCAAATGATGCGACCAACCTGTAACTTGATGCTTCAAGCTGAGT
Organism: Neoceratodus forsteri; assembly: GCA_016271365.2. Lineage (NCBI taxonomy): Eukaryota > Metazoa > Chordata > Ceratodontiformes > Ceratodontidae > Neoceratodus > Neoceratodus forsteri. The sequence continues at coordinate 876,239,123 of CM028132.1, read as the reverse complement.
AGTTTATATAATTTTTTAGTTTACTCCCCCCCCCACACACACACACTCTTCAGATCCGCGGTTCAGTTATCAACAAGTACTTGAGGCACAAAGTACAAAAAAAAAAAGAAAAGTTAAACAATGAAACAAATCTGTACCTTGATGAGCTGAGTAGTTTAGACCATTTTTGTGTATTATTATTTTTTGTTTACTCACACACACACACTGCTAGTTGCATGATTCATATATCTCCCCATCCCTCCCTCTCTGTTAGGAATAATGCAACTAACCGTAAGTAAAACTTTCTTCACAGTTGTTCTTGATTTTACTCCTTCTGTTCAGAGAAGCCCAGGTCTGCTATATGCTTTCCTTTTCTACTGTTTTATATATACTGTACATGTATTGTACATAAAATGTGTGATTTAGGACACCTATTTTGTTTCTGTCAAATGGACACCAAACAGTCTGTTTTATTTAGACCACTTCCCAAAACACAACTTTCCAATCCCCTCTGCCTTATTGTCCGTTATGGGCACAGCCAGCACGGACTGATTGCTCTAGTGTTGGATCTTTGTAACAAAGGAGCTGGTATTATTTATTTATTTTTATTTATTTATTTTTTTTTACAGTTTATTTACCCTGGCCAGCCAGGTTGATATGTAATATGTCTGTTTCAGTGGGAACTTACTTGTAGCCATTTCAGCAGCTGTGTGAACTGAAGCACTGAAGCTTAGGTGCTTTGCTCAAAGTCACAGCGTAAGTAATTGGCTGTAGTGGGATTTTAACCTGTGATCTCATGGTTCCCTTCCCAAGACAGTAATCTTACCAGTAGATCACATTGCCTCCTAACACCTCAAAATATCTAGCTCTTCTAAAAAAAAACAGCCAAACAATGCGTTCATGGGGGGGGGGTGGATACAGGGAGAGAGATAGAGAGAGGGACATACATTAAATATGCTCTTCAGACCTATTCTCTTGTGTATACTATATATTTAAATTGTGTCTCTGGACCTGCCATTATCACTGAGTCACTTGTCTTGCCACAACTGTATCTGATGGAGAACAGAATGGGTTGGTTCCGTTAAGGACAAAATACAATGGCACCTTTAGTTCTTCATGACACCTGGTTGTATAGCCCTTGGCTATTTTATTTCTTACCTATGTTTTCCTTTTGTTCTGTTTCATGTCTGGGACCGCCTTTGGTTTATTATTTAAATGCTGTTTCTGCGTATAAGAAAAAATTACTCACCATAGTAATGTGGTTTCTTCTAATGGAGTCTTGCTGTATTCAGACATAATGCAGTTAGCCCCAGCACTTGAACTGCCCCGGAGAGGAAAGAATTAACTCTATGCAGAAGCATAGAACATTGAGCTCGAGCTCGGTTTTCAAACCTCTGTCTATGGTACTTCTAAGTGTAACCGTCAGATTCTTATGAGCACACTAACTAACATACTATAGTATGGAAATTGTTCAACATATAGCCAAAGGGCAAAATATTATTTTTGGGCCCAAAAGACTCAAGTCGAGAACACAAGAAGGAAAGGTAGTGACAATATTTAAGTATAAAACACCAGAAAAATAATAACATCATCCACCCCACCCAAGAGGGAGGGTACAAGGTACACCCCTGAGGTGCAACACTGTACCTGCCAGCCCACTTCCCAAAAACCCAGGTTCTGAGAGGGGAGGCAGGTAATAACAGCAAGACTCCATTAGAAGAAACAACATTACTATGGTGAGTAATTTTTCTTCAAACAACATGAAGTCTTGCTGTATTCAGACATAATGCAGATTACCAAGCAGTTCCCTATGGAGGAGGGAATGCAGAACCTACTTTGGGAAGGGTCTGCAGTACTGTTGTGTTAAACCCAGCATCACTCCTAGCCTGGATGTCCAGGGAGTAATGCTTGGTAAAAGTATGTACTGTTTTCCAGGTGGCTGCTTTACAGATCTCTAACAAAGGTATATCTCTGGCCGCAGCTAGAGAAGCAGCTATCCCCCTAGTCGAATGAGCCCTCAGGCCTGAAGTAGGCATTCTACCCAACTTGTCATAGCAGAATTGTATACAAGTAACAATCCACCTGGCAATAGTTCTTTTAGTGGCAGGCTTACCTTTCCCCACTTCACCATAAAAGTGAGAAACAATTGAAGACAGTCATTTCTATGTGCCTTAGTATGCTCAATGTAGTAGCTAAGGGCCCTCTTAACATCCAGACTGTGTAACCTTATTTCACCTGAAGAAGAATGATCAGTGAAAAACACAGGGAGAGATATAGACTGGTTCAGATGAAAATCCGATACCACTTTGGGCAAGAACCTCCTATTGGTTCTTAGGACCACTTTGTCCCTATGGAAGGAGATGATGTCAGGTTCAACTGACAGAGCCTGTAACTCACTAATCTGCCTGTCAGAAGTAATAGCTACCAGAAACACAGTTTTCCCAGTCAAGTACTTCAATTTGGCCAAAGCCAGAGGTTCAAAGGGTGGCTGCATAAGCTGAGCTATGCAGACATTAAGATACCAAGGTGGAGTGGGCTCCCTAAAGGGAGGGTTAATGTGAACCAGTTCTTTAAAAAACTTTCTGAAAACAGGATGAGATGCCAGAGAAGAGCCCTTCCCTGCTGAGAGGAATGCAGAGACAGCTGCTAGATGAACCTTCATAGTGGCAGGCCTAAGGCCTAGGCCATTCAGATGAACTAGATTGTCTAAGGTTGTGGAAATGTCTGCAGAATCAGGCAGGATGCCTTTCTGGGAGCACCAAATACTGAACCTTTTCCATTTGGAGTTGTAAGTTTTTCTAGTGGAAGGTTTCCTGGAGACCTTCAGAATATCCAGAACTCCCTAAGAAAGACGTAGTGCTGCATATTCTAACTCTTGAAGAGCCAGGCCTTGAGATTGAGAGACTGGAGATTGGGGTACCAGATCCGCCCCTGGGAGGAGGACAGAAGATTGTATGTCCTGGGCAGAGACATGGGACGTGACACTGACAAGGGCAGCAGTAGAGGATACCACAGCTGTCTGGCCCAATCTGGAGCCACCAGTATCACTGTGCAGGGCTGAGTCCTAATCTTGATCAGAACTCTGAACAGCAGAGGGAAGGGAGGGAAGGCATAGAGAAACCTGCCCTTCCAGTCCAAAATGAGAGCATCCTGAGGAACCGTCCCCAGGACCGGAGGTCTGCAACAAAACAGAGGAAGTTGATGATTGTCTGGTGCTGCAAAGAGATCTATCTCTGGAGTGCCCCACCTGGAGAAGATGACCTTCAGTATGTGAGGATCCAGGGATCATTCGTGATGTTCCTGTGATATTTTGCTCAGAGCATCTGCTAGTATGTTGCCCTTCTCAGAAAGGTGAACTACTACCAGAGAAGTCTGAAGAGAATAGGCCAGAGACCACAGCTTCATGGCTTCTGTGCACAAGGCTGAGGACCGAGTGCCTCCCTGTTTGTTGATGTACCACATTGTGGTGGTGTTGTCCGTTATGACTTGGGCCACCTTGCCCTTGACTGAATCCGAGAAGCTCTGCAGGGCTAGGAAAACTGCCCTGAGTTCCAGGAGACTGATATGAAGGAGAGACTCTTGTGGGGACCAGACTCCTTGAGCTGTCAGGGCTCCCAGGTGGGCTCCCCAGCCTAGGAGAGAAGCATCCGTAGTTAGAACTACTGATGGGACTTGAGGGAGAAATGGAACCCCTTTTCTGAGGTTGTCCTGATTCAGCCACCACTGGAGAGCTTGGACCAGAGTCTGAGTCACTGGGATCAGTTTGGTAAGTGAATCCTTCTTTTGAGACCAAAAAGACCTTAGATGAAACTGAATGTCCCTCATCTGGAACCCTGCTGTGGAAGCTGCCATGTGGCCCAGGAGCTGGAGGAACTGTCTTGCTGGGCGGGAGACCTGAGGTCGAAAGGAGGAAGAGAGATCCACCGGGGCCTTCACCTTTGCCAGGGGAAGGAAGGAAGGCTTTTGCTTGTACAGTGTCCAACTCTATGCCTATAAAGGTGAGAAGTTGAACTGGTTCGAGGACAGACTTTGGAAAATTGAGAAGAAACCCCAAGGAGCCGAGTAGGTCCTGGGTAGTTTGAAGAACTGACTTAACCTGTAAAGGTGACTGACCCACTAAGAGCCAGTCGTCCAGATACGGGAAGATGGTGATACCGTCTTCTGAGGTAAGCCACCGCTACTGCAAGGCACTTTGTGAACACCCTTGGAGCTAATATTAGTCCGAATGGCATAGCTCTGAATTGGGAATGGCCTGAAGGCAACTCGAACCTGAGGTATTTTTTGTGGGAGCACCTGATAGGAATATGGAAGTAGGCATCCTTGAGGTCCAGAGATGCTAGCCAATCCCCTGGCCTTAGAGAGGAAAGGATTATTCCCAGAGTTACCATTTTGAATTTGGGCTTTGAAATGAGTTTGTTCAAATGCCTTAGGTCTAGGATGGGTCTCCACTCCCCTGTTTTCTTTGGGGTAAGGAAGTACCTGGAGTACAGTCCTTTTCCCCTGTGCTGAGTAGGAACCTTCTCTATAGCTCTGAGAGCTAGAAGAGAGGAAACCTCTGCATCTAGGGCAATGGTTTCTGAGAGTGAAGCAGGTGGAAAAGACTTGGCCCTCTTTTTTGGAAGTTTTTTGAAGCTGAAGGCCAGTCCCTGGCTTACTACTTCCAGGACCCAGTTGTCTGAGTTCACAGACTTCCAGGTTTGGAAGTAGTAAGCCAGCCTGCCTCCTACTGGAAATGGGGAGTTGACCCGGGCTGACACATCAGGAGGTCTGCTTGGCAGGAGCCTTAGACTGAGAGAAGGAGGGAGCAGGTCTGCTCATCCCCCTCCTGCCCCTCCCTCTGAAGAACCCCCTCTGTGGGAAGGGAGAGGAGGCCTGTGCTTGGTAAAAAGGCCTTTGAAAGGGCCTGCCCCTGCCCCTAGACTGCTGCTTGTGCGGAGTGGCTTGCCTTTCTTTGGCCTGTGCACTCCTGTACATGGTCCTGTATTCATCCATTTTCTTCATGTAAGCCTCTGTCTGCTCCCCAAACAGAGAGTTACCTACTACAGGAAAATCCATAGCCTTAGTCTGGGTATCCTGTGAAAGGCTAGTACATCTGAGCCAAGCATGTCTTCTGAGAGACACAGATGTAGTCATGACTCTAGATGCCACATCACTGGAGTCCACAGCAGCATGAGATTGCATTTTGGATGCCTTAATTCCATCAGCAGCCACCTCCTCCAGCTCCTTGGCTAGCTGGGGAGAGGCCTGTTTAACCAGTTCCAGAACCGTATCCCATCTGGATTTCTGGTTCCTGGCTGTGTAGGCCATATAAGTAGCCTGCCTGAGTCCCAAAGAGGATGCCAAATACTGTTTTTTGGCCATGGCATCCACTTTCCTGGAGTCCTTATCTGGGGGGGGGGTGTGAAGCCAAAGGAATGTTAGCCCTGTCACAGGCTGCAGCCTGCACTACTCTAACATGGCTGCAATGACTATAAAGGAACTCCGCAGCTGAGCCTGATAACAAATACCTCCTGTCCATTCTCTTATACACAGGAGGTACTGAATTACAGGTTTGTAAAATCTTGTGTGTCTGTTTCCCGAAGGATTTATGAAGAGGGATAGACAGTCTTTTGGATTCTGGGATGTCCATCATTTCCACAAAATCAGGCTCTTCATCCTCCTCTGCAGCTTCAACCAAGGGGAACTGCAGGGTTTCTGCCACCTTTTTGTAGAACAAAAAATGTGAAGGGGATTCAGAGAGCCTGGGAGGAGAGACACCTGAGGGCCTGTCTGTGGAGATGTCCGGTTCAATGGGCACATCCAGACCACCCCCCGGTCATCATCATCATCCTCGGGATAGTCTTCATCTCCCTCCCACTCCTCATAAAGCGCATCTGGATCATAATCCGGAGGAGACGGATCCGACCGAACTGACCACCTAACCGAGACAGATCCGGTCTAAGCGATTGAACAATGCTAATCGCTTTGGCTATTTTGTCCGCAGTTGGAGAGTGCGATACCGGATCTGAACCGGCAGACTTATGCTTCTTTTTTGATGGAACCGACCCCTCGGGATCGGCTCTCCTTTTGCCCAAGGAGGTCAGTAGGCACCTCCTCAGGTTCAGCCGCAACCGGATCGGGCTGGCCATCTGGATCTACGGACTTCCCGGCCTCCCTTTCCTTCAGCCTACTAAGTCTTTTATCTAGAGCGGATTTAGGAAGGTTTTTACAGATTTAGCAGTCTGACTTGAGGTGGTCAAACCCCAGACAATAAACACAGATGAGGTGGGGGTCAGCCTCAGCAAAGGCCTCCCCACACTCAGTACAGTGTTGAAACCCAGTGGGACCGGTTTTCTTCTTGGGTTTCTCAGACATGGCCAACCTAACAAATTACCCTATTGCAGATTTCAAGTCAGATAATGCAGTAACCGATCGGTTACAAACTGTGTCACTGGCTTTTTAAAAGAACCGCCAAAAAGCCTTGGTTGTTTTGAAATTGATCGGTACCGGAACACCACTCTAATCCCAGAAATAAATTTAAACAGAATGAGTCGGTTCCAAAATGGACCGACCGGAAAGAAACCGAAGAAAATAACAATTTCCAAGTTTTTCACAGAATAAAACAGTCACTACCTATCTACACACTACTTGTACCGTAGACAGAGGCTGGAAATCCAAAAATAACAAAAAATTATACAGTTTAAACTGAATGCTTTACTTTTACCAAACCGAGCAGAGGAAATCTTCGGAGCGACTTCACCGTTAGGCGGAGTAAAGAATCTGACGGTTACACTGAGAAGTACCACAGGAAGAGTGAAAACCGAGCTCGAGCTCAATGTTCTATGCTTCTGCATAGAGTTAACTCTTTCCTCTCCGGGGCAGTTCAAGTGCTGGGACTAACTGCATTATGTCTGAGTACAGCAAGACTTCATGTTGTTTGAACGTATGTTACACATGTGTTGCATTTGTTGTGTGGCAAGGTAACCGAATATCCCCTCAGCTTTTGGAAAGTCGCTAACAAAAACAAAATACTTGAAAAAAATGCCACTTCTTAAATTCCAGGTAGGAGGTACTCCATATCATTCCTATTTCATTCTTGGTAGAAGGATCGTTTTATACTTTTCCACATATTATAATACATCATATCGTATGCAGTGGAACTTTCTTATGGTGGAATAAATGAGAGAGTTGAAAGAGTACAACAGTTCTGGCCACACAGAGGTGGTGAATGCTTAAGTAGAAAAAAATTGTTTAGTATTAGTCTGGAGCCATTCTGCAGTACACAATACCATCTTTGGCATACTGTGCAACACCCACGTTTTCTGTTGCCCATATGGAACAGATTGCCTAGCTATATTATCCAGCCAATGGAGATGCTCGGCTCCCTCTACCCTGATGGTGCCACTTATGCCTTCAAATAATTTGCATCCGGAGTGAAAGAGGGGCATGGGTCTGAGATTTCCTATATGTTTTATAGACACTATATTCTCACTATTAAGCCAGAGATGAATATCGAGATCCAGATTCAAGGGACTTGGCTGGAAGATTCCAGTGGTGCCTGCACTCACCTCACCCCATAATCCTCAAAATAAACATGCAACACATAAAGGATGACTGAATCATGGGATAAAACCAGGCACTGTCAAGGACAACTTAAGTTCATGAAGTAGTTTTCCAGGGCATTTAGAGTTTTCCCCAACCTCCATTATCCATGATGCATTTTTATGTTGTCTTGTGCGCAAGCACCAACAATATATTGTTGTAGCTTGGATTCACAGCTTTTGGAGGTGCGGTCGTGTTGTGGCCAATGGCACCACTGCATTGTCGGGCTGGACTCTGTGACACTAATGAAATAGCATGCTGTCTATGACAGCACTGCAAAAGCATGCCACCAACTTAAAGCAATTTCGCCACTGCAATGAGGGAGCGACCAGTCATTGCAGAGCGTGCCTTGCCTGGTATAACATTTCAATAAACATGGTGGCTGTCGGTGTCCACTTCTCACAGTCCTGCATGAAAGCCAACATCAGGGGTGCCCAATCCACCTGTCTGCATGCCCCTTCCCCAATTTATTTGCCAATGGGGAGCCCAATCCCCATCAGCATAATGTCCCATTTTAATTTGTCTGCTGAGGGGGGGTGCCCAATCCCCCTCGGCATCATGTTTACCACTCCCAAACACAGACACGTTTTCTGTGCTGATGGGCCCAATCCCCACTGGCTTCAGTCCCCCTCCCAAAAAAACACAGGTGGCACGCTGGGAGCCCACCCCAGTGTGCCAAGACAAACTGCAAAAAAAAAACCTTCCCACAATGTATTTTGTATTTTTTGTAACCTGTAAAGAGAAAATGGTCCCTTGTTGTCTCTAGTGCTCCCTCCCCAACCCAACCTCCTCTCTGCACCCTCATCCCATACTTACCTCCGGAGCCCGTGATGATCTTCGGTGGAGCAGAAACACATCTGCACTCTTCAAAGCCTACCGCGAACTGAAGATATGCTGGTAAGCTGTATAATGGCATCAATGGAGGGGTTTCAACTTAGGCGGATATCTAGACCATTTTTGTGACTTTTGGCTCCAAATTTTCAACATGGGGTCCTTGGGACCCCACCTCATGAACTCGGTCACTGTCATGTCATTATTCAGTCCCAAAAGGTGATTTCGCGGTCACTGAGCGGAATCACCTTTTGGGTCTGATTAACGAAAGGAGGTGGGCTCCCAAAAAGCCTATGTTACAAATTTGGTGATAACATTCCAAATAATTACTGTTACGAGCGTGCATTGCACAGTTTCCATGCATGCTCATAAGTCTGAGAATTTTTAATATTTTCACTCCAGATTTTCAACATTGCCATTTTTCACACCTCCTTATGAACATACAGCTTTCATTTTTCACATCCTGCCTGAAATGTGTTTTCATACATTTGGCGCACAATGCCACAGTCACTGTGGGAAATCAATGTTCGGGACAGATTGAGAAAATCACAGTGACACTGTTCATGAGCAGAGGTCCCAAAATGCATATGCTAAAAACCTGGTATCAAAATTCCACAAAATTAGCAATTTACAAGCGTGCATTGTGCAGTTTCCATGCACAGTCGTAACTTCCAGAATTTTTATTATTTTTACTCCAGATTTTCAACATTGCCATTTTTAACACCTGCTTATGAACAGTTCGGCTGTAGTTTTTCACATCCTGCCCAAAATGTGGTTTCGCACATCTGGTGCACAATGGGCACGGTCTCTGTGCGAAATCAACGTTCAGGACAGATTAAGAAAATCACAGTGCCACTGTTCATGAGCAGAGGTCCAAAAAAGCCTACGTTGAAAATCTGGTGTAAAAAATCCTCCAAATAATTGCATTACTGGTGTGTGTTGCGTAGTTTATACGCACGCTTGTGACGTCTCCAATTTTTTTATATTTTCTCTCCAGATTGTCAGCATTACCATTTTTTTACATCTCCTCATGAACAGTACAGCTATCATTTTTTACATGCTCTTCAGAATGTGTTTTCACACCTGTGGTGCCAAATGGCACAGTCACTGTGCAAAATCACCTTTCGTCTAACGAATTGATAGTGTCACTGTTCATGTGGTGGGGTCACAAAAAGCCCATGTTGAAAACTTGGAGTGAAAAATACCAAGAAATACCCAGGGCGTTAGGGTTTCGACCATAACGCCTTGCCCTGTAGGGACTGAAAGGCATCGGGGTGTGACTTGGGATTGTTGACAGTAATGCTCACGCCATTCCACCCCTACCCCCACCCCCACCCTGCAGCCAGTGACAGGCATCAAGGTGTGCCTTGGACTATTCGGCCCCAAAGTTTACCCCATTCTCCTATACTGCACCTATTTCAGCATATTTCTTTATGGAATGGGGTGACTGTAAAGTTGAACACCACAAGGCACACCTCAATGCTTGTCGGTGTCTGCAGGGTAGAGTAAGTTGAAATGGCGTCAGAGCTATAGGCGACAACCCAAAGACACACCCCAATGCCTGTCCATCTCTGCAGGGTGGAGGTGGGGTTGGCGTCACTTCAATACTTCACTGCCATTCCTATTCTGCATCTGACTAACTCCTGCACTTCCAATGTTAATACCAGCAAGCAAACATTCGGCATTGACAAATGCTTGTTTCCTCTTACTTTTGCTAACCTGCCTGATGCAGACATCCATTACACTCACTATGGCCTCTTTTATTTTTACCCACTGTTCCTCCACTCCACCCAAACCCTCCTCCCTTTCTAGGGCACCTCTGAGGCATTTCCCCATTTTTGTAAAGTTGTCCCTTTTGACATCTAGGACCTTTGCTCTTGTGCAGGTCAATTCCGCCACAGTTTTAATATTGTAACACACTGTGCGGTGATCACTGGTTCCCAGGTGACCACCTATCGTGACATCTGCAACACTGTCTCCGTTGGTGAGTACAAGGTTCAATATTGCTCCAAGAGTAGGTTCTCCTATTAGTTGCTTGAGGAATGCCCCCTGCAGGGAGTGTAGGATGTCCCTGCTCCTAGCCAATGCTGCAGCTGGGATACTCCAATCTGTATCTGGCAGACTGAAATCCCCCACCAGCAGCACCTTCCCTTTATTTGCCATCTTTTGGATGTTTTCCATCAGATCCTTATCCATTTCCACCCCCTGTGCTGGAGGTCTGTAGATTACTCCAATGAGAACAGTCGCTCCATCCCCTGTCTCCAGTGTGACCCACACTTCCTCTGTCCCTCCCTGTATTCCCTGTATCTCAGTTGCTTTAATGTTATCCCTCAACCTCCCCCTTTTTCACTCATTCTGTCTCTCCTGAATAGAGTATAACCTGTTATGGCTATATCCCAGCCATGGTTTCCATTGCACCAGGGCTCAGTAAGGGCGATAATGTCCAGGTCAGCTTCAGCCATCATGGCCACCATGTCCGGGACCTTATTACCCAGACTTCTAGCATTCGCTCACATGACCTTCCAAATACTGTTGTTACCCCTCCTGCCATCCCTTTTTCCCTTTTGACTACTCTCCTCTCCTCACCCCCTCTGTCTCCATTCCCATCCCTCTTTATCTCAACCATTTTGTTCTTCATGTTACTAAGTATCCATGGGGATTTCCCTCCCTTAGGGTTCTCTCTATTGACTACTACAGCTTGAGAGGGGATGGTTTATGTCACCTTGTTTTCTTCCACCACCCCCTCCTCCCTGGCTAGTTTAAATGCTCCTCAATGAAGCGTTTAAACCATTTACTAAGGACTGCAGTACCTCTCCCAGTTGGATGCAGGTCATCTGCCTTGCATAGGCTCCTATCCCTCCAGGTGTGACCCTAACCCTAGTCCCTAATATAACCGAAACCTTCCTCTTTGCACCACTCCTTTAACCATGAGTTAAATCTCCTGGTATGGCGTACCCTAACATTCCCCCTGTCATAGACAGGCAACACCTCAGAAAAGGTCACAGAGCATGCAACTTGTCCAAGTCCCATCCCCAACTCCCTGCACTCCTTCTGAACCACACTATCCTCGTCGCTAGCCAGGTCACTGGTTCCTAGGTGGACAATGACATCTAGCAACCCTCCCTTCCTGCTGCCCTAGCAATCCTCCGTATCCACTTCCCGTCCCTCCGAGCTGTGGTGCCGTGTAGACCTTAACCCCCCCCCCTTCCTGATCCTAAGTCAACCTTCCTCACAATGGAGCCTCCCACTAGAAGTTTTTACGTCCTCCTCTGTTATATGGTAATGATGGTGTGGTCTTCTACATCCACATCACTTAGTATCTGGCAACATGTTGCCCAAATGCAGTGGTTCGTATACAGCCTTGATTGGCCTACTTTCTCTGAGAGTTTTTTGCCATCATGCTTGAGAAGTAGCATGCTTCAAGTGGTTGCTCTCCATACCAGATCCCTTCTGGATCAATGTTTCTGCATGGCAACCGAAGTCGCGGTTGCACAGGACAGGTTTTTTAAATATAGAGCAAAAAACATGCCACAGGACAGTTTTTGTACCAGATTGTGTGTACCTGCACATATCTGTTGTTGCTGGTGTATCATTTAGGCTGCTTTGATAGTTTTTTCTTTAAAGGGCTGTGGCTTGAGTTAATGCATAGAAGGGTGGTGATGTGATATTTTAGTTCAAAGTCACATTTGACCAGGTTTGCTGTTTTTTCATCACCTCATCAGCAGGAAAAATGTTTATTTCAAATCATACTTTATAGAGGAGAATTAGTAGTGCTGTTGTGTGCAAAGGGTACCTGTGACAAACTGCTGCCCTGCTGGCACAAGTCTGCATGTCTTGCACACAGTGATTAAAGTGAACAGGAACTCAGTTCCTGTACCTTTTTTGCAGCAGGAATGGAGTTCCTGTACTTCTTCCCACTACCACTGGAAATTAAATTCTTAAACCGGCAACATAATGACAGTTTCTGGCCCTGTGACCTGAAATCAGGGTTTCCATAACAACATTTGATTTGTACAACAGTGCTATTTTGCTAAAAATACTTCAATATCTCTAACTGAATCTGCTAGTGTCTAAACAGATAGACGTGTCTTCACACAGTTATCCTTCAGATTGAAGATCTTCATTCTGCATTTCATATTTGCCAGTGCCTGAGTTCCTGTACTTCTTGTCTACCACTTGCACCACCGCTTGCACACACAACAGCAACCAGACATCTGGAAGGCTCCTTGTATTTCAATGCTGCCACCACATGGCTGAATGCTAGGGTATCTCAATCTGGTAGTCCCCCCACTGACCACTGGTCACTTAGTGCAAGGCCTTACTTTTCACAAAGAACCAGCCCTTCAGTCACTCCCAGGACCTTTCACCTGTTCTGCATCAGACACGTTACTTGGTAGTTGTGCTTTTTGAAGCAGAGGTTTGCTCAATACAAATGTATTTTTATCTGCCCCATAAAACACTGCACAGTAACAGAGAATATTAAACATACAAATATTTAATATTTACACTACTAAATGGCAGACTACACAATAAAATGCAAAAGGGATAAAACAGTAGGAACTGCAAAAAAGAACAGTTAAACAGTAATGATTACTGAAAGAAGAACCTCTTCAGTTTCTACACTACAGACTTATTCTTTCCCCTTACTCTGGGTAGTTTCCTTGCTTAAGACTCAAGTTGCCATACAGATATGAGGTTTAGGAGACACAAAGTTCCCTTCAGTTTGCAAGGGACATCCTGTCTACTTTGTTCCTCAGCTGAATCTGCCAGTGCCTGGGTAGTGATGCTAGTTTAACTCTCTCAAGGAGTCCTCACCCCCATCGCACCATCCTGTCTGTCACAAGGGGCAGTCTCCCTTTGTTTCTTTGATCCTAGAAGCAGGCCCTTTTACTCTGGGATTTCACCCACACAAGTGGTTGCTCCCTGAAAGCAGATCATTTTGATATGAGCCACACAACTACGCTCACCATACCTCTGAACCAAACCAACTGCTTCAGTTATCTGATAAAGTTTTCCAAGCTCATGAGTGGTCACCCCTTGAAAGCAGGTCCTTTCCTGTGACCTTCCTATGAACTCATTTTCTCATCTCACTCCTTGGATGCAGAGTCGTTCTTGTGACCTTCTTAAGAGCTCAGATAATTTTTTCCCTTTTTTTCTTGAGACCTGTTAACTCTTATTGCCCTCTTAGTGCATTTCAATATTCCCCAACTTAGCCTCATATTCATGATTCAGATCAACCAACTGGGTCACAAAGGCTGCCTCAGCACACCAACCAGGTGCCTGGACATCGAGTGGAGGCATGGCTTGGAAAGTTAAAGCTCCCATGCTCCCAACTGACCCAAACACTTCCTCAGCACACCAACACTGCTGCCCCTTTTCCCGGATCGCTTATCTTTGTGCTCTAGTGTAGAAACATAGTTTTGAGCTAGGCCAGGGAAAGTGACCAATCAGGTTGTAAGGAGGTGACAGAACAATGACTCTGGTTGGGACTTGGCTTGTTATCACAACATCCACCAACAGCTGTCCCAGCGTGACAGGACCAGCTGGAGTGATGAGTCCAGTCTGCAAAGAGTCTGCTATAGAGGCGACAGAACTTCAGATTACTCTGCTAATGGCTTCCTTCCTGTGTTTTGAGTATTACTTTGTCAGTTACATGCTTTATCTATCTAAACTCTATCATATAATAGAATTGTGTATTCATGGTTGCTACTCTGCTGCCTTATACCTATATGATTACACTAACCTGCTGGTATATGTGTTAACATGTCTATTATGCTTTTTCTTCTCACCATTTAGTTCATGGTGCATTCTCTACTTTCTTACATCTTACTCTCTCCCTCCCATTGTTGGCGCAAATGGTGATTTTACCACCAAACACAGCTACTTTTCAATCAGCCCTTTCCATCTATGTGGCTTACCAATGAGTATCTCCTACTTTATCGCCTACACAATGCCCCTCTGCTCTGCATGCCCTCTCAGAGCCACAGGGCACCCCGCTGAGTTTCACAGGTTAGCCAAAGCTACTAAACAATGATTAATACTGCTTCTTCTCCAAGCTGGTGCTACTGAAATCAATCCTGGCCCTTCTCCATTTCCATCTCTTAGACCAAACTCAACCTTACACCTACATTACAGCTTTCTTAAATGTTATGCAAATAGAGTTACTCAGGTCCTGGACCATACTTTATAAGTCCAACATACTAATCCTCACAGAAATGTGTGTCTCTCTTAGAATTACTCTAGAAGCATTGGCATTCATGGTTATAAACAATGTAGACTACACAAGAATAAAAAGGGAGGAGGAGTGCTCCTTTATGTTTTGTCTACTTTAAGCAGGGCACCATTTCTGCATGAATCTGTTCCCAGGTCTCATGAATGTCTGGTTTGTAAAGCCTACCTTCCATTCTCCATACCCCTTATCATTACAGATGTTTGCATTGCCACAAATAACTGCTTTGAATCAGTACTAGGTTTCCTTGAAAACATTATTTGCATAGCCAGACAGCTAGATCCAAATACTTGCATTCTACAGTCAAAACTCTTATCCTTTCCAAGCCAGTTTAAGACCCAACATACTTAAATTCCCACTCCTCCAATCACTCCATACTACACTACGTACTTTTCTCCTACCCCTAACATGAGCTGCTACAGGTATTCTCCCAGGTGGGTTTAATCATCACTGTATGACTTACTGAGTCCATAAGGTATTCTACCCATCCCCCAGGCTTATTCAAATGAGGCCCTTAGGCAGAATCAACCGTAAGGCCTTCATTAACATAGAAACATAGAAGTTGACGGCAGATAGGGACCTCAAGGCCCATCCAATCTGCCCATTCCTTTTTCTACCCTACAAATGCGCCATCGGCCTTTGCTCTGTCAGTGGCCTATCTATTCATACTCATCTATATTGCTCCCTTATGCCTATCCCATGCCTGTTTGAAGCCCTGCACTGTATTCATAGCCACCACTTCCTGAGGTAGGCCGTTCCATGCATCCACCACTCTTTCTGTGAAAAAGACTTCCTCACATTACCCCTTAATCGGCCTCCCTCTAATCTCATGCTGTGTCCTCTTGTCCTGCTATTTTTCTTATACTGAAATATGTTAGACTCTTTCACCTTATTAATGCCCTTAAGGTGTTTGAATGTTTCGATCATATCACCTCTCTCCCTCCTTTGCTCTAGGGTATACATACTGAACTCCGTTAATCTGTCCGCATATGTCTTCTGATGCAGTCCCTGCACTATTTTGGTTGCCCTTCTCCGGACTGCCTCAATTTGGTTAATGTCCTTGTGAAG
Organism: Neoceratodus forsteri; assembly: GCA_016271365.2. NCBI lineage: Eukaryota > Metazoa > Chordata > Ceratodontiformes > Ceratodontidae > Neoceratodus > Neoceratodus forsteri. Next base: position 876,223,435 of record CM028132.1, on the reverse strand, counting down.
GTGTGGCCTCCAGTACTGCATGCAGTACTCCAGATGGGGCCTAACCAGTGTCTTGTAAAGAGGGATTATTACCTCCCTCTTACAAGTTGTGATACCCCTACTAATACACCATAACATCCCCCTAGCCTTACCTACTGCTTTAGAGGTCTGCTTGGATGATTTCAGGTCATCGGTGATGATGATACCCAAGTCTCTTTCTTCCTTTGTGACTGTCAGCAACTCCTCTCCCAGCCTATAGGTGGCTTCAGGTTTTCTCTTCCCTATGTGCCTGATCTTGCACTTCTTTGCATTAAATCCAGTTGCCACTCTTCCGACCATTTTGCTAGTTTATCCAGATGTCTTCTCATTCTGCCCACCCCATCTGGATCATCTACTCTGTTGCAGATCTTGGTGTCATCTGCAAACAGACAAACATTACCTCTAGTCCATCTGCAATGTCACTAATGAAGATATTGAAGAGGACTGGCCCCAGGACTGATCCCTGAGGTACCCCACTTGTGACTTGCATCTCTTCTGACTGTATACCATTTATCACCACTCTCTGTTTTCTGCTCATCAACCAGTTTGCCACCCAGTTGACCAACCTCTGACCCACACCGAGACTACCCAGCTTAGTTATCAATCTTCTAAGAGGAACAGTGTCAAAAGCTTTGCTGAAGTCAAGGTAGGCGACATCAACTGCTCTCCCTTGGTCCACCACTCTGGTTACCCAGTCAAAGAAATTTATGAGATTAGTTTGACAGGACCTTCCTTTTGTAAACCCATGCTGTTTTGGATCCTGTGCCCCTATGGATTCCAGGTGTTGCACTATCCTTTCCTTAAGGAGTGCCTCCATAATCTTGCCCACTACTGAGGTAAGACTGACTGGTTTGCAGTTCTCTGCTTCCTCCCTGCTACCACTCTTGCAGAGTGGGATCACATGAGCCCTTCTCCAGTCTTCTGGGACCTCTCCTGTGCTCAGAGACACACTAAACAGCTCTGCTAATGGCTCTGCTAGTTCCACCCTTAGCTCCTTTAGTACCCTGGGATGTATGCCATCAGGTCTCATTGCCTTGTCCACCCTGAGCTTAGCGAGCTCTTGTAGGACCCTTTCTTTTGTGAAGAGAGCAGTGTCCACCTCCCTCCCCCCCTGTGTCCATGGTGCTAAGCTGTGGGCCCTGCCCTACCTTATTTTCAGTAAATACTGAGCAAAAGTATCTATTTAGGATAGTTGCTTTTACAGGGTCCTCTTCCTCACATGCCACCTTTTCTCCTTTGAGCTTAGCAATACCCCCTCTGGACTTTCTCCTTTCACTTATGTATTTATTGAAAGTCTTGTCACCTTCTTTTATTGTTCGTGCTAGTGTTTCCTCAGTTTGGGACTTTGCCTGCTTTACTGCCTTCCCTGCAACCTTAATGCTGACTGGAGTCTACAGTGAGATACAGTGGATGTTTATTTTCCCTGTTCCATAACACTTTTCATAAAATCTGTGATTTTCATTCCCCCATAAGGAAAATCAGGGTTACAGGTGCCCACAACCCTTGGGTGTTGATGTATTGATAGATTTCTTCTGGCAGAAGGGCTCCGCCTGGACCTAGCAAAAGGCCTTCGGTGCTGATGATACTGTTCTCGCCTACTGAGGCATCACCCTGGCTGACACAAAGGTAGTCCTTCTGCATGATTTTACAGCCATCCAAAAATGATTCTTCTGTAATTAAACATAGAAACATACAATTTGATGGCAGATAAGGACTGCTTGGCCCACCCAGTCTGCCCATTTCCCTACCTAATGGATAAGCTGCAGATCCTAGTTAACCAGAAGCCTTCTTCTTTCTACCCCCACCCCCCAGAATTGCCTTATGACTGTTCCATGCATGCTTGAATTCAACCACTGTTTTTGACTCCACAACCTCCTCCGGAAGGCTGTTCCATGCATCCACAACCCTCTCTATGGAAAAATACTTCCTTACATTACCTCTGAGCCACCTCCCCCCATCTTCAAATTCTGCCCCTTGTTCTTGCACGCCTCTCTTTTTGAAAGATGCTACCCTCTTGGACTTTGTTGATTCCCTTGAGGTACTTGAGAAGTTTCTATCATGTCCCCCTCTCTCCCTTTCCTCGAGGCTATACATATTAAGCTCCTTAGTCTCTCTTCATATGTCTTCTGGTGCAGACCCTGCACCATTTAGTTGCCCTCCTCTGGACAGCTTCCATCCTGTCTATGTCCTTGCGAGATTGGGTCTCCAGAACTGCACATAGTACTCCAGATGGGGTCTCACCAGCTGTCTGTACAGAGGATAACAACTACTGTTTCTACTGGTGATGCCTCTCCTTATGCATCCCAGTATCCCCCAACCCTCCTTACTGCCCTCTCACATTGCTTGCCCACCTTTAAGTCATCTGATATGACTACCCCCAGGTCCTTTCCATTTTGTTGTTGTTAGTATCTCACCCCTCATTGTGTACTCTTCCCTGGGTTTTGTTTCCCAGGTGCATTACCTTGCACTTCTTAGCATTGAATCTAAGCTGACATACATTTGACCATTCCTCTAACCTTGCCAAGTCCCTTCTCATCCTTTCCACCCCACCTTGTGCATTAACTCTGTTGCAGATCTTTGTGTCATCTGCAAAGAGACATACTTTTCCTTCCAGTCCCTCTGCAATGTTGCTTATAAAGACACTGAAGAGGACTGGTCCTATTACTGAACCCTGCGGTACCCCACTAGTAACACCCCTTTCTTCAGAGTGGACTCGATTTACTATTACCTTCTGTGTCCTATTCTCCAGCCAATTATTTACCCAGGCTATCATCTTGGGACCCACTCCCAAGCTGGCTAGCTTGTATATTAATCTTTTGTGTGAGACTGTGTCAAATGCCTTGCTAAAGTTTAGGTAGGCCACGTCCACAGCCCCTCCCTGATCTACTACTTTGGTGACCCAGTCAAAGAAATCTATTAGATTCATCTGGCATGACCTTCCCGCTGTGAATCCATGCTGCCTTGGGTCCTGTGCCCCTCTGGCCTCTGGGTACTTGACAATTATTTCCTTTAGAAGTGATTCCATCATTTTCCCTATCACTGAGGTTAAACTAACAGGTCTGTAGTTTCCTGCTTCTGCCCTGCTCCCACTTTTGTGAAGGGTAATCACATCTGCCGTCCTCTAGTCCTCAGGTACCACCCCATCCTCCCATGATTTGTTAAAGAGGGTAGTCAGTGGTGTCACTAGTTCTACCCTTAGTTCTTTTAGAATTCTGGGATGAATCGATCAGGCCCCATTGCTTTGTCCACCTTCAGTTTTAAGAGTTCTTTCAGAACCCTTTCTTCTGTAAATGGGCTGGTATCAACTTCTGTATCCAGAGGGTTTCTATTGTTTGTTTTAGGTACCTCCCCCTCTTCATTTGTAAATACTGAGCAAAAATATTTGTTTAGTATCTCTGCCTTTTCACCATCACCCTCTGCCCACCTCCCCTCACCTTTATTAAGCCTCACTATCCCTCCCTTGTTCTTCCTTCGCTCCCTGATGTACCTAAAAAAGGTTTTATTCCCCTTCTTGACTGAGTTGGCTATCTTTTCCTCGGTTTGGTCCTTTGCTGTTCTGACTGCCATCCCCGCTTCCTTTTGCTTTAACTGATACAATTCTCTGTCCTGCTCCTTCTGTGATTCCTTGTACTGTCTGAATGCTTTCTTTTTCTCTTGAACCTTCACTGCCACCTCTTTTGAGAACCATAGTGGTTTCTTACATCGTTTTGTTTTATTTGCTTCACACAAAGGCTCGTTACCTCTGTGATGGCAGTTTTTATTATTCCCCATTGTTCTTCCACCCCTCCTTCCTGCCCATTTGCTAGTGCATTCCTTAGGCACTCACCCATTTTGGCAAAGTCAGCCCTCTTGAAGCCCAGTACTTTTGCCTTTGTATGGCTTGACTCTATTGCTGTGTTTATTGTGAACCATACTGTTTGATGGTCGCTAGTTCCCAGATGGCTACCCACTTCTACATCTGTGATCCTCTCTCCATCTCCATTTGAGAGAACCAGGTCTAAGATTGCTCCGTCTCGAGTGTGTTCCAATACTAATTGTCTAAGGCATGCCTCCTGTAGGGCATCTAGAATAACCCCATTCTTAGAAGTGGTTGCTGCAACTGCACTCCAGTTAACATCTGGCATATTCCTGTAACCCCCAGGTGGCGCTATCTCAAGGGCTACTACCCCTGCCTGACTGATTACTGACAGGTTGAGGGGCCTAGGTCCAACGGCGGGTGCCTCCATCCAGAGGTCGGGTTTGGAACAGTCAGATATGACCTGGTCACAGCCCTCTGGGTCACTGCAAGCCCCCTTTCTTCCCACTAGTGGCTCACCAGCGATTCCTACACTATCGTTTTGACTTACACTAACCCCGAGGTTGGGATGGCCAACTTGGTGCTGAGGACCCCCTGTAAAATAAGGTGCAGTTATACAATAACCCATGTACAAAGGGTAGCACAAACACGCAGTTCAAACAATGTACCTTGCAACAACAAATCTGATTTATTAAGGGGAAAGTAACAAGGACAGGGGAGATCAGTTTGATTAGCTTACCACTCTATTATACATATATACTGTATATATACCTAGGGCACTGTGCACAGGCCAAACCTATAAGTCACTGTCTCTGGGTACCCAGGCAATAGAAGGCTAGCCTCTTGGTGCAGCTGGTTGGGGCCCTGATGCAGAAAACAAGCATTTGATTACTAAGAGGATTAAGTAGAGCCAGCAGGCTCAGTTCATGTAACCAGCAAAGCAGCCAAACAAATCTTGCCCTCACTATGAGCATCTGACAGGGAGCTACCCTGATTTAGTACTCACGACTCCAGCAGAAAGATCGCTCTCACACCACCCGCAGGACCGAGCCTGGAATTCAAACAGTTCTCCACACATTTATATGAAGAGCACAGGGTTACCATACCAGGCAGCTGCTGTATACTCCCGATCACTTTCACTGCAAACACCGGGCCAAACGACGCAGCTTCACTTATCCTGACAGACCGAGCGTGATTGAAGCAGATTCTCCAGTCCTCTACAGGGTGAGCCTGGCAGGTAGCTGTAAACGTATAGCCTCCTCCACCTGCACTCCTCCATGGATCTTGTCTGCTCCTTCTGGTGATGCTATCGCCTGACTTCTTGGTCTGCCACATGCGCTTCCCGCGCAAAGACTTCCACAGCGCAGGAGCCAGAGCTCCTTCTACCTTCACGATCACCAACGACTCTGCCCCTCCAGGACAGTTGCAGGGCAGTTTCCTACAGGGCTCCGGTTGGCTGCTTTGGTTTGTCAGTCACTCCATGTGCCCTCTATTGGTGCAAAAAGGCACCAGGGTCCAAACTACACTTCCCAGGAGCACCTGCCATACACTCCCCTTCAGGCAGGCTCCCAGTGGGAGTCCAAATGCTAATTGGCTCCAGCGGTTTCCAGTTTAAAGCCCCCTTTCCCCAATTGGTCCATCTTGTCAGTTCAGGTCCAAAATGGAGGGGCTGAACACATAGCGTCCCAGATGCAAATAAGGCAGGTTAAACAAACTACATTTTTCCAATGGCACTACATATTTTCCAGCAAACAGTTACATCTTTCAACCAATCTCCCTTTGCTGTCTTAGCGACTGCAGAAACGGAGCAATCCAAATAATCCCTCGAGTGGAATTCGAGCAGTAAACCCACTGTCACCCTACACAAACTAATAAAGCCTGCAACCAGGCAGCTCTTAAAGAGACAGTACCAGAGGCTCTAAAAGCACTCACAGCGCCCACACGTGAGCGGCCTTACGCCAAACGCCAGTTATGCAAGGAGCACTTAAGCAGCTCTGGGAAGGCTTTTAGGAACCCCCATTTGTAGGGGGGTTACCCCCTTCCTGGCCTGGAAAGAACTTGGCGTCCACGTCAAGTAGTTGCCCTTAAATCACTTTAAGGCAAAATAGTGTTAAACCGACAGACATCAGACCTTTTGTTACATATATTGGCACTGTATTACGCAGTTTACTATTGTTTATGCCATAATACACAACCAGACAACCTTTTTCTTTTAGCATCAGATCATTACTTCCTGTCCATGACACCTGGAAACAGGGGGCCCTCCCCTATCAGCTACCTGCGGGCTAACTGGGGCAAGGGTATCATACTCAGAGGGCAATACTAACAGTCTGGAGTCATCTCCCAGGGTTAGTTTGGGCAAAGAGCTCGGGGACACACACACCCGTTTGCGGACCACATTCAAAGGCAGGTCCACAGGCTGGCCCAAGGACTCATAACTCAATCTCACTATAGGCCGTACTTCTCGGCCAGTTCGTCTTGAGGTCTCAGATAAAATTTCTGAAGGCTCCGACTCCATTTCAGCCCCGCTTGGACTGGTCGGGGAAACTTCTGTAGTGGCAGGGGACCCAGAGTCCATGGTACCTTCGGGAACAGGGCCCTCTATTTCTGAACTCACCCAACCCGGCTCAGTTAGGGACATTTCTGGTACTGGCGGAGAACTATCAGGGCACTCAAAATATTCTTCTTGCTCTGGCATATCACCAGTTACCTCCCCCACATCACTTCCTTCATCGGAGAAATCAGACAGTTCAGCCAGTCCCAATGAGCTTATATCTTCAGATTTAATACCACTCACTTCTCCCTCTGGGAGCATTGGCTCCAGAGATAAAGCTGGGGGCTCAGACAGTCCAGGAAACCCAACTTCATCCAAAGGGTTGATTAGGGGGTTGCCCCTAAACAACTGGCTCAGTTCATAAGAGGGGTAGTACTCAGGATTATTCTCACTGTCCTCGGATACAGACTGGCAATCAATTTCAACAGAAGGAGGCAGAGAAGGCCTCTTTAGTTTAATTTCTGGGGAATCAACCGGTCTTAGTTTTTTCTTGGCAGCGGCTCTGGTTACAGGCCCAGAGGTGGGGCATTGGGAGGTTCAGCCTCTATCAAAATCTGTCCAACTGGCAGCAGATGATTTCTGTGTATAGTTTTCACATCTTTTGAGTTGTTCTCGGGCTACACTCTGTGTACAGGTAAATCTTTCAGCTTTCCCACAACAATATGAGGGAGGTGATGCCATCTGTCAGCGATCTTATGCTTGCCATGCAGTCCCAGATTCCTCAATAGCACTCTATCCCCTTCTCTCAGCTCCATTGCTTTCACTTTCTTGTCATATCATTCCTTATTGGCCAGGTTTCGTTTAGCAGCCATGGTCTGGGCTAGTTGGTAGGCATGATTTAGTTGGGCCTTCAACTTCTGCACATACTGTAGATGATTAGCTGTTTGAACCCCATCAGGAGAGACCCCGAAACATACATCCACTGGCAGTGTAGCTTCTCTCCTGAACATCAGTCTATATGGGGAAATTCCAGTGGCATCACTTTTGGTGCAGTTATAAGCATGTACCAAGGTGCTAATCTGCTGGCTCCATCTAGGCTTATCTTTAGGTTGCAGGGTGCCCAACATGTCAAGCAACGTGCGGTTAAACCTTTCAGGCTGAGGATCTCCCTGCAGATGATAGGGAGTAGTTCTTGACTTTCATACCCCCCCCAAAGGATAAAATTTCTTTAATCAAACGGCTCTCAAAATCTCTCCCCTGATCGGAATGGATTCTTTGAGGGGCCCCATAGTGGACAAAGAAATTCTCAACAAGTACTTTAGCCACCGTGGTTGCTTTCTGGTCTTTAGTGGGGAAAGCTTGTGCATACCGGGTGAAGTGAACAGTAACTACCAATATATTGCTGATGTTTCTCTGATCTGGTTCTAGACTCAGGAAATCAATGCAGACCAACTCCATGGGGGCACTAGTAGTGATGTTAACGAGGGGGGCAGCCCTCTGGGGCAGGGTCTTTCTTTGTAAACATCGGCTACAAGTCCTGATATGCTGTTCAACATCAGCACCCATTTTTAGCCAATAAAACCGAGATCTCACGAAGTCAAGGGTTCTGTCTATGCCGAGGTGTCCCATATGATTGTGTAGGGACCTCAACACCAGTTCTCTAAAAGCAGTGGACAGCACCAGTTGTTGTTTGTCTACCTGTCCCTCTTTATCCACTGTCTCTCTGTATAATAGTCTATTAATCAGTTTCAACTTGGGACCTTCTTTGTATAACAGGGCAGTTCTCAAGTCAGTGGAACGCAGTGGAACACATCTCTCCCCTCGTACAGAGCCCCCAGAGCAGTTTTTATCATGGGGTCTTGGGACTGAGCTAGCCGGAGACTATCATTATTGAAGTGGGGTAACTCACTAGTGTCTAATGCAGAGAAATGACAGTAACCAGCAGGTATACAGTTCTCAGATGGCCCCAAACAATCCACCATGCAATCTACAGCATTAGGAGATACCTGTTCCTACTTGTCAAATTTTTGGCAAAGTGCTCTAATGTCAGGTTCTGACAACCTGACCCAGTTTTCTTAGGGCACAGGACTCTGGGAGAGAGCATCAGCATCTATGTGGTTCAAGCTTGCTCTGTATTCAACAGCATAGTTGTAGGTAGACAATGCGGAAAGCCACCTATGGTCAGTGGCATCCAACTTAGCTGAGGTCTGCACATAACTTAGGGGATTGTTATCGGTCTCCACCAATATCTTAGCACCATACAAGTAGTCATGAAATTGATCAACAATGGCCCACTACAAGGCCAGGAACTCTAGCTTATGCACTGGATAGTTCTTTTCTGAAGGAGTTAGGCTCCTGCTGGCAAATGCTACGGGCCTTAGACCATTTGTGTGCTCTTGATATAACTACATCTACCCAATCCTTGTAGACTGGCATCAGCTGAGCTCCCGGGGGGGGGGGTCTGGACAAAAAAACAAACAAAAAAAAACATGGATAATATCCATCACACTGTTCTCCTTATGGAACATGTTATGCAATGTTTCCACCCTTGCCATGTTCATCAGTTTAGATGCCTAAAAGGCATTAGACAGGGTGTCTTGGGGATTTCTTTGGGACATTGTAATGACCTTTGTATTCCTTCTTCTCTTCCTGGATTTGCTACTGTGCCTTTATAGCACCCCTCCCGGCCTGTGTCAGAATAAATGGCTCCCTGACTTCACCAATTAATCGTGAGCGGAGCACTAGACAGGGCAGCCTCCTGTCGCCCTTATGATTTGCCTTACACATTGAGCCTTTAGTGACAGCACTTCATCTGGCCCCAGCAGTAGAAGGGCCTACCCTAGGGGGCTCTCAGTATACGATTTTCCTGTATGCTGATGATATTCTTTTTACCGTACTTGACTCGAATCCCTGGACTTCAATCCCTGCAGTATGGACTGTACTCCATATGTTTGGTGTCCTGTCCGTTTTCTCTCTTAATCTCTGTGAACTGAAAGTTTGTGTAATCTTCTACTGCCCATCAGTGGCCCTTTGCATGGCACTCCCACTATAATGGAGAAGCACTAAATTGAAATACCTAAGGGTCCAGATTCCCTTGCACCTTCTATCTTGGAACTTCTCAGTTACGAGTCTCTTATCTTGCCCTCACCCAAGACACCACCAGCTGGAGTCAGCTACATCTTCCATTTTTCTCCAGAATAGAAATGGTTAGAATGAATATGTTGCCCCACATTTTATATTTCCTGCAGACTCTGCCAATTATGCCTGCCCCCTGTTATTTTACCTCCTGGAATAAATTGTTCTGTAGCTCTTTGGATGACTTTTCAAACTTCACTGATTAGACCCTACGGGGATGGTTAAACTGTACAGGCTCCTATTCCTTTAAGTTGTTTTCTATTTTTGTAGCATCCAGGCCACCGATATAGATTTCTTCTGTATACAGATTGATCATACTTTTCGATGGTGTCGACTTTTTGGACTAACATTTCTGCTTCAATTTTAAGATCAACACGGGGTTCTATGCTCCGAGTGCTTACAGTCCCAATATGGTCTGAATGGTCAGGAACACTTTCATTATTTACCTGTCAGGACTTGTCTTCTCCACAAAAAGGCTAATAAAACCAGCCTGCCAGACCGCCCCTTTATATCTTCTGTTTCTCATGGGTGCCTTTCAGGGGAAGACTGGGCAACACCTGACTGGTAGCATGTACAGAGGGCTCCAGGAACTTTTGGGAAACTCCACAAAATTGATGCTAGATGCCTGGAAATATAGCACCTGGTTGAAATACATCCTTCCCTTCATTAAAGTCACTTGCTCCTTAATCTGGAGGGAATTCTCCTGGAAATGGAGGAATAGATTTTTTGCATCACAGCCATGTTGACTAAACTCTTGCTCCTAAATCCATATGGCCAACACTGGAGAAAATGTGGTCATCCCCATCCTGACCAAGCTCATGTTTTCTGGTCCTGTCCTACCCTAACCTAACCCCATTTTGGGATGAAATCTCAGATCAGCTTTGTCGTCTGCACCTCCCAGCTGGTATTGTCTCCCCTTCAGTGATCCTCCTGTCAATTTCCCCTCCTGGTATCAAGGCTGTCCCCCATTCCTTGGTGTTCCTGTACATACTGGCAGCAAGAAAGGCCATTATGAGACTATGGATGCAGTAGCACCCACCTATGGTGGAATCCTGGTACCTGATCCTTCGGGCTGTATACATTATAGAATATATCATGGCCTCTATACGAGGCAGAATACTTCAATTTCTGGCCAGATGGCAAGGCTGGATCCTCTACGCCATGTTGATAGGCAACTCATTTGTCCATTTAATTATAGGCAATGGGCCCAGATGCTGCTCTGTCTTCCTTATTTCTTTAGTGTGGGAATGATTCTATTTGTAGCATGCTAATGGAAATTTGGGTCACTTGCACAGTACAGCCTTATGGACTGATATTCTGCTGATTGTACTGGTTATTTACTGTGGATGGCTATACTCCTATTTATGTCTTCTACTACATGTGTGACACACTGTTACCCAGTACTGCTCTTATATTTTGCATCTGCGGTTATTGTCCTGTTGTCTGACTAAATAAAACAAACAATGAAAAAAAAACAAAGGAGCAACAGTCCTGAGGGGCATTAGACTACCATTAAACTGTTTTAAACAGTATTGGAATAGTGATTGAGGGTAGGGGTGGGGGTGGGGTGGCCCCTAGACTACCAGGGAGATTAACAGAGCAGTATTGCACTCGGGTGGGGAGGGGGCAGGCAAAGTGTATGGAGCAGCCATTTGCTCCTGGCCAGTAATAAGATGCAGAAGCAGGAAACTACAGACCTGTTAGTTTAACCTCAGTGATAGGGAAAATGATGGAATCACTTCTGAAGGAAAGAATTGTCGAGTATCTAGAGGCCAGAGGGGCACAGGACCCAAGGCAGCATGGATTCACAGCGGGAAGGTCATGCCAGATGAATCTGATAGATTTCTTTGACTGGGTGACCAAAGTAGTAGATCAGGGAGGGGCTGTGGACATGGCCTACTAGACTTTAGCAAGGCATTTGACACAGTCCCACACAAGATTAATATACAAGTTAGCCAGCCTGGGAGTGGGTCCCAAGATGACAGCCTGGGTAAAGAATGGCTGGAGAATAGGACACAGAGAGTAATAGTAAATGGAGTCCACTCTGAAGAAAGGGGTTACTAGTGGGGTACCACAGGGTTCAGTATTGGGACGGTCCTCTTCAATGTCTTTATAAGCTACATTGCAGAGGGACTAGAAGGAAAAGTATGTCTCTTTGCAGATGACACAAGATCTGCAACAGAGTTGATGCACAAGGTGGGGTGGAAAGGATGAGAAGGGACTTGGCAAGGTTAGAGGAATGGTCAAATGTATGGCAGCTTAGATTCAATGCTAAGAAGTGCAAGGTAATGCACCTGGGAAACAAAAACCCAGGGAAAGAGTAAACAATGGGGGGTGAGATACTAACAACAACAAAAATGGAAAGGGACCTGGGGGTAGTCATATCAGATGACCTAAAGGTGGGCAAGCAATGTGAGAGGGCAGCAAGGAGGGCTGGGGAGATACTGGGATGCATAGGGAGAGGCATCACCAGTAGAAAACAGGAAGTTATTATCCCTCTGTACAGACAGCTGGTCAGACCCCATCTGGAGTACTGTGTGCAGTTCTGGAGACCCAATCTCTGCAAAGACATAGACAGGATGGAAGCTGTCCAGAGGAGGGCAACTAAAATGGTGCAGGGTCTGCACCGGAAGACATATGAAGAGAGACTTAAGGAGCTTAATATGTATAGCCTCGAGGAAAGGAGGGAGAGGGGGGACATGATAGAAACTTTCAAGTACCTGAAGGGAATCAACAAAGTCCAAGAGGGTAGCATCTTTCAAAAAAAGAGGTGTGCAAGAACAAGAGGGCACAATTTGAAGATGGGGGCGCTCAGAGGTAATTTAAGGAAGTATTTTTTCACAGAGAGGGTTGTGGATGCATGGAACGGCCTACCGGAGGAGGTTGTGGAGTCAAAAACAGTGGTGGAATTCAAGCATACATGGGACAGTCATAAGGCAATTCTAGGGGGTGGGGGTAGGAAGAAGTAGGCTGCTGGTTAACTAGGATCTGCAGCTTATCCATTAGGTAGGGAAGTGGGCAGACTGGGTGGGCCAAGCGGTCCTTATCTGCCATCAAATTCTGTGTTTCTGTGTATGGCCTGGCAGGGTCAGCATAGGCCAGCACTGGGGCATGAGTAAGTTGATATATAATATCATGGAAAGTTGTCTCACAATCAGCAGTCCAGTGGGTTCCAAACACATAATTTGGATGGAAATATTTTTTCTCAGTCTCAGAGGGCACAGCTTTCTTATACTTTTTGTGGGCTGGAGGATACCCTTGAGTAAGGTTGAGTAGAGGGCGGATCACTCGAGAATAGTCTTTGACAAATCATTTGTAGTAACCACAAAATCCTAGGAACCTTTGCAGCTCCTTCATATTCTTTGGATGAGGCCAGGTAGTCAAAGCTTCCACTTTACTGGGGTCAGTCTCTATGCCTTCAGTGGATTCTATGTGCTCCACATATTTCATGGAGGTTTGAAAGAATTGACACTTGTCTATAGACAATTTGAGACCAAAGTCTTCCAGTCGATCCAGGACTTTGAATAACCTGCTCTCATGTTCCTCCAAGGAGCTGCCAAACATTATAACATCAACCAGGTAGACTAAACACTCGAGTAAGTTCATGTCCCCCACAGCACACTCCATCAAGCACTGGAAAGTAGCAGGGGTGCCCGAAATCCCTTGGGGCATCCGCATAAACTCATAGAAGCCTAACGGGCAAATGAAAGCAGTCTTCTCTCGATCCTCCAGAGCCATCAGGATCTGGTAGTACCCACTTCGAAGGTCTAACATGGAGAACCATTTACTACCATTTAGACAGTCCAAGGCATCCTGAATGCGTGGCATGGTATACTGATCTGGTATGGTTCACCTGTTTAAAGTGCGGTAATCCACACACATCCGAACAGTCCCATTCTTTTTCCTCACTACTACAATAGGTGAAGCATAGGGGCTTCTAGACTCTTGTATCACCCCAGCCGCGAGCATCTCCTGCAGGTGTCATCTGACATCATCTATATCAGCAGGGGCCAAGCATCGTGATCGCTCACGGAAAGGTCATTCATCCTGTAGCCAAATGTGGTGCTCAGCTCCTTACACACATCCTACATCCCACTCCTTCAAGGAAAACACCTGCTCCCTCTGGGCAAGCCTCTCACTGATCCTTTTTTTCCATTCTGCTGATAGTGGGAAGTCACTGAAATCAAACAGATCAGGGGTCACTCGGTCACTCCTCCCAGAAGTCTTGTTGCTGGGCAGAACAACAGTATCTGCACAGTGCACCATGGCCAGAGTGCAACCTCGTTTCATTCAAATTTCTCGATCAGACACATTGTGCACTTGAACCATTACTCTTCTGGCAAAAGCATGGGCTCTAGCAGGCAAAATTCTGGGTTTAACCAGCAACCCCTCTGGCAATTTTCCATTGCCTGGTGCGTCCAGCATCAATATTTTATTCTTAACATCCTTTTCAATCTGGACTTCTCCTTGTAGAACACATTGGGAATTTAGGGCTAGCAGCAAGGATTCTGGATCCTTCTTCCAGACAATACCCACCAGGCCTTTGGGTTCCGCCTGGCTGTCCTTTCTCTCGGTCTCGTAGGCCTTCTGAATCAAGGTGGGTATTCTGAGAGCTTGCCCAGTCCTGGACCTCTGTTTCTCAAAGCACAGCTGCACTAAGCGACCAAACATGTGAGCATTGGTTCCGATTAACAGGGGCACCCCATCATACAGTCCAGTGGGGGGGATCACACTAATGCCAAGGTTTCCACTTGTTCGGCCACCCCAGCCACAGAAGTAGGGAAAGACAACCAGATCTGGATATACCCAGAATAAGGGTAGGCCTTATCACTCAGTCCCCAAACATGTAGTCCATCCAAAGGCTGCAGAGGCACTTCAGGCAAGTGCTGCCGACACCAGTCCTGAAACATAATGTTCACTTGGGAACCACTGTCTAACACAGCCCGGGCGGGTACTCCATTCACTCTCACGGTGGTCTCCATTGAGGGACCCACCACATCAGATCATTCAGGGGGCATGGTTTTGGAGGTTGCTTGGGCATTGGCCCGGGTAACAAAACTCTTCCGAGGAGGCCACCCGGGATCTGGTATAGGCCTTGCAATGCCAGGCTACTAGCCTGCTATTGACCCTCCTTAAGTTCTCTGGTAACCGGCACTCAGTTTGAAAGTGTCCATCCTCCCCATAGTGGTAGCAGAACTTAGTATCTCATGGGTCTTTGTTGGGAGGGAGATATCTTGCCTGATGGGAGGCGTCGGGGGTTCTGGAGGGCTCCTCTAAACTAGGTTGTTTGTTTCCAGGTAACTCAGGTCCCCCAAATTTGATGGGGTTGGCAGCAGTTTGTTTCAATTCTCTCACCATTTCCCATAAATCTCTAATCTTGGCCTTCAAATCACTCTTCACCCGGGGATCAGAGGAAACAGCATGCACCCACACTCCACCCTGAGCCTCTGGGGGCACAGGAAATGCATCAGGTCCTTTGTTCAATCCCCTCGAGGGGTGGGTCTCATCTGGTTCACTGGGCTCAGAGGTCTGGCATAGATTCAAGACCCCAACATAGGGTTCCCACCCCTCTTCATCAGTCTCAACTTCTCGAATCTCTCTCATCAATTGGCAATATTCGGGAAGGGCAGCCCGTTGGTCATGTAGTTTGAGCTTCAACAATATCACACTGGAAAACCTGGCAGATTTCAAGATATGATCTAAGTGGACCTGATTTAAAGCAGCGGCAGTTACCCCCCCTTTCTGATAAGCTTTTTGCAGTGCCCTTTCCATTCTGGTAACAAAAGCTGAAAGTTTCTCATTCCTCCACTGTTTAGCTGACTTGAACTTCCACAACAAGTCTTCCCCAGTTTCTGTACTCCCAAACACCCCCTCTAAAGCAGAAAGATACTCTACTGCAGTGGCTTCGGGGCTAGTAGCCCGCAAGAATTGAATGGCTTCCAAAGCTGGGCCCCTCAGGCTCTCCATCAGTATCTTTCGTTTCTCCCCCTCAGAGCACTGCCACTCTTGGACTAAAGGGGTAGCATAGACCATCCAAGTTTCCAAATCATCATCTCCCAAGGGCACAGGCACAGTACCAGAAAAAATGTTTCAATCTTCAATAGCAGTCTAACTGTATGGGGGGAACAACTATAGGTGGTGAAGCCAGGATGGAACTCTTGGAGGACCCGGGAGATGTACCCGGGGACGATTGGGGGGTGGGATTACTGGAAAGGTCTAACACCTGTAGAAATTCCTGAGTGGTCCTCCCTTCTGCAGCTAACAGTTTAAGCAATTTATCTTTCAAGCTATTAGTCTTGGGGAACCCCCCTGGGGTGACTGAACCACTCCGGACATGAATGACCCTCCACCCCTTTGGAGCACCTTCCAGGTAAATCACTGGGGCACCTCTCTGGGTCTATAATTACACTGCATAACAGCAGCACCTGTAAGATCTGGTAGTCAGTCTGACCATTCGCTTCTTCACCTCTACCTTGCCCAAACAATTAACACGCTCAACTGCAGAAACAAGGTCAGCGTTTCTTTTCCCCAGAGGTACATCCAGTAGTAACACAATTTTCTGGGAATCCAACTCTTCAGCTTCCCTCACCCCATCAGGTTATGCACCATCATCTTAACAGGGTCTAACTTAATTTTAGTCGTGATATCCCCCTCCAGTTTTTCCTTTGGTTTGGCCATGGTGGGGTAGTTCGTATATTCAACCACTAGGGGATGCTAATCCAAGCGGTGCACCCAGGATGTAACCCCCAGGTGGCGCTATCTCAAGGGCTACTACCCCTGCCTGACTGATTACTGACAGGTTGAGGGGCCTAGGTCCAACGGCGGGTGCCTCCACCCAGAGGTCGGAGTTGGAACAGTCAGATATGACCTGGTCACAGCCCTCTGGGTCACTGCAAACCCCCTTTCTTCCCACTAGTGGCTCACCAGCGATTCCCACACTATCGTTTTGACTGACACTTACCTGGAGGTTGGGATGGCCAACTTGGTGCTGAGGGCCCCCTGTGAAATAAGGTGCAGTTATACAATAACACACGTACAAAGGGTAGCACAAACACGCAGTTCAAACAGTGTACCTTGCAACAACAATTCTGATTTATTAAGGGGAAAGTAACAAGGACAGGGGAGATCAGTTTGATTAGCTTACCACTCTGTTATACATATATACTGTATATATACCTAGGGCACTGTGCACAGGCCAAACCTATAAGTCACTGTCTTTGGGTACCATGCAATAGAAGGCTAGCCTCTCGGTGCAGCTGGTTGGGGCCCTGATGCAGAAAACAAGCATTTGATTAATAAGAGGATTAAGTAGAGCCAGCAGGCTCAGTTCGTGTAACCAGTAAAGCAGCCAGACAAATCTTGCCCTCACTATGAACATCTGACAGGGAGCTACCCTGATTTAGTACTCACAACTCCGGCAGAAAGATCGCTCTCACACCACCCGCAGGACTGAGCCTGGAATTCAAACACTTCTCCACACATTTATATGAAGAGCACAGGGTTACCATACCAGGCAGCTGCTGTATACTCCCGATCACTTTCACTGCAAACACCGGGCCAAACGACGCAGCTTCACTTGTCCTGACAGACCGAGCGCGATTGAAGCAGATTCTCCAGTCCTCTAGAGGGTGAGCCTGGCAGGTAGCTGTAAACATACAGCCTCCTCCGCCTACACTCCTCCATGGATCTTGTCCGCTCCTTCTGGCGATGCGATCGCCTGACTTGGTTCGCCAAGACGCGGCTTCCCGCGCAAAGACTTCCACAGCGCAGGAGCCAGAGCTCCTTCTACCTTCACGATCACCAACGACTCTGCCCCTCCAGGGCAGTTTCCTCTCCCCCACAGGGCTCCGGTTGGCTGCTTTGGTTTGTCAGTCACTCCACATGCCCTCTATTGGTGCAAAAAGGTGCCAGGGTCCAAACTACACTTCCCAGGAGCACCTGCCATACATTCCCTTCAGGCAGGCTCCAGTGGAGTCCAAATGCTAATTGCTCCAGCGTCTCCATTTTAAAGCCCCTTTCCCAATTGGTCCATCTCGTCAGTCTCGGGTCCAAATGGAGGGATGAACACATAGAGTCCTAGATGCAAATAAGGCAGGTTAAAAAACCACATTTTTCAATGGCACTGCATATTTTCCAGCAAACAGTTACATCTTTCAACCAAGCTCCCTCTGCTCTCTTAGCAACTGCAGAAATGGAACAATCCAAACAACCCCTCAAGTGGATTCAAGGTAAATCCACTGTCCCTCCTACACAAACTAATTTATTTTATTTATTGAAAAATGTTTCACTAGGAGTGCACACTGAGCAAAAAGAGATGCCTGCCTCTATGGTGTGACCTGGGGGGAGGGGTGACAGTGGAGGAAGGTATACATACATAGTTGAAATTAGAAGTAGAGCAATACAGATAATGAACATAGTTGGGTGGGGTTACATTTGAACTTGTTACATAAGGAGAACAGTACAGAACATGATCATCAAGGACAGGGTATACATATCATGGGTACACATCGAGGGCAATACATGATTACATAAGTGCCAGTAACAGAACTTGAGTGCCAGTAACAGAACTTGAGCTGAAGCGAGATGCACCAAGTTGACAGTAGGAATTGGAGAGCGAAGATAGGGGGTAGAGGAGGAGTGGACTAGTAAAACTAGGTGTGTAAGGGGTGGTTTGGTGTGGTGGGGAAGGAGAGGAGTTAGTAGCAGTGAGTAAGGCTGAAGAGCGTGGGTTATTTAGGAAGGAGGGGAAGGAAGGAGATATTAGGGAGTGAATAAGAGGAAAGTGTAGTGCATAGGGCAGTGTATAAGCCAGACAATTAGGCGAAGGCCGAGCCGCTGGTCAGGCGCTAAGGGGACGCGGAAGAGAAGCTATCAGTGGGGGAGGTCAGGGCAGCTGCAATTTGTGCAAGGAAGTTAGTGAGGGCAGAGGATAGGAGTGCTTGGATGAAGAATGGCGGATCTTGAGCCGCAGGACGCTCCAGAGTTTAGGGAAGAGGTAAGAGAAGGCCGACTGGCTCATGGCGTCCTTCAGTGAGGGATGACTATAGCCTAGCGTTAGTAGACCTGAGGGTGTGTGGGTGGGGGTGGTGGGGGAAGATAGGGAGGATACGGTGGGGAGGAGGGGCCAGCCAGAAGTTGGAAGCGAATTAACACTATGAATTAGGCGCTGGTTACTCAGGGATGGCAGGGCCAGGGAACGGTAGAGCTCGCAGTGATGTGAGCGGGGGGGGCATCGAGGGCAAAACGGCAGAAAACATTAAAGAGGGGCTCAAGTCTGGCTAGGGTGGTCTTAGAGGCGGAGCTGTAAATGGCATCACAGTAGTCGAAGGAGGGTAGAATCATTTTCTGGACTAATTCACGTCTGACAGGTAGCGGGAGACTAGTGCGGTTTCTATAGAGGGCACCAAGTTTTGGGCGCAGTTTCGAATGATGGCATCCACGGTGTGGAAAAGGGAGAGGTGGCTATCAAGCCACAAACTCCTAGATACCTGAAGAAGGGCACTTCATCAAGGATGGTGTTATTTAGGGTATGGAAGATCAGGAGGGGAGGTGAGTTTGGATAGACGCTGTCTAGTGCTGGAAAAAGACACAGAGACAGTTTTTCTTGGTATTTAGGAGAGGTGTGGTTAGTATTGAACCAGTGTTGGATTTTGTTGATTCAGTTTGAAGTTTGGAGGTGGCTTCTCTGGGTCCGCCAGAGGTAGAAGAGGACCATGTCGCTAGCATACATGTGGGATTATGTGTAGTGGAGCAAGAGTTAGGCAGATCATTTAGAAGGATGGAGAAGAGGATGGGGCAAGAACTGAGCCTTGGGGAAGTGCCGTGTGTGATAGGGAGATGGGGGGAGGTGGGTCAGCTATTTTAGTGGATTGGGTTCTATTTAGTAGGTAGGGGCCAGTTTGTGGCTGACGCTACAACCCAGCCCCTGATAGGCAGGATAGTAGGAGAGAATGGATACTGTGTCAAAGGCTTTTGCTAGGTCAATGAAAATAGCGGCAGTGATTAGCCCTTTATCCATCCCAGTGAGGATGGAGTCCATGAGTCTTAGTAGGGAGGAGGTGGTAGAGTGGTATTTTCTGAAACTGGACTGAAATGGGTTGAAGAAGTTAGTTTCTGAGAGAAAGTGGGAGAGTTTGGATAGCACTAGGTGTTCCTGGAGTTTGGCAAGGGCGGGGAGAAGGGAGATGGGACAGTAGTTAGTTGTGGAGGTAGGATCACCACCTTTTGGAAGGGGTAGGACAGTGGCATGCTTCCATTTGGAGGGGAGTGACTCGGTGGTGAAAGAAAGATTTAGTAGGGCCGCGAGGGGAGTAGCGATGGCGGGGAAGATAGGAAGAGGAGTTTTTATCAAGACCATCAGGATTTGCCTTTGAGGGTTCTAGGGAGTGAAGGGCATCTAGGGTTTCGTGGGGAGATGTGTCTGAAGGAAAAGGGGATCCTACCAGGCGGTAGAGGGATAGATGTCTGGGGTGTGGTGTGGGTTGCAGGAGGTAGGGAATCTCAGGAGGGCCAGGGCACAAGTAGTGAAATAGGAATTAAACTCAAGGCTACCTTCAGGGGTCGGAGAGGAGAGTACCTTGGGTGAGGAGGAGAGGTGGGGGCTTGCTGTTTGGGGAGAAAAAGGGAGTTAATGACTTTCCAGAATTTAGATGGTCTCCCAAGATTTGTATTTAGGTGCTTTTAAAATATTCAGCCTTTTAGCTATGTGGATGGCCTTTGTGCACTTGTTGCGGAGCATGCGATGGAGCTGGCAGCTCTTAAAGAGACAGTACCAGACTCTCTAAAGCACTACAGATAAACAGCTTAAGCGCCTAAACACCATTCAGGCTGGAGCATCTAACCAAACTCCTGAAGACTTTTTGGGAACTCCCATTGCAGGGTGTTACACTCTTCCCAGCCTGGGAAAGCTTGGTGTCTGCGCTACAAATACGCCCATAAGTTTCAATATAACCATATACATTTACATCAGTATCACATTAGGCATATACATGTAATCATCAGTCAATATATCACTTTACTGCAGAAACACATTTCTGAAACTTTGCAGCGTCACTCTTTACACAGTATTACACACATATTGTACCTGCTAACCAGGTTATTCATCTTTGTACATGAAACCTGAAGAGAGGGGCCCTTCCTATCAGCTACCTTGAGGCTGGATGGGGGGGGCACCATACCTAGAGGGCAACACAAGTAACTTTGAGTTAGCACTGATGTTCAGTTTGGGCAATGAGCTCGGGACACACACACCTTCTTATGAACATTGAAAGGCAAATCCACAGGTCTCCCAGGGGAATCATAACTGAGGTGCACCACAGCCTTTACAGCTCGACCAGTCTTTCTAGTGGGAACTGTTACAGTCTCTGCACTCTGAGCCTCATTTTCGGCATTGTCCTCACTTGTCAGGGGAGTCTCCACTGGGGTAGAGAGGCTAGAACTCGGGGCACTTTCAGCTCCAGGAGTTACAATCTCTGAGTCCACAACACTTGGCTCACATGGAGAGCTTTTGGACACTGGCATTGGACCATCAGGGAACTCAAAATACTCTTCTTGTTCTGGTATATCACCAGTCTGTCCCAGTCCATCATTTTCCTCCTCTGAAAGCTCAAACAGTTCAACCATGCCAATGATTCCATATCATCTGACTTGGATGCTTTGCACCTCCCTTTCTGGGGCTTAGACAGTCCAGAAGGCCCAACTTCATCTCCAGGATTGACTAGGGATTGCCTGAAACAATTGACTCATTTCGTAAGAAGTAGTATTCAAACACATCACCTTCCACTGCACGACTGATAAGTCATGTTCAACTGGGATTGTGGTGGGGTCGCTTGTAACTCAGCTTCTGTAGAAGCAGACTTTCTGATTTTTTTTCAGCAGCAGCTCTAGTCACTGGTCCAGAGGGGGTATTTTCTGGGGTTCAGACTCAATCAAGATTTGTCCATGGGCAGTAAATGATTTCTATGCATTGTTTTAACATCTTTTGAATTATTCTCAGGTTTCACTTTGTGCACAGGCAGATCATCTAGTTTGCCCACTACAATGTGAGGGAGATGGTGCCATCTGTCAGCAATCTTATGTTTTGCTGGCAGTCCCAGATTTTAGCAATACCCGGTCTCCTCCTGGAGTTCTGTGCTTTCACCTTTTTTATCATACCTTTCTTTGTTGGCCGGATTTCTTTTGGCAGCCATGGTTTGAGTCTATTTGGTACGCATGATTTAGCTGGACCTTTAACTTTTGCAATACTGTAAACAGTTGTCAGCTTGAACCCCATCAGGAGACCCCAAACACACATCTACCGGCAGTCTATGCTTCTTCCAAACATCAGGCGGTAGGGGGAGAATCCCATCACTTTTTGTGCAGTTGTAGGCATGTACCAGGGTGCTAATTTGTTGGCTCCATCTAGTCTTGTCCTTTGAGGAGGGGTGCTTACATATCTAGCAAAGTGCAGTTGAAACGTTCAGGCTGTGGGTCCCCAGGGGTGGTGAGGGTGGTTCTGGACTTCGCACTCCCTGATGAAAGCATCTCTTGAATCAGACGACTCTAAAAGTCTCTCCTTGATCAGAATGGATTCTTTGTGGAGCCCCATAGTGAACAAAAAAGTTTTCATAAGTACTTTTGCACAGTGGATGCCTTCTGGTCCTTGGCGGGAAAGAGTTGGGCTTATCTCGAAAATGATCAGTGACCACCAGCACATTAATATTCTTTGATCTGACAAACTCAGAAAGTCAATACAGACTAGCTCCATGGATGCACTATGATGATGTTATCAAAGGGCAGCCCTCTGGGGCAAAGCTTTCCTCTGTAAGCAGCGATTACATGTTCGGGAATGCGTTGCTCAACATCAGCCCCCATCTTAGGCCAACAGAATCTGGATCTCACCAAGTCAAGTGTTCTGTCTATACCAAGGTGCCCCATGTGGTTGAGTAAGGACCTCAGTACTGAGTCTCGGTGGCAGTGGGTAGCACTAGTTGTTGTTTGTCTACTTGTCCCCTCTGTCTACTGTTTCTCTGTATAACAGTTTATTGATCAGTGTCAACTTAGGACCTTCTTTGTATAATATTGCAGTTCTCAAATCAGTGGACTAATTTTGACACATCTTTCCCCGTGAGGGCTTCTAAAGCTGATTTGATCGCTGATCTCGGGATTGAGCCCACTGAACTGTCATTGTCCAGCTGAGGCAGTGCACCAATGTCTATTGCAGAAAAGTGGCACAAGCAACAGCTATGTATCCTCAGAGGGTTCCAAACAACCCACCATACCGTCCACTGCATCCATAGGCATTTGTTCCTCCTTATCAAACTTCTGGCAGACTGCTTGAATATCAGGTTCTGACAGCCTGACCTAGCTTATTCTTGGGGTAGACCTCCGAGAGAGCATCAGCATCTATGTGGTTCAGGCCTGCTCTGTATTCAACAGCACAGTCATATGTAGATAATGCAGAAAGCCACCTATGGCCAGTGGCATCCAATTTAGCTGAAGTCTGCACATAGTTCAAAGGATTATTGTACATTTTTACTAGTATCTGAGCTCCATACAAGTACTCATGGAATTGGCCCACTTCAAAGCTAGGAACTCTAACTTGTGTACAGGATAGTTCTTTTCGGAAGGGGTCAGGTTCTGCTGGCAAAGGCCACTGGTCTCAGGCTTTGTTCATGCTCTGATACAACACAGCTTCTAATCCTTGCAAGTTAGCATCAGTGTGCAGGATATAAGGTTTTGTTGGATCATGCATAGCCAACACTGGAGCATGGGTAGTTGATATATGATCTCATGAAAAGCATGGTATACAGTCTGGTATGGTTCACTGTTTAAGTGCGATAATCACACACACAACAGACCCATTCTTTTTTCCACTACTACAATAGGTGAGCATAGGGCTTCTAGACTCTTATATCACCCCAGCCGAGACACCTGCAGGTGTATCTGACATCATCTATATCAACAGGGCCAACATTTGATCGCTCACGGAGGTCAGCCATCCTGTGCCAAATGGTGCTCAGCTCCTTACACACATCTACATCCCACTCCTTCAAGGAAAACTACTCCTCTAGGCAACCTCTCACTGATCCTTTTTCATTCTGCTGATAGTGGAAGTCACTGAAATCAAACAGATCAGGGGTCACTCAGTCCTCCTCCCAAAGTCTTGTTGCTGGGCAGAACACAGAATCTACAGTGCATAACCAAGTGCAACCTCGTTTCATTAAATTCTCGATCAGACACATTGTACACCGAACCATTACTCTTCTGAGCAAAAGCATGGGCTCTAGCAGGCAAAATTCTGGGTTTAACCAGCAACACCTCTGGCAATTTTCCATTGCCTGGTGCGTCCAACATCAATATTTTATTCTTAACATCCTTTCAATCTGGACTTCTCCTTGTAGAACACATTGGGAATTTAGGGCTAGCAGCAGGATTCGATCCTTCCAAGACAATACCCACAGGCCTTTGGGTTCCGCCTGGCTGTCCTTTCTCTCGGTCTAATAGGCCTTCTGAATCAAAGTGGGTATTCTGAGAGCTTGCCAGTCCTGGACCTCTGTTTCTCAAAGCACAGCTACAAGACGACCAAACATGTGAGCATTGGTTCCGATTAACAGGCACCCCATCATACAGTCCAGTGGGGATCACACTAATACAGGGTTTCCACTTGTTCGTACCCCAACCACAAGTAGGGAAGACAACCAGATCTGGATATGCAGAATAAGGTGAGCCTTATCACCAGTCCCCAAACATGTAGTCCATCCAAAGGCTGCAGGGCACTTCAGGCAAGTGCTGCCGACACCAGTCCTGAAACATAATGTTCACTTGGGAACCACTGTCTAACACACCGGGCGGTACTCCATTCACTCTCACGGTGGTCTCATTGGGACCCACCACATCAGATCATTCAGGGGCATGGTTTTGAGGTTGTTGGGCATTGGCCCGGTAACAAAAACTCTTCCGAGAGGCCACCGGGGATCTGGTATAGGCCTGCAAATGCCAGGCTACTAGCCTGCTATTGACCCTCCCAAGTTCTCTGGTAACCCGGCACTCAGTTTGAGTGTCAATCCTCCCCATAGTGGTAGCAGAACTTAGTATCTCATGGGTCTTTGTTGGAGGAGATATCTTGCCTGATGGGAGCGTCGGGGAGTCTGACTCCTCTAAACTAGGTTGTTTGTTCCAGGTAACTCAGGTCCCCCAAATTTGATGGGGTTGGCAGCAGTTTGTTTCAATTCTCTCACCATTTCCATAAATCTCTAATCTTGGCCTTCAAATCACTCTTCACCCGGGATCAGAGGAAACAGCATGCACCCACTACTCCACCCTGAGCCTCTGAGGGGCTCAGGAAATGCATCAGGTCCTTTGTTCCAATCCCCTCGAGGGGTGGGTCTCATCTGGTTCACTGGGCTCAGAGGTCTTGGCATAGATTCAAGACCCAACATAGGGTTCCCAACCTTCATCAGTCTCAACCCTCGGTCTCTCAATCACCTGGCAATATTCGGGAAGGGCAGCCCCGCTGGTCATGTGGTAGTTTGAGCTTCAACAATATCACACTGGAAAACCTGGCAGATTCTCAAAGATATGATCTAAGTGGACCTGATTTAAAGCAGCGGCAGTTACCCCCTTTCTGATAAGCTTTTTGCAGTGCCCTTTCCATTCTGGTAACAAAAAGCTGAAAGTTTCATTCCTCCACTGTTTAGCTGACTTGAACTTCCACAACAAGTCTTCCCAGTTTCTGTACTCCCAAACACCTCTGTGCCAGAAAGATACTCACTGCAGGGCTTCGGCCAGTAGCCCTAGCAACTGAATGGCTTCCAAAGCTGGGCCCCTCAGGCTCTCCATCAGTATCTTTCGTTTCTCCCCCTCAGAGCACTGCCACTCTTGGACTAAAGGGGTAGCATAGACCATCCAAGTTTCCAAATCATCATCTCCCAAGGGCACAGGCACAGTACCAGAAAAAATGTTTCAATCTTCAATAGCAGTCTAACTGTATGGGGGGAACAACTATAGGTGGTGAAGCCAGGATGGAACTCTTGGAGGACCCGGGAGATGTACCCGGGGACGATTGGGGGGTGGGATTACTGGAAAGGTCTAACACCTGTAGAAATTCCTGAGTGGTCCTCCCTTCTGCAGCTAACAGTTTAAGCAATTTATCTTCAAGCTATTAGTCTTGGGGACCCCTGGGGTGACTGAACCACCCGACATGAATGACCCTCCACCCTTTGGAGCACCTTCCAGGTAAATCACTGGGGCACCCTCTCTGGTCTATAATTATACCGCATAACAGCAGCACCTGTAAGATCTGGTCGAGTAGGTCGACCATTCGCCCCTTCACCTCTACCTTGCCCAAACAATTAACACGCTCAACTGCAGAAACAAGGTCAGCGTTCTTTATCCCCAGAGGTACATCCAGTAGTAACACAATTTTCTGGGAATCCAACTCTTCAGCTTCACCTCACCCCATCAGGTTATGCACCATCATCTTAACAGGGTCTAACTTAATTTTAGTCGTGATATCCCCCTCCAGTTTTTCCTTTGGTTTGGCCATGGTGGGGTAGTTCGTATATTCAACCACTAGGGGATGCTAATCCAAGCGGTGCACCCAGGATGTAACCCCCAGGTGGCGCTATCTCAAGGGCTACTACCCCTGCCTGACTGATTACTGACAGGTTGAGGGGCCTAGGTCCAACGGCGGGTGCCCAACCCAGAGGTCGGAGTTAAACAGCCAGATATGACCTGTCACAGCCCTCTGGGGTCACTGCAAACCCCTTTCTTCCCAGCACTAGTGGCTCACCAGCGATTCCCACACTATCGCTTTGACTGACACTTACCTGGAGGTTGGGATGGCCAACTTGGTGCTGAGGGCCCCTGTGAAATAAGGTGCAGTTATACAATAACCCACGCATAAAGGGGTAGCACAAACATCTGTTCAAACAGTGTACCTTGCAACAACAATTTGATTTATTAAGGGAAAGTAACAAGGACAGGAGAGACAGTTTGATTAGCTTACCACTCTGTTATACATATATACTGTATATATACCTAGGCACTGTGCACAGGCCAAACCTATAAGTCACTGTCTTTGGGTACCATGCAATAGAAGGCTAGCCTCGGTGCAGCTGGTTAGCCCTGATGCAGAAAAACAAGCATTTGATTAATAAGAGGATTAAGTAGAGCCAGCAGGCTCAGTTCGTGTAACCAGTAAAGCAGCCAGACAAATCTTGCCCTCACTATGAACATCTGACAGGGAGCTACCCTGATTTAGTACTCACAACTCCGGCAGAAAGATCGCTCTCACACCACCCGCAGGACTGAGCCTGGAATTCAAACACTTCTCCACACATTTATATGAAGAGCACAGGGTTACCATACCAGGCAGCTGCTGTATACTCCCGATCACTTTCACTGCAAACACCGGGCCAAACGACGCAGCTTCACTTGTCCTGACAGACCGGTAGCGATTGAAGCAGATTCTCCAGTCCTCTAGAGGGTGAGCCTGGCAGGTAGCTGTAAACATACAGCCTCCTCTGCTCCTCCATGGATCTTGTCCGCTCCTTCTGGCGTCACGATGCCTGACTGCTAGTCTGCCACCGCGCTGGCGCTAAAGACGACAGCGCAGGAGCCAGAGCGCCTTCTACATCCCGATCACCACGCACTCTGCCTCCAGGGCAGTTCCTCTCCTCAGGGCTCCGGTTGGCTGCTTTGGTTTGTCAGTCACTCCACATGCCCTCTATTGGTGCAAAAAGGTGCCAGGGTCCAAACTACACTTCCCAGGAGCACCTGCCATACATTCCCCTTCAGGCAGGCTCCCAGTGGGAGTCCAAATGCTAATTGGCTCCAGCGGTCTCCATTTTAAAGCCCCTTTCCCAGATGGTCCATCTCGTCAGTTCGGGTCCAAAATGGAGGGGATGAACACATAGAGTCCCAGATGCAAATAAGGCAGGTTAAACAAACTACATTTTTTCAATGGCACTGCATATTTTCCAGCAAACAGTTACATCTTTCAACCAAGCTCCCTCTGCTCTCTTAGCAACTGCAGAAATGGAACAATCCAAACAACCCCTCAAGTGGGATTCAAGCAGTAAATCCACTGTCCTCCTACACAAACTAATTTATTTATTTATTGAAAATGTTTCACCAGGAAAGGCACACTGAGCAAAAAGATGCTCGTCTCATGGTGTGACCTGGGGGGAGGGGTGACAGTGGAGGAAGGTATACATACATAGTTGAAATTAGAAGTAGAGCAATACAGATAATGAACATAGTTGGGTGGGGTTACATTTGAACTTGTTACATAAGGAGAACAGTACAGAACATGATCATCAAGGACAGGGTATACATATCATGGGTACACATCGAGGCAATACATGATTACATAAGTGCCAGTAACAGAACTTGAGTGCCAGTAACAGAACTTGAGCTGAAGCGAGATGCACCAAGTTGACAGTAGGAATTGGAGGCGAAGATAGGGGTAGAGGAGGGTGGACTAGTAAAACTAGGTGTGTAAGGGGGTGGTTTTGGAGTGGTGGGGGAGGAGGAGGGTTAGTAGCAGTGAGTAAGGCTGAGGCGTGGGTTGTTAGGAAGGGGGGAGGAGGAGATATTAGGAGTGAACAAGAGTGAAAGTGTGGGTGCATAGGGCAGTGTATCAGCCAGACAATTAGGCGAAGGCCGAGCTGGTCAGGCGCTAAGGGGGGACGGCGGAAGAGAAGCTATCAGTGGGGGGGAGGTCAGGGGCAGTTGCAATTTGGTGCAAGGAAGTTAGTGAGGGCAGAGGATAGGGAGTGTTTGGATGAAGAATGGCGGATCTGAGCCGGCAGGACGTTCCAGAGTTTAGGGAAGAGGTAAGAGAAGGCCGACTGGCCTGCGATGGTCCTTCAGTGAGGATGACTAATAGCCTAGTGTAGTAGACCTGAGGTGTGGGTGGGGGTGGGTGGGGAAGATAGGAGGATACGAGGTGGGAGGAGGCCAAGCCAGAAGTTGGAAGCGAATTTAACACACACTATGAATTGGCGCTGGTTACTCAGGGATGGCAGGGAGCCAGAGGCAGTAGAGCTCGCAGATGATGTGAGCGGGGGCACGAGGCAAACGGCAGAAAAGAGGGGTCAAGTCTCACTAGGGTGGTCTTTAGAGGCGGAGCTGTAAATGGCATCACAGTAGTCAAGGAGGGTAGAATCATTTTCTGGACTAATTCACGTCTGACAGGTAGCGGGAGACTAGTGCGGTTTCTATAGAGGGCACCAAGTTTTGGGCGCAGTTTCGAAATGATGGCATCCACGTGTGTGGAAAAGGAGAGGTGGCTATCAAGCCAAACTCCTAGATACCTGAAGAAGGGCACTTCATCAAGGATGGTGTTATTTAGGGTATGGAAGATCAGAGGGGAGGTGAGTTTGGATAGACGCTGTCTAGTGCTGAAAGACATAGAGACAGTTTTCTTGGCATTTAGGGAGAGGTGGTTAGTATTGAACCAGTGTTGGATTTTGTTGAAATCAGTTTGAAGTTTGGAGGTGAGCTTCTTAGGTAGGTCCGGCCAGAGGTAAAAGAAGGACCATGTCGTCAGCATACATGTGGATTGCGGTAGTGGAGCAAGAGTTAGGCAGATCATTTAGAAGGATGGAGAAGAGGATGGGGCCAAGAACTGAGCCTTGGGGAATGCCGGTGGTGATAGGGAGATGGGGGGGGAGGTGTAGTCAGCTATTTTAGTGGATTGGGTTCTATTTAGTAGGTAGGCCAGTTTGTGGCTGACGCTGCTAACCCAGCCCCTGATAGGCAGGATAGTAGGAGAGAATGGGATACCGTGTCAAAGGCTTTTGCTAGGTCAATGAAAATAGCGGCAGTGATTAGCCCTTTATCCATCCCAGTGAGGATGGAGTCCATGAGTCTTAGTAGGGAGGAGGTGGTAGAGTGGTATTTTCTGAAACTGGACTGAAATGGGTTGAAGAAGTTAGTTTCTGAGAGAAAGTGGGAGAGTTTGGATAGCACTAGGTGTTCCTGGAGTTTGGCAAGGGCGGGGAGAAGGGAGATGGGACAGTAGTTAGTTGTGGAGGTAGGATCACCACCTTTTGGAAGGGGTAGGACAGTGGCATGCTTCCATTTGGAGGGGAGTGACTCGGTGGTGAAAGAAAGATTTAGTAGGGCCGCGAGGGGAGTAGCGATGGCGGGGGAAGATAGGAAGAGGAGTTTGTTATCAAGACCATCAGAGTTTGCCTTTGGAGGGGTTCAGGGAGTGAAGGGCATCTAGGGTTTCGTGGGGGAGATGTGTCTGAAGGAAAAGGGGATCCTACCAGGCGGTAGAGGGATAGATGTCTGGGGAGTGGGTGTGGTTGCAGGAGGTAGGGAATCTAGGAGGGCCAGGGCACAAGTAGTGAAATAGGAATTAAACTCGAAGGCTACCTTCAGGGGGTCGGAGAGGAGAGTACCTTGGGTGAGGAGGAGAGGTGGGGGGCTTGCTGTTTGGGGGGAGAAAAGGGAGTTAATGACTTTCCAGAATTTAGATGGTCTCCCAAGATTTGTATTTAGGGTGCTTTTAAAATATTCAGCCTTAGCTATGTGGATGGCCTTTGTGCACTTGTTGCGGAGCATGCGATAGGTGAAGCAGGCAGCTCTTAAAGAGACAGTACCAGACTCTCTAAAAGCACTCACAGATAAACAGCTTAAGCGCCAAACACCATTCAGGCTTGGAGCATTCAAGCAAACTCCTGGAAGACTTTTTGGGAACTCCCATTTGCAGGGGTGTTACACTCTTCCCAGCCTGGGAAAGCTTGGTGTCTGCGTCAAGCAAATACGCCCATAAGTTTCAATATAACCATATACATTTACATCAGTATCACATTAGGCATATACATGTAATCATCAGTCAATATATCACTTTACCAGAAACACATTTCTGAAACTTTGCAGTACGTCACTCTTTACACAGTATTACACACATAGTGTACCATAACTCAGGTTATTACCTCTTGTACATGAAACCTGAAGAGAGGGGGCCCTTCCCTATCAGCTACCTTGAGGCTGGATGGGGCAGGGGCACCATACCTAGAGGGCAACACAAGTAACTTGGAGTTAGCACTGATGTTCAGTTTGGGCAATGAGCTCCGGGAAACACACACACTCCTTTATGAACATTGAAAGGCAAATCCACAGGTCTCCCAGGGGAATCATAACTGAGGTGCACCACAGCCTTTACAGCTCGACCAGTCTTTCTAGTGGGAACTGTTACAGTCTCTGCACTCTGAGCCTCATTTTCGGCATTGTCCTCACTTGTCAGGGGAGTCTCCACTGGGGTAGAGAGGCTAGAACTCGGGGCACTTTCAGCTCCAGGAGTTACAATCTCTGAGTCCACAACACTTGGCTCACATGGAGAGCTTTTGGACACTGGCATTGGACCATCAGGGAACTCAAAATACTCTTCTTGTTCTGGTATATCACCAGTCTGTCCCAGTCCATCATTTTCCTCCTCTGAAAGCTCAAACAGTTCAACCATGCACAATGATTCCATATCATCTGACTTGATGCTTTGCACTTCCCTTTCTGGGGGCTTAGACAGTCCAGAAGGCCCAACTTCATCTCCAGGATTGACTAGGGGATTGCCCCGAAACAATTGACTCATTTCGTAAGAACGGAAGTATTCAAAACCACACTCACCTTCCACTGACATGACTGTAAGTCATGTTCAACTGGGACTTGTGGTGGGGGACGCGTTAACTCAGCTTCTGTAGAAGCAGACTTTCTTGATTTTTTCTTAGCAGCAGCTCTAGTCACTGGTCCAGAGGGGGCATTTTCTGGGGGTTCAGACTCAATCAAGATTTGTCCAATGGGCAGTAAATGATTTCTATGCATTGTTTTAACATCTTTTGAATTATTCTCAGGCCTTACTTTGTGCACAGGCAGATCATCTAGTTTGCCCACTACAATGTGAGGGAGATGGTGCCATCTGTCAGCAATCTTATGTTTGCCATGCAGTCCCAGATTTCTTAGCAATACCCGGTCTCCCTCCTGGAGTTCCTGTGCTTTCACCTTTTATCATACCTTTCTTTGTTGGCCAGATTTCTTTTGGCAGCCATGGTTTGAGCCATTTAGTACGCATGATTTAGCTGGACCTTTAACTTTGCACATACTGTAAACAGTTGTCAGCTTGAACCCCATCAGGAGGAGACCCCAAAACACACATCTACCGGCAGTCGAGCTTCTCTTCCAAACATCAGGCGGTAGGGGGAGAACCCAGTGGCATCACTTTGGTGCAGTTGTAGGCTGTACCAGGGTGCTAATTTGTTGGCTCCATCTAGGCTTGTCCTTTGAGTGGAGGTGCCTAGCATATCTAGCAAAAGTGCAGTTGAAACGTTCAGGCTGTGGGTCCCCAGGGGTGGTAAGGGTGGTTCTGGACTTCTCGCACTCCCGCAGAGAAAGCATCTCTTGAATCAGACGACTCTAAAAGTCTCTCCCTTGATCAGAATGGATTCTTTGTGGAGCCCCATAGTGAACAAAAAAGTTTTCTACAAGTACTTTTGCCACAGTGGATGCCTTCTGGTCCTTGGCGGGGAAAGAATT
This sequence comes from Neoceratodus forsteri, assembly GCA_016271365.2. NCBI lineage: Eukaryota > Metazoa > Chordata > Ceratodontiformes > Ceratodontidae > Neoceratodus > Neoceratodus forsteri. The sequence goes on along the minus strand of CM028132.1, from coordinate 876,191,471 downwards.
GGGCTTATCTCGTAAAATGATCAGTGACCACCAGCACATTACTAATATTTCTTTGATCTGACAAACTCAGAAAGTCAATACAGACTAGCTCCATGGATGCACTGGTGATGATGTTATCAAAGGGGCAGCCCTCTGGGGCAAAGCTTTCCTCTGTAAGCAGCGACTACAAGTTCGAATGCGTTGCTCAACATCAGCCCCCATCTTAGGCCAACAGAATCTGGATCTCACCAAGTCAAGTGTTCTGTCTATAGCAAGGTGCCCCATGTGGTTGAGTAAGGACCTCAGTACTGAGTCTCGAAAGGCAGTGGGTAGCACTAGTTGTTGTTTGTCTACTTGTCCCCCTCTGTCTACTGTTTCTCTGTATAACAGTTTATTGATCAGTGTCAACTTAGGACCTTCTTTGTATAACAATGCAGTTCTCAAATCAGTGGAACGTAATTTGGACACATCTTTCCCTGCGTCGAGGGCTTCTAAAGCTGATTTGATCATGGGATCTCGGGATTGAGCCCACTGAATACTGTCATTGTCCAGCTGAGGCAGTGCACCAATGTCTATTGCAGAAAAGTGGCAATAAGCAACAGCTATGCAATTCTCAGAGGGTTCCAAACAACCCACCATACCGTCCACTGCATCCATAGGCATTTGTTCCTCCCTATCAAACTTCTGGCAGACTGCTTGAATATCAGGTTCTGACAGCCTGACCCAGTCATTCTGAGGAACAGACCTCCGGGAGAGAGCATCAGCATCTATGTGGTTCAGGCCTGCTCTGTATTCAACAGCACAGTCATATGTAGATAATGCAGAAAGCCACCTATGGCCAGTGGCATCCAATTTAGCTGAAGTCTGCACATAGTTCAAAGGATTATTGTACATTTTTACTAGTATCTGAGCCCCATACAAGTACTCATGGAATTGGCCCACTTCAAAGCTAGGAACTCTAACTTGTGTACAGGATAGTTCTTTTCGGAAGGGGTCAGGCTTCTGCTGGCAAAGGCCACTGGTCTCAGGCCATTCTCATGCTCCTGATACAACACAGCCCCCAATCCTGCAAGTTAGCATCAGTGTGCAGGATATAAGGTTTTGTTGGATCAGCATAGGCCAACACTGGAGCATGGGTAAGTTGATATATGATCTCATGAAAAGCACTCTCACAATCAGGAGTCCAGCGTGCCCAAATACTTCACTTGGATGAAAATAAACTCTTTCAGTCTCAAGGGCCGCTGACTTTTGTATCTTTTGTGGGTTGGGGAATACCCTTGAGTAAAGTTAAATAGGGTGGATCACTCTTAGAATAATCCTTGATGAACCATAATAACCACAGAATCCCAGGAATCTTTGCAGTTCTTTTTTTAGATTTTTGGGCTGTGGCCAGGTGAGTCAAGGGCCTCAACTTTACTTAGGTCGGTCTCTATTCCCCTTGGTGGATACTGTGTGTCCCACATACTTTACTGATGTTTGAAAGAATTTACACTTATCAATAGACAGTTTAAGGCCAAAGTCTTCCAGTCGGTCCAACACCTTGAATAATCTGCTCTCATGTTCCTCCAGTGAGCTGCAAAACACAATAACATCATCTAGGTATACCAGGCACTCTAATAAGTTCATGTCCCCCACTTCACACTCCATCAATCGTTGAAAAGTGGCTGGGGTGCCCCAAATCCCGTGAGGCATGCTCATGAAATCATAGAAGCCAAGCAGACAGATAAAGGCTGTCTTCTCACAGTCTTCAGGGGCCATCGGGATCTGGTAGTACCCACTGCAAAGATCCAGCACAGAGAACCACTTGCTATCATTCAGGCAGTCCAAAGCATCCTGAATGTGGGGCACTGTATACTGATCAGGGATACTCTGCCGGTTTAAAGTGTGATAATCCATGCACATGCTTACTGTCCCATTCTTTTTTTCTCACTACCACAATGGGGGAAGCATAGGGGCTTCTGGATTCTTGTATTACACCAGCAGCTAGCATCTCTTGCAGATGCCGTCTCACATCATCTGTGTCAGCAGGGGCCAGGCATCAAGACCTCTCATGAAATGGCCTTTCATCATGCAGCCGGATGTGGTGCTCAGCTCCTTGCACACATCCTATGTCCCATTCTTTTAAGAAAAACACTTGGTCTCTCTGGGCAAGCTTTCTACTGATTCTCATCTTCTATTCAGCTGGCATCGAGGAGTCCCCAAAATCAAACAAGTTGGGCATCACTCTGTCATTCTCCCCTGAACACTTGTTACTGGGTAGCACTGCTGTATCTGCACAATGTACATTAGCCAGAGTGCAGCCTCTATTTACTCGAATCTCTCTATCAGACACATTATGAACTTGAACCATTACACTTCTGGCATAAGCATGGGCTCTAGCAGGCAAAATACTTGGCTTGACCAGCAGTCCTTTCAGCAATTTCCCATCGCCTGGTGCATCCAACATTAACATTTTATTCTTGACATCCTTTCTGATACGGACCTCTCCCTGTAAGGTACACTGGGCATTTGGCACCAGGATCAGAGACTCAGGATCCTTCTTCCAGACAATTCCAACTGGTTCCTCTGGTTCCACTTTTTCAGCATCTCTCTGGGCATCGTAGGCCTTCCTAATCAAGGCCGGAATTCTTAGAGCTCTACCAGTCCGAGACCCCTGTTTTTCATAACACAACTGTGCCAGCCATCCAAACATATGAGCATTAGTCCCAATTAGTAGAGGAACCCCATCATACAGTCGGTAGGGGACACACAAGGCCAGGGTTCTACTGCTCTGCCATTCCAGCCACGGAGGTGGGAAAAGACAGCCAAATTCGGATATATCCAGGGTAGGGGTAGGCCTTCTCACTTAACCCCCAGACATGCAGCCCCTCCAACGGTTGTAAGGGTACATCAGACAAATGCTTCTGATACCAGTCTTGGAACATAATTGTTACTTGGGAGCCACTGTCTAATACAGCTCTTGTAGACACTCCATTCACATTTACAGTGGTCTCCATGGAGGGACCCACTATTCTGGACCAGTCTGGAGAGGCGTCACTGCGATCATTTTGTGTAACTCTCAACCACTGATTCGTCCTCTGAAGCTCTCCTTGTAGCCTGTATACAACTTTGTCTGTGTCTTTTGGGGACCTGCATTCTCTCTTCATGTGCCCATCCTTCCCAAAATTATAGCAAAACATACCTTCCGGAGATTGAGCTGGCCGAGGCATCACACTGGGAGCCGGGGTGGGAGTACTTCCAACAGAAAACATTGGTGCCATCTCTGTCTGCGGCATGATAAGCAATTGGAGACATCTCATCAATTTCCCCACTTTCATGGTCAAGACATAGCATTTTGAGCTGTTGTCAGCAGGAGATGCATGGGTGGGTACCCCTACCCCCATAGCAGATGCAGTCAGATCACAGTTGGGGTCTGTACTTGCAGGAGTGGCCTTCATAAAGAGACTGTTTTTTATTTCCCTGAACTCTCTCAGCAGTTCACCCCATGAGTGGGACATCTATAACCGTCCCTCTCTGGCCATTTATAGCTGCTGTAGGACCTTGGACTGAGTCATGAGATTTCGATGATTCCGGGTCATCAGCATCTGACCCTGCACCTGGAGCAGGGAGGTAACAGCTACAACTGCGCAGGGTTCTGACAAACCTTCCTCCTCCTCCTCAACTTCCTGCCTCCCTCATCAACACATGGAAAGGCAAGGGACTGGATTTCCTTTGATGCAGTTGCAATTTGAGTAACACCCAGCTAGAGTGCCAGGCAGAGCAGAGTATATGATCCAGCCTTAAACGGTCCACTTCACTAGAGGTCCAGCTCCCTTCCGAAAAATGGTCTGTAAGATCCCCTCTAATTGATCCATATAGGCAAATAACAATTCCCCTGGCTGTTGTCTAACTTCTCTCAGTCTCCATTTCAAGGCCTCAACATTAGTGGTACCCCCAAACACATTCTCAAGGGCGACTATGTACTCTTGGGCTTTGGCGTCAGGGTTAGAGGACCTCAGGGAGTGAAAGGTACGTCGGGCGGGTCCCTGGAGACTTTCCCCCAGGCGGGCCCTTTTTTCGGCCTCCAAGCACTGCCAGTCTTGAACCGCAACAGCAGCAGAATCTATCCAGGGCTCCAGATCAACTTCCCCATTTGAAGTAGGGCGGATAACAGAGAATACCTTGAGCTTGCAGTAAGGTCCATGACTACTTGCTGGCTCGGGGGCAAGTATAGGAGTTGGCAACAGGAAAGGGATTGGAGCGGGTGCAGATGTTGGGGGTGGTATGCCCCCAGGTGGCAAGAACAGTTTCTTCAAGTCCTCTATAGTTTTCCCTTCCTCCAGCAACCATTTAGCAAATTTCTCCTCAAAAGTTTCAGATAGTGGGGGGGGAGGGACTCATTCCCCCTCAGGTCTTTACTGTCCTTTGTTATCACTCCCCAGACAGGGAGGGTTTCCCCTTGGGTAATAGTCTGTGGTATTTTAGAACTGTCTACAGGGTCTTTACACTCTATTAAGGTCATGAAAGTTTGGGCAAGCAGATCAGCCTGTCGCCCCACCACCACAGGGTCTCGTAAACATTCAACCTTGGAAAGTACTCCCTCTACAATGCCCGTACTGGTACCCAGTGGGATAGCCAAGATAAGTATAGTATTTTGGGGGCCGATCTCCTGCCCAGTACACCGCCTCACCAACTGGTGTACAGCCACTTCAGTTGGGGTACCCATTTATTTTCTACCAGTAATTCGTAACTGTGGCCACTAGAGGGTGCTAATCCCAGTGGTGCCTCCAAGATGTAACCCCTAGGTGGCGCTATCCCAAGGGCTACTACTCCTGCCTGCTTAACTACTAACAGGTTGAGGGTAGAAGACTTGGTTTGCTGGCCAAGGCACCTAGCTTCACCTGAGCTCTTTCCTTCTAAGACTGCTTGAAAGGCAGAGTAGAGAAATTTACCAGAGCAAGGGAGAAGGATTAAGACTTAGTTTGGCTAAGCAGATTTACTGTGTGGTGGTGTTTTTAATTTTTACTCACAGGGATTGCTACTGTTTGTTGCTAACATTTCATTGCTTTATTTTTTCTCTGATTCAAATTGTTGTTGCTGGTATACCTTCTTCTGCATTATTACAAGGTGTGCCTACAGGTGTGTGCTAACAGATTACTGCTGTGTGCTAACAGATTACTGCTGTAATCTTCTGCTTCAAATTGTCTTTTGCAAGGTATATCTTCTGTTACTGCTTTATTTTTCTCTGGAGCAAAGTGTTTCTTACAGGGTATATCTTCTCTGAAATTACTGTATTACAGGTGGAGCTTACATTTTTGTGACTTTTTTATCATTGGGCTAAGCAAAATTACTGTTTGACACTGTGTTTTATTTTATTCTTGTTTGTTGAAAAGGTTTCTTGTCTCAGAGGTGTTTCAGTCTCCTTCTCACATTGAAGGAGCTAATTGCTTTTCCTCCCACAGCTCTTCCAAAGGATTAGGTGTGTATGTGGGGGTGGAGCTGGCAAACTGTCAGTAATTTCCAACAGAAAGAAGGGTTAAAAAGTCAGGTTAGTTGATATCTTGGAGGTAGAAGACTTGGTTTGCTGGCAAGGCACCTAGCTTCACCTGAGCTCTTTCCTTCTAAGACTGCTTGAAAGGCAGAGTAGAGAATTTACCAGAGCAAGGGAGAAGGATTAAGACTTAGTTTGGCTAAGCAGATTTACTGTGTGGTGGTGTTTTTATTTTTTACTCACAGGGATTGCTATTGTTTGTTGCTAACATTTCATTGCTTTATTTTTTCTCTGATTCAAATTGTTGTTGCTGGTATACCTTCTTCTGCATTATTACAAGGTGTGCCTACAGGTGTGTGCTAACAGATTACTGCTGTAATCTTCTGATTCAAATTGTCTTTTGCAAGGTGTATCTTCTGTTACTGCTTTATTTTTCTCTGGAGCAAAGTGTTTCTTACAGGGTATATCTTCTCTGAAATTATTACAGGTGGTGCTTTACAGGTTTTACAGTTTTATCTAGCATTAGGATAAGCTTTCAGGGTTACTGCATTGTTGTTGACTGATTGTTTCTGCTCTTACCTCCTTGTTCTTCGTCCGTGGTTCTTCTTTTTAGGCAGGGAAGGCCCAGCCAACCACCCCACGCTACACTCCTTTTATAGGGTACCACAGTTGTGACATTTCCTGTGGCAGAGCAGGAAGGGGCGGATCAGTGGGGCCTCCACAAGGTGATCTCATTTACAGGGGCACTAGTAATTTAACTTGTTATAACAAGTTAAACAAAGCACAATTAAACCATTACTTGCATTTTTTTTCATTTTTTTTCCTTCTAATTACTCTGACTAGGTTACAAACCCAGCAACTTATTTGGAATGGATTTCATTAACTGCAGGTACTGTGGAACAATTTTCAGAAGGACAGTCTTACAGGATTTAGGACACTGTCCTACATGCTGGGCCTTTGGAGATCTTAGGGCTCAGCTCCGGGCAGCATGGGCAGAGATTGCACGCCTCAAATTTCATATTGAAGAGGAAATACATTATAAGAACCACCCGCCATTTCCCCAGCATCCAACAGAAAAATCTCGACCACAGAGAGTAGTTGGTCCTGGAGGTTGGCAGGTGGTTAGGAGGAGCAAATCAGGAGCCCCATCACTCTCTGCTCTCCAACACATTGCCTCCAAAAAACATATAAACACTACAAACAGGTATCTGCCTCTATCTCTGAAATCAAATAAAGAGGCAGAAGACACTGCAGAGCAGGACACTGCGGCACAGGAGCTAGCACAACAAAACTCACCCAAATCAGGAACCAAAACTAAACAAGCACAAAGGAAATCCAAAAACTTCTGATCATAGGAGACTCCATGATTCGGGAGTTGATACCCATCTCCAGCCAGGGTGATGGTCAGATGTCTCCAGGTACATCAGCATGGAGAGACACTGACCGCATTGCTAAATTGTTCACAAAGCAGGAGAAAACATTGATGTCCTAGTACACATAGGGACTAATGATCTTGCCAGCCGGTCAGTTGTGGAGACCAAGGAACACCTGACTAGGCTGGGTGACAAACTATCATCTATTTCGTCCGGCATCTCCTTCTCTGAGATCCTGCCAGTCTGGGAGAGGGGAGCAGATGGACAGAAGGTCAGAGAAGGGGAGATAGGGGAGCTAAACACGTGGCTCAAGGACTGGTGCCAGGAAAAAGGACACAGATTTGTAGGGAACTGGCAACAGTTCTGGGAGCAAAGTTCTTTAAATTTGATGGACTGCATCTGACTAAAGAGGAAGTCAGTGCATTGGAGCAGAAGTTTGGCGTCTTTGCAGAATATTTAAACTAGCAAATGGGGAGAGGTGCAGCACCCATCAATGGAGAAACACCTCCCCTCAGCTAGTGGTCAAACAGGAATTCAGCGTGTTTGCGTTCATTTGCATCACCAGGTAAGAAAAAGGTTTGTCTCCCCATACGATGCACAGGGTAATGCCAAACTTCACCCAACAATTAACACACCAAAATCTGGCCAATGGAAAATCATGTACACAATGCTCACAGCCTGGGAAATAAGATCCCAGACCTGCAGGCAATAATGTCAGAGGCTAAACTGGACATAGTAGCAATTAGTGAGACGTGGTTTACCAGTAACCACACTTGGGAGACTTCAGTACCTGGCTATGTATTGTTCAGAAGAGACCGAGGTGCAAAAGGGGGGAGGAGGCCCTGTATGTTAATGAAAATATCAAAGCTACAGAAATTCAGAATACACATAAGGAGCCAGAAGAACTGTGGGTCACCCTGGAAACAGGAAATGGGACAGCCATAAGAACTGGGGTTGTCTACAGACCCCCAGACCAGAGGGAGGACATAGACACATTACTGTTAGAAGATATACAAAACATGACAGCTAAAGGGGAGGTTCTGATAATGGGAGACTTCAACATGCCAGATACAGATTGGTCAATACCAGCAGGAACATCTGCCAGAACTAGACTCATAGTGGATTCCTGCAGGGGAGGGCCTCAAACAACTGGTACAGCAACCCACAAGAGACAGGGCTATCCTAGATCTAGTACTGACTAACAAAGAAGGGATCACAGATCTCCAGGTAGAAGGTCACCTGGGGCCAGTGACCATCACATGGTATGGTTCAATTTGGCTACTACATCTAAATCATCCCATTCCAAGGCAAAAATATGGGACTTCAGAGGAGCTGACTTTGATAAGATGGCCAACAGAGTTAAGCTAGCCCTGGCAAAAGAAACACAGGTGAGGGGTACAGGCAAAGTGGGCAAGCATTAAGATGCAATACTTGAAGCAACATCCCATTGTGTTAGACAGAAAAGGAAGTGCAAAAGAAGAAGGAAACCACTTTGGTTCTCAAATACAGTAGCAGAAAAGGTCAGAGCCAAAAGGCTGGCCTTCAGGAAATATAAGGGAACACAGCGGGATGAAGATAGGAGGCATACCAAACTGCCTAAGGGAAGCAGGGAAGGCAGTAAGGCAGGCAAAGTCCCAAACTGAGGAAACACTAGCACGAACAGTAAAGAAGGTGACAAGACTTTCTGTAGATACATTAGTGAAAGGAGAAAGTCCAGAGGGGGTATTGCTAAGCTAATGGAGAAAAGGGAGCATGTGAGAGGAGGACCCTGTAAAGGCATCTATCCTAAATAGATACTTTTGCTCAGTATTTACTGAAGAGAAGGTAGGGCAGGGCCCACAGCTCAGCATCATGGACACAGGGGGAGGAGGTGAGCACTACTCCCTTCACAAAAGAAAGGGTCCTACAAGAGCTTGCTAAGCTCAGGGTGGATAAGGCAATGGGACCTGATGGCATACATCCCAGGGTACTTAGGAGCTAAAGGAGGAACTAGCAGAGCCATTAGCAGAATTGTTTAGTGAGTCTCTGAGCACAGGAGAGGTCCCAGAAGACTGGAGAAGGGCTCATGTGATCCCGCCCACAAGAGTGGTAGCAGGGAGGAGGCGGGAACTACAGACCGGTCAGTCTTACCTCAGTAGTGGGCAAGATTATGGAGGCACCTTAAGGAAAGGATAGTGCAACACCTGGAATCCATAGGGCACAGGATCCAAGACAGCATGGGTTTACAAAGGAAGGTCCTGTCAAACTAATCTCATAGATTTCTTTGACTGGGTAACCAGAGTGGTGGACCAAGGGGAGCAGTTGATGTCGCCTACCTTGACTTCAGCAAAGCTTTTGACACTGTTCCACATAGAAGATTGATAAATAAGCTGGGTAGGCTCGGGTGGGTCAGAAGTTGGTCAACTGGGTGGCAAACTGGTTGACGGGCAGAAAACAGAGTGGTGGTAAATGGTATACAGTCAGAAGAGATGCAAGTCACAAGTGGGGTACCTCAGGGATCAGTCCTGGGGCCAGTCCTATTCAACATCTTCATTAGTGACCTTGCAGATGGACTAGAGGGTAAGGCTTGTCTGTTTGCAGATGACACCAAGATCTGCAACAGAGTAGATCATCCAGATGGGGTGGGCAGAATGAGAAGAGATCTGGATAAACTAGCAGAATGGTCAGAAGAGTGGCAACTGGGATTTAATGCAAAGAAGTGCAAAATCATGCACATAGGGAAGAGAAACCCTGAAGCCACTTATAGGCTCGGATGGGAGTTGCTAGCAGTCACAAAGGAAGAAAGAGACTTGGGCATCATCATCACTGATGACCTAAAATCATCCAAGCAGACCTCTAAAGCAGTAGGTAAGGCTAGGGGGTGTTAGGGTGTATTAGTAGGGGTATTCACAAGTCGTAAGAGGGAGGTAATAATCCCTCTGTACAAGACATTGGTTAGCCCCATCTGGAGTACTGTGTGCAGTATTGAGGCCACACCTTCACAAGGACATTAACAAATTGAGGCAGTCCAGAGAAGGGCAACCAAAATGGTGCAGGGACTGCATCAGAAGACATATGAGGACAGATTAATGGAGCTCAATATGTATACCCTTGAGCAAAGGAGGGAGAGGTGATATGATCGAGGCAGTCAAACACCTTAAGGGCATAAACAAGGTGAAAGAGTCTAACATGTTTAAATATAAGAAAAATAGCAGGACAAGAGGACACAGCATGAGATTAGAGGGAGGCCGATTAAGGGGGAATGTGAGGAAATTCTTTTTCACAGAAAGGGTGGTAGATGCATGGAATGGCTTACCACAAGAAGTGGTGGCTATGAATACAGTGCAGGGCTTCAAACAGGCATGGGATAGGCATAAGGGAGCAATACAAATGACTATGAATAGATAGGTCACTGACAGAGCAAAGGCCGATGGCACATTTATAAGGTAGAAAAAGAAATGGGCAGACTGGATGGGCCTTGCGGTCCTTATCTGCCATCAACTTCTATGTTTCTATGTTTCTATGAGGGGCCTAGGTCCAATGGTGGGTGCCTCCACCCAGAGATCAGGGTTTGCAGTAGTTAAACTAACTTGGTCACAGCCCTCTGGGACACTGTAACCCCCCTTTCTTCCCACTAGTGGCCCACACAATGCATCAGGAATATTTTCACAATGTACACTTACCCCCAGGACTGGCTCTGTTGACTGGACTCTGGGGACCCCCTGTAAAACAAGATGATACAGTGCAAAAGCCACAGTACAATACTTTAACATAAACAAATACCTCAGTCAGTATAACTTTGCTGAAACAAACTGATCTGATTTGTTTAAGGAGCTGTAACAAGGAAGGGGGAAATCAGGTTCATTTGATCAGACACATTAATAATCACAGTACTGTGTGCATATTCAGAGTCCCAAATTGTCACTTTCACTGGGTACCCAGGATGGGGGGGGGGGCTAGCCAGGATCGGTGCAGCTGATTGGGGCCCTGTGACAGAAAAAAACACTTGCACAATGCCCAATTGTAATCCGGAGTCGGATGGCTCAGTTCGTGAAGAAATGAAAAAGCAACAATTAGATGACACACTTGCAATTTGCTAAACAGATGGCAGGGAGCTACCCTACTTTGTACTCACAGACTCAGTGCTGGGAACTGGATGGAAGGCAGATTGTTCTGGATTGCCAGGAGGAGCAGGACATATGGAAAAGGTCCTTGTGACTGGACCCCACTGCAGTTTACAGCAATCGGATGTAGTCCAAATCAAGCTGGGGTTTACTTCCAGCTTCATGCACTCAATTCACTGTACATGGGATGTGAAACACGATTCCCCACAAGCACCACACACATTTATATGTAAAAGGAAAGTACTATACTAGGCAGGCTGCTTCTCGATTCCGACTGCAATTACTGCACGATACCCGGGAGAACACTCAGCAGCTTCAGTTCCTGACAGACCAAGCGCGATTCAGCAACTTCTCCAGTCTTCTACAGGGTAAGCCTGGTTTCTACTCTTCAGATCTCCTTCCTTCTCCTCACAAGTCAGATTCAGTCCAATTTGATGCTTGCAACGGCTGCAGGCCGAACCTCAGGGCCTCACACGCGCTTCCCGCACGAAACTATACATCGCAGAAGCACAGAGCTCCTTGTCTCTTCACTGCCAAAACTGATCTAATCTCTCCAGTCCCAGGGCAGTGCATTTCCTTCAGCTCCACACTGTTCTGTTGGCTGGTCCAGCTGTCACTCACAATACGCTCCCCCTGTTGGTGGAAAAAGGTGCCAAGGTCAAAACTACATTTCCCAGGGTCACTGCCCATACAATCCTCTTGTGGCTGGCTCCAATTAAGAGTCCAAGTTCTGATTCATCTAAAGGCTCCATTTTAGAGGCCCCCCTTGCACTGTTTGGATCTATTCAGTAGTTCAGATCCAAAATGGAGGGGCCAAACACACAGAGTCCCAGCTGCAAGAAAGGCAGGTTAGACAAACTACATTTCCATTAATACTCTACATGATTTCTGGCAAACAGTTACATCTTTGAAAAGTGCCCACTCTGCCCACTTAGCGATGGCAGAAACAGAGCGATTTGGCAGCAGCTCGAGCGGAACTCAAGCAGGGAAACACACAGTCCCCCCATGCAAATTAATTATGTCTGCAAGCTGACAGCTCTTAAAGAGACAGTACCAGAGGTTCTAAAAGCACTCACAGATAAACAGCTTAAATGTCAAACACCATTCAGGCTTGGAGCATTCAAGCAAGCTCCTGGAAGACATTTTGGGGGGGGGGTTCATATATATTTAGTTCTAGGATTACAAATACCTTTGAGCCAAGGCTCTTTTACAAAGGTTCCACGTGAGTTACAATTCAGTGTAGACAAAATGACAAAAGTACAAACTAAAGCCAGAACAGTAATCGGGGTACATGTAGTTACAAAGAATATTAAACATACAGCTTTGGGGAATAGGTCACGGGGAACAGTGAAAGAGGAGGAGCGAGGTAAGGGGACAAGGAAAGAAAAAAGAGAGAGAGTGGGAGGAGGGAGTAACAGAGGAGTTAGAGCAGCCTGGGGCATTGTCAAAGACATAACACAGAGAAGTGCTTACTGGGGGGGCGATAGGAGGGACAAAGTGCTAATTGGAGGGAGAAGAAATAGGGTAGTGATACAGTGCTCTATACTTTAAAACGATCATTTGCTCAAGTTTGTTCTGAGTCCCAGGCAGATTTTAACCAACTGCAACTAAACTGACTCTATTCTAAACTCTTATTGAACGCTAATAAAACCACAGTAATGTATTTCCATCAGCCTAACTCTCTAAATTCCCTTCCAAATCACTATCCTCCTCTGCCTGTCACAACTTTACTGGGTGACATGCTCGAAGCAGTAGACAGATTTAAGTATTTAGGTTTCCTGCTAGACTCTAACCTTTCTTTTTCCTCTCATCTTGAAACACTAATCAAAAAGCTGAAGCTAAAGTTGGGCTTCTTCTTTAGAAACAAATCCTTGTTCTCCCAGGATTTCAGGCTCAAATTAGTCCAGGACACCTTTTTGCCTCTCGGACTACACAGATATCATCTATAACTGCACAGCCACCTACCTATATAAGTTAGACATCTAGCTATCCGCTTTGTTACTAATGCTCCCCACAGAACCCATCATTGCACTCTATATAAAGATGTGAACTGGGTCTCCCTGGCTGTCAGGAGACTACTACATACCTATTTATGGGTATACAAAGCACTCTTGAACAAACTTCCCCCTTACATTGCTAATCTCCTTCATGGCTCCCAAGGTTGTATGCTCCAAGAAAAATTCATACATCTTTCTTGATGTACACAAATTCCGTAGTCAGTAAGGTAAATTAGTTATCAGCCACATAGGTCCTACAACCTGGAACAAACTACAAGTTACGCTTACGCTTCGCACCCTAATCCCATTAAATGCATTCCAATCCCTTGTGGCCAAATTTACTACCGACACTTGCCATTGTTACTAAACCCTTACCTTATAATTGCCATTCCCCTCACTTCCGCCACCTTATTGCCCTCTTCATTACTGTCTGTTCCTCTGAATCCCCCCCATGATCTCTACTGCTTGTATACTTACTGTATACCTTCCATACTTACTGATTTCCACCATTCCTCTGTCTACATTCAGTTACACTCTTATTACATTTATGCTTGTAAATTGTTCCTAACTGTACGATACTCAGGTTACTTATTTTTATGTTTGCTTGCACGCATGTGCAAGAAACATAGTGCCATCATCTGAGATTTCGGAGGTGTGTCACCACCTCTTCCAATTCAGTCAGTGTGTTTGCAGGCATGGCCACTGTCCGCCAATGCATGCTGGAGCTGTCTATGACAAGCTCCAAAATGCAGTGGCGTACAGTTGAAAGGGGGAGCTACGCTTTAGTGAGCAGCGATAAAATATCGCCTGCTCATGCGCAGCTCCACACACACACACAGAAACAAATGCATACTGCGTGCTGCCCCCCCCCGCACGCACGTACAGCCAACGGGGGTGCCCAATCCCCCATTGGCTTGTGCTGCGTCCCCCCCAAAGCCTTCCATATGCCATGCTGGGTGCCCACCACAGTGTGGCAACTCACAGAATAGCCAGCACGGGGTGCCCAATCCCCCATCAGCTCCACTGTCCTCACCCCCCCTCCCCGAGTACTGGGTGCCACGCTGGGAGCCCACCCCAGCGTGGCAACTGATCATATGGCCGATGGGGGTGCCCAATCCCCCGTCAGCTCCACGGGCCCCCCAGTCAGTCCTTGTGCCACGCCACGCCCACCCCAGTGTGGCAAATGTCCCACGCCAACTTTTTTTTTAAAATCCCTGTAAAGAAAAAACGGTCCCACGCAGTCTTCCTGCCCCCTCCCACAACCCGCACCCACCCACTGCGCACCCAGCCTCCCCCCACCCCCCACCATACTTACCTCCGGAGCTCGGCGCGACGATCTGCGGTGGACCGGGAAACGCGTCTGCACTCTTCAAAGCCAACGCGAGGAAATGCCGTAAGCTGTGTAATGGGCTAGATAGGGTTTTCAACTTTGTTGCATATCTCGGTATGTTTTGGAATTTTGCATCAAATTTTCAACATGGGTTTTGGGACCCCTTCTCATGAGAGAAGGTCCCAAAAATATCGTGAGCTGAATGCAAAATTAAAATAAACTGTTTTACGAGCGTGCGTTGCACAGTTCCTACGCACGCTCGTAAGTTTGCGAATTTTCAATATTTTCACTCCAGATTTTCAACATTGCCATTTTATCACACCTTCTTATGAGTAGTACAGCTGTCATTTTTCACATCTCACCCAAAATGTGTTTCCGCCCATGTAGCGCACAATGGCACAGTCGGTGTGCGAAATCAATGTAAGGGACAAATTAAGAAAATCACAGTGACACTGATCATGAGCTGAGGTCTTAAAATGGCTATGTTGAAAATTTGGTAAAAAGATTCCAAAAAATGACTGTTTTATGAGCATGCATTGTATAGTTCCTACGCACGCTCGTAAGTTCGCGAATTTTCAATATTTTCATTCCAGATTTTCAACATTGCTGTTTTACCACACCTTCTTATGAGTAGTACTGCTGTCATTTTTCACATCTTGCCCAAAATGTGATTCCGCCCATGTAGCGCACAATGGCGCAGTCGATGTGCAAAATCAATGTATGGGACACATTAAGAAAATCACAGTGACACTGTTCATGAGCAGAGGTCTTAAAATGGCTATGTTGAAAATTTGGTAAAAAAATTCCTTAAAATGACTGTTTTACAAGCGTGCGTTGCACAGTTCCTATGCATGCTCGTAAGTTTGCGAATTTAATATTTTCACTCCAGATTTTCAACATTGCCATTTTATTACACTTCCTTATGAACAGTACAGCTGCCATTTTTCATATGTCACCCAAAATGTGTTTTCGTACAGATAGCGCACAATGGTGCTGTTGGTGTGCGAAAGCAATGTTTAGGACAGATTAAGAAACACAGTTACACTGTTCATGAGCAGAGGTCTTAAAATGGCTATGTTGAAAATTTGGTGACAAAAGTCCATAAAATGACTGTGTTACGAGTGAGCATTGTGCAGTTTCCACGCACCCTCGTAAATTCATGACTTTGTAATATTTTCAGTCCAGATTTTCACCAGTGGCATTTTTCTACACTTCCTTATGAACAGTACAGCTGTCATTTTTCACAACATGGCTGAAGTGTGTTTTCACACTTTCAGCGCAGAGATGTGTGGTCGCTGTGGGAAATCATTGTTCGGCACAGATAAAGAAAATCATAGTGACACTGTTCATGATCGGAGGCACCAAAATGCCTGAGTTGACAATCTGCTGTAAAAATCCCAACCTAATTATATTACGGTGCGCTGCCCAGTTTCTATGTACGTCGTGACTTCACCTTTTTTAAATATTTTACTGCAGATTTGCAACATTGCCATTTTTACACCTCCCACTGAACAGTACAGCTGTCATTTTACATCCTGTTCGGAATGTTTTGCACCTGTGGTACTAAATGTCGAGTCACTGTGCATAAGCAGCTTTCAGCTAACAAACTGATATTCCCCCTGTTCATGAGGTGGGGTCACAAAAAAACATGTTGAAAATTTGGAGTGAAAATACCAATGAATGCCTGAGGTATTAGGGTTTCCAACCATAACGCCCAACCCTGTAGAGAATGACAGGCATCAGGGGTGTGACTTGGGATTCTTGCCTGTAATGCTCATACCATTCCACACCCTGCAGCCAGAGAGAGGCACTGAGGTATGCCTTGGACTCTTATCCCCAAAGTTCACCCCATTCTCTACTCTCCAGCACCCATCTCACGTGTTTCTAATGAAATGGGGTGCGCATAAAGACCAAAGACCCCAAGGAACACGTAACACTTGTCAGTGTCTGCAGGGTGGGTGTGGTGAAATGGTGGCCGTTATGCCTGACGACCCAAACGCACACCCCAATGCCTGTCACTCTCTGCAGGGTGGTGGTTGGGTTGGCTTCAGTTCAATACTTCACTGCCATTCCTATTACGCAGCTCTGTAACTTCTACACTACCACTGCCAATGCCAGCAAGCAAACATTCGGCATTGACAAATGCTTGTTTTATTTAAGCTTTTGTTTACCAGGTAAGTACGCCAGGCAATCAAGTGCCTATTTTCAGGTGCGACAATGATAGAATTTAAAACAAAGCCTGATAAATTTTTCATTAGTAGGGACATCAAAGGGTATACATAACTAATGACTGGCGAGCTCATGGACTTATGTCTTTTAGGGCTCCAAAAACTATGAAATCTATGAAATTACAAAGGCACAGGCAATAACAATTCAGAGACAGGGTAACAGCAATCAACAAGGTACAGTCAGGTACAGGCAGAGAACTCAGGCAATAACCACTTACAGAGACAAGGTAGCAGCAATCACAAGGTACAGACAGGTATAGGCAGAGAGCTACAGCCAAGTACAGGCAGAGAACAAATACAATGCAAATACAGTGTTACGGCATGGCAACCGCAGGAGGCAGTCGAGGAAGCAAACAAATATCAACAGAACATTTTTAAAGTGTGCAGTATAGACTTATGCACACGCACCATCAAAAATGGGCACAGGCACACCATGGAGGGTAGGACAGCTAAGAGCAAAGGCAGACAGAAGCTTGTTTTACGTAGCCCCAGAGGGAGGACCTGAAGCAGCTGTGGGAGGGGGCAGCTCTTACATGAGCAGGGAGGAGGTTCCAGGCTCTGGGGACAAGGGCCACGAAGGCACGATCCCCTGCGAGGGAGCAAGCTTTAGGGACCATGAGAGCCTGGGAGTTGCTAGACCTCAGCCGATAGCCAGAGGGGGCAGACTGGAGCAGATTGGCAAGTGCCAGAGGAGTGGACGAACGGATGATGTTGTCTGTAAAGTTGCCCATAACAAAGGATCGATGATTACTCGGGGAGAGCCACCCCAGCCTGAAGTAGAGCTGGCAATGATGGGTGAGACAGGGGGGCTGATAGGGCGAAGTGACACACATTGTTGTACGCAGTGTCCCATTTCGTGAGCCAGGATTTGGGGGCATTCACGAAGGAGGCGAGCCCATAGCAGAGTGTGGGGAGAAAAGCCCCTTTCGGAAGGGCAAGTTGGGCAGCTGGGGTGTGGCAGCTTTTTGCCCTATATGTCAGACCCACTTTACAGTTTGTGGCCTTGCAGGAGTTACATATGTGCAGGGAGAGGTCCAGCAGAGGGTCTAGGGTTAACCCCAGGTACTTGAAACAGTCAACCAATGACACAGGGATGTCATCGATACCAATCACTTTGAGATCGATAGGGCACACGCTAACCTTGGCAAGGGAGCCGAATAACATGGCCTGTGTTTTATGGAGGTTGATGACAAGCTTATTTGCCTTGAGCCAGGATTGGATGCAGTTGAAATCAGAGTTAAGTCTAGTGTTTATGTGTCTGATATCCTGGGAGCTAGCAAGAAGCACAAGGTCATCAGCATATAGAGTGATGTGTCCGGAGGCAGGGACCGAGGGCCACTGATTGATAAAGAGGGAGAACAGTAAGGGGCCGAGGACAGACCACTGAGGCATCCCACAGGTAACCAGTGCTAGCCCAGAGAGGGCTTTTTGGAACCTCATGTACTGTTGCCTTCCTGTGAGGTAGTTCGTAAACCAAGCTAAGACAGGGGGGAAAGGCCGAGGGACTGGAGGGCAGTGCCCAGGAGAGTGTGATTGACCAGATCAAAGGCCTTAGACAGGTCAATGAAGATGGCCCCTGTGAGTTTGCCTCGGTCAGTTGTAGTTCTGATTTCGGAGGTGACCTATGCAAGGGCAGTGGAGGTGCTATGCCCTTTATCGAACCCATGCTGTGCAGGGGAGAGGAGGCCCTATGTTTGGAGGAAGAGAGCAAGCTGGGAGGCCTCTACCTTATCAAGCAGTTTGTTTACTGCAGATAGAATCGATATGGGGTGATAGGTTTCAAGTATTTTGGGATCCCCACGCTTGAGGACTGGGATCACACAAGCCACCTTCCATATGGCTGGGATAGACCTAGATATGAGAGAGGAGTTGAGAATGTGGGAGATAGGCCGGGCCAATTGGGGTGCCCCCTGGTTGAGTAATTTGGGCTCAATTTTGTCATGGTCAGAGCCAGAGTATGGGGAGAGTCCAGCTAGGAGCTTCCTTGTCTCTCTGCAGGAGACAGACTTAAAGTAGAAGGGGGGGGATGGGACACAACGACACTAGTGGGACCCAGATAATTTGTAACTGAAGGTGTGGAGTTGTAGTCAGACAGGTCAGAGAACAGGACGTTAAAGGCATTGGCTAAAGTTAGGGCAATGCTGCAGCTGCCTCCATCAATTTGCAAGTCAGAGACCTGGGGGCAGGCAGGACCATTAACAGTATGTTTGATGGTGCGCCAGAAGTCTCTAGGGTTCTTGGCAGATGCTTCAAGGGAGGATTTTCAGAATTCACTCTTATCTGAGTGGATCACCCACTTACATGAGTTCCTGAACTGCCTGTAAACCTCAAAGTCTGATCTGTCCCCGGAGGTCTTAAATTTTTGCCAGCTTTTGTCCCTAAGCTTCATCAGGGCAAATAGGTTCCCTTGCAAACATTTAGTGACAGTGCCCTTCACTCTTCTTTTTATGAGTGGGGCATGTCTGTCTTGTAATGGGGCGAATATGGTTAGGAAGCAGTCAAGAGCAGCAGAGGGGGGTCACAGTCAGCATAGACCGGGGACCAGTCTGTCTGTCTGAGGTCAGTAAGGAAGTTGTTGAAGTCAAATTTAGAACAGTTCCTCATCTGAATGACTTTTGGGGGGACCCTAGGGGTTAGGACCTTCCAGATACAGTAGGTAGGGGAGTGGTCAGAGATGGAATCAGAGAAGAGGCCAGAAGCAGTGATACAGTCAGGCCTGTTGCTCAGCATCCAGGCAAGAAGAGTGCCTTTTACCCTAGAGAAGGAGGGTCTAGTAAGTTCGGTGATAAACTGACCTAGGGCGAGACCAGACAGAAGGGGTTCATAAATTTTAGCATTGCTGCTCAGCTAGTTTAGGTTGAAATCCCCGCACACCAAGAGTTCACTAGTCCCCATCTTGGGACTGAGGCAGTCAAGGAGATGGGAGAGGCCACAAACACCACCCTTTGATGGGTTGTACTCACAGGCCAGGTGGAGCTTCTTAGCATTGCCCAGTAGAAGAAGGGCATGTAGGCACTCACAAGAGGGGGAGGGGGGTGAGGTATGACAGTCACTTTAAGGTGAGGTTTATAGTACAGCAGCAGTTCACCCCACCTTTTGTTACCCACTCGGTCCTGTCTGATCGCAAGGTAGCCAGGGAGGGCATAGACAGAGTCTGGATGGGCAGGTTTAAGCCAGGTTTCGGACAGCCCCAGGATATCTGGATTGTAGTGAGCAACCCAGGCCGTTAGGTCTTAGAGGTTAGCAAGAAGGCTGCAGATATTGAGGTGGGCAATCTTTAAGCCCTTAGAATTCTGCCACTGCGGGGAGAGGCATGCCGAAACGAGGGGGGGGGCTCAGGTATTTGGCCAGAACAGCAAGACCAGACAGGAGCAAGGGGAGTCAAGTACAATAGAGCATATAACAGCTACACGGTAATATAGCTCCGCACAGGTAGTTAAAGTCTAGCAGAAGTGCAGTGGCAGTGAATAAATTCTATGACTTGAATGTAGAGGTCAGCAGATAAAATTCTTAGCAGGCAGATCAATTCACAACTAACACGCATTTGTCAATGCCGAATGTTGTTTGCTTCTATGTGCTGTTTAGGAATTTGGAAGTCATTGGAGTGCAAATATTGAAAATTTGCGAACTTACGAGCATGCGTAGGAACTGCGCAATGCACACTCGTAAAACAGTCAATTTTAGGAATTTTTTCACCAAATTTTCAACATAGCCATTTAAGACCTCAGCTCATGAACAGTGTCACTGTGATTTTCTTAATGTGTCTCGTACATTGATTTTGCACACCGACTGCGCCATTGTGCGCTACATGGGCGGAAATGCATTTTGGGTGAGATGTGAAAAATAACAGCTGTACTGCTCATAAGGAGGTGTGGTAAAATGGCAATGTTGGAAATCTGGAGTAAAATATTGAAATTTAGCAAACTTACAAGTGTCGTGTAGGAACTACAACACACCTAATAAAACAGTCATTTTAGGAATTTTTTCACCACATTTTCAACGTAGCCATTTTAAGACCTTTGCTCATGAACAGTGTCACTGTGATTTTCTTAATGTGTCTCGTACACTGATTCGCACACCGACTGTGCCATTGTGCGCTACATGGGCGGAAACACATTTTGGGTGAGATGTGAAAAATGACAACTAAACTGCTCATAAGAAGGTGTGGTAAAATGGGAATGTTGAAAATCTGGAGTGAAAATATTGAAAATTCACGAACTTACGAGCGTGCGTAGGAACTGCGCAACGCATGCTCGTAAAACAGACATTTTTTTGGAATTTTTTCACCAAATTTTTAAAATAGGCTTTTTGAGAGCCCACCTTATGAACACTGGCAGTGTCGTTTCGTTAATCATTCTGGAAAGGTGATTTTGCGCGGTGGCTGCGAAATCACTCTTGAAGCCAGTAATGCCATGACAGTGCAAGAATTCGAGGAGGGTCCCAAAACCCCATGTTGAAAATTTGGTGCAAAAATTCCAAAAATGCCTGAGATATGTAACAAAGTTGAAAAACCCTATCTATTCCATTATACAGCTTACCAGCATTTCCTCTGTTTGAGTCGGCTTTGAAGAGTGCAGGCGTGTTCCCGATCCACCGAAGATCGTCGCTTGAGACTCCTGAGGTAAGTATAGGGTGAGGGGTATGGGAGCAGGGTGCCGCAGTGGGTGAGTCGCGGGTTGTGGGGGGACAGGAAGACTGCGTGGGACCGTTTTTCTTCTGGGGTTTTTTAAATGACGGCGAGGGCGTTTGCCATGCTGGGGTGGGCTCCCAGCATGGCAGAAGAATGGCTGGGGCCGTGGAGCCGATGGGGGATTGGGCACCTACGGCCCATGGCATCTGTTGCCATGCTGGGGTTGGCTCCAGCGTGGCACCCTGTACTGGGGGGGGGAGACAGTGGAGCCAACAGGGGATTGGGCACCCCCATCGGCGACAGCATGGGGGGGGGAGAGACAGTGGAGCTGATGGGGGATTGGGCACCCCCGTCGGCCATAACATGATTTTGCCATGCTTGGGTGGGCTCCCAGCGTGGCACCTGGATGCTTTGGGGGGGGCGTGGAGCTGACAGGGGATTGGGCACCCCTGTCAGCTGTACAGTGAGGGGGAAGGTGCATGAGCATGCAGTGTGCGTGCGTGCGCGCGTGTGTGTGGGGGGGGAGAGCTCTGCTCACTCAAGCGGCGCTCTCCCTTTCAACTGTATGCCACTGCATTTTCATCTTGTCACAGACAGCTGCAGCAGTGATTGGGGAACTGGGGCCGCGCCTGCAAACACACTAACTGCATTGGAAGACGGGCCGACACACCTCCGAAAACTTGGATGATGGCACTACGTTTCTTGCACATGCGTGCAAGCAACATAAAAATGTAGACATCAGTAAAATTCTGAAACTAGGGTGCTGTAATCAGTATCACTAGTTAGCTTAGAAATAAACAGTTCAAATGGCTGCCATGAGGGGGTCTGCAGATAGTAAGATCAGTCTGGCACAGAGTAAAAAGCATGGCATATCAAGTAACAGTTTATGTGAATAAGAAGCAGTTTTTAGTGATCACCACGAGGGGGTCGGCTGAGTGGAGGGACAGACAGGTGTAACAACCAACAGAAACAGAATACAATAGGCCCACCAAATGAGTGGGAGGTGCTAGAGAGCATTTAAGGGGAGGAGGGAAAAGGGCAGGTGGCGGGGGATTTTTTTCACATTCAGTCCAAAACTCAAGTCGGGAGACCCGACTGGCACAAGTCCTTAGAGGAAATACAAATCGAGCCCCAAGGAGCTCCGGTTGCTGCAGATTTTCTGGCACAATGAAATTAAGTGAAGATTCAGCAGTTCGACGTCCTCCTCCAGCTCCGATGAGCAGATTCTGCAGGCAGATCAGAAGAAAAATGGCCCTTTTTGTAGCCCAATGGGGCAAACAAGGCAGGGATGGCTTGGCGCCTTTTTTGTTTTCCAAATCCAGTCCCAAACTCAAGACCGGAGCCCAACTGGCACAAGACCTTAGAGGAAATACAAACTGAGCCCCGAGGAGCTCCGGTTGCTGCTGAGTTTCTGGCACAATTAAATTAAGTGAAGATTCTGCAGTTCGTCCTCCTCAGCTCCAATGAGCTGATTCTGCTGATTGTATATAATGTAAATAATAGCCATTAGAATCTGATATCTCTTTTGCTGTTTTTGCACTATGTATTTGTTATCGGTTATTATGTATTGCACTATGTATTGTACTTGATGTATGTTTGTCCCAAGGGACCTCCTTGCAAATGAGCTTGCTCAATGGATATATCTCTTCACAATAAACTTGAACTTGATATCTGGAGAGACTACCATACTCAGTTAGAAGGGACCAAAGAGGAGGCAAAGAGTTGGTGGGTTGATGTAAATAAAATAACAAATCATCTGCATAAAACACTAGTTTATGTTCCGTAGTGAGGTGTGTGATACACGTAATATCAGTGTTCTGCTGTATAGCTTGTGTCAAAGGTTCTACTGAGAGGGCAAACAATAAGGTTAAAATGAGGAGAGAGAGAACCGTTTGCTCTGACCATCGCTTATGGAGAGTACTAATGATAGTGATGAACTGGATAGAGAGGCCAAATCGATGTAAAGTATAACTGAAATATTTCCATGACACCCTGTCAAAAGTTTTTTCTGCAGTCAGGCTCAGCAACAGTGTCTGCTGCTGAGTCCTGGATGCGCACTGAAGCTGAGTGAGGGTTTGGTATATATTATCTAAGGTTTGCTTTTTTCATAATGAAGCTAGTTTTATCTTAATGGATCAGCATAAGGAGGATCTGTTTAAGGTGGTTTGCTAATATAGAGATATACAATTTGTAATCCAAATTTAATACTTATTTAGTTGTTGTTGACCGGGTAAGTGCACTAGACAAATTCTGCCTATTTTTAGGAACGACCTGGGGGAAGGGGATATAGATGAATGCCAACTGATCTTGAACCAGATTAAGCTGTTGGCGGTATTTTTAGTGAATGGGGGAAAATTTGACCAGGGAAATTCCTCTACTCGACAGTAGGGGGAATGTCTGTTCTACTGTCCAAGATGGGCACTTCACAGGAGTCAGAGGAGAAGATGGATGTCTCTGAGGCAGGGGAGCAGGCCTCCTCCCCTGACCTTACTCATCTCAAGGCCATCAAGCAAGCAATGTTGCTACAGAAGTTTGGTGAACTTGGAGCAGAACAAGAGATTGGTGAAACTACAGAGAATTTGACTTTGCCTACAACTCTAGACACACATGTGAGTGAAAACGATATTGCTGTTAAAGACCTGGTTGAGTCTGTACCTGATTTACAGCCCTTCTTGGAATCACCAGCTGTTGTACTAAAAGATGACTGTGCAGTGAAAGAACAGCCTTGTGCTGCTCAGCGGAGCTTGAGTAGAGGAATGTCTGATCCTGTGTTAGTCCCTGACAATCAGCTGAATGACAAGTCAGAAACTCCAGCTGTATGAATGGTGACTCACTCTGCAACAATGTGCAAGATTGTAGCAGACGGGGAGAGTGCTTCCTAACACTCAGCTGGCAGTGAAATTGATCCTTTGATCAAGTGCCAGACCTGCACGGTCTCCCCCAAAGAAACATACTGGTAGCAGCAGCGCGACGCAGATTGGGGCCAAGATTACTGCAAAGTAAACAACCACCTGGAATGAAGGAAGCAGAACATGCTACAGAACTTAAGGAAGTGGCACCAAGCAATACTGATGAGTGGCCTGACATTTCAGATTCTACTGGCAAGAGGGCTGCAGCTGATTGTGATGTAGACACATCAAAGGCTTTCCCAGAGACAGCAGCCGAGTTCTCTGCAGTGCTTGACTCGATTTCTGCACAGCCACCACTACCTACTTCTGCCACGTTTTCCAGTGAAAACTTGGGTCCCTCAAAGATTCCATGAACTGTATTACACAAAAAAATTTGACTGTGAAAGATGCAGGGAAGAAACTCGATGGCAAGGGTGACCCAATTTGCAGTCTAGAACTGATTCAGGGGTTAGACAACAGAAATTACCATGGGTATTACAAAACTCTTTAAACTCTTTACAGAAAGCAGGTTGGAAAAAAACTTCAATGGGACAATGGCTCCCAGACCCTGCTCACAGCTCCATTCCAGGGTCTCCAGCCAGAGAAGCTCAGAGAACCTCTGAACTAGCTCCTACTGTGATTACTGCGATGACAGAATCTTTTCCACCAACTTTTGCCACTGAGTCCATTTTAGATCTGCATGCCGACGATGTTCAGCATAATATTCCGGACCTTGATTCTGAAGAGAGACTTATTGTGAACTCGAATTCTGACACTGGGGATGAGGGGCCTAGTGCTCGTCCCAGTAATCAGGGTGACCGTATGGCTATTGAACACCCTGCCCCCCCCCCGACACAAGCCCTAGTAGTGGAACAGGCCAAAACAACATGGGCTTCTTTCAGGAAACAGGACCAATATTTTCAGCAACCTCCCCCAGCACAGTGCAGAAATGCAGTCCGGTTACAATACCTGGGGGGACTAGACACTGATCCTGATCAACTTTATGTGGGGAAACGCTTAATAAAAGAATCAATGTATTTTTTCTCTAATGAAATACATGCACTGATACATATATCTGGTGATTCTTTGTATGATGTGCATTTTAAAACTCCGCAGGGACTAGACAGGTTTTGGGTTAAATATTAAAAACTATGGTATTCAGCACTTTGGTTACAATTTAGAGCCATACCCCTTACTAGACCAGCAATAAAAACTGCAACTGTTTTATTTTGTAATGAAAGTGTAGCTGTACATGATATTACACACTGGTTGCAGCAAAGGTGTGACTTTCTTGGCTCCCCCCCAACCCATTTTTGGCGAGGAGCACATTTGGATGGGAGGTTGGAAATATAAGGTGAAACTACACAGTTCCAACACAGGCGCACTGCACCTCCCTAGTAGTCTGTTTTGGGGCAGGGATCGAGGTCATTGTTTTTATCCTACTCAGCCCAAACCCTGTTTTAAATGTGGCTCCTTTTTACACCTCAGTTCAGCTTGTGACTGTATAAAATGTAATTTGTGTTTAAATTATGGTCACAACAGTTCTGACTGCTTGAATGAGAGAGATGACATGTAATTTATGTGACGAAATGGGACATTCTTATCGTTCATGTCCCTGGGCTACCCACAATAGAACTGACCAGACTAACCAAGATTTGCTCCTCTCAGAGGCTCAAAAGAAAAATATTGCAGCACACAGAGTCCCACTGGACCCCCGACGTTGACGACATTAACAACAATACTCCACCAGCTTCTGCTCCTCAAACTGCAGTAACTGAGGTTCCCACTCCTTTAGTGACTGTTATTTCAACTGTGGCAGCTACCTTGCCTACTGTTCAGATTGACCCTCCTGTTGTTACTACCACTGAGTCTGAGGAGACTGTTCAATTCTCAGGTCTACCACAGAACAATAATGAAGTAGCCCCCCCCCCAGAATCCCTCAGTAGCCATGCCCCCATGACAGTAGTTACCAGGAAACGGACTGTACAACAATCTAGACCTAAGTCAAAACTTGCTAAAGCCACTAACTCCCCTAGTGGGATCTCTTTGTCCAATAAACACAAAATTCTTACTACAGCTTTGACCGAATCTGACCAAGGAGCAGAGTCAGAAACATCCTCCACTATTTCCTCCCAACATATGGTGTCTTCAGACTCTGAGGATGACCCCCCAAGTAACTCCAAGGTGGGGAGATGGACCCCCTCTAGGACACCCCAAACAAGTACCAGACTTGGAAAAGTACCATGAGTTATTGACATATTTATGTTGTTTTCCTCTCTCACTCCCCTTTTTAATGCCATTCTTCTTACAACTTAGGGTAGGCACAATCAATGTGAGTAGTATGAAGAATGCAAGGCATAGGCTTGTGACCTTTGCTACTCTACATGATTTAAATTTCGATCTGTGTTTTTTACAGGATACCAGGTTAAATACAACCTCACTGGTACAAGCAGCGGCCAAAAGACTTTGGTTTTGGGGCCCTTCATATTTTTCTTTTGGTACAGATCCCTGTGATGGTGTAGGGGATTTATTTAGAGGAGACTGTTTTCATGTCTCTTGAGTCCTGGAAATTTTTCCAGGGCATGCACTATTATTTGACTTCACTGTTTATAATACTGCATGGAGAATTATGTGTATTTATGCTCCTCAGATGAAAAAAAGGGTGCAAATTTTCACAAATATTAAACCATATTTGCATACTACTAAACATGTTTTATTGGGGGGGTGCCATTTCAGTTGTGTCACATCAAAACAAGACAGGGAAGCCATTACGCAGAAAGATTTCTGTGATACTAATTGCCTTAACTCTATAATACACGCAGCTGGGTTACTTGATACATATAGGATTATACACCAGCAAGGAGGGCATACCTTTCACAAGGGGTGCCTTTCTTCTAGGATTGATTTTATATTTTCAACAAAATATATTCTAGTGCAAGACGCCCGGACCTATCTATTAGAAACATCAGATCACACTATTGTGGCTCTAATGACTGGATTAGAAGAGCAGGTCCCCACAGGAAAAGGGTACTGGAAACTTAATAAAACACTATTGGATTCCCCACAACTATGCCTTGAAGTTCAGGAATTATTAAAGGCACGAATGACTATATCATGTTTAGTAGACAATCTTAGTCACTGGTGGGAAGAAACAAAGACAGAGCTGAGGATTATGTTGCAGAAACATGCTTCTAGTAGCCGTACATCTCAATATAAAAGATACCTGACATTAAGAAACCACTGAGCTGTACTGTATTCACATATTAATGAAGGTGGTAAGGAATTAGCTTCTCAAATTTTTATAGTAAAAAAGAAATGGGAGTCCTTATAGTATTCAAGGGCTGCTTCTTTACTGATGGACCACAGGATATGTGCCCCTGGAAAAACTAGCTTTTGGGACATATTTTCTAGCTGTAGGACGAGGACAGAACACAGGACTATGACCAAGTTATCCATGCAGGATGGTAACTAACACCTCACAGATCCTAAAGGTAGCACAGACACATATGACTAACATGTATACTTTACCACAAAATCAGGACCCTGCTATACAAGCTTATTTATCTCTTATCCAACCCCCCCCCCCCCCGGAGGATAAGTTAGCTGACTTAGTGGTTTCCATATCCCGACTAGAAATTGACACTGCAATAAAATCATTGAAAAATAATACTACACCAGGGCTTGATGGCCTCACTACTGAGTTTTATAAGAAATTTAAGACAGATTTGGTAGAGATTTTGGGCCTGATTCCAAGACAGCGGATTGAGCAGTGCGCAAAGAAAACCAATGCGAAAGGTATGCCAAAATCCCTACGACATTTGAGTTGCACCTGATTATAAGACAGTCATGAGATATGCCAAGAAACGCCAGAAAACACATGTCGCAGCCTGCAACAGTGGCATAGCACTACACATGTCACAACTCTACAACCATAAAGGCACAGCTGGTGAACCATGTGTGGCGCACCACACTGTTGCCACCTGGCTGCAGGTGCTGCACGACTGTGGAGCAGGAAAGGGTGTGGTGTGCCACAGCAGTGCGCGTCAGTGCGGTCAGTGGCATGTCATGCAGCACGCGTCAGCTGCAACACAGGTGGCAGGACCTGGCCAGGTGTGAGCCACAGATACTAAACCGCCTGCTCAACATGGCGGCATGGAGGGGACTGAGAGATGAGGACCCGGCGGTGGCTGCACCAAAGGTGGGTACGACAACATGTTGCATGCCATAACCACTACTCCACAACCAGTGCACATCCCTGCTGTGGCGTACCTGTCTGACACTGCTCTTCCCCTACACAGGTGCAGGTCCCAGCCAGTATAGGCTGCAGGAGCATCCAGACATGGAGCACAAGCATGGCCACTAGCGGCAGGGGATGCATGGCCACAGGAGGTCAGGTAGATGCCATCATGGCCCAACACACAGCATGCCCACAGCAAGGTGGCTGCGGGTGGGGGGGCTGCATCACATGGCCATGGTCATGTGTGCAGTGGCAGGGAGCTGTGCTCCACCATGTGGTCTAGTGTAGCCACATGCACTCGCAGTGCCTGTGGCCAATGTGCAATGCCAGTATGCCTGCCACCATGCAACATGTTGCGGATGTTGTGCATGCGCGTGGCACTGCTTGCGGTGTGCACTGTGGCACGCACACATGTGTGCCGAACTGTACAGTGTTTCCTGCTGTGACCCGTGCCCTTCTCCCTTGCAGATGGTGACAGCCAACTTGTCCCATGGCAGCGGGCACTGCTGAGGGCAATGACTGACCTGAAGGCGCAGGATGCAGAGGAGTACCGCCATCGCATACGCCAGCGCCACAGGCTATGCCCAGTACCACCCACAATGGATGTGGAGCTGGAGGGGGACATGATGGCAGAGGAGGACTCCCATGACAGTGGGACTCAAGGGTCTGAGGGGCACCATGCAGTGGTGCCCATGGCGGAGCTGGCTGCAGATGATCCCGGTGCTGCGGATGTGCCTGCGGAAGCTGTGCAGGTGGAGGAGTGCCTGGTCATGGTGGAACACCCTGCAGGGGAGCCAGAGGTGGCGGTGCTGGCTGGAGGGGTGCCGGAGGTGGAGGCACACGGTGTGGCAATGCAGGGGGTTGGGATTCAGTGCCCTGCGAATGGTCAAGCTGTGGTGAAGCAGCAGCCAGTGGTGGAGCAGGTGGTGGATGACATGCCCCAAGATACCGGTGCTGTCCACCACTCTGGGCACAGTGACCCTACCCCTCAGCTGCAGGTCGGCTATGGTGCTGCTACAGAGGCACCTGGTGGACAGACGAGTCTGCAGCTGAACCTGTACCCAGGGCAGCTGGTGCCTGGCGACCAGCTCCTGGTGGTGCTCATGTCCACCATCATGGCGGACGTTGCATGCCTGCATGGATCACTCAGCGCTCTCCTCTCTGTGCTGCAGAGGTGCTAGCCATTTCAGAGCACGGACTGTGAACATGGACAGTTGGGGTGTGCACTGCCCTGGGGGCCTTCAACATACTGTGTGTCCATTGCGGTGGAGTGGGGCACCTGGCATGTATCTGTGGGGCAGGGGGCTTGTGAGCTGTGTTCCATGATGCCGGGGGGGGCGCCCATGTGTGGGGTGTCTGTGTTGGGCTGCGTGCCTGAGTGGGTGGCACTGGTTGTTGGGGGCTGCCATCTGGGGGGGGATATGGGCCCAGTCCATATCCTATACTCCTGCTGTTTGTACTGGGTATGGGGGGGCTTTGTTTCCCATTGCTATTGTTGTCGTTGTTGTTCTTGTTGCAGTTGGTGTTGTTGTTGTTGTTGTTGCTGTAGATGTTCTTGTTGTTGCTGCCTAATGTTCATTCCATGCTGTTGCATTAAATGCCTTTTACATATCCATGTCTCTACGTATCTGTCTGTGGCCTGCATGTGCGTGTGTCTCCCTGTGCACATGCAGGTGTGCCTTTGGTCCCAGGCACTGCTGAGGCTTTCCATGGCATCCTGGGAGTCTTCAAAGGTGTCCTGGGCTGGCAGCCGTCATCCGGCCAGTCCCCAGAGCAGTATTTCCATTCTCTGTGGTGTTCTCCCTTATCGCAATCCCTCTGCAGTGCTCCTGGTTGCCACCGGGGGCTGCTACAGAGCGACCATGCATCCCAACCCACTCCAGGGGAGGAGAGCAGTCCTACGGATGCTCAGTCCTTCCCCTTCCCCTGCCGACCCCCGGCGCCTGAGTCCATTCCCGAACTCAGGTCGCCAGCGTGGTGAGAGATAAGGCGCCCACGCCTCAACCCTCTGTGCCACTGGGCTGGCCAAACCTAAAGATTTTGATGAAAATTCTAACATTAAGATTAGTACAAGTTGCCCCTTATTTAATCTGTACTGCACAGACTTGCTCTGTGCCTGGAAGGTCCATCTCTAATAATCTTCTGCTTATCAGGGAGACAGTGGAACACGGTAAAGCAGATCAAATACATGGATACATTTTTTCACTAGATCAAGAAAAGGCCTTTGATAAGGTCTCCCATACATTTTTACACTGAGACCTTTTATGCTATGGTATATCCGCTGTATTTTGTTCTTGAATCTCTATTCTGTACAGTGCAGCCACTGCCATTCCTTTGATAAATGGTTGCCTGGGTTCTTATGTCTCCATTCAGAGAGCGGTTAGACAGGGCTGTCCGATGAGCCCACTACTTTATGTGTTTTATTTATTTATTTATGTCTAGGATTACAACATACCTTTGAGCCAAGGCTCTTTTACAAAGATTCCACATCTGAAACAGTACAATGTAGAAAATAAGGAAGCACAACAGATTAATAATGGGAGAAGAACAATGCAGAAGACATGATAAGCTGTACTAGTGTGAGATACTGTACCATAGGAGAAGACAGGTTAAAATACAGGATTGGAGAGGAGAGGTGGGAAGAGGGGACAATAAGGGGAGGAGGGGCACACAAGGGGGTGGGAGCAGCCAGTGGCACTGTCAACAACACAGAGCAGAAAGTGGCATAGTCAAACATAACAGGGGGAAGTGCTTGTGGAGGGAAAGAAGGGGGAGACAGGGAAGGGGGAGGGAAGTGGGAGAAAAGGGAGAAAGGGGATAATAAGTGCTAGGGAGGAGAAGCATAGTGAGTGGGCAAGGCTGATTATAAGTAACAGTCACATGAGCTAGAGGCAGTGAGAGGAAGGTGAAGCTTGGATTTGAATGAGCCAAGTGTGGGAGTGGAGGAGATGTCAGGGCTGAGACCATTTAGCCAGCTAGGCCCCTATGGGCAAAAGATCTTTGGCCCTGGGAGGTGCGACAGCGGGGGACCTGGAGGAGCTGAGATTCAGAACCCCTGGTGTTTCGAGGATTCAGGCTTGGATGCAGTAAGGCTTGGACTCCAGGAGGGGTGAGGCCCATGGTAACTTTCTTTGCCATGGTGCAAGTTAGATACTTAATACAGTTGGAGAGTTGAAGCCATCCAGACTGAGCATACAGGTCACATGTATGAGTGAGACGGTGGGCACCAGAGATGAGCCGACAGACCTTTTTGAGGGATGTCAATATCCGTCTGAGGGCAGTAGCAGAAACAGAGCCATAGATGATTAGTCCATAGTCAACGATGGAAACCACAGAGCTCTGGACGGCAATCTTTAAGGCTTCCAATGTAAGATATTGTCTCTGCCAGTATAGTAGGCCTAGACACGTTAGCAGCTTTGGCAACACCATCAAAGTGGGCCTCATAGGGTAGATTTGAGTCCAGAGATATCCCACGGTAGAGGTTTAGACCCAAGATGGTTACAGCAACTGACCTTATCAGAGGCATTCATCCCTCTAGTGGCTCTCTAGAAGTTAGAACAGCTGCTTATGCTGATGATATTTGTCTCTTCGTGGCTGATCCACCCTCAGGAACACAGGCATTAAATCAAATACAATTATATTCAGTGGAAACTGGAGCCACTATTACAACTACTAAAAGTAGGGGTTATATTCTTAGTACTTCTACAGCCCCATTAGATGAACTACACGGAATACCTGTTTCTGCAGATTCACTGACAATATTGGGGCTACATTTTGGTAGGGGGGACAATTCTCTGTTAAACTGAACAGAAAAAATAGAAATTGGAAAAAAAAAGGTTACCCAGTGGAAAACATGGCAATAGATGAAAAAAAAGAAAGTAATCTTACTAAAAACATCTTTTCCCTATTTTTTTATATTTAAGTATTGTTTATCCTGTTCCACACACTCTAGAAGTTACTTTACTAAGCTTAAAATCTAGATTTAGTATTAGCTGTATTGGTCCTTGCAAGAACAGATCCAGAAGCAAATGATTTGATACCTTTTAATGGACCAACATAGATGTAACAACCAGAACAAAGTGCTCTAGCTTTTGGACCAACCAGACCTTCTTCAGAAGCCTAATGGCAGTTATTTAGAACAAACAATAATTTTAACAGCTAGATCATGCAGAAAAAAACTGAAAAAATCTCCACTGGTCTAAAATACTCATTTAAAAAATACAGATGATAATGTCAGAGAAGTTTAACAGTACCACGTTACCTTCAGCTGGGAGGGTCCCAGAGGTCAAAGGTGCTTTGTGCAAAACACATACAAAGACTCCTACTGCATATAAATTAAATTGACATAGGATAACACTGCTGGAGCAGATGACTCTTAAACCAAGCTATGAGTGTCACAGTGTGTATAAGAATGTGATTACTGAAAAACAACCCCCACCCAGATTAAAGACATACTAAGACTGTCTAAGAGTTCAAGAAGTTTCAATGAATGCATTACAGACAAGAAGTTATCAGTAAAGCTGTCTTAAAACCATCAGTGCACACTGTATGATGTGTAAAACTTAGCTGGACCTATCACCCAGCTATACTCTCCACCTAGATATCATGCCCCATAAACTTCAAAAACCTCTAGTGTATTGACAGGACTTTATAAATTATAATTAAATATAAATTGACAGTGTTAGGTCAAACAAAAAACTCTTGTCGAGGACCACCAAGGAAGTAAGACCATGTAGCCTGATATGTACCGAGTATTTTAAACCAATGGGAATTTTTTTCTGTTTTTTCTGCCTGATATAGCTGTTAAAAGTGTTGTTTGTTCTAAATAACTACCATTAGGCTTCTGAAGAAGGACTGTTTGGTCCGAAAGCTAGAGCACTTTGTTCTGGTTGTTACATCTATGTTGGTCCATTAAAAGGTATCAGACCATTTACTAAGCTTAGTTTTTCAAACCATTTGGGGCAGTCGTTTGAACCCCACCAAAAGAGATATTTTGTATTTGCCAGTAAAAAATAGGAGGATTAGGTTTACTGAATCCTGTAGTATTTTTGTATAGTATCTTTGGGAGTAATAATATATTGGCTCGTACTACCACTTCCCCTGCTATTTGGACAGTATTTGCCTCACTGTGGTATGGACCTTTTTATATGTATTGGGTTGAGAATACTGTCCTTCCCCCTTCTTTTCATCAGTTTCCAACTTTCTTTAAACCTCTAGTCTTAAAAATCTGGAAATGGAAATTAGAACCTGTTCAGGTAGTTTGTAAACCCCGACTTCTATTATATTACATCATACAGGACCAAGCCTTTGCTATTACACCCAGTTTTCCAGGAATACCAGTACATCATCACTCTACTATATTACATTTATTGCAGGACCCCCCGCAGAATGTGGGACATTTTATGGCTAAGTTGCCATGATAGACTTAATGTCAAGGGTAATGCTAAACATAAAGCTGTAGCAGAACAAATATGCCCAAGAGCTACGTGTGTTTCTATAGAAGAAACAATGGAACATTTTTTTATTACCTGCCCTTTTGCACGTGGCTTTTGGCAATTACTATCACAGACCTGGCACAATGTCAGATGGTGAATTACTACTTATATAAAAGTTATTGGAGGGTTTTCTTGCCACTTTTTGGACATAGATTCTGGTACTATTAGGCTCATTTTTACATGTATAAAATTTGTATTATGGCAGACGGGATGTAAACTGTTATTTCAACAACGGGAACTTTCCCCCATTACAGGTTATTAAGACTCTGGAGCATGAACTTCACTCACAAAGTATGTTTGAGCAACAACAGACCCCTAGAGCTGTATGGGTTAAAAGATGGAATACAGTCCCTTTTTTGAAATATAAGATTGGATGAGATGAAATTGAAACAGGTGCAGTTTAAAGATGATGCCTCCCTTTCTCTATTATGAAAGTGTAACCCCCCTACAAATGGGGGTTCCCAAAAAGTCTTCCTGGAGCTTGCCTAAATGCTCACTGCCAGGCTGGTGTCCTGCGTTTTAGCAGTTTAAATGTGATTACCAGAGCTTGTATAGCCTCTGTGTACTGTCTGTTTAAGAGCTGCCTAATTGCAGCATGAGTAATCTGAGAGGCAGCTCTGTTGAAAGATATAACTATTTGCTGAAAATCATTTACAGTAATAATGATAATGTAGTTTGTCTAACCTGCTTTCTTTGTAGCAAGGACTGTTTTGTTTGTCTCCACTATCTTGGTCCTGGAATGCAAATTGGACCAAACAGTTCTAGTGGGACCTAAACTGTAGCCGGTCTACAGGAGCTGTTTGAATTCAAAATCTTAGGAACTACGGTTTGAGTTTTTGCACCTTTTTTGCAACTGAAGGGGGAGCTCTAGCTTTGACTGATAGCCAAATAAGCCAACCAATTATTTTGGATCTCAGGGAAGTCCCGGGCTGCTTATAGTTTTTCCGTTAGAACTAAGCTGGAAGCTTTTAAAATGTATTCTCATCAATATTCAGTGCCAACACAGCCCTTCTGTGACTTCTGTCAGCCGTGGACTGACTAATGCAAACCGAAATTTCTGCTTTGCGATTTGCATTTCTGTCATCGGCGAACAGGGAAGAAAAAGGAAGGTTGTTTCAGTTGCCGAATATTTCATTTGCCATGAACAGTAACATTGTCTTTACATAATTTGAATTTCTGGTTGTCTACAGTTAGAGGCTGGTGTGGGGACGGGGAGGGATCCACTGGACACCTCGAAGACAGAAAACGGTAAGAATCCATTACGACTAAAAATCAAACAGCTACCTTATTCAGAAGCAGAAGTTTGCATAATTTGAAATGCTACCATCAGGTTATGAAAGAGGGGTGGTGTGTGCTGATGATGAGCTGATCGCTTTTCAAAAGTGATTTTCCAGTCAGCCTCTAGACGTTACATAGGTTGAGTGTGGCATCAGTTTTCATTTAAGTTACTTTAACAGCTGGAGCAGCCTGCATGCTGTATCAGGAGTCTGTGACTTGGGGATTGCAGGCTTGGCATGCACAGACTCCCAATAAAGAAAAAAAGGAGGTGTGAAGCTAGTAGGCAGTCCAAAAAAATGAATGGAGCATACAACTGTTGTTTTGAACATTTAAACCATAAATAAGACACTCAGAAGCCATAGTTGAATATTACTGATTTATTTAACAGATACAATTATGAGAAAGTCATTTCCCATCTCCTTTAACTTAGAAGGATTGGTTATAGGGAATTGTATATTGGAAGGAGGGATATTTGTATCATATATGTAACCCCCCTGTTACCCGGGGTTACTAGAATCCCAGTAAGACCTAGTGGTAGGCAGAGAAGGCAGCTTGTGAAACTCCAGTTAAATGGATTTCACACTGTCTCACTCTGTTCTCAGTCTCAGCCGAGACTGAGGGATGACATCATGTAGAACTGTCGCAGTTGCATAAGCCACACTGGAATGTTGCAGTTGGAGCTTAGAGTAGAACACTTGGGAATTTGAAGTCAGTTCTGTTGTAGTCAGTAGTAGAAGAGGTGCTCTGCTGTAAGCAGGCCCACAGAACTCTAAGCTCTGTCAAAGAGCTATTTTTTGTTGAATAGGTGTGTGTTCTCACCTGAAGAGGAACACAAGAAGAGCACACTGAAGTGGTGAAGACTGCTTTCAGTGGTTCAGGGCGCATTCCCTGTGGGGATGGGGGGAAGGAATCAGCCTGCTTCCAGGGGCAACCCCCCTGGTCCAGCTAGGGAAAAAAAAACTGCCTGAGTTAAGTTAATGCTGAGGCACCAGAAGCTCTGGACGAGAGTTCTTTGAGGAGAAAACGCCTGTGGGGCACCTGCAACCAAGGAGTGAGTTCGCTCTGCTAAAGGGCCATGTGTTTTCACCTGAATCAAGATTAAACTAAAGGG
This sequence comes from Neoceratodus forsteri, assembly GCA_016271365.2. Lineage (NCBI taxonomy): Eukaryota > Metazoa > Chordata > Ceratodontiformes > Ceratodontidae > Neoceratodus > Neoceratodus forsteri. Next base: position 876,155,352 of record CM028132.1, on the reverse strand, counting down.
ACTGTTACTGTGGGGTCAGGAAAAGACAGCCAAGTACAGTTGGGAAGATGTGGGGATTGGACTGCTTAACTCTGTGGGGGGTCTAGAGTAATGGACACAGCCTCTTATTACGTATGTTCAAGTTCAGCACAAATGGGATGTAAAGACAGTAGATTGAATGTGAATACATTTAAAAAGAATCTACATAGCAAAGTGTTTTAAAGGATGAGGTGTTACAGTCCAGAGAAATGGCCGGGTATGAATTATGGGAGCGAGAGGTGGGAGACCCCCCCATCAGAAGTAACCAAATTCACCTCTATGGAGTTGCTCTGGGACACCTGTTGCTTTCTCTCAGGTACTTGGCCAGTGCCTGAGGAAAGTACTCAGACATGGGATTGAGGAGGAAGATTCCCTTATGGAGCAGAAGTGCTCAAAGGTGGTTTAGGGAGCTACCAGTAAATATTTCCATGCTATATGGAAAGTGTCCAAGTGGCTAGCAGGGGCCAAGCCAGGGAAAACCAGGTGGCCCCGTACAAGTTCGGGCGGTGTGCCCAGTGTGTTTCAGAGCCTGAGGACTAAAGTGATGAGGATGTGTTCTGGTCTCCTTAAATCTGCATTACCAGGAGTGTAGCCCTGTGGGGGTCCATCTATGCTTTGTTTATTCTGTTGGATGTGAATAAAAGCCACACTTTAGAATCCCACTTCTGGTATTGGACATTACAGTTATTGCTTCCTTTGTCATGAGTTACTTGGGTGCTCCGTTGCAGAGTAGCCAAACCTAGCCAATGTGCCAAGTGACATAATCCTCCCCAAACCCAGCCCCCCAGGTAGAGCTCTCAAGATAGAAACGGCATACCTGGGTGAGGGTTACAAAAATGGAGGAACCGCTGGGATTTGGGTTTGGAATTTAGGGAGGAATGTAAGAAAGGTTGCTTGGACAATGGCTAGCATTTTGGTTATCTGGTAGTGGGTAGCCCAAAAAGCTGAAGCAATGTTAACTATTGCGCCGCTGTGTGCTGTTATCCATGTGCTACTATTAAAATGCCAACGGTTTACCAAGGAGCAGTAAAGCCTGAGAGTATATGCCCTTGTCATGCATCAAATTACAGTGTTTGACAGCTTTTAAAAGTGTTTGTGACAAAGAAAAGTGTGGAAAACTGTGGGTAACAAAAGGAAAATTGTGCCCTAGATGTTGGAAATGCTTTCTGTGTGAACTGAGAGACTTGTTGTACTTAATGGGCATAAAAAATGGTTGAAATGGGCTCCTGCCATGGAGTCAGTTGAGAAAAAAAAAGTATGGTTTTGCAGTTTAAATTTGCCTGCTCGATGATCACAATGAGGAGAAGAGCACGAGAGGAAAGAGGCTCATTTGCATGGCGTCAAGTAATTGGTGAGACTGCAATCAGTCCCACCCCCAAGCCAGCTCTAGAGTGACTGCACAGCATTCGAGAGGGAGATGGAGTGAAGAGTGTGTGAACTGGCTTTTCAGAAGGAGCGTCGCAGTGACTGAAAGCGCTGTAAAAGTGTAAAAAAATGACTTCTCTGTTTAAATCCGGGCTAAACCCACATCTGGATCGACTGGACTGTGAGTGTGGTGTTCAGAGGGACAATCGGCAGGACTGCCAACCTGCTTCTTTCCAGAGGCCTCCAAGACTGTCTGCAGGCTGTTTTTCCATGGCAGCAAACAGCTACTGATAACAGTGAGTGCTAACGGAAATAACTGCTCAAACTATGTGATTTTGCCAAAAGCCAGCTGAATCTGTGTGTAGCAGTGTAATCACTTTGCAAAGAAGGACTGTGTTAAATTTTACCAGCAAAAGCAAGAATTCTAAGCAATCGACTGTGAGCATAATTATAGGTTCAGCGTCAGTATAATTTTCAAAGCCATGAGAGAGACTGTGAGTTGTATCAGATATGCAGCAAGAAATACAGGCAATCCTGTGCTATGAAATACTGAGGCTTTAAAGAACTGTAAGCTAGATCAACGTCTTCAGCGAGTAAAAAGTCTGTGGTAAATCATATAAATACGCTAGGAAAAAGAACAGTGCAAGTTTGTGCAGTTTGAGCAAAGTTATCAGTAGAGTGTGTAAATCGGATGCGTAGTGGCTTGACCCATTTATAGAATGTTGATGCGTAGGAGTGCTGCCGCCGCCATTACAGGGTGGGGTAGTAATGTAAACACAGCAGCAGAGGAGCCATTTTGAAAGAAAAAGAAAGTTTTCAGTGATGTGGGACTTGAAATAACAGTGAGCGTTGTTTGTTTTTCTCTGCAGTCATGGCTTCAGGACCAGCCCACTACCTGGATCATTCCCGGGCTGTGATAGCAGTAGAAGTTAACAAGTTAAGGTACATTGAGAGATGTTACTATGGGGGATGACACTTTCTCCTCATGTGGCAATTCCTGGATACCCAGTGCAAGTATGATTGATGTGCTTAAATGCTGGAAGGGACATCTTCATGGTACCTCACTGCTCTGGGTGCTTAGAGAAATATGGTTTGTTTAAAGCACCCAAGATTCGTTTGGTCCCACATGGACAAAGGTTCAAGAATCTGCAGTTGGCAGCACACAGCACCAGGTGGAGCTTGTTGGAGAAGGCCCCTCAGAGGAGTGTGGCACAAAGCAAGAGGGTGCAGATTTAGAGACAGAACAATGTGCTGATGTTTCAGAGTCTGAGTCGCAGAGAGACATTTCAGGAAGAGCATCAGTAGACCCTTGGAGAGAGGGGCCTAGCCCAAGTCTCATAGGTGAAGATGAAACATAGAAACATTGAATTTGACAGCAGATAAGGACCGCTTGGCCCACCCAGTCTGCCCATTTCCCTACCTAATGGATAAGCTGCAGATCCTAGTTAACGAGCAGCCTACTTCTTCCTACCCCCAACCCCTAGAATTGCCTTATGACTGTCCTATGCATGCTTGAATTCCACCACTGTTTTTGACTACACAACCTCCTCCGGAAGGCCATTCCATGCATCCACAACCCTCTCTGTGAAAAAATACTTCCTTAAATTACCTCTGAGCTGCCCCCATCTTCAAATTGTGCCCCCTTGTTCTTGTACACTTCTTTTTTTGAAAGATGCTACCCTCTTGGACTTTGTTGATTCCCTTGAGGTACTTGAAAGTTTCTATCATGTCCCTCCTCTCCCTCCTTTCCTCGAGGCTATACATATTAAGCTCCTTAAGTCTCTCTTCATATGTCTTCCGGTGTAGATCCTGCACCATTTTAGTTGCCCTCCTCTGGACAGCTTCCATCCTGTCTATGTCTTTGCAGAGATTGGGTCTCCAGAACTGCACGCAGTACTCCAGATGGGGTCTCACCAGCTGTCAGTACAGACGGATAATAACTTCCTGTTTTCTACTGGTGATGCCTCTCCCTATGCATCCCAGTATCCCCCGAACCCTCCTTGCTGCCCTCTCACATTGCTTGCCCACCTTTAGGTCATCTGATATGACTACCCCCAGGTCCCTTTCCATTTTTGTTAGTATCTCACCCCCCATTGTGTACTCTTCCCTGGGGTTTTTGTTTCCCAGGTGCATTACCTTGCACTTCTTAGCATTGAATCTAAGCTGCCATACATTTGACCATTCCTCTAACCTTGCCAAGTCCTTCTTATCCTTTCACCCACCTTGTGCATCAACTCTGTTGCATATCTTTGTGTCATCTGCAAGAGACATACTTTTCCTTCCAGTCCCTCTGCAATGTCAAACATAAAGACATTGAAGAGGACCAGTCCTAATACTGAACCCTGCGGTACCCCACTAATAACCCCCCTTTCTTCAGAGTGGACTCCATTTACTATTACTCTCCATGTCCTATTCTCTAGCCAATTCTTTACCCAGGCTGTCATCTAGGGACCCACTCCCAGGCTGGCTAACTTGTATATTAATCTTTTGTGTGGGACTGTGTCAAATGCCTTGCTAAAGTCTAGGTAGGCCATGTCCACAGCCCCTCCCTGATCTACTACTTTGGTCACCCAGCCAAAGAAATCTATCAGATTTGTCTGGCATGACCTTCCCGCTGTGAATCCATGCTGCCTTGGGTCACGTGCCCCTCTGGCTTCTAGATACTCGACAATTCTTTCCTTCAGAAGTGATTCCATCATTTTCCCTACCACTGAGGTTAAACTAACAGGTCTGTAGTTCCTGCTTCTGCCTTGCTCCCACTTTTGTGAAGGGAATCTCATCTGCCCTCCTCCAGTCCTCGGTACTACCCCATCCTCTCATGATTTGTTAAAGAGGGTAGTCAGTGGTGTCACTAGTTCTACCCTTAGTTATTTTAATTCTGGGATGAATCCCATCAGGCCCCATGCTTTGTCCACCTTCAGTTTTAGAGTTCTTTCAGAACCCTTTCTTCTGTAAATGGGCTGGTATCAACTTCTGTATCCAGAGTGTTTCTACTGTTTGTTTTAGGTACCTCCCCTCTTCCTTTGTAAATACTGAGCAAAAATATTTGTTTAATATCTCTGCCTTTTCACAGTCACCCTCTGCCCACCCTCCCTCCCTTTATTAAGCCTCACTATCCCTCCCTTGGTCTTCCTTGGCTCCTGATGTACCTACAAAGGTTTTATCCCCTTCTTAATTGAGTTGGCTATCTTTTCCTCGGTTTGGGCCTTTGCTGTTCTGACTGCCTTCCCAGCTTCCTTTTGCTTTAACTGATACAGTTCTCTGTCCTGCTCCTTCTGTGATTCCTTGTAGTTCCTGAATGCTTTATTTTTCTCTTGAACCTTCACTGCCACTTCCTTTGAGAACCATAGTGGTTTCTTACATCGTTTCATTTTATTTGCTTCACACAGTGATGGAAGTTTTTATTATTCCCCATTGTTCTTCCACCCCTCCTTCCTGCCCATTTGCTAGTGCATTCCTTAGGCACTCACCCATTTTGGCAAAGTCAGCCCTCCTAAAGTGCAGTACTTTTGCCTTTGTATGGCTTGACTCCATTGCTGTGTTTATTGTGAACCATAGTGTTCGATGATCGCTAATTCCCAGATGGCTACCCACTTCTACATCTGTGATCCTCTCTTCATCTCCATTTGAGAGAACCAGGTCTAAAATTGCTCCCTCTTGAGTGGGCTCCAGTACTAGTTGTCTAAGGCATGCCCCCCTGTAGGGCATCTAGAATAACCTCACTCTTCGAAGTGGCTGCTGCAACTGCACTCCAGTTAACATCTGGCATATTCAGATCACCCATCAGCAATATCTCCCCTTTATCTGCCATTCTAAGTATACTTTCTATCATTTCCTTGTCCATTTCCTCCCCCTGAGAAGGGAATCTGTATACAACCCCTGTGCGGATTGTGGTGCCATTGCTGGTCTCCAAATTTACCCACAGTGCTTCTTCTCCTCCCTGTTTACCCTTTTGGTCTATTGCTTTGATTCCTTCCCTTATGTAAAGAGCTACTCCTCCTCCTCCTCTTTTACCCTCCCTGTCCCTCCTGTAGATAGTGTATCCTGGTATGTTTACGTCCCAGTCATGGTTTTGTGTGTACCATGTTTCTGTGACTGCCACAATATCCAGATGTTCCTCCTCCATCAAGGCCACTAATTCAGGAAGCTTGTTACTCAGACTACAGGCATTGGTACTCATTGCTCTCCATTTTTTTGATGGCTTTACCTTCTGTTGCAGCATCCCCCACTGACCTTTCTACCACGGTCTTTTTCTCATTTAGTACCCTGTTTTATAGGGAGAGGCTGGGATTTTCCTGCTGCTTATCAGTGCCTCCCCCCCTGACTAGTTTAAAAGCTGCTTATCAGTGCCTTTGAATGGGAGGTTTCGACCTCTGCACCCAGCAAAGAGTGGACAGTGTCAGGTGTGTGGAAGACTGCTCACTCCTGGGCACAGATTCTCAGTGAGGAAGAAGAAAGGGGGCCTATGTGGCCTTGTGAAAAAGGAACTGGTACACATCCTCAAGCTCTTGCCTCAGAGGAACGCATGGAAGAGAGTGGTGATCCCACTGCCCTGGCTGTGCAAAAAGAAGCCAGGGATCCATTTTTTGTGTCGTTAAGAATGCATAGCTGGCAGAACCAGGACTGGTCACCCCCACACCAGGCCAGAGGCCTCAGGTTGACCAATGCTAGTAAACAGGAAAGACTGGTGCGTAGAAAAGCGAATGAAATCCATGAGATGTCCTTTCCTACCTTTCCTTGGAGAGTCTAGGAGGAGATTGAAAAAAGCAGGAAATCCTGGATTTGGGAAGAAGCAATGAAATGTTTGCATCCTGGTGCAAACAAGCATGTCAAGAACAGAATGTTTAAAGAAAAATACAGCCAGTGGAAAAGAGGCAGGACAATGTTTATGGACATTTTTCGAATAGTGGATGGAGAGGGATGTGAAACCTTTCACAGTGTGAATTATAAGCGCCTAGATGGGGTAATAATTCAGGCACCTGACCCGTTGTGCTATTGGCCACAATGCAAAGACCTTCCTGCGAATGTGCCCATACCTACCAAATGGAAAGCAGAGCAGTGGTAGCCAGTGCTGCCACTCCAGCCATTGCCGTACTTATGTTGTTCCACCAGTCTGGATGTCCAAGACTCAGGTGCCCCACATTTATCAGTTCTACAGTGTACTGGCTTTCCAGAATCCATTGACTGGCCCACCAGATGACTTCAGATCCAGAGAGGACACCAGACCAGCTGTATCCTGATTCATCGCCTGGGTATCGGATGACTTCAGACCAGCTGTTTTCCTTTTTGTTCCTGTTCCAAGGTTCCATCTCCAGAGATGATATCAACCCAGCAGTTTCCAGATGTGCCCTCCTGTCATTTTCCGGAATATGTTCGCCCAGCTGTATCGGAAGGATGCTGCCAGGGAGAGTCTTCAGCTGAGGACCAGATGTGGTATTGTGTTATTCTACAAAGGACTGGTAAATCCAGACTTTTCTATTCTTATGACATTGCAGTACACACACTACACTAGCAGACTCCAGATGTTTGAACTGTCCTCAAAGACTCTACCTTTCTAGACTTTGGCCTGCTAGAACTGTGCTTCACCGGGCTCCGGCCCAGGAGAGACTCTTTAATGGACTTGCCTTCGGGCACTGTGGTCACTAGATGGGACTTTTAGGGCACTCCATCCCCTAAATATGGTGTATTGTAAATAATGTAATTGTTTTCTACTGTTTTCTAATGTTTTATACTGTTTTTCCTACTTTTCTAAAAAAAAAAATCTTTTTTGGGATTCGCCAGTGTTTTGATGGTAGGGATTTAGATAGACTGTGTATGCAGATTAGGAGTGTGTGTTGTCTTTCTTTTTCTTGCAGGTGTTCCTGAAGAAGATAGAAGAGAAGACAAGAAGAAGAGGAGGAGGGACTCAGCGGAGTTCCTCAGTAGTACTTTAGAGTGCAGTGATTAAAGTACTGTTGTTGTTACTGTGTGTAACTTTTCCTTCCACAGGTATGGTTGTGGGTCGAGTGTGGGAGTAATGCACAGTGTATGGTATTAGCTCCTGGTATGTGGTTGCATGGTGTCCAGGGTCGGGGAGGTCCCCTGTTTGTTTCGTTTGGGAATTTTAAGTTAGAGGCAGACAGATTTTCCCTAGAGGGCTGGGGGGACAGACAGGCTGTGGCCCTGACCTGCAGTAGGGGTTGCAGTACTGATCTATTAGGACTATGCTCTGGACAATTCTACCGGAGCCACTAGGTACCCATAGTCAGCGGGTAGAGTAGAGGCTTATGCGTCAGCCGAAGGCCTCTAGGCCCTTAGTATTGTCCGCTTGTGCAGGCACATGGTAGGGGAGAAGGTAGCGCTACCTCCCCGTAGTCAACACATGGGTTGAGATGGCCTAAGCCGGGTGACTAATGACTGCGGACAGTCATTTTGCTGGCCCAGGGTGAGCGTAATCCCCCTGTTACCTGGGGTTACTAGAATCCCAGTAAGACCTAGTGGTAGGCAGGGAAGGCAGCTTGTGGAACTCCAGTTAAATGGATTTCACACTGTCTCAACCTGTTCTCAGTCTCAACTGAGACTGAGGGATGACATAATTTAGAATTGTCGCAGCTGCATAAGCCACACTGGAATGTTGCAGTTGGAGCTTAGAGTAGAACATTGGGGAATTTGAAGTCAATTCTGTTACAGTCAGTAGTAGAAGAGGTGCTCTGCTGTAAGCAGGCCCTTAAAGCTCTAAGCTCTGTCAAAGAGCTATTTTTTGTTGTATAGGTATGTGTTCTCACCTGAAGAGGAACACAAGAAGAGCACACTGAAGTGGTAGAGACTGCTTTCAGTGGTTCAGGGCCCCATCCCTGGGGGGATGGGGGGAAGGAATCAGACTGTTTCCACGGGCAACCCCCCTGGTCCAGCTAGGGGAAAAAAGAAGCTGCCTGAGTTAAGTCCGTGCTGAGGCACCAGAAGCTATGGACAAGAGTTCTTTGAGGAGAAAACACCTGTGGGGCACCTGCAACCAAGTGGTGAGTTCACTCTGCTAAAGGGCCATGTGTTTTCACCTGAATCAAGATTAAACTAAAGGGACTGTTACTGTGGGATCAGGAAAAGACAGCCAAGTACAGTTTGGAAGATGTGGGGATTGGACTGCTTAACTCTGTGGGGGGTCTAGAGTAATGGACACAGCCTCTTATTAAGTATGTTCAAGTTTAGCACAAATGGGATGTAAAGACAGTAGACTGACTGTGAATACATTTAAAAAGAACCTACACAGCAAAGTGTTTTAAAGGATGAGGTGTTACAGTCCAGAGAAATGGCCGGGTATGAATTGTGGGAGCGAGAGGTGGGAGACCCCCCCCATCAGTAGTAACCAAATTCACCTCTACGGATTTGCTCTGGGACACCTGTTGCTTTCTCTCAGGCACTTGGCCAGTGCCTGAGGAAAGTACTCAGATGTGGGATTGATGAGGAAGATTCCTTTATGGAGCAGAAGTGCTCATAGGTGGTTTAGGGAGCCACCAGTAAATATTTCCATGCTATATGGAAAGTGCCCAAGTGCTGGCAAGGGAGCCGAGCCAGGGAAAACCCAGAGCAGCATACAAGTTCGGGCTGTGTGCCCAGTGTGTTTCAGAGTCAGAGGGCTAACGTGATGAGGATGTTTTCTGGTTTCCTTAAATCTCCATTACCAGGAGTGTAACCCTGTGGGGGTCCATCTATGCTTTGTTTATTCTGTTGGATGTGAATAAAAGCCACATTTTAGAATCCCACTTCTGGTATTGGACATTACAGTTATTGCCTCCTTTGTCTGGTTACTTGGGTGCCCCTGTTGCAGAGTAGTCAAACCTAGCCAATGTGCCGAGTGACATATTCCTCCCCGAACCCAGCCCCCCAGGTAGAGCTGTCAAGATAGAAACGGCATACCTGGATGGGGGTTACATATTGTTACCTTTTTGTCTTGTACTATACTGTATATTTGTTTTAATTTTTTGTTTCTGTTTCTTTAATAAAAAATTCCCCTATTCTTTTCAAGAAGTGCCATGGGATCTTTAACATTCACCTGAACTCCCACCAGTACAGGCAGATGGGACCTCAGTTTAAAGTCTCATCTGAAGGATGGCATCTCAGAAGTGCAGCACCATCCTCATGCTACACTGCAGTGTCAGTATTGGGATTTAACGCAAATGCCTGGTGTGGGGATAGAATCCATAGCCTTCTGATCTCCTGGCCTCAGACGCGAGTGTGCTACCTGCTGAGCCACTGACACTGACAATATTGAAATCACTCTGTATGATTTGGGGAGGGTAGAGGGTTTGTTGGGTTTGAGAATTGCCGATACTGTTGAAAATTGCCGGGGGGGGGGTCATCTCCTTTATGAACTGTGGAGTAGGCCTGTAGGAGTGGTGATAGTAAACCCTCTTTAAAGGTTTTAAAAAATTCAGCCGGATTCTGCCCCGGTGGCATGGAGGGCTGAGGCATTCATGCCTTACATTCTGCCATGCTGGCAACCCATGTTCACAGTGTGAGTGGGTTGTCGGAGGGTCAGACGAGGAGAAAGAGGACTGCATACCTGAAGGACTGCCCTCCTCTCCCGGGTAGGGTGGTTTGGCAGTCCTGCCACATGACTGCCCCCAAGTGGAAGCCTAAGGACAGGATGAGTTAGGGATGCCAAAGGAAGGGAGGGTGCTGTGGGACTTCTGCAATGTGCATGCACCTCCACACACACACGCTGATGTGTGCACCTTAGCAGGCTCTGCAGCCGGTGGCTGGACATAACCGCAGCCCTATGGCAGCAGGGCACAAGATGAAGGTAAGTCCTGGGGGACCCGGGGTGATGGGGCTGGGGGGCGGTCAGAAGGGGGCAGCCGGGGACAGAGGAGATAAAATGGAAATAAAAACAAAATAAATTCATCTGGACATCCATCCGATCCAGAGCATTTACCTGATTTAGTATGGGTTACATAGAAACATAGAAACTGATGGCAGATAAGGACTGCTAGGCCCATCCAGTCTGCCCATATTCCCTACCTGCATCAGCGGCCGCTGCCCTACTTCATCATTGGCTTTAGTCTCTCCTTCCCACCTCTAGGTTTTCTTTATGCCTATCCCATGCATGTTTGAATCCCCCCACTGTGCTAGCCCACACCACCTCCTGGGATAGGCTATTCCATGCATCCACCAACCCTTCTGTGAAGAAAAACTTCCTCACATTCCCCTTTATTCTGCCCCCCTCCAATCTCATATTATGCTCCCTCATTCTTGTACGTCTTCTATAAAGTAAGATGTCACCCACTTGTACTTTGTTTATGCCCTTAAGATACTTGTAGGTTTCTATTAGATCTCCCCATTCCCTCCTCTCTTCCAGTGTATACATATTGAGGTCTTTTAATCTCTCCTCCTACCGTATGTCTTCTGGTGCAAGCACCTGCACCTTCTTAGTCGCCCTTCTCTGAACCGCCTCCACCCTATGTCCTTACGAAGATGCAACCTCCAGAACTATACATCGTACTCCAGATGAGGTCTCACCAGTGTTTTGTACAGTAGTATCACTACCTCCCTTTTTCTGCTAGTGATAACCCTTTCTATGCACCCCAACATGCCATTGGCCCTTCCCTCAGCCTTTGTACACTGTTTGACTACATTTAGGTCATCTGAGATGATTATTCCTCAATCCCTTTCTTTCCTGGTTACCGTCAGCTACTCCCCCCCATCCTGTAACTCTCCGCAGGGTTTCTGCGCCCCAGGTGCATGATTTTGCACTTCTTTGCATTAAATTTTAGTTGCCACACTTTGGACCATTTCTCCAGCTTTCCTAGGTCCCTCCTCATTTTCTTGACCCCATCTGGAATGTTTACCCTGTTGCAGATTTTGGTGTCATCTGCGAATAGGCAAATCTTCTCTTCCAGCCCTTCAGCAGTGTCACTAATTAAGACATTACAAAGAACTGGCCCCAGGACTGATCTTTGAGGTACCCAACTGGTCACTCCCCTTTCCTCAGATTGGATCACATTTAATACCACCCTCTGCTTTCTGTCCCTCAACCAATTTCTAACCCAGTTCCCCACCTTGTGGCCCACACCCAGGCTACCCAACTTGTTAACCAGCCTTTTATGTGGAACAGTGTTGAAGGCCTTGCTAAAACTGAGGAAGGTGAGATCCTCCACTCCCTCCTGATCCACCTCCTTTATCACCCAGTCAAAAAAGTCTATCAGATTTGTTTGACATGAACTTCCTGCTGCGAATCCATGCTGCCTTGGATCCTGTGCTCTGTTGGATTCCAAGTGTTCCACAATCCTTTCCTTAAGCAGTGCCTCCATAATCTTGCCTACTACTGAGGTGAGGCTGACCGGCCTATAGTTTCCTGCTTCCACTTTGTGAAGAGGGACTACATGTGCCCTCCTCCAGTCCTCTGGAACCACTGCTGTACTGAGTGACTCATTAAACAGGGCTGTCAGCGGTGCTGCTAGCATCATCCATATTGCCTTTAATATCCTAGGGTGTACACCATCTGGTCCCATTGCTTTGTCCACACTCAGTTTTGTGAGTTCCTCTAGGACTCTCTCTTCTGTAAATGGACTGGTGTTCACCTCCCTCCCCCTTTTGTTTCTGATGCATTGTTATGGTCCCTGTCCCTCCCCCTCTTCAGTGAATACTGAACAAAAGTATTTATTCAGTATTGACGCTTTTTCTAGATCTTCCTCCATACACTCCCCTTCATCCCCTCTGAGCCTTAAAATCCCACCCTGGCCTTCCTTCTTTCACTAATGTACCTATAGAATATCTTGCCCCCTTTCTTTACCATCTGTGCTAATCTTTTCTCTATTTGTGTCTTTACACTCCTAACTGCTTTCCCTGCTTCCCTTTGTCTATTTAGGTACACTGCTCTATCCTCTTCCTTCTGTGACTCCTTGTATTTTCTGAAAGGCACCTTTTTGGCCCTTACTTTCTCTGCCACCTCCTTTGAGAACCATAGTGGTTTATTCCTTCTCTTGCTCTTGTTTCTCAGCCTATTGCACTGATTTGTCACCTCCACTATGGCTCCTTTTAGGTGTGCCCACTGCTCCTCAACCCCCCTCCTGCATCCTTCCTCACCAGGGCTTCTCTGATACATATCCCCATCCTAACAAAGTTCACCCTCCTGAAATCTAAGACCCTCGCCTTTGTGTGGCTCGACTGCAACACTGTACCTATATTAAATCATACTGTGTGGTGGTCACTGGATCCTTGGTGGCTATCCACCCAGATTTCCATGATTCAATCTCCATTGGTTGGTACCAGGTCCAGAATTGCCTTGTCCCTGGTGGGCACTGGTGCTAACTGCCTGAGTCCTGCCCCCTGCAAGGATTCCATGATGCCTCTGCTCCTGGCTGAGGCAGCCACTGGGATGGTCCAATCTACATCTGGCACATTAAAACTGCCCAGCAGCAGTACCTCCCCTTTTGCTGCCATTCTGTGTATTTCTTCCACTACTGCCCTAGCTATTCACCTCCTCTCCCTGTGCTGGAGGCCTGTAGATCACTCCTGTGTGAATTGCTGTGCCATTGCCTGACTCAAGGGTGACCCACAGTGCCTTGGCCTACCCCTACCTACCCTGTACTGCCAATGCTTTAATACCTTTCCTGACGTAAAGGGCCACCACTACCCCTTTTTACCCTCCCAGTCCCTCCTGAATACAGCATAACCTGGTACACTTACCTCCCAGTCATGGTTGCCAGTGTACCACATCTCAGCAATTGCCACTATGTCCAGGTAAGCCTCTGCCATCAAGGCCAACAGGCCTGGGATTTTATTTCCCAAACTGCAGGCATTTGTATACATGGCTTTCCATGTTTCATTGCCTGCCCACATTTTATTCCCACTTTTGCCTTCTTGTTCCCTCTTTACAGCTCTGTTTTTTTTCTTTTATTGCCTCAATTCCTCTGCCATACCCCTTATAACAAGTTCAGGTATATCTGTCAACAATCTATCCTCCTGATCTTCTCTGCTGGCTTCTCTAACCTGTAGGGGTTGGCTGCTTGAGACTCATTGCTCCCATCTGTCCCCCTCTTGACTAGTTTAAATGTTTGCCTAGGAAGCATTTAAACCATTCACTGAAGACCACTGTCCCCTCCCTGGACGGATGAAGGCCATCACCCTTGTACAGGCCCACTTTGTTCCAGGTGGGTCCAAAGTCCCCAATTAACCTAAAACCCTTTTCTCTGCACCAGCCCTCCAACCAAGTGTTGAACTTTCTGATACAGAGATTTCTAGCCTTCTCCCTGCTGTGAACTGGCAGCACCTCCGAGAATGTCATGGAGCCAGCTACTTCCCCCCGGCACCTTCATAACTCCCTGAAGTCCTCCTGCACCTGCTCTATGCTTGCCTCTTCCCTGGCTAGGTCATTTGTCCCCAGATAGACAATGACCTCCAGCCCCTCCCCTTGCTAGCACTGTAGTGATTCTCTAGATCCGTCCCCCTTCCCTCAAAGCTGTGCCTCCTGAAAGGCACTTGACCTCCCTCTTCACCTTGCTACCTGTGCCCAGATCCATTCTCCGTACTATCGAGTCCCCCACCAGAAGTAGCTTCCTCTTCCTCTGGAGTCCTCTACCTCCCAGCCCTGGGTCTCCCTCCTGGAGGACCTGCTCATCCTCCCTGGTTGCAACCTCGGGTTCCCTTATGGAACTCTGCCATTCTTGCTGCTCCAGGGTTAATGCATGTGTTAATTCTTTTTGCAAGATTGGGGTGATCAGGCTGCAACTCTGGGCCTCTGTTAATGTAGGAAGATGTAGGGAAGCGAATAACTTATCATAGTACTGTTGGTCTGGTTCCGGGTCTTGTTTATAAAGCTGGGCATAATAATTTGTTAACACTTGTAGTAGTTGTGAAGTTGTGAAGACTTTTTTCTGTGTAATCAGGTCTTTTAGTTTGATTACAGCAGCTCCAACATTTTATTGTCTTACATGAAATGCAAATAATTTTGTGGCTTTTGGGTTGCCATTGTAATATTTTTGTTTTAAATACTGTAATGCCAGGTCTGTCTTTGTATTTAAGATATACTAGGATTCATACTAGGAAAAGAAGGGAGCGAGAAGGCGAGTGCCCATATAGCTCCTAAAATATCCTGAATTTTGTTTTGTGTTAGTTTGATCAGGGGGAGCATGGGAAAATCTCCCTGCTGATGTGCTAATTAACAAAACTGCATATCTTCTGTTAGCTGTTTTAATTTAGCTTCTCTAAGTTTCTTAGATTGTGAGGCATAGGGAATTATTTCTCCCCGGAGAACTGTTTTGAGTGTGTCCCACATTATAGTGGGAGTTGCTTCCGAGGAATTATTCTGCTGTAAAATTGTGGGGATTTTTTCCTTTATTAATTCTACAAATTGGGGGTTTAACAATGCTAGGTTAAATCTCCAGTTTTTTTTTTTTTTTCTTGATGCACTTCTAAAGTTAAAGAGGCATGGTCTGAGTGAGTAATATTGGCCCAGTCTGACAATTCTGAACAGCCGAGATATGTTCTATAGCTGTGAAAAAGTAGTCTAGTCTAGAATACATTTTATGAGCATGGGAGTAAAACGTGTATCTTCTTTGCTGGGCATTACGATATCTCCAAATATCAGTGAGGCATAGCTCCAGGAGTAATTTTTTAAAGTACTTTTGAGCCGAGGAGGTTTTTATGGCTCGAGTTGAGGTCATATCTAAGCTCAGGTCCAAAATCATGTTTATGTCCCCCCCCCAATAGAAGTATTCTCTTTTTGAGTTTTAAAATCTGATTAAACAGTAAATGGAGAGATGAGGAATCAGCCCTTGGGGCAAATAGAGATTTACTAGAACATAATGAAGGCCTAATAGTTGTCTTACCACAATTACCATGCAACCTGCTGGGTCCATACAGATTGTTTCTGGTTCAAAAGGAGAATGTTTAGGTATCAGGGTTTCCACTCCCCACCTTCTCCACGATTGATAATTGTAGTAAACTCTTTTGAAACCAAATTTAAGTAATTCTTCATGCTCTGGTGCAGACAGGTGAGTTTCTTGTAGCATAATCACTGCTGGTTTTGTTTTTTTGAGGGATGAAAGTACTTTAGCTCACTTAACAAATTGTGTTAACCCATTTACATTTTGGGAAACAGTTTTAAATTGCAACATCATCTCTGCAACACATTACTTCCAATAGCTTCTTACGAAGTCCTTACTATCCTTTGCTAACCTGACACAAAATGGCCACCAGGAGATAATGAGTTAAGATGGGTTAATAGCAGTAACTGTGCTGGTGACCGATCT
Source organism: Neoceratodus forsteri (assembly GCA_016271365.2). Classification (NCBI taxonomy): domain Eukaryota; kingdom Metazoa; phylum Chordata; order Ceratodontiformes; family Ceratodontidae; genus Neoceratodus; species Neoceratodus forsteri. The sequence continues at coordinate 876,139,741 of CM028132.1, read as the reverse complement.
GTTCTCCCTTTAATACATAGGAGCAGGTTTAATGCTACATATCTTAATATTCCTATTCTACGGTTTGCTAAGTAAAAAGACAGATACTGATATAGTATGCTGGATTGTCCAAACGTGAATAGTAAAAACCATTAATTAAACAGTCCCAGTTGTGAACAACCTGGAATAAAATTATTATAATATAGTAGATGTGAATTTCCATCAAGGGGGTGCAAACAATTGCATACCCCTGTTTCTTCAATAACTGCTCCCAGTTTACTAACAGCCTGTCTAAGAGGGAGATCAGTTGCTGGGATAACATCCTACAAGCTTCTCTGAGAAGGAGATAATCCCCAAAGGAGAATCACCCCCATGGATATCCGTTAATAGAGGTACAATGTTTAAACAGCTTAGTGACACCAGGAGGACCTGAAGGAAGTCCCAGTGCCCAGCTGTACTGGTAGGGTATTGCATCCTGCCAAGTCCCAGTGGCAGGGACCAAATACATTTAGACAATACCCATTTCTGCAACAATAAAATGGTCAGAGGTGTAAGCAGTGCATGGTACGACGAGCTGCTATATTATGCTTGCATTAGAAAACACACATTTTTATTTGTCATATAACCAATTTAAAACTGCAGAAAAAACAGCTAGTTATTTTGTTAGCATGTCTGTTCAGAAAGGGAGAGGAAGCATAAATAAGAGACATAATGAAAATCTTAACTACTCATCTCCCACAGGTCACAAAAATGAAGAGGGTCGGGTCATCTATGCATCATAGTCTTTACAGATAATTCACGTTATTGTCAATTCAAAGATTCATGTGAAGAAAAGGAAAACCTATTGTGTATTTAGAATGTTTAACAGATTCCTGAAAGTTAAAAGGCAGTGGAGCTTGAAACCCCCAGTTCCATATAGCGGTTGCTAGACGGCGCCAAATGTATAGTTTCTACCATTTCATATAATTTGAAAGCCATGTTGCCTATGGAATTTCTCTGCTCAGTGTAGAGAATGCAGAGTGATAGCTGTGATGTTCATTAGCCCCCCAAAATATGCTCTTGGCAGCCTTGTCCATCGGGGGGGCAGTCCCACCATTGCAGCTTGCCTTAAAAGGAGAGAGGAAGAGAAGCCGAGCCAGGCGCTATCTCCCGTACACCATCTTTGGCCATTGATGACATGGGAAGCCCTGTTCATGAAGGCTGTTATCGCTGTAAGTTGATCATCTCACTTAAGGCTGGGTGGTAATATAGTAAGAGGGAGCTGGGTTTCCTTAAAGTGAAAACCTACATCGCAAGCATCCCACTGCAACTCCTAACCAACATAACTTCCAATTTGATATATTCAAGGTGCTGCTTAACAGGGATTTAACAGTTGGACTTCAGGGAAGTTTCTCTTAACTATGGCCGATCAGAACCATTCAGTGGGCTGCAACTGATAGGGAAAGACGTGGCTCCAATTGAAAAGTGCTTAGGCCAATGGTAGGGGGACATGGACGTACAAAACTGGGCCAACCTCCTCTCCACTTGCCCTGGCTTTGAAGCCCCCCCTCCCTGAATCCCAGCTGCCACAAAGCTGCTTTTTGAGTCTTACCTAGAGCTGTGTTGTATATACATCTGCAGCTTGAGTCTCACCTGGTTACCTGATAGTTATTATATAAAGTATAAGAGTGAGTGAACTTCATTCATTAGGAAGTAGAAAGTACTTCTATTGCTGCATGTGATTTCAATTTGGACAACAGCTGTTGGAGAATTGGTTGAGTTTGTTGTTTTTTAACAGATTTCTCCCTAGAGATTTTTCATATCGGGCCTCTGGGTTGACGGGGTGGTAGTGGCATGTTGGGTGTGCTGGACTTGGGCTGTGGACAGATGCCTCTCTGCAACAGATCTTGAGCAGCTTCCTCTGCCAAACTGCATGTTTTTTGTCCTTCAGGGAATTGTACCATTAGTTGTGCTGGATAAGGAACTAAAGTTTGCTCTTCCTGAGAATTTTTAATAGTGGAATGTATGCCCTTCTCTTGCTCATTATCTCAGGAAAATAATCATTGTCCACGTAGAGATTGTGCGACTCATATTTAAGGACTTTTTGCTGACAGGCTCTGTGTAAAATGTCCTGCTTGACAGTGTATTTTAGAAAATATACTTTGACAGAGCATGTTCGTGCATTTGGGTGGGTTGGTCGGCTTTGGACTGAGAACACAGTGTGCTCTCTGGATGTCTAATTCCAGGTCAGCTGGGAAGAGAGAAGACCGACTGCAAATACTGTTGTAGGAACGGAGTGATTTGTTGTCCTTCTACGTCCTTGTAAGTGCCAGAGATGCGAAGGTTATTTCTACAGGACCATGATCCTTGAGTTTATGTTGGAGGTGCTCACTGTTTTCGATTAATTGCGCCACCATATGTTCTAGCAAAGAGATTCCGGCGTCATTCATTAACATTCGTTGGTCGGCATAATTAAGGTGGTTTTTAAGCTCTGATACTTTTCTGGCTAGAATATCTACTTTTTCCGTCATTTCTGCTCAAAAAGCTTTTAAGTTCATTCAGAATAGTGTCTAATTTGTTTCCCCTTTTTAGGTGATTTCAGAGGTTTTGAAGAAGGAGCTACGTTTAGAGCGGGGCTGGTTGGGTGTTACCGAGGCCTCACTGTCAGAGCCGGAACTGTTGTATCCTGCGCTATCCTCCTGATCTGCAGCAGTTTTGGGCAGACTTGTTTTCACCATAGTGATTACAACAAGGTAACCTCCCATAACAGTAGTTTTGAGCTCATTTTTGTTGCTTTGTAGAGGTTAATTTTGATTCTCATCACAGTGCTCCACACTTAGCCCACCATTCACTCCGATGATGTCACTGGAAGTCGGTGCATCAGTTTCAACTGAGTTAGAGCTGCAAACTACAAATTCTTCAATTAGAGCTACTTGCAAAGGTGTTAGAGCTTCAGAAGATTAAGATCCAAGCCAGCCCAGTGAGGAGGGTTGAGGCGCTTGGCGCCTTACCGCCTGCCATGCCAGCAACCCGTGTTTGCATGTGAATTTGGGTTGTCGGCAATCAGCCAGGTAGGGAGAGGATCGAGCATCTGGAGGACTGCTCTCCCAGGATGGGTGACTTGTCATTCCTGATGAATGACTGCCACAAGGTGGAGGCCTGATAGCAGTGCGGGTCTAGGATTGCAACGAAGGAGGGTGCTGCGGAACTCCGCAGTGTGCACGTGCCTCCATGGATGCACGCTGATGTGCACACCCCAGCAATGGTGAGGGTCGGTGGGAGATCATGGAAAACAACAGGGTGCTAGCATGCTCCATGATGCCCGGAACAGGCTGAATCGAGCCCTCTCAAGTGGGAAAGCCAAAGCCTTGCCTGCTAGCCCCCCCCCCAAGAAAAAAAGCTATATGGAAAAAGAAATGAAGACAAAGATCATGTAATTTTCCACTTTTTTTTTTTGAATGATGGTTAGAGCCTTTATTTACGTTACACTAGTCTTCCTCGATGTCAAATAACTTCCATGTAAGCCATTGTTCATAGCTTGTAAAGTGCTTTTGGATACATTCTATACGATAGGTACTATATAAAAACAAATTACTTTCCTTGCATCTATATACCATAAAAGGGAGTGAGCAGACACTCTCCCGGTGCATTCTGGTACATACTCATGTGCACCTCTGAGGCAGAGCTACAGGGAGGCAGGCACCCATCCTGGTGGCCCCGGAGTGGCGCCAATCTGAACAGGTGAGGTGACAAATGGGAGCAGAATAGGTGACAAAACTGCAAGACATGGTCCCTCTCACTTAACAGATGGGACAATAGAGCTCACTCATACACACATGCAAGTGTGAAGTGCCTGCCCTTAGGCTTAATTGTTTTGAGGACTAGCGTAAAAAAAATCTGAATAGCAGTTGTACCACAGGTTATAACACTAAAATCTTTGACAAAGAGAGACATTTGACACTGCACACTCATTCTGAATGTAGGATTGTGACGAAACCTCCGACTGCGGGTGTTTGCGAGACAGGATCGCAGCAACCCTGCATTTGGTGAGTGTGGCTGCTGACCAAGCGTGGGGGGAGGGGTGCAATTCCAAATTCCCCACAAGAAAAGAAGGTAAACGGAGAGTTGACTGGGGAGCCAAGAGATTGCATCTGAGGGCTTTTGGAATCTGCTGCTTACCGTGGTCTTTCGGGTCTGGCAGTGGCATTATCCCATTCTGTTTTAATGATTAGCTGCCGTTTGTGTGCTGCTAGCATTCATTTTGTAATGTCACCAGGCCTTTTCTCTGATCTGAAAACTACTTGGATGAAGCCAGCACTGGAAGAGGAGAGAGAGACCATTTGTGGATGCCTGGGAGCAGAGGAGAAGCATATCACAGGACAGGTTGGAAAATCATCTTTGAAGCAGTGGCAGGAGTCAGGAGAAGGTGTTTCTTGGTGCCTATAACTGGAATCTGCTGTTGTTTTTCTGTATGACCATTTCACATAACTTATCCTGGTTAAGGTCCTGGGGGATTGAACATTATGTGAGACGACTGTTGGAGTGAACACAGGGGAGGGGTGGAACACTGCAAACAAAACTCTTTTGCCTGTGACTGTCTCATAAAACATCCAATGACTTAAAAGGTAAGGCTAATTAACTTAGCCTGGTTAAAGTTTTGGAAGCTAAACACAGCGTCGGTGGCTGGTAGAGTGACCGCCGATGGGGGAAGGTTTGCTGCAAACAAAACTTAGCCTGCCTGTCCCATACAACAAATATGGTTGCCACTAAAAGGCAACCTGAATTGTCAGGGGGATTCACTGGAAATTGACGGGGGAGGGTGTAGATTGGCTAGGCTGGGGGGAGGGTAAGTTGGAATCAGGAAGGGGGGAGTAGGAGAAGAGGACAGGTAGGAGGAGGGGTTAGATCAGTAGGGAAGGTAGTGGGGAGGTACTATGACATCAGGTGAGAGTCAAATAACAAAGGGGAAGTTTGACTCAGGGATTAGCCAAGGTGAGGGGATTGGCCAAGAGGAGGGGCCAAGGCAAGGTGTCCTGAGAGGGTATAAGAATGAAAGCAGGACACAGATCCCCCCTTCTTTTGCTGGGATTCACACAGATTATACCCACCCACCCACTCTGGGAGAAGTTTGTAGGAGCAGGGTATTAAGACAAGGATGTTGGGGATGGGGGGGAGAGGGTTGGGGCACAAAGGGTAGAGGAAGGAAGAGGAGAGTGAAGGAATGGGGTTACCGGAAGAGGGCAGCTAAGGTGTGTCACAGCGGATAGAGAGGCCTGGGAAAGGCAGGAGTGGGGATGACGGAATGAAGGGCTGCCTAAAAGAGGGCAATGGTGACTCATTGGTGAATGTGACGGTGAAAAGGGAAGGGGAGAAGGGTTGCTGTGAGAGGGCAACATCATAAATCATAGGGCGGCCAGGGCAGCTGGGAGACAGGCGGTGGGTAGACAGCCAAATGGAGGAGAAGGTGGGGCAAAAAGGGGGGGAAGGGGGTTATAGATGGGGGTAGGGGTGGGGGGAATCAGGCAGGCTGGTTAAGTGCACCCAGCTGTGACTGCAACATGACAAAGAAGAAGAGTCTAAAGAACTGGGGGGTTGGGTTTAGTGATGCCCAGACACAGGTTGGAGGAACTGAATTTGGTTCACATTAAGCAGAAGGGGTGTTGAGTTCCGCACATCCAGACCCCAAGAAGATTTCATCAAAAGAAGTGCAATATGATGCAAGTTGGGACCGAGTTTTACAGAATAAAATAGACTTAATAAGTGTATAAGAAGAATGGTTTGGAGAATGTATATATTGTAAACAAAATGATGATTTGTGGTGTTATGTTGAAGGGGTGATTTTGTAAAGGAAATAAATTAATTGCCAATCGAGCAACCACTATATTTGAGTCTGTGCGTCATTTCTGAGGGGATCTCCCTCCGACAACTAGTAGTTAACAGTTTAAAAGAGGACAGGTAGGGGGAAGGGTTAGATCAGTAGGGAAGGTAGTGGGGAGGTACTATGACATCAGGTGCTATCTCTGCAAAGCAGTGTGCAAAAGATGGAGATTAGTGCCCAAGAGGTGGATAAGCAGAAAAGGGGCAAAATTCAGCAGAAGGGCAGACAGCAAGGAGAACCAGGGATAAATAACAACCAAGGAAGGGGCTGGAGTAGAACAGTGAAGCAGTCTAGGGAGGTCAAATCATGGAAAGCCATGTGTGCAAATGCCAGAGCCTTAGCAACAAGATGGAAGATCTGGAGGCTGTCATGGTACAGTCAGACCTGGACATTGTGGCCATCACTGAAACCTGGTGTAATGACAACCATGACTGGGAGATGGCCATACCAAGCCACAACATATTCAGAAGAGACAGAGCAGGCAGGAAGGGAGGAGGAGTGGCACTGTATGAAAAATGACATAAGAGCCACAGAGATCCAGGAGGAACAAAATGGGGAGAGATACTGTGGGTTAGCTGGAAAGGAAAATAAGGACAGCCATCCGCACAGGTGTGGTCTATAGACCATCTGCCCAGGAGGAAGAAACAGATGAGGGAGCTGATGCTAGCCATCCAAAGGATGGCAGACAAGGGTGAGTAGTACTGGTTGGAGACTCAATATTCCAGATGTGGACTGGAGCATCCCAGCAGCAGCATCAACTAGGAGCAGATTTATCCTGGACTCCTTCAGGTGCCTTCCTCAAGCAACTGGTCATGGAACCAACTCGGCAGAAGGCAATACTGGACCTTGTGCTCTGAAACAGGGACAGTGTGATGGGGTAACAGTGGGGAGCACCTGGGTAACAGTAACCACCAGTCACTGTGGTTTGAAATCACAGAAAGAGCAGAACCAAACCACACAAAAACACGTATCCTGGATTTTAGGGGGCAGACTTTGGGAAAATGGGAGATACTTGAAAGAGGCATTAAGGGAATGGGACAGGAATCAGGGTTGAGGAACAGTGGGCAGTATTTAAAATGGGGATTACAAGAACAACAGAATTATGCATTAAGCAGGTTAGCAAGAGGAAAAGGAAGAGGAGACCATTATGGTTTTCCAAAGAGGTATCAAAGAAAGTGAAAGCAAAAGATTGCATTCAGGCAATACAAAAGACACAGGCAGAAGGGATAGGGAGAAGTACCAGGAGAAGCAAAGGGAGGCAGGGAGGTCAGTAAGGAAGCCAAAGCTCAGACAGAAGAACACATTGCAAATCAGTGGGTAAAGGGACAAAACCTTTTACAGGTACATAAGTGAAAAAGAAAAGACAAAGGGAGGATAGTGAGACTGAAGGGGAGGATGGGAGCCGATGGAGGATGACAACAGTAAAGCTGACATATTGAACAGGTATTTCTGCTCAGTCTTTACTGAGGAAGAGGGGTAATGGGTCTGAAGGAGTACAAGGGTGAGAATGGTGCAGAAATGGACACAAGTCCCTTTACAGAAAAGGGTCCTGAAGGAACTGGAAGTAATAAGAGTTGATAAAGCAATGGGGCCAGATGGGGTGCACCCAGGATCTTAAGAACTAAGAGAGGTGGTGGCTGAACCTCTGGCTATCCCCTATTGCTGATCACTGGAAACAGGGAAGTACCCAAAGACTGGAGGACAGCAGATGTAGTCCCCTTATACAAAGTGGGAACAAAGAGGAAGCAGGGAACTACAGACCAGTCAGCCTCACCTCGGTGATGGGGAAGATCATGGAAGCACTACTGAAGGAGAGATTGGTGGAACATCTGGTTGTCAATGGACTACAGGACCCAATGCAGCATGGTTTCACGGGGGAGGTCATGTCAGACCAACCTCATTGAATTTTTTGACTGGGTGACTAGGGAGGTGGATCAGGGGAGGGCAGTGGACATGACCTATCTGGACTTCAGCAAGGCCTTTGACACTGTGCCACATAGAAGACTATTACACAAACTGGGGAATATGGGTGTGGGCAGGACAGTAGTGTGGTGGGTAGGTAACTGGCTGGGTGGCAGGACACAGAGGGTGGTGGTAAAATGGCTGTCACTCCACATAGGAAGAGTGACCAGTGGGGTACCACAGGGATCAGTGCTGGGACCGGTCCTATTCAACATCTTCATCAGTGACATTGCAGGGATCTAAAGGCAGAATTTCACTGTTAGCTGATGACACAAAGCTCTGTAACAGAGTAGACACACCAGAGGTGTAGACAGAATGAAGCGACCTGCAGAAACTTGAAGAATGGTCAGGGTTTGGCAGTTGAAATTCAATGCAAAAGAGTGCAAGATAATGCGTATGGGGCACAAAACCCTGGCACAATATATCAGTTGGAGGTGAGGATATAGCATGCACCAAGCAGGAAAGGGATCTTGAGGTTGTCATCTCTGATGACCTCAGGTAGGGAAACAGTGTGACAAGGCAGCAGGTAAAGCAAATAGGATGCTGGGATGTATAGGCAGGCATCACCAGCAGGAAAAGAGGAGGTCATAATTCCGCTATACAAGACACTAGTGAGGCCTCACCTGAGTACAGTGTACAATTCTGGAGACCATACCTACGTAAGGACATAGACAGGGTAGAGAAGGTTCAGAGGAGGGCAACAAAGATGGTGCATGGATTGCATCACAAGTCCTATGAAGACAGGTTGAAGGAACTGAACATGTACTACCTGGAGGAGAGAGGTGGGAGAGGATATGATAGAGACATACAAGTATCTTACAGGAGGAACAGGGTGCAGGAAAACACTATTTTTAAGTGAAAAAGATGTTCCAGGACTAGAGGCATGGGATGAAGTTGGAGGAGGGACGATTCAGAGGAAACATGAGAAAATTTCTTCACAGAACAGGTGGTGGACAAGTGGAACACCCTGCCAGAAGAAGTGGTGGGGGCAGAAACAATCACGGGATTTAAGAACGCATGGGATAGACATAAAGAAAATCTAGAGGTCAGGGGTAAGGGGAAACAGACTTCTAGGAAAACAGACTGAACTTACAAGCTCAAATGGGCAGACTGGGTGGGCCATAGGCCCTTATCTGCCGACACTGTCTATGTATCTATGCATCTATGTAAAAGGTAAGGGTATTGTCCTAGAGGTTAAATATGATGTTGGCAGTTGGCAGAGTAACTGTAGGGAGGGCTGCTGCAAACAAACACAGTGCTTTTTTTTACTGTTATTCTCTATCCCAGAGCCCGCTGCCTCTTCCAATACTCCCCATGCTGAAACTGTGTATTCTTGTGTCTTTATTTCCATTCAGGAACTACTCCTTGGTTTGGGTTCCACATGCTAAACTTTCCTGTGTAAGTTGCATCATCATCCACTGTCTAGTGCTGCCTTTTCTGTACATTTTTGGATTTCCCAAGCAGCATTTGCTTGTTGCATAAACAGAGAGCTTGCTGCTTCTATAGTTCCATGTGGGTATAGCTTTGCTAAGTCAAGAAATACCAGTACAGTTTCTGTGACAAGAATTAGTATCATTATGGGGTAATTTCTAGATTCAAAGGGACACCCAGCCTCTGTACATCGAATTTGGAGCTATTTTGTAACTGTGTGTGTAAATAAATATGCCCTCATAGTTAAGGTGTGAGTAGCAAAAAATGCATGTCGGTGGTTCACACCAGAATTAAATCTGCATTGACTGAGAGAGACAACCTATGGAAAAAAGCACGCAAAACCCAGACCTCTACAGACTGGTGCCAGTTCAAGAGGGCAAGAAACTCATGCACTAGAATCGCTAGAGACACAAAAGCTGCTTACTATCATTCTGAATTTCTCTCTGCCTCCAAAAATCCAAGAAAATTTTGGAAAACCATCAAGGATTTGTCCGGTCACAAGCACGGTGGCTCATTACCTGATGAGATTTCTTTAAACAATAACACCATCAGTGATAGATTGAAAATTCTGAATGCTTTCAATAATCATTTTGTGACTGTAGGCTTAGCTTTTGACAATTACCCTGCAAATTTGATACGCTCCCAGGTGAATAATCAAGGTGCTGATCCCAGCATCACTGACTCAGTCTTCTCCTTGCGTCCTACTACTCTGAAAGAAGTTGAAGACCTGTTACTAAAATTAGACGTAAAAAAAAGTGCTGGTGCGGATACCCTGGACCCATATTTTCTGAAGGTGGCCATCCATGTGCTAGGCGTTCCCATAACCCATTTAGTCAACCTATCACTGACCCAAGGATTCATTCCCTCGATCTGGAAAACAGCGCACATCATACCCCTGTTCAAGTCCGGAAATCCCTGTGATCTAAATAATTACAGACTGACCTCAATTCTCCCTGTTCTGTTGAAATTATTGGAAAAAGTAGTAAGCATCCAACTGAGGCAGTACCTAGAAGCTAAGAGCCTACTAAATCCTGTCCAATCAGGGTTCAGAGCTAAACATAGCACCATCACAGCACTTGCCAAAGTGAGTAATGATTAGCAAAGAGAGCTTGACAACAGGAATTACACTTGTGCTGTGTTCTTGTACCTGAGTAAGGCCTTCAACACTATCGACCATTCTCTGCTACTCTCTTCCCTGACCTAATTAGGTGCAGACCCATTATCTTTGCAGTGGTTCAGCAACTACCTCTCTGATCGATTCCAGTGGGTGAAAGCGGAAGGAGATCTCTCGACTCTCAAACCTCTCCTAAGAGTCGTTCCCCAGGGTTCTATCTTAGGACCCCTTTTATTCACAATCTACATCAACAACATTGATGAAAGCAAAACTAAGGTCAATATCCGTCTGTTTGCAGATGATACAGTTCTTTACATAAGCCGTCCGTCATTACAATCTGCATGTAACGACCTTCAGTCTGAGTTCAACCTGCTGCAACACCAACTTCTAAATAGAAAAACCATTACTTAATGCCAAGAAGACAAAAGCAATATTCTTTTCTCCCTCTGCTCAAGCGGTAAAGTCAGCTCTATCAGATCCTGTGCCACAGATTACTACAATTCTTGGTGAAAACTTGGAATTCATCTCTAAATTCAAATACCTGGGAGTATGCCTGGACCATAGGCTCTCTTTTATAGAGCATATTGAAGAATTACTCAAAAAACTACGACAGAGACTTGGCCTGTTCTTTAGGATAGCCCGCTTCTTAACTAGAGGTGCTAAATTGCAGCTGGTCCAATTGACCTTTCTATCATTGATAGACTATGCTGACATCCTATATAGTCATTGTCCTACTTCCTAACTCACCAGACTTGACACACTATATCATAGAGCTTTGAGGTTCATCACAGGCTTGCCTTACTCCACTCATCACTGCTCCCTAAATCAATCAGTGGGGTGGAGTTCTCTTCAGTTCAGGTGTGATAGAAATTCAGCCTTATGGACCCTGACAGCCATCTCCAAAAAACTTCCCCAATACATTACAGACTGTCTTCCTCTAAAACCAATAGGCAATTATGCCCTGAGAAGCTGCACATCCATCTTACTGAAGGTTCCCAAAGTTAACTCTTGCTTTGGTAGGGCCGCAATAAGCTTTACACTGTCCTCCTTGTGGAATAAACTTCAAAACAAGCTAAAATTAAGGGCACCCATCAGCATCTCATTCTTCAAGTTCTTATACTCTCGACTCAGAAATGAACAGTGCAATTGTTTTCCATGACCCTGGTTGGTCATCATGTTAACCTGTACCATTTGTGTTGACTATGTTTCCCTTCTTGATATTGGCCTATTTTCCTGCTTCCTCCAGCCTTCTCTTCACAACCCTTCACAGGGTATATCCACCATATACACATATTCAAACGTTATTAGTCCTACCTCCCCTAACCCCCCCCCCCGTAGGCCCCCACTGCCTCCTCTATTTTATTTTCCTATCTATGGGACACACATATCTTGCCATGTTATCCCCTCATTCATACATTACATACCCTTCCTGGTACCCCCATCTGCCATTAGTTGGCTGTCCCTTATGCCATCTTCATGGCTGGTTCTTGTGATTGCCCCTGGTAAATGGACTCTCTGGTATTTCTCTACAGTGAATATGGATTATATGTAACCGTATTTATGTAATTAAGGTTTGAATGGTGAATCTGACCCTTTCGTATTTGGATCCTCCTCTGCTTTGGTTCTTCTCTTTCTCCCTTTTTTTGTTATTTGAATCTCCTAATACTGCACCAATGTGAATGTGTTTATATACACGTATATATGTTTTTATATTGGATGATACCCTGACCCTGTTCTAACCAGGTCCATCTTGTAAAAGAGCTCTGCTCAATGATGTTCGCCTGGATAAATAAAGATTTTGATTGATTGATTGATTGAGTGTGTAACCCCCTGCTAGATATATGTGTCTGGGGGAACCACCTTGAAACTTTGCCCATCGCTGTGGGCAGTGGGGGTTGTGGGGTTCTGAACCAGACTGTCATGTTGGGATGGAGATATTTTTTTCTCCAGAGTTGGATAATTGTTCAAGCTTAGTTCCCGACTGTCCTGTAACTGTACATGCTTCAAATATTTTTGCCCAGCAACCCATAGCACAGAATGGTGGAAATACATAACATTATAAGTGTGTGTGTGTGTGTGTGTGTGTGTGTGTGTGTACGAGCCTGGGGCGGGAGGGGGTTAGACCATGTTAGGCATTCACTGCATTGAAACATCAACTTCTACAGGAAACAGTCTTACAGGATAAATGGGTTTCTTCCTGTTTGCAGAAATGTTTGATATCTCTATTTAATATATTCGTTATACTGATTATGCTTCTGGACATACCACATTTTCAAATTATCACTTTCTCTTGCTGACATCTTGAAGACCCCAGCTGATTAACACCCCTCAGCTTCCAAACCTGGCTCCGTCACTGCATAGCAGCAGTTCTTTCAGAAGGTATTTTACATGTCAGAGAAACAAGATCACCAAGAATGTCACTGGAAACTGCGTTTTCTTTCAGAATTGGGGATTGTTTAGTTTATTAAAAAATATACAAAAAGTTTGTTTTCTGATTCAAATGCCTTTGTAGTAATCAACAGGGTACAACAGGGTGTTGGTTTCTTTTCATAAACTGCTGGCCCAGTAGTACTGTAAGCACTGAATGCCTTCAACCACCTGAATATGTGGTTTGTGAAAAGCAACCAATATCCTTAGGTGTGTTACTGTACTTATGAAATAGAGATACAATAAAAAAGATCAAATATATAGTTTAGAAATAAGAAAACATTATTTTTTTAACATTGTTTACTTAAAAATGAAACAGTAGTTCCTCAACTATGTTTCTGTCAGTAGGTGGTGCTTCAAATACATGTCAGCTTGACGTATGCAGAACGTAAGTGTGACTCTCAAGTTGCCCCCGCCCCATGTTGTTTCTGCAAAGTTTTTCATTGTTCTACACTACAGCAATGGGAGAGATGCTAGCTGGTTTTATGACTCAGCAATCTTGTGTGGGTGACAGAGACAGTACTGCAGCATCAGATGGCTTTATACTCCCAGAGCAGTGGAAAAGAGACACCTCAGCCCTTTTGTTTTTCAAATTACAAATGCCTCTCTTGGTGTCTCTCACAAGGTTTTATTTGAAATAATTGTATTACTTCCTGGCTCAGTGGTAGTTTCGGAGCTGTGCTTGTGTGTGCATGGATATCAGGTGGGCGGGCAGGGGCCACAGCAGTAATCAGGCTAGCAATCAACAGCACCAGAAGACTAGAAGAAATCTGCAGTGGAGAAACCATTAGGGTGGGCAAATATCTTATTTCGAATATTCGGTTTAATATTCATAGTCAGGGCTCCAAATATTCGGACTTGAGCTGTTTTGCTATGTGGGCAAGCATGGGAGCATTTTCATTAACAAGAAGGCAGCCGGCCATGGAGAAGGGCGGGTTGTGTCACTTGCCCATCCTGGGATTGTTTTTTAAACATTGAATTGTGGGTACAGGGAGGTGGAAGGTGGGTGGAAGATGGGGGATTGTGTATTTAAACAGTTGGACTGGGGAGGAGAGGCTGTTTGTTACTTTTTTAATTATTTCCCTGAATACGAATAATAGTGCCACTGTTTATTATTCACATCTGAATAATAAATAGTGCATTATTTGTGGTATTCAGGAAATACTGTTTGTCCCTCACACATCCCTAGTAACCAGGGCCTTCGGAAACAAGGCGATAAAAAGCAGGCAAACAAAGGGAGGAAACTTAGAAACATAGACTTTGACGGCAGATAAGAACCACTTGGCCCACCTAGTTGGCTCATTTCCCTACCTATTGGATAAGCTGCAGATCCTAGTTAACCAACAGCCTACTTCCTCCTACTTACTACTATAATTGCCTTATGTCTGTCCCATGGATTCTTGAATTCCCCCACTGTTTTTGACCCCACAACCTCCTCAGAAAGGCCATTCCATGCGTCAACCACCCTCTCTGTGAAAAAATACTTCCTCACGTTGTCCCTGAGCCGTCCCCCCTCTATCTTCAAATTGTGCCCCCTTGTTCTTGCACATCTCTTTTTCTGAAAGATGCTACCCTCTTGGACTTTGTTGATTCCCTTGAGGTACTTGAAAGTTTCTGTCATGTCACCCCTCCCTCTTTTCCTTGAGGGTATACATATTAAGCTCTTTTAGTCTCTCTTCGTATGGTTTCTGGTGCAGACCCTGCACCATGTTAGTTGCCCTCCTCTGGACTGCCTCCATCTTGTCTATGTCCTTGTGGAGATGGGGTCTCCAGAACTGCATGCAGTACTCCAGATGGGGTCTCACCAATTGTCTGTACACAGGGATGACAACTTCCTGTTTTCTACTCGTGATGCCTCTCCCTATGCATTCTAGTATCCCCCCAGCCCTCCTTACTGCTTTCTCACATTGCCTGCCTACCTTTAGGTTATCTGATATGACTACCCTCAGCTCCCTTTCCATTTCTGTTGTTGTTAGTACCCCCTTCCCCATCGTTTAAACGTATATGTTCTTTGTTAGCTGTGGGTTAGTGAGTTAAAAAAATGTGCCATGATGTTGGCTTGTAAAGTAAAGGCTAGTATTACTATTCATTTACAAACATGCACGGCACAAATAGTTATTGAAACATTTCCTGGAGGCATTGATGCCTGGGTACCATAAGAAGTTTGAAGTCAGGGATTTCTTTTCCTAAACCACATGGTTTCAGAATCTGCTCAGTTAGTAAGGATGCAGGAAATTCCATAACCATCTTATAATAAAAATGAACTACAACCATTGCTGCTAAAAACTGTTCGGATACTGTTTTAAAACTTCAGTATTATATATATAGACTGTGGCAAGGCAAGGCATTTTTATTTGTAAGGTATCCAATCCCAGGGGCTCTGGGCGCCTCACAATCGGAACACAAAAACCATGGATATAACAACAGATTTTGAATTTTATAAATACTTTTAAAGGACAATTAAAAAACAGCGACAGACTCACAACTCAAAATACACAGGTGAGTTTTAAGAGGAGATTTAAACAGATCAAGTGAAGGGGCTCCTCTTATCTTTGAAGGAAGGGTGGAAAGATAAGATCAAAGCAGCTACACCAAATCCCCTAAAGACATAAGCCTAGATTTGCATATCATGAGGAGACTTGCCTCCGCCGACTGAAGAGGGTGGCCAGGCATACATGAAATCAGGAGGTCTTTTACGTAGCCCAGACCCAGATTATGCAGGGCCTTGTGCATACCTTGAAATTAATGTGCCACCAAACTGGCAACCAGTGCAGAGCACAGAGAACCGGCATGATACGCTTGAACCAGGAAGTTCCAGCAACCAGCCAGGCTGACGCATTCTGGACCAGATGCAAGTGGCACATCAACCTTGAGGACAGCCCTAGGTACAGAGCATTGCATAATCCAATCTTAATGTAACCAGGGCATGCAACAGAGTCACCAAGTCATCAGGTTCAAGGAAGGGCTTGATCTGGCAGATGTTTTGAATTTGAAAAATGCCACTGCTGACAACAGCCAGCATCTGATGTTCTAGGGTCAGCTTTAAATTCACAAAGATCCCCAGATTCCTCACTCTGTTTACAGCTCAAAGTGTGATGCCATCTAATGATGGAAGGGCAGCAGCATCATTGCACATCACTGCCGAAACACACTGATATGGTTCCACAGGCAACATCTCCAACTTCAGCAGATTAAGTCTGAGCCAGTTAGCAGCCACCCAGTCTTGAATATCCCTAAGGCACTCACTCAGCCCTGAGACTGAAACATCCAAATCAGTAGCACAAAACACATTCAGCTGGTTATCATCAACATAGCAATGACAACTCGAGCCACAGCACCGAATGATCTCCCCCAGCTGCAGAATGCACATGGCAAACAACACTGTGAACAATTTGCAAGACTGCTTATTTATTTAGCTGTCCTAATCTTCAGTTTTAAGAATAAAAAGACATAGGCAGCTTGGTGGCATGGAGGACTGATGCACTGCCCCACTGGTAACCCTGGTTTGTGATGGACCTGGGTTGCTTGGGAGCTGGCCAGAGAGGGCGGGCTGAGCGTCTGTAGGACAGCTATCCTCCCTAAGGGAGGGGAGACTGCCCATCCCACAGCTTTCCTGCCACCTAGAGGAATCTAGGTGGCAACACCATGAGAGGGATGGGGAAGGGGACCACACATTCAGACGCTGGGGGCATCTCCACGGAGGTAGGGCACGCACAATGCATCATTGCACACATGTGGGCCCCACTGGGGAGAGAAAATCAGAGGAAAAACCCTCTGACTGCAGTGCAATGAAGTCCCAGTCTCTCGCAGGCTCCCCACCGATAACTGCGCCCCTCCAACCATGGCCCTGTGGCAGGATCCACTAGGGAAGGCAAGACCAGAGAAGTCAGGTGATAGGGCCAGGGAGATCATTCCAGATGAGAGCCAGTCGGAGAAGCTGAGGAGATACATAGCTCTATGGAAGAAAAAATAAAAAGAGACTGCTTTAACAAGTTATGTAACACAAATATAAAATGTAATCTGTTCATTGCAGTATTGTATTATGTTACAAAAAGGACATAATTAACCCCACATGTAGATCGAAAAGACGTTTATAAGGAGACTTTTTCATTTAGTACTGCTTCAGCAAGAATGTGATAATCAAAATTCCATATTACAGTCTGATGAAAAATTACCTTTCTTTGTCTTTTATTGCTTGCTCAGCCATCAGTTTCTTGAGCTGTTCCAGTTGCTGCATATCTTTCATTAGTAGTTGTTCTCGTTTTCGCTGCTTCTCAGCATAATAATTCTTTATCTGGAGTGGAAATAAACAATTCTCCGTTACATTACTCAGTCTTAAAATAAGTAGTTGAGTGCCATCCAGTGGCCCAGAAGGTAGCGCATCATGCTCCCATGCCTGCAACACAGGTTTGGAAGTGGACTAGAAAGCTGACTGGGTGGTCCAAAAGAGCCTGGGACAAGATACAACAGAGCAGAACTCCCAGATGGGTAGGGATTTGTGTTGAATTCCAATGCTGCCACAGTAACTCCTGTGGTGGGCCACAGAGCTTGCTTCTTTCACAGGGACATTGCTGCATGCGCTTCCTGTCACAGAATGTATGGTGCTACTGGAAAGGAGAACAAGGGTGGTGGAAAATGGTGGCTATCTAAATGATGGCAACAGCACTTGCTGAACACTGAGCTGACCATCCTGTGCTCTTAACTGGATCTGTACTCTAGAAGTGAGGGTGGGGATGCCTGACTTCCTTTCTTCTGGCCCCATGGTGGGGGTAATCTATGGGGGATTAAGAATGCGGGTGTTGCCTGGCTGTGGGAGTACCAGGGCTACCAACCAGACACATAGAAATGCATGCGACGTCCGAACAAGTAGAAAAATAATCTAGATGGAAAAAATATATATATGTAGATGGTGTTTAAAACAAATGGAAGCAAACAAGTATAACATGAGAGCACAATATACATTATGTTATTTTAATTTATGCCATGGGAGGCATGAATAGCAGGACTAAATAAAAATGGCTACTCAGCCCTGTTGTTCACCTCCGGAGTGATACACATGTTATTTTCACTGCAGCCTATTTTCCCTGTAGCCTCATCACAAAGGCATTCAATGTTCCATGGCATAAATAGGGTATTCTATAAGACATTCAGAAATAAGCTTTTTATTCACTCTGAAATATTACAATGCCTACCTAGAACTCGGGGATACACTTCACTCTACCACTCGTTGCTAGGCAGTATTGTTGGCAACCCAGACTGAATAAAAAGCTTATTTGTGCATGCCCTACAGATATCTTCTATTTATACAACACCAGTGGTGATAAAGATTCCCTGATAAATGTGTTTATCACACTGTCCAACCAAAAGATAAACATTTATCTGGAGGTTAGATATATCTCTCTAAGCACTTGGGAGCATATTCTTCAGACAGGTGTTAGAGGGGGTGTGCGGGCCTTGGAAACCATTTTAAAATGTTTTGGGAGTGCCCAAAACTTCGTCCCTACTGGTGAGAAGTGTCAGAGGTGGTAGAGGAGATGTTGCGTCTGGTGCTGATTCCTACTTTTGAAAACCTAGTATTGGGTCTTCTCCCACGAAAGGTGACTTCTTTTCGAGCTAAATACTTATTTTATATTTTAGTAGCTGTGGCCAACAAAGTTATTACCCATCACTGGCTTTCTGAATCAATGTTAAGTCTCCAACATTGATTCAAAATCCTACACATCATTAAAAACATGGAGGCTATCACTGCTAGACTATGTCTACAGGTAGGTAAATTTAATTCATGCTGGCTGCCCTTTTCCATTTCAGGGAGGAAGCAGACGGGGTTTTGGTTCTAGATCAACTCCTGGTCTGACCCCTCAAAAGATTTTTCTGGGGGCTGGATGGAAGTGGATGGTGTTCCTGGTGTGCTTCCCAGGGATAAGTTGTTGGGTTTTTTTTTTGGCTAGAATGTTATACCAACCTTCATTTTATTTTACACGTGTCGGGATGGGTTCATGGGGGGGACTGTGTCAAACTAATCTGACTGACTTCTTTGACTGTGTCACTAAGACAGTAGATATGAGCAAAGTGGTAGACATCCTCTATCTTGATTTAAGCAAGGCTTTTGACTCTATCCCCACAAAGGTTGATCAGGAAGTTGGTGGCTCTCGGGGTTGGGGAAAAGATGGCCAGATGGGTGGAAAACTGGCTGAGGGACAGAACCCAGAAGGTGGCACCAGAGAGGTAACTAGTGGGGTCCCGCAGGGCTCGGTGCTGGGGCCGGTGTTGTTCAATGTCTTCATCAGTTACACTGGAGATGACATTAAGGGCAAAATGTGCCTATTCACAGATGACACCAAGTTCTGCAGGAGAGTGGACACAGCTGAAGGGATACAGAACCTACAGGAAGATCTGGAAAAGCTGGGGAGGTGGTCCAGGATCTGGCAGCTTGGCTTCAATGCCAAGAAATGCAAAGTTATGCATACTGGAGCCAAGAATCCCAGGACAGCGTACTACCTGGGTGGAGTCTAAGTATCTGCATCAGAGGAGA
The DNA here is from genome assembly GCA_016271365.2 of Neoceratodus forsteri. Taxonomy (NCBI): domain Eukaryota; kingdom Metazoa; phylum Chordata; order Ceratodontiformes; family Ceratodontidae; genus Neoceratodus; species Neoceratodus forsteri. The sequence continues at coordinate 876,120,439 of CM028132.1, read as the reverse complement.
AGGATCCGGGAGTGATGATCACTAGTGACCTGAAGCACTCATCAGTGCAAGAAAGCAAAGCAAAGTAAAACAAGATGCTGGGATACATATCTAGGGGGATCAGTAGTAGGAGAGAGAGGAGGTTATACTGCCCTTGTACAGGTCACTGGTAAGGCTGCATCTACAGAATTCTGGAGACTTCTGGAACAACATAAAAGAAGTCACTGGGAAGCAGTCAAAATCCCCCCATTGGTGCTCAGCATAAATGGAAATATTACACTCGACCCGAAAATCATTGCGGACACCTTCAATACTGCCTTTACTGATCTTAGTACTGTACTTCTCCCTGATTTTTTCAAAGAAGTGGACGATTCTATGTCCCCAATTTCTACTGCTCCCACTAGTCACCCCCCTTCTACTTTAAAGCAGTCAAGATGTACCAGGTTCGCAATTATGTTACCAAAGCAATTAGCAAGTCCAGAACCAGCAATGATTCACTAGACCTCAAACTTCTATCCCTCACCCTTGAAGAAGTACTCAGGCCATTAACCAGGATTTTTAACCTCTCCCTCAGCCTCAGCCAGTTCCCTGACAAATGGAAATCTGCCACTGTAACCCCTATAAACAAAAGTGGTGTCAAAACTGCCCATGAGAATTTCCATCCAATCTCCATCCTACCTCCCCTCTCAAAGGCACTGGAACATATTGTCACAGACCAGCTGACTGACTTCTTAGACAAGCACAACATACTGTGCAGGCAGCAAAAGCAGTTTTAGAAAGAATCATAGCACCTCCATGGCACTACTTGAATTCACGGCGCCATCCACCACTCATTGGATAATGGGCAGCAAACTGGTTCTACACCTTCGATTTAACAAAGGCCTTTGATACCGTCCACCACGGCCTCCTGCTTGTCCAGCTCCGGGCGGCTCTCACCCAGGTCTGTAAACTGGTTCAAAAGCTACCTAGACAACTGGTCTCAAAGAGTGAAAATTGCTGACATGCTCTCAGATGCCAGACCAGTCCGCTCTGGTGCCCTCCAGGGCTCTATTTTGGCCCCTCTTCTTTAGCCTATTCCTGAACTCACTACCAGATTCCTGTCCAGAGCAAATCATACTCTATGCAGATGATGCTGTAATCCTAGCCTCCCACCATGATCCAAAACAACTGCAACAAAACCTCCTGGTTCTTAAAGCACAAACTGATCCTAAACCAGAAAAAACCAAGGCCATGATCTTCAGCAGCTCTCACAACAAAAATAAGCAGTATCACCTCTCCATCAAAACCAAGCAAGAGTCACTCTTGAACAAGTCCAATCCTTCAAATACCTTGGCATCACCCTTGACTTCCACCTCTCCTATGCTCCCACATTAATACTGTGTCGAAGCTGCTAACATCAGGCTGGGCCTATGTTCCATCACAGGAAACATCTGACCCTGGAGCATTATCAGTTGCCATCCAGAGCTCCATTATTAGCATCATTGACTACAGACTCATCATTTATGGCTCGCCACTGCCTCCTCTCTCAAACGTGTTTCTACCTCCCTCAATAAAGCCTGAAGATTAATCACTGGATCTCACCATCTCACCCTTACCTGCAACCTCTACTCTCTAACTGGGTGGCTGCAACTCAACAGTCGAATAAAATATCAAACCTGCATCACAGCAAAGAAAATAATGATGGGCAGTGCCCCTCCTGGTGTCTGCTCTCTCCTTAAACTCAGAAACAACAACTGCGACACCAGGAGGTCTAAACCTCAACTCCTACAAATCCCCCGCTGTCGCACATCCCATGGTCAAAGGTCCTTTGCATATAGGGCACCCAGCTGGCTAAATAGTCTCAGTAGTGACATCTCTACCTCACCCACACTGGGTGCATTCAAGTCCAATCTTCGCCTCGCTTTTCTTGCCTCCAGCACCTGTGACTGCCATGACTAAGCAGTACTCCCACCTTGCTGCTCTTTGTTTTCTGCTGCCTGTTGTTGCCCCTCTACCTAGCACTTGCCTCCACCACAGCCCATCTGATGCACTTACCCAATCCGTCCTTGACAAAGCTCCCTAGGCTGCTATACCCCTGCCCCTGTCTCACCCCCCGCCCCATCCTTTCCCCACCTCTCATTTCTCCTTTTCCCCTGTTTGTGTACACTTCCCTGTGTTTCATGTAGTAATCCTTGTAATAACATGTTACAACCATCAGTGTTACTGATTGTTCTATACTGTAATTGAAACTGTATGCCTATACTCACTGATGTGGACCCTATGTAAAATAGCCCGGCTCAAAGGTACTTTGCAATCCTAGACTCAAATAAATAAAAAATATATAAAGTATGAAATTCAGTACTAATGCCCACACCTCAAAAGGACATTAACCTGCTGAAGAAGGTCCAGAGGAGGGTTACAACGATGACAGCTGGTCAGCAGGGTAAGGCATACAAGGAGAGGTTGGGGTACTGAACATGTACTCCTGGAAGACAGGAGAGAGAGAGAGACAGAGGACATGATTGGGACCTTCAAGTACTTGAAAAGGATAAATAAGGTTGATAAGGAGAGTCTCTTTAAGCTGGTGGCAACCATAACTTGAGGGACACAGTCTTAAGCTGGAGGGTGGGAGGTTTAGGAAAGAAGTCAGGAAGCACTTCTTCACAGAGACTGGTGGACACTTAGAATGCGTTGCCGGAAGAGGTAATCTCGTTGAAGACAGTGGGCAGCTTTAAGAGAGGCTGGGATAGACATGGGGGAAGGTAAGGGTAGGGCAGATGGGAGGAGTGAGGAGGTAGGGCAGGGAAAGTAGCTCAAGCTGTGGACCCTGCAATACAAGCAGACTTGATAGACCAAATGGCCTTCTTCTGCTGGCTTATTCATATGTTCGTATAGCTGTACTTCATAAAAGCCTGTAAGAGGGTATGTTCTGACTTTTATATTTTTACTTACAGTTTAACTGAGTTTACTGTTTGCTATTGGCTTATTAATTCTATAGGGATATGCAGTGAACAGCTCAATTAGAATATATTAGTGAGTCAATAGAGGACTGGCTGTGATTGTACTGGACTTGGACTTCTTCTCCAGGCGTTGGACTCACTGTAATGAACTGGACTCAAGACATCTTTGCATAAATCTATATACTTCACCTTGAGATGCACACTGTGGCAGAATTGTGGTTCCTATAAATGGGATGCTAAATTTATAGTGTCATTGGATTTATATTCTGTTTTTAACACTTAGGAGGTGGCAGTGGATCTATAGTGCTGTATGTATAATTTCTTGAGGGATGTCTCTGGATTGTATCCTTGTTTGCTTATCCTAATAACATTTACTAGTTCAAAAAAAACATTTATGTCACAGTGACTTTCTTCAACCTAAGAACCAATCAGAGAGCAGCTTTCACAGTGCTGAAGACATCACAATACTGTAGCCTTCTCCCACTCCGAAGCCAGCTACTGAATTCAAAGAAACAAATGACAATTATGTACTCACTGTAATTGTTGATCTTCCAGAATATCTTCACATTCATTCCCACTTGTGGGTCTAAGCCAGAGGTGCTAGGACCCAGCTGGAGCAAAGTCTTTTGCAGTCTATGGTGCCAACATTGGCGATGGCACTGCCCATGGGCAGACGTAGTGACATTGTTCGTGTGGGTTGGCCAGTAACCAGTGCTGGACCCCTCCCATCCTCAGTTCTGTTTCCCAGGACAGAAAACAAGTGGGAGAGCAAAAGAAAAGAAAAGGCTATGGACTCCTAGCACAAAGTGGTAGGAAACAAATATGGAGTACAATTTTCAAAAGCCTTAGATCGCCGAAAGCCTCGGTGTGCCGATGATACGGCACATGGGGCTTGCGGCAATCTAATGGGATTTTCTATCCTGTGTGGCAATTGACGCAAGTTAGACCAACTTTTTCTGGTCTAATTTGTGGAAATCTCGGGGTCTGTTTTTATGGAGCTTGTGCCAGACATTTGGCACAAGCTGTCATAATTTGTGGAAACTGTCAGAACTGCAGCTGAGAGTGTACAATCGGGCACAGTTGCGGCGAAGGGTTTGGCACACCACCAGAACCTAACTTCCATGGTGCAGGGCTGGCTGCAAGCCCCGCACCACACCTTGAAAATCCTACTCATAGGATATAAAACCAGAAAAACAGTAAAACCCAACTACCAACTTAGAGGACTAAGTGATAGGCCTAAGCGGCACAGGGGCAGCAAGTGTAAGAGCCACAGCCTTCCTTCAGTCACCTGGACAGGAAGGTGGATGGAGATCAGTAGCCCTGGCATATAGCTCTGGCTGGCCCAGGAGAGACCCAGAGGGAATCTCTGGAAGTTTGGATGGCACAAGCCAATTTAGAGAAGGTCTTGTGTTTCAGAGGACAGGAACCAGGGTTTAAAAAAAAAGCCCAGATAGATAGGAGAGACTGGATGGTCCAAGGACACAGCTACCATCATCTTGCTAGTCAAGAGAGTGAAGAAGAAGGAAGGAGACCCAGCACCTAGTGGGGACAACATATAGCTTGACAGGCTAAGCATATAGAAAAAGCAACCTCCCTAGTATTCCGCTCTCCTAGGCACCAATGGAGATGACTGCACCTTGTAGCGAGGCTATGCTACCAGTTGGCAGAGGCTGGATAGATTTGCAAGGCAGAGACAGGGGTACCATGAGAAACCTCCTAGAAGGAGAGGTAGTAGCATAGGAGTGAAAAATGCAAAACAAAGTTTTTTTTAAAAGGCCTTCTTTCCTTTTTCTCTTCTTTCTCTTTTGGAAGAAGAGTGGAGACCCTCATTCCTATATTAGATATATATATATATATATATAATAACAGCTGTTAAAACACACAAATTAATAAGCCAGGAGAGTGGGAGGGGGTGAGAGAGCTCATTCCCACAAGGAAGAACAGGGCTATCCCTCCAAAAGGGGAGACAGCACTTAGGGATTGGCAAGAAGCTGCCAAGTGCCATCATCATACAGTGAGCTGCCCAGAGGCACTGCTTCTTACCTGAGTGGGGTATGGTGGGCAGGCATGTGAATGAATGGTGAAGATATTCTGAATGATCAGCAATTGTGGTGAGTATATAATTTTCATATCTTCCAAGAATCAGACTTCACCATTTATTCCCACTTATGGGTCAGAGTACCAAGCTTCCACCCAAAATGGAAGAAACTGGCTTACCCTGAGGGAAAAACTATCCATCTGCCCTCTGGTGGGGATGACCACTGCAAGGCGAGACTCCTCACAGGTTGGCGGGACCCGAGACTGGTCAGAGGCAGGCGGAGGCTCCAGTGGTTTGGGAGCAGGAGTGTGCCCCAATAACTCATGCCTGACCCTGTGGGAGAAAAAGTGAATCCCCTGAAAATGCAGGTTGAGCACCTTACACCAGGCCAGGCATGCCAAGTGGGAAAGGCAAAGCCATGCTGTCCGCCGAATGCAGACTTAGCCTAGAAACTACCTCGTTGGCATCAAAAGATGCCTTCACTTGGTTCCACACCAACTCCAGGCCCTGGGCAAAAAGTCAGATGGCCTGCCTGGCTGCCCCGCAATCTGGCACGAACACCATGAGCTAACTCAGCATCGCCCACAGGCAAATGCCATAAGCTGTCTGGTGTTCCTGATGTACATAATGGTGCATGCCACCATAAAAACTCTCCTACTCCAAGCACTGATATCCGCAGAGTTGGTGTTGGGGGGGCAATTGGTTGAGCACTGGAGGCTTAGGCTCAGAGGGGGTCTGCAGCACTAAAACTCCCGAGGTGGGATGAGGGATGGAGCCTGCAAGGAGTGCAATATCTGCACTGAACATCCTTAGGAGATGGAGAGGGGGCCAAGGGATGGAGTCAGACATTCCTGGATGCCTCCTTAAATGGACAGGGCTACAGAGGGATGACAGAAGCATCATTGCTGTATTCCTCAAGGAATGACAGCACCAGAGTAGCAGTACCTCGACTGACAAAGTGACGTAAACTCAGCTCCTCCAACATCTCCAGTAGGGACCACTGATACTGGGAGTACTTAACATCAGAGGAGAAACTGACCAAGAAATCCTCTTCCTCAGAAGAGGATGTGGGAGAAGAAGGAGCTGGATTCAGGTAATGGTGGTGCAGGGCCCTCAGGCCTAAAAAGAGCATGATCTGCTCTGAGGTGGCACCGGTGGAATACACCAGCGGTTGACCTGAATTGCTCCCAGGTCTGGGCCCAAAGGGACCTGCAATACCTGGCAGAGTAGAGAAGGGGAGTGGGGGGGGAGGAGGTGGCTCCTGGATGACCAGGCCAAGTCCTCTGCCATGGTTGTGAGAATGCTCACGGGACCTTGCCCATGAGCAGTGCCTGGCAAACTCACCTGTCTGAGAATGACCAATATCAGTGGACCAGTCCAGATGGTGCCCTTGGGGGAAACCCCCAGGTGTGGACAGCAGAGCCATATACTTCCCACAGGGTGGTCCTGCTCCCCGCGTAACAGGACCAGATGGTTCCAGTGAGAAGCTGGGACCTGGACTAGCACTGCAACCCTGACAGAGTTACCACCATCTCTGTACAAGGGGTAAGCCACAGGCCCACTGCCCACCTCAACACCTCACCAGGGCTGACCCTGCCCCCAGATCAAGCCCAGAGTGTAGTCCGGAGTTCTGTCTAGAGTCTGCCCTGGACCCAGTACCATGAGAGCATCAGATTCAGACACACCACTGGGAATGGTGGCACCATGCTGCAACACCAAGGTGCCCACTGGTGTAGACCAAGTGTGTAGCTTCTGCCTCACCATGGGAGCATCTGCTGCCCGAGGGGCCAATGGACTGGGGGTGCTCAGCAGGCTCCCATGAGGAAGCTGAATGTCTACCAGACCCCTGTAGGGCCTCTGATATCTCAGCAAGGCAAGTGTGGGGTGCACCCTTGTCTTCCTCAGTACATGCAGCACTGTGAAGTGGCTCAGGGGATGCACCCAGGGACCTTACCTTGGTGTCCCTAGTGCGATGCCTGCCTCCGAAGGTGGGTGGGTCACAGCCCCACCTCCACACGTGCTTCTAAAGGGTGCAGCAGTCCATGGAAAAGCAGACATTGCACCTGTCCATGTCGTGGTTGACGTCAAGGCAGGCCCAACAGTCATCATGCCAGTCCTGAATGGCAATGTGACCCCCATAGCAGCAAAGCTGCATGGGGGGGCCACTGTAGTTCTTCTTCTTCTTTGTGGCCTTCTTGCGGCTTTTATGTTACTTAGGACTGGACATGGCAACTCAGGAAAAACCAAAAAAATAAGAAATGAAAAGAATGCATCACCGAACTACATGTAAAAATAATAATGCTACATCAGTGAACCTGGTGCCATCAAAAAACACTGTCAAACTAAGTGGTGACAAACTAAGAAAGTATGATGCAGTAGCCCAGTTTCACAGTGTGCACCCAAACAGTGGGAAAAACAGAACTGAGAAAGGGAGGGACCCGTGTCGGTTACTGGCCAACCCACAAGCCACAATTCACCACACCTGCTTTGTGGGCAGTGCCAGCACTGATGTTGGTCCCCTAGGCTTAAAGACTTTGCTCCCACTGTGTCCTAGTGCCTCTGGCTTAGACTCACAGGTGGGAATGAATGGTGAAGATTGATTCTTGGAAGATCATTAAATCTTTACACAAACAGCTGATTTAAAAGGTATAACTTAGAAACAGATGTTGTACAAATTAAATACACAATAGCTTGACTCAAAATATACAATTTGTCTCCATTTGTGAGGGGGCAGGGCACTTGTGGCTCTGTCACTTGTGAGTTTTGGTCCTGGCTCCTCACTCATGAAGATAAATTGCATATTCTGAGTCAGGCCATTTTGTCTATCCTCTGTCTGTACCACTGGAGGGATGAATAACATGAGAGAATAAAAAGTATTATTCAGGCATGTTATTTCCTTCCAAGTGAATAACAGGTTATTTTACATGTGTAACCCCTGCAAATGGGGGTTCCCAAAAGACTTCCAGGAGCTTGCTTGAATGCTCCAAGCCTGAATGGTGTTTGGCATTTAAGCCATTTATCAGTGAGTGTTTTTAGAGCCTCTGGTACTGTCTCTTTAAGAGCTGTCTGCTTGCAGACATAATTAGTTTGTATGGGGGACTGTGTGCTTCTCTGAGTACCACCCTGCTGCTGCCAATTCACTTCATTTTGCAGTCACTAGGAGTGCAAAGGAACCTATCTGAAAGATGTAACTGTTTGCCAGAAATTATTTAGAGTAATAATGAAATTACAGTATGTCTAACCTGCTTTCTTTGCAGTCAGAACTGTGTCTGCTAGTTCCCATTCTAGTTTTGAACTGCTGAACTGGACCAATCAGTGTGGGGTAAGCTAGCTCTAAAATGGTGCCTTGGACGAATCAGAACTTGGACTCATAATCTGAGCCAGCCACAAGAGGATTGTATGGGCAGTGACTCTGGGAGATGTAGTTTAGACTTCAGTGCCTTTTGGACCAACAGCAGCAGTCTATTGTGAGTGACAGCCAATCCAGTCAAGAACTGGGAGGAACTCAAAGGAAGTGCCAGTTTTGTCGGTTGGAGTTTCAGTTGAGCTTTGGCAGTGAAGAAGGAAGGAGCCCTGTGCTTTTTCAGTGTGCAGTTTTAGTCAAAAAACGTGTGTAAGGCCCAGAGTTCCGGTCTGCAGCTTGTGTAACAGCTTGTTAGGACTGAATCTGTCCTGTGAAAAAGAATCAAAGGATCTCTGAAGAGTAGAAACCAGGCTCACCCTGTAGAAGACTGGAGGAATTGCTGAAAATTGCACTCGGTCTGTCAGGAACTGAATCTGCTGTGTGTTCTCCCGGGTATTGTGCAGTAATTGCGATCAGGATACAGATGCAGCCTGCCTGGTATAGTGCTTTCTTTTATATGGATGTGAAGAGGTTTGTGTACCTCAAGTGAGCCCTGCTGACATTGAAGGACCCTATCTTATTTGGAGGTCGTGGAGTACTAATTCAGGGTCGCTCCTGTTGAATTGCCACATTAAATCCAAATGGAATTACTGTACTGCTGACTGTTTAATTCTCCTTTTCTCTGTGTGAAAGGGCCCCTACCAGCTGCCACGGTTTGGACTAGCCACTAGGGCTTGGGTACCAGGGACAGTAACTGATAGGGATAGGCCTGTGCACAGAGCCATAGGTAGATTATTAGAGTGATAAGCTAATTAACCTGATTTCCCGTCCTTGTTATATCCCCCAATAAATCAGAGCTGCTTGTTTCAGCAAAGTTATACTGCCTGAGGTATTTGTCTATGTTAAAGTACTGTACTGTGATTGTTGCACTGTATCTCATTTCACAGGAGGTCCCAGTGCCGGAACCAGACCTGGGGGTAAGTGTATACTGTGAAGGTAATTCTGATATATTGTGGGGCCACTAGTGGAAGAAAGGGGGGTTGCAGTGTCCCAGAGGGCTGTGACCAAGTTAGTTTAACTATTGCAAACCCTGACCTCTGGGTGGAGGCACCCACCATTGGATCCAGGCCCCTCAACCTGTTAGATCAAATCAGGCGGGGTAGTAGCCCCTGGGATAGCGCCATCTGGGGGTTACATCTTGGAGGCTCACCGCTGAGTTGTGTGTCCTCTAGTGGCCATATTACTGAACCACTGTTAAGAAAAAAATGGGTACCCGACAGAAGTGGCTGTGCACCGGCTGGTGGAGTGGTGTACTGGGGAGGAGATCGACCCCAAAATGCTATGCTTATCCTGGACATCCCCTGGGTATCAATACGGACACTGTGCAGGGAGTACTTTCCAAGGTGGAAGGTTTACAAAACCCTGTGGTGGTGGGTCGCATGCTAATCTGCTCACCCACACTTTCCTGGCCCTAGTAGAGTTTAAGGATCCCATAGATAGCTCCAAAGTGCCACAGACCATTACCCCCAGAGGGAGCCCTCACTGCTTGGAGAGTGATAACTAAGGACAGTAAAGACCTGGGGAATCAGCCCCACCACTATCTGAAACTTTTGAGGAGAAATTTGCTGAATGGTTGCTGGGAGAGGGAAACTGTGGAGGACTTGAAGAAACTATTCTTGCCACCTGGGGTGTTCCTCCCCAACACCCTCTCCTGCTCCAGTGCCCGTAATGGTGGCTGAACCAATGCAGACTCCTATTTCTGCACCTGCCATTAGTCACGACTCTTACACGAGTTGAGGATCTTCTCTGGCACCTCCCCACCCCCAAGGGAGAGACGACTGGGAGACCTGGATAGACTATGTTTCCCCAAGTGCTAGAATGGCAATGCTCGGAAGGCTAAAAGCGAAAGAGGGTTAGTGAGAGCCTCCGAGGTGCTGCCCTGGCTACCATCCGTGCTAAACGGGCCAGTAACCCTGAAGCGACTGCACAGGCCTATCTTGAGGCCTTGGAGAATGTGTATGGGAGCCCAGATTCTGATGAGGACCTATGGTGGAGAGTAAGAGATGCACAACAGTACCAAGGGGAGTTGTTGTCTGTGTATGTATCTCGGCTGGAAAAATTGTTGCAAGAATGCCTCAGAAAAGGTAGTTTGCCAGCGATTGAACTGGACCGAACCAGGCTGGACAGGATCCTTAAGTCTGCCCCCTTCTCAGAACTGCTGTTGCTTCAGTTACGCCTGGCAGATCGACTGGAATCCCCACCCTCCTATGATGAGTTAATGAGAGAAATTGAGGAGTTGAGAAAAGACGACCTGGAGGGACCTGCACCAATAGCTGCGGCTACAATTCGAAAGTGACTGAGGGTGACCCATCAAGTGAAGTTCAGGGCAGAGGTTGGCAGTCAATGAGTGCTCTGACAAGGAAAAGATATGTCACAATGGGGCTAACTGTTGAGAGAGATCCGGAATTCAAAAACAGTCCCTTTATGAAAGGCCACGCTACAGTGCAGGCCCTGACCTATATCCGACTGCATCTGCTATGGGGGTGGGGGTACCCACCATGTATCCTCCCTGCTGATAACAGCTCGAACTCGATTCCTTGACCATGGAGTGGAGAAACTGGCGAGATGTCTCCAAATGCTTATCACGCCGCCAGACAGAGATGGCACAAGGTTTTCCAGTTAGTAATACCTCCGCCCTGGCTCCCAGTGTGGCTTCTCGTCAGCTCAAACTCCAGAAAGTATGTTTTGCTATAATTGTGGGAAAGATGGGCACATGAAAAGGGAATGCCAGTCCCCAAAAGACACTGACAAAGTTGCATATAGGCTACAAGGAGAGCTTCGGAGAAGAAATCAGTGGTTAAGAGGTGCACGACATGATCCCAGTGAGGGCACCAAAAATGCTAATTCACGTCCTTTTGTGGCAAGGTCAGTTGCCCAGGCCCCCTCTCTTCAGGTTTCATGTACAAGAGGTAATAACTTGAGTTATGGTACAATGTGTATGTAATACTGTGTAAAGAGTGACGTACTGCAATGTTTCAGAAATGTGTTCTTGGTAAAATGATATATTGACTGATGATTACATGTGCGAGCCTAATGCAAATGTATATGGTTGCAGTTGAAACTTATGGGGGTACTTGCTTGACGCGGACGTCAAGCTTTCCCAGGCCAGGAAGCTTAACCCCCTGCAAATGGGGGTTCCCAAAAGACTTCAGGAGCTTGCTTGAATGCTCCAAGCCTGAATGGTGTTTGGCATTTAAGCCATTTATCAGTGAGTGTTTTTAGAGCCTCTGGTACTGTCTCTTTAAGAGCTGTCTGCTTGCAGACATAATTAGTTTGTATGGGGGACTCTGTGCTTCTCTGAGTACCACTCGAGCTGCTGCCAATTCACTTCATTTTACAGTCACTAGGAGTGCAAAGGGAACCTATCTGAAAGATGTAACTGTTTGCCAGAAATTATTTAGAGTAATAATGAAATTACAGTTTGTCTAACCTGCTTTCTTTGCAGTCAGAACTTGTCTGCTAGTTCCCCATTCTAGTTTTGAACTGCTGAACTGGACCAATCAGTGTGGGTAAGCTAGCTCTAAAATGGTTGCCTTGGACGAATCAGAACTGGACTCATAATCTGAGCCAGCCACAAGAGGATTGTATGGGCAGTGACTCTGGGAGATGTAGTTTAGACTTCAGTGCCTTTTGGACCAACAGCAGCAGTCTATTGTGAGTGACAGCCAATCCAGTCAAGAACTGGGAGGAACTCAAAGGAAGTGCCCGTTTTGTCGGTTGGAGTTTCAGTTGAGCTTTGCAGTGAAGAAGGAAGGAGCCCTGTGCTTTTCAGTGTGCAGTTTTAGTCAAAAACGTGTAAGGGCCCAGAGTTCCGGTCTGCAGCTTGTGTAACAGCTTGTTAGGACTGAATCTTCCTGTGAAAAGAATCAAAGGATCTCTGAAGAGTAGAAACCAGGCTCACCCTGTAGAAGACTGGAGGAATTGCTGAAAATTGCACTCGGTCTGTCAGGAACTGAATCTGCTGTGTGTTCTCCCGGTATTGTGCAGTAATTGCGATCAGGATACAGATGCAGCCTGCCTGGTATAGTGCTTTCTTTTATATGGATGTGTGAAGAGGTTTGTGTACCTCAAGTGAGCCCTGCTGACATTGAAGGACCCATCTTATTTGGAGGTCGGAGTACTAATTCAGGGTCGCCTCCCTGTTGAATTGCCACATTAAATCCAAATGGAATTACTGTACTGCTGACTGTTTAATTCTCCTTTCTCTGTGTGAAAGGGCCCCACCAGCTGCCACGGTTTGGACTAGCCACTAGGGCTTGGGTACCCAGGGACAGTAACTGATAGGGATAGGCCTGTGCACAGAGCCAAGGTAGATTATTAGAGTGATAAGCTAATTAACCTGATTTCCCTGTCCTTGTTATATCCCCCAATAAATCAGAGCTGCTTGTTTCAGCAAAGTTATACTGCCTGAGGTATTTGTCTATGTTAAAGTACTGTACTGTGATTGTTGCACTGTATCTCATTTCACAGGAGGTCCCAGTGCGGAACCAGACCTGGGGGTAAGTGTATACTGTGAAGGTAATTCTGATATATATTGTGGGCCACTAGTGGGAAGAAAGGGGGTTGCAGTGTCCCAGAGGGCTGTGACCAAGTTAGTTTAACTATTGCAAACCCTGACCTCTGGGTGGAGGCACCCGCCATTGGATCCAGGCCCCTCAACCTGTTAGTGGCAAATCAGGCAGGGGTAGTAGCCCCTGGGATAGCGCCATCTAGGGGTTACACATGCAGCCCTGTTATTTTCCATGCAGCCGTCAAACACCTTAACACTCACAATCGCACTGTTCTCTGTGACCCTCCCTAGGAGACACTCCTAGCAACCACCAGAGCCAATCACAATACTGGAATTGTGCACAGCTCCCTCAGACAATCATAATGATATATTACCATGCTGCCCCATTTGTCCAAGGAGATGGGAAAGTTACTTCCCTAGGAGAGACTGATGAAGTACCTGAGACCAACCGCAGCACTGCTTCACAGGGAGGGCGCCATGTCAAACATATCTACACATTTCTTTGACTGGGTAACAAAGGAGGTGGATCAGGGAGAGCAGTGGATGTGGCCTATCTGGACATCAGTAAGGCATCTAACAATGTACCACACAGGAGGCCGATGAACCTTAGCAACCTGGGGTTGGGGAGAAGGTGGTGAGCTGGGTGTCCAACTGGTTGAAAGATAGGAAAGAAGGTGGCGGTAAACAGCAGTCACTCAGAGGATGAGAATGCGACCAGTGGAGTGCCACAGGATCAGTGCTGGATCCTGTCCTTATCAATGTCTTCATAAGTGACATCACTGAGGCACTGGAGGAAGGTGTGTCTCTGAAGATGACATAAAAGTTCGAAACAGGATCGCCGCCGGCGTAGCATTTCAGAATAACTCGAGACAAAACAAAAACTTAGGTGCATAATAACACACAAAAGCATTTATCATTTTATTTTCAACTCTAGATAATTAATAAAATGGATACAGAAAGCAAAAGAAAATGAGGTTAGCAATCCTCAACACAGCATGGCTTAGCTTCAGCCTCGCTTCAGGAACTCAGACAGTGCTTGTTCATGCACACCCAGAAGGTCTTACACCTTCCATAGTCAGTATCCAACTGGCCTCCCTATCTAATCTACATCCCCTGCTGGTTCGCTTTTTATATAATCCTAGGGGTGACCTCATAGACATGTGATCCACCCACATTTCATAATATGACTTTCTAAGGCCAACAGCCAAGTCTGTACAGAAATAAAAAGGTTGTTTTAAGCCGTATTATATTAAGTAAACCTTTTTTTTTAAACAAGCAACTTAAACCATAAATTTTTTCAGTAAATAGGCTCCGAATACACAATTGTCATTAATGCCATATAGCTCCTCCTTTATTCAACATGACTTGCAATTCATTCTATATAAAACTATGCCACTAGGGGCTGCTGTCTCCTACAGGGAACAGTCAAATGGATTTTACTGCAGGTAAGCTTGGTTCATTAACTTGCCTGTTTCAGTAAAATACCACAGCAAACGACATATCCTTTAGTTATAAGAAAACAGCCCTATAGACATTTCTCACAGGGCTGGAGAGATCCAGATCAGAGAGTTCCTGAGAGAGAGGCTGAAGCAAAGCCATGCTGTGTATAGGATTGCTAACCTCATTTTCTTTCTGTACATTTTCTTATTTTATTTTAGAATCAGAAAATAAAATGATAAATGCTTTCGGTGTTTTTATGCACCTAAGTTTTGTCTGTTTGAGTTATTCTGAAACTCACACCTGGCGACAAGGATGGCCATCCAGGATGGTGTGGAGAGAATGCAAATGCATCTGGAAAAACTAGAGGGTTGGTCTAGGAAGTGGCAGGTGGGTTTCAATGACAAAAAATGCAAAGTCATGTACCAGGGGCAGGAAACTCAGGGGCTGTGTATAAGATGGGAGGGTACTTACAGTGACCAAGCAAGAGATGGACTTTTTGAAGTAATCATATCTGATGATCTCAAGGTGGCAGAGCAGTGCGACAAGGCAGTAGGCTAGGCAGGCTGGATGCTGGGCCACAGAGGGAGGGGGATTTCTAGCAGGAGAAGGGAGGTGGTGTTGCCTCTGTATCATTCACTTGTGAGAACCCACCTGGAGTACTGTGTTCAGTTCTGGAGGCTGCACCTCTACAAGGACACTGATAGGGTGGAAGCAGTCCAGAGGAGGGCTACTAAAATGGTGCGGGAGTTGCACAAGAAACCTTATGAGAAGAGGCTACAGGAGCTCAACATGTGTTCCCTGGAGGAAAGAAGAGCAAAAAGGAAAATAATTGAGACTTGTAAGTACCTCACGGAGATGAACAAAGTGCAAGAGGGAAGTCTCTTTCACAGGAGGAGGAGAATCACCAGAACATGGGGCATACTTTGAAGCTTTGTTGGGGGCTTAACAGTGATAGGAGGAATTACTTTTCACAGTAAGAGTGGTGAGACCTGGAACAGCCTGCCAGAAGAAGTGGTAGGGTTGAAGACAGTGGGGAGCTTCAAACATGTGTGGATGGCACATGGTATGACAAATAGAGGTAAGGGATGAGGGAGGGATACCTGGGACCAAAGAGAGTCCAGGGTGTAGTGACAGACTGGATGGGCCTACCAGTCCTTTACTGCCTTGTCGCACTGTGATTTAATGCAGTACAAATCCTCCATAGTTGTCAGATGCAGGCTCTTAAGGTTTCAAAAAGTTCCTATAAATCACTTGTATTACATAACTAACATAAGTTATCCGTTTGACAGCTACCACAACCAAAGTTACCCTTGTGTTCTCTTTACATTGTGATTATGTGGAGCTGCAAGTTCATTCTTCGATGTTTAACTAAAATGCAAATTGCATATTGCAGTGAACAACTTGATATCAAATAAGTATGGTCTTAAGAGACTTGTGCGGATATCAACACATGGGGTCAGATGAATGATGGCCATACGTGGTACATCATAACACCGATGTCATGATGTTGAGTCACACAATGGGGGCCTATTCATAAAAACATATGCAAGAGGCACGTATTGGGGTGCACAGCTCCGCACCCGAGGAATTTCTGCACGGAAGCCACATTCACAAACACCAGCCCCTGTCTGGCTCCCTTACACAGCCCCGCCCACCCGGCACGCAGGTCCGCAGGGGGCAGGTGGATGCGGAGAGGCAGATCCTGGCGGGCAGCCAATCAGCTGCCCAGGCGGGGACCATAGTGGATCCCATCGTGCTACAGGCACCATGTTGCCGGCCGACACGCAGTGCGCTGGCTGCGTTAGTGGGAGTTCATCCCATCTGCCCAACCCCAGCTTTCTAGCGCCCCAACGGCAGGGGTACCATTGTTGGGGGGCCGATGTCGTGCCGAGTCTGCCGCGATCCAGAGGCAGCCTCCCCGGAGGTGCATAACCAGCCCCAGTGGTTTATGGCTGCCTCCCAGACACAGAGCTGGCAGACCTTGTGCACAGCACTTTGCATGGGCGTATATGCCATGGAGTGCTGGCTTGCCTGCAACCCCACCCGCCCAGCATGGCTCAGTGATCGTCTGGGGGATCGGTGTGTGGGGGTGCATTCTTGTCAAGAATGGGGCAGAGGGGGTGCAGTGGGTGAGGCAGGCTACGCGGTGGCCATGCACCCAACTTACACAGCACGCAGCCACCGATGCCACTCATGAATAAGCCCCAATAATTGTATAGAAGGAAACAAGAACAGGAAGAAATTCCTCTTAGCCAAGAATGAACACAATCACATAAATTTGCCAACCGTCACCCTACTGAGGGTAAATTTTCATGAGCAGAAACTAAAAACTGCACAGACAGTAAATGCAAGTAAATTCAGCAGTCATTGTCTTAGAGACATTGCTTTGTATGGTTTGAGTTTCAACCTATGCTGTAAGTAAACAGACGTATTAAAATGGTACATATAGCAGATACTACTAAAAGAAAAGTAAAGGCAAACTTATTAGGTTTTATGAAGTTAGGGAGCGAAAAGAGAGATATTTATTGAACGCTCTAAATATGTTTCACATTGCGGCTTGAATTTTGTCAACAGCACTTGCAAACACACTTAATGGAACCTTGTTTGAAAAAGTTATGGAGAAGTGTAAATAGATATAAGTAATGCATGTTTATTTAAATATAGTAGATGGAGAAAATATATTTGTGTGGTGCTGTAAATTATTTAAAAATTAAGTTCATTTTGAAAGGTACTTGCTAATATACTATGGGCTGTTCAATGACATCACGCTTTTCACATCTTCCAATAACTGTAAAAGAACTGACATTTGAAAGAGCTTATTAAATGGGTTAAGCTCTCAAGTTGAAGGGTAAAAGGAGTATGATATATTATTCTATGACATTATATAATAGTAATGAAATTAAGTCTAAAGGACTTTTTAATTTTCAGCAGCAACAGTATTTTATTTCATTTTGATACAGCATTTCTAAGTTGTTATCTGCACTTTTTAGGAAAAAAGAAAATATAAAGGTAGTAGCATTAAAAGGATAAATTATCTCCTAAGCTCCCAGGATAAAGGTAATAATACATATGGCAAATATTTAGTATATTCTGAGTATAAAATTTCATATAATTTTTTAAGTTTGCAGACTAAATTTCCATTAATTTTCAGTTAAACCAACTCAAGATAAATCGAGTAAATTATAACCAAAAGAATAAAGAATATAATTCTGAGTATGAAATTATTTAATTTTATGTTTACTGTGGAAAGACATCATTAGAATTGTATAAATATTAGTATAGTAATACTGTATGTGTTTTTTTGTTAATATAGCTACGGAAAACTTAAAGATAAAAGAACCTTACAATAAACATGAACTAGAGACATACAATTTCAGGTGACTGTCTGCATTTTGGTTCATTAATTGCTTTCACATGTATTCATTTTAGTGTATTAAAATTGTTATAATTTTTTATAAATATTTACAGATTCTGGATACTCCCTGAAGAAATTGGATTTACCAATCAAACATTTGAGTCTGTGTTTATCCAGTTCCGAAAACAAATAATATACATTATTATGAGTTCAGTACAGATCCTGACACCCCTCTGATCTTGCTGGGCTGAAACTGTGTGCAGTTCAAAGAAAAGAGCAGCCCAAATCACAGGGCGTCTCTTTCCTTTGATCTGCATAAGCTGCCCAGCAACTAGAGCTGATCAGCATATGACCAGCCTACTGTGGCTCTCCATCCACCACATAAAAGCAATCCCTTCCCCCCTGCCAAGTATCTGTCCCATCTCCCATTGCTTCCCCCTTCTTAATTTGTGGACAGCAGGGTGCCCAATCCCTGGTGCTGGCTAGTAACCCCCACCCATTTTCACTGTGCGACACTGGGGAGCCCACCCCACTACCGCCAAACATAACACCAACACTTGGTGCCCAATCACCAGGGTTGGTGCTTGAAATAAAGAAAACCATCCTCATAGTCTTTTTTATACACAGTGTAAAAAGGAAAACCATCCATCGATGTCTGTTGCTGACACCTGCACATTACCACCATTACCCTCCCCACCTCCACCAGCCCACTCACTCAGTACCTACCACCCATACCCCCCTTACTTTTAATTTTCTGACACCAGGGTGCCCAATCCCACGGTGCTGTCTAGTTCCCCACCCACCTGTTTTCACTGTGCGACACCGAGGAGCCCAACCCATTGCTGCCAAACATAACACTGACACGAGGTGCCCAAACACCAGTGTCGGTACCTGAAAAAAAAGAAAATCATCCCTCGTAGTCTTTGTTATAAAATTTTACACACACCCTTTAAAAACGAAAACTGTTCGATGTCTGTTGCCACCACTGGCGCACCATTGATATTACCCTTCCTCCTGACTCTCCCACTCAGCACCCACCACCCCACATTCTTCCACACCTTACTTAGCAACCAGGGGTCCAATGCCATAATCATCTCTGGACTGGAGACACATCTTCTCTCTTCCATGCCAGACCAGGAACCAAAGAAATTAGGCATGCGGTTCAATATATTTCAATTGATTTTCAACTTGTCCTTATAACGTGGTCATTTTTAATATGATTTCCCAAAATTTTCAGCATGGCCTTTTGGGACTTAGAACATGAACAAGGTGGTGACATTATGCAAATCTGTCCTGAAAGATGATTTCACAGTTGCTGCATGAAATTACCTTTCGGGCAGGATTTGAAAATTTTCTCCACCATTGTTCATGAAGCTCTGTTGAAAATCTGGTGTAAAAATATTTAAAAACAACAAAGTTATGAGCATGCATTGACATTTTTCAATGCACACTTGTTATTTTGGTAATTTTCAATATTTTGACCCTGCATTTTCAACATAACAATTTTTTCACACCACCTAATGAACATAACAGCTATCATTTTTCAAATCCAGGCCAAAAATTGTTTTTGTACTTGTGGTGCGAAATCATCCTTTGGGCAGGATTTGAAAATTTTCTCCAACCATGTTCATGAGGTGGGGTCATTAGAAGGCAATGTTGAAAATTTGGGGCAAAATATTAAAAAACAGAAAAGTTATGAGCCTACACTGAAATTTTTCAATGCACTCTCATAACTGTGATAATTTTCAATATTTTCACTCCAAATTTTCAACACAGTAATTTTTTTACATCATCTCATGAACATGACAGCTGTCATTTTCAAATCCTGGTCTAAATGAGTTTTCACACTTGTGGCATGAAATGATATTTCAGACACTATTTTATTTATTTATTTTTATTTTATTTAGACAGCAGTTTGAAAACCTTTGAGCCATAGGCTCATTTACAAAGGTACCTTGTCACAGTAAGACAAACGAAAATACACAGCATAACAGTATAACACAGTATAACAGTAACTTAAGACATAGATACAAACAAGCTGGTACAGGTAGGATTGATGCAAACAATACCAGAGTTATTCATGACACCTGACATTTTCTGGAGTGGCCATAAAAGGCTATGTTGAAAATGTGGGATCAAAATGTAAGAAAACAACTAAGTTATGAAGAAACATTGAACTGTTCCAACATTTACTCATAACTTTATTTTTGCAAATTTTTGCTCCTAATGTTTAACATATCCTTTGTGTTATCACACGTCCTAAACACAATATATGTCATTTTTCTAGTCCCCTCCAAACTAACATGGAAACACAGAATGTGACGGTGCTGGACTCACCCAGTCTGCCCATATTTTTAACTTGTTTTCACAGTCACACTGCAAAATCACCTTTCAGATGTAATTTAAAAAATTCCTCCTGTCTTGATCAATAATGTCAGCTCATGAATAGACTGTTGGAAATTTGGGGTCAAAATGTGTGAGACCACTGAAAATTAAATACTGCCTCTCAGCTGGCCTATCCTGGGTAAATACAATCTAAAAATATGTAAAAGCAGGACACCACTGAAAATGAGATATTACATTTCGTCTGGTCTATCCTGGGTAAATATATAGTACAAATGTGTACAAGCAAGATCTGGTAGAACAGCAATGCAAGTGGTGAACATTTGGCATTGACAAATGCTTGTTTCTACTGCTCTTAGTTATCAAGAGACATTTTGACATTTTCATAGGATGCTCCAGGTCTGATTTTATTTTGTTTCTATTTAGTAACCTCTTTTCTTACAATGGCTAAAAACAGGCAATTAAACGTGTGCATCATCTCCACAAGGTGCATGGTGCCCTGGGGCTTAGAATGTTTTTTTTTCCATATGTATTTTAGAGATTTGTTTTCCTGTTTTCTCCCTATGATGCCAGGAACCCTGGCAATCATGGCACTGTGTGTGCATGGAGGTGCACAAGTACTCCGGGCACTGGCTCAGGCCATTCTGCCCCAACCCTGGTGATCGCTGGGCTCTCCTGTGGCCTGACTACCATCCATCCTCCAACGGGTGTCAGCCAAGGGCCAGGGAAACCCCTCATCCCTCTCCAGGAGAGGAGAGCCACCTCACGGCCATTTGCTCCTGCTCCACGCCCTCCCCCTGCTTATCCCCGACAACCCGGGCTTGTTTCTGAACCCAGGTCGCCAGCGCAGTGTGAGGTGTGGTGTCCAGCGCCTGAACCCTCAGGCTTAGAATGTTTTTAAAGAATGCTCATGCACTGTACTGGTCTCAAGCTCCCCAGCATTCCAAGCCCAGATATTTCAGTGCAAGAGGTCAAGAGGACACAAGAACTAACTGAAAAAAATTCCCATAATAGCTGCTACTAAAAAATTGTTGCTTTATAAAACAACCAAAATATTCTGATTAACCTAATTGCACTATCATAACAAGGGGAGGCAGGGAAGGGTTAGTCTGGCTGGCTATTCTAATCCAACAGATGAAAAGATGTTACTACGCTGGGTAACCTTTCCTTCTAACTACTGTACATGCATTGGAACAGTCTAGTCAAACCTGTGCTGATCAAAGCAATACCCTGGGTTAGAAGATTTTAAGATTGCTTAGGAAATAAGTTCTGAAGTACAGAATAAAAAATAGCATTCTCTCTATCCTGTGTGTCCCGGCAACAGTGAGATGTGAATAAGTGGACTGGGTGCTGGATGGCAGCTTTATAAATGTCTGGTAGTGGCACATTCCTTCTTGTTGCCACTGATACTGCTGTACTCCTAGTTAGATGCAGATAGTGCCATCTGGGGGCACTTTTCCTGCGCTGGTGTAGCAGAAATTTATTGTGGATACCATTCCTCTCGATATGGTCATCTTAGAGGCTGAGTGTCCTTTTGACACCTCTATAAGTAACAAACGCTTGTCATTCTTCCTCCTGTCCTTGTTATTGACGTGTTAAAACTGAGTCCTTCTTTAGTTTAGTTTAGTTTATTGTTCTAGGAATTATTACCTTTGAGCCAATGGCTCTTTTACAAAGGTTCCATGTCATCAATGTACAAACAAACAAGACATGTTACATAGAATGGTCAGCAAATTATAAAGGTTTCAATAAGCCAGTATAATAGAATACATCACAGGAAAAAAACAAAACATTGGAGAAATGGTCAAAGTGGGAAGGATAGGAGGAGATATGGGGAGGGGAGCAGAGTAGTTAGAGGTACTCAGATGCCTTTGTCAAGAAAGGAGCAGAGGAGGAGGATGAAAAATAGTAAAAACAGCCATGAGGGAAGAATCATTAGTCAAGGCAGCCACAGGAGCTAGAGGCTGAGAGGTGAGAGTAAAGCATAGATTTGAAAGATCCTAGTGACGTGGGAGGATGTAATGACCAGCTCAGGCATTGTACCAGCTGGGGGCACGATAGGGCAAAAGATCTTTGGCCCTGTGTGGTCCGGCATCTGGGGACCTGGAGAGGCTGGTGTTCCGATGTTCTGGTGGGACGGATGCTGGTATTCGGGCAAAGTAGGTTTTGATACACGCAGGAGTGCGCCCAAGATGGATTTTTTGCCATCAAGCATGGAGGTGCCTTATGCAATTTGAGAGTTGCAACCATCCTGTTTCAGTGTAGAGCTCACATGTATGAGTACGCCTTTGCGCCCAGTGAGCAGCCGACAGGCCTTGTTTAGGGTGGTTGTGGATGCCACGATCATGTGGTGGTAGTGGCAGAGCCATAGATAATTAAGCCATAGTCTATGATTGAGATGACAGAGCTTTGGACAGCAATCTCAGTGCAGCTTGGGTAAGGAATTGCCAGTTTCGAACAGGATACCAATGCGCTTGGTTCACCGTGCTGTGTTATCAATGTGGGTCCAAGTTAAGACCTTGATCAAAGGTGATTCCAAGGTATTTAAATGTTGACACTTGTTCAAGGGTATTTCCTGGTATGTTTTGATAGTAAGTGGAATTTGTCTTTTTCTGTTTTGTGGACTGGAGAAAAGCATGGATTTTGTTTTTTTGTGATTTAGGACCAGCTTGTGATCTAGGAACCACTTTTCAACATTGGAGAAAGCAAGTTGCAGGCTCTGGAGTAAGGGTTTCAGGTCCTTATGAGAGAAGAGAATCACGGCATTGTCAGCATAAAGGATTATTTGTTCCGGGCAGGATTTGGGGAGAGAGCTTAGGAAAAGGCTGAAAAGGAGGGGGCCTAGGATTGACCCCTGTGGAACACCTTAGAGGACCGGTTTTGAGTCTGAGAGAACTTCTGAGATTTTTACTGATTGAGAGCGTTGGGCCAGGTAACTTTTAACCCAGGCACCTGGTCCTTCTGAGAGCCCAAGACTGTGTAGTTGTATGATAAGTAAGCCATGGTGAACAGTATTAAATGCCTTTGTTAGGTCAATGAAAACAGCTCCAGTTTGATATCCTTTGTCCAAGGCAGTGTGAATTTCTTCTGAGAATTCCAGTAGGGCGGTCGATGTACTGTGTCCTTTTCTAAATCCATGTTGCTGCAAGCAGAGTATGTTATACTTATGCAGGTAGTCTGAAAGTTGTTCAGCCACAATGCCTTCGAGGGCCTTGGAGAGGGGTGGAAGTATAGATATAGGCCGATAGTTTCCTGGTTGGGACTTGTCGGCACTTTTGAACACTGGTGTGACTATAGCAGACTTCCATTTGCTGGGAAATTGACTAAGGCAGAGGGAGAGATTGAAAATTTTGGTGAGTGGGTGCACCACGGGGTAAGGGACAGAATTTTAAGATCAATAGTATCACTGCTTGCTCTGGATTTAGAGATAGCCTTTTTTATATATTTGTAGACTTCATGTGCCTTAACTATTTTGAAGTGGAAAAGCGGTTGGTCAGGTGAGGCAGTAGGAGATGTTGGTTTTGGCGAGTCCGTGTCAGAGAAGAAGTCCGACGGGAGGACCCCACTGAGGTCAGTGAAAGTTTTATTTAAGGCTTTTGCCATGACCATTGGGTCTAGGGTAGTGGTTCCATCAACAGTCATTATAGTGGGAGAGGATTTGGACTGCTTACCCGTGATATTTCTGATGTTGTCCCAGAATGATCTCCCGTCACCCCAGGAGTTTGTGAGGGCATTTTTGAAATAGGAGCTCTTCATTAGTCGGATTTGTTTGGTACATTGGTTTCGTGCCTGTTTATACTTCTGGATATCCGTCAAGGAGCCTGTGGCTCTGGCTATGGCCCAGAGGTGGTCCCGAGCTTTGAGTTGGGCCAGTAGTTTGGCCGTGAGCCAGGGATTTGAGAGCGCTTTGATTTTACACTTTTTTACTGGTGCATAGGTGTCACAGGCAGTGTTGAAAGTTGTGATAAAATAATCTAGGGCTGCGTCAACATCTAGAGTATTGTATATTGGGGACCAGTCTTGCTGTAAAAGACAGGTCTTGAGCTTAGTAAGGTTTCCATGGGGTAGCACTCTGCTTGAGATGGTTTTTGGAGGTGGTTTTTGGAACTTATTTGTCCAGGTACAGATCACAGGGGAGTGGTCACTGAGAGAGTCTGGGAGAACAACTGTGTTTTTTATGCGGGCTGGGTGGCTAGCAAGGATCCAGTCAATGAGAGTGCAAGTTCCAGTTTTGTAGTTTTTTTCTAGTGGGGGAGCTCACCATCTACGTTAGGTTAGCTGCTAGGATAGCATCCTTGAGGGACCCAACGTCAGATGCAAGCCAATTTATATTAAAGTCACCAAGGAGAAGGAGCTCGGTGTCAGGTGGTTGCGATCTTCCAAATTCAAGAACAGTCTGGAGGCCGGACCCTGGATCTTTAGGAGGGATATAGACAGCGGCCACAGTAAGCACTTTATTTTGGGCACCAAGTAGTAGCTTGACAGGAGAAATTGCACAGAGGAGTTAGTGATGGAAAAGCAGACAGGGTGGCTAGAGAGGTTGTCCTAATGTAAATCGCACAACCCCCCTTTATTAGTCCTGTCCAGTCTGAAAATATTGTAGCCTTGTAGTGAGATGGCATGGTCCGGAGTGCTTGGTGTGAGCCAGGTTTCAACAATGGCTACTATGTCGGGATTGTGTTGACTGGCAAAGACTTGAAGAAATGCCAGTTTTGGAAGGAGGCTACAGATATTTAAGGTGGTGATGGTGAGACCCCCCTCCATTTTTGCTAGATTTGTTACCCTGGTAGAAACAGGGCCAGGGTTTAGATGGACACTTCCTGACATCAGAAGGAGGAGGAGCAGGAGTTCAAGGGACATCTGCAACAGCTCATAGTATAACATGTAATGCCTCTGATTCTTGTTAGTTTGAGTACAGTGTAGTTGTTTAGGGTCCCAGCGTAGGGTAATGGCTAGGAGCAGGTGTTGATTTGTCAACTTTCCAGCGGCGTGAACTGTCATTTGCACCCAGTCATTTGTAGGAGGGTGCCACAAGTGAGGGTAGGGAGGATTTGTCATGCTGCCAGGTTGTTGTATCGAGCTTGAATGGTTAGGTGCGCAGGTGAGAGACTGCAAATGTTTACTGTAGCAAGGGCGAGTGTTCCTGAGTGACTGTGGTGAGCTACTGTGGACCAGAAACTGATTGTTACTGTAGATCAAAGACCCAGAAAGTGTTAAATTCCTGAAGGTGATGAACATTAGCCTAGGGCATATGCAGGATGTTAAATCCTTTGTTAGAGTCTTCCTTTGTTCTCCAAAACAGTTGTGAATGGATCTCAAAGATAAGCACACATCCTTTAAGAAAGTCAGATGGAAATGTGGATTCAATGCAGCACTCACAACCCAGAAACTTGTATAAAAGATTTACTGACCTCACTTTGCTTTTTGATGTCTTCCAAAAAAGTTGATTTATGATGAGAATGCCTGTACCTGGTGGTGATGTTTTGTAGTTTCTTAGTCCAGGAAATGTTCATAGATGTTATTTCCAAGAATGGTCCAGTTCCTCCAAGTAGAAACACATGAAAAACCACAAAAACTAAACTACTGACAGAGACGAACACAAACAGCCAGCTACTGTATGTCCCTCCTGAGAAAGGACAATTATCCCGATTATCTTATCCCAAAGGTGTGGAGTTTCCCATCTCTATTGACATGTTACATGTGAAACATTGGCAAGATAATAACCTACCGAAATGGAATTCTGACACTACATTTGTGAAGAACTGAATATTTGTTCTTAACATCACTTACTCTTGTAGAAAATCAAGTATGAGGAACCCTTCCTGAATGCTTGTAATTCATGACCCTCCTTGCAGAAGTAAAGCTATCAGGAATAAAGTTTTCCAGGTGAGGTACTTTAGGTCAGTAGTACCATTAAGCTCAAATGAATAATTCACAGAGTGAGAATCACATGTAGGGCCCAAGCTGATTTAGGTTTTCATAGGGGATTTGAAGGGCCTTAAAGGACCTCTTCATCACTAGACATGCAAATTAAGTTCCGGCTGAGGCATTAACCTGAATGTAGAAACAGCAGGCACATAAGCAAATGCATCTGTAAACATGCTGGCCATAAGCCCAGAGACTTTAAATATAACAAATACTTAGGGGGAAAAAAAAAAAGGAATTCAGCGTCTGCTTTCTCAACTGAATGGGGACTGTTACTACACCAGGTGGCAAACTAGCCAAGGGGAGGCACTGAAAAGGGAGAGGAATTCCAGCCTCCCACAAAACACGGTAGTTAGTGAGGTTAACATCAAGGTAGAGAAGTCTATGGGGGCAGGGCAGGGGTAAATGGAGAAAAAGGCAAAGGCAGTAAGTATAGGGATGGGGCTAATAGTGGTAAGGCCATCAAAAAATGGAGGGCGATGAGTACCAATACCCATAGTCTGTTTAACAAGCTTCCTGAACTAGTGGCCCTGATGGAAGAGGGAAGCCTGGATATGATGGCAGTCACAGAAACCTGGTACACAAAGAGCCATGACTGGGATGTCAGGGTACACAATCTACAGGAGGGTCAGGGAGGATAAACGAGGAGGAGTATCTCTCTACATAAGGGAAGGGATCAAAGCAACGGAACTAAAGGGTACGCAGGGAGGAGAGGAGGCACTATGGGTCACCTTGGAGACACGAAATGGCACCACACTCTGCACAGAGGTTATATACAGACCCCCATCTCAGGGGGAGGACACGATCAAGGAAATGATAGGAGGCATCCTTAGAATGGCAGATAAAGGGGAGATATTGTTGATGGGGGACCTCAATGTGCCAGATGTTAACTGGAGCACATTAGCTGCAATCACATCCAAGAGCAGAGTCATTCTCAATGCCCTACAGGGGGCATGCTTCAGGCAGTTAGTGTTGGAACCCACTCGGGAGGGAGCAGTCTTAGACCTGGTACTCTCAAACGGGGACAGTGAGAGGATCTCGGATTTAGAAGTGGGTAGCCGTCTGAGAACAAGCAATCACCAGACAGGTGGTTCACAATAAACACAGCCATAGAGTCAAGCCATACAAAAGCAATAATACTGGACTTTTGGAGGGCTGACTTTGGCAGCATGGGACAGTGCATAAGGAATGCACTGGCAAAAGGGCAGGAAGGAGGGGTGGAGGAACAACGGGGCAAAATCAAAACTGCCATTGCCGAGGCAACAAGCCTTTATGAGAAGCAAGTCAACAAAACAAAATGAAGGAAAAAACATTATGTTTTTCAAAAGAGGTGGCGGGGAAGGTTAAGGAGAAAAAGATATCATTCAGAAAGTATAAGCAATCACAGAAGGAGCAGGAAAGAGAACTCTATCAGTTAATGCAGAAGGAAGCAGGAAAGGTAGTTAGAATAGCAAAGGCCCAGACTGAGGAAAAGATAGCCAACTCAGTTAAGAAGGGGATAAAACCTTTTATAGGTACATTAGTGAGCGAAGAAAGACCAAGGGAGGGATAGTGAGGCTTAATAAAGGGGAGGGTGAGTGGGCAGAGGGTGACTGTGAAAAGGCAGATACTGAACAAACACTTTGTTCAGTATTTACAAAGAAGAGGAGGGTGCACTCTAAACCAAATAATAGAAGCACTCTGGATAGGGGGTTGATACCAGTCCATTCACAGAAGAAAAGGTCCTGAAAGAATTCCTAAACTCAAGGTGGACAATGCAATTGGGCCAGGCGAGATTCACCCAGAATTCTGAAAGAACTAAGGGAGAACTAGTGACAGCACTGACTACCCTTTTAACAAATCATGGAGGATGGTGTGGTACCTGAGGACTGGAGGAAGGAGGATGTGATTCCACTTCACAAAAGTGGGAGCAAGGCAGAGGCAGGAAACTACAGACTTGTTAGTTTGACCTCGATGGTAGGAAAAATGATGGAATCACTTCTGAAAGAAAGAATTGTTGAGTGCATAGAGGCCAGCGGGGCAGGACCCAAGTCAGCATGGATTCACAGCAGGAAGGTCATGTCAGATAAATCTAATAGATTTCTTTGACTGGGTGACCAAAGTAGTAGATCAGGGAGGGGCTGTGGACATGGCCTACCTAGACTTTAGCAAAGTATTTGACACAGTCCCAAACAAAAGATTAATAAACAAGTTAGCTAGCCTGGGAGTGGGTCCCAGGGTGGTAGCCTGCGTAACAAATTGGCTGGACAACAGGATGCAGAGGGGTAACGGTAAATGGAGTCCACTCCAAAGAAGCGGGGTTACTAGCGGGGTACCGTAGGGTTTAGTATTGGGGCCGGTCCTCTTTAATGTCTTTATAAGTGACATTGTGGAGGGACTGGAAGGAAAAGTATGCCTCTTTGCAGACAACACAAAGACCTGCAACAGGGTTGCTACACAAGGGGTGTGTGAAAAGGATGAGAAGGGACTTGGCAAACTTGGAGGAATGGTTAAAAGTATGCCAGCTTAGATTCAATGCAAAGAAGTGCAAAGTAATGCACCTGGGGAAAAAAACCGGTTAAGAGTACACAATGGGGGTACTAACAACAACAAAATGGAAAGGGACCTGGCGTTAGTCATACCAGATGACCTAAAAGGTAGGCAGGAAATGTGAGAAGGCAGTAAGGAGGGCTGGGGATACCAGAATGCATAGGAGAGGCATCACCAGTAGAAAACAGGAAGTTGTCATCCTCTGTACAGACAGTTGCTGAGACCCCATCTGGAGTACTGCGGCAGTTCTGGAGACCCCATTCCACAAGGACATAGACAGGATGGAGGCAGTCCAGAGGAGGGCACTAAAATGGTGCAGGGTCTGCACCAGAAACCATATCAAGAGAGAGTAAAGAAGCTTATATAAACCCTAGAGGAAAGGAGGAGAGGGAACATGATAGAAACTTTCAAGTACCTTAAGGGAATCAACAAAGTCCAAGTTTCAAGACTGAATTGGATTTCACCAGTGTTCCAGTTGAGCAGGCCAGATCACTTAAATGTGCTGTGGTAGCAGGTGTGGGCTATAGGTTAGCTCTCCTCTACCATCCACCTGGAGATGGGGAAGCAATTCCTTAAGGAAGTGGCGGACTTCGTGGTCAACATGGCATATGAGTCACCCAGACTGATGGTCTTGGGTGACTTAAATGCCTGGATTGACGACAAACTCTCGCAATTTGGACAACACTTCCTCCAGTTGATGAATTCACTGGGCCTGACACAGGTGGTTACACTGCTACCCATAAATTTGGCCATTCTCTTGACCTGGTTTTCCTCCTGGGGATCGAGGCCTCGGACATGGGGATGGAAACAGTCAGATGGTCTGATCACTACATGGTGTGATTCAATTTTGGCACCCCCCCCCCTTGTAGGCCGATCCCTACGGAGATGGTCAAGTACTGTCCTTTACGGGATATTACTTCCGATGGTCTAGCAGCGGTGCTTGATCTATCAGAATTTCCTGTGGCTTGCAGTGATCTGGAGGTTTTGGTCCTGGCATATAATAATGCCATTACCTCAGCCCTAGATTCTATTGCTCCAGTACGTGTGCATCCTCTCTCCCTTTGCCCTTGGTCTCAATGTGGTTTGATGGAACCTTGAGGGAGTTGCTGCGACTAGGACGCAGGTTAGAACATTGTTGGTGGAACCGCTTACATGCTAACTGTCTAGGACTGCTAGAGCATTACCAGCTCTATCAGTCAGAAATTTCCATATGAAGGCAGAGTTCCTGTCCGGGAAATCGCTGCCGCCAGAAACGACTAGCTCAGCTCTTCAGAACTGTGGACAGGCTGTGCAACCCAGCCTGTCTGCAGGTCCAAGAGCTTTTTCATAACTGCAGTGTGAAGAGCTTGCTCGGTTCTTCACTGATAAGGTGGCCGACATTAGGTTGGAGATCCGTGCAACATATTCTATGCAAGTTGCTGAGGATCAAGGCTTGGCCACTATCCCTCCGTTCTCCTGGAGTACCTTCAACCGACCAGAAATCATAGATGTTATGCGGATTGTCCAGGGAATGCGCCCTATGTGCTGTAGTTTAGATCCGGGCCCTACATCCCTGATAATGGGTTGTAGTGATTCTATCGGCCCAGTTCTGGCACAGATAGTCTGGTGCTGCCTTGACTCTGGTGAATACCCCTGCTCCTTGAAAGAAGCAGTAGTGACACCTTTGTTGAAGAAAGCTTCATTGGACCCAGACTCTCTTGCAAACTGCAGGTCTATCTCTAACCTTCTCTTTGCTGGGAAAGTAATTGAGAAAGTAGTGGCTGGTCAACTGGAGAACCATTTAACCATCCATAGCATCTATGAACCTCTCCAATCTGGTTTCCGAAAGAGGCATAGTACCGAGACTGTGCTCGTTCGGGTGCTCAGTGATCTCCTGATGGCGAGAGACCAGAGAAAACAGTCCATTTTGGTACTTTTAGATCTGTCATCAGCCTTTGACACCATTGACCATGGGGTTCTGCTTGAGCGCTTGAGATTTATCTGTGGGCTCTCTGGTTCGGTCCACAGATGGTTTATATCTTTCCTCACTGGAAGAACTCAGAGGGTAGTGTCAGGGTTTTTTTCCTCTGATCTGATCTCTCTGTCTTGTGGGGTTCCTCAGGGCTCAGTATTGTCTCCCATGTTGTTTGTAGTGTACACGCTTCCCCTCAGAGACATTGTAAGACGGTATGGGCTGAAGTTTTATTGTTATGCTGCTGATACCCAGCTCTACCTGCCTTTTGCGCCCAACCAGGAAGGAGCACTCTCAGTATTCAACAACTGCCTTATTGAAATCCAGGATTGGATGAAGTCCAGCTGGCTGAAGTTGAACCCTGGGAAGATGGAGGTGATGGTAGTGGATCCAGGTCACCGGATAGGGGGGCTGGGGGCAGACTGTCCCTTAGGATTATTCCTTGGGGATGCTGGGCTTCCTACCTTTGAACAGGTGCGAGACCTAGGGGTGATACTGGACGCGGGGCTGACACTTCGTGCACAGGTGTTGGCTGTCATTAAGTTACCTTTCTACCATCTGAGAAACATCGCTAAGATCAAGCACCTTGTTCCATCCAGTGACCTTCATACATTGATCCATGCCTTTGTGACCTCGCGTCTGGATTATTGCAACTCGCTTTCTTTTGGGCTACCGGGGGTTAATATCCGCCACTTGCAGCTGGTGCAGAATTCCGCAGCTCAGTTGTTGATGGGGACTCCTAGATCTTCCCATATCATGCCGGTGCTGCGGGAACTGCACTGGCTGCCTGTTCAGTGGCAGATCTCCTTCAAAGTTGGGTTACTGACGTATAAAGCTCTACACGGACTGGGCCCTGACTACCTGAAAGAGCTTTTGATTCCTTATCACACTGAGCGACCACTCTGCTCAGCCGACGAGGGGTTGCTGGAGATTCCGAGGGTAGCTTTAAAATCTGCTGGGACCCGGGCATTTATGTTCATGGCCCCTACCTTTGGAATTCTTACCACTGATTGGGGAGTGCATGACCGTGGGGGGATTCAAACAGGCCTTAAAAACTTTTCTTTGGAAAAAGGCATACGGTGATGAAGATTGTTAATTCTGATTCTACTGTATATTTTAATGGGATTATAATATTGTTTTATCTGTTTTAACTGCCTTAAATGTACTGCGCCTTGCTATTTGAAAGGTGCATTATAAATAAAGTATATATTATATTATTATCTTTCAGAAAAAGAGATGTGCAAGAACAAGGGAGCACAATTTGAAGATAGAGGGGGGACAACTCAGGAAGTATTTTGTCACGGAGAGTGTGGTGGACTCACAGAACAGCCTTCCTGAGGAGGTTATGGGGTCAAAAACAGTGGGGGAATTCAAGGATGCATGAGACAGACATAAGGCAATTATAGTGGTGGGTAGGAGGAAGTAGGCTGTTAGTTAACTAGGATCTGCTGCTTATCCAATAGGTAGGGAAATGAGTAGACTGTGTGGGCCCAGTGGTCCATCTCGCCATCAAAGTCTATATTTCTAGATAGAGAATACTTGTCATTTTGAAAGTTTTCTTTGTTGATGGGTTTCTGGACACTGTAAGGACCTCCATAACCTGCAGAGAGATAAGTCAGAAAAACTTTATTCCCTTTTAGAAACCATGCTTTCAGGTGAAGGGTCTCCAGTTGGTGACGGTTCACCAGTTCTTTTGAGATTGTTAGAAAAGATAAAAAGGCAGTGTGTGAAGAGTGTTTTGAGACATCTAAATTAACTGAGAATACCATGTGTGTCTAGGTCAGTCTGGTACTATCAGGATTATGGTTTCATGTTCCGTCTTCACTTTCGGAAGTATTTCCTGAATCAGAGGACATGGAAGGAAAGCATCAGGAATTTGTTCCCCCAATACATACTAAAAGCATCTTCTGGGATTGTTCCCTGAGATGGAATTCTGTAGCAGAACGGTGGCAACTAGAAAAATAGAAACATAGAATTTGATGGCAGATAAGGACCGCTTGGCCCACCTAGTCTGCCCACTTTCCTACCTAACAGATAAGTTGCAGATCCTAGTTAACCAACAGCTTACTTCCTCCTACCCCCCACTAGGACTGCCTTATGTCTGTCCCATGCATTCTTGAATTTCGCCACTGTTCTTGACTCCACGACCTCCTCAGGAGGTTGTTGCATGCATCCACAACCCTCTCTGTGAAAAAAATACTTCCTCACATTACCTCTGAGCCGTCCCCTCTATCTTCAAATTGTGCTCCTTGTTCTTGCACATCTCTTTTTCTGAAAGATGCTACCTTCTTGGATATTGTTGATTCCCTTGAGGTACTTGAAAGTTTCTATCATGTCCCCTCACTCCCTTCTTTCCTCAAGGGCATACGTAATAAGCTCCTTTAGTCTTTCTTCGTATGTCTTCTGGTGCAGACCCTGCACCATTTTGGTTGCCCTCCACTGGACAGCCTCCACTCTGTCTATGTCTTTGCGGAGATGGGGTCTCCAGAACTGCACACAATACTCCAGATGGGGTCTCACCAACTGTCTGTACAGAGGGATAACAACTTCCTGTTTTCTACTATTGATGCCTCTCCCTATGCATCCCAGTATCCCCCCAGCCTTCTTTACTGCCATCTCACATTGCTTGCCCATCTTTAGGTCATCTGATATAATTACCCTCAGGCCTCTTTCCATTTTTACTGCTGTCAGTATCTCACCCCCATTGTGTACTCTTCCCCTGGGTTTTTGTTTCCCAGGTGCATTACCTTGCACTTCTTTGCATTGAATCTGAGCTGCCATACATTTGACCATTCCTCCAACCTTGCCAAGTCCCTTCTCATCCTTTCCACTCCATCTTGTGTATCAACCCTGTTGCAGATCTTTGTATCATCTGCAAAGAGACATACTTTTCCTTCCAGTTCCTCTGCAATGTCACTTATAAAGACATTAAAAAGGACCGGTCCCAGTACTGAACCCTGCGGTACCCCGCTAGTAACCCTCCTTTCTTCATTGTGGACTCCATTTACTACTACCCTTTGCATCCTGTTGTCTAGCCAACTTTTTATCCAGGCTACTACCTTGGGACCCACTCCAAGGCTGGCTAACTTGTGTATTAATCGTTTGTGTGGGACTGTATCAAATGCTTTGCTAAAATCTAGGTAGGCCATGTCCACAGCCAACGTTTTGTTCTTCTCTACTGCAAAAAGATCTACCTTCCATAACCCCCATCTTGAAACCAAGTTTAACACCATCTGTTATAGAAACCACTCATGTGTCACATGACCCCTCAAAGACAGTGGTTCTGGACAACAATCATGCAGATTTGGGAAGATGCGGTAACTAGTCAGGAAAGATTGGCAGGGATAGACCAGATCAAGGGAGTGGAAGAACAATGGAACAGAATTA
Organism: Neoceratodus forsteri; assembly: GCA_016271365.2. Classification (NCBI taxonomy): domain Eukaryota; kingdom Metazoa; phylum Chordata; order Ceratodontiformes; family Ceratodontidae; genus Neoceratodus; species Neoceratodus forsteri. Next base: position 876,086,640 of record CM028132.1, on the reverse strand, counting down.
AGGGGGGCACTCCTGCAAGCAACCCAGTTATGTGTGCAGCACCTGTCTGGAGCCATCCTAGAGAGGGCCACTATATCTGCCATGCAGGCCTGACCATGGTTAAGAGGCCTGGGTTCCCATTAGCTGATACATGGTGGTCCTTTCCCAAAGTTACAAATAAAATGGCTGTGCCTCCACCCAGCGTACATTTAATGGGTCTGATCTATACCAGTACAACCCCCTGGGATGTCATTCCAACCCACCTCCCCGACACAGTTGCTCCAGGCATGGACTTACCAGGATTCAAACATCCCCACATTTAAACAGCTGGCATCTTAACTTCAGACAGTAATATGCTCATCAAAACCAGGCTCTTGAGTCAGCTCTTAGTGAAACAATATCTTAATTTATTTACACGGGGAGGGTTACGAAGGGGTAAGTGGAATAGAGTTTAGGTAAAACATTTAGTAATTTGCATTTTTAAAGATTTGCACTTTCCAATAATTATCTTTCCCTTTTTACTATTCAAACCCACCTTTAGTTAGTGCAGCCTCTATACTACCTGACCATCTAGCTGCTGCAGATATTCCCAATACCCAGACCCACAGGTCCCAGTCCAGAATGACGCCCAAATTCTGTCCTTGGGCACCCAGATGTTAGTTGCAGGCTTGAGGTGCGGCTGGTCGTCCAGCACTGGCGTGCTTGCTGAAATTCAGATTAACTTTTTACATGCTTTCTGTACTCTTGTTAACTACTTTAAACTTTCACCTTGCTTTACCTCCAGCCCCAGCCATAATGGGCATGTTGCACTATATACAGTCCCCAGAGTGTTGCAGGGCAACTCCTGCTTTTACTCACGGTTCTCCAGAATCAGTCCTCAGGTGGCACAGTTGGCTGAAGTCCTGGGGTGGATGTAAACAGCACAGGCAGAACTGGGCTCGATGCTTGAACTGAAAGGGGCAAGAGACTGCACTTTGGATTTTGGCTTGCTTGGAGATCTTGCAGCTTTATCCTTCCCATTGAGGTCCATTGTGCACATGGCAAGGCTCACAACCACAAGGGACCCTGACTCAGGAGTGGCCCCATGGCCAAGCTCCTTCACAGGTCAGAGCACTCAGGTATAAGACCCATGGCCCCCTGCAACCATCAGACCCCAATTGACGGGGGTTAGCAATTTCCCCACCTGGCCCTGGACTTAAGATGGAAACTTCATAAGTCATTTTCCTTTTCACAGTTCCAGCTATGATGTGCAGCCAAAGCAGTCTCTGTCCTTCCCTGTCTCCCAGACCCCAGGGGGTGCAAAGTCTAACCTACAGGTTTATCACAATTGTCTCTTTTCTTAGCCATATCCAGGAGCAGAGAGTAGGCACCCTGCCCAACAGGCACTTGCTAGTCCTTTTGCTTTCACAGTCTATCAACTTGGAACACAGTCGCATCTTGCTCTGGCTCACACACAATTCCAGAACTCACTCTCTCAGCTTTTGAGTTACAGAAAGTCCCTTTTCCTCTCACCGTACAGGTGCAGAACAGTCTCCAATCCGAAGAGGCTCTCTCTTCACAATTCTCTCATCACATCTCTCCTCTCACTTGCCTCACCGATGAGGTGCAGATGAAAGTACCCATCTTTTTCCAGGCTCAAGACACAACCTTTATCCTTTTTCCAGGTTCAGGACACCAACCTTTTTCCTTTTTCCAGGCTCAGGACACAACCTTTCTTCATCTCACCACTGAGGTGCACTCTCTACCACAGCAGATGTTTCCAGGAACCTGCAGCTTTCTGTCTCTTGTAGCAAAGCTGCTCACTCAACTTTCTTCTCTACAATCCATTCTCGTTGGGGAAGGCCTGGCCAGCCCTGGAGGACAGCTAACTGGCAGCCCTCAGGCAATGCCCTCTCCCAGCCTTGCAGCCCCATTTCCTCACATGGACTGAGTCCACTCCCTGTGGAGGGCTCCTCAGGCTGACTCAGAATCAACAGTTCTTTTCTTTTGGGAGCCTTTGGCAGCTCCCAATGACTGGCGCCATTGTCCTTAGAAAAATTAATACGTATGAGGATCCCTATGCCTCATTGGTTGCACAAAACGCGCCAGAATATTCCCCAGTATTTTTCCCCAAGAGTCCTTTCACAAGCCCCACAATCCTCCTGGTAAATCCTGGCTTTGTGGTTGGTTCTATCATCACATGTTGGCACAACATGGCTGCTGAATAAACAGTCCCACTACAGAATGTACAGTGTCCCAGATTTAAGTCACTCCTGAAGCCAAACCTTTAACTTTTATTTGGATAATTCCCCACACATTTGTAGCCAGCCTTGTGCCCTGTTAAGCGACTGTTCATCTTTACACATTTATTCCATCCTAGCCCAGTCGCTGCTACCGTTCTGTATAGCCCCAAGACAGCCTGTACAAAGTCCCCTTACAGTTCACACAAGTTCTCACTTGCCAAACAATTCACTTTTTTAATTTATTTATCCCCCCAACAGGTAGCCACCATTCTCCTTGGATGACCCCTTAGACATTTAACATTTTATTTATTTATTTTCCTGTCATTAGCGCCAATCCCGTTAGCTCCCAAGCGCTGGACAGGTTCAGGCGCATGCATTATTCATGAGTCACCTCATTAATACTCATGAGGCAGCTCCCAACACCTTGAGCATGATTGGCACTCACAATTTTGGCTCTCTGCCTTCTCCTGCCGTCTCTCCGGTACAGCTAACGGTCCTGGTACCTCTCTTGCTGCACCCCAGGACCGGGACCACCCGAAAGACAGACCAAGTGGCCGCCGAACAGAAAATAGAAATTGCACTTCTGCGCATGCATGGAGCTCGACCGGCACTAGAGTGCCATAAACAGGCAGTGGCTCCACCTTCAACTCCCCTGGCCCCGCTCTCTCATAAAATAATGCGGGTGCCAGAGAGAGAGAGAGAGAGCTCAGGGGGACCACAGAGGCACAGGGGATCCACAGCCAGGACCGGTATAAAAAGAAATGAGGTGGAACAAACCCGGGGAAACGGGAGCCCTAACGGGGGCAGTCAGGTAAGCCCCTGGGACAGGGGGCTTACATGTGCAAGGAAAGTTGCCAAAAGAAACAAACAAAAGACCAATCTTGTTTTCGAATGGAGTGAGGGAGGCAGTGAGGGTGAAAGGAATGGCCTTCATTGTGTATAAGAGGAAGAGGGGGGGGAAGAAGCCTGGCACTGTTATCAGACTAAACTTAGGAAGGTAAGGGTGGAGGTTAGGAGGGCAAAGGCAAACATGGAGCTGAGGACTGCTGAGGAAGTAAGGTGGAAAATAATTTTGAAGATACATTAAGGAAAAAGGAAAACAAAAGAGGGAACTGTTTGGCTAGCTGAGGGGTTGTGGAAGATTATGAGCAGAAGGCAATTGTACTAAGTAATTACTTCTGCTTGGTATTTATGGCAGAGGACAATGGTCCTCTTCCGGAGAGTGGTATCAAGGCCATATGGGGTGTTCATGAAACGGGAGGAGTGCAGATTTTAGTTAGCAGGGTAAAAGAGGGTCAAGAAGCTCTCAGGATAGAAAGTGCACTAGCCCCAGATGGCCTGTATCCACAGGTACTTTAGGAACCAGACTCAGAATTCGCAGTGCCCTTAACACGTCTATTTAATGACTCACTGACACCTGGAGTGGTTCCAGTGGATTAGAGATCCACCGACACAGTACCACTCCTCAGGTAGGGGGATAGGGAGGATCCAGGCAACTATAGGTCTGTCAGCCTTACCTCTCTTCCCAGGACTGCGCCCTTGATTAGGCGCCTCTGAAGATCCAGTGCTCCAGATCAGAAGAGTGGCAAGCATCCTGCAGCTGCCACCTGCACCTCTCCAGCTGGCTCCTCTCTCAAGGACTGCACCTTGATCGGGCACCCCCGAATATTCCAGTGCTCCAGACCAGTGGAGTGGCAAGTGTCCTACGGCTGCCACCTGCGCCTCCCTGGAGCAGCTCTTCTATCAAGGACTGCACCCTTGATCGGGCACCCCTGAAGATCCAGCGCTCCAGACCAGCGGAGCGGCAAGCGTCCTGCGGCCGCTGCCTGCACCTCCCTGGCCAGCTCCTCTCTCAAGGACTGCGCCCTGGCACCCCCGAAGATCCAGCGCTCCTGACCAGTGGGAGCAAGTGTCCTGCAGCCACCGCCCGTGCCTCTCTGGCGGCTCTCTCTCAAGGACTGCACCCTTGATCTGGCGCCCCCGAAGATCCAGCGCTGCAGACCAATGGAGCAGCAAGCGTCCTGCGGCTGCCGCCCACACCTCCCTGGATGGCTCCTCTCTCAAGGACTACACCCTTGATCGGGTGCCCCAGATCCAGCACTCCAGACCAGCGGAGCGGTAAGCGTCCTGTAGCTGCTGCCCGCACCCTCCCCAGCTGGCTCTCTCTCAAGGTACATCGCTTCTGGGCTCTTTTCTGATTGGGTGCAAGCAGTTTTCGAAACCCATTGGTTGGCTGCAACAGGGCTGCCACTGCCACTGGCTACCTGCCTGCCTAAGCCAAATCCAGGCCAAAAGCTTCTCCGCTTATTCCTGTCTCTGCTCTACTCTGTCTGCCCTGTCTTTACCTTGAATTTTCAAGTGCTTACAGTGTAATTAGCTGCTGCTAGGATTCACATCTGCCTGCTTGTTTCTGTCTAAATAAGGACTGTAATATTTGCATTGTGATCTAGAAGGACTGTAATTACTTGAACTGAGATCTTACTGTGTATGCTGATGCCTAGAATTGTAAAACTCGAGTAGGGATCAGAGTTTAAAACTGATTTGTCTCTCATCTCTCCCTTTACTTTGCCTTGCAAAAACTTCCCGTTGCAGATTTATCTCTCCTCTCTAACCAATTCTCCCCTCACCAGGCACTAAATACTCTTTCTCACTCATTTCTCCACAGCCACCCTGGCACCCTAGCCCTCCCTTAAGGATTTCAGTTAATCCCTTTTGCATTTTAAATTTCTTGGTGCCTAAGCGCCTGCACTGCCTGCAGCTGCTCCTCAAGCTACCCCACCCCTACTCAAGTTTTCTAATCTCCTTTGTCCTAGCTGAAACCTTCCTCTTGATTATGCCTCAAGTCTTTTCTGCACCAGACCGCTGTCTCCTGCCTGAAATCCCATTCCCGATTTAGAGTTAAGGTGATACTGAAGGATTACGGCCAGATCACGTCGCTGCACAGCTTTCAGAGACTTCACGGTAATGCATCTTGAAGCTACGCTGAAGCAGTGAAACAACCGAGAGCTAGTGAAACTGCATCTTCGCCACACAATCACTGCTAACACAGCACATGTCAGTAAATGCAGAGAAATTATTTTATCTCGGATACAATATTACCAACACGGAATAACCACTGAGGACCTGGGTGGGGGAGAGCGCCCCACAGAAGAAAGCAAGCAGGCATGACAGTAAATGCAAGGAAATTATTTGTATCTCGATACCATATTACTGAATACAGAATAACTACTGAGGCCTGGTGTGGAGGTGCCCCACAGAAGAAAGAAGTAATCAATATTTAGACTTTTTTTAAATAATCAAGACAATATTTGCTTGTTCTTCTTCGTGGGCGCCCGCCTGGTCCTATGAGTTAAATTACTGTTGCTATGTACTCCCGAATATCATCTTTCTTTTGTTTAGTTAGTTTAGTGAACTGTTTATGTCTTCTGTGGGGCGCCCGCCTACATCCACCCGGGTCCAATGTGGTACTTCACACACACACAGTAATAGCACGTTACTATAAGTATTATATGACTACTCTATGAACTTTTTCGTGACTCGAAGAGGCATGACAGAGTGGCGCTCATCAGATGCAAGCCTCTTATGGTAATACTTTCTTGTTTACTTGTGCAACTGGCCATAATCCTTCAGTATCGCCAGAGTTAGTACCTGTTCGGATTAAGCAAACAGATACTTTACTAGAAGAAGGGGGTCTCATTTAGGTTAAAAAAAAAAGGAAAAGAAAGTGTCTGTGTTTCTCTCTGAGGAAGGGGGCTGCATCAGCTTAATTCACTGAGTCAGAGCAGAGGGTGAATCTAATTGGGGGTGTGGCTTAGCAGCTTAGTAGTACAAAAGCAGCTGTCTCCAATTACAGCGTCCTGCTGTTTTTGACAGAACTTTGGTCTCAGAGCAAGATACAGCAGTCTAGAACTACAGATTTTTTACTGATTGCCCTCCTTCCCACACAGCCACCTAAAGCCAGTTCTACTTTAATAGCCACTGGATTTGACTGACAACAGGAACTTCCTGTTTGGCAGTAGGAAGGAAGGATCACTGAGACACATTAGTTTCATCAACCTTGAAGGAACCTAAAAATAACTCCCACCCCGGCAGCTGGAGGTCTGAATCCGAGGATGGAAGAAGGAGATTACTGACGACTACAGGAAGTTCCTGTCCCAGAACAAGAAGGGCGAGGGTTGTAAGGGCACATAGGCAGTAGGAAAGTAAGTGTAAAAATACATAGAGAGAGGAGACAGTAAGCATACAAAGCAACAGGAGAGGGGACACATAATAAGTCAAGATGGGAGTGATGCAGTGCAATGGCTGTGGGGCAGCAGTGTTCCAGGAGACATCCTGGAGGCTGCGATGCTGCCCTGTTTGCAGGCACCTCTCTGGTCTGAGGGAGGAGGTTGCCCGTCTCCAGGCTGACCTGGCTAGGATTTGTGAAACCTCTTCCCCCCACACAGGGCCACCACCATTACCTCAGAGGTTGCCAAGAAAGAGGAGTGGTTGGACCAAGGTGGGCTCAGGGAGAGAGGGTGGAACAGAGGTGCACCCCTCCAGTTGTACCTCTCCACAATTCATATGCTGTTCTGGCAAAGAGCGGTTCCTCTATGGAGGCACCTGCAGTGGAGAACAAGGAGGATGCCAGGAACCTCCACAAAGGAGACCCACAGGAGGGTGACACAAGACCCCACAGGGGAAGGAAACAACTCCTGGTGGGGGACTCAATCATTAGGTGGGGTAGAAGTGGGGGATGAAGGGGATAGGGAGGTAAGGTGCCTGCCTTAGCCCACGGCTCGGAGGGACAGGCCAATACTCAGGATCAGGGAGCAGCTGCACAAAGAGAGAGCTGGCATTGTCCACCTAGGGACAAATGACCTGGCTGTGAATGAGATCAGAATGGTGCAAGAGGAGTTTGTGGAGTTGGGAGGGCCTTGACAAGTAGCATGTACTGGTAACCTTTTCAGATATGCTGCCTGTCTATGGAAAGGATGATGCTAGAGTATTCCGCACCATAGGATTCAATGAATGGTTGAAAACTGGTGTGGAGCTCAGGGTTTTGGCTTCATTGGGGACTGGGGAGCCACCTGAGGGATGCAGGCTTATACTGGAATGATGGTCTGCATCTGTCCAGGGAGGAGCCAGGATCCTAGGTGACAGGTTTAAATGCTTCATTGGCAAGCATTTAAACTAGCCAAGGGGGCTTGCTGAAAAGACAGGAATCTGCAGCCTCTGCCACAAAACACAGTAGTTAGAGAGGTAAACAACAAGGTAGAGAAGTCAGTAGGGAGCAGGACAGGAATAAATGCAGAAAAGGTGGTAAGGACAGGGATGGGGCTAAAAGGGGTAAGGCCATAAAAAATAAATGGAAGGTGATGAGTACCAATGCCCACAATCTGTGCAACAAGCTCCCTGAACTAGTGGCCTTGATGGAAGAGGGATGCCTGGATATAGTGGCAGTCACTGAAACATGGTACACAGAGAACCATGACTGGAATGTTAACATACCAGGATACACAGTCTACAGGAGGGACAGGGTGGGTAAAAGAGGAGGAGGAGTAGCTCTCTATATAAGAGAAAGGATTAAAGCAACAGAACTAAAGAGTAAACAGGAAGTTGATGAGGCACTATGGGTCACCCTGGAGACAGGAAATGGCACCACAATCCGCATGGGGGTTGTGTACAGACCCCCATCTCAGGGGGAGGAAATGGACAAGGAAATGATAGAAGGCATCCTTAAAATGGCAGAAAAAGGGGAGATATTGTTGATGGGGGACCTGAATATGCCAGATGTTAGCTGGAGTGCTTTTGCTGCAGGCACATCCAAGAGCAGGGTCATTCTTGATGCCCTACAGGGGGCATGCCTCAGACAGCTAGTGTTGAAACCCACTCGGGAGGGAGCAATCTTAGACTTGGTACACTCAAATGGGGAAGGAGAAAGGATCTCAGATTTAGAAGTGGGTAGCCATCTGGGAACAAGTGACCACCAAACAGTGTGGTTCACAATAAACACAGCCATAGAGTCAAGCCACACAAAACAAGAGTATTGGACTTTAGGAATGCTGACTTTGGGAAAATGAGAGTGCCTCAGAAAAGCACCAGCAAACGGGCAAGAAGGAGGTGGAGGAACAATGGGAATATTCAAAACAGCCATCGAGAGGCAACAAGCCTTGTGTGAAGCAAATCAACAAAACAAAACGAAGGAAAAAACACTATGGTTCTCAAAAGAGGTGGCTGGGATGGTTAAGGAGAAAGGATAGTATTCAGGAACTATAAGGAAGGAGCAGGACAGAGAACTTTATCAGTTAAAGCAGAAGGAGGCAGGGAAAGCAGTCAGAATAGCAAAGGCACAAACTGGAAAAGATAGCCAACTCTGTTAAGAAGGGGATAAAACTTTATAGGTACATTAGGGAGCAAAGACAGACCAAGGAGGGATACAGAGACTTAATAAAGGGAGGAATGTGGGCAGAGGGTGACAGTGAAAGCAGGGATACTGAACGAATATTTCTGTTCAGTATTCACAGCGGAAGATGAGGGGGAGGTACCTAAACCAAACAAGGGAGAAACACTGAATAGGGGGGTCGATACCAGTCCATTCACAGAAGAAAGGGTTTTGAAAGAACTTTTGAAACTGAGGGTGAACAAAGCAATGGGGCCTGATGGGATTCACCCAAGAATTCTAAAAGAACTAAGGGTAGAACTAGTAACATCACTGACTACTCTCTTTAACAAATCATGGGAGGATGGGGTGGTACCTGAGGACTGGAGGGCAAATGTGATTCCACTTCACAAAAGTGGGAGCAGGACAGAGGCAGGAAACTACAGACCAGTTAGTTTTACTTCAGTGGTAGGGAAAATGATGGAATCATTTCTGAAGGAAAGAACTGTTGAGTACCTAGAGGCCAATGGGACACAGGACCCAAGGCAGCATGGATTCACAGTGGGAAGGTCATGTCAGACTAACCTAATAGATTTCTTTGACTGGGTGACCAAAGTAGTAGACCAGGGAGGGGCTGTGGATATGGACTACCTAGATTTTTTTTTTTTTACCAATTATTTTACCAGGTGAGACACACTAAGCTGAAAGCTTGTTTGCAGGTGCAACCTGGGAGCACAAGGAAGTTAAGTGACTTGCTCAGGGTCACACAGTATGCACCTAGGGGGCTGTGGGATTCAAACCCAGGTCTCCAGATTTGCAGCTCACAGCCTTAACCCACTGCGCCATACTGCCTCCAATTTTTAGCAAGGCATTTGACATAGTCTCACACAAAAGATTAATATACAAGTTAGCCAGCCTTGGAGTGGGTCCCCAGGTGGTAGCCTGGATAAAAAAATGGCTGGACAACAGGACGCAAAGGGTAATAGTAAACGGAGTCCACAGTGAAGAAAGGAAGGTAACTATCGGGGCACCTTAGGGTTCGGTACTGGGGCCGGTCCACTTTAATGTTTTTATAAGTGACATTGAAGAGCACCTGGAAGGAAAGGTATGTCTCTTTGCAGATGATACAAAGATCTGCAACAGGGTTGATACACAAGGTGGGGTGGAAAGAACGAAAAGGGACTTGGCAAGGTTGGAGGAATGGTCAAATATGTGGCAGCTCAGATTCAGTGCAAAGAAGTGCAAGGTAATGCATCTGGGAAACAAAAGCCCAGGGGAAGAGTACACAATGGGGGGTGAGTTAATAACAAAAATCGAAAGAGATCTAGGAGTAATTATATCAGATCACCTAAAGGTGGGCAAGCAATGTGAGAAGGCAGTAAGGAGGGCTGGGGGGATACTGGGATGCATAGGAGAGGCATCAACAGTAGAAAACAGGAAGTAGTTATCCCTCTGTACAGACAGTTAGTGAGACCTCATCTGGAGTACTGACGTGCAATTCTGGAGACCCCATCTCCGCAAAGATATAGACAGAGTGGAGGCTGTTCAGAGGAGGGCAACCAAAACGGTGCAGGGTCTGCACCAGAAGACATACCAGGAGAGACTAAAACAGCTTAATATATATACCCTTGAGGAAAGGAGGGAGAGGGGGGACATCATAGAAACTTTCAAGTATCTCAACAGAATTAAAGTACAAGAGGATAGTATCTTTCAGAAGAATAGGTGTACAAGAACAAGGGGGCACAATTTGAAGATAGAGGGGGGACGGTTCAGAGGTAAAGTTAGAAAGTATTTTTTCACAGAAAGGGTTGTGGATGCATGGTACAGCCTTCCTGAGGAGGCTGTGGAGTCACGAACAGTGGGGGAATTCAAGAATGTATGGGACAGGCATAAGGCAATTCTAGTGGGGGGTGGGAGGAAGTAAGATGTTGATTAATTAGAATCTGCAGCTTATGAATCAGGTAGGGAAATGGGCAGACTAGGTGGGCCCAGCGGTCCTTATCTGCCATCAAATTCTATGTTTCTGTGTAGACCTCACTGCTGCACTGCTCCTTATATCTGGCCCTAACCTGCCATTTCCTCTCTTCCCAGGACTGCGCCCTTGATCAGGCGCCCCTGAAGATTCAGCGCTCCAGACCAGCGGAGCGGCAATGTCCTGCAGCCACCGTCCGTGCCACCCTGGCTTGCTACTCTCTTGAGGTACACCGCTCTCCATGGCTCTTTTCCAATTGTGCACAATCGGTTTTCGGGAACTGCGACTGGCTGGCTGCAACAGGGCTACCACTGGCTACCTGCCCGCTTAAGCCAAATCTAGGCTGAAAAGCTGCCCTTTTATTCCTGTCTCTGCTCTACTCTGCCTCCCCTGTCTTTAACTCTGAATTTTCCCACCCACCCCAAGCACCGACACTTTTAAATACACCTCCTGCCCCCAAGGTCCACCTCACCCTTTGCTACTGTTCTCTCCCTTAAAGGGACCTCCCCACACTAGAAGGGAACAGTCTGCTGCTGTCAACCTCTCCCCTGTAATGAGACTTACTCCCCTAGCAGGAGACAGCTACATGGTTGCTGTCATGTTGGGAACACCATATTACCACAAGGTACTGGTCCTGCTTCTTCTGACTTCCCTGGCAAGGGTTTACGATGGCACTATGAGGAAAAACCATCAAGGCGCTCTGCCAACTCTCAGTAGCCACCACTCTCATAGACTGGGCTCTCTGGCTACTGAGGCAACTAATGCAGCAGGCCCTGGTTGAAGCCACTACCCTTCAATCTTGCACTAGCTGACACAAATTCACACCTGATCTTGTCATGGCCCTGACGGGCACCTATTCCAGTACCAAAGACTGCTCAAAACCTCGCCATGTAAGCCATAGACAAGCCCGTACTCATAGGTCATGATGGAGGCGATACATTTATTTATTTATTTATTGAATCTCGGAATTAAGACCTTTGAGCCAGGGGCTCTTTTATAAAGGCTCCACATCAACAAAAATGAATTATACAGAGGATTGAATAACAGGCACAGGTACATTGGATACAGATAAACAGGCAGGTTGGAATACAACAAGTAGGATAAGTTGAGAAACAAACTGATGTGCAAACTAAAAAAATAATAATTACGTGCTATAATTAGGAGAGACTTCAGATGTTGGAAAGAGGGTCAGGAGGCAAAGGAAGTCAGTTAGTGGTATACTAGTAATAGAAATGAGAGAGGAGGTTAGCAGACAATAGAGGAAGAAGACAGTGTAGAAGAGCAGTTGTGGTGACTCACTGAAAAGGAAGGTGGCTGCAACTCTCAGTATAGTATTGGAACGAGGATGGCCGGGAGCACTGTGGTGACACCAAGAAGCAACCCAAGGGGCCATTGTCACTGGAGAGCTGTAGAGATATGTGCAGTGGGTGATAAGGGTTAAGAACGGCAGTCGCAGCTGCTGAGGTTCACTTGGTGTTGTCAAAGACAGTTCTTGAAGGGGCCGATATTGGGAGTAGATTAGATATGTGTTGGGAGGCTGTTAAACCAGTTGGGTGCTCTGTACATAAATGTTCTTTGTCCTTGGGAGGTCCTACAAAGTGGAACCTGGAAAGCTTGATTAGGCGTGCTTCTCGCATTCCGCGAGTTAGCCTGGGCCCTCTTTAAATGCTGCTGAATGGGGGGGGGCTAGCCCTAGGGAGATCTTTTTGGCCATAAGGCAGGTGTGATAGTGGATTCTGTTTTGGAGGTTGAGCCAACTGGACAGTGCATACAGGTCGCAGGTGTGAGTGTCCCGGCTTTCACTGGTAAGTATCCTGCAAGCTTTATTAAAGAGCTGGTGACATGTTCAGGAGAACTTTAACAAAACATAATATTTAGGCATTGTGCGGCTTGCATTTCCCATTAGTTCTGTATTCCTCCTCCTCCATTATTTAGTAGTGAGGTCATCTGCATGAAAACAGGATCTTTGCTCCCGAACAGTTCATCAATTTCTGCTGCTTTCTCCCTACCTAAAGTCACAGAGTACTTCTTGTGACCTCACAGTTACTCCCTGGCAACAGATTGTGATGTCATAACAGAGAATTATGATTTGAAGTAGAGAGTAAGCTATAGAGGCAGATGAACTCAAAATGAATTCTAAGGAACAACAATCATATAGTCATACACATTTCTTTAGTAATAAATTATGGGGAGGAAAATATAAATGGAATGCAAGCATAATTGTACCTAATGATTATGTTTTTAAAGTTTTCTTTCAAGCATCAGTAGCTCTTTAAGGGAGACCCCAATCCTCCTGAGGGCAGTGGAAGAAGCAGCATCATAAAATACAATGCCATAGTCAATGATAGACAGTATGGAGCTGGTACCCTCAAGTCGTAGGGCCTGTTGGGTTATGCAGTGCCAGTGCCTATAGAGAAGGCCTAGCCTGATAGTAGCAGTTTTGGAGATGTTTGAAATATGTTCTTGATAGGAAAGTGTGCTGTCCAGGGTAATACCCAGGTATTTAAAGCTGGATACCTGCTCAAGTGGAGTGCCAGTGCTGTTGGAGATGAGAAGTTGGGCTGTTTTAAACTTGTTATGTGGACCAGCAAAGATCATGGATTTGGTCTTTTTATAGTTCATAATTAATCTCTGGTCTGCAAACCATGTTTCCATTGAGGTAAAACTATGCTGCAATTCCCTGGTAAGGGGTGCAGGATCAGGCTGGCTAGAGTATATCACAGCATCATCTGCATACAGGAGAAGGTTGCAGAGGCAGGCTAGGGGGAGGGGTTTGAGGTAGAGGCTAAATAAGAGGGGGCCCGGATTGATCCCTGTGGGACACTGGATAGTACAGGGCGGCAAGTGGAGAGTAAGTCTGAGATTTTTACATGCTGGGTTTTTTCTCTAGATAACTTCTAAACCAGGAGGTAACATCATTAGAGAGTCCTAGGGAAGGTAGGGTCAGTGGCAGAAGGGAGTGATTGACCGTGTCAAAGGCCTTTGTAAGATCTGGCTGGGTGACAGGCAGCAGAGAGTTCTTGTACAGGGGGAGTTCTCATCAATCACCAAGGGCTGTGACAAGCGGGGTTCCGCAGGGCTCAGTGCTGGGGCCAGTGCCGTTTCACATATTGATTGCTGGCACATCAGATGGTGTCAACAATAAAATCAGCCTGTTTGCAGATGACACAAAGATAGGTGCAGTGGTGGACAACACAGAGGGCTGGCAAGGACTGCAGGAAGACCTGGATAGACTCATACAATGGTCAGACACATGGTAGCTGGGTTTCAATGCAAAAAAGTGCAAAGTTATGCACTTGGAGGTCAGGAACTGTAAGTTTAGCTACAAAATGGGGGAATACAGTTGGGCACTACAGAGCAGGAGGAGAAGGATCTTGTGGTACTCATATCAGGGCAAATGAACCATTGTCACAGTGCAGGAAGGCAGTAGCTAAAGCTAACAAGATGCTGGGGTGCATCGCCAGGGGAATCACCTCAAGGAGGAGAGGTTATCCTGCCACTGTACAAATTACTGGTCAGGCCAAACCTGGAGTACTGCATGTAGTTCTGGCTTCCCTTCCTAAAGAAGGATATTAGCTGTTGGAGGGAGTCCAATGCAGAGCAACCAGGATGCTAACAGGTATGGAGGGGAAACTCTATGAGGAAAGACTGAGAGAGCTCAAAATGTACTCCCTGGAAGAGAGGAGAGATAGAAGGGATATGATTGAGACCCTCTAATATATGAAGGGCATAAACAGGGTCAGCACAGAGGAGATGTTTAGGTTAAAGGAAGGGAGGGAGGGCCACTAGGTGGCATAGTCTGAGACTGGAAGGGGGCAAGTTCAAGAGACAGTTGAGAAGATGCTACTTTACAGAGAGGGTAGTGACAGGGTGGAATGCATTTCCCGAAGAGGTGGTGTCTCTGAAATCAGTGAACAACTTTAAGAGTGGGTGAGATAGGATCAGGGGGGGAAACTGTGGAATTGGGAGGGGGGGTAGCTGTGGAGTAAACTCAGATAGCTGCACACTCGAGCAGACTCAACAGACCTAAGACCCTGTATCTGCTGCCATTTTCATATGTTTGTATGTATATAGATAGAACCCACAAGGTGGCCACAGTTGAGAGCATTGTGTATAAAGTCAGTGTAGGTGAACAGGGTGGTGGAAGTACTATGATCCTTCCTAAACCCGTGTTGCTGTGGGCAATGAATGTCATGAGTGGAAAGATATGCAGCTAGCTGTTCAGCTACAATGCCCTCAAGCGCTTTTGAAAGAGGTGGTAAGATGGAAATGGGGCCATAGTTTGCATGGTTTGCTCTGTCACCACTTTTGTGGATTGGTGTCACAACCATAGCTTTCCAGACAGATGGGAATTGACCAAGTTGTAGGGACATATTCAGGATCAAGGTGAGCGGGGCCAGGACAGCATCAATGGAGAGTCGGAGAAGCTTGAGGTCAAGGGTGTTGGAGCTGTGCCTGAGCTGTACTTTCATAAGGTGTTTTCTGACGGTAGAAGGGGAAACCGATCTGAAGTAGAACTGAGGGGCGTTTGGAGGGGAGGCCCTGCAGTGGGCAATATCGTCAGCAGAAGGTTCATCGAAGAAATGGTAGGGGAGGACTCCACTCAGGTCAGTGAATGAGGTATTGAGAATGTTTGCAGTCTCACTTGGATCTTGAATGGTGAGCCCATTGTGGTTGAGTAGGGTGGGGGAAGGGGACTGATTGGGTTTTCCTGTGAGGTTTTTAATATTGTCCCAGGAGTTAGTAAACATGTCTTGGTAGTATGAGGCCTTAGCCTGCCTTACAGCCCAGATGCAATTGTTTCTGGTGGTCCTGTAACATTGCCAGTCTCTTGATTTGTCCATGGCATCTCCACTTTCCAGAGGTGGCCACGAGAGGCCATAAGGTGCAGAACAGAGGGTGTAATCCATGAAATGGAGACCCTTTACCTTGTGCTTCTTGAGGAGGCTAATATGTTACAGGTCAATTGAAATGGGTGATGAAGAGGCTTAGTGCCTTATTGGCACTATCAAAGACTGGGACCAATCACAATTGTTCTTATATTCTTGAAGATGTTCCAGATGCCCGTTTTTGAGAACCCATTGGTAAGATGTTCTGCAAGGTCGTTTAGAGACCTTGTTGGTCCAGCGGCAAGTGATTGGTCACTCAGGGCATCTGGTAACACTGTGATGTTGGTGCTGCTCTCAGGGTGGTTGGAGAAAATAAGGTTGATTAAAGTACTAGTGCCGGTCCTGTAGTTTATTCTAGTGGAAGAAGAGACTAGCTGAGAGAGGTTGATGGCTGCAGCTGCATCCTTACAGGCGTGTGAGTCAGGAGACTACCAGTTTATATTAAAGTTATCTAGTGCAATGACTTCCACTCCATTAGGCAGATTTGCAATGAAGTCAAGGACCACTTGGAAGTCTTTGTGACTTTCCTTAGGAAGAATGTAGATTGAGAGGATGTTAGTAGATTTCCCTTTATTACTTAGCGTAATTTTAACCCCCTAACAATTGAGCACCATCATGAGGGGACAATGTGGGAAGCGCCTGGCATTGCAGTGAGTGCAAGATATATAGAGTGCAGCCACCCTCATGTTTACGTATCCTATCAGACCTATATATCGTGTATCCATTTATGGAGACTGCTGTGTCTGGCACAGCAGGGGAGAGCCAGGTTTCGACTATGGAGAGGACATCAGGCTTGTGCTGATGCACCCAGACTTGGAGTTGATCTAGCTTTGGCAGAAGGCTTCAGATGGTTGATGGAGGTGATTTTAAGATCCCTGTGGCTATTGTTGTTATCAGATAGCAGCTGCAGGGGCCCTGGGTTAGGGTGCACATTTCTGGACAGCAGTATTAGTAATAATAGCTGCCTGGTCAGGACGCATTGGAGGAGCTTACAGCTTGATTTGTGCTCATTTTTGGTAGGTTTGAGAAAGAGTGTAGGGATCGTTATAGAGTTGAGATGGGGGGATAGATAGTAAGCCTTGTGGGAAGGAAGATGAATAGCGTGAGCGTAGGCCTTGCTGGTTTGAGGGCTATGGTGGGAAGATTGGTTGCTGTGCCAGAGTCTGGGAATCTTACGTAGCCTACAGACAGGCCTATAGAGGGTGTAGTTATGATGGCAGATGATAGTGGCCATGATATTGTTAGCAGGGCATTGAGAAGAATGAAACAATAAAGTGCCATATTGTATCAGAGGTCTGAAATCTAGTAAGAGGGCCAGATACAGAGTTTGGAACTAAACTAGGGGGAGGGGTGGTGGTGGCAAAGGTTAAATCAGAAGGTGGAAAATGGGGTTCTGTGTCATCCAACAAGGTTTGTAGGAACCTAGCTAGCAGCAGTACCCCTAGAAAAGTGTAGAGGTTAGCGTGCTCACCCCTGGTGCAGAGGGTTGCGGGTTCAAGTCCAGGCAGGCCAGAGGGTGGGCGCAGCAAGGGATACTATCAGGGAGAGTGTATATGCCAGGAAGGAGGAAGGTCAAGTGAGAGTTAAGAAAAAGCAGGAGGAAGAATCAGATCCTTCAATATTAGGTGCAGTAACAGTGGGCTCAGAGGCGACTTCTAGGAGAAGAAATATAATGAACAAGTGGGAAAGTTGGGACTTAGTTTCTATCTGGCCCTGGTCACATGATTGGTCACATAACCTTGATGATGTACCCCCAAAGCCCTAAGCCGCATCACTCAGAGCTCCATACTGTCAATAACTGACTATGGTCTAATCATAAATAGTGTCTAATCATATATACCATGACCGCACTGAAATGCACAAGACTACTCCTCAATAAAGCCTGCCAGCTTGTACTAGGAGCCGATCACCTTATTCATACTTGAAACCTCTATTCCTCGACTGGGTGGCTCCCCCTACACCTAATGAATAAGTACCAAGCATGCCTAATTGGAAAAAATTCCTCCTAGGACTAACACCTGATTCAACTGCTACCTTATTCCAATGGACCCTAACCTGCAAAACTACCAGAAGCTCAGTGAAGGGCGCCTTACATGTCCCATTTAAAAGAAGCTCCTTAGCCCAGCGGTCCCTATCTTACCGTGGCCCACAATGAATGAATGATCTGCCCACTGCCCTCTTACAACATGAAAAAATCAGCCCCTGTAAGAAAGACCTTCGTATTCTCCTGACCGGAACCAACCACTGTGACTGTAAATCATAGGGAAGGACATTTTTTCCCTAAGCCCCTGGCTTCCTCACCTACCCCCTTTCTCTCTTCCTCTCTCCCCTGCCTCCTCCAAGCCTCATGTCCACTGTCTCAACCATCTACTGGCAGCCACCCCCTACTCCTTGCTCATGTCAGGCCCTAATTTGCCACTCTCTGCTGCTTCCCTGCTATCTCTCTTCACCCCCTCTCAATCCATATGAACAATGCCTTTCCTGGCAGCTACCCCTACCCCGACTACCTCCCAACCCATTTCACCCTTACATTCTCATTCCTGACAAAGCCACCACTGATTGTTTCCTCCCTACTCACTGCACTTAGTGACTGGTTATCCGCACTTAGTAACAGGTCTATATTGTTTGCTGCTAAATTGCTGGATTTTAGTTAACCTGTCTATGCTACATTGTCTGCTTGTATTGAAATCCGCTTTTGTATTCTGTTTACAGCTCTGTCCTGCTATGTAATCATACCTGTCCACCAGTCAAATGTTTGAACAGAATGTTTTCCGTTTTGTACATATTGTACTGTTTTTGAGCCCTTAACATGGAGCCTTTGTAAAACAGCCAGCTTGGCTCAAAGGTTGTAATTCCAAAACTGAAATAAATAAAGGTAAGTTGATGGAGACCATGGTGAGGAAAACTTGGCAACCTTTTTATTGAGGACAGTGGACTGCAGGATAGCAAGTAGTATGGGTTTGTGTCAGGGAGCTCATGCCAGACTAACCCGATACTGTTTTCTGACTGGGTCATCAGAGCTATTGCTCCACTTCAACAGAGCCTTTGATTCGGTACAACACAGGAGACTGTTGAAGAAAGTGGAGGACTTGGGAGTAAAGTAGGGTTCAGTTAGGTGGAAACTGGCTTGGAGAGGCAGCAGAGGGTGATGGTGAACAGGGCTAAATCAGGAGAAGAGTTCACATAGCAGTGCTGCAGGGATCAATCCTGAGACCTGTCCTATTTATGATGTTTATAAATGTCATAGGGGAAGGTTCTGTCTCTTTGCTGATGACACAAAACTATGTGGCAGGGTAGATCACAGTGAAGGAGCGTGGGAGCTCCAAAATGATCTAGAGAAACTAAAGAGAGATGGTCTAAGGTCTGGCAGTTGAGATTCGATGCCAAGAAATGCGAAGTAATGCAGTTAGGGAGCGGGAATCCATGCAAGGAATACTGGATGGGAGGAGTTAGACTGGCCACTTCAACAAAGAGGGATTTGGGGGTCATTAATAGAGAGCCCCATAAGCAAACAGGTCAATACAGCAAGTTATCAAGGATGCTGGGGTGTATAGGTAGAGCTTTGACAGTTGGAGAAGTGAGATGATTGTGCCACTGTACAGATCCCTAATGAGGCCTCACTTGAAGTATTGTGCCCAGTTCTGGAGTCCTCAGGTAAGGAAAGACTTTGACAGGCTAGTACCTTTGTCTGTACTGTATTTTATATATTTTTATTACATGGCCATTTGTGAATTGTCATAAATGTGTTTGTTGTATTGTATTTTATAATTTATGGAACTTTAGGTAGTGTACAGGACTGTCTTGTAAACCAGACTGTTAAAGTCCAAAAGGCATGTCTCTTCCTGTATAAAAATAAAGTTTCACCACGCACAGCCAAGGGTCACCAAGATGATCCAGGGCGAGAAGGGCAGATCCTATGAAGACCATTTAGAAGCCCTAAATATGAACTAATTGAAGGCTAGGCAGTGGCAGGGAAACAAGATTAAAACATGTAAGTTTATCAGGGGTATAAACAAGGTGAAGGTACAAAGAGTCAGGCATTGAATGTGATAAAGAAGCATATAAAGAAAAGCTGAAAGAAACAGGGAATGCAATAAGGATAGCAAAGGCCCAAACAGAAGAGAGGACAATGCAGGGAGTCAAGAAGAGGGGAAAAATCTTCTACAGATACATCAGGGAAAAGTGAAAAGCAGATAAGGTATTGTAAGGCTAGCTAAAGGAATGGAAATCATGCTGAGGAAGAGAAGGAAAGGTGGAGGTCATAAACAAATACTTCTGCTCTGTCTTCCATGAGAAAAAAACAACAACGGGCCAACACTATGCAAAAAAAAAGGAAGCCCTATTAAAGAAGTAGATATGAGTCCCTTCACAGAAGAGAGTCCTGGGGAACTAAATAAATTAAAGGTGGAGAAAGCAATGAGTCCAGATGACGCTCACCCAAGAATGTTAAAAGAGCTGGGGAAGGAGCTGGCTGCACCTCTGGCAGAGCTCTTCAATAAGTCTCTGGAGAGCAGGAAAGTTCCTAAAGACTGGAGAAGGCTACAGTAGTACCACTCCATAAAGAGGAGCACTGAGGAGGCTGGTAACTATCGCCCAGTCAGCCTCACCTTGGTAGTGGGAAAGTTAATGGATCCCTATTAAAGGAAAGGATAGAGGCATTCCTAGAAGAAAGTGGTCAACTGGACCTAAAGCAACATGGCTTCACAAAGGGAAGTCCTGCCAGACAAACCTAGTTGAGTTCTTCGACTGGCTCACTAAAACGGTAGATGGGGGTGATTATGGTAGATGTGGTCTACCTGCACTTCAGCAAGACCTTCAATTCCATCCTACACAGAAGGCCGATAAGAAGCTAGAGCACATGGGGGTTGGGCAAAAGGTAGCAGCCTGGGTTGAAAACTGGTTAAATGGGAGAGCATGAGGGGGTGCTGGTAAACAGCATGTTGTCAGGCGAGGGAAGGTGACTAGTGGCATACCAGGAATGGTGCTGGGCCCAATCTTATTCAATGTGTTCATCAGAGATATTGCCGATGGGCTGGAGGGAAAGTGTGCCTGTTTGCAGATGACACTAAGCTCTACAACAGGGTGGCTACACCTGAAAGGAGCTCAAAACCTGGAGACCAACTTGAAGAAACTGGAAGAATGGTCAAGACACTGGCAGCGAAATGGCAGCCCACAATCATGCTCATCGCCCAGCCCCATCCACCCATTGCAGCACCACCTCCTATCTTCCTCCCGACTTACCCCACTGATGATGGGCGGTGGGGATCCTCAACCTTACCGACATGGATCCGGATCTGGAGGTGGCTGCAAGTTACAGGGCGCTTCATGGGTATTGGCAGTCATCCAACCACCCAGGCTTTTCTCCTCCAGTTTTCTCCTGGCCCCCTCTCCCAGAGGCAGAGCAATGCAGCATCGCCAATGGTTGAGGTGTGTGTGTGTGCTTCCACCCACAGCACGCCAGGTGATTGCTCTGCCCCCATCCCTAGCATATGGGACCTGGGCACTCCGACACCTAGCCACCGCTAGGTGTCAGAGGTGCGCTGGCCTCCGTGTTACTCCCTCCCCAGGAGAGGATAGCTGTCCTCCAGATGCTCAATCCTCTCCCACCCCAGCTGACCTCTAGCAAACTGCTCGCACAGTAAACAAGGATCGCCAGCGTGGCAGGAGGTAAGGCATGGTGCCTCAGTCCTCCACGCCACTGCAACTGAAATTTAATGCAAAAAAATGTAAGGTCTAGGAGACAGAATCCGGAAAACGAATACTTTCTAGGAGATGAAAAGCTGATGGTTACGAAACAGGATTGCGATTTAGGGGTCATCATCTCAGATGACTTAAAGGCAGCACTGAAGGCTCATGGCATCCTGGGATACATAGAGAGAGGCATCACCAGAAGGAGTCAGGAGGTGATTTTGCCACTGTATAGGTCCCTCTTAAGGCCTAACCTGGAATATTGCATCCAGTTTTGGAGGCCACACCTCAAGAGGGACATAGACCGGTTGGAGACAGTGCAAAGTAGGGTGACAAAGATGGCACAGGGTTTGCATCAGGAGCCAAATGAGGCAAGATTGAAAGAACTCAACTTATACTCCCTGGAACAGCATTAGGATAGGGATGACATGAAAGAGACCTTTAAATACCTAAAAAATATTAACAATGTTCAGATACAAGACTTTCTCTAGGTTAGCAGCGAAAACAGAACTAGGGAACATGACATGCATTTAAAGGGAGGTTGGTTCAGGAGCAACGTGAGGAAGTTCTTCTTCACTGAGAGGGTG
Source organism: Neoceratodus forsteri (assembly GCA_016271365.2). Taxonomy (NCBI): domain Eukaryota; kingdom Metazoa; phylum Chordata; order Ceratodontiformes; family Ceratodontidae; genus Neoceratodus; species Neoceratodus forsteri. Next base: position 876,064,942 of record CM028132.1, on the reverse strand, counting down.
GTGGATCCATGGAACAGCCTACCACCAGGGGTCATGCAAGCAAAATCGGTCAGGGAGTTTAAACTGGCCTGGGACATTGTGGAATACTCAAGCAGGAGGCTACATAGGAGGAGGGTCTGAAAAATTAGGCAGACTATACGGATCACATGGTCCCCATCTGCCATCACATTCTATGTTTCTATGAATAGGGAGGACCTATTTGCAAGGAATATGGATGCAGTTACTGTGGGCATGACTGAAGATTGGTGGGTGGTAAGTTCAGAAGAAATGTGAGGAAGTTTTACTTCACTGAGATGGTAATGGAACCATGGAATAGACTGTTAGCAGAAATGGTGATGGCTTACCTGAACAGCTTTAAACATGGTTGGGACCAGTCAAGGGGACTCACAGTCCCCGAGGGAGGATACACAGATTTGAGAACAGGTGAGCTGGGTAACAGCCCACCAACACAGTAGGTTGGCGGGGGGTGAGGTAGTACAGTAAGGTCAGACTAGACGGGCTTTCAAGGGACACTGTCAACCCCCTTAGGCCTCAAAGTGTCCCTAGTTTAAAAAACACTTGTTAAGATTGTTTACATTCTATAGAGACTGTTGATGCAGCTGGTAGTTTGATTCAGTTCCCCTTTTTGTTTTAAAAGTGAAAACTGAGTGCCACCATACTGGTGTTACCACACCAAAACATGGTTGATTACATTCCTTGACCAACTCCCTGCATCTTTCCTGGACTCATTATCACCCCAATACAATCTAACAACTCATTATGCAATGGAAGTGGAGCAGACTATTGTATCATGAATGACTAATGTGCAGAAACTGTGCACTAAGAGTAGGTCAATGATATGAAGCAAAACCAGGCTGGCTATAGCTACAGTATACATTATAATGCATTTCACTTCTAATAAGCAAAGAGGTAGCTAAAACACCCAGCAACAACAATGAATTTTAGAGAAGGAAGCAATCATAAAATGTGGGTTTTTACCTAAAAATAATATGATGCAAAAAAGGTTGACAGTGTCTCTTTCCATCTCCTTCTGTTGTCAAATTCTATGTTTCTATGACCTGTTCTGCTGAGTGGGTCTGTCAGTTTTTTCTCTGCAACATGGAATGCAGAGATATGCACTAACAGTGTATGACAGATCTCACATTTTCAGTGCTTTCGGACACAGCTGTAATACATTGCTGTGGTATTGTCTGGTCTTAGCTACATGACTCTGAGTTCAACTAATGTTGTGGAGGTATTCAGGGACAGATACCCTGCTCAAAGCTCTAGCAAGATCATGTGTTCTCTTCTCTCTTTTGGACTCCCCCAGCCCCCCTTCACTGTTTGGTCTGAGAGATGCCCCCCCCCAGCTATGTGTGTGTGTGTGTGTGTGTGTGTGTGTGTGGGCTCAGTGACAGGCATTAATGTGTGCACTGCTCCACCGCTTATCTGTTTATTTAGTGAAATGTATTACCAGGAAGGCATGCTGAGCAACAAGTTGCTCGTCTCCCGGTGTGACCTGGGGGGGGTAGGGGACCACGAGGATTGTATATAGAGATTTGGTACACCATACAGATATACAATTTGATTACATTTAATAAACTGAGCAGACTATACAGAAGTGGAAAGGCTTACAAGCCTTTCATGCTCTGAGATAAGGGCAGTTAGGGATTTCTGAGCTGAGACCGGTACTTTTCAAATTCCCAATTCATTTCTCATGCCAGAGCATGCCAGGACCATGAGTAGTGGCTGATATGTGGCCTAGTATTCTCAGGCAAATCTCTGCAGATCTTTTGTTCCAAACAGGAATTAACCTGCAAATTGTGCAGCCCCCCCACACACACATCAATGTTGAGGGAGATAAATTAATAGATAAAATCACAGATGAAATCAAAGACATACATTTACTACACATACATTACATCTTCTTCTGCTATGGAGGTTAGGAAACTTTGGGAAAATGTAAACTGGGTTCCTCCATGACACCAAGCAAGTTTCTGTTCTCTACAAACAGGGTAAAAACTTGGTGATGTTATATCCTCAGCATGCTTTCCATAGCTTATATTTATTTTCATTTTTAACTTTTATTCAGAATTGAATAGGACAGCTTAAACTGAGACATACTCACTTCCAGTGAGGTCTTTTGTGCAAAGTTAACAATAAATTACAAAAAAACAAACAACAATTATTACAAAATATTGCAATACATCAACAAATAACATGACTTAACAAAACACTAATAAATAAGTATAAAATGTGTCATCAGGAACAGCAGGGCAACAGAAAACAATTCTGTTTAGTCACTGACATTCTGTTGCAATTGTAGATCTGGCTTCATTCATAAACCAGTTTTTATTGCACTATTGTAACACAGCATTATGGAGAGCCATGCCAGGGCGCCACGCGATAGGCGGGACGGTGTCATGTGGTGCAGGAGCAACACGGCATTGTGAGACGATAATCCATGTTGCTGTTGTGGGAAGCGCGTTCACGAGCCCAACACGGCATTATCTCTCATAATGCCGTGTTGCTGTTGCGCGTTCACGAGGCCAACACGGCATTATCATCTCATAATGCCGTGTTCCTCTCCTACCAGCTCAGTGCCTTCCACTAGGGACCTAGCATGGCGGCAGGACTCGCAGAGCAGAAAGCGGAGACAAAGGACTAGAAGAGGCCATCGGAAGAGGTAAGTTTTCAACTGTGATGGCTACTTGCATCGCACTTGTCGTGTTACAAGGGCATTAATCACCTCCAGCATCGGGCTCTACCGGTGATTAATGCCCACTGCGGGGTTGAAACCCTCGGGCTTCACCCTCGTGCAACAACGCCCCCCCAGCGGGCATTAATCCACCGGTAGAGCCCTCCTCTGTTGGTGATTAATGCTTACATACATGTTTTGTTTGTCTTCAGTCCAGAAAGTTAAAGGTAGTGAGTTCCATAATTTGGGTCCATTACAGAAAAAATGTTTCTGACCTAGGGTTGATTTATAATTTGGGAGTTTATATTCTAATCCTGACACAGATCGTAGGCCTTGTTTAACAGGTCCTGACTGCAAGACTTTTGAGAATATAGGTAGGGACTAAACCTTTCGAGCATTTTGACATAAGCAGGACTGCATGTAGAGCTCGCCTCTCTGTGAGACTGATTCATTGCAGTTTTCATACAGACCTACCCTATGGGTTCCTTTTGGGGCATCCAGTATGAAGCTCGTCAGCTTGTGATATATTATATCTAACCTGTTTAGGCTCCTTGCTGATGTACCTGAGTACACAATATCACCACAGTCAATCATGGGCATAACTAATGTTTGCACCACATGCTTTTTAATATACTCGGTCATACAGTACTTGTTCCTGTACAGAAAGCCCAAACATTTCCTCACTTTTTTCTACAATCTCCACATATAGGTCCCATTTTAATGCCAAGTTCAATTAAATTCCCAGATATTTGTAAGTATGTACTTGTTCTAGTAATGTATTGCCAACAGTCTTAATATGAAGAGATGCTTCTGAGGGGCTTATATTTTTCTGTCTTGTAAAGAGGATCACCTGTGATGTCTTGGCATAAAACCAACTTTGACCCTATTAGGAATTGCTGTAATTCACTGAACGCTATCTGCAGGGAGTTGGATGCTATCTGCAGAGACACCTCCAAATAGATGATTCTGTCATCTGCATCTAGGTCGTGTCCAACCCTGCTATCTGAGATACAGAATTTATTCATAGAGATGTTATACAAAACTGGCCCTAGTATTGAGCCTTGAAGGACACCCGATACCACGGTCCCCATATCAGAGCTTCAGTCCCCATAGTTACCATCTGTTGCCTCTCTGTGAGGTATTGTTGGAACCACTTAACTACTAAACTGGACATACCAATATCCCTGAAGTTGAACAGGAGGATGTCATGGGCCAAAGTATCATAAGCTTTGGATAAGTCAATAAAGACAGCTCCCATAGGCATCCTCCTGTCCAAAGCCTCAGTGATGTCCCCTGTAACCTTTAGAAGTGCTGTTGCTGTACTATATAATGGCCTGAAATCTGACTGGAATCTATGACCTTTTTCTCCTCTGAGAAGCGCTGTAGTTGATTTGCCAAATGTCTCTCAAATGTCTTTGCAATAACTGGTAGTAATGATATAGATCTATAATTTTCAGTACATTTTTTTAAGCCAGATTTATAAATTGGAACGACTTTTGCTGTTTTTCATTGAATGGGAACATCCATTTGAGTCAGAGACAAATTAAAGATAAAAGTTAATGGGTAAGCAATGATTGGAGCTGCATATTTTAATAATACAGTAGATAATTCATCAGGACCAGATCCCTTTTTACATTTAATTTTAGTAAAACGTCCAGTACCTCTTGTGTCCCCATTTCACAAAAGGAGAATTTCTCTCTCTGTTGAGACAAAGCCTAATTACCTGTCGTCTGTACAGGATCACAGTAACTATTTGCTTTATTGGTTGAAATATTTTTCCAGTTATACTGGATTGGGATTGTGTAACCACTGTTGGGCCCAAGGGGACAGTTTGTAGGTTTATAATAAACTTTTCTAATATGTTGGGTTTTTTTGTGCTTTGAATTTTTCTTATGTCTCCAGAAATCCCCTTGATTACCTATAACAGTTGCTGATAGTTCCCTACTGTAATATTTCTAACATATTTTATGGTTTTAGTAAACTGATTCCTAAATTTCTTATAGATGTTCCATGCATGCTGTGTATTCGCTGTTTTAGCTATCTTCCAGGCCTTATCTCGTTTATTTCTTCTAATTTTTTTCCTTGATGTATAGCTATTTTCTTTTGTTTGGTTTCTTGTATTGTGGTGTTTTCATTATATATATTTTTTTTTAAATATTTGTTTTGTTTTGTTTTGATTTGCTGTTTTAATAAAAAAAATTCCCTACACTTTTAGAGACGTACTGTAGGATATTTAACATCCAACTGAACCACCACCATAATATGCAGACGAGGCCTCAGTTTTACATTTCATCTGAAAGAGTACAGCTCAGGAATGCAGTACCCTACACCCCGCAATGCTGCACTACAGTGTCAGTATTAGGATTTTACCTCAAGTTCCTGCTGTCAGGCTAGAACCCACAACCTTCTATGTAGGTGAACCTGTTTCTGAAGACATATTTGCAAAGATGTTCTCAACCTGTTGAATAGGGTAACACTGGAGTAGACAAGAGATGCAACAGCTGATAAACACAGACTTTTTGATGGTCTCCATTTCTGTGTTTAAGAACAAACACTGACTTTTTGTTGGTCTCCAGTTCTATGTTTTAGTACAAAAACCCTTTGTACATATTATAGTTTGTTGTCTTGAGAGCTGGGCCAAACACATGTTGCACTCTCTATGTCTAACTGTCTTAGGCAAACAGTGACTACAATTTTGTTGACATTTTTTCAAAGAGGTTCTCAGTCTTTTTTTTTTTGGCTAGGGAAATACTCTGTGGATGAAATACCCTGCACAGAGCAGAATCTCTGATTTTGACCTGGCCAGTGGTAACAGTCTCACTCAATGGTAATGGTATGAGTGCTTAGCTGCCTTAGGCAATCAGCGCCACCTTGTGATCATTCTAAAATACATGTGCCCAGCTTTCTTCATGTTTTTGTTCAGGCTCAGGCATGACACACAAGAGGCACCACCGTTTAAAGAGCAGATCTGCACCCACCCCCCCACCAAAATATATGAGGCAGCTTACCAGTCCCCAAATCCACTTTTCCATAAAGCTGAATTCAGTGCTACCTCTATTTGCAGAAAAATCACCTGTAATTTAGTCCTTGGAGACCCGAAGTCAAAATGCTCCAACTTCCTTAGTCGGAGAAATGCCCCCATGCTTTCGCCTTTTGTGACATTGGTAAATGAAGAGCAAGGGGGCGTGCTACATACACTATAATGGGGGCACTTTTTACAGGAGTTTTTTAGTAGTTTTGAGTGCCAATTTTGACAAATGATGGTCACCGCTCAACTAACAAGGACCCCGTTAGTTGAGCGGTGGCCATCATCTGTCAAAATAGGCACTCAAAACTATAAAATGCCTGTAAAAATGCCCCATTGTAGTGTGTAGAGCGCCCCTTGCTCTTCATTTACCAACATCACGAAACGTGAAAGCATGGGACGGTCTCCGACTAAGAAAGTCAGAGCGCTTTGGCAGTGGTCTCCATGGACTAAACTCAGGCGATTTTTCTGCAACTAAAGGCAGCAATAAATTCAGCTTTAAGGAACAGTGGATTTGGGAACTGGTAGCTGCCTCTTATGTTTGAGGGGCAGAAATACAGAAATAAGAACCTGATCTTTAACCTGACCTCAGTCATTGATAGCAGATAGTAATTTTTACCACAGTGATTAAATGTTGATTACAGTAATTGTGAGACAACGCTCTCTCTCTCTGTCTCTCCCCCTCTCTCTCTCTCTCTCTCTCGATGTATAGGTAAGAGTGGAGAGGTGTGCAGAAATACTTCTTAATGGAAAGGGTGGTGGATGACTAGAACAGCCTGCCAGAGGAGATAGTGGGGTAAAGACTGTGGAGCACTTCAAGCATGCTTGGGATAGGCACGGGGCATATTATGTGGAGGAACATGGAAGGGAGTGACACCTATGACCATCCAGGGTCAGTGTGATGGAATAGGCTGGGACATGGGGCAGAATGTTCTTTTCTGCCAACAAAAGCTGTGTGTGTGTGTGTGTGTGTGTGTATATACAGACATGGATATATAGATATACTCACTGCAAAAAACTACATTAATGCTGACATTAGGGTTGTAGAATACAAAGTGCACAAAGAAAGGAAATGAACAACATTAGGGATCTGGGTCTCCAAGGTATTGGTGAATCAGTGGTGGGGTCTTATTTGGGGTTGCCAACCCTAATGCCCACCCCTTCCCCTTACCAGATGAGGTCAAATGTGATGTCTTCATGCAGGGCCAATAGGACCCTATGTGAAGAAAGCTCCGGCAGATTATATTGACCATACTGTATCACTATGAGGCACTAGGCTGGAGCTGTATCTTGTTGTTTAGGACAGGAGGCTGTGGGCTGGGGGAGGGGTGGGCATTAGGACAACACCCAAGTAAGACCTACCACTAATTCAGCCAATACCCAGAGACCCAAATCCCTAATGTTTTTTATTTCCTTCTTTGTGCGCTTTGCATTCAACAACCCTAATGTCTGCATTAACGCATTTTTCACAATTAATTTCCTTCTTTTCTGATAGTGGAATTGTATTCTTATTTGCGCAGGTCCCAAAGACATATATACAGTACTGGAGACAGCCCTTACCCAGTGCATGGGCCCAGCAGGTCCAGGCATGCGTGTTGATACCTTGTGGGTAAGGATCCCTGACCCACCACCGAGTGTGGCATTTGTGCCAAAACACTGCTCTGTCCCTACCCAGGCTGGGGTTGGGGCTGCATGCTTCAGCACCTTCCCCATCAGCCTTGTCCCATTAAACCGGCTCCCTGAGTTCACACCTGAACTCAGCTCACTACTGCAGTGAGGCGGTTTCCCCAGAGATGCAACGGACATCCCTGCAAACAGTGCTGCTTAATAAATGTTTTGTTTTTAATATTTTGACTGCAAACTTTCAGCATACTCTTCTTATGACCCACCTAATGAACCCAGTAGGTGAAAATTTCAAACCCTGCTAAAATGCCATTCCACATCACAGGTGCAAAAACAAATTTCAGCCAGGATGTGACAAATGACAGCTGTAATGTTCTAGAGGCGGAGTGAAAAAATGGCTATGTTGAAAATTTGGGGTCAAAATATTAAAAATTACTGAAGTTACACACATGCATAGAATAATTTCAAAGTATGTTCGCAACTTGGTCATTTTAAGGAAATTTTCACCAAATTATCAACATAATCTTTTTGGGATCCCATCTTATCAACACTGTTAGTGAAATTTCGTTAATTGGGCCTGAAAGTTGATTTTGTGCAGTGACTGCAAAATCATGTTCTGGACCCGATTAATGACAGTAGCCCCATCCCTGACATATGAGTCATGACACAGCAGGGTTGCTATCGACACAGCTCTTTGTTAATAAATAACAGCTGTGTTGTACAGTGCAAGCAACTCTCATCACTGAAATTCAGGTATCCATAGAACATTGTTTTTTAAACTGCACATGCTCACAAACTGAACTTTTTCTTAAATAATTTAAAAACTGCTAGCCCCCAAAACATAAAAACCATAAAAGCACGTATATTTGGAAAACCTCTATTAAACCTGAAAGTTTCAGCTTTCAAATCCTCGTATTGTTTCAATTATCGGTGGGCAGAAAAACATCTTAAAATGTTTAAAAACTGTGATTTGTATGTTTTTTATGCACCTCTGTAACTTTGCCCCACTGAATTGATCTCCATGAAATTTTCAGGACCAAGACATCCTAGCACAAAGGATGTACGTTTTCAAATTTAATGTAAATTGGTTGGACGGGGGCCAAGTTTTTAAGGTGCAAACATTAGGGTTTAACATTAAGCTGCTTTCTCAACCCTAATATACAGGCACTACTGGGCCTATATAATGTATTTTCAAGCAACAAAAGTGAGGAAATGCAAGGTTAGCATGTCTGAACCCTTACTCTGCCTACCCCATGCCATGCACAACTACATGAAGTCCATTGAACTAAATACCAAAGCACAATCCAGATTTCAAACATCTGCACTTCATCATAGAGAACATGGTATGAGGAATACCGCTACAAAGTGTAACAAACACTGTACTCATGTGCTGTCAGACAATGTATCAGCAGAAAAATACCGGTAGTCCCATCTTAGTCTGCCCTCATTTTCCCTGTCTGACACTACATCCCAGACTCCAACTAGTCACAGGTGTCCCTCCCTCCACTCTTACCTCTGTTTATTATATCCATGTACCTATCAGACGCATGTGTGAAGCTCCACATTGTCTTTACCCCTACCAGCTCTTCTGGTAGGCTGTTCCAGGTGTCCACCACCCTTCCTGTGAAGAAGTTATTTCCTCACATCACTCTTAAACTCCCCCTTCCCCAAACTTCATGGCATACCGCAATGTTCTGGTGCTACTCCTCCTGTGAAAGAGACTCCACTCCTGCACTTTGTTCACCCCCATGAGGTACTTATAGTTCTCAATTATGTTCCCTCTCACTCTCCTCACCTCCAGGGAGTACATGTTGAGTTCTCACAGCCTCTCCTTGTATGGGTTCTTGTGCAACTCCTGCACTATTTTAGTACCCTCCTCTGGACTGCTTCCACCCAGTCGATGTCCTTGCAGAAGTGCAGCCTCCAGAACTGGACACAGTACTCCAGGTAGGGTCTCACAAGTTGGTGATATAGAGGCAACATCCTCCCTTATCCTGCTAAATCCCCCTCCTATACCCCAGCATCTGGCTTGTCTTGCCTATTGCCTTGCCACTTTGAAATCATCAGATATGATCACCCCAAGGTCCCTCTCCTGCATACCTACCTACGCATCTTATACACAGTCCTGGGTTCCCACCCTAGGTGGAAGACTTTGCACTTCTTGGCAATGAACCTAGATGCCTCTCTCTAGACCATTCATCTAGTTTCCCCAGATGCCTTTTAATTCTCTCCACCCCCTCCTGGATGTCAACCCTGTTGCAAATTTGTGTGTCATCTGCAGACATACCTCTCCCTCCAGTTCCTCAGCAATGTCACTTACGAAGACACTGATAAGGACAAGGCCCATTGCCAATCTCTGTGGTATTCTACTGGTCACTTTTCCATCCTCTGAGTGACTGCCATTCACCACCCTCTGCTTCCTAGCTTTCAACCAGTTAGATACCCAGCTCACCACCTTCACCCCTATCCCTAGGTTGTTAAGTTTCTTTATCAGCCTCCTGTGTACAGTGTTAAAGGCCCTGATGAAGTCCAGGCAGGCCACATCAATGTGTGTGTGTGTGTGTGGCATCATCACTAAATGTTCACAATGACTATAGCAGGCTTCATAAGTGGCTGTGTAGGTCATTCACGAAACAGTTGTTTGGTCACACAAACTGCGCTCCATAGTCACACAAAGTGTGCCAGACCTATGGACCACTTTGTAAGTGGCCCTCACAAAGCAGCTGCATGGTCACATAAAGTGTACCAGACCTGTAGCAAATTTCTCAAGTAGGGAGTGAGGTAGTACAGTAAGGTCAGACTAGACGGACTTTCAAGGGGCACTGTCAACTCCCTTAGGCCTCAAAGTGTCCCTAGTTTAAAAACACTTGTTATAATTGTTTACATTCTATAGAGACTGCTGATGCAGCTGGTAGTTTGATTCAGTCCCCTTTTTCTTTTAAAAAGTGAAGAAGTGCCCACCGTACTGGTGTTACCACATCAAAACATGGTTGATTACATTCCCTGACCAACTCCCTGCATCTTTCCTGGATTCAGTATCACCCCAATACAATCTAACAACTCATTATGCAGTGGAAGTGGAGCAGACTATTGTATCATGGTGACTGCATGGTTTGAGGTGTTTCTAATGAGAAACTGTGCACTAAGAGTAGGTCAATGATATGAAGCAAAACCAGGCTGACTATAGCTATACATTATAATGCATTTCAGTTCTAATAAGCAAAGAGGCTAAAACACCCATCAACATCAATGAATTTTAGAGAAGGTAAGCAATCATAAAATGTGGGTTTTTACCTAAAAATAATATGATGCAAAAGGATGACAGTGTCCTTTCCATCTTCTGTTGTCAAATTCTATGTTTCTATGACCTGTTCTGCTGAGTGGGTCTGTCAGTTTTTTCTCTGCAACATGGAATGCAGAGATATGCACTAACAGTGTATGACAGATCTCACATTTTCAGTGCTTTCTGACACAGCTGTAATGCATTGCTGTGGTATTGAATGTTCTTAGCTACAGGACTCTGAGTTCAACTAATGTTGTGGAGGTATTCAGGGACAGGTACCCTGCTCAAAGCTCCAGCAAGATCATGTGTTCTCTTCTCTCTTTTGGACTCCCCCAGCCCCCCTTCACTGTTTGGTCTGAGAGATGCCCCCCCACGTGTGTGTGGGGGAGACATCAGTGACAGGCATTAATGTGTGCACTGCTCCACCGCTTATCTGTTTATTTAGTGAACTGTGTTAGCAAGAAGCCACGCTGAGCAACAAGCTGCTCGTTTCCCGGTGCGACCGGGGGGGGTAGGGGACCATGAGGATTGTATACAGAGATTTGGTACACCATACAGATACACAATTTGATTACATTTAATAAACTGAGCAGACTATACAGAAGTGGAGAGAGCTTACAAGCCTTTCATGCTCTGAGATAAGGGCAGTTAGGAGATTCCTGAGCTGAGACCGGTACTTTTTCAAATTCCCCAATTTGTTTCTCATCATGAGCATGCCCACAGTTACCACAGAGTAGTGGCTGATATGTGGCCTAGTACTCTCAGGCAAATCTCTGCAGATCTTTTTGTTCCAAACAGGAATTAACCTGCAAATTGTGCAGCACCCCCACCCCCACACACATACATCAATGTTTAGGAGATAAATGAATAGATAAAATCACAGATGAAATCAGAGATAGACATTACATCTTCTTCTGCTATGGAGGTTAGGAAACTTTGGGAAAATGTAAACTGGGTTCCTCTATGACACTAAGCAAGTTTCTGTTCTCTACAAACAGGGTAAAAACTTGGTGATGTTATAGCCTCAGCGTGCTTTCCCTGGCTTATATTTATTTTGATTTTTCATTTTCATTTTTAACTTTTATTCAGATTTGAATAGGACAGCTCAAACTGAGACAAACTCACTTCCAGTGAGGTCCTTTGTGCAAAGTTAACAATAAGTTACACAAAAAACAAACAATTAGCACAAAATATTGCAATACATCAACAAATAACATGACTTAACAAAACACTAATAAATAAGTATAAAATGTGTCATCAGGAACACCAGGGCAACAGAAAACAATTCTGTATAGCCAGTGACATTCAACTGCAATTCTAGATCTGGCTTCATTTATAAACCAGTTTTTAATTGCACTAATACATGTTTGTTTATCTTCAGTCGGAAAGTTAAAGGTAGTGAGTTCCATAATTTGGGTCCATTACAGAAAAATGTTTCTGACCTAGGGTTGAGTTATAATTTGGGAGTTTATATTCTAATCCTGACACAGATCGTAGCCTTGTTTAACAGGTCCTGACTCAAGACTTTTGAGAATATAGGTAGGGACTAAACCTTTCGAGCATTTTGACATAAGCAGGACTGCATATAGAGCTCGCCTCTCTGTGAGACTGATTCATTGCAGTTTTTCATCAACCTACCCTATGGGTTCCTTTTGGGGCATCAGTATGAAGCTCGTCAGCTTGTGATATATTATATCTAACCTGTTTAGGCTCCTTGCTGATGTACCTGAGTACACAATATCACTACAGTCAATCATGGGCATAACTAATGTTTGCACCACATGCTTTTAATATACTCGGTCATACAGTACTTGTTCCTGTACAGAAAGCCCAAACATTTCCTCACTTTTTTCTACAATCTCCACATATAGGTCCCATTTTAATGCCAAGTTAAATTAAATTCCCAGATATTTGTAAGTATGTACTTGTTCTACTAATGCATTGCCAACAGTCTTAATATAAAGAGATGTTTCTGAGGGGCTTATATCTTTCTGTCTTGTAAAGAGGATCACCTGTGATTTCTTGGCATTTAAAACCAGCTTTGACCCTGTCAGGAACTGCTGTAATTCACTGAATGCTATCTGCAGGGGGAGTTGGATGCTATCTGCAGAGACACCCTCTAAATAGATGATGCTGTCATCCGCATCTAGATGGTGTCCAACACTGCTATCTGAGATACAAAATTTATTCATAGAGATGTTATACAAAACTGGCCCTAGTACTGAGCCTTGAGGGACACCCAATACCATGGTCCCCATATCAGAGCTCCAGTCCCCCACAGTTACCATCTGTTGCCTCTCTGTGAGGTATTGTTGGAACCACTTAACTAGTAAACTGGACATACCAATATCGCTGAGGTTGAACAGGAGGATGTCATGGGCCAAAGTATCATAAGCTTTGGAAAAGTCAATAAAGACAGCTCCCATAGACATCCTCCTGTCTAAAGCCTCAGTGATGTCCTATAACCTTTAGAAGTGCTGTTGCTCTTCTATGCTAATAGCCTGAAGCCTGACTGGAATCTATGACCTTTTTCTCATCTGAGAAGCGCTGTAGTTGATTAGCCAAAAAGTCTCTCAAATGCCTTTGCAACAACTGGTAGTAATGGTATAGGTCTATAATTTTCAGTAAGTGTTTTTAAGCCAGACTTAGATATTGGAACAACTTTGCTGTTTTCATTGAATGGGAACATCCATTTGAGTCAGAGACAAATTAAAGATAAAAGTTAATGGGTAAGCAATGATTGGAGCTGCATATTTTAATAATACAGTAGATAATTCATCAGGACCAGATCCCTTTTTACATTTAATTTTAGTAAAACGTCCAGTACCTCTTGTGTCCCCATTTCACAAAAGGAGAATTTCTCTCTCTGTTGAGACAAAGCCTAATTACCTGTCGTCTGTACTGGATCACAGTAACAATTTGCTTTATTAGTAGAAATATTTTTCCAGTTATACTGGATTGGGATTGTGTACCCATGGAAATAAAATATCTATTAAATTCATTAACCACTGTTGGGCCCAAGGGGATAGTTTTTCGGTTTATAATAAACTTTTCTGATATGTTGGGCTTTTCGTGTTTTGAATTTTTCTTATATGTTTCCAGAAATCCCCTTGATTACCTGCAGCAGTTGCTGATAGTTCCCTTCTGTAACATTTCTTTTTTTTTGTAAATATCATCTTTATTTCATTTTTCATTTACTTACAATCAATTGTGTCTGCATATAAAACCATAAAATCAAATGATGGTACTTACTTATTTCCATATGTTCATAATACACAAATGTTCACTTTGCCTTAACAAGCAAATACCAGGGGGATAAAGTTCAAGTTAAACAGGGAACTTCAGCTTGGCCCAGGTTCAGGATATCTTAGTTTCCATACCTGCTGCATTAGGCCTAAATGCCAGACAGAAGTTTAAGAGATTATTCCATACGATGCACAGCCAAATTAATACAATACCACAGTTAATTCTCAAGCCATTCCTGGCCCCTCGAGGGACCACGACCCTGAAGACCACTCCCAACTATCGTGAGGCGGGGTGGGAGAGGAGTCTCCCTCTCCACGGCACAAAGGTTGTGTCCTTCAACATATAGTACAAAAGCCATCTACTCCATCTGACTCTAAATCCCTCCTCCCTTCCATTTAGGCTATGTGTTATCTTCTCCAGGTGGTAGGCTTGCTTTGGATTGCCACCAGTCTAGCATTGTGGGAGTACTAGGGTTAACCATTTTTGGTTATAGCCTTCTTACCAGCTGTTAGTAAAACAGCAAGGAGGTACAGTGTCCGATCCCTAAGGTTTTCGGAAGTATTAGTAAAATAAATGCTTGTGGGGTCATTTGAAAGGCTTACCAAATAGTTCTTGGAGGGCAGTCTCTATTGAGCGAATAAATGGCTCCAATTTGGGACAGGAGAACATTACATGAGTGAGGTGTGCCTTACTTTCCCCACAGTTACGCCAGCAGGCGGCAGAACGACCTGGGGTGTAATGACTTGTGATCTCTGGAGTTCTGAAGTACCGGACTAGAAATTTCCATGCGTACTCCCTCCATTGATGTGAGCTCGAGGTGTAGGCTGCCTGGCGGCAGGCCTGCTCCCATTGCTTATCTTCTATGTGGAAGCCCAATTCCACCTGCCACTTACTTGGAAATCTACGAGTCTACCAGGGGCACAAACTTAAAGCCCGATGAGGCGGACACCAAATAGTTCTGACTTGGGTTAGCAAGCATAGATTGCAGTATGGTGATCAATGGTGGCCAATGCTCTGGAGTTCTACGCAGCCCTGCTGGTAATGTTTCATAATAGTGTCGCACCTGCAGATATCTATAATGATCTGACTAGGTAGCCAAAATTTTGTCTGGACTTTTGGAATGACCAAAATTTCCCTCTGTGACAATTTGGAACAGATACTTCAAGCCATATCTGCTCCATAGTCCAAATACATGGTCCATCTTCCTAGGTTGGAAATCTGGTAGGGCAGACATAGGGCATATTAGTGGTATGTAAGGAGATCCTAAATTGTTTCTTAATCTGTTTCAGCGACCATTCTATGTTGCAGCTCTGGGGTTAATTTATTGTACATTCTGGAGGTTAAATGGTCTGGGTAGAGGATAGCATAATATTCGGTCATATAAGATTCCTTGCTCAATGTCTGCCCAATGGGCTCAGCTATCTCCAGCTGCCTAGCCACAACATGTGTGAGCTGCGCAGCCTAGTAGTACTAACGGAGATCTGGGAGAGCAAGGCCCCTAGAGCCTCTTGGCTTAGATAAAATTACAACTTAATTCTAGGCCTCGACCGCCCAAATGAACCGTGATATAGCCTTTTCCCAATCTGCAAACACTATCGTGGGACACTGATTGGAATGTTGTTAAATAGGTATAAGGCCCTGGGCAGAACCACCATCTAATTGCTTCTATTCTTCTAACCAGACTCAGGGAAGCGTACTCAGCTGGCTAGGTCTTCCCTAAGTCGGTTAGTGAAAGGAGTATAATTATGTTGGAAGGAATCTTTCAGATTTTTAGTTAGGTAATCCCTAAGTATTTTATTTCTCCGGCCCCATCTGCAAGGAAACTGCTCTTTAATAGTTTGATCCGGGGCATATTGGAATGCTAGGATCTCAGTCTTTGAAATATTAATTTTATAACCGGATACCTGTCCAAAAGCCTCCAGCATCTCATTAATCCTTGGGAGGGCCTTGCTGAGTCACGGAGATAGAAAATGCGTCTTCGCATAAAAGAGCTATCGGTGTTCCTCTCCAGCCATCTCTATCCTTGGATATCCTGAGATTGTCTAATGAGTTGCTAACGGTTCCATGAAAGGGCAAACAGGAGGGGTGATAATGGGCAACCTTGTCTAGTGCCCCTGCGCAGTGAGAAACAACCTGAATGGTGACCCATGATCTTAACTCAAGCCCTCGGCGGAGTAAATATTCCCAATCATCGGATTAAGCAACATGGGAAGTCAACTTTCTCCAACACTATATACAGGAATGGCCAGAGCACTCTATCGAGCGCCTTTTCGGCGTCTAAACTGACCAGGGCCGATGGGTACTTCTCAGTATTCATCTTGCTTATTATATGATAGGTTCTCTTTATATTATCTGTGAGTAGATGGCCCACATACAAACCCGTTTGATCTTTGTGTATTAATTCGGTGAGTACCGACTCCAGTCTCGAGGCAATGATTCCCATAAATAGCTTATAGTCTGAGTTTAAAACCGAGATCGGACGATCGACTCACACATCCGAGATTTTACCTGGTTTGGGATGACAGATATATTTGCATAGGACCAAGTGGGAGGCGGATCTCCGTCCAGAACCGAATTAAAGGTGCAGTAGGGTAGGCAGGAGCTGACCCTAGCTGCTTATAAAATTCAGTTCCGTACCCATGGTCCGGGGCCTTCATGGATTTCGCCCAGGTTAGAGCACTATTTAGTTCCTGCATTGTTATGGGGCTGACCAGAAGGTTTCCTTGTTCAGTAGTGATGGTCGGAGGTTGATAGATTGCAAAAATCCCTTATCGATTTATTTGTTACGGGATGCTCTGGGGTGTAAAGGGTGGAGTAATATTCAGTGAAGGCACCACTATCTCTTCAAGTTTGCAAAGGGTTTGCCATCAATTGGGTGTAAATATTTATAGTCGAAACCTTCTTCTGCTTTCTGAGCTGGTAGGCCAGTAGCCTAGTAGCCCTGGGGCCCACTTCATAGTACCTCTGCTTGAGGAAGGTTAGGGCGATTTCAGTTTGCTGTAAAGCTAACCTATCTAATTCCAGCTTAACTTGTTTAAGTCTTGGAAATGCAGATTATCAGCCTGCTTATGTGCCATTTGCAGGAAATGTTAGGTATCTTCCATTCTGGCCTTCCGTTGCTTCACGGATGTTAGCTTGCATAGCGGCGTATTTAATGAGATGCCCTCTTAATACTGTTTTTAATGTGTCCCATACCATGCTTGGAGAGGTTTCAGGGCTAGAGTTATCCTCTATTATCTCAGTCAGCTTGTCCTCTAGAAACTCTTTAAACTGTTTGGATTTTAAGTGATAAGGATTTAGTAAGCGCACTGAGTACACCTCCTTTGCATTTTAAGATTCCATGTAGTGGTAATCTGCGCGTGATCGGGAAATATCTCCTATATGTGAGCCCACCACTAAATCCATATGTTCTATTTGGGTGCAGCAGAGGTCTATTCTCGAATAAGTATGGTGCACTGCAGAGAAGTGCGTATAATCCTTAGTGTTTGGATGCAAGTGGCGCCAGGTGTCAGACCAGCCCACCTCCGCTAAAAACCTAGCCAAAAACCTCTGCTGTGGGGTCTTTCTGGGAGTGTTAAAACTGGATGAATCTCATTCGGGATTCAGTAGTATGTTAAAGTCTCCTGCAAGCATTAATACCCCTTTGGAGAATTGTACTGTTCTGTCCAATAGGCCTCTAATCTCGTTCACTGGGGAGTCTGGGGGGAGATATATATTTGCCAAGGTAACTTCAGTTTCTTCAATGAAACCCCGAAGTAGTACCAAGCGCCCATAAGGGTCAATCCATTTATCTAGCAGCCTCCAAGGGGTCCGCTGCGAGATCACTATAGCCACCCTCCCTCCTTCTGCCTCTTTTAAAAGAAGAGCTATATATCTCCCCCCCCTCATAAGCTGCCCCAATCGCAGGTGCTCCTCTTTACTTAAGTGGGTCTCTTGCAAATAGACAAGGTCTGCTTTCCATTTTCTAATCTGTGAAAGAACCCTGGACCTCTTGATAGGGGAGGTAAGCCCATTTACATTCCAGGACAGGTGTTTCAAAAAGGTGCTATCCATGACCATATTCGATGAATAAGGAAGCAGACATAAGCTTATCGCTGGGAACCCCGGGGTCCCCCCCCACCAATCCCGCCTCGCCCCCGTATTATAATGATATAGACACAATTGATATCCAGATAAGTAATAGCAGTAACATTCACTTTCAACATAACTATTTGTTGCAAAAAACTGGTTGCCTTTAAACTGACAACATATCAGAAACCAAATACAACTAATGGCAACCACCATTCGGTATGTCAAGCTGTAAACTAACATTCTCTGTTGTGCAGCAGCTCCTACAGGTAATTCCGTTAAAAATGTAATAACTGTGAACCAGAAAAATAACTGTAACTTCCAAAGTCAGAGAGTTCCATAACCCTCTACAGTGAGTCTCCTCACCAGGAGGGTATGCCTCTATATTGGGATACCCAAAGGCTTATCTAGTGCCCAGGTAAAGGGAAGGAATGGTTAGTCACACTCTCAGCCTGCTAGCCGCCTGTTTGGGAGCTCATTACAGCGGGAGAAGAGCTAAATCTCTCATTTCTTATTCTTTATTCCCCCACATGCACCCACCCAGTTAAACAGAGGCCAGCACATTTAGGCCTACCCATTCTGTCAATGGGGGAGAACATCTTATACTACTGCTCCATACAGGCATCAAAGTATCCCTCAAGGCCTCTTCACCTCGCCTAGGAGAGGGACACGATCCTTATGATTATTCTAGCGTGCATACCTGCAGACTGTACCGGACAGAGGCCTATGGGTAGTCTAGCAGCTAAGGAGCCCCAAATGCCCCTGTCAGTTCAGTAAAGATGGGCGTGCTCAAGATGGTACAGCGTTGTTAAACCGCTTCCCCTTCTGCATAGCAAGATCAGAAAGGCATCCCCCTGTTCAGTAGGATTTCAGAATCGGACTATTGTCAATTACCATCAGCCCAGCCTGCCACATTAATTCTCAGGGCTAATCCCCATACTTTTCTCGCTACTTCCTTTATTAAATTAAAACCTTGGGCTCAACCTAACACCCAATCCCCATTGCCACCCAGCCTCCCCTACCCCTCTCGATATTCACATCCAGTTCTACCCAAAAGCAATTGCACTCACTTATTTATCAAGGGGGTCTTATTAGCGCCATATGCTAAGTAACCTATCTCATGCCCATACCAAAACTAGGAGGGCTAGATCCTTCATGCCTTTTTTTTTTTTACCTTTAATAAATCTGCATGTCTTTCTAAATAGTGTAGGTCTGGTTCTGCATAGAGGAAAAGGACGGGCATTTGCGCCTCAAAATGTTTAACTGGCAAAAGTTAAGGCTACTAACAAAAAACATGACATTTCTATGGGTAAGTAAACAAAAGCCAGGACTTATCTGTCATGATTAGTGACTACAAATAGTGAGGTACAGCTTATCAACCAAGGCAGTCCGGTTGTTCAAAATAGCTAACTGCAGTGTCCCATTGCTTTAGTCCTACAGGGGCTTATTTAATTCAGATGTGGTTCCTTCTCTATCGGCACCTTCTAGGGTAGTCCTACTTTGAAAATTTCCACTCAGAGGTAGCCTTTGCAGAGATCAGGTGGACGCTTGGGCTTGCTCACGCAGGGAATCAACGATTTTCTGGATCGCTTCTGCACCTTGCTTCTTCCTAGCTTCCGCTGGCCTGCCTTCCACACACGCTCCGATAGCTTTGCACTAAAGACTCCCGCGGGGTGTGACTGACTGCTTTCATAATTTCGATCCCTTTTTCCGAGTCCTTCCATCGCCTCTTCTGCAGCGTTGTATCGAGTTGCCCATCCTGGTGGAAGGCGATAAGCTTTGCAGGGTAGGGGTTCAGCACACCAAGCATTTTTGGCGCTTTTAGGATTGGGGTATATGCCTTCCGCCTGGCCATCACCTCGGGAGGCAGTTGTTCTCGAAATAAGTCGTTGCCCTTTGTAAAGAACCTGCCCTTGCTTCCAGGCTGCGTGAGTATTTGTTCTTTTCCTGGAACGGAGAAATCGCACCAGCATTGTGCGAGGCCTAGCTTCTGGAGGGGGCCTGGGCCCAAGCGTGCGGTGTGCCCTCTCGAACTCTAGGGTTGCCTCCTCAGGGACATTCAGTATCTGCTGCAGCAGCTTCCGGACAAAACCTAGGGGGTCGGTGCCTTCCTCGGCTTCTGGGATCCCTGAGATCCATATGTCATTGCGCCGGCTGGCTCTCCGCATCCTCGGCACGCTCTTGCAGGGTCTGCAGGCTTTGGTTTAATTGGGCACAGCCCTCCGATCTATCTATCCTGGCATCAGACTCCGTAACTTGCTGCTCTAGTTGCTCCTGCTGCTTTTCTAATTTTCCTATATCGGTCCTCAGAGCAGCGGTTGTTATCCGGAACTCATTCCTAAATTCCCGCAGCTCCGAGAGGACCAGGGTAATTTGTCGCTGTAGCGTCGCTAGTGGTGGCTGCTCAGGGTTGTCTGCACCATGCCTCGAGGTCGCAGAGGCCTGCGACGCGTCACTCCCCGAATCTGACAATCCTCCATCTGCTGCTGTATGACTTTTTTTTATTGCCCTCTCCCCTCATTTCGACATTTTCTCACCTCCGAGACGGATCATTTAAGGTATCGCCTTTAAAAAGGTGTAATTAAGGAGGTTATTTATCGGCTGCAGCGGGAGCTAACGTTTTAGGCTGTCATAGAGAGCGTGACATCACCGGAAGTCCCCTACTGTAACATTTCTAACATTTTTTATGGTTTTGTAAACTGATTCCTAAATTTCCTATAGTTGTTCCATGCATGCTGTGTATTCGCTGTTTTAGCTATCTTCCAGGCCTAATCTCGTTTATTTCTTTTTTTTATTTTTCTTTGGTTTCCTGTATTGTGGTGTTTTCATTATATATATTTTTAAATATTTGTTTTGTTTGTTTTGATTTGCTGTTTTAATTGTAACCCTAGATGGCGCTATCCCAGGGGCTACTACCCTGCCTGATTTGCCACTAACAGGTTGAGGGGCCTGGATCCAATGGCGGGTGCCTCCACCCAGAGGTCAGGGTTTGCAATAGTTAAACTACTTGGTCACAGCCCTCTGGGACACTGCAACTCTTTCTTCCCACTAGTGGCCCACACAATATATCAGAATTACCATCACAGTATACACTTACCCCCAGGGCTGGTTCAGGCACTGGGACCTCCTGTAAAATAAGATACAGTGCAACAATCACAGTACAATACTTTAACATGACAAATACCTCAGGCAGTATAACTTTGCTGAAACAAGCAGCTCTGATTTATTTAGGGGGAATATAACAAGGACAGGGGGAAATCAGGTTAATTAGCTTATCACTTTACTCATCTACCTATGGCTGTGTGCACAGGCCTATCCCTACCAGTTACTGTCCCTGGGTACCCAAGCCCTAGTGGCTAGTCCAAACCGTGGCAGCTGGTAGGGACCCTTTCCCACAGAGAAAAGAAAAATTAGTTTAAACAGTCAGCAGTACAGTGATTCCATTTGGATTTAATGTGGCAATTCAACAGGGAGCGACCCTGAATTAGTACTCACGACCTCCAAACAAGATAGGGTCATTCAATGTCAGCAGGGCTACTCTTGAGCTCCTCGAGACTCCTCACACATTTATATGGCAAACAGGCAGGCTGCTTCTCTATCCCGATCGCAATTACTGCACAATACCCGGGAGAACACACAGCAGATTCAGTTCCTGACAGACCGAGTGCAATTCAGCAATTTCTCCAGTATTCTACAGGGTGAGCCTAGTTTCTACTCTTCAGATATCCTTTGATTCTCTTCACAGGACAGATTCAGTCCTAACAAGCAGTTACACAAGCTGCAGACCGGAACTCTGGGCCTTACACACGTTTCCCGACTAAAACTGCACTGAAGGAGCACAGGGTTCCTTTCCCTTCACTGCCAGAGCTCAACTGCAACTCCAACAGACAAAACCAGGCACTTCCTTTGAGTTCCTCCCAGTTCTTGACTGGATTGGCTGTCACTCACAATAGACTGCTCCTGTTGGTCCAAAAGGCGAGTCTAAACTACATCTCCCAGAGTCACTGCCCATACAATCCTCTTGTGGCTGGCTCAGATTATGAGTCAAGTTCTGATTAGTCAAGGCACCATTTTAGAGCTAGCTTACCCCACACTGATTGGTCCAGTTCAGCAGTTCAAAACCAGAATGGGAACTAGGCAGACACAGTTCTGACTGCAAAAGCAGGTTAGACAAACTGTAATTTCATTATTACTCTAAATGGTTTCTGGCAAACAGTTACATCTTTCAGATATGGTTCCTTTGCACTCTAGTGACTGCAAAATGGAGTGAATTGCAGCAGCTCGAGTGGTACTCAATCAAAGAAACACAGTCCCCCATACAAACTAATTATGTCCGCAAACGCAGACAGCTCTTAAAGAGACAGTACCAGAGGTTCTAAAACACTCACTGATAAATGGCTTAAGCGCCAAACACCATTCAGGCTTGGAGCATTCAAGCAAGCTCCTGAAGTCTTTTGGGAACCCCATTAGCAGAGTTACATAATTAAAAAAACCCTACTCTTTTAGAGACATACTATAGGATATTTAACATCCAATGGAACCACCACCATAATATGCAGATGAGTCCTCAGTTTTACATTTCATCTGAAAGAATGCAGCTCAGGAATGCAGCACCCCGTGCTGCACTACAGTGTCAGTATTAGGATTTTACCTCAAATTCCTGGTGTCAGGCTAGAACCCAC
The DNA here is from genome assembly GCA_016271365.2 of Neoceratodus forsteri. Taxonomy (NCBI): domain Eukaryota; kingdom Metazoa; phylum Chordata; order Ceratodontiformes; family Ceratodontidae; genus Neoceratodus; species Neoceratodus forsteri. Next base: position 876,042,338 of record CM028132.1, on the reverse strand, counting down.
AACCTTCTATGTAGGGAAGCTGTTTCTGAAGACATGTTTGCAAAGATGTTCTCAACTTGTTGAATAGGGTAACACTGGAGTAGACAAGAGAGGCAACAGCTGATAAACACAGACTTTTGTTGGTCTCCATTTCTGTGTTTAAGGACAAACACTGACTTTTGTTGGTCTGCAGTTCTATGTTTTAGTACAAAACACTTTGTACATATTACAGTTTGTTGTCTTGTGATCTGGGCCAATCGTGTTGCACTCTCTGTGTCTAACTGTCTTAGGCAAACAGTGACTACAATTTCGTTGCCATTTTTCAAAGAGGTTCTCAGTCTTTTTTTTTTTTTGCTAGGAAATACTCTGTGGATGAAATACCCTGCACAGCAGAATTTCTGATTCTGACCTGGTTAGTGGTAGCAGTCTCAATCAATGGTAATGGTATGAGTGTAGCTGCCTTAGGCAATCAGCGCCACCTTGTGATCATTCTAAAATACATGTGTGCCCAGCTTTCTTCATGTTTTTGTTCAGGCTCAGGCATGACACACAAAGAGGCACCACCGTTTAAAGAGCAGATCTCCCCCCCCACCAAAACATATGAGGCAGCTTACCAGTCCCCAAATCCACTTTTCCATAAAGCTGAATTCAGTGCTACCTCTATTTGCAGAAAAATCACCTGTAATTTAGTCCATGGAGACCCGCAGTCAAAACGCTCCAACTTCTTTAGTCGGAGACATGCCCCCATGCTTTCACGTTTTGTGACATTGGTAAATGAAGAGCAAGAGCGTGCTACATACACTATAATGGGGGCACTTTTACGGGAGTTTTTAATAGTTTTGAGTGCCAATTTGACAAATGATGGTCACGCTCAACTAACAAGGACCTCGTTGGTTGGCGGTGGCCATCATCTGTCAAAATAGGCACTCAAAATTATAAAATGCCTGTAAAAGTGCCCCATTGTAGTATATAGCGTCCCCCTTGCTCTTCATTTACCAACATCATGAAATGTGAAAGCATGGGGCATGTCTCCAACTAAGAAAGTCAGAGCGTTTTGGCAGTGAGTCTCCATGGACTAAACTTCAGGCGATTTTTCTGCAACTAGAGGCAGCAATAAATTCAGCTTTAAGGAACAGTGGATTTGGGAACTGGTAAGCTGCCTCTTATGTTTGAGGGGGGCAGAAATACAGAACTAAGAACCTGATCTTTAACCTGACCTCAGTCATTGACAGCAGATAGTAATTTTTACCACAGTGATTAAATGTTGATTACAGTAATTGTGAGACAACGCTCTCTCTCTCTCTCCGATGTATAGGTAAGATTGGAAGGTGTGCAGAAATACTTCTTCATGGAAAGGATGGTGGATGACTAGAACAGCCTGCCAGAGGAGGCAGTGGGAGTAAAGACTGTGAAGTGCTTCAAGCATGCTTGGGATAGGCACAGGGGCATATTATGTAAAGGAACAGGGAAGGGAGTGACACCTATGACCATCTAAGGTCAGTGTGATGGAATAGGCTGGGACATGGGGCAGAATGTTCTTTTCTGCCAACAAAATCTGTGTGTGTATGTGTGTGCATGTGCGTGTATGTATAGACATAGATATATAGATATATTCACTGCAAAAACTACATTAATGCAGACATTAAGATTGTAGAATACAAAGTGCACAAAGAAGGAAAATAGACAGCATTAGGGATCTGGGTCTCCAAGGTATTGGTGAATCAGTGGTGGGGTCTTATTTGGGGTTGCCAACCCTAATGCCCACCCTTCCCTTACCAGATGAAGTCAAATATGATGTCTTCAAGCAGGGCCCATAGGGCACTGTGTGAAAAACTCTGGCAGATTATGTTGACCATACTGTACCACTATGAGGCACTAGGATGGAGCGGTATCTTGTTGTGTCAGGCGGGAGGCTATGGGCTGGGTGGAGGGGGGGCATTAGGTTGACAACCCCAAGTAAGATCCTACCACTGATTCACCTATACGCCAGAGACCCAAATCCCTAATGTTTTTTATTTCCCTTCTTTGTGCACTTTGCATTCAACAACCTAATGTCTGCATTAACATACTTTTCACAATTAATTTCCTTCTTTTTCTGATAGTGAAATTGTATTCTCATTTTCGCAGGTCCCAGTGACATATATGCAGTATTGAGACAGTCCTTACCAGTGCATGGGCCCAGCAGGCCCAAGCATGCGTGTCTATGCCTTGTGGGTAGGGATCCTGACCCACCACAGAGTGTGGCATTTGTGCAAAACACTGCTCCGTCCCTACCCAGGCTGGGGTTGGTGCTGCATGCTTCAGTACCTTCCCCATCAGCCTTGTCCCATTAAACGCTCCCTGAGTTCACACCTGAACTCAGCTCACTGTCCGAGTAGAAGCGGGTTCCCCAGAGATGCAGCGGACATCCCTGCAAACAATGTTGCTTGATACATTTTTGTTTTTAATATTTTGACCCCAAACTTTCAACATACTCTTCTTATGGCCCCACCTAATAGACCCAGTAGGTGATAATTTCAAATCCGTGCTGAAATGTCATTCCACGTCACAGGTGCAAAAACAAATTTCAGCCAGGATGTGACAAATGACAGCTGTAATATTCAAGAGGCGGTATGAAAAAATGGCTATGTTGAAAATATTGGGTCAAAATATTAAAAATTACTAAAGTTTTGCATGTGCGTAGAACAATTTCAAAGTACGTTCGTAATTTGGTCATTTTTAGGAAATTTTTCACCAAATTATCAACATAATCTTTATGGGATCCCGTCTTACCAACATTGTTGGTGAAATTTCGTTAATTGGGTCTGAAAGTTGATTTTGTGTGGCGACTGCAAATCACCTTCTGGGCCCGATTAATGATAGTAACCCCATCCTAACATATGAGTCATGACACAGCAGGGGTTGCTATACGACACAGCTGTTTGTTAATAAAGAGCAGCTGTGTTGTATAGTGCAACCAACTCTCGTCACAGAAATTCAGCTATCCATAGAACATTGTTTTTTAAACTGCACTATTCACAAACTGAACGTTTTCTTAAATAATTTAAAACTATTAGCCACCAAAACATAAAAAACATAAAAGCATGTATATTTGGGAAAACTCTATTAAACCGAAGTTTCAGCTTTAAACCTCATATTGTTTCAATTATCAGGGGCAGAAAAACATCTTAAAATATTTAAAACCTGTGATTTTACGGTTTTTGCACCTCTGTAACTCTGCTCCACCAAACTGATCTCCATGAAATTTTGAGGATCAAGACATCCTAGCACAAAGGATGTACGTTTTCAAATTTAATGTAAATTGGTTGGACAGGGCCAAGTTATTAAGGTGCAAACATTAGGGTTTAACTTTAAACTGCTTCCTCAACCCTAATATACAGGCACTACTGTGCCTATATAATGTCTTTTCAAGCAACAAAAGTGAGGAAATGCAAGGTTAGCATGTCTGAACCCTTACCTTGCCCACCCCATGCCATGCACAACTACATGAAGTCCATTGAACTGAATACCGAAGCACAATCCAGATTTCAAACATCAGCTCTTCATCATAAATAGAGAACATGGTATGAGGAATACAGCTACAAAGTGTGACAAACACTGTACTCCTGTGCTGTCAGACAATGTATCAGCAGAAACATACTGGTAGTCCCATCTTAGTCTGCCCTCAATTTCCCTGTCTAACACTATAACCCGGACTCTAACTGGTCACAGGTGTCCCTCCTTCCACTCTTACCTCTATTTATTATACCTATGTTCCTATCTGACGATGCGTGAAGCTCCACATTGTCTTTACCCACCACCTCTTCTGGCACGCTGTTCCAGGTGTCACCACTCTTCCTGTGAAGAAGTTATTTCCTCACATCACTCTTAAACTCCCCTCCCCAAACTTCATGGCATACCACAATGTTCTGGTGCTACTCCTCCTGAAAGAGACTCCCTCCTGCACTTTGTTCACCCCATGAGGTACTATAGGTCTCAATTATGTTCCTTCTCCTCTCCTCTCCTCCAGGGAGTACATGTTGAACTCTCACAGCCTCTCCTTGTATGGGTTCTTGCAACTCCTTCACTATTTTAGTACCCTCCTCTGGACTGCTTTAACCCTGTCGATGTCCTTGCAGAGGTGCAGCCTCAGAACTGGACACAGTACTCAAGTAGGGTCTCACAAGTGGGTGATACAGAGGCAACATCCCCCTTATCCTGCTAGAAATCCCCTCTATGCACCCCAGCATCTGGCTTGCCTTGCCACTTTGAAATCATCAGATATGATCACCACAAGGTCCCTCTCCTGCATACTACCTACCTACGCATCTTATACACAGTCCCTGGGTTCCCCACCCTAGGTGGAAGACTTTGCACTTCTTGGCAATGAAACCTAGATGCCTCTCTCTCTAGACCATTCCTCTAGCTTCCCCAGATGCCTTTTAATTCTCTCCACCCCCTCCTGGATGTCAACCCTGTTGCAAATTTGTGTGTCATCTGCAGACACCCTCTCCCTCAGTTTTTCAGCAATGTCACTTATGAAGACATTGATAAGGACAAGGCCATTGCCAATCTCTGTGGTATTCTACTGGTCACTCTTCCATCCTCTGAGTGACTGCCATTCTCCACCACCCTCTGGTTCCTAGCTTTCAACCAGTTAGATACCCAGCTCACCACCTTCACCCCTATCCCTAGGTTGTTAAGTTTCTTTATCAGCCTCCTGTGTACAGTGTTAAAGGCCTTAATGAAGTCCAGGCAGACCACATCAATGTATGTGTGTGTGTGTATGTGTGTGTGTGGCACCATCACTAAATGTTCACAATGACTATAGCAGACTTCATAAGTGGCTGTGTGGGTCATTCACGAAAGTTGTTTGGTCACACAAACTGCGCTCCATGGTCGCACAAAGTATGCCAGACCTACAAGCCACTTTGTAAGTGGCCTCACAAAGCAGCTGCACGGTCACATAAAGTGTACCAGACCTGTAGCAAATTTCTCAAGTAGGGGGTGAGGTAGTACAGTAAGGTCAGACTAGACCGGACTTTCAAGGGCACTGTCAACCCCTTAGGCCTCAAAGTGTCCCTAGTTTAAAAACACTTGTTATGATTGTTTACATTCTATAAAGACTGCAGATGCAGCTGGTAGTTTGATTCAGTCCCCCTTTTCTTTTAAAAGTGAAAAGTGCCCACCGTACTGGTGTTACCATCAAAACATGGTTGATTACATTCCTTGACCAACTCCACTGCATCTTTCCTGGACTCAGTAACACCCCAATACAATCTAACAACTCATTATGCAGTGGAAGTGGAGCAGACTATTGTATCATGAGTGACTGCATGGTTTGTGGGTGTTTCTAATGTTAGAAACTGTGCACTAAGAGTAGGTCAATGATATGAAGCAAAACCAGGCTGGCTATAGCTATACATGATAATGCATTTCAGTTCTAATAAGCAAGCAGCTAAAACACCCAGCAACATCAATGAATTTTAGAGAAGGTAAGCAATCATAAAATGTGGGTTTTTACCTAAAAATAATATGATGCAAAAAAGGTTGACAGTGTCCCTTTCCATCTCCTTCTGTTGTCAAATTCTATGTTTCTATGACCTGTTCTGCTGAGTGGGTCTGTCAGTTTTTTCTCTGCAACATGGAATGCAGAGATATGCACTAACAGTGTATGACAGATCTCACATTTTCAGTGCTTTCTGACACAGCTTTAATACATTGCTGTGGTATTGTCTGTTCTTAGCTACATGACTCTGAGTTCAACTAATGTTGCGGAGGTATTCAGGGACAGATACCCTGCTCAAAGCTCCAGCAAGATCATGTGTTCTCTTCTCTCTTTTGGACTCCCCCAGCCCCCTTCACTGTTTGGTCTGAGATATGCCCCTTCCCCAACCTATGTGTGGGGGGGGGGGACTCAGTGACAGGCATTAATGTGCACTGCTCCACCACTTATCTGTTTATTTATTGAAATGTGTTACCAGGAAGGCACGCTGAGCAACAAGCTGCTCGTTTCCCGGTGCGACGGAGGGGACCATGAGGATTGTATACAGAGATTTGGTACACCATACAGATATACAATTTGATTACATTTAATAAACTGAGCAGACTATACAGAAGTGGAGAGCTTACAAGCCTTTCATGCTCTGAGATAAAGGCAGTTAGGAGATTCCTGAGCTGAGACGGTACTTTTCAGATTCCCCAATTAGTTTCTCATGCTTGAGCATGCGCAGTACCACGGAAGTAGTGGCTGATATGTGGCCTAGTACTCTCAGGCAAATCTCTGCAGATCTTTTTGTTCCAAACAGGAATTAACCTGCAATTGTGCAGCCCCCCACACACACATCAATGTTGAGGGAGATAAATTAATAGTTAAAATGCAGAAGAAATCAGAGACATACATTTACTACAAATACATTACATCTTCTTCTGCTATGAAGGTTAGGAAACTTTGGGAAAATGTAAACTGGGTTCCTCAAGACACCAAGCAAGTTTCTGTTCTCTACAAACAGGGTAAAAACTTGGTGATGTTATATCCTCAGCATGCTTTCCATGGCTTATATTTATTTTCATTTTCATTTTCATTTTAACTTTTATTCAGAATTGAATAGGACAGCCCAGTGAGGTCCTTTGTGCAAAGTTAACAATACGTTACACAAAAAACAAACAACAATTAGTACAAAATATTGCAATACATCAACAAATAACAAGACTTAACAAAACACTAATAAATAAGTATAAAATGTGTCATCAAGAACACCAGGGCACCAGAAAACAATTTTGTACAGCCACTGACATTGACTGCAATTCTAGATCTGGCTTCATTTATAAACCAGTTTTTAATTGCACTAATACATATTTGTTTATCTTAAGTCGGAAAGTTAAAGGTAGTGAGTTCCATAATTTGGGTCCATTACAGAAAAATGTTTCTGACCTAGGGTTGATTTATAATTTGGGGAGTTTATATTCTAAACCTGACACAGATCGTAGGCCTTGTTTAACAGGTCCTGACTGCAAGACTTTTGAGAATATAGGCAGGGACTAAACCTTTTGAGCATTTTGACATAAGCAGGACTGCATGTAGAGCTCGCCTCTCTGTGAGACTGATTCATTGCAGTTTTCATACAGACCTACCCTATGGGTTCCTTTTGGGGCATCAGTATGAAGCTCGTCAGCTTGTGATATATTATATCTAACCTGTTTAGGCTCCTTGCTGATGTACCTGAGTACACAATATCACCACAGTCAATCATGGGCATAACTAATGTTTGCACCCATGCTTTTAATATACTCGGTCATACAGTACTTGTTCCTGTACAGAAAGCCCAAACATTTCCTCACTTTTTCTACAATCTCCACATATAGGTCCCATTTAATGCCGAGTCCAATTAAATTTCCAAATATTTGTAAGTATGTACTTGTTCTAGTAATGTATTGCCAACAGTCTTAATATGAAGAGATGCTTCTGAGGGGCTTATATTTTTCTGTCTTGTAAAGAGGAACACCTGTGATGTCTTGGCATTTAAAACCAGCTTTGACCCTATTAGGAATTGTTGTAATTCACTGAACGCTATCTGCAGGGGGAGCTGGATGCTATCTGCAGAGACACCCTCCAAATAGATGATGCTGTCTTCCGCATCTAGGTGGTGTGCAACCCTGCTATCTGAGATACAGAATTTATTCATAGAGATGTTATACAAAACTCTGCTGTCGCTAGTCCATTACCATCAATCTCTACTTTATTAGAGAAAATCTTGAATTTGTGACTAAATTCAAATACCTGGTATTTGGCTAGACAACAAACTCTCTTTTGTGGAACACACAGAAGAACTGCTAAAAACTGAGGCAGAGGCTTGGTCTTTTTCAGAATTAAGCATCTCTTGACCACAGATGCAAAAGACAGCTTGTCCAATCGTTTCTTCTTTACTTGACTACGCCGACTTCATTTATGGCCATTGCCCTACCTCATATCTTGAAAAACTGGATGTATTATATCATAGAGCACTGAGATTTATAACTGGCCTCCCATACTCCACACATCACTGCTTTTTACACGTAGCTGTAGGGTGGCCCTCCCATCAACACAGGCGATATAGAAATGCAGCTCTATGGACGCTCCAAGTCCTCACCAACATACTCCCACAATACATTGTTGACTGTCTCCCCTTAGTCATATTAGGAACTATGCCTCAAGAAGTCAATTGCTGATTTCTTTGAATGTCCCAAGGGCCAACACTCGCCTTGGAAGGGCTGCCATAAGCTATTCCCTGCCTACTCTCTGGAATAAGATACAAAAATCGTTGAGACTTAGCTCACCTGTCAGTCCTGCCTTCTTTAAGACCCTCTATGACAAAACATTTGCTGAAATCTGTAATTGCTTCTATCGCTCCTAGCAGCTTGACTATTGTTTCTCTCTTCTTCAACACTAGTCCCAGCTGCTTATCCAAATCAGCCCTTGCCACTACTACTCCCCCCCTCTTCCCACTTGCCCTTAGCACCCTCTGCATCCCTCTTATTCACCACCCCTTCTGCCGCATTTACCTAAGACACACACTGTTATCGCACTCCATAGGTTAGGAATTTCCATCCAGGCCTGTAACATGCTTCTGCTGGACAGGAATATAAATAATCTTTCTTTTTCTTCTATGGTTGTATATGACATCCATACACATCCTGCTCCTGTGGGAACTGTATATATATATATATATACTGTATATATTACGTTCGGGTAGTGTTATGTATATCTTTCTTGTACATGTGACTTGGAATGTAAATATTCTGCTCCTACTAGTATTGTAAACATGTTGTTCCTTTTGTATTATGCATATTTATATGTAACTGTACAATTTTCCCTGCCAACAGCAGGTCCACCTTGTAAATGAGCTTGCTCAACGGTGATCACCTGGATAAATAAAGATTTGATTGATTGATTGATTGGTTGATTGAAAACTGGCCCTAGTATTGAGCCTTGAAGGACACCTGATACCATGGTCCCCATATTAGAGCTCCAGTCCCCCACAGTTACCATCTGTTGCCTCTCTTTGAGGTATTGTTGGAACCACTTAACTACTAATCTGGACATACCAATATCCCTGAGGTTGAACAGGAGGATGTCATGGGCCAAAGTATCATAAGCTTTGGATAAGTCAATAAAGACAGCTCCCATAGACATCCTCCTGTCCAAAGCCTCAGTGATGTCCCCTGTAACCTTTAAAAGTGCTGTTGCTGTACTATGTAATGGCCTGAAGCCTTCTGGAATCTATTTATGACCTTTTTCTCCTCTGAGAAGCGCTGTAGTTGATTTACCAAAAGTCTCTCAAATGCCTTTGCAATAACTAGTATTAATGATATAGATCTATAATTTTCAGTAAGTGTTTTTAAGCCAGATTTACATATTGGAATGACTTTTGCTGTTTTTCATTGAATGGGAACATCCGTTTGAGTCAGATACAAATTAAAGATACAAGTTAATGGGTGAGCAATGATTGGAGCTGCATATTTTAATAATACAGTAGATAATTCATCAGGACCAGATCCCTTTTTACATTTAATTTTTGTAAAACGTCCTGTACTTCTTGTGCCCCCATTTCACAAAAGGAGAATTTCTCTCTCTGTTGAGACTGAGCCTAAGTACCTGTCGTCTGTACAGGATCACAGTAACTATTTGCTTTATTTGGTTGAAATATTTTTCCAGTTATACTGGATTGGGATTGTGTACCCATGGAAATAAAATATCTATAAAATTCATTAACCACTGTTGGGCCCAAGGGGACAGTTTCTTGGTTTATAATAAACTTTTCTGATAGGTTGGGCTTTTTTGTGTTTTTGATTTTTCTTATATGTTTCCAGAAATCCCATTGACTACCTGTAACAGTTGCTGATAGTTCCTACTGTAATATTTCTGACTAACATTTTTATGGTTTTAGTATACTGATTCCTTTAACTCCTCCCTGTCCAACACGTCTACTATCAACCTTGGGGTCCCCCAGGGCTCTATCCTAGGCCCCTTCTGTTCTCAATTTTTTTATCAACAATGCAGCTGAGGTCCTGGAATCCTGCTCAGCTGTTCTCTAGGCTGATGACCTGATCATCTACACTAGTTCTTCTAGTATTGCCTGCATAAACACATCACTTACTTCAGAATTCAATAAGGTCTTAGACTGGCTACTAGACCGTAAGCTTGTACTAAATGAAAAGAAAATGAAAGCCATGCTCCTAGGTTCTGCCCCGAAAATGAAGACCTGTTCTAGTTTGCTGGAGGTTCTTCACCCAGGAGGATGTCCACTTGAAAATGTTACTTCCTTCAAGTACCTTGGGATCCTGCTTTACCAGTCCCTGGATTTTAATCTTCACATTAAGGAGGCAGTATAGCGCAGTGGTCTAAGGCTCTGAGCTGCAAATCTGGTGACATCCAGCAGACCAGACCTGGGTTTGAATCCCACAGCTTCCATTTGCATAGTGTATGACCCTGAGCAAGTCACTTAACCTCCTTGTGCTCCCAGGTCGCTCCTGTAAAAAAGCTTTCAGCTTAGTGTGCTATACCTGGTTAAACAACTAAATAAAAAAAAAAAAAAACATTCAGTCCTCATGCAAAGCTATAAACTTAAAACTAGGAGTAGCTTACAAAATGAGCTACATGCTTACACCCTCGGCCAAATTAGCAATTGCCCAAGGTATTCTGCTCCCAACCCTTACTTATGGTGCCTCTATTCTTACCTCTGCCCATAAAACCTCCCTACTAAAATGGGACGTACAGTAACTTGTAACAATATATGCCGATTTGCCTCTTAGTTGCCTTGACTCAAACATCACTGCCTTCTTTATAAGGATCTGAATTTGCTCTCACCCTCTGCCAGCAGACAATACTACCTTAGATCACTAATGGACTCGATCATCTGGAAAAAAAAAACATCCCAGCTGGTGACGTTGCTGGTCTCTCAACCATCCTCCTGCGATCAACTGACAAATCCTTGCTCTATGTTCTGAGATGTCGGACGACTAAAGGCACAGGAGTCTTCCAATTCTCTGCTCCCAGGCTATGGAATGCTCTTCCACTCAACCTCTGGCTATCTCAGTCCCACTTTGAATTTAAAAGTGAATATCATCGTTATCTATCCTAAGCTGATGCTTGTACATGCTTTGACCCAACTTGAAGCTCCTGAGACTTACTAGTAATGTCACCCCTGCTCTAATCCAGCTCCAAGACTGTCTCCTCTTCCCCGCCCGATATTTTTCCTTCTCTTTGTAAATAACTTCTTGACTACTAACTCTCTTCCTTCTTGAACCTTGTTACTGACCATCCAATGTTGTCTTGCCAGTTACCACCCCTGACCTTCCTTCTGTCAGTCTTTCTTGTTATGTTTGAACATTCCTCACATTTCTCTCTATATAACCTTACTATCTTATTAACCCATTCAATCCACAGGTCAGGTCCATGTTTTCTGCACTTATTATATATCTTACTGCCATTATCTGTATAATGCTTGCCATTATTTTTTGTTGTTTCTACCATTGTATTTTTGTAGCACTTCTTGTACTGTTCCTCTATTTGTATTCTTGTACCCATGTTGCTGTTGTTCAACTGTTTCTCCTTTGTTGTACTCTCCCAGGTTGTGCCTGAAAATAGTCATTTATAGCTAGTGAAACTACCGCTTAACAAAAACTAAATAAATAAATACATTTCTTATAGTTGTTCTATGCATGCTGTGTATTCACTGTTTTAGCTATCTTCCAGGCCTTATCTCGTTTATTTCTTCTAATTTTCTTCCTTGATGTATAGCTAGTTTCGTTGTCTGGTTTCCTGTATTGTGGTGTTTTCATGATATATCTTTTTAAATATTTGTTTTGTTTTGTTTTGATTTGCTGTATTAATAAAAGAAATTCCCATCTCTTTTAGAAGCGTACCATAGGATATTTAACATCAACTGAACCAACACCATAATATACATATGGGGCCTCTGTTTTACATTTCATCTGAAGACTACAGCTCAAATGCCCCCATGCTGCACTACAGTGTCAGTATTAGGATTTTACCTCAAGTTCCTGGTGTCAGGCTAGAACCCCAAACCTTCTATGTAGGGAAGCTGTTTCTGAAGACATGTTTGCAAAGATGTTCTCAACTTGTTGAATAGGGTAACACTGGAGTAGACAAGAGGCAACAGCTGATAAACACAGACTTTTGCTGGTCTTCATTTCTGTGTTTAAGGATAAACACTGACTTTTGTTGGTCTCCAGTTCTATGTTTTAGTACAAAACACTTTGTACATATTACAGTTTGTTGTCTTGTGATCTGGGCCAAACACATGTTGCACTCTGTATGTCTAACTGTCTTAAGCAAACAGTGACTACAATTTTGTTGCCATTTTTTCAAAGAGGTTCTCAGTCTTTTTTTTTTGGCTGAGAAATACTCTGTGGATGAAATACCCTGCACAGAGCAGAATTTCTGATTCTGACCTGGTCAGTGGTAACAGTCTCAATCAATGGTAATGATAAAGGCTGCCTTAGGCAATGAAGTGCCACCGGTGATCATTCTAAAATACATGTGTGCCCAGTTTGCTTCATGTTTTGTTCAGGCTCAGGCATGACACACAAAGAGGCACCACCGTTTAAAGAGCAGATCTGCACTCCCCACCACCAAAACATATGAGGCAGCTTACAAGTCCCCAAATCCACTTTTCCACAAAGCTGAATTCAGTGCTACCTCTATTTGCAGAAAAGTCACCTGTAATTTAGTCCATGGAGACCCGCAGTCAAAATGCTCCAACTTCCTTAGTCGGAGAAATGCCCCCATGCTTTCGCCTTTTGTGATATTGGTAAATGAAGAGCAAGGGGGCGTGCTACATACACTATAATGGGGGCACTTTTTACAGGAGTTTTTTAATAGTTTTGAGTGCCAATTCTGACAAATGCTGGTCACCGCTCAACTAACAAGGACCTCATTAGTTGAGCGATGGCCATCGTCTGTCAAAATAGGCACTCAAAATTATAAAATGCCTGTAAAAGTGCCCCATTGTAGTATATAGCGCGTTCCCCCTTGCTCTTCATTTACCAACATCACGAAACGTGAAAGCATGGGGACGTGTCTCCGACTAAGAAAGTCAGAGCGTTTTGGCAGTGAGTCTCCATGGACTAAACTTCAGGCGATTTTTCTGCAACTAAAGGCAGCAATAAATTCAGCTTTAAGGAACAGTGGATTTGGGAACTGGTAAGCTGCCTCTTATGTTTGAGGGGGGCAGAAATACAGAAATAAGAACCTGATCTTTAACTTGACCTCAGTCATTGATAGCAGATAGTAATTTTTACCACAGTAATTAAATGTTGATTACAGTAATTGTGAGACAACTCTCTCTCTCTCTCTGTCTCTCCTCCTCTCCCTTTCTATGTATAGGTAAGAGTGGAGAGGTATGCAGAAATACTTCTTCATGGAAAGGGTGGTGGATGACTAGAACAGCCTGCCAGTCGAGGTAGTGGGGTAAAGACTGTGGAGCGCTTCAAGCATGCTTGGGATAGGCATGGGGGCATATTATGTGGAGGAACATGGAAGGGAGTGACACCTATGACCATCCAGGGTCAGTGTGATGGAATAGGCTGGGACATGGGGCAGAATGTTCTTTTCTGCCAACAAAAGCTGTGTGTGTGTGTGTGTGTGTGTGTATACAGACATGGATATATAGATATACTCACTAAAAAACTACATTAATGCTGACATTAGGGTTGTAGAATACAAAGTGCACAAGAAGGAAATGAACAACATTAGGGATCTGGGTCTCAAGGTATTGGTGAATCAGTGGTGGGGTCTTATTTGGGGTTGTCAACCTAATGCCACCCTTCCCTTACCAGATGAGGTCAAATGTGATGTCTTCATGCAGGGCCAATAGGACCCTATGTGAAAGCTCCGACAGATTATATTGACCATACTGTATCACTATGAGGCACTAGGTTGGGGCTGTAGCTTGTTGTTTCGGACAGGAAGCTATGGGCTGGGGAGGGTGGGCATTAGGGTTGACAACCCTAAGTAAGACCCTTCCACTGATTCGCCAATACTCCAGAGACCCAAATCCCTAATGTTTTTTATTTCCTTCTTTGTGCACTTTGCATTCAACAACCCTAATGTCTGCATTACATACTTTTCACAATTAATTTCCTTCTTTTTCTGATAGTGAAATTGTATTCTCATTTGCGCAGGTCCCAAAGACATATATACAGTATTGGAGACAGTCCTTGCATGGGCCCAGCAGGCCCAGGCATGCGTGTCTATATCTTGTGGGTAAGGTTCCCTGAGCCACCACAGAGTGTGGCATTTGTGGCAAAACACTGCTCTGTCCCTACCCAGGCTGGGGTTGGTGCTGCATGCTTCAGTACATTCCCCATCAGCCTTGTCCCATTAAACCGGCTCCCTGAGTTCACACCTGAACTCAGCTCACTGGCATGGTAAGGAGGCGGGTTCCCCAGAGATGCAACGGATAACCCTGCAAACAATGTTGCTTAATACATTTTTTTGTTTTTAATATTTTGACCCCAAACTTTCAACATACTCTTCTCATGACCCCACCTAATGAACCTGGTAGGTGAAAATTTCAAATCCGTGCTGAAATGTCATTCCACGTCACAGGTGCAAAAACAAATTTCAGCCAGGATGTGGCAAATGACAGCTGCAATGTTCAAGAGGTGGTGTGTAGTGGGGTCAAAATATTAAAAATACTAAAGTTATACATGTGCATAGAATAATTTCAAAATACGGTTGTAACTTGGTCATTTTTAGGACGTTTTTCACCAAATTATCAACATAATCTTTTTGGGATCATATCTTATCAACACTGTAGGTGAAATGTTGTTAATTGGGTCTGAAAGTAGATTTTGTGCAGTGACTGCAAAATAACCTTCTGGGCCCGATTAATGATAGTAGCCCCATCCCTGACATATGAGTCATGACACAGCAGGGGTTGCTATACGACACAGCTGTTTGTTAATAAAGAGCAGCTGTGTTGTATAGTGCAACCAACTCTCATCACAGAAATTCAGGTATCCATAGAACATTGTTTTTTTTAAACCTCATGTTTTTTTTAAACTGCAGATGCTCACAAACTGAACTTTTTCTTAAATAATTTAAAACTACTAGCCCCAAAACATGAAAACCATAAAAACGCACGTATATTGGAAAAACTCTTATTAAACCTAAAAGTTTCAGCTTTCAAATCCTCATATTGTTTCAAGTATCGGGGCAGAAAATCATCTTAAAATGTTTAAAAACTGTGATTTTATGGTTTTATGCACCTCTGTAACTTTGCCTCGCTGAACTGATCTACATGAAATTTTCAGGATCAAGACATCCTAGCACAAAGGATGTACGTTTTCAAATTTAATGTAAATTGGTTGGACGAGGGGCCAAGTTATTAAGGTGCAAACATTAGGGTTTAACATTAAACTGCTTCCTCAACCTTAATATACAGGCACTACTGGGCCTATATAATGTATTTTCAAGCAACAAAAGTGAAGAAATGCAAGGTTAGCATGTCTGAACCCTTACTCTGCCACCCATGCCATGCACAACTGCATGAAGTCCATTGAACTGAATACCAAAGCACAATCCAGATTTCAAACATCAGCTCTTCATCATAAATAGAGAACATGGTATGAGGAATACAGCTACAAAGTGTAACAAACACTGTACTCATGAGCTGTCAGACAATGTACCAGCAGAAAAATACTGGTAGACCCATCTTAGTCTGCCCTCATATTTCCCTGTCTGACACTACACAGCAGACTGTAACTGGTCACAGGTGTCCCTCCTTCCCTCTTACCTCTGTTTGTATGCCCATGTGCCTATCCAGCGCATGCGTGAGGCTCCACATTGTCTTTACCCCTACAACCTCTTCTGGTAGGCTGTTCCAGGTGTCCACTAGCCTTCCTGTGAAGAAGTTATTTCCTCACATCACTCAAACTCCCCCTCCCCCAAACTTCATGGCATACCACAATGTTCTGGTACTACTCCATCAGTGAAAGAGACTCCACTCCTGCACTTTGTTCACCCCTAAGAGGTACTTGTAGTTCTCAATTATGTTCCCTCTCACTCTCCTCACCTACAGGGGTACATGTTGTGTTCTCACAGCCTCTCCTTGTATGGGTTCTTGTGCAACGTCTGCACTATTTTAGTACCCTCCTCTGGACTGCTTCCAGCGTGTCAATGTCCTTGCAGAGGTGCAACCTCAGAACTGGACACAGTACTCCAGGTAGGGTCTCACAAGTGGGTGACAAGAGGCAACATCACCTCCCTTATCCAGCTAGAAATCCCCTCCTATGCACCCAGCATCAGGCTTGCCTTGCCTACTGCCCTGCCACTTTGAAATCATCAGATATGATCACCCCAAGGTCCCTCTCCTGCATACTACCTACATACGCATCTTGTACACAGTCCCTGGGTTCCCCATCCTAGGTGGAAGACTTTGCACTTCTTGGCAATGAAACCTAGCTGCCTGTCTCTCTAGACCATTCCTCTAGTTTCCCCAGATGCCTTTTAATTCTCTCCACCCCCTCCGGGCTGTCAACCCTGTTGCAAATTTGTGTGTATCTGCAGACACACCTCTCTCAGTTCCACAGCAATGTACTTATGAAGACACTGATAAGGACAAGGCCCATTGCCAATCTCTGTGGTATTCTACTGGTCACTCTCCATCCTCTGAGTGACTGCCATTCACCACCCTCTGCTTCCTAACTTTCAACCAGTTAGATACCCAACTCACCACCTTCACCCCTATCCCTAAGTTTCTTTATCAGCCTCCTGTGTACAGTGTTAAAGGCCTTAATGAAGTCCAGGCAGGCCACATCAATGTATGTGTGCATGTGTGTGTGTGTGTGTGTGTGTGTGTGTGTGTGTGGCATCGTCACTAAATGTTCACAATGACTATAGCAGACTTCATAAGTGGCTGTGTAGGTCATTCATGAAACAGTTGTTTGGTCACACAAACTGCGCTCCATAGTCACACAAAGTGTGCCAGACCTATGGACCACTTAGTAAGTGGCCCTCACAAAGCAGCTGCACGGTCACATATAGTGTACCAGACCTGTAGCAAATATCTCAAGTAGGGGGTGAGGTAGTACAGTAAGGTCAGACTAGACAGACTTTCAAGGGGCACTGTCAACCCCCTTAGGCCTCAAAGTGTCCCTAGTTTAAAATAACACTTGTTAAGATTGTTTACATTCTATAGACTGTTGATGCATCTGGTAGTTTGATTCAGTTCCCCTTTTTCTTTTAAAAAGTGAAAAACTGAGTGCCCACCATACTGGTGTTACCACACCAAAACATGGTTGATTACATTCCTTGACCAACTCCCACTGCATCTTTCCTGGACTCAGTAACACCCCCAATACAATCTAACAACTCATTATGCAGTGGAAGTGGAGCAGACTATTGTATCATGAGTGACTGTACGGTTTGAGGGTGTTTCTAATGTGCAGAAACTGTGCACTAAGAGTAGGTCAATGATATGAAGCAATGCAAGGCTGGGTATAGCTATACATTATAATGCATTTCTGGGTCACATGATGACAGGGTGAAGGGCAGCAGCAACCTCCCGCAGCTCCGCACCTCCGTTTATCAAAATAGTTTATTTCGATTTATTTTCCTGCAAGCGGTGTGCCCTACTACATCAGGAGGTTACTAGAGTCTCCTAGTAGACAGCCATTTGTCCAGGATAGAGTTTTATCCGGCGAGACACTCGCCACCACTGGCGCGGAAAAGGATAAGACCATGAATTGGCCTAAACACCAGCAGCCAAATATCGGTAAAACTCCAGCGACTACTGCTGCTCTCTCTGAGGAAGATTTCTAGAGGTTATGAGACCTCTCCAAGAACGAATCTTGGAGATGGCAGAAGATATGCAACAGATCAATACCTCTGTGCAAACCCTGACAACAAGTAGGGAGATTCAGAAGCTAAGTTACATTCTCTGGAAAAGAAACAAGACAAAAATGAATTGGTGATCACACAGTTGGGAGAAGGTTGAAGAAACTGGATGAGAAACTTGAAGACCTTGAGGGTGGAGTATGAAAAATAATCTCCTTATATTTGGTGTGCCTGAGAAGGAAGAAGGTTCAGAACCAATTCTATTCTTACAAAAACTCTTTGAGAAAGTAGCAGGCCCTTCCCCGAATGGAGCCGCGTATATTACTGAGCGGGCACATCGGGCTCTGCGTCTGCCTCCACCCCTTAACTCTCCTCCTCGGCCTCTGATATGTCGCTTGCTCAACTTCCTTGACAAACAATACATCCTGACCAAGGTTAGAGACTTGCGAGAAATATTATGGGAAGGTCATCGGCATCAGGATTGCACAAGATTTGCCTCAGCCGGTCAGGGCGAAATGACAAGAGATGCATCCAATAGTGTCCAAATTGATTGCAGCGGGAAAACCCTTTAGAATGCGATACCCCGCAGTGCTTCAGGTCAAGCATGAGACTTGGTGGATCCCTTTGGAAACTAAGGAGCAAGCTCTAAAGGAGCTCAGAGAATTATTCCCCAGCTGTTCAAGGGAACGGATTGAGCAAGTGTATCAAGGCTGCAACCGACAAGAGATTGCAGTGGCAGGGCTTTTATATTGGGACAATGTTGGTGTTTATCATATAATCTACAGGACATTATTTTGAGGTGAACTTAAGACAAGCGGGTGGCGTCTTGTGAGTTATGCCATCGGGAGGAGATCAAGGCCTAAGCATCACCTAGCACTTTGAAAAAGGGATCTGTTCCGGAGTCAGACTTTGGACTTTGCACACATCATATGTGGCTTGTTGGAAACTCGTGGATTTTCGTCTCTCCCAGCTGCTCAGCATAGAGATCTGATGTACGGTGGACCACGCTGACTGCATCTGTAGTGACAAGGGATGGAAATCAGCGCCAATCTTTATTGGAGACTTATTTTAAACCTCTCGTTTTTCTTTTGTGTGTACATTTATCCCTCCTTCTGCTCCTCCTTATTGGAGGGGTTTGTGAGATGGAGCAAAGCGAAAATCACTGGATTTGATTTATCAATTTCAGAGTGTTCTACTTTGTTTACTACTACTGTTAGTTTTTTTTCATCAGAGCTAACCAACTTAAATGTGTGAGGTCTGGCATACTGTTTGTTCAATGGTGGGGTGGGAGGCGGGTGGAGGGGCATGGTGCGTATTACTCTGTGGGAAGACATGCGCACTCTGGTTAATTGGGTGTTGCAGTTTGTTGGAACTGGGGTGAAACGAGAAAAAAAGGAGTTGTTTTGTGTGTTAGTTAGCGGTTTAATGAGAGAAATGAAGAACAAATAATCAGAGGGTGTCGTGAGGAGGGAGGGAGGGCGTCAAGTGTGTATAACATGGATGATACTGTGCACCACTGGTCAGGACATTTTCAGGGATCAGCTACATGCCTTGGATAGGGAAGGAGTAGATTCCCATACCGACACAAACATAACTGTAGTTAATGAGCAGTCAGTATAATCTCATTAGCTGGAATATTAAGGGTCCCAGGACAAAGGTAAAGGTGGGTAATCCTCAGGCGTTTGCAGCATTTGAGGACAGGGATCGTATGTCTCAGGAGACCCACAGAGCAGAATCGCCTACTTATTCACCAAAGCATGGGTAGGACAGGCCTTCTTGGCCGGAGATCTAACAATAGTGGGGGGGGTTATTCTCATAAATAAGAACGTCCCTTTATATTAAAGAAAGAGATACAACCCCAATGGGAGGTATATTATCCTGCTGGGAAGTATTGATGCTCGAGCCAATCCTAATAGGTGCTTTATATGGTCAAATGGTGAATCCCTGAGTTTTTATACATCTATTAAGTATGGTGGTCACTAACCCACGGCAGCAACTATATTAGGAGGGACTGGAGCGTAGTGCCAAACACGCAGATGGACAGATCTGACTCTCGGAGATGGGGCCCTCCATCGCTGAGGGCACTACATGACCTAATGGCGGTGCAGACATCTTAGATGTATGGCGGTGTTACCCTCACGGAACATCAGTATATGTTTTACTCACCCTGCATAAATCTCTCTCTGAACTGATTTTAGTTTACTAAGTTCCCACTTGCTTCCAAATGTGGTGACCTCCGTGATTCATGAGAGGGTCATCTCAGACCATTCGCCTGTTTCACTACTGTTATATTTGGGGATAGGATCTAGGAGGGATTTTGTCTGGAGACTGAATAACCAACTGCTCCAGAAGACTGATACTATGCAGCAGATAAGGGACTTTCTCTCCAATTTTATAACAATCAACAGGGGCTCGGTTACGAGAATTGATATGGTCTGGGCGGCTACAAAGTGTGCCTTGAGAGGGGAAGGCCTACGATTGGTCACCACTAAATCCAGGCAATGCAAAACCCAGCAGGATAATTTACTTTCAGCTATCTGAGGGTTGGAAGCCACCCTTAATAATGAATTCCCCGACGCAGAATGGGCAGCTTTACATAGGTTGCAGGCCCAATATTCAGCCCTGATATACATCTGAGTATCAGAGGGTAGAGTTGTCGCTGAGATGTACCAAGATTAAATATCTGGACGCTAGGGAAAAAGCAGGGAAACTGTTAGCAGTTAGACTAGGCAGGCTGAGGCCTCGCGCTTCATCGCTGGTCTTAAAGTGGGCAGCCAAACTATAACGTCACCCAGAGAAGTGGTTGAGGAGTTAAGGAAATATTACCTGAGGCTGTACTCAGTCGATCAGACTGACCACCCCAAAGCCCAAAGTATTCTTAATTATCTTGCCTCAATAAAGCTACCTATGGTGGCCCCTCAGAGTGCCAAAATACTTGGTAATCCGGTCACTGTGAAGGAAGTTATACAGGCCATTCAGCAACTAACAACAGATAAATCTCCTGGACCAGATGGTCATTCTAACATCTTATACAAAGCGTGTGTGTTAGAACGTGCCCCCTTATTAACAGAAGTGTTTAATTTTTGGTATTTAGAAGGCATGTCGGAGGATAGTTTTCTGAAAGCGTTGATTATTCTCATACCCAAACCAGGTAAGGACCCCCTTAATCCTGGAAGCTACTAGCCCATCTCTTTGATCAGTACAGATGTTAAGATCTTGGCCCAAATCATGGCTAATAGACTAAGTCCAGTGTTAGCTACTCTTATTGGGCGGGAGCAAATTGGGTTTATGGCAGGCAGATCATCTGCAGACCATATGCGGAAGGTCATGCATATCCTCTCGGTGTCCAGGGACTCCGACTCCGCCTGGTGTTGGTGTCCCTGGATGCTGAAAACTTTGGATATGGTCTCCTGGGACTTCTTATTTTCAGTGATGGCACATTCGACCTTACCACAGGGTTTGTTAAATGGGTCAGTATCCTGTATTCTTCTCCGTCTGCACAGGTTTGGTGCAATGGAATCATGTCTGACCCTTTCCGACTCCAGAGAGGAACCAGACAGGGTTGCCCCTTACCCCCCCTTTTGTTCAATCTTTATTTGGAACCCCTTATTAAGAAACTAATCGCCTTCCCACAAATTACAGGTATTAAATTTGGAGAGCAGCAGTATACTTTGTCCACTTATGCGGACGATTTGCTGATACAGATTGAGGAACCAGTAATTGGGATCCCAGCTCTTCTGGAAGAGATTAAATCCTTCGCAGAGGTTTCCCACTATAAGCTGAATATATCCAAGTCTGAGGTCTTCCCCTTGAACTGTAAGACCACCCCGGCGGTCATAAGTAACACCAGTTTGGACTGGGCACCACACACCCTTACCTACTTAGGTATACAGGTCGCCAAAGACCTTCCCATCATGGTTAAACTGAACCTTACAGAGCTGCTTAAAGTCATCAAATCGGATCTAGAAAGATGGGATAGTCTCCCACTTACATTATGGGGGAGAACAAACATTGTAAAAATGAATGTCCTACCCAGGAAGGAACTGGAAGGGGGACAGGATCAGATCTACAGTACAGTAGCTTCTTGTTTTACATTGTTTTTCATGGATTCTACTTGGTAGAATGTTTATTTTCTTTCTTACTACTAAGGGCTAGCAGGGTATTGTTTGGGGCTGTTGGAATTTTGAAACCTGTTTGGTAGCTAAAAGTGGGCTCATTTGTTTGGTTTACGGTGTGGCAGGCTGCATTTGTAGAGCCTATTTCTTCTCTTTTAAACATAATTGGTGTAATTTAACTGGTCTGTTTCTTTGAATTGGAGACCTATATCTTATAATTCCAAACCTATTTTGATGTATTGTTGGTGAAGCTGTTTGAATTGGTGTCCTGTTTCTTTGGGTAGAATTTATTCATTGTTGCTGGCTTCACTAGCTGCAAAGTTTTGAGTGGGGAAGGGTGCTAATTTGTCTGGCCAGGTCTCACTCCAGCAGGGAGGCAGAGCTGAATCAGGTGTGGAGTCAGTGCTTTGGCTTCTCAGAAGGAACTGGAAGGGGGACAGGATCAGATCTACAGTACAGTAGCTTCTTGTTTTACATTGTTTTCATGGATTCTACTTGGTAGAATGTTTATTTTCTTTCTTACTACTAAGGAGCTAGCAGGGTGTTGTTTGGGGCTGTTGGAATTTTGAAACCTGTTTTGGTAGCTAAAAGTGGGCTCATTTGTTTGGTTTCTATGTGTGCAGGCTGCATTTGTAGAGGCCTATTTCTTCTCTTTAAACATAATTGTGTAATTTAACTGGTCTGTTTCTTTGAATTGGAGACCTATATCTTATAATTCCAAACCTATTTTGATGTATTGTTGGTGAAGCTGTTTGAATTGGTGTCCTGTTTCTTTGGTAGAATTTATTCATTGTTGCTGGCTTCACTAGCTGCAAAGTTTTGAGTGGGGAAAGGTGCTAATTGTCTGACTAGAGGCCTCAGCTACCTGATTGTTTCCAGAGGACTTGGCTGGTCCCACCCACCCAAACCCCTCACCCCACCCACCCTGGTCAATTATTCCCTTTGTACTAGGGTTCTGACATCACTTCCTCAAACAGGCAAAGGATTTGCACCTGTCATAACAGAAGCAGCCATCCAGGAAAGGAACTGCAGCAAGTGAAGGAGGTGACGGCTCTCTCAGTGGAAGGGAAGTAAATGCAAATCTAGGCGCTTTCATTATTACTACTTCACATAGTTATTGCATTGGGTAAAGGGGAGTAGGAGTTGAAGAAGGTGTGCAATGGCTACTAAAGTATTTTTGAGTGTGGATAGGAATATACAAAGCAGTTGCTCAACATATCTAAACATGTGCAACAAAGGAGGTAAGGACATAAAGAATGTTTTGCACTGATAGAGGGGAGAGTGGGGACTTGGGGAGTGTTGGTATCCTGCATCTGGAAGGGTGGGGGGGTCGCTGGTGGGCAACGACAGCAATGGGTAGAGGTGGTGGCTGCAACAACTGTGGTGCACCAATCTTTCTAAACATTGCCTGGAGAGTAGGAGGATGTTTAGTGTGCAACCACATAGAAAAACTTAGAAAGGAGATTGAGGGTCTGCAGGAGGAACTAAGACAGGTAAGGCAGATTGGGGGTGGGTTTAGCCCAATACTGGAGGGAGGAGGAAGGGGAGACGAGGGAGGGCAATTTAAGCCAACAGTGGTGAGGAGAGGCTCAGAAGAAGGGAAGCAGAGACAAAGGGGCACAGGACAGGAAGAACGATTGCCGGGGAAACCAGGTCAGGAGACAAAAGTCAAATGGAAGGAGGCAATAGGGACTTGTGAGGGAGGAAGAAGTGGCAAAGTCATGGAGTGGAAAGGAGAGACAGGTTACTATGAAGAGAGAGGGAGCGGCATTTGTGAAGGGCCTTCAGAAAATAGTTTTGCACTGCTAGAGAGGAAGAAGGTGGAGGAGGGAAGTGATGAAATTAGAGGAGTAATTGATAAATGCCTGGACCAAACTGGAGCGGGGGGAAGTTCTGCTGGGAGAACTGCAACAGGGGTAAAAGGGCATAATAATGTGCAGGAGGAAGAAGAGGAGCTGGAAATGAGGGAGGGAGATGAAAGGAAGCAAGCAGGGAGTAAGAGGGGTGGAATCTTAGTGCTGGGGGACTCAATACTAAGAGGAGTTAGGTGGGGTAGCAAGGCGGAGAGGCATAGTCGCATTTGGGTGGAGGCCTTGCCAGGAATGACAGCGGAAAGGGTGGGACAGTCTGTTCTGAAATATGCTAGAAGGGGTAGGGACAAGCCTCATTTAATTATACATCTTGGGACAAACGACCTGGCTGACAAGACAGTAGATATAGTCCAGAGGAGGTTTGAGGAACTAGCACAATTATGTGAGGGGGCAGGAAGATCAGTAACTTTTCGAGATACTTCCGGTGCCAAAGGCAAGCACAACAAAGCTGAGAATAGAGGAATTTAACAGATGGCTAAGAACCTGGTGTTGTGCTAAAGGGTATGGGCTGTTGGGGGTGGGGAGGGACCTGGGAGGACAGTAGTCTCTATGCCAAGGACAGACTACACTTGAGTGAGGAAGGAAAGAAAGTGTTGAAGCAGAGGATGGAAGAATATATAGGGAAGTTTGGAGTTTAAACTAGGAGTGGGGGTGGCAGTTGGGGAAGAGATATGCAGGGATCACAGGTTGGGAAATCATATGAGCTACCCCCATAACAGTGACAAAGGACAAATGGCAAATACTATTGGTGATGCTAGGAAAGGAGGGCAGGATGGGAGGAGGGAAAGGGTGGAAGGTGGTTACCTTAATGCTAGGAGCCTTGGGAGAAAAACTGCAGAGTTGCAGGTTCTCATGGCAGAGGAGAGGTGGACATTGCAGCCATCCACGAAACATGGGCCACCCAATATAATGACTGGGACCTGTCTGTACCAGGGTACAGGTTATTTCGTAGGGACAGGGTGACTGGGAAAGGAGGGGGTGGCACTATATGTGAAGGAAGGACTGAAGTGTGTAAGGGAGGAAGGGGGAGGCAGTACAGAGCCACTTTGGGTGCAAATCCAGGATTCAAGAATAGGAGTCTTAGAATGGGAGTGGTGTACAGGCCACCATCTCAGATGGAGGAGTTAGACAGGGAACTAGCAGGACAGATCAGGAGGACCTGCGAGAAGGGTAGTGTGGTGATTGTGGGGGACTTCAGAAGTGGACTGGAGCACCCCAACAACCAGGAACAGAAGGGAGCAGGTACTGCTGGATGCCTTCCAGGACAGCTTCCTGCTGCAAATGGTCAGTGAACCAACCAGGTTAGGGAATACCCTTGACCTTGTGCTGGCAAATGGGGACTTTGTGGAGAACTTACAGTGGAGGAACCGCTGTCAGGAGTGACCACCACTCAGTATGGCTCACATTGGATATGGGCAAGGAAGAGGTGGAATCTGGCACAAGAGTGCTGGACTTCAGGAGGGCTGACTTTGGGAGGATGGGGAAGTGGTAAAAGGGTACCTGGCCAGAATTCAATCTAGTATGGATACTAACCAGAGATGGGAGCTCATAAAGTTGGGGATAGTGGAGCAACCAAAACCTGCTGCAAAGCCCAGAGCAAGAAGGCTAGAGCTAAGAAACCGAGCTGGTTGAGCAAGGAGGTCTGGAAAAGGTAAGGAGAAAAGAGCTGCCTTTAGGAAATACAAGAAAACAGGGAGGGGAGGACAGAGGAGTACTTGACAATCAAGGAGGTGACAAGGGCAGTAAGGGAGCCAAAGATCACGTGAACTCAGGCTGGCACAAGGCATTAAGAAGGGGAGAAGGACTTCTTTAGTACATCAGGGAGAAAAGGAGCTGTAAGGACCACATAGTAAGGATTAGGAAAGGAGGGGGTTGGGTGGAAGCAGGGTATGATAAGGCGGAAGCACTAAATGAGTACTTCTGCTCAGTATTTACTAAAGAGAAGAGGGGTGACACCCAAGATGGGTGAAATGGCAGACCGTAGGGGAAGTGGTGACAGATGGAAATCATGGAGGACAGAGTTCGAGAGGGTTTGAAGGCACTGAGGGTGGACAAGGCACCAGGCCCAGATGGCATCCACCCCAGGGTACTGAAGGAGCTGGCAGAGGTCCTTGCAGGACCTTGGCAGACCTATTTAATGCCTCACTACATTCGGGTGTGTACCTCAGGACTGGAGGATGGCTCATGTGGTGCCCCTCCACAAGAGTGGCCCCAAGGATGAACCGAAACTACAGACCAGTGAGCCTCACATCCATCGTGGGTAAGCTAATGGAGACTATCCTGAAGGAGGCTGGTGGCCCTCTTAGAGGCCAAAGGACTACAGGACAGCAGACAGCATGGCTTCATACGTGGCCGATCCTGCCAAACCAACCTGGTCGGGTTCTATGACTGGGTAACTAGGCAACTGGGCCAGGGGACATGCAGTGGATGTCCCTTATCTGGACTTCAGTAGGGCATTCGACTCAGTGCCACATGGAAGGCTGGGAAGGAAGTTAGTAGGCACAGGGGCAGGTGCAATGCTGGTGAGATGGGTAGGAAACTGGCTGCAGGAAGGCAACAGAGGGTGGTGGTGGGTGGGAGCTCTCACACCCAAGGGCAGTGCAGTGTGTGTCCCACAGGTCTCGGTGTTGGGACCAGTGTTGTTTGGGATATTCATTGCAGACATATCATGGGACATCAAGAGCAAGATCAGTCTGTTTGCTGATGATACCAAGGTTGGCAGCGGTGGTGGATGACCTAGGGGATGGCAGGGGTTGCAGGATGATCTGGCAAGCTTGAAACCTGGTCAGACACCTGGCAACTGGGCTTTAATGCCAAAAAGTGCAGGTGATGCATTTTGGGATGAAGAACCAAGGAGGACACTACCAGCTGGGGAGTGCAGCTAGCCCAGACAGAGGAGGAGAAGGATCTGGGTGTGCTCATCACAGGGTCAATGAACAACTCGGCACAGTGTAGGAAGGCACTGCAAAGGCCAACAAAATGCTGGGTTGTATTGCAAGGTATATCCTCAAGGAGGAGGAGGTGATTCTGCCACTGTATAGGTCATTAGTTAGACCACACCTGGAGTACTGCGTGCAGTTCTGCAAGTCCGTATCTGAAAAGGGACATTAAGTTACTGGAGGAGTGCATGAGGCGACAAAAGATGATCAAGGGTCTGGGGACTTATCATATGAGAGGAGGTTGAAGGAGTTGAACATGTACTCACTGGAGGAGAGGAGAGACAGGGGGACATGATTGAAACCTTAAATACATGAAAGGAATAAACAAGACAGGTACAGAGGGCTGTTCAAAGTAAGGGAGGGAGGACACCAGGGCCATGGATATGAGACTGGAGCGAGGAAGGTTCAGGAGGAGATGAGGAGACACTTTTTACAGAGAGGGTGGTGGCTGGGTGGAATCGTTACCTGCAGAAGTGGTATGCAGTAGAACAGTGGACTGCTTCAAGCGAGGATGGGACAGGACAAGGGAGGGTTAATGAAGGGAAGGTGGAAGGGAGGGGCAGCTGCAGGATAAGGGATGCTAGCTGCACATTCGAAGCAGACTTGATAGACCTCTAGGCCTTTATCTGCTGGCAAATTGTGATGTTCAGATGTTCAGAGGATATATATCCTGTGAGGATGCTTGGTGTTATCTTCCCAAAAAATGGTTTGGCCAGCTCCAGTCTATGTTAAACGCCTTTTTATGGAAAGGCAAAATGGTTAGGCGATCATATAATAAGCTCACGGGATCCAAAAGTCAGGGTGACTTAGCATTGCCTTCCTTCTTTACCTATTATTGTGCACATCATCTTAGTAGAGTGGTTTACTGGTCAAAGACAGGATGGGAAAACGAGGGTCAGACCTATATTCCCCTGTGGCTGGACATAGAAAGATCATTAATATCTCAGCACCAAGGTATTCTTCCCTCTCTGATTTATGTTAGCCCTAAGATACTCCCCAGAATGCTGAAGAACACCCTATTGGATGGTCGGTGGGGCCCCTCCATCAATTACAAATTTTCCTTTCGTGTAACTGGCATGTATCCCTGAACAACCCATCGTGGGCAACCCTCATTTTCAAATTGATCGTAAGCCAATTTCACCCACATTCTGGCCACTTCTGACAGACAAGAAGGTAGCTGATTTATCAGAGAATGATCAGCTGATATCCTTCACGGCCTTCCGTACACGTTTTGCTGTACCAATTATATATTTTTTTAAATATAAGCAGGATGAAGCGGCAATCAAAAATCATTTGGGGAGGGGGGACATAAACTGACTGCATACAGAGAAAGTGAATAGGCTCTGACAAGCAGCGGGAGAATCTCATGCAGTGTCTAAGATTTACAAGGAGATGCAGACTGTGGACACCAGCCTACCCCGGGGGATCTGCTACTATTGGGCCCAAGAGTTGTCAATTGTACCTGAGGTGGGGTCTTGGGAACAGCATGGAGGAGTAGTTATATATTTGTAAAGCAGGATAGACTACGTATGATACAGTTAATATCATGAATAACCTGTACTTCAAACCAGTTAAATTGCATAAAGTAGGCCATATCCCCTCTCCTAAGTGTACTCGGTGTAACCTAGCCCCTGGTTCCCTATATCATATGTTGTGGGAATGTTCAGTGGTCCAGACCTTTTGGCAGTCTACTAAACAATTGTTGGATCCATTGCTTGGGCTTGATTCCCTCTTCACCCCAGAAATATGCTTACTATATTGGTTCCGAGAGGTATTCCAAGGGTCAGGAAGGCAAATATAGCCTTGGTCTTGGCTGTAGCTAAACTCATTATTATGAGACATTGGAAAGAAAAAGCATAGTTATTGGTCATGGAGTGGTATAAGGAAATTCTTATGGATTCCAATTAGAAAACATATTCTGCATATGAATAACCAGCCCCACTTATACCAGCCCAGATGGGGTTCCTCGAGGCCTTACTTGCTTTACATAACCCATAATGGTTTAAGGTCAGCTGACCGCTTTCCTTGAAGGTGTAGTTTAGTATTGCAGTTATACTGAAAGCAGTATACAGTATACACACTTGCTGGTGGGGGGGGGAGTAAAGGGGGAGGTGGGGTAAGGGCTTGTAGGAGGAGGAAAGGGGATTATTGGGATAGGATAAAACTGTAGACATAGTAGTAGAAATTATGATTATTTGAGCAGATGTAACCATAAGGCTAATATGGCATGTTCTTGGTTCTTGTGTGACAATGTCTATGCCATATAACCCACAATGTATAGTGGATACTTCAAAAATGAATAAAGCATATTAAATAAAAAAAATGCATTCAGTTTTAATAAGTAAAGAGGTAGCTAAAACACCCAGCAACATCAATTAATTTTAGAAGGTAAGGAACCATAAAATGTAGGGTTTACCTAAAAAATAGTATGATGTAAAAAGGTTGACAGTGTTCCTTTCCATCTCCTTCTGTTGTCAAATTCTATGTTTCTATGACCTGTTCTGCTGAGTGGGACTGTCAGTTTTTCTCTGCAACATGGAATGCAGAGTATGCACTAACAGTGCATGACAGATCTCATATTTTCAGTGCTTTCTGACACAGCTGTAATGCATTGCTGTGGTATTGTCGATGTAACCCCTAGATGGCGCTATCCCAGGGCTACTACCCCTGCCTGATTTGCCACTAACAGGTTGAGGGCCTGGATCCAATGGCGGGTGCCTCCACCCAGAGGTCAGGGTTTGCAATAGTTAAACTAACTTGGTCACAGCCCTCTGGGACACTGCAACCCCCCTTTCTTCCCACTAGTGGCCCACACAATATATCAGAATTACCTTCACAGTATACACTTACCCCCAGGTCTGGTTCCGGCACTGGGACCTCCTGTGAAATGAGATACAGTGCAACAATCACAGTACAGTACTTTAACATAGACAAATACCTCAGGCAGTATAACTTTGCTGAAACAAGCTCTGATTTATTTAGGGGATATAACAAGGACAGGGAAATCAGGTTAATTAGCTTATCACTCTAATAATCTACCTATGGCTCTGTGCACAGGCCTATCCCTATCAGTTACTGTCCCTGGGTACCCAAGCCCTAGTGGCTAGTCCAAACCGTGGCAGCTGGTAGGGGCCCTTTCACACAGAGAAAGGAGAATTAAACAGTCAACAGTACAGTAATTCCATTTGGATTTAATGTGGCAATTCAACGAGGCGACCCTGAATTAGTACTCACGACCTCCAAATAAGATGAGGTCCTTCAATATCAGCAGGGCTCACTTGAGGTACACAAACCTCTTCACACATCCATATAAAAGAAAGCACTATACCAGGCAGGCTGCATCTGTATCCCGATCGCAATTACTGCACAATACCCGGGAGAACACACAGCAGATTCAGTTCCTGACAGACCGAGTGCAATTTTCAGCAATTCTTCCAGTCTTCTACAGGGTGAGCCTGTTTTCTACTCTTCAGAGATCCTTTGATTCTTTTCACAGGACGGATTCAGTCCTAACAAGCTGCAGACCGGAACTCTGGGCCTTACACACGTTTTTTGACTAAAACTGCACACTGAAAAAGCACAGGGCTCCTTCCTTCTTCACTGCCAAAGCTCAACTGACACTCCAACTGACAAAACCGGGCACTTCCTTTGAGTTCCTCCCAGTTCTTGACTGGATTGGCTGTCACTCACAATAGACTGCTGCTGTTGGTCCAAAAGGCACTGAAGTCTAAACTACATCTCCCAGAGTCACTGCCCATACAATCCTCTTGTGGCTGGCTCAGATTATGAGTCCAAGTTCCGATTCGTCCAAGGCACCATTTAGAGCTAGCTTACCCCACACTGATTGGTCCAGTTCAGCAGTTCAAAACTAGAATGGGAACTAGCAGACACAGTTCTGACTGCAAAGAAAGCAGGTTAGACAAACTGTAATTTCATTATTACTCTAAATAATTTCTGGCAAACAGTTACATCTTTCAGATAGGTTCCCTTTGCACTCCTAGTGACTGCAAAATGAAGTGAATTGGCAGCAGCTAGAGTGGTACTCAATCAAAGAAACACACAGTCCCCATACAAACTAATTATGTCTGCAAGCAGACAGCTCTTAAAGAGACAGTACCAGAGGTTCTAAAACACTCACTGATAAATGGCTTAAATGCCAAACACCATTCAGGCTTGGAGCATTCAAGCAAGCTCCTGAAGTCTTTTGGGAACCCCATTTGCAGGGGGTTACACCTTCCTGGCCTGGGAAAGCTTAGCGTCCACGTCAAGCAAGTACTATAAGTTTCAACTGCAACCATATACATTTGCATTAGGCTCGCATGTAATCATCAGTCAATATATCATTTTACCAAGAACACATTTCTGAAACATTGCAGTCGTCACTCTTTACACAGTATTACATACACATTGTACCATAACTCAAGTTATTACCTCTTGTACATGAAACCTGAAGGAGGGCCCTTCCCTATCAGTTACCTTGGGGCTGGATGGGAAAGGGCACCATACTTAGAGGGCAACACAAGTAACTTGGAGTTAGCACTGATGCTCAGTTTGGGCAATGAGCTCGGGACACATACACTCCTTTATGGACAACATTGAGAGGCAAGTCCACAGGCCTCCCAAGTGAATCATAACTGAGGTGCACCACAGGCTTTACAGCTCGACCAGTCTTTCTGGGGGAACTGTTATAGTCTCTGCACTCTGAGCCTCATTTCAGCATTGTCCTCACTTGTCAGGGAGTCTCCGTGGGGTAGAGAGGCTAGAACTTGGGGCACTTTCAGCTCCAGGAGTTACAGTTTCTGAGTCCACAACATTTGGCTCGCATGGAGAGCTTTCGGACACTGGCAGTGGACTGTCAGAGCACTCAAAATACTCTTCTTGTTCGGGTGTATCACCAGTCTGCCCCAATCTATCATTTTCCCCCTGAAAGCTCAAACAGTTCAACCATGCACAATGATTCTATTTCATCTGATCTGATGCTTGCACTTCACTTTCTGGGAGCATTGGCTCCAGGGATGAAGCTGGGGCTTAGACAGTCCAGAAGGCCCAGCTTTGTCTCCACTATTGACTAGGGATTGCCCAAACAATTGACTCAGTTCGTAAGAAGGATAGTATCAAAGTCACTCTCACTTTCTTCCGATATGGACTGACAGTCATGCTCAACTGGGACTTGTGAAGGGAACACTTTAACTTTGCTTCTGTAGGTGCAGACTTTCTTGATCTTTTCTTAGCAGCAGCTCTAGTCACTGGTCCAGAGGGGCATCTTCTAGGGGCTCAGACTCAGTTAAGATTTGTCCAATGGGCAGTAAATGATTTCTATGCATTGTTTTACATCTTTGAATTATTCTCAGGCCTTACTTTGTACACTGGCAGATCATCTAGTTTGCCCACTACAATGTGAGGGAGATGGTGCCATCTGTCAGCAATCTTGTGCTTGCCATGCAGTCCCAGATTTCTTAGCAATACCGATCTCCTCCTGGAGTTCCTGTGCTTTCACCTTTTATCATACCTTTCTTTGTTGGCCAGATTTCTTTTGGCAGCCATGGTTTGAGCCAGTTAGTCGCATGAGTTAGCTGGGCCTTTAACTTTTGCACATACTGTAAATAGTTGTCAGCTTGGACCCCATCAGGAGAGACCCCAAACACACATCTACTGGTAGTCGAGCTTCTCTCCAAACATCAGGCGGTAGGGAGAATCCAGTGGCATCACTTTTAGTGCAGTTATAAACATGTACCAGGGTGCTAATTTGTTGGCTCCATCTAGGCTTGTCCTTTGGGTGCAGGGTGCCTAGCATATCTAGCAAAGTGCGGTTGAAACGCTCAGGCTGTGGGTCCCCTGGGGGTGGTAAGAGTGGTTCTGGACCTCACGCCCCCACAGAGAAAGCATCTCTTTGATCAGACGATCTCAAAGTCTCTCCCTTGATCAGAATGGATTCTTTGTGAGCCCCATAGTGAACAAAAAGTTTCTACAAGTACTTTGGCCACAGTGGATGCTTTCTGGTCTTTGGTGGGGAAAGCTTGGGCATATCTCGTGAAATGGTCAGTGACCACCACACATTACTGATATTTCTTTGATCCGACTCCAAACTCAGAAAATCAATACAGACCAGCTCCATGGGTGCACTGGTGGTGATGTTAACAAGGGGGCAGCCTCTGGGCAAAGCTTTCCTCGTAAGCAGCGAATACAAGTTCGATGTGTTGCTCCACATCAGCCCCCATCTTAGGCCAATAGAATCTGGATCTCACCAAGTCAAGTGTTCTGTCTATACCAAGGTGCCCCATGTGGTTGTGCAAGGACCTCAGTACTGAGTCTCGAAAGGCAGTGGGCAGCACTAGTTGTTGTTTGTCTACTTGTCCCCTCTGTCTACTGTTTCTCTGTATAACAGTTTATTGATCAGTTTCAACTTAGGACCTTCTTTGTATAACAGTGCAGTTCTCAAATCAGTGGAGCGTAATTTGGACACATCTTTTCCTGCATAGAGGGCTTCTAAAGCTGCTTTGATCATGGGATGTGAGGATTGAGCCCGCTGAATACTGTCATTGTCCAGCTGAGGCAGTGCACAATGTCTATTGCAGAAAAGTGGCAATAAGCAGCAGGTATGCAATTCTCAGAGGCTCCCAAACAATCCACCATGCAGTCCACTGCGTCCGTGGACATTTGTTCCTCCTGTCAAACTTCCGGCAGAGTGCCCGAATGTCAGGTTCTGCCAATCGGACCCAATCATTCTGAGGAACAGGCCTCGGAGAGAGCATCAGCATCTATGGTTCAGACCTGCTCGGTATTGAGAGAGCATAGTCATATGTAGATAATGACGAAAGCCACCTATGGCCAGTGGCATCCAACAGCTGAGGTCTGCACATAGGTCAAAGGATTATTGTCAGTTTTTACTAGTATTTTAGCCCCATACAAGTACTCATGGAATTGGTCAACAATAGCCCACTTCAAAGCTAGGAACTCTAACTTATGTACAGGATAGTTCTTTTCGGATGGGTCAGGCTTCTACTGGCAAGGGCCACTGGTCTCAGGCCATTCTGCGTACTCTTGGTACAACACAGCCCCAACCCTTGCAAGCTAGCATCAGTGTGCAGGGACGTAAGGTTTTCTTGGATCGGCATAGGCCAGCACTGGAGCATGGGTAGTTGATATATGATCTCATGAAAAGCAGTCTCACAATCAGGAGTCCAGCGGGCTAAATACTTCTCTCGGATGAAAATACACTCTTTCAGTCTTGAGGGACTGACTTTTGGTATTTTTGTGGGTTGGGATACCCTTGAGTAAGGTTAAGTAAAGGCGGATCACTCTTGAATAGTCCTTGATGAGCGCTGATAATAACCACAGAATCCCAGGAATCTTTTGCAGTTCTTTTAGATTTTTGGGCTGTGGCCAGGTGGTCAAGGCCTCAACTTTACTTGGGTCGTCTCTATTCCTCAGTGGATACTATGTGCCCACATACTTTACTGATGTTTGAAAGAATTGACACTTATCAATGGACAGTTTAAGGCAAAGTCCTCCAGTCGGTCAATACCTTAAATAATCTGCTCTCATGTTCCTCCAGTGAGCTGCCAAACACAATAACATCATCTAGGTATACAGGCACTCTAGTAAGTTCATGTCCCACTGCACGCTCCATCAATGCGCTGAAAAGTGGCTGGGGCACCTGAAATCCCTTGAGGCATCCTCATGAATTCATAGAAGCCAAGCGGACAGATAAAGGCCGTCTTCTCACGGTCCTCTGGGGCCATCGGGATCTGGTAGAACCCACTGCGGAGATCAGCACAGAGAACCACTTGCTCCCGTTTGACGGTCCAAAGCATCCTGAATGCGGGGCATTGTGTACTGATCAGGGATAGTCCGCGGTTTAGAGTGCGATAATCCACACATCCCTTACTGTTCCATTCTTTTTCCTCACTACCACAATGGGGAAGCATAAGGGCTTCTGGATTCTTGTATTACACCAGCAGCTAACATCTCTTGCAGATGCCGCTCTCACATCATCTATGTCAGCAGGTGCCGGGCGTCGAGACCTCTCACGAAATGGTCTTTACGTCATGCAGCGGATATTGTGCTCCAGCTCCTTGCACGCATCCTACATCCCATTCCTTTAAAGAAAACACCTGGTCTCTCTGGGCAAGCTTCTCACTGATCCTTACTTTCCATTCAGCTGGCAGCGCGGGGGTGTGAAATCAAACAAGTCAGGCGTTACTCTCATTCTTCCTTGAACTCTTGCTGCTGGGTAGCACTGCAGTGTCTGCACAATGCACATTAGCCAGGATGCAACCTCTGTTTACTCGAATGTCTCTTTCAGACATTATGAACTTGGACCATTACCCTTCTGGCATAAGCATGGGCTCTAGCGGGCAAAATACTAGGCTTGACCAGCAGTCCTCTGGCAATTTTCCATCGCCTGGTGCATCCAACATTAATATTTTATTCTTAACATCCTTTCTGATACGGACCTCTCCTGTAAGGTACACTGGGCATTTGGCGCCAGGATCAGAGACTCAGGATTCTTCTTCCATACAATTCCGACCGGTTCCTCTGGCTCTGTTTTTCAGCATCTCTCTGTGCCTCATAGGCCTTCTTAATTAAAGCGGAACTCTTAAAGCTCTACTAGTCTTTGACCCCTGTTTTCATAACACAACTGTGCCAGCCTTCCGAACATATGAGCATTTGTTCCAATCAACAAAGGGACACCATCATACAGTCCAGTGGGGGACACACTGCTAGGGTCTCACTTGTTCGCCACTCCAGCCACGGAGGTGGGGAAAGACAGCCAAATTCGATATACTCGGAATAGGGTAGGCCTTCTCACTTAACCCCCATACATGCAGTCCTTCTAATGGTTGTGAGTACGCCTGACAAATGCTTCTGATACCAATCCTGGAACATAATTGTCCTTGGGAGCCACTGTCTAATACAGCTCTTGTAGACACTCCATTCACCTTTACAGTGGTCTCCATGGAGGACCCACTATTCTGGACCAGTCTGGAGGCGGTAGTGGGGGCCTGGGCAACTGACCTTGCCACAAAGGCGATGAATTAGCATTTTGGTGCCCTCACTGGGATCATGTCGTGCACCTCTTAACCACTGATTTCTTCTCGAAGCTCTCCTTGTAGCCTATATGCAACTTTGTCAGTGTCTTTTGGGGACTGGCATTCCCTTTCATGTGCCCATCTTTCCCACAATTATAGCAAAACATACTTTCTGGAGTTTGAGCTGGCCGGCCACACTGGGAGCCAGGGCGGGGTATTACTAACTGGAAACCTGGGTGCCATCTCTGTCTGCGGCGTGATAAGCATTTGGAGACATCTCGTCAGTTTCTCCACTTCCATGGTCAAGAATTGAGTTTGGAGCTGTTATCAGCAGGAGATACATGGGTGGGTACCCCACCCCATAGCAGATGCAGTGGGATATAGGTCAGGGCCCGTCACTTGCAGGTGGCCTTCATAAAGGGACTGTTTTTGAATTCCCGGATCTCTCTAACAGTTAGCCCCATTGTGGCATATCTTTCCTTGTCAGAGCACTCATTGACTGTCAACCTCTGCCCTGAACTTCACTTGATGGGTCACCCTCAGTCACTCGGGTGTAGCCACAGCTGTTGGTGCAGGTACCTCCCAGGGTGCCTTTCTCAACTCCTTGAATTTCTCTCATTAACTCATCATAGGAGGGTGGGATTCCAGTCGACTTGCCAGGCGTAACTGAAGCAACAGCAGTTCTGAGAAGGGGCAGACTTAGGATTCTGTCCAGTCTGGTTCGGTCCAGTTCAATCGCTGGCAAACTACCCTTTCTGAGGCATTCTTGCAACAATTTTTCCAGCCGAGAGACATACACAGACAACAACTCCCTTGGTACTGTTGTGCATTTCTTACTCTCCACCATAGGTCCTCATCAGAATCTGGGCTCCCATACACATTCTCCAAGGCCTCAAGATAGGCCTGTGCAGTCGCTTCAGGGTTACTGGCCCGTTTAGCACGGATGGTAGCCAGGGCAGGACCTCGGAGGCTCTCACTAACCCTCTTCGCTTTTCCGCCTTCGAACATTGCCATTTCTAGCACTTGGGGGCAACATAGTCTATCCAGGTCTCCCAGTCATCCTCCTCCTTGGGGTGGGGAGGGTGCCAGAGAAGATCCTCAACCTTGGTAAGAGTCGTGACTAATGGCAGGTGCAGAAATAGGAGTCTGCATTGGTTCAGCCACCATTACAGGCACTGGAGCAGGAGGGTGTTGGGGAGAACACCCCAGGTGGCAAGAATAGTTTCTTCAAGTCCTCCACAGTTTTCCCTCTCCAGCAACCATTCAGCAAATTTCTCCTCAAAAGTTTCAGATAGTGGTGGGGCTGATTCCCCGGGTCTTTACTGTCCTTAGTTATCACTCTCCAAGCAGTGAGGGCTCCTCTGGGGTAATGGTCTGTGGCACTTTGGAGCTATCTATGGGATCCTTAAACTCTACTAGGGCCAGGAAAGTGTGGGTGAGCAGATTAGCATGCCGACCCACCACCACAGGGTTTTGTAAACCTTCCACCTTGGACAGTACTCCTGTACAGTGTCCGTATTGATACCAGGGGATGTCCAGGATAAGCATAGCATTTTGGGGGTCGATCTCCTCCCAGTACACCACTCCACCAGCGGTGCACAGCCACTTCTGTCCGGGTACCCATTTTTTTCTTAACAGTGGTTCGTAAAATATGGCCACTAGAGGACACACAATCCCAGCGGTGAGCCTCAAGATGTAACCCCTAGATGGCGCTATCCCAGGGGCTACTACCCCTGCCTGGTTACCACTAACAGGTTGAGGGGCCTGGATCCAATGGCGGGTGCCTCACCCAGAGGTCAGGGTTTGCAATGGTTAAACTAACTTGGTCACAGCCCTCTGGGACACTGCAGCCCCTTTCTTCCCACTAGTGGCCCACACAATATATCAGAATTACCTTCACAGTATACACTTACCCCAGGTCTGGTTCCGGCACTGGGACCTCCTGTGAAATGAGATACAGTGCAACAATCACAGTACAGTACTTTAACATGAACAAATACCTCAGGCAGTATAACTTTGCTGAAACAAGCAGCTCTGATTTATTGGGGGATATAACAAGGACAGGGAAATCAGGTTAATTAGCTTATCACTCTAATAATCTACCTATGGCTCTGTGCACAGGCCTACTCCTATCAGTTACTGTCCCTGGGTACCCAAGCCCTAGTGGCTAGTCCAAACCGTGGCAGCTGGTAGGGGCCTTTCACACAGAGAAAAGGAGAATTAAACAGTCAGCAGTACAGTAATTCCATTTGGATTTAATGTGGCAATTCAACAAGGGCGACCCTGAATTAGTACTCACGACCTCCAAATAAGATAGGGTCCTTCAATGTCAGCAGGGCTCACTTGAGGTACACAAACCTCTTCCACATCCATATAAAAGAAAGCACTATACCAGGCAGGCTGCATCTGTATCCCGATCGCAATTACTGCACAATACCGGGAGAACACACAGCAGATTCAGTTCCTGACAGACCGAGTGCAATTTTCAGCAATTCTTCCAGTCTTCTACAGGGTGAGCCTGTTTTCTACTCTTCAGAGATCCTTTGATTCTTTTCACAGGACGGATTCAGTCCTAACAAGCTGCAGACCGAACTCTGGGCCTTAACACGTTTTTGACTAAAACTGCACACTGAAAAGCACAGGGCTCTTCCTTCTTCACTGCCAAGCTCAACTGACACTCCAACTGACAAAACCGGGCACTTCCTTTGAGTTCCTCCCAGTTCTTGACTGGATTGGCTGTCACTCACAATAGACTGCTGCTGTTGGTCCAAAAGGCACTGAAGTCTAAACTACATCTCCCAGAGTCACTGCCCATACAATCCTCTTGTGGCTGGCTCAGATTATGAGTCCAAGTTCGATTAGTCAAGGCACCATTTTAGAGCTAGCTACCCCACACTGATTGGTCCAGTTCAGCAGTTCAAAACTAGAATGGGAACTAGCAGACACAGTTCTGACTGCAAAGAAAGCAGGTTAGACAAACTGTAATTTCATTATTACTCTAAATAATTTCTGGCAAACAGTTACATCTTTCAGATAGGTTCCTTTGCACTCCTAGTGACTGCAAAATGAAGTGAATTGGCAGCAGCTTGAGTGGTACTCAATCAAAGAAACACACAGTCCCCCATACAAACTAATTATGTCTGCAAGCAGACAGCTCTTAAAGAGACAGTACCAGAGGTTCTAAAAACACTCACTGATAAATGGCTTAAATGCCAAACACCATTCAGGCTTGGAGCATTCAAGCAAGCTCCTGGAAGTCTTTTGGGAACCCCCATTTGCAGGGGGGTTACATCAGTTCTTAGCTACATGACTCTGAGTTCAACTAATGTTGCATACGTATTCAGGGACAGATACCCTGCTCAAAGCTCCAGCAAGATCATGTGTTCTCTTCTCTCTTTTGGACTCCCCCCCCTTTCACTGTTTGGTCTGAGATATGCCCCCCCCACCTATGTCTGTGTGTGCGGGGGGGGGTCAGTGACAGGCATTAATGTGTGCACTGCTCCACCGCTTATCTATTTATTTAGTGAACTGTTTTACCAGGAAGGCACACTGGCCAACAAGTTGCTCGTCTCCCGGTGCGACCTGGGGTGGGTAGGGAACCACGAGGATTGTATACAGAGATTTGGTACACCATACAGATACACAATTTGATTACATTTAATAAACTGAGCAGACTATACAGAAGTGGAGACAGCTTACAAGCCTTTCATGCTCTGAGATAAGGGCAGTTATGGGATTCCTGAGCTGAGACCGGTACTTTTTCAGAGTCCCCAATTCGTTTCTCATGTGCAGGCATGCCCATGGTACCATGGAAGTAGTGGCTGATATGTGGCTTAGTACTCTCAGGCAAATCTCCGCAGATCTTTTTGTTCCAAACAGGAATTAACCTGCAAATTGTGCAGCCCCTCCCCCCCACACACACACATCAATGTTGAGGGAGATAAATTAATAGATAAAATCACAGGTGAAATCAGAGACATACATTTACTACACAGACATTACATCTTCTTCTGCTATGGAGGTTAGGAAACTTTGGGAAAATGTAAACTGGGTTCCTCCATGACACCAAGCAAGTTTCTGTTCTCTACAAACAGGGTAAAAACTTGGTGATGTTATAGCCTCAGCATGCTTTCCCTGGCTTATATTTATTTTGATTTTTCATTTTCATTTTTAACTTTTATTCAGATTTGAATAGGACAGCTCAAACTGAGACAAACTCACTTCCAGTGAGGCCCTTTGTGCAAAGTTAACAATAAGTTACACAAAAAACAAACAATTAGCACAAAATATTGCAATACATCAACAAATAACATGACTTAACAAAACACTAATAAATAAATATAAAATGTGTCATCAGGAACACCAGGGCAACAGAAAACAATTCTGTATAGCCAGTGACATTCAACTGCAATTCTAGATCTGGCTTCATTTATAAACCAGTTTTTAATTGCACTAATACATGTTTGTTTATCTTCAGTCCGGAAAGTTAAAGGTAGTGAGTTCCATAATTTGGGTCCATTACAGAAAAAATGTTTCTGACCTAGGGTTGATTTATAATTTGGGAGTTTATATTCTAATCCTGACACAGATCGTAGGCCTTGTTTAACAGGTCCTGACTGCAAGACTTTTGAGAATATAGGTGGGACTAAACCTTTTGAACATTTGACATAAGCAGGACTGCATGTGAGCTCGCCTCTCTGTGAGACTGATTCATTGCAGTTTTCATACAGACCTACCCTATGGGTTCCTTTTGGGGCATCCAGTATGAAGCTCGTCAGCTTGTGATATATTATATCTAACCTGTTTAGGCTCCTTGCTGATCTACCTGAGTACACAATATCACCACAGTCAATCATGGGCATAACTAATGTTTGCACCACATGCTTTTTAATATACTCAGTCATACAGTACTTGTTCCTGTACAGAAAGCCCAAACATTTCCTCACTTTTTTTTTTTTTTTTTTTTACAGTCTCTACATATAGGTCTCATTTTAATGCAGAGTTCAATTAAATTCCCAGATATTTGTAAGTATGTACTTGTTCTAGTAATGTATTGGCAACAGTCTTAATCTGAAGAGATGCTTCTGAGGGGCTTATATCTTTCTGTCTTGTAAAAAGGATCGCCTGTGATTTCTTGGCATTTAAAACCAGCTTTGACCCTGTCAGGAACTGCTGTGATTCACTGAACGCTATCTGCAGGGGGAGTCGGATGCTATCTGCAGAGACACCCTCTAAATAGATGATGCTGTCATCCGCATCTAGGTGGTGTCCAACCCTGCTATCTGAGATACAGAATTTATTCATAGAGATGTTATACAAAACTCGCCCTAGTACTGAGCCTTGAGGGACACCCGATACCATGGTCCCCATATCAGAGCTCCAGTCCCCCACAGTTACCATCTGTTGCCTCTCTGTGAGACATTGTTGGAACCACTTAACTAGTAAACTGGACATACCAATATCCCTGAGGTTGAACAGGAGGATGTCATGGGCCAAAGTATCAAAAGCTTTGGATAAGTCAATAAAGACAGCTCCCATAGACATCCTCCTGTCCAAAACCTCAGTGATGTCCCCTGTAACCTTTAGAAGTGCTGTTGCTCTTCTATGTAATGGCCTGAAGCCTGACTGGAATCTATGACCTTTTTCTCTTCTGAGAAGCGCTGTAGTTGATTTGCCAAAAGTCTCTCAAATGCCTTTGCAATAACTAGTAGTAATGATATAGATCTATAATTTTCAGTAAGTGTTTTTAAGCCAGATTTATATATTGGAATGACTTTTGCTGTTTTTCATTGAATGGGAACATCCATTTGAGTCAGATACAAATTAAAGATATAAGTTAATGGGTGAGCAATGATTGGAGCTGCATATTTTAATAATACAGTAGATAATTCATCAGGACCAGATCCCTTTTTACATTTAATTTTAGTAAAACGTCCAGTACCTCTTGTGTCCCCATTTCACAAAAGGAGAATTTCTCTCTCTGTTGAGACAAAGCCTAATTACCTGTCGTCTGTACAGGATCACAGTAACTATTTGCTTTATTTGGTTGAAATATTTTTCCAGTTATACTGGATTGGGATTGTGTACTCATGGAAATAAAATATCTATTAAATTCATTAACCACTGTTGGGCCCAAGGGGACAGTTTTTAGATTTATAATAAACTTTTCTGATATGTTGGGCTTTTCGAGTTTTGAATTTTTCTTATATGTTTCCAGAAATCCCCTTGATTACCTGCAGCAGTTGCTGATAGTTCCCTTCTGTAATATTTCTAACATTTTTAATGGTTTTAATATACTGATTCCTAAATTTCCTATAGTTGTCCCATGCATGCTGTGTAGTCACTGTTTTAGCTATCTTCCAGGCCTAATCTCGTTTATTTCTTCTAACTTTTTTCCTTGATGTATAGCTATTTTTTTCTTTGGTTTCCTGTATTGTGGTGTTTTCATTATATATATTTTTTAAATATTTGTTTTGTTTTTGTTTTGATTTGCTGTTTTAATTTAAAAAAAAATCCCCTTTTCTTTTAGAGACATACCATAGGATATTTAACATCCAACTGAACCACCACCACCATAATATGCGGATGGGGCCTCAGTTTTACATTTCATCTGAAAGAATGCAGCACCCACCCCACCCCCCACCGTGCTGCACTACAGTGTCAGTATTAGGATTTTACCTCAAGTTCCTGGTGTCAGGCTAGAACCTACAACCTTCTATGTAGGAAGCTGTTTCTGAAGACATGTTTGCAAAGATGTTCTTAACTTGTTGGATAGGGTAACACTGGAGTAGGCAAGAGAGGCAACAGCTGATCAACACAGACTTTTTGTTGGTCTCCATTTCTGTGTTTAAGGACAAACACTGACTTTTTGTTGGTCTCCAGTTCTCTGTTTTAGTACAAAAACACTTTGTACATATTACAGTTTGTTGTCTTGTGATCTGGGCCAAACACATGTTGCACTCTCTATGTCTAACTGTCTTAGGCAAACAGTGACTACAATTTCATTGCCATTTTTTCAAAGAGGTTCTCAGTCTTTTTTTTTTTGTTAGGGAAACACTCTGTGGATGAAATACCCTGCACAGAGCAGAATTTCTGATTCTGACCTGGTCAGTGGTAACAGTCTCAATCGATGGTAATGGTATGAGTGCTTAGCTGCCTTAGGCAATCAGCGCCACCTTGTGATCATTCTAAAATACATGCGTGCCCAGCTTTCTTCATGTTTTTGTTCAGGCTCAGGCATGACACACAAAGAGGCACCACCGTTTAAAGAGCAGATCTACACCCCCCCCCACCAAAACATATGAGGCAGCTTACCAGTCCCCAAATCCACTTTTCCATAAAGCTGAATTCAGTGCTACCTCTACTTGCAGAAAAATCACCTGTAATTTAGTCCTTGGAGACCCGAAGTCAAAACGCTCCAACTTCTTTAGTCAGAGACATGCCCCCATGCTTTCACGTTTTGTGACATTGGTAAATGAAGAGCAAGGGAGCGTGCTACATACACTATAATGGGGGCACTTTTTACAGGAGTTTTTTAATAGTTTTGAGTGCCAGTTTTGACAAATGATGGTCACCGCTCAACTAACAAGGACCTCGTTAGTTGAGCGGTGGCCATCATCTGTCAAAATAGGCACTCAAAACTATAAAAATGCCTGTAAAAAGTGCCCCCATTGTAGTATATAGAGCGTCCCCCCTTGCTCTTCATTTACCAACATCATGAAATGTGAAAGCATGGGGCATGTCTCCAACTAAGAAAGTCAGAGCGTTTTGGCAGTGAGTCTCCATGGACTAAACTTCAGGCGATTTTTCTGCAACTAGAGGCAGCAATAAATTCAGCTTTAAGGAACAGTGGATTTGGGAACTGGTAAGCTGCCTCTTATGTTTGAGGGGGGCAGAAATACAGAACTAAGAAGCTGATCTTTAACTTGACCTCAGTCATTGACAGCAGATAGTAATTTTTACCACAGTGATTAAATGTTGATTACAGTAATTGTGAGACAACGCTCTCTCTCTGTCTCTCTCCCTCTCTCTCTCTCTCTCGATGTATAGGCAAGATTGGAGTGGTGTGCAGAAATACTTCTTCATGGAAAGGATGGTGGATGACTAGAACAGCCTGCCAGAGAAGGCAGTGGGGGTAAAGACTGGGGAGCACTTCAAGCATGCTTGGGATAGGCACAGGGGCATATTATGTAGAGGAACAGGGAAGGGAGTGACACCTATGACCATCTAAGGTCAGTGTGATGGAATAGGCTGAGACATGGGGCAGAATGTTCTTTTCTGCCAACAAAATCTGTGTGTGTATATGTGCGTGTATATATAGAGATAGATATATAGATATATTCACTGCAAAAACTGCATTAATGCAGGCATTAGGATTGTAGAATACAAAGTGCACAAAGAAGGGAAATGAACAACATTAGGGATCTGGGTCTCCAAGGTATTGGTGAATCAGTGGTGGGGTCTTATTTGGGGTTGCCAACCCTAATGCCCACCCCTTTCCCTTACCAGATGAGGTCAAATATGATGTCTTCATGCAGGGCCCATAGGGCCCTATGTGAAGAAAGCACCGGCAGATTATGTTGACCATACTGTATCACTATGAGGCACTAGGTTGGAGCTGTATCTTGTTGTGTCAGACAGGAGGCTATGGGCCGGATGGAGGGGGTTGGCATTAGGGTTGACAACCCCAAGTAAGATCCTACCACTGATTCACCCATACGCCAGAGACCCAAATCCCTAATGTTTTTTATTTCCCTTCTTTGTGCACTTTGCATTCAACAACCTAATGTCTTCATTAACATACGTTTTCACAATTAATTTCCCTTCTTTTTCTGATAGTGAAATTGTATTCTCATTTGCGCAGGTCCCAGTGACATATATACAGTATTGGAGACAGTTCTTACCCAGTGCATGGGCCCAGCAGGCCCAAGCATGCGTGTTGATACCTTGTGGGTAAGGATCCCTGACCCACCACAGAGTGTGGCATTTGTGCCAAAACACTGCTCCGTCCCTACCCAGGCTGGGGTTGGTGCCGAATGCTTCAGCACCTTCCCCATCAGCCTTGTCCCATTATACCAGCTCCCTGAGTTCACACCTGAACTCAGCTCACTGGCACAGTAAGGAAGCGGGTTCCCCAGAGATACAACGGACATCCCTGCAAACAATGTTGCTTAATACATTTTTTTGGTTTTTAATA
Organism: Neoceratodus forsteri; assembly: GCA_016271365.2. Taxonomy (NCBI): domain Eukaryota; kingdom Metazoa; phylum Chordata; order Ceratodontiformes; family Ceratodontidae; genus Neoceratodus; species Neoceratodus forsteri. The sequence continues at coordinate 875,997,385 of CM028132.1, read as the reverse complement.
TTTTGACCCCAAACTTTCAACATACTCTTCTTATGACCCCACCTGATGAACCTGGTAGGTGAAAATTTCAATTCCGTGCTGAAATGTCATTCCACGTCACAGGTGCAAAAACAAATTTCAGCCAGGATGTGACGAATGACAGCTGTAATATTCAAGAGGCGGTGTGAAAAAATGGCTATGTTGAAAATTTGGGGTCAAAATATTAAAAATTACTAAAGTTATGCATGTGCATAGAATAATTTCAAAGTACGGTTGTAACTTGGTCATTTTTAGGACATTTTTCACCAAATTATCAACATAATCTTTATGGGATCCCATCTTATCAATATTGTTGGTGAAATTTCGTTAATTGGGCCTGAAAGTTGATTTTGTGTGGTGACTGCAAAATCACCTTCTGGGCCCGATTAATGATAGTAGCCCCATACCTAACATACGAGTCATGACACAGCAGGGGTTGCTATACGACACAGCTGTTTGTTAATAAAGAGCAGCTGTGTTGTATAGTGCAACCAACTCTCGTCACAGAAATTCAGCTATCCATAGAACATTGTTTTTTTTAAACTGCACATATTCACAAACTGAACGTTTTTCTTAAATAATTTAAAAACTACTAGCCACCAAAACATAAAAACCATAAAAGCACGTATATTTGGGAAAACTCTATTAAACCTGAAAGTTTCAGCTTTTAAATCCTCATATTTTTCAATTATCAGGGGGCAGAAAAACATCTTAAAATATTTAAAAACTGTGATTTTTACATTTTTTTTGCACCTCTGTAACTCTGCCCCCACCAAACTGATCTACATGAAATTTTCAGGATCAAGACATCCTAGCACAAAGGATGTACATTTTCTAATTTAATGTAAATTGGTTGGACAGGGGCCAAGTTATTAAGGTGCAAACATTAGGGTTTAACTTCAAACTGCTTCCTCAACCCTAATATACAGGCACTACTGTGCCTATATAATGTCTTTTCAAGCAACAAAAGTGAGAAATGCAAGGTTAGCATGTCTGAACCCTTACCTTGCCCACCCCATGCCATGCACAACTACATGAAGTCCATTGAACTGAATACCAAAGCACAATCCAGATTTCAAACATCAGCTCTTCATCACAAATAGAGAACATGGTATGAGGAATACAGCTACAAAGTGTAACAAACACTGTACTCATGTGCTGTCAGACAATGTATCAGCAGAAAAATACTGGTAGTCCCATCTTAATCTGCCCTCATTTTCCCTGTCTGACACTACACCCCGGACTCTAACTGGTCACAGGTGTCCCTCCTTCCACTCTTACCTCTGTTTGTTATACCCATGTGCCTATCTGATGCATGCGTGAAGCTCCACATTGTCTTTACCCCACCACCTCTTCTGGTAGGCTGTTCCAGGTGTCCACTACCCTTCCTGTGAAGAAGTTATTTCCTGACATCACTCTTAAACCCCACCTCCCCCAAACTTCATGGCATACCGCAATGTTCTGGTGCTACTCCTCCTGTGAAAGAGACTCCACTCCTGCACTTTGTTCACCCCCATGAGGTACTTATAGGTCTCAATTATGTTCCTTCTCACTCTCCTCTCCTCCAGGGAGTACATGTTAAACTCTCACAGCCTCTCCTTGTATGGGTTCTTGTGCAACTCCTTCACTATTTTAGTACCCTCCTCTGGACTGCCTCAACCCTGTCGATGTCCTTGCAGAGGTGCAGCCTCCAGAACTGGACATAGTACTCCAAGTAGGGTCTCACAAGTGGGTGATACAGAGGCAACATCACCTCCCTTATCCTGCTAGAAATCCCCCTCCCTATGCACCCCAGCATCTGGCTTGCCTTGCCTACTGCCTTGCCACTTTGAAATCATTAGATATGATCACCCCAAGGTCCCTCTCCTGCATACTACCTACCTACGCATCTTATACACAGTCCCTGGGTTCCCCACCCTAGGTGGAAGACTTTGCACTTTTTGGCAATGAAACCTAGCTGCCTCTCTCTCTCTAGACCATTCCTCTAGCTTCCCCAGATGCCTTTTAATTCTCTCCACCCCCTCCTGGATGTCAACCCTGTTGCAAATTTGTGTGTCATCTGCAGACACACCTCTCCCTCCAGTTTCTCAGCAATGTCACTTATGAAGACATTGATAAGGACAAGGCCCATTGCCAATCTCTGTGGTATTCTACTGGTCACTCTTCCATCCTCTGAGTGACTGCCATTCACCACCTTCTGCTTCCTAGCTTTCAACCAGTTAGATACCCAGCTCACCATCTTCACCCCTATCCCTAGGTGGTTAAGTTTCTTTATCAGCCTCCTGTGTACAGTGTTAAAGGCCTTACTGAAGTCCAGGCAGGCCACATCAATGTATGTGTGCGTGTGTGTGTGTGTGTGGCATCATCACTAAATGCTCACAATGACTATAGCAGACTTCATAAGTGGCTGTGTAGGTCATTCATGAAACAATTGTTTGGTCACACAAACTGCGCTCCATAGTCACACAAAGTGTGCCAGACCTATGGACCACTTTGTAAGTGGCCCTCACAAAGCAGCTGCATGGTCACATAAAGTGTACCAGACCTGTAGCAAATTTCTCAAGTAGCGGGTTATGTAGTACAGTAAGGTCAGACTAGACGGACTTTCAAGGGATACTGTCAACCCCCTTAGGCCTCAAAGTGTCCCTCGTTTAAAAAACACTTGTTATGATTGTTTACATTCTATAGAGACTGTTGATGCAGCTGGTCATTTGATTCAGTCCCCCTTTTTCTTTTAAAAAGTGAAAGAAGTGCCCACCGAACTGGTGTTACCACATCAAAACATGGTTGATTACATTCCTTGACCAACTCCCACTGCATCTTTCCTGGACTCAGTAACACCCCCAATACAATCTAACAACTCATTATGCAGTGGAAGTGGAGCAGACTATTGTATCATGAGTGACTGCATGGTGTGAGAGTGTTTCTAATGCGCAGAAACTGTGCACTAAGAGTAGGTCAATGATATGAAGCAAAAACCAGGCTGGCTATAGCTATACATTATAATGCATTTCAGTTCTAATAAGCAAAGAGGCAGCTAAAACACCCAGCAACATCAATGAATTTTAGAGAAGGTAAGCAATCATAAAATGTGGCTTTTTACCTAAAAATAATATGATGCAAAAAAGGATGACAGTGTCCCTTTCCATCTCCTTCTGTTGTCAAATTCTATGTTTCTATGACCTGTTCTGCTGAGTGGGTCTGTCAGTTTTTTCTCTGCAACATGGAATGCAGAGATATGCACTAACAGTGTATGACAGATCTCACATTTTCAGTGCTTTCTGACACAGCTGTAATGCATTGCTGTGGTATTGAATGTTCTTAGCTACAGGACTCTGAGTTCAACTAATGTTGCGGAGGTATTCAGGGACAGATACCCTGCTCAAAGCTCCAGCAAGATCATGTGTTCTCTTCTCTCTTTTGGACTCCCTCAGCCCCCCATCACTGTTTGGTCTGAGAGATGCTCCCCCCCCGCCTATGTGTATGTGTGTGTGGGGGGGGGCTCAGTGACAGGCATTAATGTGAGCACTGCTCCACCGCTTATCTGTTTATTTATTGAAATGTGTTACTAGGAAGCATACCTCTCAACCTCTTGCCTTATAAATCAGGGACAAGGCTTAAAAAAATCAGGGACAAAGGACCAAAATCAGGGACACATCTTCAGAATTAAAGATATCCACCCAGAAAGCTGGTATAATGTGGGGCTCGGTGCATAATGCATTTTCTAAAGAAGAAAAAGTCTGTAACTTTAATGCTTGACATTGTTTTGTGCTTACATTCCCCACTGTTTAGCCTCAAAAACACAAATTTTAGGAGGGACAAAGTAACATTCTGAGGCAAAATCAGGGACATCCCTGAAAATCAGGGACACTTGAGAGGTATGCTAGGAATGCACGCTGAGCAACAAGTTGCTCGTCTTCCGGTGCGACCTGGGGGGTAGGGGACCATGAGGATTGTATACAGAGATTTGGTACACCATACAGATATACAATTTGATTACATTTAATAAACTGAGCAGACTATACAGAAGTGAAGAGAGCTTACAAGCCTTTCATGCTCCGAGATAAGGGCAGTTAGGGGATTCCTGAGCTGAGACTGGTACTTTTTCAAATTCGCCAATTTGTTTCTCATCATGAGCATGCCTGCAGTCTGTGAGTAGTGGCTGATATGTGGCCTAGTACTCTCAGGCAAATCTCTGCAGATCTTTTTGTCCCAAAGAGGAATTAACCTGCAAATTGTGCAGCCCCCCACACACACACACATATCAGTATTGAGGGAGATAAATGAATAGATAAAGTCACAGAAGAAATCAGAGACATACATTTACTACACATACATGAAATCTTCTTCTGCTTTGGAGGTTAGAAAACTTTGGGAAAATGTAAACTGGGTTCCTCCATGACACCAAGCAAGTTTCTGTTCTCTACAAACAGGGTAAAAACTTGGTGATGTTATAGCCTCAGCATGCTTCCCCTGGCTTATATTTATTTTCATTTTGTATTTTTTACTATGATTCAGAATTGAATAGGATAGCTCAAACTGAGACAGACTCACTTCCAGTGAGGTCCTTTGTGCAAAGTTAACAATAAGTTACAGAAAAAAACAAACAACAATTAGCACAAAATATTGCAATACATCAACAAATAACATGACTTAACAAAACACTAATAAATAAGTATGAAATGTGTCATCAGGAATACCAGGGCAACAGAAAACAATTCTGTATAGCCACTGACATTCAACTGCAATTCTAGATCTGGCTTCATTTATAAACCAGTTTTTTAATTGCACTAATACATGTTTGTTTATCTTCAGTCCGGAAAGTTAAAGGTAGTGAGTTCCATAATTTGGGTCCATTACAGAAATAATGTTTCTGACCTAGGGTTGATTTATAATTTGGGAGTTTATATTCTAATCCTGACACAGATCGTAGGCCTTGTTTAACAGGTCCTGACTGCAAGACTTTTGAGAATATAGGTAGGGACTAAACCTTTCGAGCATTTTGACATAAGCAGGACTGCATGTAGAGCTCGCCTCTCTGTGAGACTGATTCATTGCAGTTTTTCATACAGACCTACCCTATGGGTTCCTTTTGGGGCATTCAGTATGAAGCTCGTCAGCTTGTGATATATTATATCTAACCTGTTTAGGCTCCTTGCTGATCTACCTGAGTACACAATATCACCACAGTCAATCATGGGCATAACTAATGTTTGCACCACATGCTTTTTAATATACTCGGTCACACAGTACTTGTTCCTGTACAGAAAGCCCAAACATTTCCTCACTTTTTTTCTACAATCTCCACATATAGGTCCCATTTTAATGCCAAGTTCAATTAAATTCCCAAATATTTGTAAGTATGTACTTGTTCTAGTAATGTATTGCCAACAGTCTTAATATGAAGAGATGCTTCTGAGGGGCTTATATCTTTCTGTCTTGTAAAGAGGATCACCTGTGATTTCTTGGCATTTAAAACCAGCTTTGACCCTATCAGGAACTGCTGTAATTCACTGAATGCTATCTGCAGGGGGAGTTGGATGCTATCTGCAGAGACACCCTCTAAATAGATTACGCTGTTATCCGCATCTAGGTGGTGTCCAACACTGCTATCTGAGATACAAAATTTATTCATAGAGATGTTATTCAAAACTGGCCCTAGTACTGAGCCTTGAGGGACACCCGATACCATGGTCCCCATATCAGAGCTCCAGTACCCCATAGTTACCATCTGTTGCCTCTCTGTGAGGTATTGTTGGAACCACTTAACTACTAAACTGGACATACCAATATCCCTGAGGTTGAACAGGAGGATGTCATGGGCCAAAGTATCAAAAGCTTTAGATAAGTCGATAAAGACAGCGCCCATAGACATCCTCCTGTCCAAAGCCTGAGTGATGTCCCCTGTAACCTTTAGAAGTGCTGTTGCTGTACTATGTAATGGCCTGAAGCCTTCTAGAATCTATGACCGTTTTCTCCTCTGAGAAGCGCTGTAGTTGATTTGCCAAAAGTCTCTCAAATGCCTTTGCAATAATTAGTAGTAATGATATAGATCTATAATTTTCAGTAAGTGTTTTTAAGCCAGATTTATAAATTGGAACGACTTTTGCTGTTTTTCATTGAATGGGAACATCCATTTGAGTCAGAGACAAATTAAAGATAAAAGTTAATGGTTAAGCAATGATTGGAGCTGCATATTTTAATAATACAGTAGATAATTCATCAGGACCAGATCCCTTTTTATATTTAATTTTAGTAAAATGTCCTGTACTTCTTGTGTCCCCATTTCACAAAAGGAGAATTTCTCTCTCTGTTGAGACAAAGCCTAATTACCTGTCGTCTGTACAGGATCACAGTAACTATTTGCTTTATTTGGTTGAAATATTTTTCCAGTTATACTGGATTGGGATTGTGTAACCACTGTTGGGCCCAAGGGGACAGTTTCTTGGTTTATAATAAACTTTTCTGATAGGTTGGGCTTTTTGGGGTTTTGGATTTTTCTTATATGTTTCCAGAAATCCCCTTGATTACCTGTAACAGTTACTGATAGTTCCCTACTGTAATATTTCTAACATTTTTATGGTTTTAGTATACTGATTCCTACATTTCTTATAGTTGTTCCATGCATGCTGTGTATTCACTGTTTTAGTTATCTTCCAGGCCTCATCTTGTTTATTTCTTCAAATTTTTTTCCTTGATGTATAGCTATTTTCTTTTGTTTGTGTATTGTGGTGTTTTCATTATATAAATATATCTTTTTAAAATATTTGTTTTGTTTTTGTTTTGATTTGCTGTTTTAATAAAAAACAAAAATAGCCTACCCTTTTAGAGATGTACCCTAGGATATTTAACATCTAACTGAACCACCACCATAATATGCGGATGGGGCCTCAGTTTTACATTTCATCTGTAAGAATGCAGCTCAGGAATGCAGCACCCCCCCCCCCCAATGCTGCACTACAGTGTCAGTATTAGGATTTTACCTCAAATTCCAGGTGTCAGGCTAGAACCCACAACCTTCTATGTAGGGGAAGCTGTTTCTGAAGACATATTTGCAAAGATGTTCTCAACTTGTTGAATAGGGTAACACTGGAGTAGACAAAGAGAGACAACAGCTGATAAACACAGACTTTTTGTTGGTCTCCAGTTCTGTGTTTAAGGACAAACGCAGACTTTTTGTTGGTCTCCAGTTCTCTGTTTTAGTACAAAAACACTTTGTACATATTGCAGTTTGTTGTCTTGTGATCTGGGCCAAACACATGTTGCACTCTCTATGTCTAACTGTCTTAGGCAAACAGTGACTACAATTTTGTTGACATTTTTTCAGAGGTTCTCAGTCTTTTTTTTTTTTTTTTGCTAGGGAAACACTCTGTGGATGAAATACCCTGCACAGAGCAGAATTTCTGATTCTGACCTGGTTAGTGGTAACAGTCTCAATCAATGGTATTGGTATGAGTGCTTAGCTGCCTTAGGCAATCAGCGCCACCGCGTGATCATTCTAAAATACATGTGTGCCCAGCTCTCTTCATGTTTTTGTTCAGGCTCAGGCATGACACACAAAGAGGCACCACCGTTTAAAGAGCAGATCTGCACCCCCCCCACCACCAAAACATATGAGGCAGCTTATAAGTCCCCAAATCCACTTTTCCACAAAGCTGAATTCAGTGCTACCTCTATTTGCAGAAAAATCACCTGTAATTTAGTCCATGGAGACCCGCAGTCAAAACGCTCCAACTTCTTTAGTCAGAGACATGCCCCCATGCTTTCACCTTTTGTGACATTGGTAAATAAAGAGCAAGGGGGCGTGCTACATACACTATAATGGGGGCACTTTTTACAGGAGTTTTTTAATGGTTTTGAGTGCCAGTTTTGACAATTATGGTCACCGCTCAACTAACAAGGACCCGTTAGTTGAGCGTGGCCATCATCTGTCAAAATAGGCACTCAAAACTATAAAATGCCTGTAAAAAGTGCCCCATTGTAGTATATAGAGCGCCCCTTGCTCTTCATTTACCAACATCATGAAACGTGAAAGCATGGGCATGTCTCCAACTAAGAAAGTCAGAGCTTTGGCAGTGAGTCTCCATGGACTAAACTTCAGGCGATTTTTCTGCAACTAAAGGCAGCAATAAATTCAGCTTTAAGGAACAGTGGATTTGGGAACTGGTAAGCTGCCTCTTATGTTTGAGGGGGGCAGAAATACAGAACTAAGAACCTGATCTTTAACTTGACCTCAGTCATTGATAGCAGATAGTAATTTTTACCACAGTGATTAAATGTTGATTACAGGATTTGTGAGACAACTCTCTCTCTCTCTCTCTCTCACTCTGTCTCTCCCACTCTCCCTCTCTATATACAGGTAAGATTGGAGAGGTATGCAGAAATACTTCTTCATGGAAAGGATGGTGGATGACTAGAACAGCCTGCCAGAGGAGATAGCGGGGGTAAAGACTGTGAAGTGCTTCAAGCATGCTTGGGATAGGCACAGGGGCATATTATGTGGAGGAACAGGGAAGGGAGTGACACCTATGACCTTCTAAGGTCAGTGTGATGGAATAGGCTGGGACATGGGGCAGAATGTTTATTTCTGCCAACAAAATCTGTGTGTGTGTGTGCATGTGCGTGTATATAGACATAGATATATTCACTACAAAAAATTACATTAATGCAGACATTAAGGTTGTAGAATACAAAGTGCACAAAGAAGGGAAATGAACAAACTAGGGATCTGGGTCTCCAAGGTATTGATGAATCAGTGGTGGGGTCTTATTTGGGGTTGTCAACCCTAATGCCCACCCTTTCTCCTTACCAGATGAGGTCAAATATGATGTCTTCATGCAGGGCCCATAGGACCCTATGTGAAGAAAGCTCCGACAGATTATATTGACCATACTGTATCACTATGAGGCACTAGGTTGGAGCTGTAGCTTGTTGTTTCGGACAGGAGGCTATGGGCTGGGGGGAAGGGGTGGGCATTAGGGTTGACAACCCCAACTAAGACCCCACCAGTGATTCGCCAATACTCCAGAGACCCAAATCCCTAATGTTTTTTATTTCCCTTCTTTGTGCACTTTGCATTCAACAACCTAATGTCTGCATTAACGTAATTTTTCACAATTAATTTCCCTTCTTTTTCTGATAGTGAAATTGTATTCTCATTTCGCAGGTCCCAATGACATACATACAATATTGGAGACAGTCCTTACCCAGTGCATGGGCCCAGCAGGCCCAGGCATGCGTGTTGATACCTTGTGGGTAAGGTTCCCTGACCCACCACAGAGTGTGGCATTTGTGCCAAAACACTGCTCCGTCCCTACCCAGGCTGGGGTTGGCGCTGCATGCTTCAGCACCTTCCCCATCAGCCTTGTCCCATTAAACCAGCTCCCTGAGTTCACACCTGAACTCAGCTCACTGGCACAGTAAGGAAGCGGGTTCCCCAGAGATGCAACAGACATCCCTGCAAACAATGGTGCTTAATACATTTTTTTTTTTTTTTAATATTTTGACCCCAAATATTCAACATACTCTTCTTATGACCCCACCTAATGAACCCAGTAGGTGAAAATGTCAAATCCCTACTGAAATGCCATTCCACGTCACAGGTGCAAAAACAAGTTTCAGCCAGGATGTGGCAAATGACAGCTGTAATGTTCAACAGATGGTGTGAAAAAATGGCTATGCTGAAAATTTTGGGTCAAAATATTAAAAAGTACTAAAGTTATGCACGTGCATAGAATAATTTCAAAGTACACTTGTAACTTGGTCATTTTTAGGACATTTTTCACCAAATTATCAACATAATCTTTTTGGGATCCCATCTTATCAACACTGTTGGTGAAATTTTATTAATTGGGCCTGAAAGTTTATTTTGTGCGGTGACTGCAAAATCACCTTCTGGGCCCGATTAACAAAAATGTCTCTGACAGTATTCACGAAGTGGGGTCCCAAAAAGGTTATGTTAAAAATTTGATGAAAAAAATTCCTAAAAATGGTGAAGTTATGAACATGAGTTCAAAATGCCACTGAACTACATTATACAGCACTTACTTTTATTCCTCAGTTCACAGCTCAGTTTTGAAGAGTGCACATGTGCCTTGGTCCACAGAGGATACCAGCATTTGACCTCCGGTGGTAAATATAGAGTAAGGGGGGTTGTGTGGGGTGGTGGATGTTCAATGGGAGGGTCTGGATGGGGGGAAGGGACAGCAGGGACGACGAGGCTTTTCTTTCTTTCAGGTTTAAAAAAAAAAACATCACAGGACAGTTTTCATTTTGAAGGAACCTAGGAAATTAATAAACTATTTAGGGACACTGGGGGTGGGCTCCCCATTGTTGCACACTGCTGGGGGGGGCTTGTAAATGCCAATATGAGGATTGGGCCCACCAATGTCAGAAACTATTAAACAAGGGGCTGGAGGGGGCATCTGACACTGGGGGTGGGCATCCTGGTATCAGATTATACAAAAAATAGCCACATAAATAAATAAATAAACACACTGCCACCGGGGATCGGGGCCCCCAATGTGCAGATACAGTTTATTAAGGCACATCACAGTCTGGATGGTGGGGTTATAATGACAGTAGCTCCATCCCTGACATATGAGTCACGACACAGCAGGGGTTGGTATATGAAACAGCTGTTTGTTAATAAAAAACAGCTGTGTTGTATAGTGCAACCAGCTCTCGTCACAGGAATTCAGCTATCCATAGAACATTGTTTTTTTTAAACTGCACAGGCTCACAAACTGAACTTTTTTCTTAAATAATTTAAAAACTACTAGCCCCCAAAACATAAAAACCATAAAAGCATGTATATTTGAAAAAACTCTATGAAACCTGAAAGTTTCAGCTTTCAAATCCTCATATTTTTTCAATTATCAGGGGGCAGAAAAACATCTTAAAATGTTTAAAAAATGTGATTTTTATGTTTTTTTTGCACCTCTGTAACTTTGCCCCCACTGAACTGATCTACATGAAATGTTCAGGATCAAGACATTCTAGCACAAAGGATGTACGTTTTCAAATTTAATGTAAATTGGTTGGATGGGGCCACGTAATTAAGGTGCAAACATTAGGGTTTAACATTAAACTGCTTCCTCAACCCTAATATACAGGCTCTACTGTGCCTATATAATGTCTTTTCAAGCAACAAAAGTGAGGAAATGCAAGGTTAGCATGTCTGAACCCTTACTCTGCCCACCCCATGCCATGCACAACTACATGAAGTCCATTGAACTGAATACCAAACCACAATCCAGATTTCAAACATCTCCTCTTCATCATAAATAGAGAACATGGTATGAGGAATACAGCTACAAAGTGTAACAAACACTGTACTCATGTGCTGTCAGACAATGTACCAGCAGAAAAATACTGGTAGTCCTATCTTAGTCTGCCCTCATTTTTCCTGTCTGACACTACACCCCGGACTCTAACTGGTCACAGTTGTCTCTCCCTCCACTCTTACCTCTGTTTATTATATCCATGTGCCTATCAGACACATGTGTGAAGCTCCACATTGTCTTTACCCCTACCACCTCTTCTGGTAGGCTGTTCCAGGTGTCCACCACCCTTCCTGTGAAACACAGAAACATAGAATTTGATGGCAGATAAGGACCGCTTGGCCCACCCAGTCTGCGCATTTCCCTACCTAATGGATAAGCTGTAGATCCTAGTTAACCAGCAGCCTATTTCTTTCTACCCCCACCCCCGAAGAATTGCCTTATGGCTGTCCCATACATGCTTGAATTCAACCACTGTTTTGACTCCACAACCTCCCCTGAAGTCCGCTCCATGCATCCACAACCCTCTCTGTGAAAAATACTTTGACATTACCTCTGAGCCACCCTCTATCTTCAAATTGTGCCCCTTGTTCTTGCACACTTTTTTTGAAAGATGCTAGCTACCCTCTTGGACTTTGTTGATTCCCTTGAGGTACTTAAATGTTTCTATCATGTCCCCCCCTCCCTCCTTTCCTCGAGGCTATACATATAAAGCTCCTTTAGTCTCTCTCTTCATATGTCTTCCGGTGCAGACTCTGCACCATTTTAGTTGCCCTCCTCTGGACAGCTTCCATCTTGTCTATGTCCTTGTGGAGATTTGGTCTCCAGAACTGCACACAGTACTCCAGATGGGGTCTCTATGAAGAAGTTATTTCCTCACATCACTCTCAATCTCCCCCTCCCTCAAACTTCATGGCATACCGCAATGTTCTGGTGCTACTCCTCCTGTGAAAGAGACTCCATTCCTGCACTTTGTTCACCCCCATGAGGCACTTATAGTTCTCAATTATGTTCCCTCTCACTCTCCTCACCTCCAGGGAGTACATGTTGAGTTCTCACAGGCTCTCCTTGTATGGGTTCTTGTGCAACTCTTGCACTATTTTAGTACCATCCTCTGGCCTGCTTCAGCCCTGTCGATGTCCTTGCAGAGGTGCAGCCTCCAGAACTGGACACAGTACTCCTGGTAGAGACTCACAAGTGGGTGATACAGAGGTAACATCACCTCCCTTATCCTGCTAGAAATCCCCCTCCCTATGCACCCCAGCATCTGGCTTGCCTTGCCTACTGCCCTGCCACTTTGAAATCATCAGATATGATCACCCCAAGGTCCCTCTCCTGCATGCTACCTACCTACACATCTTATACACAGTTCCTGGGTTCCCCACCCTAGGTGGAAGACTTTGCACTTCTTGGCAATGAAACCTAGCTGCCTCTCACTAGACCATTCCTCTAGTTTCCCCAGATGCTTTTTAATTCTCTCCACCCCCTCCTGGATGTCAACCCTGTTGCAAATTTGTATGTCATCTGCAGACACACCTCTCCCTCCAGTTCCTCAGCAATGTCACTTATGAAGACACTGATAAGGACAAGGCCCATTGCCAATATCTATGGTATTCTACTGGTCACTCTCCCATCCTCTGAGTGACTGCCATTCGCCATCACCTTCTGCTTCCTAGCTTTCAACCAGTTAGATACCCAGTTCACCACCTTCACCCCTATCCCTAAGTTGCTAAGTTTCTTTATCAGCCTCCTGTGTACAGTGTTAAAGGCCTTAATGAAGTCCAGGCAGGCTGCATCAATGTATGTGTGTGTGCGGCATCACCACTAAAAGTTCACAATAACTATAGCAGATTTCATAAGTGGCTGTGTAGGTCATTCACGAAACAGTTGTTTGGTCACACAAACTGCGCTCCATGGTCGCACAAAGTGTGCCAGACCTACAAACCACTTTGTAAGTGGCCCTCACAAAGCAGCTGCATGGTCACATAAAGTGTACCAGACCTGTAGCAAATTTCTCAAGTGGTCTGCACCAGCAACAAGTGTAGTGTTCATCACAGGGTATAACTGTACTCCTCGTACTATGTTTCATTTATTTATTTATAATGTTAAAACATGTGTCTGAAATCTGGATTGTGCTCTAGAATGCAATCCAGTCAAGTTCATGCGGGTGGGGCGTGGGGCATGGGAGTGGGTGGAGTTATGGTTCAGGAAAAACCCTAACATTGCATCTCCTTACTTTTGTTCCTTTAAAAACCCTAGTTTTTTTCTCCTTCTGGACCCACTGAAGCCCCACTTGTCACTCAGGCTCTTGCACGCTTGTCCTCACTGCCCTCCAGGCTCCCCAAGATCCTCCAACACCCCATATGGCCCGACTTATCCCTGCCAGGGGGGCTCCCCTGCTGCTGCAGGGAGGAAGTGCCTTTTACATTGGGGTTACTGGTTGGGGGGGCAGGTAGAGTTCGCTGGGCAGTCAGGTAGCATGGAGGGGACTCACAAGAGGCTCTCATCTGGCACTTTCAGGGCAAGCCATTTCCTATTTTCTCCTGTCCCTTCACCCCTCTCACATCATGGCTGCATGTTGCAGCATCCTGGAAAGGATGCATGGCAGCATGTGGTCACCCACATCGTCATGTGCTCGTCCACCAGTTCACCACCAGAAACTACACAAGGTACAGTGCAGGCCATTCACTCCCTCCTCTGGAGGAGAGTGTTAAAAACACTTGATTAGCAACACAGTGTTTTGCAATTGGTTTCCTGTCTTTTTGAGATAGACAGTCAAAGTATGATAGCCCTTGCTTCACGCAGGGCTCTGTTGTACCTGCTCAAAGCATTACATCAGTTATAACTAGCTCTTACAAGGCAGCTGAATGAAGATGCACACTATGCCAAATCTGCAGGCCACTTATGATGCAGCTGCATACTGCATACTACACCAGACCACAACTGGCCTGAGGCACCCTCCTTGCCTCATTTTGGTTGCCTGACACATACGTCTGGACTTTTTTTTCTTTACACATAACTTGGCCTTTTTTGGCCATTTTGTCCCCACATTTTCAGGGTGCCCAAGGTGCCATTCCACCTGACAACCACATAAGCTGCACCTTGTAAATATGATCCAAACTGTGTTTCGGAGGAGTGACCCCCCCAAAAACATATTTTGTGTCATATTTGCAAGGTGTCACTAATGTGTTTGTGATGTGGAGTGACAACTTGTATGCGCTGAAAATTTGAGGTTAAAATGCTCAAGTTACGACCAAAAGGAAACAAATAACTGTAAAATAACCTACAGTAAGTCCAGAAATGCACAGTACATGCATTCTGGGACTGTTTATTTTCCAGTTTTTTTTTTTCTTATTGCAGATAGAGGAGTGTGTCTAGGGACACTGAGGAATTGCAACATGAGATATGGAGGATTGCAATGAGGGATCAAAGGTGGGCATTTGGAAGGATGGTGGCATGGCTGGCACAGTTTTTTTTTTTCTTGTAGCATTAGACACTAGAAGGAAACCTACCATCAATGTATCTATCAACTGGGTAGCTGGTGGGGGTTTGTCACTTGACTCTAGTGTATATTTACCAGTCAGTTGGCCAAGAGGGAGGTGGGGAGACCAACGGTGGTGTTGGGCACCCACCACCAGTGAAGACTGTTTATGTGAGCCATTTTCCAGAGTACTAAGAATCATAAAAGTGGCTAACATCAACAGTTTTCGAGTCACAACAGAAGCTGCTGTTGACATGAAAAACACCTAACAAATAGAAAAAAAGTTCTGTGCATGCATGACAATGGTATTTTCTTTTCTTAATAATGTAGAAACAAAACATGTATAAAAAGCACCCATTTGGGTTAAACTGTAAAGAACCTGAAAGTTTAAAGTTTCAACTGTCAGTCGTATTTGAGCTGTGGAAAGCAAAATATTTTCATACTTTTATGCATATCGAACCTTCTAGAACTTTTAAACGACTAAATTAATTGTAACCCAATTTTCTGGTTCCAGATATCTTGGACCCCAGCAGTTACGTGTATGCCAAATTTCAGGCTATTCCATCCAGAGACGGTCACATTATTAAGGTGCAAAAACTGGGGTTTAGCACAGAATAGTATTTGTAAACCCAATAAAAGGGAAACTGCTATGCCTCTTTAATATGTTTTTAACAATGCTCAGCCACTTTCACTGTGAGCCAAAATTTATAGCCCATAGTGTTAAAAATGGCAGAACCACTAAAGGCAGTACAGTTAAAATCAACCTCAGCGCGTGAGAGCTAATGGGAATGTTGATCACAGGCATTTTGAGATGACTATACTTTTTCAATGTTCAACCATAATCATTGCGAGCCAGAATTTACAGCCTGTATTGTTAAAAACTGGAACAAGCACTATAATTATCTTTAGAAATAACATCAGGCTGTTAATGGCTAAACTGTGACTTAACCATAGTCATTTTTAGCTAAGTGCAAAATGTGGTTTAGACCTCTGTTCCCTGATCCATTCAGAAACCATAAAAATTCAAAAAAAGATAAAAAATATATAAAAAGTATGGGAACTGAAATCAACTTGCATTTAACCCTCTTCAGCAGACAGCAAAGATCTGCAGTTGGCATGCTGGGGGCCTCAAGACCACTAAAGTGCATAGAGCATCCTTTAAAAAGATTCTAAGCTCTGGTGCACCACAAGCCTCACAGAATGATGCACAAATTTGACTAGGTTTTTCTAATACATGTAGTTGGTATATTCAGTTGCCTACCACTCTTTAAAGGAATACCTTGATCTAAAAAAAGTCTACTGTACTTTAAAAAAAAATTAAAGCAGTTAACCTATATGTTTTGTGGGATTCAAACATAACTGCCAAGTCTCAACTCTAACCCACACACTCCCACTCATCTCAGCATGTCTCTTAGGCTAGGAATAAAATAAAACAGGCACAGCCAGCTCCTTTACACCCTTTCAAATGTACAGTATGTTTCAAAAACCAAAATACCTTTTATCAGATCAGTCATAGAAACACCATTTAATTCTTGGAGTCCAGTGGTCTAAATAGGTTGTCCCATAGGAAAGACAGAAATAAGCTTTTTATACACTTTGAAATGTTTCCAACAATACTGCCATAGCACTTGCAGCTTCACTTTACTCAATGCTTCGTTTCTAAGCAGCACTATTCTGCAGCATTTGAGAGTGAAAAAAGAACAGTTACGTAAGAACTTACCATAACAGCTGATCTTCGAGGGGACCTCAGTCATCAGGTCACATATATGAACTTTACCATCAGTGAAGCAGGATCCACACGGATGATTTTCAGCAGTACAACTGGTGCCGCCCAAGCCGATATCATCTGCCAATGTCACCAACCCTATAAAGGCGTAAGCAGCCCTGCTCCCTCCTCAGGTTCTTTCCTGCCATTGACTCTGTTTGCATGGGTCCCCGTGGAAGCTCCGATGCAGTTTTGTGCCATTTTTGCTTACAGCCTTTTTACATTTAGCCTTTTAGAATCTCTTTTTCTAAAGAGATTCCTTTACTTTGTTTATGTCAAGAGTTAATCCTTTTACTTCTCTCTTTTGTCACTGCCGCTGCAGAAAGCAGATTGCCTCTACAGATGAACACTTCCACTGTGTCTGCTGTCTTGGGCCTGACCACAACGTCTCAGACTGTGAACTCTGCCAGAAGTTTAATCAAACCACCCTTAGGTGATGAAAAAAGGCTCTTAAAAATTCCTAATGGAACAACAGGTAGCCAGTTCTGGACAGGGATCCTCTTGGGTCCCTCTTTCCCAGTCGCTGGTGGGTTCATCAAGCTCCCAGGCCTGTAAGGCCCTAGACAAGTTCTTAGGAAAAGTCATAAAAAATCGAGATTAGGATTGCGCCCCCGAAGTGTGATGTTTCCGCTCCCTGAAGGCCTCTTCTTCTTTGTCCAGGAGTACTCCAACGGCTGCAGCTGCGCCGACACCTGCTGCTGTCCAGGTCTCTGTTCCTACCAGACCCCTATGAACAGCGCTACTGCCCACTGTGCAGGGTGGCCAGTCATTGCCCCCCACTCCGTTGATGACTGGCTTATCATTGATGGCCCTCCCATTGAGGCCTGATGCTCCTCCAGGTTCTTGGGATTCTTGGGTCCTCAGGGCCCCCTGGATGGGTCGTTCCACCCTGTGCCATCGACCCCCCCCCTCTCTGCCAATGCACCAATCCACTGTCGTTGACCTTAATGACATTTTGATTAAGTTAATTACAGTCTTGGTCCATCAGTTGGGCGCATAAAGGCCTGCATTGCCTGTGCTGTTTATGACACTGTCATCACCAACACCACTTTGGCCCCTGCGGGCCATCGACGGTCCTTTGTTCATTGGACCTTGAGCTGGAGCAGGTTGATGTATAGGAGTAGCACCATCCTGACCTCATCTTACCTGATGAGGAAGAGGAACGGGAAGAGCCTCCTTCCTCTGACATGCCCACTGCCTCCTCAGTGAGTGAGGACTCTGTCAAACATACTTCCAGGTCTCCTCCAGAGGACCATACATTTTTCAATGTTATGAAGGAGCTGTCCTCAGCCATGGACTTCCATACAGAAGAGGAAGATGCCACCCAAAGAAATCTGGTGGACTTCCTGGATATCCCAGAGTCTCCTCCCAAAGTCATTCCACCTATCCTTCCAGCATAAAGGAATGCCACTACCGTGGCCTGATATGGTGCCAGCCATGCCCCGCAGGGCTGACAAGTTGTATCATGCCCCCCAGAGTCTGCTGTATTATGCTGCTCAGCTGGAAGCCAACTCTGTGGTTATTAAGGCAGCTTGTAATAGGTTGAAACTGCCCAAGCAGCTCACTTCCCTTCCCCCTGACAAAAAATCCAGTAGGATTGATCTCTGGGAAAAGAGGGTCTATGCCTCCTCCACCCTTGGGCTGAGGATTCCCAATTACCTCTGCCACATGGTCAAGTATCAAAATACCATCTGGAAGAAGGGCAAGGCCACAGCTCAAGCCATTCCTGATTGTTTCCAGAAACAGGAGATTGTCAAATGCTTGCAGAGTACTGAGGATATTAGCAATCACCTCCTGAGGGCCCTCTGTGATATTTCCGACACAGGTACCAGGGCTGCTGCCACAGGCATTTGCCTCTGTAGGCACTCCTGAGGGTCTTGGGTTTCCTAGCTGATGTCCAGCAAAAGGTACTCAATGCCCCTTTTAATGGCTCCAGGTTATTTGGGCCAGATGTGCAGGACATTATAAATGAGCTATAGGCATCTGGCAGGGCTATTAAGTCTGTCCACTCACTTTACCATACTCAGTCAAAGAGCAGACAGTGCCCTCCTTTTTGCAAGGTGTCTCACAAATCCAGAGTAGCCTCCCGGCCCCAAGGCAAGAAAAGAGCCTCTTCCACCTTCCCAGACCCCCGGCGCTGTAGCAAATCACCCTAGGGGTGATGGATCAGCTCCAGTGGCTGGATCCACCTCCACTTGACTCCTTGCCAGACCCTCCTCTTCCAATCCCCGACCAAGAGGTGGTTGTCAGAGATTGGTTCTCCCTCCATCTCAATCAATGGAGAACCATTACTTCAGATGCCTGGATTCTTCAGACCATAGAGAGGGGTCACACTCTGGAACTTACTGGGATGCTCCCAGGGACTCTGCAAGTACCGTCCACCTACCCTCTGGCCCAGCTGTCTGTTCTCCAGGAGAAGGTACAGTCCCTTCTGCACAAAAAGGCCACTGAGCCAGTGCCCAGGTGCCAAAGAAACAGGGGATTGTATTCCAGGTTTTTACTGGTCCCCAAGAAAACCAGCAATCTGAGACCCACATTAGATCTCAAGGACCTCAGCCTGTATGTCCAATACAAAAAAACTCTGCATGGTAACCTTGCCGGGCCTGATGCCTCTTCTCTAGCAGGGTGACTGGCAGTAGTCCCTGGACATGCAGGATGCTTACCTGCATATCATGCTGTTTCCACCACATAGGAGACTCCTCTGATTTCTTTTTCAAGGTGAGCACTGCCACGTCAAAGTATTGCCCTTTGGCTCATCCTCTGCACCGTGGGTGTTTACCAAGTGTTTAGCAACAGCAGCTGAAGATCTCAGAAGGGAGGGACTGTACATTTCCCCCTATCTGGAGGATTGGCTCCTAAAGGCCCCATCCATTGAACAGCTTCTTTGGACTCCAGAGAGAACCTGTCAGCTGTTTCTATTCCTGGACATCACCGTCAGCTTGCTTAAGTTGGTCCTAACCCCATCCCAAAGACTGCAATATATAAGGGCAGTTCTGGATTTGGCACAGGGAAAGGCCTTCCTGCCTCAGGACAGAGCAGTGTGCCTTATCACCCAGGCTCAGAAGGTCATCCAGAGCCATTATGTTCCTTCAAGGGTATACCTGAGGCTGTTGGGGCTGATGACTGTGGCCATTCCAACAGTTTAATTGGCCAGGCTGTACATGTAAGTCCTTCATTGGACACTCAGGGTGCAATGGGGCCAACGTATGGACAAGTAGAGCAGTTAGTGCTGGTCTCCTTCCCAGTCCGCAAGATGCTCCAATGGTGGATGGATCTACTGAACCTGCTGCAAGGGGTTCCATTCCAGATATCCTCCCCCCAGCAGATCCTCACTACGGATGTCTCCAGTTTGGGCTGGGGTGTGAATCTGTGTCCCTTTCAGACTCAAAGCTCTTGGTCCAAGTTCGAGACCTCCCTGCATATCAATGCCCTGGAGATGCGGGCAGTCCTGCATGCCATGCAGGCCTTTCAGAACCATGTGCCCCTGGGTCAGCTGATGATCCAGTCCGACAACTGCAGTATTGTCTACTTTATCAACAAACAGGGAGGGACACATTCATATCCCTTATGCAGGGAGGCCATGAGAGTTTGGTATTGGGCACTAGACCACAGTTTAGGTCTCTCAGCAGTCCATGTCCCAGGCATGCTAAACACCCTGGTGGACAGCCTCACTTGGACTCAGTCCAGCATGCATGAATGGAAACTTCTCTCATCCATTGCAGAAGACCTGTTCACCAGATGGGGTCATCCAGAGCTGGACCTTTCTGTGTCCCCACTCAATGCAAAACTGCCCAGTTGCTGCTCGCTGGATCCAGGGCCTGGAGTTTACTGGTGAGATGCGTTGTCCCTCTCCTAGAGCAGGAGGTTCCTTTATGATTCCCTCCATTTCCTCTGAGTCAGAGGGTACTAATCAACTGCAGACTGAGGGTCCAGCATGATCCTGGTAGCTCCATTCTTGCCACGGCAGATATGGTTTCCATTACTGCAACAGTTAGCGGAGGAACCGCCAGTCCCTCTGCCCCTCTGCAAGGATCTGTTGACCCAGGTTCAGGTGACCGTGGTCCATCCCAACCTCAAGTCCCTTCGTCTGCATGCCTGGCTCCTGAGGACAGTTTGGGGTATCCCAGAGGGTGGTGGGTGTCCTCGTGGCCACTCGGAAGCCCTCCACTCAAGTGACATATGCCATGAAGTGGAAGAGGTTTGACATCTGGGCTGCCAAGCATCATCTGGACCCTTTCACTTGTCCGGTGAGCCAGATCCTGGATTATCTGCTGTCCCTGTCAGACTCAGGTCTCCAGTACTCCTCCCCTCAAGGTGCATCTTTTGATTATCTTGGCCTTTCATGAGCCTGTGGGCGGCCACACCATGGCTCAATTGGACGTCTCCCATACCTTTCTTAAGGGCGTTCTGCATCTGAAACTTCCAATCTGTTCCCCTGTCCTGGCTTGGGATTTGAATTTTATTTTAGAGAAGTTGACCCTGTTTCCTTCTGAGCCGGCTGAGATTTGCGAGCTACACTTTTTTCCTGGAAAGCATTATTTTTGGTTGCTATTACTTCTACTTGAAGGATTTCCAAGCTTCAGGCCCTCTGCTGCGAGGAGCCTTATTTGATTTTTCACAAAGATACAATGTCTTTGCACACAAATCCTAAGTTTCTTCTTAAGGCGGTGTCTGAGTTTACCCTGAACCAATCTATCCACCTATGTGTTTATTTCCTTGAGCGTGCCAATCCAGGAGAAGCATTGCTCCATATGTCAGAAGTATTAGCTGCTCCAAACTAAGGAGTGCAGAAACTTGAAGCTGCTTTTTGTTTCTTTTGCCCCAGGAAGAGAGGGCGTTCAGGTTTCTAAACAATGTTTGTCCAAACAGTTGGCACATTGGATTGTGTTCTGCTACAACAAGCATGGCAAAGAGTTGCCAGTGATGGTGAAAGCCCATTCCACAAGGGGCATGGCTATCTCTGTGGCCTGTTTCAAAGGGGTCTCAGCCACTGATACTTTGTGCTGCTGCCACTTGGAGTACCGTCCATACTTTCACCAAGTACTACAGTCTGGACATTACCTCTAGAGCCCATGCAGATTTTAGCAGGGCTGTGCTGCAGGGCCTCCTGTCTTAAGTTTAGGAATGGCCTTCCACCCAGATTGTTTATGTGCACCTGTAACTGCTTGGGACTTGTTCCATATTTGTGACCTAATGACTGAGATACCCCCGATGAAGACAGAACAGTTACGTAAGAACTTACCATAACAGTAGATCTTCAAGGGGATCTCAGTCATCAGGTTTGCCTTCTATCTCACCATCCCCCTTTATAGGGCTCTTTCTCAGAACTGGCTATCCGGTGTATCCAACCTTTTATTTAGGCCTTAGCACCTCTCTCTCTCTCCTTGGTTCCCCATGCTACGAGCTTTGCTCCCTGAGTCTCCAGGGGAAAGAACTGATTAGGAAGCAGGGCCACTCATGCCTTTATAGGGTTGGTGACATCGGTAGATGATGTCAGTGTGGGTGGCCCCAGTTGTACTGCTGAAAGTCTTTTGTGTGGATCCTGCTTCACCAATGGTGAAGTTCATACGTGTGACCTGATGACTGAGATACCCCCGATGAAGATGAACAGGTTACTCACCTGTAACAGTAGTTCTAGGAGTGGTATAGGTTGTTCATCCACACTTGGCATGTCCCTTTCCCCTTTAAATCTTGTTGGAAGTCTTCAAGCTGGCTCCTCCCACCCAGCCGGGTGGTATATGCCTCGGCTCCGCCCCGTGACACCAGATCTTAGCCTGCTGGAAGCCAGGTTGTGTGCATCCGCAGCCAGGGAGGTCGAGTGGGTCCATGTGGATGAACAACATATACCACTCCTAGAACTACTGTTACAGGTGAGTAACCTGTTCTTCTAGCATCATGGATATGTTGTTCATCCACACTTATTGGCAGACTTCTAGCAGTTCTCCAGGAGGAGGGAGGCAAGATGCAAAACCAGCATCCCAGTGTGACTCAAGGTCGATATGGTAGTGGGTGATGAAGGTGTTTGCTGACTTCCAGGTAGCAGCCCGACAGATTTCCTGGATAGGGATGTCCTTCAAAGCAGCCACTGATGCAGCAGTATGGCGGGTACAATGAGATCTTATCCCTCTGGGAGGCTCCTTGCCCACCAGCTCAAAACACAGACCTATGCATGATGTAATCCATCTTGCAGTGGTCCATTTGGCTGCAGGTCTGCCAGAAGTGGCTTCAGCGTAGGAGACAAACAGCTGGCGAACCCCTCCCTGAATTTCTGCCATCCTCTCCTTGTAATAGGAGACGGCATGTCTCAGATTCAAAATATGGAGCCTGTACTCGGCCTCCGAGGTGTAATTAGGGCAGTAAACCAGCAGAGTCAACACCTGGTTAAGGTGAAACTCTGACACCACCTTTGGAAGGAATTTTGGGTGGGGACGCAGGACAACTTTGTCCCTGTGGAAAACCAGATAAGGGGAGTCCACCGAAAACACCTGGAGCTCGCTTGTCCTTCTGGCAGATGTGATAGCCACCAGGAAGGCCGTCTTTCATGACAAGTGTGACAGCTCACACTTGTGCATTGGTTTGAATGACTTGCCCATGAGTTTTGCTAATACCAGCAGTAGATCCCATGGAAGTGGAGGTTCATGCACCAGAGGGGATATGTGATCCAGGCCCTTGAAAAAGCGCCTGACCACTGTCTCCTGCACCAATGTCGGCTGACCGGTCCACACCCGGTATGCAGAAATGGCTGCCAGGTGCACCCTAAGGGTCGATGACCGCAGACCCCCTTTGGAGAGAGACAAAAGGTAGTCAAGAATGTCAGCCACAGAACAGGATAAGGGGTCCAGACCCTTACCCTGACATCAAATGGAAAATCTTTTCCATTTGAAGGCATAACATTTCCTGGTCAATTCCTTTCTAGATGCCTCCACCAAGGTGTAGACATCTTCGTAAAAGACCCAAAGCCTGAAACTAGCCGCTCAGGTACCAGGCTGTGAGGTGCAGCGAGTGAAGGTCCGGATGGAAGACCTTTCCCTGGTTGAGAGATATCAGGTCCAGGCGTGTACAGAGCTTCTCCGGGGGCCTGCAGATGAGGCTGAGGGGGTCTGGATACCAGAACTGGCGTGGCCAGTCTGGGGCTACCAGAATCACCTTCGACATGTCCATACTCACCTTGAGTAACACCTTGTGGATCAAGGGAAATGGAGGGAAGGCATAGAGGAGGCCTAGGGTCCACGGCCTCGAGAAGGCATCCCCCTGCAGCGAGCCCTGCTGAGGGGGGTGGGCATGATACAGCCTCAGCTTGGTGTTTTCCCTGGAGGCAAACAGGTCCACCATTGGTTTTCCCCAAAGGGAGAACAGGCTGTAAGCTACCTCTGGATGGAGAGACCACTCGTGGGATATCTGGCCTATACGGCTGAGAGCATCTGCCAGCTGGTTCAAGGCTTCTGCCACATGGATGGGTAGGAGATCTGCCTCCAACCGGCTTACGAGGGTTCAGATGCAGAGCACCTCCTTGCACAGCAGACAGGGGTCATGCTGCCCTGTTTGTTTAGGTAGTACATGGTCGTGGTATTGTCCTTCTGAACTTGAACCACTTGACCCCGGAGCTGAGGAGCGAAAGCTGACAGTGCCAGTCTGACTGCTCTGAGCTCCAACAGATTGATGTGGCATCGGGACTCCTCAGGGGTCCACAGCCCATGGGCCCTGTTGTCCCCCATGTGGGCTCCCCAGCCCATGAGAGAGGCATCAGTCATGAGGACGACCATCGGCTCGGGACGGACAAATGGGATCCCTTCCTGCAATAGTTCTGGGGTGGTCCAGCATTGGAGAGCATCCCACATCTTCTAGGTTACAATGAGCAGCTGGTCAAAATGACAGTAGCGCTGAGTCCACTGGGTGACCAGCTCCCACTGAAGGGGGCACATGTGCAGCCGGGCCCAACGGACCACTGAGGTGCATACTGCCATGTAACCCAGAAGGCGCAGAAAGTCCTGGGCAGGGCGCAAGTGCCCAACCAGAAAGCGTGCAGTGATGTGATCGAGGGGGGCATCGAGGGCAAATTGGCAAAATCCATTGTAGAGGGGGTCTAGTCTAGCAAGGGTGGACTGTGCAGCGGAACTGTAAACTACATCACAGTAGTCGAAGGAGGGTAGAATCATTTTCTGAACAATTTCGAGTCTGATAGGAAGAGGGAGACTAGTGCAGTTTCTATAGAGGGCACCAAGTTTTGGGCACAGTTTGGAAATGATGGCATCGACGTGAGTGGAAAAGGAGAGGTGGTGGTCAAGCCAAACCCCGAGATACCTGAAGGAGGGTACGTCTTCGAGGATGGTGTTATTTAGGGGTGTGGAATCTCAGGGGGGAGGTGAGTTTGGATAGGCGCTGTCTGGTGCCGAAAGTCATAGAGTTGGTTTTCTTAGCATTTAAGGAGAGTTGGTTGCTATTGAACCAAAGTTGGATTTTACTTAAGTCAGATTGAAGTTTGGAGGTGATGTCTGCATGGGTCCGGCCAGAGGTGAAGAGGACTGTGTCATCTGCATACATGTGGATGGCGGAAGAGGAGCAGGAGTTTGGCAGGTCATTTAGGAGGATGGAGAAGAGGATGGGGCCGAGTACTGAGCCTTGCGGTATGCCAGAGGTGATGGGGGGGAGATGTGGTCAGCTATTTTAGTGGATTGGGTTTTATTTAGAAGGTAGGCACTGAACCAGTTTATGGCGGGTGCAGCTAACTCAGCTCTGGAAAGGCAGGACAGTAGGAGAGAATGGGATACGGGGTCGAAGGCTTTTGCTAGGCCGATGAAATTAGCAGCAGTGATTAGCCCTTTGCCCATCCCAGTGAGGATGTGGTCTGTGAGTCTGAGCAGGGAGGACATAGTGGAGTGGTGTTTTCTGAACCCTGACTGGAAAGGGGTGAAGAAGTTAGTTTCTACGAGGAAGTGAAAGAGCTGGGATAGCACAAGGTGTTTGCAGAGTCAGATCGCTGGACTTCTCCACCTCCTGTAGGGTGTAACCTGTGAGGAGCCAATCATTGAGGTAGGGGTATATTCTGACCCCCAACGCCAGGGATGGGCCTCCACCACTACAATGCATTTGGTTAAGACCCATGGGGCCGATGACAGGCCAAACGGCATGGCTTGGAACTCGTGCAGGGTCCCTTTGATCCTGAAATGGAGGAATCACTGATGGGATAGATGGATTGGGATGTGAAAGAACGTGTCCTGCAGATCTAGTGAACAAAACCACATGTTTCGCTCCAAGTATGGTATGATCTGGGACAGAGTGACCATCCAAAAAGGTGTGTGACCTGAGATATTGATTCAGGTTGTGGAGATCTAAAATGGGGCGCCAGCCCCCCATCTGCTATGGCACCAGGAGTACCTGGAGACAAAACCTGGGTCTACAAACGGATCTGCCACAAGAGCTACTGCCTCCTTGAGGAGGAGCTGAGTGATGTCATCTCGAAGAGCTGACTGGGTGCAAGAGGAGATCTGTTCTTCCCAAGGGGCGTGGGCTCAGCTGGGAGGGTACTGCTTGAATTCTAGAGGCAGTCCCTGGCCGACCACTCCGAGAACCCACCTGTCCATAGTGATGGCGGACCAGGCGGAAAGGAAGTGGTGGAGCCAGCCCCCCCACGGGAAGACCCAGAGCTGGCATAATGGGAATGGGGGGGCAACCCCCACCTCGTCACCGAGCAGGCTTGAAGGAGGAGGAAGCTCCATGACCTCAGCCTCGACCTCCTTTGCGGGCCTGTTGGGGTCCAGGCTTGGGCCGAGGGCACCAAGCTTGAGCCTGCTGCTGATGCTGCTGTTCTCCCTGGAAGGAGGACTGCTGAGCCACAGGGGAAGACTGCTGAAAAGGCTTCTTCTTCTTCTGCTGGTTCTTGCCCAAACTCTTGGCAGAAGTGGCGTCCAAGGTGGCATTGGACTGCTCTAAATGTTGTAGGTGACCAGCCACTCCTGGGCCAAACAAGTTGGTCACAAGGAAAGACACATCAGCTAACTTGTGCTGAGTATCCGCCAGGAAGGACGACAGCCTCAGCTAAGCCCTGTGGCGAGAGGAAAATGCGGCAGCCATTGAGCGGGCACAAGAATACCCTATGTCCAGGGCCATCTGGAGCTGTTGTTTGGAAACAGCACGGCCCTGATCCCAGACCTGCTTAACCGTGATCTGCATGTCCGCGGGGAGATGTGGGAGGACTTCATCTAATGACCCAAGAAAAGCATGAGAGAAGTGTGCCATGATGACGGATGAACTTGCCTGATGAAGGCCCAAGGAGGAAGCCGCATAGACTTTCCACACCGAATGGTCCAAAAGCTTGGACTCTATCGGGGGGGTTGCTCAGTGTCAGCAGAACTGCCAGTATGCCTGAACACAGAGGCAGTCACCAGGCTCTCAGCTGAAGGGTGCTCTGTGAACCCCGCAAGGGACCCCACGGGAACCACGTACTTGTGGGTCATGCGGGCAGACGGTGCTGGACATGAGGCAGGATGCTGCCATAGTTTGAGCGCTGGACCAACAATGGTCTCAGCCACAAGAAAGGCCTCCGTCTGGGTATCCCCTCTCTTAAGGATGTCCATGAGAGGGCACTCCGCCTTCTTTTGGATGGGTTCCAGGGACATCCCTGTAGAATCAGAAATGAGACAAAGAATCCTTTGGAAGGAGGAAGAACCTTCCTCCATCCCTATGCTAATGGATGACTCCTCATCCCCAGGATGAGAGTGGAGCCCATTGACATCCGAGTCCGAAGAGTTGGGGTACAGCGGCCTGCTACCCAAATCACCCTCGACCCGCCAAGGGTGGTCCGGGGTGACCGTGACCGACAGACATTGGGGAAGCCCGGTATCTGGTCGGTCCTCTTTGGAAGGAGCCCCTCTCACAGGCTGCCTAGGCAGTGGTTCTACCACTATTGGTGGAGAGACCGGTATAGGCCGAACCGGAGGGTGGGCCAGCCCCGTGGGCGGGGGAACCAAGGCTTCAGTTTCGAAGGGGTCGGCTTTGGACTAGGAGGCGAAAGCCAAATAATAGCCAGGGTAGGCGGTGGAGCCGGCTTCTGCCCAGTCAAAATCAGCTGTTGCCACAAAAGGTCCTCATAGCGCCAGAGTTTCTGTTGGAGCCTCTCCTCATCCAAGGAGGAAAAGGATGACCTGTGGAGTCACCTCTTTTTGGAGCGCTTGTGGATCTTCTTCGAGATACAGCTCTTGCAGCAGGTTACACCATTAGGACCGAAGCCAGCAGGCGTCAGGACCCCACGGAAATTTTCTAGCTAGCAGTCTTCAGCGGGGACCGCCTCCGACGTCGGTCCCGCCCCCGACGTCAGACGTAGTACATAAGGAGGCGGTCCCGCCAGAATCCCTAGTTCTTTCCTGCTGTCGACTTTGCATGTCTCGACCTCTCAGTTAGTCTAGCACGCGACGACCAGGAAAACTTATCTAACTTTGGAAAAAAATCTACTCTTCAGCCGTTTTTTCGCCTGATGTCCTCCCCAACTTCAGTGGAGGGCCATTCTTCAAAGTGTGCCTGTGGGAAGCAGATTCCTTTCACAGACCCTCATTCGACTTGTGTTCGGTGCCTGGGCCCAGACCACGACACCCAGGCTTGTTCTTTCTGTCAGGGCTTTAAGAGCTGAACGAGAATCCGCCGACATAAGGCCCTCAAGGCTTTTCTCCTTGAAGAAAAACTTAGGGCCATGGAACCTTCCTCCAGAGGGGAATCTTCAGGGAAGTCACACAGGCACCATGAGAAGCACCGGGAGAAGGTGAGACCCAGATCCCCCTCCAGGGTCTCAGACTCCCGCAGCTCTGGCTCCAGGTCAGACTGCTCTCCGTCGAGGGCCCACTCAGCCTCCCCCGGTTGTGGTTAAATCGGCCAGTGGTTCTTCTACTCTGTGATCTGCCAAGACCTCCAGGCCTGCTTCCTTGGCTATGGCCTCGTCCAGGTCTGGGGAGTACCACAAGTCGTCTTCCCGACACTCGGCCTCTGACATCTGGTCAGTCTCCCTGCCACCACCACCCCAACGTAAGACCAAGGAGCTGACCTCCCTTAAGCGGACGTCGGACCAGACATCGGCCCACCCAACGTCGGCCAAGGTACGTAAGCACTCCAGAGAACCGGTGACAGTTTGTCACCCATCGCCAGTCAGGCATTCACCCCCCAGGACGCCGGCGGGGGGACCGGCGTCAGATACCGCAGTCAGGAGCACCACACCACCGCCCACTGACGTCGGTCGGGAGGCGCTGTCGGTGGAGGAGTCTACCCAGCCTGAAGACCAGGCAGGAGATTCCAGACCCGTCGAACTCCCACGGAAGCCCTCTCCAGAACCAGAGACCCCCGGGGAGCCGGTGCCCGGCCCTGACGAGAGGCCACTGGTGCCCGGTCCGTCATCGGGCTTAAACTTGTCAGAAGTGAAAGAGCTCTTCACCTTCTGGTGGGACACCATCAAAAAGGATGTGGTCACCACGCAGCCTCTTCCCGCACCCGCGGCACCACCGACGCCTGCACCGCCTCCTTCACCTAAGGGGTCAGCAGGCCGAGCACCTTCCCCCCAGGAGCCAGCACCTCCTAGGGGTAGATCTTTGGAAAAGAGAAGGCCTCCGTCAAGATCCTCTTCAGGGTCACCCAGCCCCAAGAGACCCAGAAGGCACCAGTATTCACTGTCCACAGAGGATTCCAGATCTGACATCTCTGAATGCTCCAGGTCTCCTTCACCTATCAGCATCCCCTCTCCTGACCCATGCGACCTCCCTAGGTCTCCTCCAGATGACCCCTCATTCTCAGAGATAATGAGACATATTCAAGAGAACATGGGATGGGATGCTGAGGAACTTGACCCCGAAAGACTACGCCTTGGCCGCTACCTTCGGCAAAAGGACCCCAAGCCTGTGGTAGCGCCACCCTTGGTGGACACCTTTGTGGATGTCACCAAGGCAGCGTGGAAGCATCCACATTCAACCCCGGCAATGCCGAAAAAGGCTGACCGCCGGTGCAAGGCCCCAAGGGAGGACCGGTACCTGGCTAACCATCCTCTGGCCGACTCCCTGGTCATTACAGCCTTTCATGACCGGTCTCAGAAACCGCAACATTTGAGCATACAGCCACTGGACCCGGAGTCCAAGCAGTTGGATGTGCTGGGCAGGCACACGTATGCAGCCACGACTTGCGCCATTAGATCATTGAATTACCTGACCCACATGGTTCAGTTCCAGAACACCTTGTGGGAACAGGGACAGGATCTGGTGGAGAAACTGCCAGATGGTGGCCAAAAGGAGGAACTCCTGCAGCTCCTCCATATGGGTTCAGACGTGGGGACCCAGGTGCTCCGAGCCACATATGACTCTGCGGACTCTTCGGCCAGAGCGGCAGCCTTAGGCGTGTGTCTCCGGAGGCACTCATGGCTCAGTGTCTCTGGGTTTACCCTGGACGTCCAGAAAAATATCATGGACGCTCTTTACCATGGCGAAGTTTTGTTTGGTGAAGCCTCAGAAAAGGTGATCACCAAATTGCAGGAAGCCGGGTAGACTGTTAGATCTGTCCATGCCATGTACAGAACTAGACTTAGTTCCTTTTGTAGGAACCAGAGTCGCTTTCGCAGCCGGACCCAGAGGCAACAATCTTGTTCCAGCCAGCAACAGAGGGGTTCCTTCTCCCGGAAAGCCCAGGCCAAGACATCCTCAGGCAGAGGCCAACAAGCTACCAAGTCGGCCCAACCTGCAGGATCCAATGCTGCCACAGCATGACTCCTTCCCAGCCCCCGCCCCTCCTCAGGATCAATGGGAAACAAAGGTCGGGGGTCGAATCGCAGACCACCTGCCAGGGTGGCGGTTGATCACCACCGACAGGTGGGTGCTACAGTTGGTTGAAAAAGGCCATTATATAGACTATGTAGACAAGCCCCCACCAGTCCTCCTCTGCTCTCCCATTATTCGGGTCAGCATGCCCTACTCATAAGACAGGAAGTGCTCACGCTTCTACAGAAAGAAGCTTTGGAGCACGTCCCAGGGAACCAGAGAGGAACAGGTTACTATTCACACTTCTTCCTGGTTCCAAAGAAAACAGGGGACCTCCATCCAATCTTGGACCTCAGCGACCTCAATATGTCGGTAGATTTACAAGCGCTTCCGCATGGTGACCCTCCCGGGACTAATCCCCATGCTGAAGAAGGATGCTTTCTTGGCGTCCTTGGACATGCAGGACGCTTACCTACACATCTCTATTGCTCAAGCACACAGGAGGTTCCTGCGCTTCGACTTTCTCGGCCGCCATTATCAGTTCCGGGCGCTTCCTTTCGGGCTGTCATCAGCACCAAGGGTATTCACCAAGTACATGGCAGTCATGGCAGCGTTTCTGAGGAGACAGGCCACTATGTGTTCCTGTACCTGGACGACTGGCTTCTCATGGCCTCCTCCAAAGAGGCATTGCTGATGGCCATTCAGCATACTCAGGCCCTTTTTCAGTCTCTGGGCATCCTAATCAACTACAAGAAGTCTCTCCTGGTACCGTCCCAGAAACTGCAGTTCATAGGGGCAGTTCTGGACACCGTCAAGGAGAAAGCCTTTCTTCCCGAAGACAGAGCGGAACGCATCCGATCCCTCATAAGGGACCTACCAGCGAAGAAGACCGTCCCAGCCAGATTGGTCCTTTGCCTGCTCGGACACATGGCTGTCGCCATTCCAACAGTCCCGATGGCAAGACTCCACATGCGGGTAACCCAGTGGATGTTAAGAGTGCAATGGGACCAAAGGCAAGACCATCTGCAGCACCCAGTCAGAATCACGAAGGCCGTGGCTCGGGACTGGCAATGGTGGCTAGATCCGGGAACCCTCTCTGAGGGGGTTCCCTTTTCAGTGCCGGCCCCAGTGATAACACTCTCCAATGATGCCTCAGGGCTGGGGTGAGGAGCGCACCTGAATGGGGTGAGGTCTCAGGGAACATGGACTACCCAGGAATCTCATCTCCATATCAACATATTGGAGATGAGGGCAGTCTTTTATGCCCTGCAAGCCTTCCAGTCAGAGATTCCACCGAGTACTCTCCTATTACAAACAGACAATACTGCGGTGATGTATTACCTCAACAAACAAGGACGCACACACTCCTACCCCCTTTGCAGGGAGGCCATGAGAGTGTGGGAATGGGTAATACGACACAGCGCAAACCTCACTGCGGTTCATGTTCCCGGGGTGGACAATACTGTCGCAGACAGCCTCAGTCGTTCCCAGGCCAGAGTCCACGAGTGGGAACTTCTACAAGAGGTGGTAGAGGATCTGTTTTACAGATGGGGCACTCCAGAATTGGATCTATTCGCGTCCCCATCCAACGCAAAACTGCCCAATTTTTGCTCGCTAGATCCAGGGCCTGGTGTTTTCTGGTGAGATGCGTTGTCCCTCTCCTGGGCGAGCAGATTCCTCTACGCCTTCCCTCCTTTCCCGTTGATCCAGAGAGTCTTTCTCAAACTTCACAGGGAGCACGCAATGCTTATTTTGATAGCGCCTTTTTGACTCAGGCAAATTTGGTTCCTGCTTCTGGAACAGTTGTCCCGGGAACCTCCACTTCCCTTGCCAATCAGCTCCCACCTGTTGTCTCAGGAGGCGGGTTCACTAGTCCACCCGGACTTACATTCATTGAACCTACATGCTTGGCTCCTAGAGACATAGCCATGATGCCACAAGGGGTCTCGCAAGAGGTGGCAGACGTGCTTTCTGCCGCCAGAAAACTGGCAACACACGCAACATATGCCATGAAGTGGTGCAGGTTTTGCTTGTGGACTCAAACACATAGTTTCTCACCCTTATACTGTCCTGAGAAGCTGGTTCTGGAGTACCTGCTTTCCCTTTTTCAATCCGGGCTAGCTTACTCCTCGATCAAAGTGCACCTTTGTGCAATCTCAGCTTATCATGCCCCTATAGGCCATCACAAGGTGGCTCAGTTGGATGCTACTCATGCCTTTCTAAGGGGGGTCCTCCACCTTAGGCCGCCCATTAGGGATCCTGTCCCTCCATGGGACTTGCCCTTCATCCTGGAGCAGCTTACACGGCCACCTTTTGAACCAGCCACGGATTGCGAGCTACGTTTTCTGTCGTGGAAAACATTGTTTCTAGTTGCTGTTACTTTGGCGAGAAGAATCTCCGAATTACATGCTCTGATGTGCCAGGAGCCTTATTTAATTTTTCACCAGGATAGGGTATCCCTGAGGACAAATCCTAAGTTACTGCCTAAGGTGGTTTCAGCCCTTACTCTTAATCAGGACATTGATTTACCAGTGTACTTTCCTAGGTACACCAATCGAGGAGAAGCACTGCTTCACACCCTGGATGTTCACAGGTGTCTCACATATTATCTGACCAGAACCAAACAGCACCAGAAAGCAGAGCAGCTGTTCGTATCCTTCGCTGAGAGGATGAAAGAGGCCCCCGTTTCGAAGCAGACCCTTTCACGCTGGCTCATTCAGTGTATCTCTTTCTGTTATGACAAACGCAGAAAACCCTTGCCAAGAGCGGTCAAGGGCCATTCCACCAGAGGAGTGGCTACCTCCTTCGCAGCACTGAAGAATGTGTCCACTTCAGCTATCTGTGCTGCAGCCACCTGGAGCTCGGTGCTTACTTTTATCAGGCATTATAGCCTGGACATCGCCTCAAGGCGAAGGGCTGGTTTCAGCCTAGCCGTCCTCCAGGGACTTCTGTCTTAGGCTCACAGGGGGTCTTAATCTCCGTCTTTCCTCCTCCCGTTGGCTTTATAAAGGTGCCATTGCTTGGGAATCAGTCCTAAATGGTGTAACCTGCTGCAAGAGCTGTATCTCGAAGAAGATAGTACAGTTACGTAAGAACTTACCGGAACAGTAGATCTTCGAGAACAGCTCTTGCAGCAGGTACCTTCCCGCCCACCATTCCCCCTTGGAGGAAGTAGGTTCTAACCTAACACCCATCCTTAGGATCAGAAAGGTCTGTCCTTAGTCTTGGCCATCTGATGGCGGGTCCTCGGTCTCCTCTTCTGATGTCATTCAGCTGCTGGAAGTCTCCGGCGGGAGAACTGGGGATTCTGGTGGGACCGCCTCCTTATGTACTATGCCTGATGTCAGGGGTGGGACTGACGTCGGAGGTGGTCCCCGATGAAGACTGCTAGCTAGAAAATATTTGTGGGGTCCTGACACCTGCCGGCTTCAGTCCTAATGGTGTAACCTGCTGCAAGAGCTGTTCTCGAAGATCTACTGTTACGGTAAGTTCTTACGTAACTGTACTTTCTTCCATGGCCGTTGGGCTGACGGGGTTCTAGAACTCAACCAAGATCAGGCGGGCCGACTCGGTCACTCGGGAGACACCGGAGGGATTGGTGAAACCGAGGGTCCAAACCGGGTCCTCGATGGGGACACCAGCAGACTGGGTCTCCTCATTGGGGAACACAAGGACCGGGGTCCTTTCCAAGGAGTCATCGACCATGGCCGACGACAGAG
The DNA here is from genome assembly GCA_016271365.2 of Neoceratodus forsteri. NCBI lineage: Eukaryota > Metazoa > Chordata > Ceratodontiformes > Ceratodontidae > Neoceratodus > Neoceratodus forsteri. The sequence continues at coordinate 875,963,399 of CM028132.1, read as the reverse complement.
AGTAGATTGGATCGAGAACAATCTCAACCTCATTGGCCAACTCCTCGGTCATCTGGCCAGACGGAAGGTCCATGAAGCCTGCAGCTGAGGAAGCAATCTCGACCGAGGTCGAGACCGCATGCTCCTGGGACTGAGACCTCTCTCGGTCCCAAGAGTGTCTTCACCGAGACGAAGACAAGCTAGGATTGTTGTCTCTCTTGTGAGAGCAGGAGGATTGCGAGCCCGTGGGCGCCTCACCCCAGGTGGGGAGAGACTGGAACAACTCCTTTAAGGATCCTGTGAAGGTGGAGCCCAGGCTGAGTGGAAAGAAAAAGCTTCGATTGTCCGAAGCGCGGGCGGCTTCTTCTTCGAATGCCTTCATGCATTCCAGCTACTCGGTGGAACCTGTGGCCATGGAAACCGCCCACCTAGCCTCCTTTGACTTCACCGGAGGATTCCTTTTCTCCGGTCTCCCCAGCTTTAAATGTGCCAAGCGGTCTTCCAGGATGTTGGGGTGGAAGGCCAAGCAAAAAGTGCAGGACGAGGTGTCATGGCCGACACCTAGGCAGTAGATGCACGTGAGATGGGGTTCAGTGCACGACATCTTCTGGCTGCAAGGACACCAGCAAAATCCTAGAGAAGATTTCTCTTGCTTGAACGAGGAAGCAAAAGCATGATCGCTAACTTGAATGAGTTTTCATTTCGGTAAAACCGAAGTTTTGAAAGCCAGGGCCTACAAAATGCGAGACCACGAGGGAGGCAACCTGTATCTTCCAGCGGAAACGAAGATCTGGTGTCACTGGGCGGAGCCGAGGCATATACCACCCAGGTGTGTGGGAGGAGCCAGCTTGAAGACTTCCGGCAAGATTTAAAGGGGAAAGAGACATGCCAATAAGTGTGGATGAACAACATATCCATGATCCTAGAACAAATATATTCCTGTGTGTCTCATGAAATATCCCAAACACAGTATATTTGTGATTACTGTAACACAGAAACATAGAATTTGACAGCAGATAAGGACTGCTTGGCCCATCCAGTCTGCCCATTTTTCCCTACCTACAGTATCACTGCAGACCCTAATCAGTCTCTGGCTCTTTCTCCCTCCCCTACTTCCTTTCCATTAAGATACCCTTAGATGTATAACATGCATTCTTGAACTCCGCCACTGTCTTTGCCTCCACCACTTCCACTGGAGCCTGTTCCAGGAATCCGCCACCCTTTCTGTGAAGAAGTACTTAAAGGGGACAGATCCAGAAGCAAATGATTTGATACCTTTTATTGGACCAACATAGATGTTACATTTACAAAGAACAAAGTGCTCTAGCTTGCGGACCAACCAGGTCCTTCTTCAGAAGCTTTATGATAGTTATTTAGAAAATCCCATAGTTTTAACACCCAGATAATGCATAAAAAACAAAAATAATTCTCATTGGTTTAACATGTACATTTAAAACATAACAGAAGATTACGTCAGTGAGGCTAGTCAACACCAGTATGCTTTTAGCTGAGAAGCCCCTGAAGGGCAAAGGTTTTCAAGAAATATCAACAGGCAGAGAGTTCTTCTCACATAAATTTTAAAATGTCTCAGTATGCTTCAAGGAAGCATTCTAGCGATAAAAAAACAAACAAACAAAAAAACAACAAATGGAAATTATGTACATACCGTAATTCTTGATCTTCTTGGATGAGTCTCCACCACTCATTCACACTAATGGGATCTGCACCAGAGGCGCTAGGACCCAGCGGGAGCAAACTTTTTGCTAGAGGGTTGGCACCAGAGATGGAGCCATGAGGAGTGGCACCACGAGCCCCAGCTTGTGCAGTAATGACTATCTCGGCGTGACCCTCCAACCGCCTCAGTACCTTTTTTTCCGAGAAGGTGCAGCATAACTAACCTAGAAGGATAGCCTAACCAAAAAAAAGGACATAAGATAGTCCGGACGACCCGTGTAAGAAGGGTCAACAAAGAAGTCTTCACAGCCTAAGATTAAGGGAGTGAAGACCAACAACAGAGGTGAGCTCGGGGGGATGGTGGGTGGGCGTGAGAATGAGTGGTGGAGACTCATCCAAGAAGATCAAGAATTATGGTAGGTATGTAATTTCCATATCTTCCTGGACATAAAGTCTCCACCACTCATTCACACTAATGGGAGAGTACCGAGCTAATAAGCCCCCGAGAGGGCGGCAGGAGAGACCAAGAGCTCACAGTTTTAGGACAGGAGTCCATTAAGGATGGTTCTGCCAAAAGAAAGATATCGTCTGGCATGGAAATCCAGGGCATAGTGTTTGATGCAAGTATGCACCGAACTCCAGGTGGCCGCATTGCAAATATGTGCAATGGGCTCGTTGCGGATTTCTGCTAGGGATGCCGCGACCGATCTAGTAGAGTGAGCGTACACTCTGCCCTCCAGCTTAACCTGCGCCATGGAATAACAGTGGCGAAGGCATGCCACCAGCCATGCTGAAATACATCTGATAGCGACAGGTTGACCCAGCCGGGTCTCACTGAAGGAAAGTCTTTTGTTCTATCTAAATAGAAACGCAAAGCTCTTTTGAAATCCAAGGAATGAAGAGAATGCTCTCCTTCATTTTGGAAGTTCGCAAAGTATGATGGAAGGACTAAAGGTTGGTTTAGATGGAATTCTGAAACAACCTTAGAGAGAAGCTTAGGATGGGTCCTAAGAACTACTTTGTCTTTATAAAACACAGTATATGGAGGGTCTGTGACCAAGGCATGTAACTCAGAGACCCTGCAGGCTGAGATAATGGCCACTAGGAAGGCCGTCTTCCAGGTGAAAAATTTTAACTCACAGGTAGCTAGAGGCTCTAAAGGTTTTCGAGTGAGCATGTCTAGCACCAGATTAATATCCCAGGCTGCGACTGGACATCTTATAGGAGGTCTGGTATGCAGAATTCCCCTAAGAAACCTCTTAACCACAGGTAACTGAGCCAGTGACAAGGAAAGTACTGGCTCATGATAAGCTGAAATGGCACAAAGCTGAACCTTAACTATAGAGTATTGCAGACCTGAATTTAAGAGGTCAAAAAGGTACTCTAGAACGTTATCTGGTGGGCAGGAAAAGAGATTCAAAGATGATTTTGCACACCAGAGCGAAAAACGCTTCCATTAGGCTGTGTAAGTTATTCTAGTGACTGGCTTGCACGCAGCCAGAAGAATATCTGAAAACCTACAAGAGACATTGAACCTGTTCACTTCTATCTCTTCAGGAGCCAAGCATGAAGGTGAAGCGACCTCAGATTGGGATGGACCACAGACCCCAGAGTCAGAAGGTTCGTCTGAAGGGGAAGTGGTTTCAGAGGAGTTTCAGACATACTGTTGAGTAGTGGAAACCACATCTGTTGAGGTCAGAAGGGAGCAATGAGGATCATTTTGTCCCCCGGGACTCGAATTTGAGAAGTACTCTCTGAATTACAGGAAGAGGCGGAAAGGCGTATAGAAAGAGTTTTGTCCACCGCAGCCTAAACGCATCCTGACAGAAAATGATAGACCCTGGATTTCTGGAGCAGAACAGAGGCAATTTTGTGTTGAGTGGGGATGCAAAAAGGTCCAGGCCTGGAGTTCCCCACTCTGCGAATAGTGACTGAGCTATGGCTGAGTCGAGAGACCATTCGTGAGGATCTGTCTCTGTTCTGCTGAGACAGTCTGCCCATTTGTTCTGCACTCCCGGCAGACAGACCACCTGAATTAGAGCCTTGTGCTCCAAGCACCACTCCCACACTCTCATTGCTTCCCTTCATAAGGGGTAAGAATGAGCACCGCCCTGCTTGTTGATGTAATACATCACTGCTTTGTTGTCCATTTGAAGGAGAATGTTCTTGTGACAGAGAATGTCCTTCAAAGCCCGGACTGCATAAAGGACGACTCTCATTTCTAAGACATTTATGTGAAGCTGGGACTCGTCCTGAGTCCACGTACCTTGAGAGGGGAGAGTCTGACAGTGAGCTCTCCACCCCATCAGGGACGCACCCGTGGTAATGGAAATCTGATGATCCAGAGGAGCAAAGAGGTATCCTTCCAGAAGATTGTCCTCTTGTGACCACCAGGTGAATGATCTCTTTAGAGGTTCTGTCACCTTGATGAGAAAGGACTGAGGGTGCATGGTCGAGGACCACTGAGTACTGAGCATCCATTGAGAGCTTCTCATGTGGAGGTGTGCTAGGGGTACAGTGAACACCGAGGATACCATGAGACCTAGCATCCGTTGCATTGAGAGAGCTGACACTGAGCTGCTCTCTCCGATGTATTGGGCCATCTGAAGGATATCGCTCCTCCTGTCTTCTGGAAGAAATGCTTTCACACAGGAGGTGTCCAGAAGAGCTCCTATGAAAAGGAGCCTCTGGGAGGGCTGCTGCTGCAATTGTTTGAGGTTTAGCAGGACTCCCATGGATGTGAGAAAGTGTGAAGCTGTGACTATGGTGTCTAGAGTTCCTTGCATGGAAGGACTTGCTAGAAGCCAATCATCCAGATATGCGAACACTTGTATTCTGATTTTTCTGAGATGCACTGTGAGAATTGCACAACACTTTGTAAAAATTTGCGGTGCCAAGGATAGCCCAAAGGGCAGGACTCTGAACTGATAATGCTGTCCCAAAGCCACGAACCTTAGGTATTTGTGATGCTTCAAGTGAATAGGAATGTGCTGGTAAGCATCCTGCATGACCAGGGAGGCTAACCAGTTGTGCTGATGAAGCAAAGGTAACAGGGTTCCTAGCGATATCATTCTGAATTTCTCTTTGGGAAGAAACTTGTTTAATTTTCAAAGGTCCAAAATGAGGCGCATGCCCCTGGTTTTCTTTGGAACCAGAAAGTAATGGGAGTAGAACCCTGTGTTCGTTGATCTAGCGGAACTACTTCCACTGCCCTGTTGTTCAGAAGGCCTTGTATCTCGGAGACAAGAAGAAAAAATTACTCACCTTAGTAATGTTGTTTCTTCTAATGGAGTCTTGCTATATTATAGACATTAGCAGTTTGTTCCAGCTCTAGAACTGCCCCGGAGTGAAATGGTTAAAACCATTCCAAAATAGAATTTTGGCACGAGAGCAGCTCTATCTGTGTCATTTCAAACTTGAACTGTCAGATCTTTATGAGCCAAACTCACTAAGGTCTGTGTGGAAGCTGTAACCTACACTAGCCAAATGGCTACCTAAATAATAACAACCATTGATGGTCCCAACACCCAAGACTCAAGTCAGGGGACCAGAAATACTAACACCATTCTAATAATATGAAAATGGAACATAAGTATAATAAAACACACACACGCGTACACATACACACCCCCAAAGTCCCAAAGGGGACAAAATGCTAACAGGACATAAGTAGTGCCCACACTAAGTTGCCCGCACCCACCAAGTAGAGGTTCTGAGAGGGGCAGGTTGGGGAGTCTTAATTAGCAAGACTCCATTAGAAGAAACAACATTACTAAGGTGAGTAATTTTTCTTCAAACAACATGAAGTCTTGCTATATTATAGACATTAGCAGAATACACAGCAGTACCTCCATGGAGGAGGGGCAGAACCTACTTAGGGAATAGGCTCTGAAGAACAGCTGTGCCAAACCGAGCATCTCTCCTGGCCTGGACATCCAGGGAGTAATGCTTGGTAAAAGTGTGTACCGTTTTCCCAGTAGCAGCCTGGCAAATCTCTAATAAAGGGATATCTCTGGCAGCAGCTAGAGACGCAGCTGTACCCCTGGTAGAATGAGCCCTCAAACCGGGGGCTCTGCCCACTTTCTGATAACAAAATTGGATACAAGAGACAATCCACCTGGCTATTGATCTCTTAGTGGCAGGTTTGCCTTTCCCAACTTCACCACAGGTAAGGAAAAGTTGGAGGGATTCAACCTGTGCCTTTGGTACGCTCTATATAATAACTAAGAGCTCTCTTAACATCCAGGCTGTGCAACCTCCTCTCACCCAAGAGGAGTGATCAGTGAAAATACTGGAAGGGAGATAGATTGATTAAGATGGAAATCTGAAACCACCTTAGGCAAAAACTTCCTATTAGTCCTAAGGACTACCTTATCCCTGTGGAAAGAATAAAGTCAGTCTCCACTGACAAGGCTTGCAATTCACTTATGCATCTGGCAGAAGTGATAGCCACTAGAAAAACAGTTTTCCAAGTTAGGTACTTAAGCTCTGCAGAAGACAGAGGTTCAAAAGAGGGTTGCATTAACTGGGCAATGCAAACATTAAGGTCCCAAGCAAGGGCCGGTTCCCGAAAGGGAAGATTAGTATGGAGTAATCCCTTAAAAAACTTGGAAAACACAGGATGAGAGGAAAGAGGGGATGACTTTCCTACTGACAGAAAAGCAGACACAGCTGCCAAATGAACTCTCAGGGTAGCTGGTCTGAGACCCAAGGAATTAAGATGTACCATGTAATCTAACAAAATGGGCAATTCAGCAGATTCTGGGGAAATATTTTTCCCAGCACACCAAATGGAAAACCTTTTCCATTTAGAACTGTAAGTAGCCCTAGTGAAAGGCTTTCTGGAACACCCAAGAACACCCTGAGAGAGGTGTAAATCAGCAAACTCTAACTCCTCAAGAGCCAGGCCTTGAGGTTGAGGGATTTGAGGTCCGGATACCAAACCCTTCCCTGGGCACAAGTCAACAGATTGTGATTCCTGGCGTGGCACAGGGGAAGATGGACTGTCAGAGACAGAAGGAGTGGGTACCAGGGCTGCCTGGCCCAATCCGGGGCAATCAGAATCACCCTGCAAGGCTGAGATCTGATTTTGACTAGTACTTTGAATAGGAGAGGAAAGGGGGAAAGCATAGAGGAACTTCCTCCCAATCCAGAAGAAAGGCATCCAGGGAACTGAGCCCAGCACTGGAGGTCTGCAACAGAACAGAGGAAGTTTGTGATTGTCTGGGGCTGCAAAAGATCTATCTGAGGGATGCCCACCTGGCAAAAACTATCCCCAGCACTTGAGGATCCAGGGACCATTCGTGATGGCCCTGGGAAATCCTGCTGAGGGCATCCGCTAGGACATTGTCCTTCCTGGAAGATGAACTGCTATGAGGGAAGTGTTCAGGAAATAGGCCAGAGACCACAACTTCATTGCCTCGGTGCACAAGGTCAAGACTGAGTGCCCCTGTTTGTTGATGTACCACATTGTTGTGGTGTTGTCTGTTCTGACTTGTATCACCTTGTCGTGGACAGATGCAGAAAAGCTTGAAGAGCTAAAAGACAGCTCTGAGTTCCAGCAAATTGATGTGGAGCAGAGATTCCTGGGGACCAAACTCCCTGAGTGGAAAGGTTGCCCATGTGGGCTCCCCAACCCAGAAGGAAGCATCTGTAGTGAGAGTCAAGTCATGAGAAGGGGAAATGAAGGGGACCCCCACTCTTAAATTGCTCTGATCCTGCCACCACTGGAGAGCTAGGATCAAGGTTAGAGTCACTGGGACCAACTTGGAAAGGGGGTCTCTTCTCTGAGATCAAAAGGTTCTCAAGTGAAACTGAATGTCTCTCATCTGAAATTTGGCTCCCTGCACAACAGCTGTGGAGGCAGCCATGTGCCCCAGGAGCTGCAGAAAGTGTCTTGCTGGTCGAGAGACCTGCAGAGTGAAGGAAGAGGCCAGAGCCACTAAATTCCTTACCCTTTGCCATATAATTTGCTTGCCTGAGTCCCAGAGAGGCTGCCATATACTGTTTTTTTGCCATGGCATCAATCTTCCTGGAATCCTTGTCAGGAGGATGTGAAGCCAAGGGAATATTAGCTTTATCACAGGCAGCAGCCTGAACTACCCCAACATGACTGCATTGCTGAGAAAGGAATTCTGTATCAGGGCCTGACAATGTATACCTTCTGTCCATCTTTATCTACAGGAGGCACAGAATTAGGAGCTTTTAAAATTTTAATTGTTTGTTTCCTAAAAGACTTATGTAAAGGAATAGACAATCTCCTAGACTCTGGGATATCCATCATTTCTACAAAATCAGGCTCCTCTGCTCATCCACAGCCTCTTCTAAGGAAGCTGGAGGGTTTCAGCAACTTTTTTATAAAACATAAAATGAGATGGGGACTCAGACAGCATAGGGGGAGATTCTAAAGGTCTGTCTGGGGAGATGTCCGGTTCAATGGGCACACCCAGACCTTTCCAGCCACATTCATACTGTTCATAATCCTCCTCCCCCTCCTCTGGTTCATAAAATTCCTCAATATCATAATCCTGAACCACTGGGACCGGACGAACCGACCTTTTACCAGATAGTGGTGGTTCGGACGGACCCTGAGACAGTGACTGGACAATTTGTATGGCTTTTGCTATCTCTGCAGCAGTTGGAGAAGGAATTTTGGACTCCAGACCTGCTGATTTTCTTGTTTTCTTTACTGGAATTGGTTCCTCAGAACCAGCTTTTCTTTTGCCCGAGGAAGTCTGGCCCTGGTCAGAGGGCACTCCCTCTGGTTCGGTTGGCACCGAACTGGGCTGGCCATCCGGGTCAGCGGACTTTTTGGCCTCTCGTTCCCTGAGCCTGCCCAATCTTTTTTCCAGGGTGGCTGCAGGGAAATTCTTACATACCTGGCAGTCTGACTGGAGGTGGTCAAACCCCAGACAATAAACACATGTGGTGTGTGGGTCAGCCTTGGCAAAGACTTCCCCACAAACATCACAGTGTTGAAACCAGTGGGCCCGGTTTTTCTTTGGGTTCTCGACATAATGCCAGCCTAACCAAAAACTTGCCTTTTAACGGCAGTGCCAGGCATAACACCTTATCGGTTCCTAACTGTCATGGTATTGGAAAACCGTAATAAATCCGTTTTTTTTTAGAACCGATAAGAACTGGAACCGCACTCTAAAGTAGTAACTTTAGTTTTAAATGAGTTTTAACCCACTGATCGGTTCAAAACCGAACCGATAACTTACAAGTTCCACACAGACAAACCTTCATTTACTTACGGTTACCACAGATAGAGCTTGAACCGAACGGTTTTATGTAAATAGAAACTATTCTCGGTTAAATCCAACCGAGAAAACACTTTTTAAACCGAGAAATGAACCGAGCAGAAGGAGAAATTTCCGGAGCGACTGTTCACTGAGGCGGAGTAAAGAATCTGACAGTTCAAGTTTGAAATGACATAGATAGAGCTGCTCTCGTGCCAAAATTCTATTTTGGAATGGTTTTAACCATTTCACTCCGGGGCAGTTCTAGAGCTGGAACAAACTGCTAATGTCTATAATATAGCAAGACTTCATGTTGTTTGAAGTTCTGACTGAAGAACTGACAGCCTGGGCTGTCGTCTGGGGGAACGATCTGGAGGGTTCTCCAAAAGATTGAGGGAATGCCCCTCACGGATTATCTGGAGGACCCATTTGTCTGTGGTTATGGATTTCCATTAATTGTAGAAGTGAGTCAGATGACCTCCCACCGGTGAGGAAGAGTCCCCCTCGGGCAGCTGAGGTGGGACTTGGGCCAACAACTTAGAAGGCGGCACTGGGTGCTTTGGGTCCTCGCGCCTTCTGCTGTGTTTTCTTTTGAGGCTGGGGGCTTGGTTTTTATTAAAACCTCCCCTGCCTTTGACTCAGAAGGACTGACGGTTATGAAACTGGCCTTTGTTAACACCCCCTCGAGAAGGAGCAGGAGGAGGTTGAGCCAATTTAATGGCTGACCTAGTCTTTTGTGTGGTCTCTAGAGCCTGTTCTACTTGAGGTCCGAAGAGATACACACCATCGAAAGGCAGTGCCATTACCTGTTGCTGGGCATCATTCGTGAAACCTGAAGTGCGCAGCCAGGAATTACAGTGGGTACAAATGCCCGCCGCCGCCACTTGGGGGGCAGTATCAAAGGTGTCCATAGCTGCTTTAACCTGCTGGTTGTTGGACTTGATACCTCTGGTTATGGTTTGAAGAAGCTCTGAATTAGTGTCCGACTCTGGCAGAGCTTCAACCATTTGTTTGAGCGAATGCCAAAGAATATACTCATATTGAGAGAAATAGCCTTGATAGCTGGCAATACGCATACCTAGGGTGGAAGCAGCAAAGACTCTCTTACCTAAAGTATCTATCTTACAAGATTCTTTGTTAATAGGTCGAGCTGTAGTAGTCTGAGGAAGGACGACCCTATCATTCTCTGCCAAGACTACAATAGGATCCACAAAGGCTTGGATGCCATAATGGGTCGATCCTTGGGAGCAGCATATTTCCTATCTATGGATTTAGCCACAGAAGGAACGACAGCAGGATTATTCCATACCATTTGAGAAAGCATCTCAAAGGAGGGCTGTACCAGAAGAGTCAAATCCATAGGGATATCCGGAACATGGAGGTATTGGAGTCTTAACAGTTTCCCAGGATCGATATCTGAAGTCTGGAGAGAAAGAGTGGAATTCAAATTTTTCAGCAGAGACTTAAATGACAGGTCCTTGACCACAGGCTCTGCAGCAGGAATAGATCCTGTTTCTTCCACATCATCACCCAGCCTAAGGTCTAGGTCAGGCTCAATGTCATCTTCTGACAGCCCAGGAGGGACTGTATGGACAGGAAAGGAGTGAAAATCAGAAGGAAATGAGGAAGGGAAAGGATTCAAAGAAGAGGAGTCCTGAAGACTGAATGATGCCCTAACAGGCCTTGGCGCCGAAGAGGAGAATGGCTCCGGAAAAAACCCATGGCGCCGAAGAGCCACATGGCACTGAGGACGGTGCCGAGAAGCCGCACGGCACTGAGGATGGCACCAAGGATGGTGCCAACAAGGCACATGGTGCTGAGGATGGCGCCAAGGCGCATGGCACCGGCAATCCCAATGGCACTGAGGACGGCACCGACAGATGCATCGGCGCCGAAGATGGCGCCGAGTGTGCCATTGACTCCAAGGGTGTCAAAAACATCCCAAGGCTCCGGAAAACAGGATTTGAGGAGAAAGAAGGATGAATACCAGGAGATAGAGGTATCGGTGTGGCCCCCTGCGCTGCAACCGTGTGAGGGGGGAAACACCTAAGCGCGGAGTCAACGGCACCGAAGATGGTGCCACACGACTAGGGAGGCTCAACCACCCTACCTGATCTCCCAAAAAGCCTGAAGGCCCCTGAGTGACCGGGCCAGGCAGCTGGATCAACCTCAGAGTCCACTGCTCCATAAGAGCAGCCCACTGATGAAACTGCTCATCTGAAGACCTACCAGAGGGCAGCGTAGGGCTCCGATGTCGAAGACGTCGGCGACCAGAAATAGAACCCGGTGACTCCGAAGGAGGAGACCGGCATCTAGCCTCAATAACCAACCGTCTACATGCAGACATATCAGAGGGCGACCTCGAGTGATGCCTTCTCTTTTTTGACCTGTGGGCCGAAGAAGAGCTCAAGGCTGAACGGTGCCGAGAATGCGACCATTTACTTTTATGCTTTCAAGGGGACCAACCACCCCCTCGGGCATTGGACTGTCTGTTGTCAGACTCCCCCCTCCAGAGAAGGCGGCGGACTGGACCCAGCCCGACTGACTGAACAGCTTTCATACAAAGTCTCCCTACCATCACCTGACCTGCTCATAGTCGACTCCATCAATGTAGGCTGAGACTTCTTCTTTTAATAAGAATAAATAAACTAAGCGATACTTTATTTGAGATATTACTAGAAAACAATAAAACTGAAAAACTATGCTGCTAGTTTGAAGTTTGACTCCCGGCGGGCAAGCGTCGTCATCACTGAAGTGCACTCGACGGGGGGAAAAAAGGAACTGAGGCGGTTGGAGGGTTAACACTGAGATAGTCATTACCGCACGAGCTGGGGCTCGTTGTGCTACTGCTCGCGGCTCCATCTCTGGTGCCGACCCTTTAGCAAACAGTTTGCTCCCGCTGGGTCCTAGTGCCTCCAGCACAGATCCCATTAGTGTGAATGAGTGGTGGAGACTTTATGTCCAGGAAGATCTTGGGATACTATTCTCCCTAATACATGTAAGATGAACTTACAACTTTTATTACAAGTGTCCTTGTGTTTTAAACAACAGACAATGAAAGGCAAAATACTGAAATAAGGCCTAACTGCAAGTTGAAAAACAACACCCAAATTACACATACATACATACACACATATATACACATACAGACACACACACACATATATATATATATATATACACACACACACACACACACATATATACATATATACATAGGTATAGATATATGTATACACATATATACAGACATATATATGTATAAATTCATACATATACATACACACATACATATATGGCATACAGAGGGTTTAAAGTTAAGTTTACTCAAAGTGAGCAAATATTTCACACGAACTGTAATATAGAACTTAGCTTGAGACATTTTCCCAACTGTACTCTCAACCAGTTAATAAATCGCATAAACTTTAAAGCCTTCAGTTTTGTAACAGGTAACAAATCAAGATAATATCAGTTGTAAGTATAAGTGCCAAATGAAAAAAACAAAAAACAAAACTACTTGTCAAGGACCCCCAAGAAAATGAGACCATGAGCCTGATATGTACAGATTTTAACACAATGTCAGTGTAAAGCAAACATGTACAGAATCAGTCTAAGGAACCTAATTAAAACTGATAGGAATAAAATCCCCCAGCCCCCCACCCCCTTTTTTCTGGGAAAGATGACTAGTAGGGATGAGATATATGTACAAGAGTCCAAATACATCATCATTCACTCCAATCTTTACAATATTTACCCAAAGGAATTAAACCTTTTATGCCCCCCCCAAGTAAATGAGATATGCATCTTAATATGAACAGAAATTAAAAATGTGACAGTATGTAATCCACCCACTGACAACTAGTAGAAGGAAGTAAATGTTCAAAATATATGAGAACTAATAGTCGTTGCCACTGTAACATCAGCATGTTATCTGCTTGAATAAAAGCCTTCCTCAGTATCACCACAGTAATCACACCCACTATACCCACAAAAAACACTTCAACACCCACATAAAAATTGCCCCATGCCACACTCCCCCCACACATACATGTGTACACACACACATACACACCAACATACAAACACAACACACGCACACACAAAACACACCCAGCCACACACATATACACCACACACACACACTCACTCACAGTGCTAAGGTGAGAAGCCAACATGTAGATAACCAGAAACTAATAAAAATCAAAGGCTCGCTGAAGAACTAAAGTATTGGCCATCCTTTTAAGTAAAGTAAAGGTCTGTGTAAGTTTAAGTGGAATAATGTGTCATATAACCCACATCAATGTTCATTCCATCTGCCACCATATTGAGAAGTAAAATAAGTCTAATTTCAGAAGCCTGTCTCTGTTGTGTACTGTTGAAATGTCCTTTTTAAGACCATCACAGACATATCTGAGACAGAGTGGCCACCCTGGGAGAAGTGTTGCGCTACTGGTTTGTCAGTCATCTTCAAATTAATAGAATGCCTGTGTGAATTAATTCTAGTGCGAAGTCGTTGCTTTGTCTCCCCCATATAACCTGTGTGAGTACATTTCTTGCATTGGATGAACAGACAACATTACTTGATGTACATGTATAATTCCCCTGTATCCTGCATTGTCCGTTTTTGTGATGTTACCACACAATCTGAAGTGGAAATTAGCTTACAAGTCTTACATCTGTGTTGACTACCTCACAAAGTACAGCCTTCTCTCTGACACACAACATGGCTTCCGTAAAGGTCACAGTACCTCTACAGCACTTCTCAAATTCACTACTGATGAGCTTACCAACAGCTTACAGGGGCAGTTTTTATAGACCTTACAAAGGCCTTTGATCTTGTTGATCACCCCCTGCTCCTCTCCACTCTTTGCAGCCTGAGCTTTCCACCCCAGTTGTCGCCTGGTATGGAAGCTATCTATCAATTAGAACTCAAATTGTGAAATTCAACTCCTCTTTATCTGATGGTGCTACCATCAATATTGGGGTTCCCCAGGGCTCTATTATGGGACCTCTTCTTTTCTCACTTTTTATCAATAACAGATGAGCTTTTTCTTTCATGCTCATCTATTCTCTATGCAGATGATCTTGTACTCTATTCAAGCTCTGATAAGGTCGCCAGCTTAAATGCATCCCTTTCTTCAGATTTCACAAATGTCCAAAATTGGCTTTCTGCACATAAGCTTGTACTTAAAACTAAGAAAACCCAGGCAATGTTACTTGGATCTGCCACTAAACTTAGGACATGTCAAACTCCCCTATTGGTGCAAGACCACAGTGGCACACAAACAGAATGCGTTACATCTTTTAAGTACCTGGGAATTCTTCTGGACCAATCCCTGGACTTCAGCCCGCATATACAATCTGCCTGCAAGGCAGTGAATGCTAATGTGGGGGTCGCTTACAAGTCCAGTTTCATGTTGACTCCCTCTGCTAAACTTGCTATTGCCAGAGGCATATTACTCCCCGCCCTCACCTATGGCATGCCGACCTTTGCTGCCACACAAAACCATCATTCATAAGTGGGATGTCACTTAGAATAATATCTGTCGATACGCTACCTCGTCACCATGGCTTAAGCGCCAATGCCAACTGTACAGGGACTTGGGCTGGTTATCCCCCTCAGCTTTCTGTCAATACTCTCTTGGCTCCCTGATTGACTCTATACTCAGAAACCAGACCCCTCCAGCGCTTGCAACACTGCTGGTACCTCAAACCTCCTCCTATAGACTACAATCAGTAGATAAATCCCTGCTGAATGTACCTAGATGTAAAACATCAAAAGGCTCTGTTGCCTTCAATCACTCTGCTCCTAAGCTTTGGAACTCTCTCCCCCAAGCACTTCAAATATCTGGATCCCATGACAGCTTCAAAAAGGAGCTGCACTTACATCTATCCCTTGCTGATCTTTGCACTTGTTTTAAGCCTCCCTAATCCACTCACCTGCTAGATGCTGCCTCGCCTAACTTTAACCTTCCTGCCTCATAGCACTTCTTATCCTTACTATCTCCTTGAGAGCTAATCCACCCCAACCCCCCCCAACCCGAGTCTTGTTTCAGAGGCCGTGATAATGCATCCTGCCCAGTAAGGAATTTGCCCTTGCCTTGTTTCGCTGCCTATTTGAATCTTCATTGTTTTGACTAATTTGAACAATATTTCTTTGCTGCCATGTTGTGATATCTCTTCCTAGACTGTGTAGGTTTTTCTCTGCCTAAATATTCTATGTGAATTGCATTGATTGTTTTTGTCCTGGCTGCATGTATTCATTATTACTAAATGTTTTGACCTATGCTATTGTAATTTCATTGTACTCATGCTATGTACCTGTCTTTGATTGTTGTACTCTCCCAGGTCATGCATGAAAATAGTCATTTCACGGTTAGTGCACCTACCCGGCTAACAAAAACTAAATAAATAAATAAAAAGTGAGAAAGAATGCAGTGTTAGATAACTGACCACCTTGGTGTCTTTGTTTTCTTTTGTGTCAGTCTGGTGTCTTTGTCTCCTTTTGCGTCGGTGTGGTGTCTTTGGTTCCTTTTGTGTCGGTCTAGTGTCTTTGGTTCCTTTTGTGTTGGTGAGATGTCTTTGTTTCATTTTGTGTCAGTCTGGTGTCTTTGTTTCATTTTGTGTCAGTGTTTTAGCCATTTTTATTAAGTATCCTAGGCTAGATTTTCAAAAGGTCGGGAATGACACAAGGTGCTTGCATCAAAGAGAAATGATGCAAGGGGTGCGCTGCACTGCACCTTACATCATTCCCAATTTTCAAATGGTGCCTGTGCCCGAGTGGGAGGCCACCTGCGCCAGCTAGGCTTGCATCATGCTTGCAGTGGATGCACGGCTGTGCCATGACCTGTCAAAGGCTTCTGACACTGTCACCCACCCCTGACTCTTAAGCACACTCCACCACATAGGTCTGTCGAAAGGACCCATTTCTTGGTTTACCAGCTACCTTACAGATAGATCACAATGTGTCAAAATAAACAATGCCCTCTCAACCACTCTGCCAGTCTTCTCTGGGGTCCCTCAGGGCTCCATTCTTGGCCCTCTGTTATTCGGCATCTTCTTAAATGCCCTGCCTAAGTTCTGCTCTGGCAAACTACTCTTGTATGCAGATGATGTGGTTCTCTTTGCCTCGCATCCGGATCCCAGTGTTCTGCAGTCCTCCCTCCAACACACATTTAACCAGACTAAGAACTGGTTCATGGACCATAGACTCACAGTCAACATAAAAAAGACAAAGACCATGCTCTTTGCCCATCGTCAGAACAAGTCCTAGGATGTGCAACTATCAATCCTCTCCCACTCTCTCCTTCCAGTAAAGCAGATCCTTACATATAAATCAGTGTCAGTGTACAGTGTACATATTTATCAGTGTCAGTGGCTCAGTAGATAGCACACTCACCTCTGAGGCCAGGAGATCAGAGGGCTGTGGGTTCAGTTTCCACATCTGGCACTTGTGTTAATATCCCAGTACTGACACTGTAATGCAGCATGAGAGGGGTGCTGCATTTCTGAGGTGCCATCTTTTGGATGAGACGTTAAACCGAGGTCCCATCTGCCTGGATTGGTGGTAGTTCAGGTGGATGTTAAAGACCCCATGGCACTTATCAAAAAGAGTAGGGGAATTTCCCCGGTGTCCTAGCCAAATTTCCCTCATTCACTAAAAATACCACCAACAGCTTAATCTGGTTCAAGGTCAGTTGGCATTCATCTGTATCCCCCTCCCCCGGGTCGTGCCTGAAAATAGACAGGATTTGTTTAGTGCACCTACCCGGTCAACAAAAGCTAAATAAATAAAATAAATAAATAAAAATACCTGGGCCTAACCTCTGACTCCTGTCTCTCATACCATTCACACATTAACAATCTATCCACAGCCATAAACTCCCATATAGGATTACTGTACAGGCACAAACATTGGCTACCACCGGAAGCCCTCAACCTGGCCATCACCTCCTCGGTCCTCTCTCTAGTTGATTATGGGCTCACTGTCTACTCAGCAGCCGAACCCATGTCTCTGAACAAAATCCATCTGGCCATCAACAAAGCATGTAGACTCCTTTCCAGGGCGGATAAGCGTACCCATACGTGTACCCTGTACACCCTGGCAAACCTCCTCACCCTGGGATGAAAGACTATGCTATCAAACATGTCTCCTCACTAAAATAATTCACATGGGGCTAACCCTCATGGGGGTGTCTGCCTCTCTCCAATCCCCCCACACCTCAGTGAACACCCATACCACCAAAAAACAGGTGTAGTTTATACCGAGGGTCAAAACCTCATTAGCCCAAAGGACTTTCCTTTACAGAGCTCCAGTCTGATACAATGAACTCCCCTTTGATGTCTCCTCCATCTCCAATTTAGGTCTCTTTAAGCTAGCTTTCAAAGAACATTATACTTGCCTCATGGCGCTGTCAATCCACCACCTAGTTTAGGAACCTACCATTTCACCCCGCCTCTGAGCACCTATCGGCTGGCGCTGCTCCTGCACCTATGGTAGTTTCTCGCCGTGTCAATGCCATTGCCAGTTGTCATCTGCCATTGGGTCATATTATATCTTCTGCAGTTTATTATGCCACTTTAGGCCCAATAGTGATGCTACCTGCCACAGTTAATTACCTACTCAGCAGGGCTAGTATGCCATGGCTGCTAAATTTAACCTCTTGACAATGCCTCTGTTGGATGCACATGCTTGTTACCTATGCTAGTTTCTCCACTCCTTAATATACTCAAAGTTGTTACTTCCTTTAGCGAACCTGTGCGTTGGGTGTACCACTGTAAACTGTAGTTTACCTGCTGAATGTATTATACAACCAAGCTGTAATATTGGAAAGAACCTGTAATACTGTAAGCTATTGCTGCCTTGTAACTCTTTATTTGCAGTGACTATATATTGTATGTCTGTACTGTCCTCTGACTCAGAGCCTTTGTAAATGAGTCTCTGACTCAAAGATTGTAATTCCTAAAGAATATTAAAAAAATAAATAAAATAAAATGATGGATGGGGGCTTGCACCACCACAGCACTACATCATCCCCTAAGCTGGGATTCTCAAAGCCCCCCCACAATGGCCGCAGGCATCGCCATGGGTTAGACCAGCCAGTGCTGGTCTAACAGCCATGTGGGCCAACACTGATGCCTGTACAAATATTAGGCTGTGGTAGTACAGTGCACAGTGCACATGAGCGGTGTGCTACAGTCAGTCAATCAATCAATCAAAATCTTTATTTATCCAGGTGAACATCATTGAGCAAGCTCATTTACAAGATGGACCTGGTTAGCTCCGGGTCAAATGATACAATGCATACAGAGATATATACAATACAGCCAAATAACACAAGTAAAAAAACAAATAATGCAATTAATACAAGTAAGAAATCAACTTTACATCAGTCATATCAGTTCAGAATGCTTCTGTAATATTTAAGGAGGACAAAAGATGAGGATTAGTAGGGAGAAGTGATCGGCTGCTCATGTAAGGAGCTGACGCAAGCACAGAATTTCAAAAGTAGTGTAATCACACAGTATCCCTAGATGTAACGCTCTAAACAGAAGGATAAGGGTCTTAACAGTCAAGGAGAAAAGTAATTACAGCTCTTTTTTGGCAAATTTCAGCATGGAAATCAGATTTGTGCTTGGTTTAGGACAGACACAGAAGCAGACTGCAGGAACCAATCAGAAGCCAATGCCGAAGAGCGCTCACTTTCCAATTGGATGGCTGCTAATGCCATGCTTTGCTAATGGAGAGTCCAAGCTTCAATCAATCAATCAATCAATCAATCACTTTATTAAACCAGGCATAAAGCTTAGGTTCTCAGGTGGTAGTAGAGGCAGCGCCGACCACCCAGTGCCTGGGTTTCCCCTGTGTATGGTCAGGGAGCCCGTGGAGAGCATATCCTTGGCAGGGGATGGAGGAAGGGGTCGGTATTAAGTACTGGGCCACAGACAATGGAACATCTGAACCAGTGGGAGGACCAAACAACAGGACAACAGAGTTGGGTATACCTTGATGCCTAAAGACTGGCCCAAACACAGACATCCAGAAAGAAGTGTAATCAAACAGAGTCCCAACTCTTGACACTCTAAACAGGACAACAGAGAGGTCATAACTGTTAGGCAATAAGTAAGTAGAGCTCTTTTTGTGCAAGTTTTAGACAGAAGATCAGACTTTAGCTTAGTACTAAAGAAGACACAGGAGCCAATCAGACGCCAGAGCAGAAAAGCGCTCGCGTTCCAATTGGTTATCAGCAATGCCACACCTCGCTAGTAAGGAGTTCACTCCGGGTGTCTCAGGCGGTGGCTATGGAAGTGACAAACACCCAGTATCCGCATTTCTCCCATCTGAGGGGCAGGGAGCCCCTGAAGGGCTAGCCTATGGCAGGGGAGAGAGTAAGGGGACAAAGGAAAGAGATAGTAAGAGTGGAATGCAGTGGAAAGGGAATACGAAGATGAAATAGGGCAGTTAAATGGTACAGGGTAGGGGAATAAGAGCCACAGATTAAGCAACTTGTAAAAGACAGCAGTATGAGTAAGGTGTAGCGTCCGCGAAAGCCATGAAGAGATAATAACTCTACAGGGATTTCTAGAGGGGAAAAACATTTAAGGCATAAGACGCTCACAGAGTTAAGGTCACCAAAGGTTACAAGCGATCATAAATTCAACTACTCACAGAGGGAAGCAGCCTGATGCTTCGGACTAAAATTAGGGACTGGGGTAGCAATTGCATGGCTCACACACATACCGAGCATTTAGAGATTTAAAGGCATTCATACTGTGGAGGCAACTTAATTTCAATAATTGTTGTACTTTGTTCCACAATGTTGGCAACAAGAAACTAATGGCCACTCTCTCATAGCGAGAGGAAGCCTTGGGGATACATAATGTGATGCAGGATGCGCTTCTTAGAGCATACAACCCTGGCATACTTAGTGGGAGACAGTCTATTATATATTGTGGAAGCTGCTTCAAGAAGACTCTATAAGTCCAAAGGACTGCATTTCTATTATACCTAAACATAAGAGAGGACCACCCTATGGCTTTGTACAAGGAACAATGATGGGTAGAGATGGGGAGACCAGTAATAAACTGGATGGCCCTGTGGTAGAGCGTATCCAACTTTGCAAGCGAGGCTTTGGGACACTGACTATAAAGGAAATCTGCATAATCGATCAGCGAAAGAAAAGTAGTTTGGACAAGGCGCACTTTTGCATCTCTAGTAAGAAGCTGGTTAATTCTAAAGAATAGCCCAGTCTCTGCCTTAACTTCTTTACAAGGTCCCCAACGTGCTCAGTGAATGATAGATTATGGTCAGACCACACACCTAGGTATTTAAACTTTGAGACAAACTCCAGTTTCTCGCTAAGAATTATGGTAATCTGAGGTAGTGCTCCAGAGCTGGCTGGATTCATCACACGGCTATAGGGTGAGAACAACATTGCTTTTGTTTTTTTAGCATTTAGAAGAAGTTTTCTACGGAAGAGCTGGTTCTGGAGCTGGTTAAATTCCTCCTGGAGGTCAGCACAAGTGGCTTCAGGTGTCAGATGACATATAACGTGTCATCAGCAAACAGGTGTATGTTGGCCTTGTTAATACTCTCATCAATGTCATTAACATAGAAAGTGAATAGTAAGGGACCAAGTATGGATCTTTGCGGTACTCCCCTCAGTAGAGGTTTGAGTGGGGATAGTTCACCCTCAGCCTTAATCTGTTGACGCCGTCCTACAAGGTACTCAGTAAACCAATGCAAAGAAACCGAGTCCAGGCCTATACTCTTCAGAGAAGAGAGAAGCAGGCTATGATCCACTGCATCAAAAGCCTTACTAAGGTCTAGAAATACAGCACAGACAAAGTTTCTGCTATCCATTTCTCAATGCCAATCATTTGTTACTTTGGGAAGGGCCGAA
Source organism: Neoceratodus forsteri (assembly GCA_016271365.2). Taxonomy (NCBI): domain Eukaryota; kingdom Metazoa; phylum Chordata; order Ceratodontiformes; family Ceratodontidae; genus Neoceratodus; species Neoceratodus forsteri. Next base: position 875,942,602 of record CM028132.1, on the reverse strand, counting down.
ATAGTGCTTTGTTTAGTTCTAAAGCCAGATTGCATAGGGTTTAGTAGGTTATTAGATTCGAGGTAGTCCCTTAGTTGGTTGCTGACAATCTTTTCCAGAAGTTTCAACGAAGTTGGGAGGAGGGAAATTTGTCTATAATTGTTAAGGTCGCAGGGATCCCCTGATTTAAACAAGAGGATGACATGAGCAATTTTCCAGATCTAGGGAATAAGCCCTAGGGACAATGATAAGTTAAATAAGTGGGTGATAGAAACAGCTAGGACATGATAGGCGATTTTAAAGAAATAAGGATCCAAAGAATCAGCACCAGCACTTTTCTTAATATCCAATTGGAGCATGAGGTCTTCAACCGCTTTCAGAGAGACCGGGTGGAACGAGAAGCCAGGTACTGGGGCAGGAGAGTCTGAGCATGGGACACCTAACTGGGAGCAGACCAGGGATGCAGGGGAATTGTCGAAAGCAAGACCAGCTGTGACAAAATGATTGTTAAATGCATCTTGTATTCCTGGTTTATCATTGATAGTAGTACTCCCAGTTGTAATCTTAGCTGGCAAGGAATTACCAGGCATATATCCGGACATGTCCTTGATTGTCCTCCAGAATTTGGAGGAGCACTTTGCAGTAGAATCCAATTCGGTAAGATAAAATGCTGCCTTAGCATTCCTGACCATTTTTGTACAAGTATTGCAAGCCCTTCTGAATTGACCCCAGTCTGAGTCAAGCTTAGTTCGGTGCGCTTTTTTCCATAACTTATCCCTATCAAGCAATGCAGCTTTCAGCTCGGCAGAGAACCAACGACATGTTTTGCTTTTTACACTAATTTCTATCATGGGGCATACATATTTAGGGCCCCAACAAGTATATTATGGAAAATATCATATGCCAAGTTAACCGTGTTAGCTGAGTAAAAGTCTTGCCAACGTGGCAAGTGTTCCGACTCATACAGATAGGAAGCCACATCAAAGTTACAACCGGACCTTTTTGTACGAAATTTAGCTATAGGTCCTGTATGATGCAGTGATCTGACTGCAGCAATGAAGCAATGGTCACTGACATCAGCAAAGAAGGTTCCAGCATGTGAGAAGAGATGAGGCTTATCGACTAAAATAACATCCAGCACTGTGCTGTTGCTTATGTTCTTTTTGTTTGGACGTGTGGGTTCGTGAATTAGTTGCACCAACCTACAGGAATCACAGAAAGTGTTTAAGGGTGAAGCAGACTTCGATAACCAGTTGAAATTAAGGTCCCCTAGGATGATACTTTCAAGGTTCTCTTTCTCCATGATAGAGCCAAGATGTGTAAGAAGGAGTGTATCAGCAGATGGGGGTCTATAGGAACCAATTACTCTGAGGGCAAGGGAGGCAAATTAATCCATCCTCAGGGTCAAACACTCAAATTCATTTTTGACAGAAGTAGAATCCAGGCAGACATTGTAAACCTTTCCTTAATGTACACCGCCAGACCCCTACTGGCAACTGACACCCAGGAGCAAACGGGAGTAATGCATCCAAAATGGGTTTGCACTTTTGCTCCTGGGAATAGAAATATAGACAATGCCAGCAGAAAAAGTCCAATGGTACATCCAGTCTGCCCATGGTTCCCTCCCTATCCCTGGAACCTAACTGTCATCCTGGGTACCAGTCTTCACTATCCTCCGTCCTATTCTCCTCCCTGCTACTATTGCCCTTAGTAGCCACAATAGCCTTCACTCTGTCTCAATCATGCTTGAAAATATTTATTGTTTTGGCACCAATCACCTCAGCTGGCAGACGGTTCCAAGGTTCCACTACTCTCTGTATAAAATAATACCTCCTCACATCTCTCTTAAACCTTCCTCTTTAAGTTTCCACTCATGCCCGTGATCTCACATTTGTGCTGATGCTAAATAACTCCTCACAGTTCACCTTGTTCACCTGGGTGCCATACTCAGAGGCTTACATGCTAATGAGCTCATTAGGCATGCAAGGCACTTTATTTAGTTTTTGTTAACCAACAGTGGAGAGCTAGACAATTCTGTCTATTTTCAGCCTCGTTCCAGTTGGGGGTAGATGCAAATACAGATTCAGACTAACACTGAACTAGAGTAAGCTGCTGGTGGTACAGTATTTTTACCTTAGAGGGCAGTTGCATGTCATTATGTTGCCATTAGCTGCTTGATGCAATGCCTCTCTGCATATGTATACATGGAGGCACTGTGCAGAGTTTTGGCAGTTTCTCCCACTCTCATCCAATCTCTGTATAATAACGGATTATTATCTGGCAATCTAGTGATACCCCCACCAACCCCAATCCCTGTTGTAAAATGAAATTACCCTGATAGTCCAGTGGTACCCCCACCTGCCTCAGTCTCCACTGTGAAAAGAAAATACCATGCTAGTCCACTGGTACCCTCCCATTCCCACCTTGATCCTGTTGTAAAATTACCCTGGTAGTCCAGCAGTAATTTCCCACCCACCCTGATCCCCTCTGTGAAAAGAAAGTATCCTGGCAGTCCAGTAGTTCCCTCCTCCAACCCTGACCCCCACTGTTAAATGATGTCCCCTCGCTCAACCCTTTCAGCATCCACCACCCTCCACCCACTTTCTGGCACCTGACTCACTCTAAAATGCCTGAGACATTGTCAGTATCAGTGAGTACTAAGACTGCCTTGCTCAGTCGGGTGCTATCAGAATCCTTGTAGCAACCCCTCTTTTCAATTTCAACAACATTTTGTGAATTAATGGACATGGAGAGAATGCATACAAGAACCTGTATATTCAGGGAAGAGCTAGTGCAGCCCCCTCGAAGTTTACTCACTGAGGGTGGCCTGTGAAAGAATTAGAGTAACTTTCTGTTTTCCCCATGAGGCAAACAGATCCTTCTCTGGTACTTCCCATCTCTGAAACACTGAGTTTAAAACCCCTGGCTCAGTAAACCACTCGTAGGTTATGTTTCCCATTCTGCGGGGTGAATCTGGTACTAAATTATCCTTTCCTGCTAGGTGTGCTGCAGCTAGATTTACTTTTAAGCTATAAGACAGGTTGCACATTGTCATCAACTCTATGCCTCCCTATTTAATGTATGGGGAGTCATTATATTATTAACTGCAATCAAACAGATTACAACCTTATAATGTATGTTAGAACGCTGTTAACCTTAGGAAATCATCATTTCCTAAGGTTGTTAACCTATCGATGTGACGTAGATATGTTGTTAACCTATCGATCCTACATCACATCGATAGGTTAACAACAGTGAGTGGTCTGCGCATGTGCGCGCTTTTTTTCGATGGGGAACCGACTGAAGGGAAACCGACAGGGAAGGACTGAAGGGCCGCAGCGGTGACTTTTTAAAAAAATGTTAAGCCGTTTAACTGTTTAAGTGGGACCATACACTATAGAAAATAATGTATGGTCCCTCTATCGGCAACCGGTCAATTTTAACAGTCTCGAGGTTGCCATGGTGACGTAAACCTCTCGAGCTTCGCTATCGAGGTTTACATGGTCGCCCTGGCAACCTTCTCGACTGTTAACTGACCGGTTAACGATAGAGGGCCATACATTATCCTCTATGTTATGCCATTGTTGTGACATTACTCTGTTGTTAACCCTTCTTGAGTATGTCATATTGATGGTATAACAAAACAGAATGCTCACAACAATGTTCTAACCAAACAAAATGCTCACAACAATCAATGTTCTGTAAAGTAATTCAGTAAAGTAATTCAATCCGCAATTACACAATCTTGCCAAGATCCATAAAAAAAAGATGATTTGATACCTGACAAAGGGCTGTGTGTAGTCCGCAAGCTTAAGCACCTATTTTTTTTTTGTAACATCTATGTTGGTCCAATAAAAGATAATTAATCATGTTTTTCTGGACCTCAGGGTTAGGGTGAGAATAAATGAACTCAGAGCCTCCTTGGGTACCAAATAGAGCATCTTGTCTCAATTTGTTTGCCTATAGCCATAAAAGTTGAAGGCTTAGCAAAAATCTGTTTAAGTGGAAATTTAAGTGTCCTGGATGGCTATTGACACCTAAATGCTCATGAATTCTGCCTCCTCTATGACTACTTTTGATTCTTCCTTTCACTGGTCTACCATATATTTCTCTGCTAACCATTCTACCTATTCCCTCTGCTCCCTCAAAACTGTCCTTCATGATTTCTTTACTCACTCCTATAATTGTCATTGACCACATACTACCTCCCAAGTCCCTCAAAGTATCACCCTCCTGTGATCTTGTACTTTTGCACACAGTTCAGTTGCTGACTCTGTAAATCAGTGTATGTATTCCTCTGGTCATGGCCACTGTATGTTACACTGTATTTGTATTGCTTCTTTGAACAGCAGCTGTAACCTGCATTTTATTTTATTTCATTGCAATTTGTTGTCAAAGTTGCCCTTTCCCCAAGGATGCAGCTGGAAATTAACTGTTACCATCTCAGTATGTTCCAGGTGAAACTTTTTAAATAAATTAATAAACAAATAACTAAATACATACTTGCACACATACATACTGTAAATGAAATACCTCGCACACACATGTCAGGATCACCCGTTCAGAATTATTAGTAACCTTTGCCTTAGTGCTTTTGTGTTGAGGTTCTTTGTCTTTTTAACTTGCTTTCTTATTTTGTGCCCACTATCACCCAAACCACTAAGACCACAAAAGGGCTAGATTGATTTTCCCCTGTTATGAGATACAGATGAGGAACACTGAGTCTTGTGGAGGATGTAACACTGTATCTGTGTCTTCAATTCTCAGATTGCATAACAGGCCCTTTGACACCATGCATTCCTGCTTAAAGCAGAACCAGCCTAAAGTTTCATGGTGATTTGCACATGCATCCCATGATGCTTTGCATTTTGGTGGTCTGTATGATTTTGTACACACTGGAGCAGCTGGCTAACGTTAATAGGAGTGCCTCAATGTTTTGATTTGATTTTTATTTGTATACAGGTACGTAAGCACTCTGAGATACAATCCCTTTTACAGGTACAACCTGTGGTCAATAAAAATTTACCCACGTAACACCAAAAACAACTTTGACATTACATGCAAATGCATAAATAGGAATACAAATTCCACGTCACATTAAAAACAATTCCTAAAAACCATCACATTTAGATAAATCCCGGAGATGTACTTGGAGTGCCTTTGAAAACAATTTATGATTTGCTATACTTCTGATTTGTGCAAGAATATTATTCCATACTGTTGGTGCAGCGAATGCAAAAGAATGCTGACTACCTGATGTACGCTTAAATGGAATACTCAAAAGGGTTTGATCCCATGAGGATCTTGTGTGGAGTTATGTGTTAGATGCCATAAGTAGTTTTTTTAAGCTAAAGGGTATGCTGGTTTGTTGTGTTTTGTATATAAATTTGGCAATAACAAATTTACAATATTGTTTGACTGGTAACCACCCAAGGCTTTCAACTAAGTTACAGTGGTGAACATTATTAGGTACTAAAAGTGCAGATCTACCTATTTTATTTAATAACACAGATTTGCACCTCACAACACTAATGGGTGTGTTGTCCTCTACAGTGGAGGCATAATGCAATATGGGCAACAGACACTGATTTGCGATTGCCAAACGTGTGTCATCAGTGAGAAAGCTACGTAGCCTACATAATAAGGCACTTTTAGGATGTATTTTGGCTGTAATGCCTGTATGTGTGAGGCATAATTTAGTGTAGGATCTAAGACAACCCCAAATATTTTATATTATTAACATTTTTGTGAACTGTGCCATCCAATGACCCAATTCGCAGACTGTTAGCAATTTCTTTCAGCTTAGCGGAACTGCCAAATAACATGGTTTTGGTGTTTTGTTTGTTCAACACCAAATTATTATGTATCAACCATTCTTGCATGGAACTGAGTTCCTTTGTCAGTGTTATATTAAGCCCAAACAATGATGCCCCCTGACAATAAACAACAGCATCATCTGCATACATGATAAGGTGTGCATTATTAATAACTGTTGCGACAGAATCAAAAAATAAAGAAAATAAAATGTGTCCCAATATGGAGCCTTGTGGGACTCCACACTTGACTGGTGCTTTCTCAGATACATAACCTCCAAACTTTACCATCTGAAACCTTTTTGAAAGATAATTGGTTACCCTTCCTAATACTGGAGTCCCCACCCCAATAGACTCTAATTTCTCTATTAAAAGGGAATGATATACTAAGTCAAATGCCTTGGTCAAGTCCACGAACGGGCCCCAGTCAGGCAGCTACTCTCCATGCCCCAGGGACTGCCTGGGTGAACCTCCTCGGGACCAAGGCACTCTCTGTCCCCCCCCTCCCCTTTTTGAATCCATGTTGACATTGTGATAACAAGCCATATGTCTCCACCTACTTAATTAACTGATCTAATACAATTTTTTCTTGTATTTTGGACAGAGCTGATAAAATTAAAATTGGTCTATAATTAGTAAATTCACAAGTTGCACCTGTTTTATCATGAATGAATGCTTCCATAGATCACACAGCAGGAGCAGCCTGACAAAAATTCATAGGCTCCCCTCACAAGCAACACACAGCAGGAACAACCTGACGAAAATTCATAGGCTCCCCTCACAAGCAACACACAGCAGGAGCAGCCTGACGAAAATTCATAGGCTCCCCTCACAAGCAACACACAGCAGGAGCAGCCTGATGAAAATTCATAGGCTCCCCTCACAAGCAACACACAGCAAAAGCAGCCTGACAAAAATTCATAGGCTCTCCTTACAAGCAACACATAGCAGGAGCAACCTGACGAAAATTCACAGGTACAGCAGAAAGGCCCTCACTAGTTCCAGCTGCATCTGTATTAGTGTGCAAAAGAGTAATGTGGACATTACCCGACTCCTTCAGGATCTGGACTTTCACTTTTTGTGTTGATAGAGATGTTCTGATAGTTTAATTACTGTTTTACTGCCCTGCGTTCTCTAATGCCTGCCTAGTGAATATAACTTGCACTTTAAGTGCTACTGCCATTTTGCCGAGCAATGGGTGCAGATCTGCAGAGTACTTTAAGGCTACAGCAACTCATTATTGTATTGCAACTATTAATTTCTTACCACTGTTGCTGGAGCTTTAGCCTTATTTCTTAATTCAAATAAGGACTGCTTTGCTTCGCTGACCATCTGTGCTCCTCCTGAGTGCCGTTCATGCACAGTGCTCGCTATCCCTCCCCTACTACCTTCTCCCTTTCCCACTTCGGTGGTCTTTGTTCCAATCTCGCCCCCTATGCTAATCTTTCTCCTATCCTGCATTTTGCAGCTCCCCTGCTAGAAGCTCCCACTCACTCACCGGGCCCCACTCAGCAACCCTTCACCAAATCCACTAACTTTGGTGGCCCTAAGATTACCTTCCTTAATATCCGGAATCTCCTACCCAAACTTGACCAACTGCAAGTATGGGTTCAACGGTATAAGCCTGATGTTTACCCAAATTGGATATAATAAGAACTCAAGTTGAAACATTTAAACCAGATGTATTAGCTTTAACAGAAACTTGGCTCTCATCTAAAATCAAAGATGTTGATGTATCCATAGAGAATTATAATGTTTTTAGGCAGGATAGACAAAAGGGGGGGTATGTTGTATTTAAATAACATATATAACGGTCAATTGAAACTTGATAAAACATTTCCAGATCAATTGGACTTGTTAATTGTACAAATACAAGGAAATAGAGGTCTCTTATTAAATATTATGGTCTGTTATAGACCCCTATCTGCTAAAAGTTTTGCATTACAAACTTTGTGTGAACATATTGCTCCCTTTATAAATTTTGAGACAGTATTACTTGGAGATTTTAATTGGAATATGTTAATTAACGATTCTAAATCAGTTTGCAGCTCTTAATTTGCAGCAATTGATTAATACACCTACTCAACTGCATAAATCAAATAATGAAAAACATACTTTATCGGATTTAATATTTACAAATAGACCTGAAAGATATATATCAGCAGTTCATGAAAATGATGTGAGTGATCACTGTTACATTTCTTGTATTAGGGACACTCAGATGGAGAAACAATCACAATTTATTTATGTAAGGATGTTTAATCATTCTAATGAATAGGCATACTTAAATGATGTGGCAAAAATTCAATGGAATTTAACGTATACTTGCCCAGATGTACACACAGCATGGCTTTTCTTTAAATGGTCTCTTGTGAAAGTTATAAATAAACATACCCCACTTAAATTAAAAAACATAAAAGAAAAAGAGTTCCTTGGATAACACAAGAATTGAAGGATTTAATAAAAAAATTATGACATATAGCTAAAACTACTAAGGAAATTAAAGATATCTTGGCATTTAAGGTCGTTAGAAATAATTGTACTAAAAATATTAGGAAACAAAAAAGGAAATATTATGCAGATTCTTTCTCCTTATCAGAAAAAAATCCATGTGCACTATGGAAAGGCATAAATTTGATGAAGGGAAGTCAAGGTTCAGTTAACTTGCCAACATCTTTGTCATTTGAAGGAAAAACGTTTGTGACGGATGTTGACAAGATGAATGTATTGAATTCCTTTTTTGTCTCTGCTGGTGATACATTTAATAAAATGCATCCAGACTTGCCACTACCTGTTCTGAATATTGATTTTGGTAGCGGACTTAAACGACCTGTGTTTTCATTTAGTCCAATTCAATTATATGATAAAAAAACAGTTACAGACTTTAAATATTAGGAAAGTTCCTGGATGTGATGAGATCCCGCCCTTTTTTTTCTGAAATTGGCAGCTGAATTATTAGCACCTCATCTTACATATATTTTTAATTTTTCTTTGGATAGTTGTGAATTACCAATTGATCTGAAAACAGCTTTTGTTACTCCAGTATTTAAAGGGGGTGACCTATTAAACCCAGGATCTTATAGACCAATTTCAGTATTACCAATATGTGCAAAAATATTTGAAAAAATTGTGAGTATTCAATTAACTAATTATCTTATTAAGTAAAATATAATAACACATTTATAATCAGGATTTAGTAAGGGGCATAATACTACATATACAATTTTAAAAGTAGCTGATGACCTGTTGAATGCTTTCAACAAAAACCAGGAAGTACCATCATTATTTCTGGATTTGTGGAAGGCATTCGACACAGTTCATCATATTATATTACTTAATCAGTTAAAAAATGTTGGATTAGGTATTCTAGCTTTAGGCTGGTTTCATAGCTATTTGATTGGGAGATTACAATCTGTTAAAATAGGAGGTATGTGTTCAACATCAGCTACCCTATTAAATGGGGTACCTCAAGGGTCTGTGCTTGGCCCCCTCCTTTTTCTATTATATATAAATGATTTACCAAATTATTGTTCACCTAAAACTTGTATACAACTTTATGCGGATTATACAATTTTGTACACCATGAGTGATGATATGGATATGGCAATGGTTGTTTTGCAACAAGATTTTAATAAAATAAAGAGGGAACTTGTTAATTTGAGATTGCTTCTGAATGAGAAAAAAACACAGTGGATGATGTTTGGTAGAAAAGATTTTAAAGATTCAACTATAAGGGAGCTTAGATCTTTATCAGCAATTGACATAGAAAGAGTAAACTCTTATAAATATTTAGGAGTTATACTAGATAAAAATGTGACCGTTGAATTGCATATAATGTCTATGTCACTGAGACTGAAGAGAGTTCTGAGTTTCTTTTATAGGATAGAACTTCTTTAGTTTAAAGATTCGAAATTATTGGTTTCTGCCTTATTTTTACCAATATTAGATTATGGTGATATAATTTACAAAATGCAAAAAAATCATTGCCGTGTTCCTTGGATGTTCTCTTTAATAGTGCGTTGAGATTTATAACAAATCTTCCTTTTAGAACTCATTGTTGTGTGCTATATCAAAATTCGGGTCTTCTTTCATTATTTGATAGGAAAGATTATCATTGGAATTTACTTGTGTATAAGTTTGTACAACGGTCATTGCCTATTTTTTTGTTAAATATATTGCAAGTAAGAATACAGAGTCAATATAATTTAAGATCTTCTGTCCGGAAAGGTTTTATTAGATCTAGAACCAGAACAAAATTTGGTGATAGAACAATTTCAAATTTAGTGCCTAAAACTTGGGAACTAAAATCCAAAAGGTGGAAATGCACAGTATTGTTACCATTTAATAATTTTAAATCTTTTTTAATGACTTTATATAGCAAACACTGTAATTGTTATAGATAAATTATTGATATTTGGGTTTGTGTATAACTAAAATTAATCAATATTATATTGAAACTGAAATTATGTATGTATGTCTGTTTATGTGATGTTATGTTAAATGTGGATTTAATTGCAAAAGAGATAATTTAATCTCAATTTGAAATCCAATAAAGTTTGAAAGTTTGATGTCCTTGCTATTGCTGAAATCTGGCTCACCCCAAAAACTCCAGACACTGTTGTAGCCCTGAGTGGTTACACCCTCTTTAGATCAGACAAGATTGCAAAAAAAGGGGGTGAAGGTGCTATTTACGTATCTGACACACTTCAAGGGCATGCCCTTCCGCCACTGTCCAATGGGAATCATGCTCAGGCCCTTGCGGTTAAATTAACCCTGGGAAGCCAAGGGAAATCATTCTATAGTCTCTCTATCTACATTCCCCCTAGAGACACAGCCGCCGGGTTTGACTCAGTACTTGACTACGTTACGAAGCTGCCCAAGTGCTCAGAGGTTATTGCATTAGGGGATTTTAATGTCAACTGGCTTGCCCCTGAGGCAGGTCCCTATAAGGATGCTGCTGCTGCTGTGACTGACCTTTCTCAAATGGTTCCAACCCCAACTAGGTTCAGCTATAGAAGAGGGTCCCACACCCTACTCAGCCTCATTCTCACCAATTGGCCTGACAGGATCCTGGATACAACAGTGTTGTCTGACTCCCTTAGCCAACACTCCATAATCTCTTGCCGCTAGTCGAATCAGCACCCAAAACCCTCCATTAGGATGACCTACCAATGCACCCTGAGACATGGGCAGCTCATACAGCTTCAAGATCAGCCTCTGCTACTGTGACTGGTCCTCCATTGACACTGCCTCCAGTGTGGACCTTGCTCTGGGGCATTTCATCTCCCTCTTTAATAAAGCCTGCGATCTCTTTGCGCCCCCCTCAAAAAATGTAAAAGCAAAAGGGCTAGTAATCCCTGGGTCACCCCATCTCTCCTTGAACAAACAGCCACATGGTTACCACCTCTGGCATGTGGCTCGCACCACCAAAAGTGCTAGGGACATTAAACGCTACAGGGAAGCCAGGAATGCATGCACAGTGCAGTACATTTGGCTAAAATCAACCATTTCAATGACCAGTTCTCCTACTCCTGGGGCAATGGCAAACAGTTTTGAGAGAACATAAAAAATCTCACTGGCAAACCCAGCAAATCCCCCCCCAATACTCCATTTTAACGGTGCTAACATTCAGCATCCTAAAGAAATCGCAGACATCTTCAACACTGCGTTCACGGATCTGAGTGACATACTTCTCCCTAACTTCTTCACTGACCCTCCCTATCACAACAATGCTCTTAACCTGGAGCCACCACTCATTAGCCCCCCTTTCTATTTCAAGGCTGTAACCACCAGGATCACTAAAAAATATCTGCTAAAGGCACTCACCAACTCAAGATTCAGTAGTGACACACTCTCATCTTAAATTGCTGCCTCACCTTAGACGCAGTCCTGCCTCCTCTCACCACAGTCCACAATCTATCCCTTAGACTTGGCCAGTTCCCCTCAGTTTGGAAAGTGACAGTGGTAACACCTGTTCACAAGAGCGGCAACAGGGCCTTACACTCAAATTACCATCCCACCTCCATTCTGCCCCCACTTTCCAAAGCTCTTGAGCGAATAGGTGTGAATCAATTGACTGAATATCCGGCAACCTATAATATCCAATGTGCCCAACAGCATGGCCTCTGTAAGGGGCACAGCACCTCCACTACCCTTCTAAAATACACCAACTTTATTCACAAGGCCTTAGATCATGGTCAGCTGGTGGGGCCAATTTATACAGACCTCACAAAAGTGTTCAATATGGTGAACTCCTCTCTATTATTCAAGGCCCATCCCACCCTTGGTCGCTCTCAAGAAGTCACAGGTTGGTTCAAAAGCTACCCTGGTGGCAGAACCCAAAGGGTAAAAATTTACGACATACTCCTGTGTAGTCACCCTGTTACCTCTGGCATTCCCCAAGGCTCAATCCTTGGCTATCTCCTTTTCAGCCTCTTTCTTAACTCTTTACCAAGAGCCTGTTCCACCAACCTACTCCTGTATGCAGAAGATGCTGTGCTCTTTACCTCCCAGCCAAATCCCCTTCCCTGCACCTATAGTCTACAACAGAGTTATTCTGTGGTTGAAGCCTGGTTCACCAAACATAAACTTGTCCTGAACTATAAGAAAACTAAAGTGATGTTTTTCGCCAGCCCACACAACAAGTACAAAAAGTCCCAATTACTCATCTCGAACAATTTCTGTTCTCCCCTTGAACAAGTCTACAGCTTTAAATATCTTGATATTACCCTTGACAGCCATCTTTCCTATCAAGAACATATCAATGCCATATCCAAAAATGTCTGCATCAGGCTTGGAATTCTTTATAGGCACAGGCATTGCCTGACCCTAGAGGTGCTCTGGTTAGCCGTCATGAGCTCTATCCTTTCTATTATTGACTTTGGGTTTGTTATCTATGGTGCCACCTCCAACTCCTCTCTTAGGTGACTAAATGTAGCCCTTAATAAGGCATGCTGCCTTGTCACTGGTGTCCACCGCTACACACACACCTGTGACCTCTATACTGCAGTGAAATGAAAATTATGTACCTACCGTAATTCTTGATCTTTCAGTGTATCTTCACCATTCGTCACAGTTGGGCATGTGGCCGTAGGTCATGACCCCGTGGGAGCCCTCTTTTTTTTTCTTTGTTGGGCAGAGTCGACACACCATCGAGGCTGACGCACTGCATGGCACTCATGAGTTGCCCATTAGGTGTCGACCCTACCCTCCCACCAGTTCTGAGTCACCGTAGAGTGAAAATAGGGAGGATGGGACAAGGCAGTCCAAGGGACAGATAAAAGGAAAAGATATACAAAACAAAAGGAGGAATAACGGCTGAGAGGACAGAAAAGGAGGAAAGGAATCTAAGGGATTGGGAGGGGCCCCAATCTCTGGAAAAGAAGGAGAATAAAGGAAGGACAAACATCTTTCTTGGAAGGGGGCAGGACAATGCCAACTGACCCTGCAACCTGGACCTCCTAATTAAGACTGAAGAAGTTCTGACCTTCTGTCCTAGGGAGAGGAGGAAAAAAGAAAACCTGGCAAGGCAAGCAAGGTTAACGACAGAATAACAGCTCCAGGCACAGCATGATTATTCCCCAAGGGATTAGTCTCAAAACACAACTAAGAAGTCCAGAAGCCAAGGCACGTCCCCCCCATCCAAAGAAAACATGGGTGGAGGAACTTCAAAAGAAAAGCCTCCCCCAAAATAATTCAAAATTGAATGAAATCCGAAGGACAAAGGAGAAGGGGGAAAAAGAGGGGGCTCTAAGTGCAGCGCCCAATCCCTAAGAAGGGGTGGGGAAGCCGCAAAGTGATAAGGCTAAAAGATCCTCCATCCCCCCCCAGCTGCCAAGCTGTAGAATTTGGTTCTTCTGTTTGTCTCCAAGGTTCCCCCACTCCTAACCAAAGGGAAGGAGGGAGGGGAAGGAGAGGCACACAGAGAGAGGGGGAACCAGAGACTGAGGCACCAGGGGGATGGAGGGTGGGATTTTCTGATGAATGAATGGTGAAGAGACGCAGAAAGATCAATAATTACGTTAGGTACATAATTTTCATATCTTATCTGTGTCAATCTTCACTATTCATTCTATTTATTTATTTATTTTATTTAGTTTTTGTTGACCGGGTAAGTGCACTAGACAAATCCTGCCTATTTTCAGGCACGACCCGGGGGAGGGGGATACAGATGAATGCCAACTGACCTTGAACCAGATTAAGCTGTTGGTAGTAATTTTAGTGAATAAGGGAAATCTGGCCAGGACGCTGGGGAAATTCCCCTACTCTGCTTCCTGTGAGCAGGGGGGACCCATTTTCCTGTGGGACCAAGATGGCTGCCTCTGGACTTGCTGTGGAGGACATGGAGAGTGGATGTGATTTTGGAGCTCCTGAGCTCGTGAAAGAGCTTTCTATTACTGGAAGAGAAAGTGAGTCTGTATTAAACCGGGACCAAGTTTTGGATTTGGAATCAACTATTTCATTGCAGAATAACAATTACAAAGTGAGCTGGATAAAAAGAAAGCACAGTTATTAAACTTGATAAACCTGGCAGAACAGGATTTCCAGACCTGCAGACAGAAATTGGAAGCTGAACGCAACAAAAGAAAACATTCTGCAGCTAGCCCTACTCAAGATACAAGTAAGAGACTGTCTTCTTCTTTATTCAAAGAAAACCAGCATATTGATAATGAGCTAACCACTATGTCAGTGTTCATAGCAGAAAAAGTTTGTATATTACCGGATTGATCCCTGGAGCAGCTTTACAACAGGCAGGATGGCTTTGGGAGGGAGGCCGCTGGATTCCAGATCCATAAATCCCTGTGCCTGGTTTCCCTGCTTTAAATGATCTGTCCGGGTCTAGTGCTGAGGTGGCTGAGTTGGTTCCTTCTGTTCGGGATCCTCCTGTCAGCGAGTTACATCTGCCTAAATCCTCTGCGACTGCGCGTCTTCAAGGGCAAGCAGGTGAGTCGGGCATTCAGCGTGTTGATGTGGATCGAGTCTTACAACATAGTAATTCAGTTCCTTTTTGCTCTGAAATGGATTTACAACCTATCGATTCACCTTTTGGAAGTGTGCACAGTGAAGGTGAGCCAACTATGGAAAAGATTACTGATAAGAATCAAGTAAATGTGGGTCCTTTTACTAGAACTGATTCTGGGCCTAAAACTTATGCAGACTTGTTTCATAAGCCAGCAGAAGCGGCTAAACGCCATTTTTTGGTCAGACGTCATTATACGGGTAAAGCCCCAGTGGTTTCAGACAGGAGCTGGGTCAGGAAAACTCTATTAGTGGATTCTTTAGGATTTTCACCTTCTGAAGTATATGCCTTTATCCATCCCCCTGGTGAACATTCTTATGATATTAGCTTTGTAACTATAAAATCGCTGGATAAATTTTGGAGGAAGTATTACGAAGTTAAGGACATTGAGGTTTGGAGAGATTTTTTGGCTATAATGATTACTAAGCCGACTATTAAAACTGTGACTGTCTTTTTTCGTAATGAGGGCATAAATGTGGCTAACATTATATTTTGGTTGGAAAAAAGATGTTCGGTGTATGATCATCCAAGACCAATAACAGATGACAATGGGTTTTGGACTGGGGGGTGGACAATAAGGGTGCAGTTACACCAGACTGAGGAGGGCATACAACACCTACCAAGTTCATTTTTGGGGGGCCGAGACAGGGGAATAGTTTTTTATGCAGGTCAGCCTAAGAGCTGTTACAGATGTGGGTCTTTACAGCATTTGAATACTGCATGTGACCAAGTGAAATGCTTTCAGTGTGGGATGTTGGGTCACACTGTGGCCCACTGTGTTGCACCTTCTGTTTGTCATTGTGTGGGGATCAAGGCCACTCTTACACTGATTGCCCTTGGGCTACACATAATTCTGATTCTTCATCTGACCAAGAGTATTTTTTGCATCAGGCCAGGAAATCCTTTCCTTCTCAAGAATTTGAATTTGGAAGCTTAGATTAAAAGTAGAAGATGAAGTAGAGGTAGGGGAGGGGGTACAAGAAGTGAGAGAATTAGTTTAAGGCCTTTAGGGGTTGGGACCTCAGTAGAGGTTAATAATACTGAACTGAAAGCTTTGGAGGTTTCTCTCCCTCCCCAAAACATGATTGATACCAGTGAAAAAGAAACCCCCTTTGTGACTCCACTTGGTTCCTGGTAAGAGAGAATAGAGGACGTCTACCCTCTTCCTCTTCAGGTGTACAAAACCAAGAACTCCTTCCAGTATCTCATGTAGAGAATCTGACCCAGGATTCTGATGCACAGGAACAAGAAAAGTCATTTTTACCATCTCAATTGGTGCCCTTATCTCCTTTACCTTTAACCAATAGATTTAACCTGTTCTCTACGTGGGGAAACCAAATGGAACAAGAAAATCCCTTGGTAGTTACTGAAGGTAGTCAGGAAAGTGCGGATGCTCAGTCATCATGTGCGCCACTTC
Source organism: Neoceratodus forsteri (assembly GCA_016271365.2). Classification (NCBI taxonomy): domain Eukaryota; kingdom Metazoa; phylum Chordata; order Ceratodontiformes; family Ceratodontidae; genus Neoceratodus; species Neoceratodus forsteri. The sequence goes on along the minus strand of CM028132.1, from coordinate 875,926,374 downwards.
CCCCGAGGAAAGTACAAGGTTTAGAAACAAACAAAAAACATATTACAAGATCTAGTGGGAAAATTATGAAACTTCCTCCCTGAACTATCTTCGATACGCATTGCAAGTTTAAATGTAAATAGTATAAAATCTTCAGTTAAACGTCTTACAACCTTTGGCGTTTTATCCCTGTTGAAATGTGATGTTTATCTATTACAGGATATGAGATTGCATAGTTTGAGTGAGGTAGCACAAGCAACAAAAGACTGGCCTTGGGGCTTCTCCTATTGGTCAATGGGAGAGGACACTTGCAGTGGGATTGGGATTTGCTTTTCAACCTCAGATGTTCAGGTTTTAAGATCAATAGATGTCGATCCAGGGAGACTTTTTTCGTTAGATGTGGTTCTTCATGGTTTACAGTGTCTGTTGATCTCCTTTTATGGTCCTCAGACGAAGGCACTTAGAGTAGCGTTGTTGAAAAAAATACAACCGTATTTGTACACAAGTTGTCAGATTTTCTTTTGTGGGGATTTCAATATAAATTTACATCAAAGAACAGAATCCGGAAAACAATTCTGTGATAAAGTTTTTTTTAAAAAAACAGTTCTTACCCAAGCAAATTTGGTAGACGCACATGTTCAAAATGGTTTAAAAGCAAGACCTACATTTTCAAAAGGCCTTTTAAATTCTAGGATTGATTTTATCTTTATACATAAATCTCTAGTGATTCATAAAGTAATGAATACACCAATGGAAATTTCTGATCATTCTCTAATAGGAATTGGCATTGAAAATCCCCCCAGATGAAAAAGAGGTCCTGGGGTATGGCGGCTTAACTCTTCTTTGTTAATATTACCAGATACTGATAGTGATCTAAAAATTATTATACAGGACAAACTTACAACAATTGATTTATATGACAACATTGCAGAATGGTGGGAAGAGTTTAAATGTTGTTTGGTTGGATATCTTCAAGTTTTAGGTAAAAAACAAGTTAAAACCAAATTGGAGGAATATAATACACATAGACACTTATTGTGTTCTTTAATATCTCGACAAGAAAAAGGTGAAGGTGGTCTGACTGAGGAGATTGCAAAAACTAAATGTTTAATGAGTGAATATCAGTACGATAGAATTTCTTCTTTAAATAAAGAGCAGACATTTGGAACACAGGGGAAAATGACATTTGTTAATCCCTTTATTGCATGTAAAGACCGTATGGGGAAACGTGTATTTGAATATTTAGATACCTCTTCTGGAGTAAAAGTTTATGACAATATTAATATAATGAATATCCTTGATGATTATACTAAACATAAATTTGGAGAACAAACTGAGGATCTAGAGTTTTTACCACACTTATTTAGTGCAGCAAACCTTCCACAGCTTTCATCAAGCTGGCAAAAGGTATTAGTTGGGGAAACTTACTTTGGTAGAATTAGAAAATGTTATATTATCGTTAAATAAAAATATATCTCCTGGGTCAGATGGGTTGCCAAGCGAAATTTACAAAACTTTATGGAGATTAATGCCCACTATGTTATTGTCTCTGTATATTTTTTTTTTGGTGGAGAATTATTTGTCATTACAGATGTATGAAGGATTATTGTTTTTTCTGTATAAATCTGGTGACCGTGGCAATACTGAAAACTGGCGGCCTCTCACATTATTAAATGTAGATTTTAAAATCTTTTCAAAGCTATTAGGCAATAGGCTATCTTTAATTATGTCAAATGTAATTTGTCAAGAGCAATATTGTTCAGTACTTGGAAGATGCATCACAGATGCATTATTGCTGATTAGAGAACTTTTTGATATACAAAATGAAAATAAGAAAGGTGATCAAAACATAGGCTATTTAGTTAGTTTGGATCAGGCTAAAGCCTTTGATGAGGTTTCCCACACATACTTATGGGAATGTTTAACTGCTTATGGGCTACCTGAAACTTTTGTTCAGTGGATTAAACTATGTTATGTTCTTGCTAATGTAAAACCATATGATAATTGGTGGATAGGGTCTAGGCATCAGATTTTGAAAGGGGTACATCGGGGTGCCCACTTAGCCCCGTTTTATATGTACTTTCATTGGACCCTTTATTAATACTATTGAGTAGGTCTCCTAGAATTAAAGAAATACAGGGGGATTTTGGTGCTTTTCCTAAATTATTGGCTTATGCAGATGATCTCTGCTTATTTTTTAAAAGATGGTAAATCTATAGTAGCAGCTTGTGATTTGATAACTGGGGTAGGGAAGATAATGGGGGCACAAATAAATTTAAGTAAAACTCACTGTTTAAGCATAGGTGGGTTCCCCGTAGACTATGAAGTAGTGGGTGGTTTACCTGTAGATAGGGTTCCTTGTCAGATTTTAGGAATTTATTTTGGGGGTACTAACATGGCAGAATATAACTGAAAACAAGCTTTGGTTAGAGGGAATAAATTAGTGGTAAGCTGGAATAAATAGAAAATGTCTAAATTGAAAAGGGTTTATTTAATCAAAACTTTTTTGTTTCCATTTTTTTTGTTCTTAAGTTATGTTTTTCTATTGCCGAGAACTTTGGAAACTAAGTTGATGGGTTTTTTTTTTTGTAGCTTTTTGGGTAGCCGCTTAAATCCGATTAGACGGAATGTTCTATATTAAACAATGAAAAAAGGAGATGTAAAAATGGTTAATCCAGTTTTATTTTTCTTTACAGTTTCTTTATATAGTAATGTGGTACCATTAATTAAACGAGAGACTAATTGCTGGAGTGGCCTAATAAATAGGCATGTGTCAGGAGTTTTGTCCGAGTGGCGCTCTGGTTCTTTTTTGCATAAAAACAAAAGATGCCCGAGACTGGCATTTAAATGGGAAACAGTATTTGACAAAATTAAAACGTGGCAGCTAGATTGGACGTTTGTGAAAACAGTTACAAGGAAAGCTTTATATTTAGATGTACTTCAGAGATGTTTTGGTGAATCACCCTTTTTGAATTTCACGGTGGTTCATTAGCAAGATATTTCAGACTACATTACAGATGTTAGAATACCTAAGCATATCTGGGATACTGTATGGTTGGGTATTCACAACAGGGTGAATGTTCAAAGCAATCAAAAGCATAAAAGTCTTCAGGAAAGATACTGTCCAAGGGAGGGCTGTATGAAGGTATTGGAAACTATGTTACATCTTTTATTTTTTTTGCCCTTACGCAGTGAAATTTTGGGATGTGGTAAAAAACAGGTGGAAAAATAAGATTCTAGTTCCTCCGACTACAGAGTTACTTTTTTATGGTATTACTAACATATCTATGGCTAAAGATAGTCTTAGTACATTAAGGATAATAAATGGCCATTTTCTGTAATGGTTATGGATTAGTAGATGTAGATTATTATTACAGCAACACTGGATCTCTCCTGAAGAATTATTCTATATGGTATTTTTTGATTTACACCGTTTACAACATATAGAAGCTTTGCATTTCAGTTCTATTAATTGGATTAAATTATGGAGTGGGTATGATTTTCTTTGAAAGCTGTTTAGAATTTAGGTATGAATAAAGTAGATTACCAATACAGTATTTTTGTTTTGGCATGGAGTAAGGGGGATATTTAAGTTGTTTATATTGTTTAAAATGTTTTCCTTCTGTTTGAGGCTTTGGTATGAATTAATATTGATTTGTATACATTTGTTATAATTTGTTAAAAAAAGTTTTGATTATTGTATGAATTAATACTTATTTATGTTTTGTATCTATTGATTGGTATATATGTTTTGTTATGAATTTGTTTTGATTTTAATAAAAAAATTCCCCTACTCTTTTCGATAAGTGCCATGTGATTTTTAACATCCACCTGAACTACCACCAATCCAGGCAGATGGGACCTCGGTTTAACATCTCATCCGAAAGACAGCACCTCAGAAGTACAGTACCCCTCTCATGCCGCACTACAGCGTCAGTACTGGAATATTAACCCAAGTGCCAGATGTGGGAACTGAACCCACAGCCCTCTGATCTCCTGGCCTCAGAGGCAAGTGTGCTACCTACTAAGCCACTGACACTGACACTGTGACTTCATCACAGTTGGGTGAGTACCAAACCCCACAAAGGGTCCCGAGACCCTAAAGGACTAAGTCCCTTAGCTCCCAGTGGGGAAGAAAACCCAGAGGGAGAACCCCTATGGGCCTGGCAAGGCCTGAGACTGGGGAGAGTGAGGCAGGGACCCCTGGAGGGGGCAGGAGGTTGCTCCGACAGATGCCGCCTCACTCTATGGGAGAAAAGGTGGGTTCTCTGGTAGGTGGAGGAAATCACCCTATGTCGGGCCAAGGGTGACAATGGGGAAAGATGCAGCCATGCTGTCCGCCTAGTGCAGATCGCTATCCCTATGACCCTGGAAGCTACCTCGTTGGCGTCATAAGATGCCCTCGCTTGGTGCCTTGTTAGCTCCAGGCCATGTGCACAGAGTTCAATGGCTTGTCTGGTTACCTCTGAATCAGGCAAGGAGGCTAGGAATTGACCCAGCCTGGACCACAAGAACCTATTATAGGAAGCATAGTGGACCTGATGAGCAGAAATCGACAACAACAACCATGCCGAGTAAAAGGTCCTCCTCTCCCCAAAGTAAAACTCCATGGAATCTTGATCTGCGGGCTGGTCACAGTGGTGGGCGCGAAGCCCTTCAGGACTGTCCAGCTGCATCAGTCCTAACTGAGGATGAGGCATATGACCTGGAGACTCAGGGGGGCACAATACATCTGGCTCAGATCCCTAGGGGCTAGGACTCTGGAAAAGGGTCATTGCCAGAACCGCAATGACACCTCCTGGAAAGGAGAAGGCCAGGCAGGCACCACAAGGGTGGCCGCACTGAAGTCACCTAAAAAGGCATGCATCAGTTGCTCCAGATTGTGCTGAGGAGTGGGTGGGGTGATACACAGGTCTTCCATCATCCTCACGAGGAAGTGCTGATACTCGGCAAGATCAGCAGCAGGCGAGATGTGGACAGAAGGTTCCTCTCCCCCAGAAGAGGAGGATGAGGAAGCGGAAGACCTCGGAGATCCAGAGTTTGGCTGCTCAGGGGGAAGGTGGAACACCCACTCGTCCATGGCCCTGACATAAGTAGGGAAGTGAGCAGCTGCGCCCCTGAACTGTTCCCAAGAGAGAGGTCCCGTAGGACCACGAATGCCTGGGACAGTAGGAGATGGTGACAGAGGAATGGGGGCTAGATCCACAACAGAAGAGGAACGTCCTCTGCTCGGGCAAGAGAGCAGATCAGAAGCCTCCAAGGAGGAGGAGTTCCGGAGAGCTCAACAGCTGACAGCTGATCAACCATGCTGGAACTGCCTAGACCAGGGGTTCTCAAATGGTGAGGCCAGCCTCCCTTGGGAGGCCCCAACCTGTTCCAGGGGAGGCTCAAGCAAGTCTGAAAAAGTACTGTATTTAAATTTTGAGTTTTATATATTTTGTGTGAAGAGATGAAGCAAACTGAAAGAGGAAAATAATAGGTGAATTTTATGTATTTATTTACTAATAGGTGACAAGGGAAGGTGAATGAGCCAAAGCTCATTTCAGGAGGAAACAGAGAAAGTAATGTGACTCACAAGGCACTGCAAGAAGGGGTAACAATGGTTCAAGAATGAAATAGCGGAGCAAGTAGGCTGGCCTGTTGGGGTACAATAAGCTGAATAATAATATTTGTTTCTGTTATTTATTGTATTTCAGATAACACCTTTGAGCACATGAGCTCTTTTTCAAAGGTTCCATGTCAGTATAAGACAAAGAACTGAATGTGAGCCAAGTACTCAAAGGTGTTTCAATGTATTCATGGTGTACTGCGCAAAGTAAAGTATGTTAGTTTTCTTTGGGGAGGCCCAAGATTATTTCAGTTTTTAGGGGAGGCTCAAACTCTTTTCCGTGGATTTGGGGAGGCTCACTGTGACAAAGTCTGAGAACTATTGGCCTAGACCATGCCCTGAAGAATCCCCCCTGTGAGGTGACCAGGACTGTGTAAGCTCAAAAGGACAGTCCATTCCCTCCAAAGTCCAGGGCACTCTTGAGGAGAATGAGAATGAAGGGCGGGGGTCCACGCTGCGACTCCTTCCTGAACCCGGGTGGGTCCCAGAGAAGGACTGCCTCCTCAAACCCTCGCCCTTTGACCTCTCACAGTCCAAGAGAGCCCTCTGCCTTGAAAACACCAGCCTGGGCAGTTGGCAACCCTGGTCGGTCCCTGAGGAGACCACCCAGGGAGTAGCACCCTCCCCCTCCATGGGCGCCCTGGTCAGCCCTAAAGTTTAGCAATCCAGGCACACCACATGAGGGGGTATACCAACTGAGGGGGCAGAAAACCCTCCAAGTCTAGGCTGCAGGCCAATAGTGGCCTGGACCACTGCCTGCTGGTCAGCACCCCTGATCCCAGACTCGGGGGCTACTGCCCACTCCACAGAAGGAGGTTGGTTATGGTCAGCCAAAGTAGCTAACAAGGGGTTCACATGGGCTGCCAACTCCAAAGAGTCTGACAGCGGGTCCGAACCAGTCTCAGAGTCCACTTCTGAAGAGTTAGAGGCCGTAGTCTGGTGTCAGACCATACGCGGATGCCTGATCCTGTCCAGACCGAGGGAGGCACCAATCTGGGTATCCGCACCAGAGTCAGCAACGAACTCCCCGCGGCACCGTAAATGGCACCTGAGGAAGAGACGGCGCTGAGAGCAGCAGCAGAGCCAGAGTTGATGCCGGCCACGGCGCTGTTCCCCACCCCACAGTGCCGCAAACAGCATCTGGGTCAGGGATGGTGCTGATGGCAACACCGACAGCCCCCTTGATGCCAAGAGTGACAGCGACACCTTCCACAATGCCGTGACCCAGAGCTAGACACAGCACTGAGACCAGAAACAGTTGAAGACGGTGCCGTAGAACTTCCCACGGCACCATGAGCACTATCTGTGCCGCGAATGGCATCGACAGCATAGACAGTGCCAAGCAGCAGACCGGCACTGACCATGGCACCATCAGGGCCCACGGTGCCACGAACGATGCTGAGGTCCAAAATGGTACTGACAGATGGCATCGAGGTCAGTGATGACCCAGGTTTTCCAGCCCTGGGAAAGACACCGGGAGCCTACATCCTGAAAGGGCAATTGCTGGAGCGGTACCTCCCACCCACCCAGGGAACGTGGATTCCTGCATCGAGGAAGGGGCTTCTGCCATGACGAGGCTACAAGAGGTGGTAGCTTGGCAGAAGACACCAGGAGGAAAGAGTGCTGTCTGACTGGACTTTTCTACTGGGACTAAAGAAGCAGAACTCTTGTACTTGGACTTTTAATTTAGGGTAAAAAAACAAACTAACAAACAAAACAAAAAAAAATTAGTGTTTGAGTTAACTGAACTGAATGGTTATCTGAACAGTTATCTAGGTGTAAATCTCAGGTGATTGAAAGGGCTTGATAGCTGTGCAGTTTAAATTACTTGTAGAAAGATCTAGTAAGTAGTGGGAGTAGCTTAGCTAGAAGGAAGCTAAATTTAAAGACTGCCTTAGAAAGATTCTGTTAGTAGTTTGGCAGAAGACACCAGGAGGAAGGAGTGCTGTGTGACTGGACTTTTCTGCTGGGACTAAAGAAGTAGAACTCTTGTACTTGGATCTTTAATTTAGGGTAAAAAAAACAAATTAACAAACAAAACAAAAAAATTTGTGTGTTTGTCTGAGTTAACTGAACTGAGTGGTTATCTGAACAGTTATCTAGGTGTAAATCTCAGGTGATTGAAAGGGCTTGATAGCTGTGCAGTTTAAATTACTTGTAGAAAGATCTAGTAAGTAGGGGAAGTGGCTTAGCTAGAAGGAAGCTAAATTTAAAGACTGCCTTAGAAAGATTCTGTTAGTAGCTTGGCAGAAGACACCAGGAGGAAGGAGTGCTATGTGACTGGACTTCTCTACTGGGACTATATTGCCCTCCTTCCCTCCCCTCCACCTTCCCACCCAAAGCTAGTTCTACTTTTATAGGCACAGGATTTGACTGACAACAGAAACTTCCTGTCTGGGAGCAGGAAGTGAGTGATCACAGAGCCACCAAAGACCCACCATCCTAGTAGGGTAAGAGTAGCTCTCCGGCCCCTTCTAGCTGCTGGAGGTCTGCCTCTGAGTAAGTAAGGGGTCTACTGAGAAATATAGGATATTCTTGTCTCAGAACAGGACAATCAGGAGCTTAAAGGGCGCAGAGGCAGAAATTAAGTACAGAGAGAAGAGAAAGAAAAAAAAACAGAGGAAAGAGTAAGGATTCCAAACAGCAGTTAAGGGGCCAGAAATAAGACATGATGGGAGTGGTGCAGTGCAGTGGCTGTGGAGCAGCAGTCTTCCGGGAGATGTTCTGGAGGATGCAGTGTTGTCCTGTCTGCAGGCACCTCTCTGGGCTGAGGGGTGAGGTTGCTCATCTCCAGGCTGAGTTGGTCAGGATTTGTGGGACCCTTCTCTTCCATCCAGGGACCACCAGTGCCACTGCCATTGCCTCAGAAGTTGCCCAGAAAGAGGAGCGGTTGGACCACAGTGGGCTCAGGGAGGGTGAGGGTGGTGGAACAGAGGTACATCCCTCCAGTTGTACCTCTCCACAATTCCTATGCCATTCTGGCAAAGTGTGGTTCCTCTATGGAGGCACCTGCAGTGGAGACCAAGGAGGATGCTGGGAACCTATACAGAGGAGACCCACAGGAGGGTGGCATGGGACCCCACAGGGGAAGGAAACAACTCCTGGTGGGGGACTCCATTGTTAGGAAGGTAGAACAGGGGGAGGAAGGGGAGAGGGAGGTTAGGTGTCTGCCTGGTGTCATGGCTTGGAGGGACAGGGAGTGAATCCTCAGGATTGCTGGAGCAGCTGCACAGGGGAGGGAGCTGGATGTCATTGTCCACCTAGAGACAAATGACCTGGCTAAGAAAGGGATTAGAGCAGTGCAGGAAGAGTTTGTGGAATTGGGGAGGGGCCTTAGACAAGTAGCACGCACGGTAACCTTCTCAGAGGTGCTGCCCATCTATGGCATAGAAGAGGCTAGGGTGTTCCGCACCATGGGATTCAATCAGTGGTTGAAAAACTGGTGCACAGCTCAGGGATTTGGCTTCATTGGGGACTGAGGGTCCATCTGGAGTGATGCAAGCCTATACTGGCATGATGGGCTGCATCTGTCCAGGAGGAGAACCAGGATCCTAGGTGATAGGTTTAAATGCTTCATTGGCAAGCATTTAAACTAGCCAAGGGGGGGGGGAGGCTCTGGAAAGGAGTGGGGAAATCCTAGCCCCCCTCCAAAAAAAATCACGGTAGTAAATGCGGTAAACACCAACATAGAGGTGGCAATAGGGAGAAGGGCAGGGGTAAATGGGGAAAGTGACAAAGGCAAGAAGTACAGGGATGGGGCAAAAAGGAGTAAGGCCATCAGTAAATGGAGGATAATGAGTACCAATGCCCGTAGTCTGGGCAACAAGCTCCCTGAGCTGGTGGCCGTGATGGAAGAGGGATGCCTGGATATCGTAGCAGTCACAGAAACATGGTACACAGAGAATCATGACTGGGATATTAGCATACCAGGGTACATAACCTACAGGACAGACAGGCAGGGGAGAAGAGGGGGAGGAGTAGCTTTCTATGTGAAGGAAGGGATAAAAGCAGCTGAATAAAAGAGTAAACAGGGAGGAGAGGAGTCACTGTGGGTCACCTTGGAGACTGGAAAGGGCACTACAATCCGCACAGGGGTTGTGTACAGACCCCCATGTCAGAGGGAGGGAATGGACAAGGATATGACAGAAGGCATTCTTAGGATGGCAGAGAAAGGGGAGATACTGTTGATGGGAGACCTGAACATGCCAGATGTTAACTGGAGCACATTTGCTGCAGCCACATCCAACAGCAGGGCCATTCTTGATGCCCTACAGGTGGCAGGCCTCAGACAGCTAGTTTCGGAACCCACTCATGAGGGAGCAATCTTAGACCTCGTACTCTCAAATGGGGGCAGTGAGAGGATCTCAGATCTAGAAGTGGGTTGCCATCTGGGAACAAGTGACCATCAAACAGCATGGTTCACGTTAAACTCAGCTACAGAGTCAAGTCATACAAAAGTGAAGGTACTGGACTTCAGGAGGGCTGACTTTGGCAAGATGGGGGAGTGCCTCAGAAAAGTACTAGCAAACAGGATAGAAGGAGGGGTGGAGCAACAATGGGGAATCATCAAAACTGCCATCACAGTGGCAACAAGCCTTTGTGTGAAGCAAATAAATCAAAATGAAAGAAAAAGCCACTATGGTTCTCAAAAGAGGTGGCTGGGAAAGTCAGGGAGAAAAAGATAGCATTCAGGAAGTATAAGGAAACACAGAAGGAGCAGGACAGAGAGCTGTACCAGTTAAGGCAGAAGGAAGCAGGGAGGGAAGTCAGAATAGCAAAGGCCCAAACTGAGGAAAAGATAGCCAACTCGGTTAAGAAGGGGGTTAAAAGAGTGTAGAAAGACAAAGGAAGGGATAGTGAGGTTGAATAGAGTGAATGGTGGGTGGGCAGAGGGGGACAGTGAAAAAGCAGGGATACTGAACAAATATTTCTGCTCAGTATTCACAAAAGAGGAGGGGGAAGTGCCTAATCCGATTAACAGAAGCACTCTTGATAGGGTGGGTCGATCCCAGCCATTTCACAGAAAAAAGGGTTCTATAAGAACTCCTAAAACTGATGGTGGATAAAGCAATGGGGCCAGATGGAATTCACCCCAGAATTCTAAAAGAATTAAGGGGGATGTAGTGAAACCACTGACTACTCTTTTTAATAAATCATGGGAGGATGGTGTGGTACCCGAGGACTGGAGGAAGGCAGATGTGATTCCCCTTCATAAAAGTGGGACCAAGACAGAGGCAAGAAACTACAGACCTGTCAGTTTGACCTCTGTGGTAGGGAAAGTGATGGAGTCACTTCTGAAGGAAAAAATAGTTGAATACCTAGAGGCCAGTGGGGCACAGGACCCAAGGCAGCATGGGTTCACAGAGGGAAGGTCATGTCAGACGGATCTAATAGATTTCTATTATTATTATAGAAAGAGGGGTTAATAGTGGGGTACCGCAGGGTTCAGTACTGGGTCCAGTCCTTTTTAATGTCTTAATAAGTGACATTGCAGAGGGACTGGAAGGAAAAGTATGCCTCTTTGCAGATGACACAAAGATCTGCAACACGGTTGATACACAAGGAGGTGTGGAAAGGATGAGAAGGGACTTGGCAAAGTTGGAGGAATGGTCAGAAGTATGGCAGCTAGGATCCAGTGCAAAGTGCAAAATAATGCATCTGGGAAACAAGAACCGAGGGGAAGATTACACAGTGGGGGGAGGTAGTAACAACAACAAATAAGGAAAGGGACCTGGGGATAAAAATATCAGATGATCTTAAGGTTAGCAAGCAATGTGAGAAGGCAGTAGGGAGGGCTGGGGGTGTACTGGGATGCATAGGGAGAGGCATCACCAGCAGAAAACAGGAAGTTGTTATCCCTCTTTACAGGCAGTTGGTGAGACCCCATCTGGAGTACTGCGTCCAGTTCTGGAGACCCTATCTCCGCAAGGACATAGACAGGATAGAGGCAGTCCAGAAGAGGGCAACTAAAATGGTGTAGGGTCTGCAAGAGAAGCTGTACGAGGAGAGACTAAAGGAGCTTAATATGTATACCCTTGAGGAAAGAAGGGAGAGGGGGGACATGATAGAAACTTTTAAGTACCTCAGTGGAATCAACAAAGTCCAAGAGGGTAGCATCTTTCAGAAAAAGAGACATGCAAGAACAAGGGGATAAAATAATAAAGGAACAATCTTACCAGGCAGCGACGTCGGGTAGGGAGAGACAGAACCGACAGGTAGATAGGCATTAACAGACGAAAACTAGGCCCAAAGTGCGTAGTTTGCTTGAAGAGCTCTTCACGAGGTGCGACCTCTATGGCGGGAGATGAAGAACTGGTGGAAGGACGGGGTCTACGACACCTAACGGCCAAGCTGCAAGCACCACGCAGTGCGTCAGCCTCGAGGGCAGCACTGATGGTGCATCGACTCCGCCCATCCCAAAAAAAAAAAGAGAGCTCCTGCAGGGTCATGACCTCCGGTCACATACCCAACTGTGACAAATGGTGAAGACTGACACAGATATAATCTGGTTGAACCTTCATAGCAGTGTCTTTTACCAGACTTGCTTGCTAAAAAGATAAGTCTGGGGCTTGCCCCCCTTCGCTTTTACCGCTTCTTCATAGGACCACGAACCTACGCCATACCAGAAGCTCCTCCAATCCTATGTTCCTAGTCCCCTTCTGTTGTACAGCCCATGCCCAGTGAACATTTATCTACCAGGCTCCCAGCTGGTTAAACAACCTCCTACCTGACCTTCTGGCTGTCTCCAGGTTGGGACCCTTCAAAACCAAACTTAAACAGCATTCCCTGAAACAGAACTGTTGTGACTGCCCCCTCAAGTTACCTGACTCCCTCCTACCTATTCCAACACCTTCCCTCCACCATCTCCTCCTTTAGTCCTACCCCTTCTTTCCCCCCTACTCCCTTCCTCTTCCCGTCAACCCTCATCTTTTTCCCAGTTTTTGCCCCTCCCCTCTCACTCCTAATACTCCCCCTATGGTTCGGACTACCACATCCTGACTCTCCCTTACTGTACTGTGTCCCCCGCCTCTGACCCCTGCTTCTTTTCCTGGTCAGTCCTCTCCTGACCCACCCTTTCCCCTCTCCCTAGTTTTCTTCTCACGCTTCCTACCTCCTTGTCTACACCACTGAATTTTCCTCCTTTTCTTTCTTTGTCTCCTGCTTCTTGGTAAACTTCCCTTCCTTTTCTACGCTGTTCTCACTACTCAAACCCTCCTTCTGTCCCCTCTGCACCTTGGTCTCTTGATCATAGGACCTCTCCTGGACAATGCCTTTTTTAGGCTGCCCTAATTTCTTCTACACCCCCCTTACTGGTCCCCTCTTCCTCCCGTACCCTACTCCTGGTCTCTACCTATTTATCCAGATTAGGTCATACCTTGGCCGCTCATTCACTGTATGTAAAGTTTGGTACCAATGTAACTTCTGAATCTTTTGGAACCTGTATATTTTAACCTTTGCCATATAATTTATTTGTACCTTGGAGCACTTAGTTTTGTATTTTCTCTGTTCCCACATTGTACTCTGTAACAAATTCATGTTGTTTTACAGGACCCTGTTATTGTCCTTGTCTCCCTCTTGTTATGACGTGGAGCCTTTGTAAACGAGCCTCTGGCTCAAAGGTTCTAATTCCGAAATTTCAATAAATAAATAAATAAATCAAGGACTTCCCCCAAACAAAAATATTAAAAATCAAACTAACTGGGTATGCTATTTCTGTTGAGGCCAACTTCAGCAATTTGGGAGATAAACCATCAAATCCACAGGATCTGTCAGTTTTAGGTTGTTTCAAAAGGTTATATTCCTCTTGATATGTTACTGCCTTGACGTAAAATTTGCATCTGCCCATACATTCTTTCAAACTGGTCTTAGTCATATTTTTTCCAGGATCAGCCTTATAATCATCCAAATTAGTAAACATTCTATTAAACTCATTATCAGTTAGCAGTGGACCACTTAACTTTTTATCACCCTTATTCATGGTAACCTCTGAACTGGTCCTGGGATCGATTATACTGTTAATTGTTTTCCAGAATTTAGCACTGTTAGTCAATCCCTCTGTCTGTTGTGGCCTTAGATATTGGGCCTTAGCCTTTTTAACCTCGACCTTACTTACATTTGTTTCTCAAACACCTGTAATTTTGAAGATCCACAGGTGTTTGACTTTTCCTATATAACTTCCATGCCTTGTCCCTTTATTTCATTAATTTAAACAAAGATGATGTTAACCATTTGGACTCAGTATCTCTGACTTGTCTTTTAATAACAGGGGCATAAGAATCCAATACCTTTGTGAACTCTGATATAAAATAATCCAGTGCACAATTTATGTCTGGAATTATTTCAAGACAAGACCGGTCAATATTTTGTAAACTACTTCTGAAATTACAAGCATCAAACTCAGAAAAATTTCTAAATTCTGAAACCCTAGGTTTAGATGTTCTTCTGTATGAGTGTTTCCAGAGACAACATATTTGGTGGTGATCACTAAGTGAGTCTGAAATCAGGCTACATTTTAAAATACGGTTTACTTTGTGAGGAGCCAGTCGAGTACAGTATGCCTCTTTGTTTTTACATTCAATCTCATGGGCATGTTAATAAGCTGCTGTAAGCCAGTATGTGACAGAACATCAACCAGCCTGGGAATTTCATTACGAGAACAGTTTGAGTTGAAGTTCCCCAGCACAATGGTTTCACCCACAGCACTGAGGGACAACTCCGAAAACTCCTGTAAGCTTGCTGTACTCACTTTAGGGGGTATATATACACACAGCAGACAGTTAATTTTTAAATCTGGCCAATGGCAATCTGAATTGTCAGGGTTTCACAGTATTTGTTTGGGGGGGGATTTAACCATGATACACATCTCATTAACAGTATAACAATCCTTTATATAAAACATGACACCCCCCGCCCTACCATTCAACCTACCTTTCCTGTAAATATTAAACCCTGGGATATTTGTTTCATTATTAGTTAATGAAGCTTGCAACCACGTTTCACTAATTGCCAGAATATGTGCAGTTGCCCTTTGCCAATAGGCATGGCAACCCCCTAGTGTCTAATCTTATGTAATATGTATTTGCCTCTCTATATAATATGTATTTGCCTCTCTATATAATATGTATTTGAATGTTTATTGTCTTCTTTATACTGCCCCTATTTACTGAGCTATGTTTGAATTTGTACTGGTGAAATGTACAATCTTTTCTTTTACTTGAATTGCTACCATTGTATTCTTTTTTTTTCCCTGTAATCACTGCATAGTATTGCATTGTACTGTACTGTTCTGTATTGTACTGTACCGGTCTGTATCTCTCCTGGGTCGCACCTGAAAATAGGCAGATGTCTGTCTAGTGTACCCCACATAGTTAACAAAAGCTAAATAAAAAAAAATGATGCTGGTGATTTAAAGACACAGACAAGGGGGGACATTATAAAGTGAAAATGCAATACATTTTGGTAATAAAAGGTTAAAATGGACACAGCTGAACTATAATTCATACACAAATATAAAGTGCATCGCACTACCTCATAGGATTTGCAAGAAAGTGAGTTGTGCTCACAACAGAGGGAGGTGAACCTTACAATTATCTTTGGTTTGTAGCAGATATTCTGCAGGAGGAGGCTACTTCAAAATGAAAGGTGAAATAAGGAACTTAGAATTATCAGGAAAAGACAGTCTTTCAAGCAACAGAGGGAGGTGGATCTAGCTTTACTTTTGTTACAATTCTTAAGATATTCAGTGCAGGAAGAGTTTAAAGCACAGCTGACTTATTTTGGGGCTAACTGCTTTTAGAGCACAAACCACCAGGCTGTTTTGGGGCTGGGGAGGTTTACCTGTGTCTGACATGGATGTCTGGATTTTTCTCTGTTTGATTAGCACAGTATTTTCTCTGTCAAATTGTTGTGTAGGGCATCTTGCTGACAGGAAGGCACTCATCACAGCAGTGGGTCACAGCTTTTAGCTGATTGTTTTGTAAGGGCACAGTTTAGGCCCAACCCCTGCCCACCCCTCACCCCACCCACCCTGGAAATAGTTCCTTTATACCTGGGGTTCTGACATTATTTCCTCAAGAGTGCAAGTGCATATCACTGTCATATCCTCTCTAGCACACTGCACTGACAATATAAGCATACACATTGTATAATATATATATTTCTATATAACAAACCAATCACACAGACAAAAGAAAATAGATAAACATGTGGGGAGTAGTGAAATGTAATGGCTGTGGGGCAGCAGTCTTCCGGGAGTCTTTCTGGAGGCTGAGATGCTGCCCTATTTGCAGACAACTCTCTGCCCTAAGGGAGGAAGTTGTCTGTCTTCAGGCCACACTGGACAGTAGTAAGGGAACCTTCCCCCAGGCCACACTGGACAGTAGGAAGGGAACCTCCCCCATCCAGGGAGCACCAGAGCCACTATCACTACCTCAGAGGTTGCAAAGAAAGCACAGCAGTTGGACCACAGTGGGCTCAGAGAGGGTGAGGATGGTGGAACAGAGGCACACCCAGTCAGTTGTTCCACTCCCCAATCCATACACCATTCTGGGGGAACATAGCTCCCCTATGGATGCACCCACAGAGGAGACTAAGGAGGCTGAGGACAACTGTCACAAGGGAGGCCCACAGGAAGGAGGCAGAGGACACCACAGGGAAAGGAAGCAGCTCCTGGTGAGGGACTCAATTATTAAGGGGACAGAACTGGGGGGAGCAGGGAAAACTGAAGTAAGGTGCCTGCCTGGTGCCATGGCTTGGAGGGACAGGAAGCACATCCTCAGGATCACGAGAACAGCTGCACAGGAGTCTGAGCTGGACGTCCTTGTCCACCTAGGGACAAATAACTTGGCTCATCATGAGATTAGAGCAGTGCAGGAGGACTTTGTAGAGTTGGGGAGGGGCCTAAGACAAGTAGCACACACAGTATCCTTCTCAGAGGCGCTGCCTTTAAATGGCATGGGTAAGGCGAGGGTACTTTGCACCATGCAGTTTAATGAATGGTTGAAAAAATGGTGTGATGATGATGATGATGATGATAAAACTTTATTTTTATACAGGAAATTCTAATCATTAGGATTATACAATCCTGTTCACAAGATAGTCCTGTTTATATTTCACTTAGATACATCTAAACATAAAATATATAACAATACTCACATAAAGACAGAACATAAACAATAAACAACTTTTCAGGTATCCAACAATACCTTAAGACACAAATTCAAATAAAAAGAAAATACGAAACATAAACATATATCCCAAACATGTTCATGTACAACAACATTCTATTCTATAAAATTTTAGAATTTCATTTTTAAAAATCATGTGGTCTTCTAGTGTGTGGAGCACAGGGGTTTGGCTTCATTGGTGACTGGGGTTCCACCTGGAGGGACACCAGCCTATACTGGCAGGATGGTCTGCATCTGTCCGGAAAGGGAACAAGTCTTTTGAGCAATCGGTTTAAATGGTTCATTGGCAAGCTTTTAAACTAGTCAAGGAGAGAGGCACTGATAAGCAGCAGGAAAATCCCAGCCTCTCCCTACAAAACAGGGTACTAAATGAGAAAAAGACCGAGGTAGAAAGGTCAATGGGGATGCTGCAACAGAAGGTGAAGAGCAATGAGTACCAATGCCCATAGTCTGAGTAACAAGTTTCCTGAATTAGTGGCCTTGATGGAGGAGGAACATCTGGATATCATGGCAGTCACAGAAACATGGTACACACAAAACCATGACTGGGACGTAAACATACCAGGATACACTATCTACAGGAGGGACAGGGAGAGTAAAAGAGGAGGAGGAGTAGCTCTTTACATAAGGGAAGGAATCAAAGCAACAGAACAAAAGGGTAAACAGGGAGGAGAAGAAGCGTCAGGGTAAATTTGGAGACCGGCAATGGCACCACAATCCATGAGGGTTAGACATAGACCTTTCTCAGGGGAGGAAATGGACAAGGAAATGATAGACAGTATACTTAGAATGGCAGAAAAAGGGGAGATATTGCTGATGGGTGATCTGAATATGCCAGATGTTCACTGGAGTGCAGTTGCAGCAGCCACTTCGAAGAGTGGGGTTATTCTAGATACCCTACAGGGGGCATGCCTTAGACATCTAGTATTGGAGCCCACTCAAGAGGGAGCAATCTTAGACCTGGTTCTCTCAAATGGAGATGGAGAGAGGATCACAGATGCAGAAGTGGTTAGCCATCTGGGAACTAGCGACCATCAAACAGTATGATTCACAATAAACACAGCAATAGAGTCAAGCCATACAAAGGCAAACGTACTGGACTTTAGGAGGGCTGACTTTGCCAAAATGGGTGAGTGCCTAAGGAATGCACTAGCAAATGGGTAGGAAGGAGGGGTGGAAAAGCAATGGGGAATAATAACAACTGCCATCACAGAGGTAACAAGCCTTCGTGTGAAGCAAATAAACAAAACAAAATGATCTAAGAAACCACTATGGTTCTCAAAGGAAGTGGCAGTGAAGGTTCAAGAGAAAAAGAAAGCATTCAGGAAGTACAAGGAATCACAGAAGGAGCAGGTCAGAGAACTGTATCAGTTAAAGCAAAAGGAAGCTGGGAAGGCAGTCAGAACAGCAAAGACCCAAACTGAGGAAAAGATAGCTAACTCAGTTAAGAAGGGGGATAAAACCTTTTATAGGTACATCAGGGAGCAAAGGAAGACCAAGGGAGGGATAGTGAGGCTTAATAAAGGGGAGGGAGGGTGGGCAGAGGGTGACTGTGAGAAGGCAGAAGATACTAAACAAATATTTTGCTCAGCATTTACAAATGAAGAGGGAGGTACCTAAAACAAACAGTAGAAACACTCTGGATACAGAAGTTGATACCAGCCCATTTACAGAAGAAAGGGTTCTGAAAGAACTCTTAAAACTGAAGGTGGACAAAGCAATGGGGCCTGATGGGATTTATCCCAGAATTCTAAAAGAACTATGGGTAGAACTAGTGACACCACTGACTACCCTCTTTAACAAATCATGGGAGAATGGGGTGGTACCCGAGGACTGGAGGAGGGCAGATGTGATTCCCCTTCACAAAAGTGGGAGCAAGGCAGAAGCAGGAAACTACAGACCTGTTAGTTTAACCTCAGTGATAGGGAAAATGATGGAATCACTTCTGAAGGAAAGAAGTGTCAGTATCTACAGGCCAGAGGGGCCAGGACCCAAGGCAGCATGGATTCACAGCAGAAAGGTCATGTCAGACAAATCTGATAGATTTCTTTGACTGGGTGACCAAAGTAGTAGATCAGGAAGGGGCTGTGGACGTGGCCTACCTAGACTTTAGCTAGGCATTTGACACAGTCCCACACAAAAGATTAATATACAAGTTAGCCAGCCTGGGAGTGGGTCCCAAGATGACAGCCTGGGTAAAGAATTGGCTGGAGAATAGGACACAGAGAATAATAGTAAATGGAGTCCACTCTGAAGAAAGGGGGGTTACTAGTGGGGTACCGCAGGGTTCAGTATTAGGAACGGTCCTCTTCAATGTCTTTATAAGTGACATTGCAGAGGGACTGAAGGAAAAGTATGTCTCTTTGCAGATGACACAAAGATCTGCAACAGAGTTGATGCACAAGGTGGGGTGGAAAGGAAGAGAAGGGGCTTGGCAAGGTTAAAAGAATGGTCAAATGTATGGCAGCTTAGATTAAATGCTAAGAAGTGCAAGGTAATGCACCTGGGAAACAAAAACCCAGGGGAAGAGTACACAATGGGGGGTGAGACACTAACAACAACAAAAATTGAAAGGGACCTGGGGTAGTCATATCAGATGACCTAAAGGTGGGCAAGCAATGTGAGAGGGCAGTAAGGAGGGCTGGGGGGGATACTGGGATGCATAGGGAGAGGCATCACCAGTAGAAAACAGGAAGTTATTATCCCTCTGTACAGACAGCTGGTCAGACCCCATCTGGAGTACTGTGTGCAGTTCTGGAGACCCAGTCTCCGCAAAGACATAGACAGGGTGGAAGCTGTCCAGAGGAGGGCAACTAAAATGGAGCAGAGTCTGCACCAGAGGACATATGAAGAGAGACTTAAGGAGCTTAATATGTACAGCCTCGAGGAAAGGAGGGAGAGGGGGGGATATGATAGAAACTTTCAAGTACCTCAAAGGAATCAACAAAGTCCAAGAGGGTAGCATCTTTCAAAAAAAGAGGTGTGCAAGAACAAGGGGGCACAATTTGAAGATAGAGGGGTGGCTCAGAGGTAATTTAAGGAAGTATTTTTTCACAGAGAGGGTTGTGGATGCATGGAACGGCCTTCCAGAGGAGGTTGTGGAGTCAAAACAGTGGTGGAATTCAAGCATGCATGAGACAGTCATAACGCAATTCTAGGGATTGGGGGTAGGAAGAAGTAGGCTGCTGGTTAACTAGGATCTGCAGCTTATCCATTAGGTAGGGAAATGGGCAGACTGGGTGGGCCAAGCAGTCCTTATCTGCCATCAAATTCTATGTTTCTATGTTTTCTCTATCCCAACATGTAGGAAGTTGGATTCCGTGAGCGTTTGGTGTGTGCTGCAGTGGCAACATCCACGTTGCCCTTTGCCAGGGCTCGACCATGATCTCCAACGCACTCCTTGAATTTGAGTTTGATAAATCCCACGTTGAAAGATGCATACGTGTAAGTGGCCAAATACATTACATGAGTAGTGTCACAGTTTTTGAATTTCTGAATAATATGGACTTCCCCTGAACTGGGATTCATGAACTGGTTAGTAACAATGACAACTTCACAGAACTTGCACTGACCACAATGATGACAGCCAGATGGGAGGGGGGCAACCATGTAGTTGGATGTGGACTGGGCCGAAGACTGAATGTCAGTCTATCACCAAGGTTAAATGCTCTATTAAAGACCATTTTGGGGTAGTTCTCAACCCTCTCCTTAAGTTTGGACTCTGTCTGCAAGATCCTCTGTTTTTTTTTTCTTAGGATGCCCTCCAGTTCACTAGCTTGTGTGCCGAAAGTGATCACAAAATTACATCTCTTATATTCTCTTGAGTGGCATCTATTAGAGTACAGAAGGGTTCTTCTTTCTGTATCTTTAGCCCTCTGGTACACCCTATCAATGCCAATGCCAATGGAGGACTAGCTTCTTTCCCTAAATCTCCCGTTTAGCTCACTATCATTCCTTTCATAGCTCTGCTGTGAACTATAATTCATCCGCATCTTCAAATATTGACTTGTGGGTAACTTTGTGATTGTGTGGCAGGGGTGATAAGAGCTGGCTATTAACAGTGTGTTAAGAGCTGTGACCTTATGGGAAAGATCAGTGTCCACCCCTTCTTGTGCATTCTTGGAGATTATACAGTAATATCCAGAAAAGATGGCTTGGGCTGCATGTGACAGCAAACCTAAGGTTCTGGTTACTATTCTCCAAGAAATGCACAAAAAGCATAATGGCCTGCTCTGTCCAACACCACACCATCAATATATCATTAACATACCTCTGCCATAGTAAAATCTTAGAAAGAAATGTATTGACATTCATATCATAAACCACTTTTCTTCCCACAGCCCAGGTAAAAATTTGCAAAATGGGGGCAAACATTGCCCCCCAAATCAGGTACTGCTAACTTGCAGATAATGTTTGCCCATGAAGGAAAGCTGTCACACTCCAAAATAAAGAAACAGGACTCCACCAAAAAATCAGTGGTGGGCAAACTAACTGGCTCCTTTCAATTCAGATAAGTGCTTATAGCATACAAGCCCTCACCATGAGGGATGTTGGTATAAAGGGACTCTACACAGAGGATCGCCAACACATCTGAACCCTTGATGAAGATATCCTCTAAGATGCCCAATACTTCAGTTGTGTCCTTAATATAGTACAGAAGGTCACCTACAAATGGCTTAATATTGTTTCCCACAAATCTGGATAGAGGTTCAGTGAGGGATTGATGCCCACTATTACAGGGTGTCCTGGAGGTGCTTCTAACGCTTGTGCACCCAGTATATAGATGGTGGGGCAGATGGGGTGGAGTGTGATAAGATAGTCCCTGAGTTGTTGATCAGTCCATCCCAATGAATATGTCCCTCTAATAAAATCAGCAGTGGTGTTTTTTAAAGAGTAAAGTAGGATCAGATGGAATGTGACAATAGAATGTCTGATTGTCCAACTGGCGTCTGACTTTAGTGATGCACTTGCTAATGCCCATCGTGACAACACTGCTCCCATAACCACCAGGTTGATTGTTATGAGTGGGTTCTCATGCATGTTCTGTAGTGCTTCAACCTCTGGTTCACTCACACTGACAAATGTAGGCTGATTTTGCTCTCTGACCAGAGCATCCAAATCCTGCTCACAGGCTCTTACAGACATTCCCAGAGTGTTGCTTATTGCAGGTACATACAAGTATTTAGGTTGAAAATGCTGTGTATCCCACTTTCAATACTGGTAAGATTCAGATCCAATAATTGGTGCAAGGCAGACACAAGGAAGTCATCCTGCCCTCCCTCCTGTGGAGCAGTTTGCAAAGACTGACAGCACATACTTTGAGTATATACATCTTAAGTTTGTCCTCTAAAAAAAATGATCAGGTGTCATCAGAATCTGTCCATGTAAACTTTGTGACAGACTGACGTAGTCTTCAGCCTAATCCATGTGGTTGCCCCCCTCCCATCTGTCATCACTGAGGTCTGCGCAAGTTCTGCACAGTTGTTATGGTTACAAAGCAAATGTAACTTCAAGGAGTGCTTTGGTGGGAGATCATAGTTAAGCCCTCGCACAGAACAACATGGATTTATGCCACTATGGAACACACTAATTGCTTACAGATTCCAACATCCTACAACTGATTTTTTCAGGGATAGAGAGGCTCACTACAGGTCTCAGAGGGGGGAGACTTGGTTAATATCCTATCAAGGAGGAAGGGCTACTGTATTTTTAAACTTAAAGTTGTCACAGGACAAGGGCTTAATGACAAAATAGATTTAACCCCATTTTTATGTTCGCCATGCGTGCACATGCACTGAACATTTTGTTAGGAGAGTAGCTTTTGAGGGGTGTAACACTGTCAGTCCAATGCAGAATGGTCTGCAAGGGACTCATCAGTGTCACACCAATCATCAGCCAGGCTGGTCATGACAGTGCTCTGGCTTGCTGAGTGGAAATTTTGTGTATTTCAAAGGAAAGAGCCAGCCCAATTAT
Source organism: Neoceratodus forsteri (assembly GCA_016271365.2). Classification (NCBI taxonomy): domain Eukaryota; kingdom Metazoa; phylum Chordata; order Ceratodontiformes; family Ceratodontidae; genus Neoceratodus; species Neoceratodus forsteri. The sequence goes on along the minus strand of CM028132.1, from coordinate 875,903,628 downwards.
AGGTCGGCTCTTCCCTTTTGATCTACACCATCCAGCAAACACAGCTGATCTGTCATGATCAGCCTACTGAGGCTAAATTACACCCTGTAACAAAGAGTAATGTCCATTAATGTCTGTTGCTGTCACCATCCTTACTGTTCCTCCACCCGACACTACTCAGCACCCACCAACCCACCCCCACAAATATAACACCAACACTGGGGTGCCCAATCCCCAGCTGTCACCACCTGAAATAAAGAAAACCATCCCTCATAGTTTTTTTTTAAATACACCCTGTAAAAAAAGAAAACCGTCTCTCAATGTCTGTTGCTACCCCGTCATAACTGCCCTCCCAAGCTCAACCCATGTTAATCTTCCAGCACGGGATGCCCAATCCCCCATGCCAGCTTGCACCTTCCACCCTTCCCAATATAACACTAACACTGGGAGTGCCCAATCTACCAGTGTCGTGACCTGACTCTTCCGGCATGGGGGGGGATGAATCCCCCGTGTTGGCTTTTACCCCCCCACCCTGCTGAATATAACACTGACATTGGGGGTGCCCAATCCCTCAGTGTCACAACCTGAAATAAAGAAAACTGTTCCTCATAGTTAAAAAAACAAAAATATTAACCCTGTAAAAAAAGACCATCCATTGATGTCTGTTTCGGCCGTTACTGTCCCCTTACCCGACCCTCCGCTCAGCACCCCCAACCCACTCCAAGCCCTTACTTACCCACTGGGAGTTCAATGCCATAATCCTCTCTGGACCACAGACACGTCTTCATTCTTCAACGCCGGACTGCAAACTGAGGAAATCAGGTATGCGGTTCAATGTATTTCAATGGGTTTTGAACTTAGTGGCATAACTCAGCCATTTTTTAATATTTTTGCCCCAAATTTTCAACATGCCATTTGAGGGACCCACCTAATGAACGATGGCAGTGAAATTAGGCAAATGTGTCCTGAAAGGTGATTTTTCAGTCACTGTACAAAATCACCTTTCGGACAGGAGTTGAACATTTTCTCCACCCTTGTTCATGAGGTGGGGTCATAAGAAGGCTATGTTGAACATCTGGGGTAAAAATATTAAAAAACAACAAAGTTATGAACCTATGTTGAAATTAACAAATGCAGGCTTGTAACTTCGGTAACTTTCAATACTTTGGCCCCAAATTTTCAACATAGCCATTTCTTCACAGCACCTCATGAATGTGACAGCTGTAATTTTCCAAAACCTGGCCAAAATGTGTTTTCACGTCCCACAAGGTGATTTTGCAGCTGTTGCAAAAAATCACCTTCCAGGAAGGAGTTGAAAATTTTCTCTGCCCTTGTTCATCAGGTGGGGACATAAAAAGGCTATATTGAAAATTTAGGGTAAAAATGTTAAAAAACAACAAAGTTATGAGTCTACATTGAAATTTATGAACGCAGACTCATAACTTTGATCATTTTTGAATATTTTGACCCCAAATTTTTAACACAGCCATTTCTTCACAGAACCTCATGAATGTGACAGCTACCATTTTTTAAATCCTGGCAAAGATGTTTTTTCGCATTTGTGACATGAAATCACCTTTTGGGCAGGATTTGAAAAGGTTCCCTGCCCTTGTTCATGAGGAAGGCTCATAAGAAGGCTATGTGGGGCCATAAGAAGGCTATGTTGAAAAGCTGGGGTAAAAATATGAGAAAACAACAAAGTTATGAGTCTATGTTGCAATTTTTCAATGCCCACTTGAAACTGTGGTCATTTTCAATATTTTGACCCCAACTTTTCAACACAGCCATTTTTTCACACCATCTCATGAATGTGGTAGCTGTCATTTCCGAAATCCTGCCCAAAATGTATTTTAATACTTAGGGTACAAAATGACATTTCAGCCATTGTTTTCTAAATGACACCTGTCATGCTCAGAAGGAGTGGTCATAAAAAGATTATGTTGAAAATTTGGGGTAAAAATGTGAAAAGCCAACTAACGTAATGAGCAAATGAATTGTTCCACCATTTATTCATAACTTTATTTTCTGCAGATTTTGGCCCCCCTAACGTTCAACATATCCCTTGTGTTACTCCCACCTCCTGAACATGGCATGTGTCATTTTTCAAATCCCCTCTGAAACTTGTTTCCACAGTCGCACAGCGAAATCACCTTTTAGATGGAATTTTAAAAATTACACCTGTCTTGATCATAATATCAGGTTGTAAAAAGACTGTTGGACATTTGGGGTCAAAATGTGGTAGCCCACCAGGGTTGCCACCTTTGGATGAGGCAAAAGAAAAAATTACTCACCTTAGTAATTGCTTTTCTTCTCATGGAGTCTTGCTATATTAGGACCATTGCAGTCATTCCCCACACTTGAACTGCCCCGGAGAGGAAACAGTTAACTCCAGAGTGATCTGGAGTTCCACAGCGCGAGGGCGCTGTTCAAAGCTCTATCTGGCTAGTTTCAAATGAAACTGTCAGGTTCTTTACGGAGCTAAACTAACATAGCAAGTCTGTGTGGAAAAGCTCTACACTAGCCATTGGCTACCTACCATTAGTAGAATAAGAACAATCACAGAATAATAACAATATTTATTGTTAGGATACCCTTACAAGCACTAATAGGCCCCCTCTCCCCAAAAGACTCAAGTCCAGAGAGGGGACCATCTGCCACTTAACAAAAACAGAAATACCTAGTTCCCTAACCCAAAGAAAACAAGGGGGGACTAGAGAGGCTAAAAAGGCATGACACAGTGCTTGCACTAATTTGCCAACCCCATACCCAAGTAGGAGTTCTGAGAGGGGTAGGAGGGAGGGTTGTCCTAATATAGCAAGACTCCATGAGAAGAAAAGCAATTACTAAGGTGAGTAATTTTTTCTTCAAACACCATGAAGTCTTGCTATATTAGGACTATTACAGATACACAGCAGTACCCCCATGGAGGAGGGTCAGAACCTACTTAGGAAATAGGCTCTGAAGTACAGCTGTGCCAAAACGAGCATCTCTCCTGGACTGGACGTCCAGGGAATAATGCTTGGTAAAGGTGTGAACTGTTTTCCAGGTAGCAGCTTGACAAATTTCCAAAATGGGAATATCTCTAGCAGCCGCTAGAGATGCAGCTGTACCCCTGGTGGAGTGAGCCCTCAGTCCTGAGGGGGGTTCCTACCTAGTTTTTGGTAACAAAATTGGATACAAGAGACAATCCACCTTGCAATTGTCCTCTTAGTGGCAGGTCTCCCTTTGCCAACCTCTCCATAAGTAAGGAAGAGTTGGAGGGATTCGAACCTGTGACCCTTGGTACGTCTCCAATAGTAGCTTAGGGCTCTTTTTGACGTCCAAGCTGTGTAGTCTCCTTTCACCCGAGGAAGAATGCCCAGTGAAAATACTGGGAGAGAAATGGATTGGTTCAGATGAAAATCTGAAACCACTTTGGGTAAAACTTTCTGTTAGTCCTGAGGACTACCTTATCCCTGTGAAAAGAAATAAAATCTTTTCCACTGACAGGCTTGCAATTCACTTATACGTCTGGCAGAAGTGACAGCCACTAGAAAACAGTTTTCCATGTTAAATACTTGAGATCTGCAGAAGAAAGGGGCTCAAAAGGAGGTTGCATTAACTGAGCAATGCAAACATTCAGGTCCCAGGCAGGGGCTGGTTCCCGAAAGGGAGGGTTAGTGTGAAGTAACCCCTTAAAAAACTTGGAAAACACAGGATGGGAGGAAAGAGAAACAGGCTTCCCTGCGGAAACAAAGGCAGAAACAGCTGCCAGATGAACCTTCAAGGTAGCTGGTCTAAGGCCTAGGGAATTTAGATGGGCCAAATAATCCAGCAAAGTGGCCAAGTCAGCAGATTCTGGCACAATTTGTTTCTCCGAACACCAGAAGGAAAACCTCTTCCACTTAGAATTGTAAGTGGCCCTAGTGGAAGGCTTCCTAGAAGCCTTTAAAATATCCAGGACCCCTTGAGAAAGGTGCAAATCAGCAAATTCTAACCCTCAAGAACCAAGCCTTGAGGTGGAGGGATTTGAGGTCCGGTACCACACCTCCCTGTGCACAGGTCAGCAAGTCGTGGGTCCTGGGCAAGGTCAGGGGAGGGTGGATTGTCAGGGACAGAAGAAGAGGATACCAGGGCTGTCTGGCCCAGTCTGGAGCAATCAGAACCACTTTGCAGGGCTGAGTTCTGATTTTTACCAATACCCTGAAGAGGAGAGGAAAGGGGGGAAAAGCATATAGGAATTTCCCTTTCCAATCCAGCAGAAAGGCGTCCAGGGGGACTGAGCCCAGCACTGGAAGTCTGCAACAAAATAGAGGAAGCTGATGGTTGTCTGGGGCTGCGAAGAGATCTATCTGAGGGGTGCCCCATCTGGCAAAAACCGACCCCAATACCTGAGGATTCAGGGACCATTCGTGATGGCCCTGGGAAATCCTGCTGAGAGCATCCGCCAGGATATTGTCCTTTCCTGGAAGGTGAATTGCGATCAGGGAGGTGTTTAGGGAGTAAGCCAGAGACCACAACTTCATTGCTTCGGTGCACAAGGCCGAAGACTGAGTGCCCCCTTGCTTGTTGATGTACCACATTGTTGTGGTGTTGTCTGTCCTGATTTGAACTACTTTGTTCTGGACAACAGTTGAAAAGCCTGAAGAGCTAAAAGAACAGCTCTGAGTTCCAAAAGATTGATGTGGAGCAGAGATTCCTGGGGACCACACCCTGAGTGGAAAGGTCGCCTCAGTGAGCCCCCACCCTAACAGGAGGCGTCCGTGGTGAGGGTGAGGGAGTGTGAACGGTATAAAGGGAACCCCTTGAGTAAGATTGCTTTGATCCTGCCACCACTGAAGGGCCAGGATCAGGGTTTGGTCACGGGACTAATTTGGTAAGGGGTCCCTCCTTGAGACCAATAGGACCTCAAGTGGAACTGGATGTCCTCATCTGAAATCTTGCTCCCTGCACGACAGCTGTGGAAGCAGCCATGTGCCCTAGGAGTTGCAGAAAGTGCCTTGCTGGTCGAGAGACCCGCAGGGTAAAGGAGGATGCCAGGGCAATGAGCCTGTCCACTCTTTCCGAGGGAAGAAATGCCCTGGCTAACTTCCTGTTCAATTCTGCACCTATGAAAGTTAGAACCTGAACAAGTTCCAGAACTGACTTTGGAAAGTTCAGCAGGAATCCCAGGGAAGTGAGAAGCTGCTGGGTGACTTGCAAGTGGGATTTTACCTGATCTGGAGACTGACCCACTATGAGCCAGTCGTCCAGGTAGGGAAACACAGCAATCCCTTGCCTTCTTAAATGAGCCACTACCACAGCTAGACATTTTGTGAATACCCTTGGAGCCGAGGTTAGGCCGAAGGGCATTGCTCTGAACTGGTAGTGGCCAGAGAGCAGTTCGAACCTGAGGTACTTTCGGTGAGAAGGCCTGATCATGACATGAAAATAGGCGTCCCTGAGGTCCAGGGAAGCTAACCAGCCCTCTGGCCTCAGGGAAGGCAAAATCATTGCTAGAGTTAACATTTTGAACTTTGGTTTCAGTAGGTGTTTGTTCAGGTACCTTAAGTCTAGGATGGGCCGCCATTCTCCTGTCTTTTTTGGGGTAAGAAAATATCTTGAGTACAGTCCTTGCCCTGATGGCAAGGGGGACCTTTCCACTGCTTTGCAATCCAGCAGGAAGAAACCTCTGCTTCAAAGCAAGGGCTTCTAAGAGTTTGCAGGTGGAAACTGCCTGGCTCTCATCTTTGGGAACTGTTTGAAGTTGAGAACCAGGCCCTGGCTTACTACTTCCAGAACCCACCTGTCCGAAGTTAGGGACAGCCAGTTCTGGCTGAAATAAGCCAACCTGCCCCCCACTGGTACAGGAGAATCGGCCCTGGGCACCCCATCAGGGTGCCTGCTTGGCAGCAGCTTTAGGCTGAGGGGAGGGCGACTGTCTACCTGTGCCCCGTCTACCTCTGCCTCTGAAAAAAACCCTCTGTGAAAAGGTAGAGGAGGCTTGAGATTGGTAAAAGGGCCTGTGGAAAGGCCTACCCCTACCCCTGGGGGCATGCCTTTGTGGAGTGGCATGCCTCTCCTTAGCTTGGGCACTTTTGTAGGTAGTTCTATATTCATCCATCTTTTTCATATAATTTTCCGTTTGATCACCAAACAGAGAATTTCCCATTACAGGAAAATCCATAGCCTTTGACTGAGTATCTTGGGACAGATTAGTGCATCTGAGCCATGCCAACCTACGGAAAGCTACAGAAGTGGCCATGACCCTAGAGGAAACATCATTAACATCAACAGCAGTATGAAATTGAACTTTAGAGGCTTCAATGCCATCAGCAGCCACTTGTTCCAACTCACTAGCCAGCTGGCCCTGGGCCTGCTTGGCTAACTGCAATATAGTGTCCCATCTAGATTTCTGATATCTAGCCACATAAGCCATATAATTAGCCTGCCTGAGTCCCAAAGAAGCTGCCATATATTGTTTTTTTCCGCCATGGCATCAATCTTCCTGGAATCCTTATCAGGAGGATGGAGGCCAGGGGATATTAGCCTTGTCACAGGCTGCAGCTTGTACCACACCCACATGACTACACTGCTCAGAGAGGAAGTCTATATCAGGGCCTGATAAGGTATACCTTCTGTCCATTTTTTATCTACAGGAGGGACAGAATGAGGATTTTAAAATCTTTGTTGTTTGCTTCCTAAATGACTTATGCAAAGGAATAGACAACCTCCTAGACTCTGGAATATCCATCATTTCAACATAATCAGGCTCCTCTTGCTCATCCACAGCCTCTTGTAAAGGAAGCTGGAGGGTTTCTGCCACCTTTTTGTAAAACATAAAAAGAGAAGGGGACTCAGACAGCATAGGGGGAGATTCTACAGGTCTATCTGGAGAAATGTCCGGTTCAATGGGCACGTCCAGACCTTCCCAGTCACAAACATACTGATCAAATTCCTCCTCCCCCTCATGTGGTTCATAAAAATCCGCAACATCATAATCCTGAACCACTGGGACAAAACGAGCCACCCTTTTCCCAGATGCAGGGGGTTCGACAGATCCCTGAGACAAAGACTGGACAATCTGAATGGCTTTAGCTATCTCTGCAGCAGTTGGAGAGACAATTTTGTACTCCAGACCTGCTGATTTCTTTGTCTTTTTTGCTGGGACTGGTTCCTCTGAACCAGCCTTCCTTTTGCCCGAGGAAGTCTCGCCCTGGTCAGAGGGCACTCCCTCTGGTCCAGTGGGTACTGGACCGGCTGGCCATCTGGGTCAGCGGACTTTTGTGCCTCTCGCTCCCTGAGCCGCCCAATCTCTTTCCAGGGTGGCTGCAGGAAATTTTTACACACCTGGCAGTCTGACAGGAGGTGGTCAGCCCTCAGACAATAAACACAGTGGTGTGTGGGTCAGCCTTGGCAAAGGCTTCCCCACAGACATCACAGTGTTGAAACCCAGTGGGCCCGGTTTTTCTTTTGGGTTTCTCAGACATAATGCCAGCCTAACCAAAAACTTGCCCTTTTGATGGCAGTGCCAGGCAAGACACCCTTATCGGTTCTAACGTGTCACGGGTATTTGAAAAACCTATATTAAAAGCAAGGTTTTTAGAACCGATAAGAACGGAACCGCACTCTAAAGCCCAACCATACACTTTAAAGCGTTAAATTAAGAAACCGATCGGTTCAAAACCGAACCGATAATGAATTTCCACACAGACTTAATTTCTGTACTTACGGTTTACCAGATAGAGCTTTTAACCGAAATGCGGTAAAATAAATACTTTTTGCCGTTCCAATGAACCGAAAATACTCGCTTGAACCGAGAAATGAACCGAGCTGAAGGAGCTGATCTCCGGAGCGACTGTTCAGTGAAGCGGAGTAAAGAATCTGACAGTTTCATTTGAAACTAGCCAGATAGAGCTTTGAACAGCGCCCTCGCGCTGTGGAACTCCAGATCACTCTGGAGTTAACTGTTTCCTCTCCGGGGCAGTTCAAGTGTGGGGAATGACTGCAATGGTCCTAATATAGCAAGACTTCATGGTGTTTGAAACCGGATCCTAAGCTCCGCCCCTAGCCCCACCCCTTTTCATGACTCATCATGCATTGTTCCTCCTAGAAGTCCATTTGTTATATCAGTAAAAAACAATGCTTAAAGCAGTAGCTCAACAAAAATGTGAAGATACTATACTGTACCTGTTAAAGTTACTTTCCTAGGGTCTTCCTAATTATTTACTTATGTATTTATTTATACTGGTTTACCAGATAAACATACAGTGATAAAAAAAATCTCATTTACAGATATGATCTGGGGGAAGACAAGGGAAATACTGTAAATAGCATACAATAGTATACATACCTTATATCTTTTTCTGGCTCCATTTCCTGTTCATGTTCACAGTACTATTTAAAAGCCAAAGAAGTGACTACACTTTTTTCTTAAGGAAATAAAATATTTTTAAAACATTTAAAAATGCCTAAATTCTATTAGAGATGAAAATGTTTACCAGCAAATGAAAGTGGAGGAGAACTGGCTCTGTTACTGTTACAAAAGGTGGGAGCAGCTGTGCTGTTATGCCACTTTAAAATGCAGAAAGATTAGGTTAAGTAAGTGCTAATGGTGTTAATGGCCATACTTTACACCTCCCAGGGTGACTGTATTCACAAACAAAAGGCTACATTGACAACAGAACTTGTTTGTAACTTCAACATGTAGCTGAAACAATGAGTGATATGACAACATTTATTTTAAAAGTATGTGAGCACTCAAAATGGCTAAAATACCTGACCAGCACAGAGCAAAACCGGATTACCTGATAGGGACCCTGAAAACCTGACCACCAGGAAAAAAACCTGACAGGTGACAACCCTATAGCCCACTTAAAAGTAGATATTGCCTCTTAGTTGCCCTATCCTGGGTAATTACAATCTAAACATTTGTCAAAGCAGGACACCACTGAAAATGAGATATTGCATCTCATCTGCTCTATCCTGAGTAAATATATAGTAAAAATGTGTACAAGCAAGACACGGTACAACAGCAATACAAGTGGTGAAAATTAGGCATTGACAAGTGCTTATTATAGGTCAGTTGTCAGTATGTATCGTTAGTAACTAGTATAATACTTCGTATCTGTGAATATGTCTATACGCTGTTTAGCTGACTAACAATCTTTCTCTCTCCTATTTATAGGTGCCATCTGGAGCTGACTTTTTTGATACTGACCAGTATATCAGGGCTATGAACTTTAGATCTGTGTATGATTAATGGTTCAACTGTGTCCATTTTAATCTTTTGTTACCAAAATGTACTACACTTGCACTTTATAATCCCCCCGGTCTTTAAATCATCTGTATAAATGATGAGACACAAGGGGGCTGACTTGTCTGTTGATAAAGCACAGTTGCGCAACACATTGAGGCACTCCTGTTATGTTAGCTGTTTGCTCCACTGTGTAGTGTACTTCAGTAAATCAAGTTATTTTGAACTGGCAATCCTGGTGTGTGTGTGCGAGGTATTTCTTCTGCAACATTTGAATTTGTCTACTGACACACCACTTTGACCCGTAAACAGTCTTTTCCATTCTGTAAATAAGTACATTTAGTGGCAAGTAGACTGAGCATATTAGCCATTTGTCTAAAAAAAAGCAGTTAGTTCTTGGGTGGGCAACCAAAGTCCTCCTCAGAAATATTCTCTGATGCAACTGGTTTCTCCTCCTCTTTCTCGTCAAATACCTCCTCTGAGGGAGACTAGGAGGCAGCAGAGAAAAATCTCAGCACCAGTCAACCAAACTTGGTCAAAGTCACAAGACAGGGGCTGGCACAGTGGCATGGGGGGGCTAAGGTGCCAGGCACTGCACCTTCTGCCACACCAGCAAGACAGGTTCAGGAAAAGATTCAGGTCACTAGGAGGCCAGCTGGGGGAGGAAGGATTGAGCATCCCTAGGACAGCTCTCCTCCTCGGGGTGTGTTCCAATGTTCTTCTGCCACCTGGAGGTATCTGGGTGGCAGCACAGAAAGACCACACAAGACAGGGATCCCACATGCAGGGCACAGGGGGCATCTTCACAGAGGCAGGGCTCACACATTGTGCCCACTGTATGCAAGGTGGGCCCAGAGTAAAAGTAAGGTGGGGAAAAAATCCTTGGCCACAAGACAAAGGCCAGTCCCTCACAGGCTCTGTACTGGTGACCGGGCATTCACCACAGTCCTGTAGCAGTGGATGACGGAGGGAAAGTAAGCCCCAGAGAATCCAGATGACAGGGCCAGAGGGACCAGTCAGAAGGGGCAGACAAGGCAGCAAAACTGTAAATAAAACATGTATATAAAAAAAATCACACTCATTGTACACAAGCGGAACCCTGTGTGAAAATAAAGAGGAGGAAAAAATCCCCGATTGCAGGATGAAGGCCCAGTCCCTCATGGGCCCTGAACCGGTGACTGCCCCCCCCCCACACACACACACAGTCCTGTGGCAAAGGATGGCAGAGGAAAGGTACGCCCCAGTGAAGTTTGGTGACGAGGCTGAAGTGACCAGTCAGAAGCGGGCAAACAAGGCAGCAAAAACTGTAAATTAAAAAAAAAAAAAGCCGCAAAACAAATACTCTGACCCCTGAGAATGTGTTGCAGATTTTGATACAAAATGCTGGAAAAATTTTTGTGGGAGCTGTCTGTTTGTATTGATTTACTACACATAGCCACACTGCTAATAAAAGTAAGCACCCCTCTTTTTGTAAAACGATGGTGTGAAACGTGTTTGCCTTTTGATTTGATCAAATCTGGTTGACTGATTTATTTTATTTACTTATTTAGTTTTTGTTGACTGATGCCAAGATTGAGGCAGCTTGTTCAAAGTTACACATTATTTTTTTTAAATGACCACATTAATGTATTTCCTCGAAGGAGGGCATGTTTTTCTCTGACCCTGGTTCCACTATTTGCTTTTCAGGAAGAGGGAACTCAAGGTGCTTTTATTTACCCCAGACTCTATGTTTCCCCACGGCGGGGTCTGCAGGGAGGCACAGTATTTTCCCTGTCTAGGTCTGGATCCACTTGGGAGGTGGGTACCCAGTCGACGGTGTGGGGCCAGCATGCAAGGAGATGGCCATCATCCTGTAGGTCGAGGTTATTTTCCTCCTCTGTTCACTCCATAGGATTGCTGACATGTAATGATGCGCATGTGTGCATGTTTGCAAATGACGCATTATCAGCATTTGGGGCAGCAACTCTTTCAAGTGTTCCTCTGCTGTGTGGATACTCAGCCTTTCCTGGGTTGCAGAAGAACAGCCATGAATATTGATCCCTTCCATAAAGGAGGACAGCTGTCCTGTGAAAAGCTAACTGCCCCTTCCCCTGAGCAGCCCTCAGTATTCTGAGTCCATTACCAGATCCTGCTCAACAGAGTAATAAGCAGGACAGCTACCACTGCAGTACCTGGCCAGTTGAACCTTGCAGCTTTTTTTTTTAATTTTCTATTTATTTGCTAGGTGCCCAGCCTGCCCCTTATCTGCCTCCTCTCTCCCAGCCCCATCACCCTGCCGTCCCTGGGACTTACTTTATCGACCACTGCAGTGCCCCACAATTTACCCCTTGTGATGGAGCCCCTTGGGTTCCCCAAGCCAGGGAGGAGTTTAGCTCAGTTGTGGGTCAGGAAGCCCAGTGAGCGAGTGCAAGGCCTGCAAAGAGAGGCAGTTTTATCCTGCAGGCTGGGGGGTCCTGGTTTTCTCTGTCCCCAACCCATGGACATTCCATGGCGGTGGTGGCTTGATGTGTGCATATGAACAGACATGCTGACATCTTCTGCCAAGAGTGTCCACCACCCAGAAGAAAAAATTACTCACCACAGTAGTCTTCTTTCTTCCAAGGGGTCCTTTAGCATCGGCAAAGTTACTGATGCTAAAGGACTCCTGGGGTAAGAACTGCTGCTCCTAACCTGAACCACCACCTATGGTCTCCTAGGTGTCAGTGTCACAGCAGAGCAGGCTACCCTCCCTCCCTGAAGGAGGACAGCATCCACTGGGACTTTCGATCCTCTTCTCCCGGCTGACTCCCATGCGCCCCAGGTTCATTCCCGGAACCGGGTAGCCAGCATGCTGGTAGGTGAAGCATGCATGCCTTAGCCCTGTGTGCCACCGGGCTGGCACTTTGCAGCTTTTTTAAGTCTCCTTGGGTGCCAGAGACAGCTGTGGAGGAAAAGAACCATGTGAAGCATACTATTTGTCTTCAGTAATACTTCTCTCCCTATTTTCATATATAGGCTATTTTACAGGACAGCAATCTTGTGGTGTGGAAGCTGGTGCAGACAGAGGCTAGCATTTAGCTGCCCCTTTTTCTTTGTTTTAGGGCAGAAAACTTTCAAAATCCTGATCCAGGCCCAAACAACTAAAGCACAGTGTTTGGCCATGGACTCTGCTGACCACTGCTTATAGGATGTGCACAATTTAAATCCAGTAGGGCCTGTTTTAATTTTATGCCTTCATGTCAATTTGACAAGAAGTAAAAGAAAAATTTGTTTTATTGGTTACATATGAGGAAAAAAAAAAGGTTTACCACTTTTACAATGAAGTTCAACTTGAACACAATTAATTAAATTTTGTTTTATTTGGAACAAGGAACCAAAACTTGGAACTGGTCAAACCTACAGTTATCCCTGTGCTGGGAACCACAATGGAATTGGTGAAAATGATAAAATATAAAAAACTAAGCCAAACTTATACAGAGTATAAAATAAACTCAGGCTCTTTACAAAAAGACTGGAACAGGACTCCCAGGCAACTGATCTTGTCAGCAGAGAAATTAATCTGTCGTTGGAATGGCAGGGGGATTGTGACTACACTGCAGAGCTTGAATTTCAACATCTAAAGTTCTGTTTTCGGGGAAAAACCTCAGGGCTTGAGATGCTAGAATTTATATGACATCACAAATACATTCCCATTAGTAGAAAGACTTTTTATCAGTTTTTTTAACCATTTTGTAATGGTTTGATTGCACTTCACTATAACGCTTTTTTAATTATGATACATTCATCTCGCATTATAGCCCAAGGGAGCACTCCCAACCAATTCAGTGCACACCTTTCCTATGCATGTGAGACGCTCTTATTTTGTGAAGAGTGTCTCGTGCACGGCTGCCCAGGTAATGGACACATTACGGTAAGGTTTTTTAAAAAATAAATATATTATTGCTTGAGCTCAATCAATGAAATATTAATACCGTAGCAGTGACCACTCTTAGGGTTGTAAGACTGGTCTCACTTACATTCTTAGGCTATCAGAACTGCTCACCTTCAGTTCATGGTTCTCATACCCTAAGCATGTGCATGAGACCAATCTTACAACCACAAGAGTGGTTTCCACAGCAGTATTAACATACACCAAAGTCAAAGCCAAGGGTTTGGTTTTCTGAATATTAAAAAATTAAAAACTTGTGTCTGTATCTTTAACCTTGGGCTCTATTCCTACCAATTTGTCTATAGAATTTGAGTGCCATGATTGGTAGAGAGCTACTCCCTTAAATACATACTCTTTTTGTTTACTGAGGTTGGTTGAACTGGATACCACATTACAGCCTTCAAAGGAACCCCAAGTGTAAAGACCATCTCTGAGTAAGCACTCTACCACAAACTGTTTTTCACCTGCATGTGTCTGCCTCAATTATTTTGTTGCACTTTACAGTGACTCTCCACTTTTCTTTGGATGCCTTTACCTGATGTTAGCAAACTGAGCATTATGGAGTGCACGGAACAGTAGAATCTGAGCCCACAGAGGTGCTAAGTGCCATTCGTATTTTTGTGGCTTTACATTTATGGTGAGGCATGAGTTTCCCAGTTCGGCTGGTACTGTATTATATTCCAGACCTTTAATGTGGGTCCGAAGGCTGGTGGGATTAAACAGACCTGAGAACCCCAGTGATGAGGGTGTGTTTTGAGGAAGTAGGCTGTTGGTTAACTAGGATCTGCAGCTTATCCGTTAGGTAGGGAAATGGGCAGACTGGGTGGGCCAAACGGTCCTTATCTGCCATCAAATTCTATGTTTCTATGCTGTTCCATTACAGCACAAGTCTTCTGCCATCAACCACCTGGGGGACAGTGAAAGGGGTATGTGCCAGCCAGCTTGTGATGATAGTTAAATTTGGGGCAATCATTAAAAGCCTGAGTTTTGCTCCAGAGGGTGAGAAGCATACTTTTCACCTGCTAAAATCAAGGTTCATTTGTTCTATGAGTGGGATGCAATTCCTGCTGACTAGCAGGGGGATTAACAAGCTTAGATGGATGCCCAGGTACAGCAGGTTACTTCCGTGTGTCTCACTTGGATGTCCCATTTGTAAGGCAGGTAATATCAAGCCCTGGGATCAGTGGTACACCCTGTTTTACACCAGTTTACTTTTTGTCCTGCAAAATATGAGAAGCTTTAAATGTTTGCATCAGGGGTGGAGTGAGAATTCAGGCTGAGATAATGACAAAATAATTTCATCAGCATATGTCATTAGTTAGGCTATATCAAAACAGTGGCTGCAAACAGCTCCATCCACAGTAAAGGATTGGGAGGATAAAGTACCTGCTGTCCTGTGAGTGATAGGTCTTCACTGATGACTAATTTTGTAAATGATGTAATGAAACATAGAAACACAGAATTTGATGGCAGATAAGGACCACTTGGGCCCACCTAGTCTGCTCATTGCCCTACCTAATGGATAAATTGCAGATCCTAGTTAACCAACAGCCTACTTCCTCCTACCCCCCACTAGAATTGCCTTATGTCTGTTCCATGCATTCTTGAATTTCCCCATTGTTTTTGACTCTACAACCTCCTCAGGAAGGCTGTACCATGCATCCACAACCCTCTCTGTGAAGAAATACTTCCTCACATTACCTCTGAGCCGTCCCCCCTCTATCTTCAAATTGTGCCCACTTGTTCTTGCACATCTCTTTTTCTGAAAGATGCTACCCTCTTGGACGTTGTTGATTCCCTTGAGGTATTTGAAAGTTTCTATCATGTCCCCCCTCTCCCTCCTTTCCTCAAGGCTATACATCTTAAGCTCCTTTAGTCTTTCTTCATATGTCTTCTGGTGCAGACCCTGCACCATTTTGGTTGCCCTCCTCTGGACAGCCTCCACCCTGTCTATGTCTTTGCGGAGATGGGGTCTCCAGAACTGTACACAGTACTCCAGATGTGGTCTTACCAACTGTCTATACAGAGGGCCAACAACTTCCTGTTTTCTACTGGTGATGCCTCTCCCTATGCATCCCAGTATCCCCCCAGCCCTCCTTACTACCTTCTCACATTGTTGGCCCACCTTTAGGTCATCTGATATGACTACCCACAGGTCCCTTTCCATTTTTGTTGTTGTCAGTATCTCAGCCCCCATTGTGTAATCTTCCCCTGGGTTTTTGTTTTCCAGGTGCATTACTTTGCACTTCTTTGCATTGAATCTAAGCTGCCATACATTTGACCATTCCTCCAATCTTGCCAAGTCCCTTTTCATCCTTTCCACCCCACCTTGTGTATCAACCCTGTTGCAGATCTTTGTGTCATCTGCAAAGAGACATGCTTTCCCTTCCAGTCCCTCTGCAATGTCACTTATAAAGACATTAAAAAGGACCGGTCCCAGTACTGAACCCTGCGGTACCCCACTAGTAACCCTCCTTTCTTCACTGTGGACTCCAATTACTATTACCCGCTGTGTCCTGCTCTCCAGCCAGTGTTTTACCCAGGCTACCACCCTGGGACCCGCTCCCAGGCTGGCTTATTTGTTAATCTTTTGTGCGGGACTGTGTCAAATGCCTTGCTAAAGTCTAGGTAGACCATGTCCACAGCCCCTCCCTGGTCTACTACTTTGGTCACCCAGTCAAAGAAATCAATTAGATTCATCTGACATGACCTTCCCGCTGTGAATCCATGCTGCCTTGGGTCTTGTGCCCCACTGGCCTCTAGGTACTCAACAGTTCTTTCCTTCAGAAGTGATTCCATCATTTTCCCTACCACTGAGGTCAAACTGACAGGTCTGTAGTTTCCTGCCTCTGTCTTGCTCCCACTTTTGTGAAGAGGAATCACATCCACCCTCCTCCAGTCCTCGGGTATCACACCATCCTCCCATGGTTTATTAAAAAGGGTAGTCAGTGGTGTTATTAGTTCTTCCCTTAGTTCTTTTAGAATACTGGGGTGAATCCCATCAGGCCCCATTGCTTTATCCACCTTCAGTTTTAAGAGTTCTTTAAGAGCCCTTTCTTCTGTGAAAGGACTAATATCAACCTCCCTATCTAGAGTGCTTCTATTGACTGGATTAGGTATCTCCCCCTACTTTTCCATTGTGAATACTGAGCAGAAGTATTCATTCAGTATCCCTGCTTTTTCACCTGTCGCTCTCTGCCCAACCACCTTCCTCTTTTTTCAGCCTCAGTATCCCTGCCTTAGTCTTTCTTTGCTCCCTAATGTACCTATAAAAGGTTTTATCCCCTTTCTTAACCGAGTTGGCTATCTTTTCCTCGGTTTGGGCCTTTGCTATTCTGACTGCCTTCCCTGCTTCCTTCTGCTTTAACTGGTACAGTTCTCTGTCCTGCTCCTTCTGTTTCCTTATACTTCCTGAATGCTGTCTTTTTCTCCCTTACCTTCCCCGCCACTTCTTTTGAGAACCACAGAGCTTTTTTCTTTCGTTTTGATTTGTTTATTTGCTTCACACAAAGGCTTGTTGCCTCTGTGATGATGGCTCTGATGTTTCCCCATTGTTGCTCCACCCCACCTTCTTAGGGTGTCAGCGTGGCTCAGTTGGTAGCACATCCGCCTCTGGACCAGAAGGTCGTGGGTTCTCGTCCTACACCGGGATTGGACTTGCACCTAAAAATCGCTGGCATCCGAGTGCAGTATTGGGGTGTGCTGTACTGCTGGGGTGTGCCGTCCTTCGGATGAGACGTTAAACCGAGGTCCCTTCTGCCCATCCTGGTGTTATCCTGCTGGGTGTCCAGGTGGAAGTAAAAGAACCCAGGGCACTCTTCGCAAAGAGTAGGGAACATTCCCGGTGTCGTGGCCAACATTCCCCTTCCCATAAACCGGTTCATGCAATTATCCAGGCTGTGTGTGGGTGATGATGTGCGATATGGCCGCCATCACACATTCAGTCACTTCACTACCAGTCTAGCATTGCTTGTAAAGCACTTTGGATGTATGAAAAGCGTTATATAAATGTTGATTCTTCTTCTTCTTGCCTGTTTGCTAGTGTTTTTCTGAGGCACTCTCCCATTTTGACAAAATCATCCCTCCTGAAGTCCAGTACCTTCACTTTTGTGTGGCTTGACTCTACAGCTAAGTTTATCGTGAACCACACTGTTTGGCGGTCGCTTGTTCCCAGATGGCTACCCACATCAAGATCGGAGATCCTCTCTCCATCCCCATTTGACAGTACCAGATCTAAGATTGCTCCCTCTCGAGTGGGTTCCAAAACTAGCTGTCTGAGGCATGGCCCCTGTAGGGCATCAAGAATGGCCCTGTTCTTGGATGTAGCTGCAGCAAAGGTGCTCCAGTTAACATCTGGCATATTCAGGTCCCCCATCAGTAATATCTTCCCTTTCTCTGCCATCCCAAGGATGCCTTCTATCATTTCCTTGTCCATTTCCTCCCTCTGAGACAGGGGTCTGTATACAACCCCTGTTCAGATTGTGGAGCCATTTCCAGTCTCCAGGGTGACCCGCAGTGCCTCCTCTCCTCCCTGTTTACCCTTTAGTTCTGTTGCTTTGATCCCTTCCCTTACATAGAGCTACTCCTCTTCTTCCCTCCCTGTCCCTCCTGTAGAAGCTCCAGAAAAACTTAATAAAGTTTACATTTTTTTTTAAAAGCATAAGTCATTATTTTATAGTCGGAGCCTGTGCTCAACCCCACTACATCGGCGTTGTCCTATTTTAGCAGCCAATCGGTCAATTGCTATGATAAAAAGTAGATGGCAGAGGGGGCATCCTTGTGGGTTAGAGATTTTATTTAGGACTGACCTGTGAGACGGTGTGTGTACCGTGGGACAGACAACAGCTCCATCCTTAAATCATTGTAAAAACACCTCCCGGTGCCTTGAATGGATTGAAGCCCAACCCTGAAGGGACGTCCTGCCATTTGTCAGAAGGCAGGAGGCAGGAAGAAGTGGTTGGTAGTCCGTGGGAGTCCCCATGAACTACACATCCCACTGGTTGATATATTTTATACTTTGGTGAGCACAGTAGTGCTCTGGTGTAAGGGGACACTCCACTTAAGGAGTGTTCAGCTACTTGTATTTTAAATTAAACTTTTAAATGACAGAAATGCTTGTTGGTGCTGCCGTGACCCAGGGAAGACTTCCAGGTCACCAACTAGGATAAAAACTTGCTCATTAGAAGCGGGGCAAGCATGTGCAGGGCATGCACCTCATAGCACGTGGAGACACACGTGTATTGGCGTGTGACTGTTGTGTCCGGAGGTGCTGGAGGGCAGGTGATTGTTGTTAAGGACAAACGACTGCAAGTAACAATTGTGGCAGCTACCCATTGTAGCACCTAGGGATAAGCCCACTTTGTGTTTCACTTCTGTCTCTCATTGCCAAAAACTAATACTGCAGTATCAGCAGTAAACAAGGTAGGCCAGGTCTTTCATTTAAAGGCTCAGGTGATAGAAGCATAATTACCATATACCGAGGCAGTACTGGTCTATAACAAACAGTTGTATAACCTAGCCATTCGTAGTACACTGAATAGAAACAAATTGTCACAGTGACTTATTCCTGTATTCCTATAGAGGGCTAAATACTCCCACATAATTAACATGGCACTTGTAAACCTGGGTAACTCACCTGAGGGCATAGTAAATGCACTCCTGATAGCTAACATCCTCATATCTTGCACCATTTGTGCCATGTTTACACAAAATAGTGATATGGAACTAATTACTAAAGACTTTATCTGCACTAAATGAGAGCTACTGGGTGTAATTCAAACTGAGAATGTCCTCTTGAAGGACAAGGTAAAAGAACTCAAAAATATAGTCAACATACAAGAATTTGTACACACAGTGGAGCAAGAAAGTGAAATCATGACAAATACAAAGAAAAGAACACGAGACACGCACGTTAGTCTTGAACATGCTCCTGAGCATGTCTCCCCAGCCAAAAAAACTTAAAGAAAGTTTTAAGGAACATCCTAACCTCGACTGAACCCAGGTTACTGTTAGAAGAAACATTGAAACATAGAATTTGATGGCAGATAAGGACTGCTTGGCCCACCCAGTCTGCCTATTTCCCTACCTAATGGATAACCTGCAGATCCTAGCTAACCAACAGCCTACTTCTTCCTACCCCCAACCCCTATGACTGTCCCATGCATTCTTGAATTCCACCACTGTTTTTGACTCCACAACCTCCTTAGGAAGGCTGTTCCATGCATCCATAACCCTCTCCATGAAAAATACTTCCTCACATTAACTCTGAGCCGTCCCCCCTCTAGCTTCAAATCGCGCCCCCTTGTTCTTGCACACCTCTTTTTCTGAAAGATACTACCCTCTTGGACTTTGTTGATTCACTTGAGGTACTTGAAAGTTTCTATCATGTCCCCCCTCTCCTCGAGGCTATAAATATTAAGTTCCTTAAGTCTCTCTTGATATGTCTTCTGGTGCAGACCCTGCACCTTTTATTTGCCCTCTTCTGGACTGCCTCCCTCCTGTCTATGTCTTTGCGGAGATTGGGTCTCCAGAACTGCATGCAGTACTCCAGATGGGGTCTCACCAGCTGTCTGTACAGAGGGATAACAACTTACTGTTTTCTACTGGTGATGCCTCTTCCTATGCATCCCAGTATCCCCCAAGCCCTCCTTACTGCCCTCTCACATTGCTTGCCCACCTTCAGGTCATCTGATATGATTACCCCCAGGTCCCTTTCCATTTTTGTTGTTGTTAGTATCTCACCCCCCATTGTGTACTCTTCCTCTGTGTTTTTGTTTCCCAGGTGCATTACTTTGCACTTCTTAGCATTGAATTTAAGCTGCCATACATCTGACCATTCCTCCAACCTTGCTAAGTCCCGTCTCATCCTTTCCACCCCACCTTGTGTATCAACTCTGTTGCAGATCTTTGTGTCATCTGCAAAACGACATACTTTTCCTTCCAGCCCCTCAGCAATGTTGCCTATAAAGACATTAACTAGGACTGGTCCTAGTACTGAACCCTGCGGTACCCCACTAGTAACCCCCCTTTCTTCAGAGTGGACTCCGTTTACTATTACCCTCTGTGTCCTGTTCTCCAGCCAATTCTTTACTCAGGTTGCAATCTTGGGACCCACTCCCAGGCTGGCTAACTTGTATATTAATCTTTTGTGTGGGACTGTGTCAAATGCCTTGCTAAAGTCTAGGTAGGCCATGTCCACAGCCCCTCTCTGATCTACTACTTTAGTCACCCAGTCAAATAAATCTATTAGGTTCGTCTGAAATGACCTTCCCGCTGTGAATCCATGCTGCCTTGGGTCCTGCGCCCCTCTGGCCTCTAGGTCCTCAACAGTTCTTTCCTTCAGAAGTGATGCCATCATTTTCCCAATCACTGAGGTTAAACTAACAGGTCTGTAGTTTCTTGCTTCTGCCCTGCTCCCACATTTGTGAAGTGGAGTAATATCTGCCCTCCTCCAGTCCTCAGGTACCACCCCATCCTCCCATGATTTATTAAAGAGGGTAGTCAGTGGTGTCACTAGTTCTACCCTTAGTTCTTTTAGAATTCTGGGATGAATCCCATCAGGCCCCATTGCTTTGTCCGCCTTCAGTTTTAAGAGTTCTTTCAGAACCCTTTCTTCTGTGAATGGGCTGGTATCAACCCCCGTATCCAGAGTGATTCTATTGTTTGGGTTAGGTACCTCCCCCTCTTCATTTGTGAATACTGAGCAAAATAAGTGTTTAGTATCTCTGCCTTTTCACAATCACCTTCTGCCCACCCACCTCCCCTTTATTAAGCCTCACTATCCCTCTCTTGGCCTTCCTTTGCTCCCTGATGTACCTATAAAAGGTTTTATACCCCTTCTTAACTGAGTTGGCTATCTTTTCCTTGGTTTGGGCCTTTGCTTTTCTGACTACCTTTCCTGCTTCCTTTTGCTTTAACTGATACAAATATCTGTCCTGCTCCTTCTGTGATTCCTTGTACTTCCTGAATGCTCTCTTTTTCTCCCTAACCTTCCCTGCCACCTCCTTTGAGAACCATAGTGGTTTCTCACATCATTTTGTTTTGTTTATTTGCTTCACACAAAGGCTTGTTGCCTCTGTGATGGCAGTTTTGATTATTCCCCGTTGTTCTTCCACCCCTCCTTCCTGCCCATTTGCTAGTGCATTCCTTAGGCACGCACCCATTTTGGCAAAGTCAGCCCTCCTGAAGTCCAGTACCTTTGCCTTTGTATGTCTTGACTCTACTGCTGTGTTTATCGTGAACCATACTGTTCAATGGTCACTAGTTCCCAGATGGCTACCCACTTCTAAACCTGTGATCCTCTCGCCAACTCCATTTAAGAGAACCAGGTCTAAGATTTCTCCCTCTCGAGAGGGTTCCGATACTAGTTGTCTAAGGCATGCCCCCTGTAGGGCATCTAGAATGACCTCATTCTTAGAAGTGGCTGCTGCAAATGCACTCCAGTTAACATCTGGCATATTCAGATCCCCCACCAGCAATATCTCCCCTTTTTATGCCATTCTAAGGATACTTTCTATCATTTCCTTGTCCATTTCCTTCCCCTGAGATGGGGGTCTGTGTACAACCCCTGTGCGGACTGTCGTGCCATTGCCTGTCTCTAAATTGACTCACAGTGCTTCCTCTCCTCCCTGTTTACCCTTTTGTTATGTTGCTTTGATTCCTTCCCTTATGTGGAGAGCTACTCCTCCTCCTCCTCTTTTACCCTTCCTGTCCCTCCTGTAGATAGTGTATCCTGGTATGTATACATCCCAGTCATGGTTCTGTGTGAAAAATGAAACAAAGAAATAACTTTAATATTGAGACTGACAGGTTTCAGGCCCTCCCACTAGATGATCATTCAGACAATAATATGCAAGCGAATGCCCTTCCCCCTCCCCACATAATGTAGAACACCCACTGTCATAGGTGCCCCCCGTACCTGTCCAACTCAGGGAAACATGCAACCCAGCAAATTCCAGCAGGAGACCCCTGCAGGGGAAAACACATTCAAATTTGTATTTAGGGACTCAATTATAAGATATTGTGACACCTACATTTGTGGTAATAACAAAGAACAAACAATGGTTTCATGCTACTCTGGTGCTAGAATAAATTACCTCGCTAAATGTCTCACTACAGTTAATATCCCATGTAACTCAACTGTCACCCTACTTATTGGCACAAATGACACAGAAAAGCTACTGTACATGAAAAAGACATATGTCATGAATTAATAGAACTAGGTACCTCATTTAAGAGTGACAGACATAATGTCATCATCTCAAACATTTTACCTATCCCAAGAGCATATAGGGAAAAAAATACTATTCAAAGGGTAAATGCAAGGTTGGGAAACCTATGTCAAGATAATGATATCAAACTTGTTGATAATTGGTCCCCGTTTTATAATAAAAAAGATCTCTATGCAAAAGATGGACTTCATTTAAACAGAAAAGGAGCCCAGATGCTAGCAGCAAGTATTAATAAAATTATGAGATCTGATCATTTAAACTAGTACAGCAGAGGGGAGGGAAATACTACCAGTGTATGTAGCAAATCACCTTGTAAGAGAATGCAAAGTAAACATGAACCAAGAGTACTAACTTTTAATCCAAGAAGTCTAAATAATAAAATGGACGATCTTCTAGCAAACTTGGATTCTGCACCTGTTGATATTATTGCTGTCATGGAGATATGGAGGAGGGATGACACCGGAACATGGGGTAAAAATAAAAATATAAACGGCTTCTTACTGTTTGAGAATAATACGACCCACAAAAGGGGGGGAGAGGGGTCGCTCTGTATATATAACATGATTTAGTCTGTACTGATAAAACTTCAAAGATCAAAATCGGTGCTAGTTTTGAATAAATTTGGGTACAAATAAATGGGGTGTAAAAAAATCCATAATAATTGGATGTATATATCGACTACCACACAGCACTACTAATGCCACAAAACTAATAATGACTGAGATCTGTAACACAGGTGAGATAGGTGAAATCATAACTGTGGGTGACTTTAGTGTTACTGGTATAAATTGGTTGGATAGCCACTCCAACTCAAATCTGGGTATACTCCTCCTTGACATATGTAACAAACTCAACCTTACACAGCATGTTAAGGACCCCACAAGGGGCAATGAAATTCTGGATCTGGTATTGGCTTCGCCCAGCATCATTATTAAGGATTGTGTTACAGGTCTGCCTATTTCCAATAGTGACCATAAAACTATAAGGTGTATTGTAAATTACATATATAACCCAAGGAAGAGCTGTACGACAATATACCTACTAGAAAAGGCTGACAGAGAGGGAATCAGAAATGCCATGGAAAACATCATATTGGATGACATCTTAAGTGATAAAAATGTTGACAAAATGTGGGAAACCATTACATACTAACATACTAAAATGCCAGCAGAATAGGCCTAACGGTCTTTCGCATCTGCTCGTTTGGTCAGCCCCCACCCTGGGAGCTGACCTTGCTGCCCCCCTTGCCTTCTCTGGCTTCTCCCTTCCCAGTTCCGGATATTCTTGCTGCATTGGATTTTGCTTCCAGAACCCTTCCCCTGTACCTGTCCCACCCCTCTGAACCTTTCCACCGCCTCTGCCTCCACCAGCTCCCTAGGCAGCGCATTCCATGGCTCCACCACCCTCTCAGTGAAGTAGCACCTCCTCCTTTCTCCCTGAATCTTCCCCTCCAACTTCCACCCATGCCCTCTAGTGGCCCCTCCTCCTTCCTTTTGAAGCACCCTGTTACTCCCTATTTACCCCTTCATGTACCTGAAGACCTCTATCATGTCCCCCCGGTCCCTTCTCTCTTCCAATGTGTACATATTTAGCTCTTCGAGCCTCTCTTCATAGGTCCTGTCCCCCAAGCCCCAAATCATTTTGGTTGCCCTCCTCTGGACCCTCTCCAGGAGTTTAATGTCCCTCTTTAAGTGTGGCCTCCAAAACTGCACGCAGTTCTCGAGGTGCATTAAAGATGTTATTCTTAGGACAGCAAAGGAGAACATCCCCCTAATTCAAAAAGCAATATCTCAAAGATGGCCGAAGTGGATAAACCACAAAATCAAGATACTCATTAAAAAAAAAGACAGGTTATATAAAAAATACATCAAACTTGGTACTAACTCATCATACGAGAATTTCAAAAAAATACAAAAACAATGTAAAACGAGAATTAGGCAAGCAAAAAGGAATATGGAACAAAAATTAGCTACAAATGCACATAAATCAAACTACAAATAATTTTATTCATACATAAATTTACTTAAGAAACCATCTAATGAAGTAGGGCCCATTAAACACGAGTCAACTGTTATAACGGACAATCAGCAGATGGCAGAAGCATTTAACCAATACTTCTGTAGTGTATATAAAGAAGGTCAAAGGGGAGTTATAGAGGAACTAACACACTCAGGTAATGCAATAAATATAACCAAAGAGGAAATTTAAGAAACAATTAACAAACTAAATAAATATTTATCTCCAGGCCCTATTGTCTGTCCATCTACTTTCACCACTGAAATTGCTGTTTGAGCAATCCATTAATAAAACTGAGGCTCCAAATGACTGGAAACTAGCATATATTGTTCCAATTTTCAAAAAGGGGAATAGACAACTTATGCAGAATTATCGACCAATCAGCCTTACTAGTGTCATTGGGAAAGTGCTAGAAAGTATAATAAAGGATAGAATATCAGTTGTTATTAAAGGACTTGACCAGACTCAGCATGAATTTATCAAGGGTAGGAGCTGCACTACTTACCTGTTGGTATTCTACAAACAGATCAGTAAACATCTGCATAATAACATTCCATGTGACATAGTTTATTTAGATTTTGCCATAGCCTTCAATTTAACTCCACACTGGGCTATTACTGAAAAAAGGGATAATTAAAAAATCAATAGAACTCTAGTTGGTTGGGTTGCACAATGGATCACTAACAGAAAACAATGTGTCATGGTGAATGGTCATGTGTCAGGGGAGGACTCTCTCTTTTGAGCAGAGTGCCACAGGGGTCTGTGCTAGTGCCTGTCCTTTTCCACATTTTCATATTGGACATGACCTCACAACTTCTTTGTTGGTCTCTCAAGTACACAGACAACATGAAAATACGTGCACCCTGTAGAACTATGTCTGAGTCATCCAAACTACAGGATGAGCTAAACCAAATTGTGCAGTGGACCCAAAAATGGGATATGTTGCTGAATCTTGACAAATGCAAGGCAATGCATTTGGGAAGGTCAAACAACAAGTTTGATTATCATATTAATGGCCATCAACTTGTAAAAACTGATTATGAAAAAGACTTGGGCGTATCTATAATGAATAATCTTAGTTCAACAACGCAAATAACAGATGCCACAAATAAAGCTAATAAAATAGTGTGGTCAATCAAAAAAAAAATATAGGATCTAGAAAAGGTGAAGTCCTAATGCCATTATACAGATCATATGTGTGACCACACTTAGAATATTCATCGCAAATTTGGAATCCATACAAGGTAGGGGGAAAGACACAGGTTGGAGAGAGTTCAGCATTGGTTTATGAAATTGGTAGAGGGTCAAAAGGAAGTATTCTACGAGAACAGATTAAAATCACTGCATCTTATGTCCCTCAAAACTCGTCGAGCTCATGAAGATATTCTTTTTATGTATGATGTAATGCAGGACTCAGATTTAATGTGTGAACTAGAAATAGATTATAAGGACAGTGACATTAAAACAAGTGGCCATCATTTACAGATAAAGGGAAAAAGATTCAGAGCTAACACCAGAAAACACTTCTATACTACTAGAATTGTGAACTTATGGAATTCGTTGCCATATAATGTAATATTAGCTAAATGTTTCATTAGATAAAAGCGAATTTAAAGCTAGGTTGGATAGATACATACTTGCAGAAGGTACCTTAAGTTACTGTGCATAAGGATAGAACATTTAGGGACTTACAGCCTTCTTGTTCCACTTCCACACCTTAGTATGAACCTTAGTACCTCTATGTAAAAAAATATACTGCACATCCATAAAGGGAAAATCTGAGTCAAAGTTAATTCTCTGTAAACAGCCTGTAGGTTGTTCTGCTCTACCCGGTCAAATTACAGGAGGCTCAGGAATGAGTGCAAAAAGGCTATCAGGGTTGCCAAAAGCGACTTTTGTAAAGCTGTCTTGCAGATCTCAGCTAAGGACCCTAGGAACTTCTGGAGGAATATTAAAAACATAGTAAGTGACTCCTCCTCCTGTGAGGCTCCGGACATGCTCACTGATGGTGCTAGCTGTAATAATCCACTAACCATCGCAAATGCATTCAATGCTCACTTCTTGGACCGGTCTGCGTTCACCTCACTATTCTCCTCCACTGGTCATGATAGTCCTATCCAAGTCCCTCTGCCTCAAATGGCACCTTCCCCCCATCCTCCATTCTACCTCAAGGCTGTGACGGTAAAAGAAATGCAGAAATTGCTAACTGATGGTAAAAGAAATGCAGAAATTGCTAACTGGTCTCTCACCCTTTTCTAGTGCTGGCCTTGATGGCATGGATCAAAGCTTCTCTGCCTTGCCACTGCCTACATTGCCTCCCCTGTGGCCCATATAGTCAACCTATCCTTAGCCTCTGGGGTTATCCCAGACCTGTGGAAGGTGGCACGGGTTGTCCCTGTGCTCAAACAGGGCAACCCCAGGATCCTTGACAACTATCGTCCGATTGCCATTCTACCTGCCATCAGCAAGCTCCTTGAGAAAGTTGTGGCAGGACAACTCTTAGATTATATCCAGGCTCATGAGCTTCTGTTTCCCTCGCAGCATGGCTTTAGAAAAGGGCACAGCACCACCTCTGCACTGGTCTCTGTCACTTCTGGGATAAGGGCTACTATGGACCAGGGCAGACTCTCTGGGGCCATCTTTATTGATCTCTCTAAAGCCTTTGACCTTGTTGACCATGCCTTGCTATGCTCTCAACTTGGATCTTTGGGCTTATCCCCTCTGGCCCTGAGCTGGTTCTCCAACTACCTTCATGGAAGGCAGCAACTGACCAAATATAGTAAGGTGCTCTCGGACGCCACCCCCGTGTCCTCAGGGGTCCCCCAGCAGTCAGTCCTTGGGCCCCTGCTTTTTTCCATCTTCATCAACGACCTTCCCTCCTCGGCGGCCTCCTGCAGGGCTGTCCTGTATGCTGATGATCTTGTTATCCTCACTCATTCAAAGGGTATTGGGGTCATTAACCATCAACTGAGTGAGGGTTTCAGGAGTGTCCATTCCTGGATATCATCCCATTAGCTGGTCCTAAATCTTAAAAAGACCCAGGCCATGCTATTCGGTTCCCTGGCCAAGTTAAAGGCCTCCTCTGTTCCTATGTGCATCTCGGGTATTGATGGCACTCCTGTTCTCACCACTGATTCCGTCAAATACCTTGGGGTGACACTTGATCCGCAGATCGATCTTGGTCAGCATATCCAAAATGTGTGTAGAGCTGTTAACTGGAAATTGGGTCTGGCTTACAGGGCAAAGAATAACCTTACTCTGGCAGCTCGCCTAGCACTGTCTAGAGAGGTGTTTCTACCATCCCTCTGTTATGGGCTCCTTTTGTTTTCCAATACCTCCGAGATCCACCTCTCTAGATGGACCGTTGCCTATAATAACATCTGCCGTTTTGCTCTTGGAGTCCCTTGTCTCACTCACCACTGTGATCTGTACAGTAAGCTCAACTGGCTGTCCTGACGCAATTATTTGAATTTTGTTGTGGGCAGTTTCACGGGTAAGGTACTGGGTACTGGCACCCCCCCTGGACTGGCGGAGCTCCTTGTGACAGCAGCCCCCGCTACCTACCCCCTAAGGTCACTGGGCCCTATCCTTAAGGTCCCTCCTACTCGTACCAAAATGGGGGACAGGGACTTTGCATCATGTGCCCCTAGACTGTGGAACTCCTTTCCTGTCCAGATCCGGACCTCCCCCCAGTCGGGCCTACGCACCTCCCTGTGGAACCACTTGAAGCTCTCGTCAGTATGTGACTGTCTTAACCCTCCCTGATTATCCTGGTCCTCTGCACGGTATACTTGAGTGTATTCATTCCATGTATCTTGCAAATGTGTAAATTTTGTATATATCTGTATATATATATTGCTGGTGACATTGTGTCAGTGATGCTGTACCTTGCATATTGACTATGATTACTGTTGTGACCTGAGATAGCTTACTATGTATGTTATGCTTCTCCTGACATCTGTGTATCTGCATTACTTGCTTCAAATTGTACTCTGTATGTTCTTTGATTTCCTGTACTCTCCCGGGTCGTACCTGAAAATAGCATGTGTTTGTCTAGTGTACTTGCCTGGTTAACAAAAGCTAAATAAATAAATAAATAAAATAAAAGCCTTCTCAGCACTGAGTGAAAATAATGTGAACAAGAAAGTCAGATGTAACACGTTAATAACTCTCCTACGATTACTTAGTTTGTAAATCCCCTGTACACAATCCACTTGGTCTGGGTGGATCAAAGTGTGTGGGACACCACTAACTTGGGCAGGCAAGACTTAAGTCAGAATTTTGCTATCTGCATTAATTAATAAAATGGGCCTAGAGCTGCCACAGGCTGTGGAGTCCTTGCCAGGTTTAAGTAAAGCTGTAATCATAGCACATTTCATAGCATTAGCCAGTTCTTCAGTAAGGTACTATATGCTTCTTTAAAGACCACGTCTAGCTTAGAGGCTAGATGGGGTGCCACTGTTCTTTAAAAGTCTGTGGCTAGACCATCATTACCCTGTAATTCACTCAAGGGCATAGAGTAATCACCTTAGGAATTTCTTCATCAGGGATGGTTTTACCTAGGAACATCATATCCTCAGGGGACAGAGAAGGGAGTGAGACCCCAGCTAGAATGTTCTCAAGTGATTAAGGGGATGCACTATTTTCAGATGTATACATGATAAGATAAAATTCTTCAAAAATTTCAGGTATGAGTTGATGGAAGGTCTGAACCTCTCCCAAATTGTTCTTTACCACTTGAACCTAAGTTCTTTCACATAGGATCATAGCAGGAAAGGGGGTATTTTTTTCTATCGGGGGAGGCACTGCCATGCGGGGGGGGGGGCAAGCAGGGATGGGGACAGTGGAGAGGGCTGTGTTTTTTTTTTCAGTCCTGTGGGTCCTGTGGGACAGGCAGAAGTGATGGTGAATGACGGGGACACAGAAGGAAGGGTGATAGCTAATTAATTGTGATCCTGGGGAAGGGTCTGATACAAGAGGGAGGGAGGGAAGGAGGCACAGCAGGAAGTAAAAAATAATCACTATAATAATGTTGTTTCTTCTGAAGGGATCCCTCATTAAGTTTAACAAGTGCAGTCATTCCTCTGCAGTGAGCAGCCCTGGAATATTTAGAATTTTGTGCAAATTATGGAATTTAGAAAGAAACAAACTCTGCGGTGTGGTCACTCTCACCCCTGCACTCATGCCAGATTTATTTCTAAAGCTACGGTGAGCTGTGATCACTAAAGCTAGTTAAATGGCTACCAAAAATTCTAATTTTTTTATCAAAACAATTAAAATTTGTGAAAATAATGCAGAAATTAGTTATGCAAGAACTTACCTTAACAGTAGATCTTTGAGAGGATCTCTTGCATCAGGCCACAACTATGGAAGTATAACCACCAGGCACTAGAACCACACAGAAACCTTTCTAGCTAGCAGTCTACAAGGGACCACCCACAATGACGTTCCTCCCATATAAACGTGGGCAACCCCATGAACTCCTCAGTTCTGCTGCCGGAGACCATATACAGAGGATTTCCTGCAGAGGAACTGAGGTGAGCCACAGGTTCCCACCATAAAGAAAGGTGAAACAGAAGGTGAACCATCCTGGAGAAAGACAGAGAGTCACAGAAAAGCCTTAAGGCCAAGCTGGACGGAGGGTGGTATAGCATGGCCTGATGCAAAAGATCATCTCAAAGATCTACTGCTACGGTAAGTTCTTATATAACTGTACTATCTTCATTGAGAGTACCTCTTGCATCAGGCCACACTTATGGAATGAGTCCCAAGCAGTTACAGACAGACAGACAGGCTGGGTGGCTGGAGGCTATAGGCCTAAGACAGGAGACCTTGAAGCACAGCCAGGCCAAAGCCTGCCCTTCTTCTAGAGGTATTGTCCAGACTGTAGTGTTTAGTAAAAGTGTGGGCAGTACTCCAGGTTGCAGCAGCACAGATCTCTTGGACAGACACTGTTTAGAAACAGATACTCCCTCTTTCCCAGATGCAAAAGAAACAAAAAGCTGTAGGGACTTCATGCAGTCCTTCATACGGTGTGTACAGTAATGCAGAATTCTATGTACATCTAAAGTATTGAGCAATGCTTCCCCTGGATTGGCATGCTCTCGATAATAAACAGGCAGGTGGATGGCTTGATTTAAGGTAAATTCAGACACCACTTTAGGAAGAAACTTAGGATTCATATGCAAAGACACCCTGTCTGTGGAAAATCAAATACGGAGGCTCACACATCAAAGCTTAAAGCTCAGAAAATCTTTGAGCCTAAGTAACAGCAACTAAGAACAATGTTTTCTATAACAGAAAGGGTAGCTCACATGTCATGGCCAGCTGAAAAGGAGCCAAAGTAAGTTTCTACAACACAAAATTCAAGACCCAAGGTGGGACTGGACTGCGAATAGGAAGGCTTCAGATGGAGAATGCCTCTAGTTGTGCCACCGTATGGCCATCAACAGGCACATTGAGGGCTGAAATGGCTGAAAGGTGCACTTTAATGGAGGAGTATTGCAGGCCAGAATCTGATTCACTGGACAAGTGAAAGGGTCTGAATGATGGGAAGCCGCCCGCAGAGCACAGCGCATCCATTTCATGGAATAAATGGCCCTGGTGGAGGGCTTTCTAGCAGCCACCCATCAGCCACCTTTTGGGAATCAACAAAGTCCAAGAGAGTAGCATCTTTCAGAAAAAGAGATGTGCAAGAACAAGGAGGCACAATTTGAATATAGAGGGGGAACAGCTCAGAGGTAATGTGAGGAAGTATTTCTTCACAGAGAGGGTTGTAGATGCATGGAACGGCCCTCCTGAGGAGGTTGTAGAGTAAAAAACAGTGGAGGAATTCAAGAATGCATGGGACATACATAAGGCAATTCTAGTAGGGAGTAGGAGGAACTAGGCTGTTGGTTAACTAGGATCTGCAGCTTATCCGTTAGATAGGGAAATGGGCAGACTAGGTGGGCCAAGCGGTCCTTATCTGCCATCAAATTCTATGTTTCTATGTTTTGGAACACCCTGAATCTAGACATGGCTCTGCCTTCAGAAGCCATGCATGGAGGTGCAGTGACTTGATATCCAGATGGATCAGGGTGCCTTGGTCCTGTGATAGCAGTCCTTTCCACAGGGGCAGGGGCATGGGAGGTTCTACTGCCAGCTGCTGCAGCAAGGGGAACCAGATCTGACAAGGCCAGAAGGGGGCAATGAGGATCGGAGTGGCCAATTCCATCTGGAGTTTGATCAGCACTGTCTGGAGTACAGGGAAGGGAGGAAAGGAGTAGAGGAACCTCCCTTTCCAAGAGAGGGTCAAGGTATCTCACCAGAAAACTCCAGGCCCTGAAGCGAGCGAGCAGAAACATGGCACTTTTGCATTGAATGGGGTTGCAAAAAGGTTTAACTCTGGATGACCCCCCACCTGTCGAACAGGTCTCCTACAACCGAGGACAGCAGCTCCCATTAGTGCATCCAAGACTGCAACCAGTTGAACCTGTCTGCAAGGACATTTTTAATGCCTGGAACATAGACAGCCAGCAGTTCTAGACCATGTTCTAGAGCCCAGTACGAGACCCTCATCGCTTCACAACACAGAGGGTACAAATGGGTCCCCCCTTGTTTATTAATGTAGTGCACTACACTGACATTGTCCATCTGCACTAGCAGATTGCTTGGGGACTGATGGGTCTGGAAGGCTTGTAAAGCATACAGCATTCCCTTTCAGGAGGACATCTCTTGGCCAGTGCTCATTAACTTATAGGGCTCCCCTCTGGCTAAATGAGCTCCCGGTTGAAGTCAACAAAGCAAAGAACTTCCCAATCTTTAAGCATGACCTGAAACTATTTCTAGCTAGTAAGAGAACTTGTGTTTGTAGACACTCATCCAGTACTTCCACCACCTGATTGGCACCTGTTGACCCAATAAGTACATCTCAGGGGCCACTTTGTCTCACTAACTTTGCTCCAAAGGTTAAAATCTACCACGTGAACGAGCTCTTAGACTCACAGATGTCCCTTCTACTGTATGCACTAATTGTTCCTATAACTCCCTGCCATCACTGGGACCCCCACCCAGTGATAACCCAATCCTCTCCTCCCACCAATACTGCTGTCTCCCCAACCTAACCTCAAACAGACCCGCCCCCTCAACCCCAAGTCTCCCGCCTCCAAACTCCATGCCTGCTCTAGCCTCACACTGTCCATCTCTGATATTTCTCCTCCTCCTGTCTTCTGTCCCACCACACTAACCTGCCCATACCTCTTACAGTCCCTCTTCTAAGTTTCTCCTCTCAACCTCTGACCACCTGCTCCCCCTCCACTTTCTTCCCTACCTCTAACGGCAGCGTTTTACTTAGTAACAGAAACTAACTCAAGTGACAATGCTTAGGTACAAGGCTGCTACTGGTACCTCAGACAGATAACAAAGCAGCTTTGATACCTCGAGACATATAATTCAGCAACTAATTGTTAGATTCCCAACAATTTGTCTTGTCTATGCTAGTATTCCTATGTTAGATAACTGTATCCTTGTCTCTGTATCATGTGATAATGTAACTGTTTTCTTCTCTCTTGACGTGGAACCTTTGTAAATGAGCTCCAAGCTCAAAGGTATTTCTGAAGACTTAATAAATGAAAAAACAGAATGGCCTTCATCTCCTGGATGTTGATGTGGAGAGAAGTCTCCACTCTAGACCATGTCCCCTGAATCTGATGAGGCCCCCGATAAGCCACCCAGTCCAACCCCAAAGCATCTGTAGTGAGTATCTGCTGAGGGGAAGGAATGAGGAAGAAAACCTCTTTCAACAGGTTGCTGGGCTCCATCCACCGTAGCAGCACCTTTTTGACTGGAGAGGAGACTAGAACTTGCTGTTCTAAGTCATTGCGGTGTTGGTCCCACTGGCTCTCACGGTCCACTGGGGGATCCACATGTCCAGCCTGGCTAAAGGTATCTTGACAATGACTGCAATCATCAGGCCCAGGAGCCTCAGGAAGGTTCTCAGTTATGGAGCTAGGGGTAGGCAAGGCTGTTGCTGCCTGACACTTGCCCTGGGGTCTGGTGCTCTGCTTAGGCTTATGGGAGGCCCAAAGAAAGGGCACCTTCTGGCCAATTTTTGGCTGGGTGTGATATAGAGAGTGAACGGACCGTAGAGTCCTGCCTGAGGCCTGTATGTCCTGCACATATGCCCCGAAGAGCTTATAGCCTCTGAAGGGGGCATTCAGGATGGACTGTTGTAGATCAGCAGCAAACTCAGAAACTCTAAACCAAGAATGTCTTCTCAGGCAGATGCCTATCACAGCTGCTCTAGTGAAGGCATCAGCAGCATCATAGGCAGATCTCAAAAGATGCCCGCCAACATCTGCCCCAGACTGGAGGGCCCTGAGCAGTTCCTTCCTCTGGGAACCCTCTGGAAGAGCCTGAGCAGCAGCTTTGACCATCTTCCAGAGAGTATTCTGAAATTTGACCATATGGGCAATGTAACTCAGAACCTTAAAGGACAACGTAGCCAAGGCAAATGTCCTTTTTCCCATAAGGTCCGGCTTTCTGGATTTCTTATTGGGGGAAGAGAGCTGAGGTGATTAGGTCTCCTGGACCTATCATGGGCAGCATTTATCACCACTGAATCTACCTGTGGTTGCTCTGCAAAGTATGGTTTCCCTGAGGGAGCCTGGTACAATCTGTCTGCCTTTCTGGGCATGGCAGGAATCAAATTTGACCTGTACCAGGCAGCCACAGTGGCATCCCCAAAGATCACCACTAGAGGAGGAATGATCAGGGGAGAAGAATCTGGCAGTTCTAAGTAGTCAGTTTTGATTTCTCCTAGTAACATCCTGCTCCTCCGCATCAAACCCCAAAGCAGTTTGTAACTGCTACACCACTGAGATGAAAGAGGTGTCATCGGGGGGGGGACCTCAGGGTATATTTGATGGAGTCCTCACCCCCTGAGGAAACAGTGGAGGTAGAGTGGAAGGGGCTACCACCCCCACTTCATCCTCATGGGGGAGAAGATCAGGATGATATTTGTCCTCATTAACTGGCTCTGAAATGGGCATCTATGGCATCAAGGATGAGCAGGGAGTGGCACCAAGGAAGGCGTCAGTGTGGGAGCAGGCCTTGGACGGAAGGCAAGGCAGTGCATGAACTTCCAGAAGGAGTATAGCATGGTCGGGACATCGGTAGTGACTGACGTTGGAATGCCTTGCAACACTGGCAGGGGAGACTAGGGTCCCAGTGCTGGCAGTACAGCCTGCGGCATTGATGGGAGGGGCTGAGGCCCTGGCATTGACATGATGGCCTGAGGTAGTGTAGGAGCAGGCTGAGACCCTGATGTCAAAATGGTGGCCTGGGGTCAAAGCAGAGGCTGCAGTAAATGCCAAAGACATCACTGGGAGGGTTTGGAACCCTGATGATGATGTACCAGCATCGGCCAAAGAAGAACTGGCTGGTGGCCTGAGGAGGAGAAGAGAGTCTGGAACAGCAGAGGCTGGAGAGTCGAAAGGGGTGTGAGAAGGTCTGATGCTGAGGAGCTATCCCCAGCTAAGGTAAGACTGGTGGGAGGTGCTGCCAGAGCCGACCCTGTAGAGCAGAGGGTGTGGGTGGAGAGAGGGTCGCCATCAGAGTGGACGACGACGACCCTGCTGCATCCAACACCCAAAGCGGTGACCGCACGTAAGCCAGAGAGGATCTCTCCTTGCTCCTGTCCTTGTCCCAGTGCTTGTGTTTCCTGGCTGACTTGTCCTGGACATTAGAGGAATGGGAACCCGAGAATGGGGCTGAGGAGGTGGAGGAGCTTCTGGCCTGGAGCTCCTTCTCCATTTGGGCGACTTTCTGTTGTAGCAGGATGTTTTCTAGGGCCTTCTGACAGTGCTGCTGTGTAGCCTGGTTGAATCAATGGCAGACTTCATAGGCCTTAATGTCGTGGTCCAGACCTAGGCAGCGGACGCAGCCATCCTTATCGAAGATCTTCTGACCACACCTGCAGTAACAAAAGAGTTTTTCGGGGTCAGTGAGCATAAACAAAAAGCCAAAATCACTTTAAAATAAAGTGACTACCAAAACTAGGGTGAGAAAAGAAAAGAAACTCAAAAGGTAGAAATTTGGCAGTCGACTGAAGAGGCGGCATCTCCATGGAGTCCAACATGCTATGGTCAATGGCGGGAAAAGAAATGAGGAGGGCGCAGGGCCACCCACATTTATAGAAACAGGACCTCACCAGCGAATGTCATCATAGGCGGCTCCTTGTAGAGTGCTAGCTAGAAGTTTCTGTGTGGTCCTAGTGCCTGGCAGCTATTGTTCTATAGGTGTGGCCTGATGCAAGAGATACCCTTGCTGAAGATCAAATGAATTTGTTATAAAAAACTAAAGTCACTCAGACCACTTAGCAACAATTGCAAGGGCACCATAACAAGTAATGCTCAAGCAAGTAGAAAAGAAACTGATTCTTGTCGAAACCTTTTTCTAAGTTCTAAGTGAGAGATTCCTTTGGAAGAAATAACATTACTACAGTGATTAATTTATTCTTCAAACCCTAAGAATCCCTAACTTTATGTTTAATAACTGCAGACTCCATAGCAGTACCTTGGGAGACTGGGTACAGAACCTATTTAGGAAAAAGGTTCTGCAAGACAGCAGTGCCAAAGTTAGCATCCCTTTTGGACTATATGTCCAGACAGTGTTATTTTGTAAAAGTGTGCACTATTTTCCAGGCAGCAGCTTTGCAAATATCTTGCAGTGGAATACCCTTTGATTCTGCCACAGAAGCAGAAATGTCTCTTGTAGAGTGTGCCCTGAGCCTTATGGGTGGCAGTTTATCAGTTTGTCATAACAGAACTGTATGCAGGAGACTATCCAATGAAAAATGGTTCTCTTGGATGCTGGTTTACCTTTCCCCATTTCACCATAAGTAACGGAGGGCTGAGTGCTAGTGGACCTTACATTATTTGTGTGGTCCAATTACTCAGTGTCCTTTCCACATCTAGGCTGTGAAGCTTATGTTCACCTCTGCTGGATTTTTCTGTGAAGAAAACTGAAGGACAACTGACTAATTCAGACTGAATTTAGACACCACTTTTGGAAGGAACTTCCTGTTTGTCCTAAGGACTACCTTGTCTCTATGGACAATTAAGTAGTTAGAATCTGTGCAGAGGGCTTGTAGCTCATGTACTCTCCTGGCAGCTGTCACTGCCACTAGGAAAAAACAGGTTACTCACCTGTAACAGTAGTTCTAGGAGTGGTATATGTTGTTCATCCACACTCTTTGGTATGTCCCCTTCCACTTTAAGATGGACTGGATGTCTTCAAGCTGGCGCCTCCCACCCACGTGGCAAATACCTCAGCTCCGCCCCATGCCAGCTCTGCCCCACGCCAGATCTTAGCCCGCTGGAAGCCAGATGTCGTGTGTCCGCAGCTGGGGAGGTCGGGTGGGTCCGTGTGGATGAACAACATATAACACTCCTAGAACTACTGTTACAGGTG
Source organism: Neoceratodus forsteri (assembly GCA_016271365.2). Lineage (NCBI taxonomy): Eukaryota > Metazoa > Chordata > Ceratodontiformes > Ceratodontidae > Neoceratodus > Neoceratodus forsteri. Next base: position 875,866,829 of record CM028132.1, on the reverse strand, counting down.
AGTAATATGGTATTCTAGGAGCGTGGATATATTGTTCATTCACACTCTTTGGCAGACTCCTAGTGGTTCTCCAGGAGGAGGGAGGCAAGGCGCACACCCCTACTTAGGGAACAGAGATTGGAGAACTGAGACCCCAAAACCAGCATCCCGGTGTGACTCAAGGTCGATGTGGTAGTGGGTGATGAAAGCGTTTGCTGACTTCTAGATAGCAGCCCGGCAGATTTCCTAGATAGGGATGCCCCTGGAAGCAGCCACTGATGCAGCAGTATGGCGGGTAGAATTAGCTCTTATCCCTCTGGGAGACTCCTTGCCCGCCAACTCATAGCACACATCTATGCATGATGCATGTGATCCATCTTGCAATAGCCCATTTTGCTGCAGGTCTGCCAAAAGCGGCTTTAGCATAGGTGACAAACAGCTGGTGAACCTCTCCCCGAATTTCCACCGTCCTCTCCTTGTAATAGGAGAGGGCTCGTCTCAGGTCCAAGGTATGGAGCCTGTACTCAGCCTCCAAGTTGTAATTAGGGTAGCATACCAGCAGGGTTAACACCAGGTTAAAGTGAAACTCTGACACCACCTTTGGAAGGAATTTTGGGTGGGGGCGTAGGACAACCTTGTCCCTGTGGAAGACCAGATAAGGGGAGTCCACCGAAAGTGCCTGGAGCTCCCCTGTCCTTCTGGCAGATGTGATAGCCACCAGGAAGGCCGACTTCCATGACAAGTGTGACAAGGCACACTTGTGCATTGGTTCAAATGACTTACCCATGAGCTTTGCCAGTACCAGCAGTAGAACCCACGGAGGTGAAGGTTCATGCACCGGAAGGGATATGTGCTACAGGCCTTTGATAAAGTGCCCGACCACTGTCTCCTGCACCACTGTCGGCTGACCGGCCCACGCCTGGTAAGCAGAGATGGCTGCCCGGTACATCCTAAGGGTCGATGACCAAAAACCCCCTTTGGAGAGAGACCAAGGGTAGTTGAGAATGTTAGCCACTGGACAGGACAGAGGGTCCAGGCCCTTGCCCTGACACCAAATGGAAAACCTTTTCCATTTGAAAGCATAACATTTCCTGGTAGATTCCTTTCTGGATGCCTCCACCACGGTGTAGACATCTTCAGAAAGACCCAAAGCCAGGAACTCTAGCGGCTCAGGTACCAGGCTGTGTGGTGCAGGGACTGAAGGTCCAGATGGAATACCTTCCCCTGATTGAGAGATACCAGGTCCGGGCATGCTGGAAGCTGCTTCGAGGGCCTGCAGCTGAGGCTGAGGAGATCTGGATACAAGAACTGGTGCGGCCAGTCTGGGGCTACCAGGATCACCTTCACCTTGTCCTTCCTCACTTTGAGGAGCACCTTGTGGATCAAGGTAAATGGAGAGAAGGCATAGAGGAGGCCTGGGATCCATGGCCTTGAGAAGACATCCCCCTGCAGCGAGTCCTGCTGGGGGGGGGCATGAAACAGCCTCAGCTTGGTGTTTTCCCTGGAAGCAAACAGGTCCACCATCAGTTTGCCCCAGTGGGAGAACAGGCTGTAAGCTACCTCTGGATGGAGAGACCACTCGTGGGATGTCTGGCCTAAGTGGCTGACAGCATCCACCAGATGGTTTGAGGCTCCTGCTACATGGATGGCTAGGAGATCTGCCTCCAACTGTCTCACGAGGGTCCAGATGCAGAGTGCCTCCCTGCACAGCAGATGGGAGTGCATGTCACCCTGTTTGTTGAGGTAGTGCATGGTCGTGGTATTGTCGTTTGGACTTGAACCACTTAACCCCAGAGCTGAGGAGTGAAAGCTGACAATGCCAGCCTGACTGCTCTGAGCTCCAATAGGTTGATGTGGCATTGGGACTCCTTGGGGGTCCAGAGCCCGTGGGCCCTTTTGTCCCTCATGTGGCCTCTTTTGTCCCCCATGTGGGTTCCCCAGCCCATGAGAGAGGCATCGGTCATGAGGATGACCGTCGCCTAGGGGCAGACCAATGGGATCCCTTCCTGCAACTGGTCTGGGGCCACCACCATTGGAGAGCATCCCACATCTTCTGGGTTACAGTAATCAGCTGGTCAAAATGACCGTGGCGCTGAGTCTACAGGGTGGCCAGCTCCCATTGGAGCAGGCGCATGTGCAGCCGAGCCCAGTGGACCACTGAGATGCATGCCACCATGTAACCCAGAAGGCGCAGAAAGTCCCGGGCAGGGCGGACTTGCCCAACCAGAAATGATTGGGCAAAGGAGGAAAGAACCTCTGCCCTGTCTGCCATGAGCCGAGCTCTGGCATGACAAGAGTCAAGCTCTGCCCCAATGAAGCCCATCACCTGAGAAGGCATGAGTTCCAACTTGACCTCACTGATCAGGAGGCCGAGCTGGGAGCAGGTCTGGAGGGCCATGTCCCTGGACCTCTCAACCTCCTGTTGGGTGGAACCTGCTAGGAGCCAATCATTGAGGCAAGGATAAATCTTGACCCCTGACGCCTGAGATGGGCCGCCACCACTGCAATGCATTTGGTGAAGACCCATGGGGCCGATGACAAGCCGAACAGCATGGCTCGGAACTTGTACAGGGTCCCTTTGACCCTGAAATGGAGGAACTGCTGATGGGACAGACGAATTGGGACATGAAAGAATGCGTCCTGCAGATCCAGTGAACAGAACCACATGTTTCACTCCAAGGATGGTATTATCTGGGACAGAGTGACCATCCAAAAGGTGTGTGACCTGAGATATTGATTCAGGTCGTGCAGATCTAGAATGGGGTGCCTGCCTCCCCCCCCGTCCGCTTGGGCACCAGGAAGTACCCGGAGACAAAGCCTGGGTCTGCTGGAGGATCCACCACTGGAGCTACTTCCTCCTTGAGGAGGAGCTGAGCGATGTCATCTCAGAGAGTCAACTGGGTCTGAGTGGATACTCTTTCCTCCCGAGGGGAGCGGGCTCAGCTTGGGGGCACTGCTCGAATTCCAGAGGCAGTCCCTGACCGACCACTTCGCGAACCCACCTCTCCAAAGTGACAACGGACCAGGTGGAAAGGAAGTGGTGGAGCCGGCTCCCTATGGGAGGACCCAGAGCTGAGGTGATGGGAGAGGGGATGACAGCCCCCACCGCATCACTGAGCAGGCTTGGAGGAGGAAGCTCCAGGACCTGAACCTCGGCCTCCTTTATGGGCCTGTTGGGGTCTGGGCTTGGGCCGGGGGTGCCAAGGTTGAGCCTACTGCTGTTGTTGGTGCTGCTGTCCACCTTGAAAGGAGGACTGCTGAGCTGCAGGGGAAGAATTCCAAAAAGGCTTCTTCTTTTTCTTCTGTTGGTTCTTGCCCGAAGAACCCTTGGCAGAAGTAGCGTCCAAGGTGGCAAGGGACTGCTCAATGCACTGAAGGTGACTGGCCACTCCTGGGCCAAACAGGTCGGTCCCGCGGAAGTGCACATCAGCTAGTTTGTGCTGGGTATCTGCCAGGAAGGAGGAGAACCTCAGCCAAGCCCTGCGATGAAAGGCAACTGCAGCTGCCATCAAACGGGCAGAAGAACCCGCAATGTCCAGGGCCATCTGAAGCTGCTGTTTGGCAACAGCTCGGCCCTGATCCCAGACCTGCTTGACCGTGGTCTGCATGTCCGTGGGGAGATGTGGGAGGACTTCATCCAGCAACCCTAGGAGGGCATGAGAGTAGGGTGTCATGATGACGGTCGAACTTGCCTGACGAAGGCCCAAGGAGGAAGCTGCATAGACCTTCCTGGCTGAATGGTCCAAGAGCTTGGACTCTTTATCAGAAGGTCAGTCAGTGTTGGCAGAACTGCCAGTATGCCTGAACACAGAGGCAGTCACCAGGCTCTCAGCCAAAAGGTGCTCTGTGAACCCCGCAAGGGACCCCATGGGCACCGCATACTTGCAGGCCATGCGGGCAGATGGAGTTGGACAAGAGGCAGGGCGCTGCAAAAGTTCTAGGGCTGGGCCGACAAGAGCCTCAGCCACAGGAAGAAAAAATTACTTACCTTAGTAATTATGTTTCTTCTATTGGAGTCTTGCAGTATTCTGACAAGTGCAGTTAGCCCCAGCCTTTAAACTGCCCCCGAGAACAAAGGGTTAATCTTTCTATGCAGAGCATAGAATACTGAGCTTGAACTCGGTTGATGTCTCTGTCTGTTTCTCTTTGAAAGCTAACCGTCAGATTCTTACAAGCAGCACTCTAATAGCTCTTCTACCTGTATGTGGAAATTGTAAAAAAAACTTTTAATAGCCAACTGGCACAAAAAGATTTGGATTACCAAAAGAAGACTCAAGTCAGGAAACCCAAAACTCAAAACTCAAACCAAACAGGAATATAACACCCAAACAAAAGAAGAGGGTGTAAAAGGGGCACCCCTGAGGTGTAACACTGCACCTGCCCACCCACTTCCCAAAACCAGGTTCTGAGAGGGAAGGCAGGGAGGGGGGTCAGAATACAGCAAGACTCCAACAGAAGAAACATAATTACTAAGGTGAGTAATTTTTTCTTCAAACATGAAGTCTTGCTGTATTCTGACAAGTGCAGACTACCAAGAAGTACCTCCATGGAGGAGGGACAGAACCTACTTTGGGAATAGGCTCTGAAGTACTGCTGTGCAAAACCGAGCATCACTCCTAGCCTGGATATCCAGAGAGTAATGCGTGGTAAAGGTATGGACTGTTTTCCAGGTGGCTGCTTGACAAATTTCTAAGAGAGTGATATCCTGGCAGCAGTCAGGAAGCAGCTGTATCTCTGTAGAGTGAGCCCCTGAGGCCTGGAGGGTGAATTGTTCCAGTTTTCATAGCAGAATCGTACAAGACACAATCCACCTGGCAATAGTTCTCTTGGTGGCAGGTTTGCCCTTTCCCACTTCTCCATAAGTGAGGAACAACTGGAGGGAATCAAATCTGTGACCCTTGGTATGCTCTATGTAGTAACTAAGGGCTCTTTTAACATCTAAACTATGTAGCCTCCTCTCTCCTGAGGAAGAATGATCAGTGAACAAAACAGGAAGAGACATAGACTGGTTTAAATGGAAGTCTGAAACCACTTTGGGCAAGAACTTTCTATTGGTTCTAAGGACCACTTTATCCCTGTCAAAGGAGATAAAATCAGGTTCCACTGACAGTGCTTGCAATTCACTGATACACCTGGCAGAGGTAATGGCTACCAAGAACACAGTTTTCCAAGTCAGGTACTTAAGCTCTGCTGAGGACATAGGCTCAAAAGGAGGTTGCATAAGTTGAGCAATGCAAACATTCAAATCCCACACAGGGGCAGGGTCTCTAAAAGGAGGATTGGTGTGAAGCAATCCTTTAAAAAATTTACAGAACACAGGATGAGAAGATAGTGAGGAAGACTTCCCCACAGACAGAAATGCAGAAACAGCTGACAAGTGTACCTTGAGAGTTGCTGGTCTGAGTCCTAGGCCATTAAGATGGACCATATAATCCAGAACCATAGGCAATTCAGCAGTATCTGGGGAAATATGCTTTTTAGAACACCAAATGCTGAATCTCTTCCATTTGGAGTAGTCTTTCTGGTGGAGGGCTTTCGAGAAGCTTTGAGAATATCCAGAACCCCCTGAAAAAGATGCAGACCTACAAACTCTAACTCTTCAAGAGCCATGCCTTGAGATTGAGAGACTGAAGATTGGGGTACCAAATCCTCCCCCGAGAGGATGTTAACAGGTTGTAATTCTTGGGAAGAGACAGGGGAAGATAGACTGCTAGGGACAACAGCAGGGGGTACTAAGGCTGTCTGGCCCAATCTGGAGCAATCAGAATCACTTTGCAAAGTTGAGACCTTATTTTGACTAAAACTTTGAACAGGAGTGGAAAGGGAGGGGAGGCATACAGAAATTTTCCTTCCCAATTCAGAATCAGAGCATCCAGGGGGACTGAGCCCAAGACTGGGGGTCTGCAGCAAAAGAGAGGAAGTTGGTGATTGTCTGGGGCTGCAAAGAGATCTATGTCTGGAGTGCCCCACCTTGAAAAAATCACTTTCAACACCTGAAGGTCCAGGGACCATTCGTGATGGCCCTGAGAGATCCTGCTCAGTGCATCTGCTAGCACATTGTCCTTCCCTGGAAGGTGAACTGCTACTAGAGAGGTTTGCAGGGAATAAGCCAGGGACCACAATTTCATGGCTTCCGTGCACAAGGCCATGGACCAAGTGCCTCCCTGCTTGTTGATGTACTACATGGTGGTGGTGTTGTCTGTTCTGACCTGAACCACCTTGTTCTGCACTGACTGAGAGAAAGCTTTCAAGGCCAGAAAAACTGCCCTGAGTTCTAGGAGATTGAGATGGAGAAGGGAATCCTTGGGGGACCACAGTCCCAGGGCAGTGAGGGTCCCCAGATGGGCACCCCAGCCCAGAAGTGATGCGTCCGTGGTGAGGACCACTGAATAAGGCTGAGTGGCAAAAGAGACCCCTTGTCTTAAATTGTCCTGATCCTGCCACCATTGAAGGGCTTGGATCAAGGTCAGAGTCACTGGGATTAGTTTGGTAAGGGAATCCTTCCTCTGAGACCAAAAAGCTCTCAGATGGAACTGAATATCCCTCATCTGGAATCTTGCCCGTTGGACCACTGCTGTTGAAGCTGCCATGTGGCCCAAGAACTGGAGGAAATGCCTTGCTGGTCGAGATACCCGAAGGCTGAAGGAAGAGGCTAGTTCTTTAAGAGCCCTTGCCCTTTCAAGGGGAAGAAAGGCCCTTGCTCTGACTGTGTCCAGTTCTGCCCCTATAAAAGTAAGAAGCTGGACTGGTTCGAGAACTGACTTGGGAAGGTTGAGAAGAAATCCTAGAGAAGTGAGCACTTGCTGGGTCACTTGCAGGTGAGACTTGACTTGGTCTGGAGACTGCTCCACTATTAGCCAATCGTCCAGATATGGAAACATGGAGATCTTTTGCCTTCTTAGAAAGGCAACTACTACTGCCAGGCACTTTGTAAAAACCCTTGGGGCTGAGGTTAGGCCAAAGGGCATTGCTCTGAACTGATAGTGGGCTGAGGGCAACTCAAACCTGAGGTACTTTCTGAGGGAGCACCTGATGGGAATGTGAAAGTAGGCATCTTTGAGGTCCAGAGAGGCTAGCCAGTCCCATAGTCTTAGAGAGGGAAGGATTATTCCCAGAGTTACCATCTTGAACTTTGGTTTTAAAAGATGTTTGTTTAGATATCTTAGGTCTAGGATGGGTCGCCACTCCCGTGTCTTTTTTGGGGTCAGCAAATACCTGGAGTACAGCCCTTTGCCTCAGTGTAGGGTAGGTACTCTCTCTATGGCTCTTAAGGCCAGAAGAGATTAAACCTCTGCCTCTAGGGCAAGGGTTTCCGAGAGATTTGCAGGTGGAAAAGATCTGGCTCTCATCTTTGGATATTTTCTGAAGCTGAGAACCAGTCCCTGGCTTACTACTTCCAGGACCCACTTGTCTGATGTAATAGACATCCAGTCCTGGACAAAGTAAGCCAGCCTGCCCCCTACTGGAATAGGAGAGTCGACCTGGGCAAGCCCATCAGGGTGTCTGCTTGGCAGTGGCCTTAGGCTGAGGAGTGGATGCAGCCCTGCTCATCCCCCTTCTGCCTCTCCCTCTGAAGAACCCCCTCTGTGAAAAGGAAGAAGAGGCCTGTGCTTGGTAAAAAGGCCTTTGAAAAGGCCTACCCCACCCCTAGACTGCTGCCTTTGAGGCGTTGCCTGCCTCTCCTTGGCCTGAGCACTCCTGTAGGTGGTCCTGCACTCATCTATTTTCTTCATGTAATTCTCTGTCTGCTCCCCAAACAGAGAATTACCCACTACAGGAAAATCCATGGCCTCAGCCTGCGTATCCTGCGAGAGGCTAGTACATCTGAGCTAAGCCATTCTCCGAAGAGCCACAGATGTAGCCATGACTCTTGATGACACATCATTAGAGTCTACAGCAGCTTGAAACTGAACTTTAGATGCCTCAATCCCATCTTCAGCCACTGCCTCCAGCTCCTTGGCTAGCTGGGGGGAGGTCTGTTTAGCCAGTGCCAGTACAGTGTCCCACCTGGACTTCTGGTAGCTGTATAGGCCACATAATTTGCCTGTCTGAGTCCCAAGGAAGATGCCATGTACAGCTTTTTTGCCATGGCATCAATCTTCCTAGAGTCTTTGTCTGGGAGGTGTGAAACCAAGGGAATGCTTGCCTTATAACAGGCAGCAACCTGCACAACCCCAACACAGCTGCATTGCTGATATAAAAACTCAGTTTCTGAGTCTGAGAGTGTATACCTCTTGTCCATTCTTCTATCCACAGGAGGTACAGAATTGGGAGACTTCAGAATGTTTTGTGTCTGTTTCTCAAAAGATTTGTGGAGGGGAATAGACAGTCTCTTGGACTCTGGGGTGTCCATCATTTCTACAAAATCATGCTCCTCCTGATCCTCCATTGCCTCTTCCATAGGAAGCTGGAGGGTCTCAGCCACCTTTCTGAAGAACATAACGTGGGAAGGGAACTCAGAAAGCCTAGGAGGGGATACAGCTGAAGGTCTGTCTGGGGAGATGTACGGTTCCACAGGCAGATCTAGACTTTCACCATCATCATCTTCAAACTCCCCTTCCTCCTGAAACTCTGGTTCATAAAATTCTTCCAAAGTATAGTCGTGAACCTGGGGAACCGACCGAACCGAGCCCCTGCCAAAAGGTGCCGGATCGGTCAGAACCGGGCGAAGCGATTCCACAATCCGAATCGCCTGGCTATTTCTTCGCCGGTCAGAACATGGACTTCTGGATCCGAACCGGATGATTTTCTTTCGTCTTTAGTCGAACCAACCCCGGGATTGGCTCTCCTTTTGCCCGAAGAAGTATCGCCCTGGTCAAAGGACACTCCTTCTGGTTCAGTTGGAACCGAACCTGGCTGGCCATCCGGGTCAGTGGACTTCTCAGCCTCCTTTTCCCTCAGTCTACCTAACTCTTTTCAAGGGTAGATTTGGGAAAATTTTTGCAAATTTGGCAGTCTGAATCGAGGTGTACAAACCCCAGACAATAAACACAGGTGGTGTGGGGATCGGCCTTAGCAAAGACTTCCCCACACTCACTGCAGTGTTGAAACCCAGTGGGCCCGTTTTTTTTCTTGGGTTTCTCAGACATGGCCAACCTAACCAAACTTACCCTTTTTTTTGCAACCGCCAGGCAAGACTCCCTTATTGGTTCCTAACTGTGTCACGGGTCTTGGAAAAAAAACATTTCAAAACACGCGTTTTTTTAGAACCGATAAGGACTGGTAACCACACACTAAAGTTAACACGAGAATTAAGCTAAAATGATCGGTTCAGCCGAACCGATCCACACTTTTTACAAGTTCCACACAGAAAACACAGTACAAAACCTATCTAGTACTCACAGAACCACAGACAGAGACTGAACTGACTATGCGGGAAACTTTTTCGGTTAGAAACCGACAAAAAAACAACACTTCAACCGACTTTCGAATCGAGCTGCAGGAGAAATCTCCGGATCGACTGTTCAGTGAGGCGAAGTAAAGAATCTGACGGTTAGCTTTCAAAGGGAAACAGACAGAGACATCAACTGACCTCGAGTTCAGCATTCTATGCTCTGCATAGAAAGATTAATCCTTTGTTCTCCAGCGCAGTTTAAAGGCTGGGGCTAACTGCACTTGTCAGAATACAGCAAGACTTCAAGTTGTTTGAAAGCCCTCCGTCAGAGTATCCCCTCTCTTAAGGATATCCGTAACAGGGTACTCCGCCTTTTTCTGGATTGGCTCCAGGGGCATCCCTGTAGATGAGATGAGGCAGAGAATGCCCTGAAAAGGTGAGGGACCTTCCTCTGTCTCTAAGCCAATGGTTGATTCATCATCACCAGGATGAGAATGCAAACCAATGACGTCCAAATCCGAGGAATCCGGGTATAATGGCCAACCACCCAGGTCACCTTCGACTCGCCGAGGATGGTCTGGGGTGACCATGACTGACAAACGCCGGGAAAGCCTGGTGTCCACTCTGTCTTTCTTGGAAGGAGCCCCTCCCACAGGCTGTTTGGGCAGTGGTGCCACTACAATCGGTGGAGAGACCGTTTTAGGCCGAATTGGTGGTTTAACTGGCTCCGCGGGCTGGGGAACTAACTTAATCGACTCCGAAGGAGTTGGCTTCAACCTAGGAGGCGAAAGCCAGGTAATGCTCGGTGTGGAAGCCAGAGTCGGATTGAGCCCGGTCAAAATCAGCTGTTGCCACATGAGGTCCTTGTAGCGCAATGGAGTTTCTGCCAGAGCCTCTCCTCATCCCAGGAGGATGAGGACGATGGATGGCATTGCCTCTTTTTAGAGCGTTTATGGCTCTTCCTCGGCCTGTTGGCCAAGGGGTCCGAGACTTCGACTGAGATCGGATGGGCCAACTCAGTCACTCGGGAGACACTGGCAGAACTGGTGATTTCCGGGATCAGGGAACACTTCTTCAATGGGAGTCTCAGCATAGAAACATAGAAATATAGAAGTTGACGGCAGATAGGGACCGCAAGGCCCATCCAGTCTGCCCATTTCTTTTTCTACCTTATAAATGTACCATTGACCTTTGCTCTGTCAGTGGCCTATCTATTCATACTCATCTGTATTGCTCCCTTATGCCTATTCCATGGCTGTTTGAAGCCCTGCACTGTATTCATAGCCACCACGTCCTGAGGTAGGCAGTTCCATGCATCCACCACCCTTTCTGTGAAAAAGAACTTCCTCACATTACCCCTTAAACAGCCTCCCTCTAATCTCATGCTGTGACCTCTTGTCCTGCTATTTTTCTTATATTGAAACATGTTAGACTCTTTCACCTTGTTAATGCCCTTAACGTGTTTGAATGTTTCGATCATATCACCTCTCTCCTTCCTTTATTCTAGGGTATACATATTGAGCTTCGTTAATCTTTCCTCATATGTTTTCTGATGCAGTCCCTGCACCATTTTGGTTGCCCTTCTCTGGACTGCATCAATTTGGTTAATGTCCTTGTGAAGGTGTGGCCTCCAGTACTGCACGCAGTACTCCAGATGGGTCCTAACCAGTGTCTTGTAAAGAGGGATTATTACCTCCCTCTTACGACTTGTGATACCCCTACTAATACACCCCAATATCCCCCTAGCCTTACCTACTGCTTCAAAGGTCTGCTTGGATGATTATAGGTCATCGGTGATGATGATGCCCAAGTCTCTTTCTTCCTTTGTGACTGCCAGCAACTCCCCTCCCAGCCTGTAGGTGGCTTCAGGATTTCTCTTCCCTATGTGCATGATCTTGCACTTCTTTGCATTAAATCCCAGTTGCCACTCTTCCGACCATTTTGTTAGTTTATCTAGATCTCTTCTCATTCTGCCCACCCCATCTGGATCATCTACTCTGTTGCAGATCTTGGTGTCATCTGCAAACAGACAAGCCTTACCCTCTAGTCCATCTGCAATGTCACTAATGAAGATATTGAAGAGGACTGGCCCCAGGACTGATTCCTGAGGTACCCCACTTGTGACTTGCATCTCTTCTGACTGTATACCATTTACCACCACACTCTGTTTTCTGCCCGTCAACCAGTTTGCCACCCAGTTGACCAACTTCTGACCCACCCTGAGCCTACCCAGCTTATTTATCAATCTTCTATGTGGAACAGTGTCAAAAGCTTTGCTGAAGTCAAGGTAGATGACATCAACTGCTCCCCCTTGGTCCACCACTCTGGTTACCCAGTCAAAGAAATCTATGAGATTAGTTTGACAGTACCTTCCTTTTGTAAACCCAAGCTGTCTTCGATCCTGTGCCCTTACGGATTCCAGGTGATGCACTATCCTTTCCTTAAGGAGTGCCTCCATAATCTTGCCCACTACTGAGGTAAGACTGACTGGTCTGTAGTTTCCTGCCTCCTCCCTGCTACCACTCTTGTGAAGTGGGATCACATAAGCCCTTTTCCAGTCTTCTGGGACCTCTCCTGTGCTCAGAGACTCATTAAACAGTTCTGCTAATGGCTCTGCTAGTTCCACCCTTAGCTCCTTTAGTACCCTGGGATGTATGCCATCAGGTTCCATTGCCTTGTCCACCCTGAGCTTAGCGAGCTCTTGTAGGACCCTTTTTTTTGTGAAGGGAGTAGGGTATACAATCTTCAGGAGGGACAGGGAGTTAAGAAGAGGAGGAGGAGGAGGAGCTCTCTATGTAAGGGAAGGAATAAAAGCAACAGAACTAAATGGTAAACAGGCAGGAGAGGAGGCACTGTGGGTCACCCTGGAGACTGGAAATGGCTCCACAATCCACACGGGGGTTGTATACAGACCCCCATGTCAGGGGGAGGAAATGGACAAGGAAATGATAGAAGGCATCCTTGGGATGGCAGAGAAAAGGGAGATATTGCTGATGGGGGACCTGAATATGCCAGATGTTGACTGGAGCACCTTTGCTGCAGCCACATCCAAGAGCAGGGCCATCCTCGATGCCCTACAGTGGGCATTCTCAGTCAGCTAGTTTTGGAACCCACTCGGGAGAGAGAGCAATCTAGACCTGGTACTCTCAAATGGGATGGAGAGGATCTCTGATCTTGAAGTGGTAGCTATCTGGGAACAAGTAACCACCAAACAGTGTGGTTCATGATAAACTTAGCTGTAGAGTCAAGCCACAAAAGTGAAGGTACTGGACTTCAGGAGGGCTTGATTTTGTCAAATGGGAGAGTGCCTCAGAAATGCACTAGCAAACAGGCAAGAAGGTGGGTGGAACAACAATGGGGAAACATCAAAACCACCATCACAGAGGCAACAAGTCTGTGTAAGCAAATAAACAAATCAAAATGAAAGAAAAAACCACTATGGTTCTCAAAAGAAGTGGCGGGGAAGGTAAGGGAAAAAAAGATAGCATTCAGGAAGTATAAGGAAACACAGAAAGAGCAGGACAGAGAACTGTACCAGTTAAAGCAGAAGGAAATGGGCACGGCAGTCAGAATAGCAAAGGCCCAAACCGAGGAAAAGATAGCCAACTCAGTTATTTTATAAGTAGATTAGGGAGCAAAGAAAGACTAAGGAAGGGATACTGAGGCTGAACAAAGAGGAAGGTGGTTGGGCAGAGAGCAACAGTGAAAAAGCAGAGATACTGAATGAATACTTCTGCTCAGTATTCACAATGGAAAAGCAGGGGGAGATACCTAATCCAGTCAATAGAAGCACTCTGGATGGGGGGAGGAGGGGGTGATATTAGTCCTTTCACAGAAGAAAGGGTTCTGAAAGAACTCTTAAAACTGAAGGTGGATAAAGCAATGGGGCCTGATGGAATTCACCCCAGAATTCTAAAAGAACTAAGGGAAGAACTAGTAACACCACTGACTACTCCTTTTAATAAATCATGGGAGGATGGTGTGGTACCTGAGGACTGGAGGAGGGCGGATGTGATTCCCCTTCACAAAAGTGGGAGCAAGACAGAGGCAGGAAACTACAGGCCTGTCAGTTTGACCTCAGTGGTAGGGAAAATAATGGAATCACTTCTGAAGGAAAGAATTGTTGAGTACCTAGAGGCCAGTGGGGCACAGGACCCAAGGCAGCATGGATTCACAGTGGGAAGGTCATGTCAGACAAATCTAATTGATTTCTTTGACTGGGTGACCAAAGCAGTAGACCAGGGAGGGACTGTGGACGTGGCCTGCCCAGACTTTAGCATGCATTTGACACAGTCCCACATAAAAGATTAATAAACAAATTAGCCAGCCTGGGAGTGGGTCCTAGGGTGGTAGCCTGCGTAAAACACTGGTTGGACAACAGGACACAGCAGGTAATAGTAAATGGAGTCCACAGTGAAGAAAGGAGAGTTACTAGTGGGGTACTGTAGGGTTCAGTACTGGGGCCGGTCCTTTTTAATGTCATTATACGTGACATTGCAGAGGGACTGGAAGGGAAAGTATGTCTCTTTGCACATGACACAAAGATCTGCAACAGGGTTGATACACAAGGTGGGGTGGAAAGGATGAAAAGGGGCTTGGCAAGGTTGGAGGAATGGTCAAATGTATGGCAGCTTAGATTAAATGCAAAGAAGTGCAAAGTAATGCACCTGGGAAACAAAAATCCAGGGGAAGAGTACACAATGGGGGGTGAGATACTGACAACAACAACAAAAATGGAAAAGGACCTGGGGGTAGTCATATCAGATGACCTAAAGGTGGGCCAGCAATGTGAGAAGGCAGTAAGGAGGGCTGGGGGGATACTGGGATGCATAGGGAGAGGCATCACCAGTAGAAAAAAGGAAGTTGTTGATCCACTGTACAGACAGTTGGTAAGACCACATTTGTACAGTTCTGGAGACTCCATCTCCGCAAAGACATAGACAGGGTGGAGGCTGTCCAGAGGAGGGCAACCAAAATGATGCAGGGTCTGCATCAGAAGACATATGAAGAAAGACTAAAGGAACTAAAGATGTATAGCCTCGAGGAAGGGGGGGGGCATGATAGAAACTTTCAAATACCTCAAGGGAATCAACAAAGTCCAAGAAGGTAGCATCTTTCAGAAAAAGAGATGTGCAAAAACAAGGGGGCACAATTTGAAGATAGAGGGGGGGCAGCTTAGAGGTAATGTGAGGAAGTATTTCTTCACAGAGAGGGTTGAGGATACATGGAACAGCCTTCCTGAGGAGGTCGTAGAGTCAAAAACAGTGGGTGAATTCAAGAATGCATGGGACAGACATAAGGCAATTCTAGTGGTGGGTAGGAGGAAGTAGGCTGTTGATTAACTAGAATCTGCAGCTTATCCATCACGCAGGGAAATGGGCAGACTAGGTGGGCCAAGCGGTCCTTATCTGCCGTCAAATTCTATGTTTCTATGTTGCTCACCTCTCTCCCCCCTGTGTCCATGGTGCTGAGCTGTGGGCCCTGCCCTACCTTCTCTTCAGTAAATACTGAGCAAAAGTATCTATTTAGGATAGATGCTTTTACAGGGTCCTCCCCCTCACATGCCCCCTTTTCTCCTTTGAGCTTAATAATACTCTCTGACTTTCTCCTTCTAATGAAACTATAGAAAGTCTTGTCACCTTCTTTACTGTTCGTAATAGTGTTTCCTCAGTTTGGGACTTTGCCTGCCTTACTAGCTTCCTGCTTCCCTTAGGGCAGTTTGGTATGCCTCCCTATCTTCATCCCACTGTGTTCCCTTGTATTTCCTGAAGGCCAGCCTTTTGGCTCTAACCTTTCCTGCTACGTATTTGAGAACCAAAATGGTTTCCTTCTTCTTTTGTACTTCCTTTTCTCTCTAACACAATAGGATGTTGCTTCAAGTACTGCATCCTTAATGCTTGCCCACTTTGCCTGTACCCACGCACCTGTATTTCTTTTTGCCAGGGCTAGCTTCACTCTGTTGGCCATCTTATCAAAGTCAGCTCCTCTTAAGTAACATATTTTTGCTTTGGAATGGGATGATTTAGTACTAGTGGCCAAATTGAACCATACCATGTGATGGTCACTGGCCCCCAGGTGACCTTCTACCTGGAGATCTGTGATCCTTTCTCTGTTAGTCAGTACTAGATCTAGGATAGCCCTGTCTCTTGTGGGTTGTTGTACTAGTTGTTTGAGGCCCTCCCCCTGCAGGGAATCCACTATGTGTCTAGTACTGGCAGATGTTCCTGCTGCTATTGACCAATCTATATCCGGCATGTTGAAGCCTCCCATTATGAGAACCTCCCCTTTTGCTGTCATATTTTGTGTATCTTCTAACAGTATTGTGTCTATGTCCTCCTCCTGGTCTGAGGGCCTGTAGACAACCCCAGTTCTTATGGCTGTCCCATTTCCTGTTTGCAGGGTGACCCACAGTTCTTCTGGCACCTTGTGTGTATTCTGAATTTCTGTAGCTTTGATATTTTCATTGGCATACAGAGCCACTCCACCCCACTTTTTGCACCTCGGTCTCTTCTGAACAGTACATAGCCAGGTACTGAAGTCTCCCAAGTGTGGTTACTGGTAAACCATGTCTCACTAATTGCTACTATGTCCAGTTTAGCCTCTAACATTATTGCTTGCAGGTCTGGGATCTTATTTCCCAGGCTGTGAGCATTTGTGTACATGATTTTGCATTGGCCAGATTTCGGTGTGTTCATTGTTGGGTGAGGTCTGGCATTTCCCCAGTGTGTCGTATGGGGAGACAGACCTTTTTTTCTTACCTGGTGATGCAAATGAACTGCAAACATGCTGAATCCCTGTTTGACCACTAGCTGAGGGGGGAGGGGTGTTCTTCCCATTTGACGTATGAGGTGCTACACCCCCTCCCCATTTGCTAGTTTAAATATTTTACAAAGACGTCAAACTTCTGCCCCAATGCACTGACTTCCTCCTTAGTCTGATGCAGTCCATCAAATTTAAAGAATTTTCGCTCCCAAAACTGTTGCCAGTTCCCTACAAATCTGTGTCCATTTTCCTGGCATCAGCCCTTGAGCCACATGTTTAGCTTCCCTATCTCCCCTTCTCTGACCTTCCGTCCATCTGTCCCCCTCTCCCAGACTGGCAGGATCTCAGAGAAGGAGATGCCAGATGAAACGGATGATAGTTTGTCACCCAGTCTGGTCAGGTGTTCCTTGGTCTCCACAACTGACCGGTTGGCGAGATCATTAGTCCCTATGTGTACCAGGATGTCAATGTTTTCTCCTGCTTCCTGAACAATTTTAGCAATGCAGTCAGTGTCTCTCCATGCTGATGTACCTGGGAGACATCTGACCATTACCCCTGGCTGGCGATAGGTATCAACTCCCCAAATCATGGAGTCTCCTATGATCAGAATTTTTTTTGATTTCCTTTTTGCTTTTTTTGTTTTGGTTCCTGATTTGGCAAGTTTTGTTGTGCTAGCCCCTGCTCTGCAGTGTCCTCTGCCCCTTTGTTTGATTTCGGAGATAGAGGCAGATATCTGTTTGTAGTGTTTATATGGTTTTTGGAGGTAATATGTTGGAGAGCACAGAGTGACGGGGCACCCAATTTGCCCCTCCTAACCACCTGCCAACCTCCTGGACCAACCACCCTCAGTGGAGAGGTTCTTTTGTTGGATGTTGGGGAAACTGCAGGTGGTTCTTATAATGTATTTACTCTTGAATATGAAATTTGAGGTGCACAACCTCTGCCCATGCTGCCCGGAGCTGAGCCCTAAGATCTCCAATGGCCCAGCATGTAGGACAGTGTCCTAAATCCTGTAAGACTGTCCTTCTGAAAAGTGTTCCACAGTACCTGCAATTAATGATATCCATTCCAGATAAGTTGCTGGGTTTATAACCTGGTCAGAGTAATTAGAAGGAAGAAAATGCAAGTAATGGTTTGAGTTTGTGTTTTGTTATCGTATAACTTGTTATAACAAGTTAAATTACTAATGTCCCTGTAAATGAGCTCACCTTGTAGATGTCCCAGTGATCCGTCCTTTCCTGCTTTGCCACATGAAATGTCACAACTGTGGTACCCTATAAAAGGAGTGTAGTGTGGGGTGGTTGGGGATGAGGTGGGTGGCTGGGCCCTTCCCCTGCCGAAAAAGAAGAACCACGGATGAAAGAAGAAGGAGGTAAGAGTAGAAACAATCAGTCAACAACAAATGCAGTAACTCTGAAAGCTTATCCTAATGTTAGATAAAACTGTAAAACCTGTAAAGCACCACCTGTAATAATTTCAGAGAAGATATACCCTGTAAGAAACACTTTGCTACAGAGAAAAATAAAGCAGTAACAGAAGATATACCTTGCAAAAGACAATTTGAATCAGAAGATTACAGCAGTAATCTGTTAGCACACACCTGTAGGCACACCTTGTAATGATGCAGAAGAAGGTATACCAGCAACAACAATGCTGGGTCTTGTCATCTGGGAAGACCAAGTTAGGGGTTCGATCGAGGGAATCGTCGACTGGAGTCAGCGATACCAGATCGATCGGATCAATCACGATTTCAACATTGTCAATTGACAATTCGGTCGACTGACCAGAAGGCACAGCCGAAAAGCCAGCAGCTGAATAAGCAACGTCGACCAAGGTAGAGACCGCATTTTCCAGGGATCAAGATCTCTCTTGCTCCCAAGAATGTCTTCATCGAGAGGAAGACAATCCCGGATCCTTCTCCTGCTTACGGGATCGAGAGGAGTGTGAGCCCGCAGGTGCCTCTCCCTTGGTCGAGAGACTGGCACAACTCTCAGAAGGAACCTGAGAAGGTGCAGCCCAGGTTGAGCGGAACAAAAAAGCTCCGAGAGGTATCTGTGGCACGAGCCACTTCTTCCTCGAATGCTTGCATGCATTCCAATTGCTCAGCAGATCCTGCAGCCACGGAAATTGCCCACCGAGCCTCCTTGGATTTCAACGGAGAGTTCCGATTCTATGGCCTCCCCAGCTTCAGGCGTGCGAGACGGTCATCGAGAACGTTGGGATGAAAGGCGAGACACATAACGCATTTTGAGGTGTCATGGTCGACACCGAGGCAATAGACGCACTCAGTATGGGGATCAGTGCATGACATTTTCTGGCTGCAAGGGCACAGATGAAATCCGGGGAAAGACTTGTCTTCCATAATCGAAGCAGTAAACTTGCAATCGCTAACACGAACAATGCGAATTTTTGGACTAACCAAAGGTTTGAAAGTCAGGGCCTACAAAATGCGTGAGCACGAGGCAGGCAACCTGAATCTTCCAGCAGAAAGGAAGATCTGGCATCATGGGGTGGAGCCGAGGTATATACCACCCGGATGGGTGGAAGGAACCAGCTTGAAGACTTCCAGTCCATCTTAAAGTGAAGGGGACATACCAGAGAGTGTGGATGAACAACATATACACACTCCTAGAAACTATTTTCCAGATGACATATGTCAGTGCAGCAGGTGGCCATGGTCTCGAAAGGGACCTCATCAGCTGGACAATGCATACATTCAAATCCTAAGGAGGGAGAGGGTCTCTCACTGGAGGGTACAAGTGATTAAGACCCTTGAAAATCCTTTTAAAAAATAGGTTATGAAGCCACTGACCTGTCTTTGCCAGCTGATTTGTAAGCTGAGACTGCTGCCAAATGGACCTTTAAGGTGGAAGGATTTAGTCCCAAGGACTGGAGGTGGACCAGGTAGTCCAGGATCGTAGACAGGACTGCCTAGAGAGGATTGATCTGACTAGGAGAACACTAGAAGGAGAATATTTTCCACTTCAAAGCATAAATTCCCCTTGTTGCTGGTTTCCAACAAACCTTCAGCACTTCCATTAATTTTTCAATAAGATTTAACCCAGAGAACTTTAGCTCTTCAAGAACCATGCTCTGAGGCACAGAGTTTGCAGATCTTGGAATGTTATCTTGCTCCGGTACAGTGTTAACAGATTATATCCCAGAGGCGGGTTGTCTGGAGTTCTTTTGGAGAGCAACAAGTGCATGGAATAACAGGTCTGTCTGGCCCAGTCTCAAGCTATGAGAATTACTGTTGCTGATTTCCTTCTTAGCTTTAGCAGAACTATCAGTAAAAGTGGGAATGGAGGGAAGGCACAGAGAGAGACTTCCTTGACCAGTTAAGGACTACAGCATCCTCTGGGATTAAGCTCATAGCCGGAGGTCTGCAACAAAAAAGTGGAAGCTGACTGGTCTCCCAGGATGCAAGCAGGTCTCATTCTGGTGTACCCCACTTTCTGAAAACTGATGCTAGCACTTGCCGATTCAGGGTCTATTCATGATTGCCCTGGCTGATCCTGCTCAAGGAGTCTGCCAGCACATTGTCTTTCCCTGGCAGGTGTACTGCAGAAATCTTAACTTCCAGGGAGTAGGCTAGGTACCAGATCTTCATGGCTTCTGTGCACAATTTTAAGTTCTTGTTCCACCCTACTTGTTTATGCAATACATTGTTGTGGTGTTGTTGATTTGAACAGAAAGACCCTGCATGTGGGAAGAGAAAGCTTGAATTGCCAGGTAAACTTCCCTGAATTCCAGGAGATTTACATCCTCTAAAGTCTCCTGTGTACTCCAGGTGTCACTCACAGTAAGATCCTCTAAGTGGGCTCCCTATCCAAGGGGGGAGGTATCTGTCGTGAGTATGGCTGTAGGGGATTGCTGGAGGAAAGGAGTTCCCTCTCTGAAGTTGTCTTCCTCCTTCCACCATTCCAGTGCCCTTAACAAAGTTTTTATAACAGGAAACAGCTGGGACAAAGGGTCCCATCTCTGGAACCAATGGTCCCCTAGGTGATATTGAATGTCTCTCATTTGGAACCAGGCCCCTGGTACCACTGCAGTGGCTAAGGCCAAGTGATGCAGTAATCTTAAATAGGCCCTTGCTGGCCTTGACTGACTTACACTGAAGGATTCTGCAGTTGTATTAGATTTGCTACCCTTGCTTGAGGAAAAAATACCTTCCTTGCAGGGTATCTAGCAATGCACTGATTATGTTCAGAACTTAAATTGGCTCTGTTTGTGACTTCTGAAGGTTTATGAGGAAGCCCAGATCCTCCAGAGTGTTCTGTCTCAACAGGGTGGATAACTTTGCTTCCTGTTGTGTTTTTCCTGGGATCAACCAGTGGTCCAGAAAAGCAAATAACATCACCCCTTTCCTTCTCAAATATGCTGCCACCACAGCTAGGCACTTTGTGAATACTCTTAGAGCTGAAGTGAGGCCAAAGGTAAGGGCTGTGAACTGGTAATGGTAGTTTCCCAACCTGAACCTGAACCTGAGTTATTTTCTGTGACTTTGCCTGAATGGTATGTGAAAGTAGGCATCTTTCAGATCCAGTGATCCCCGCCAGTCTCCTATTTGAAGTGATGGAATCACTGAGCCCAGTGTTACCATCTTGAATTTTTCCTTCAAGTGTTTGTTCAGATGCCGCAGGTCTAAAATGAACTGCCACTCCTCATTTTTCTTTTGGGTCAGGAAGTATCTGAAATGAAGTCCCTTGCCCCATTGTGAGGCAGGTACCTTTTTTATTGCATTTGTTTACAACAATTTCTTCACCTCCAGCTCCAGCAGAATTTTCTCTGCTGGGGTGTGATGATGAAAAACCTTTGGGTTCTGCAGTTTGGAGAATTTTCTTAACTGTGGAGCAGACCCTGGCTTACTATTTCCAGGACCCACTTGTCTGTGGTGACTTTTGTCCATTCCTGGAGCAGTAATCCAGTCTTCCCACCATGCAATGGATGAGGGACCTGGGCAATGTGTCAGAGATTTCGCTTTCTGAAGTTTGGTGGCTGGTGCTGCAGCTGACCGCCTAGTGCCCATTCTGCCCCTGCCCCTGTTGTAAACCCATATGAAACATAAAGTATGACAGTAGTATTCCCTACCCCATCGTCCCTTCTCTATGGCCTGTAGAAAGTGGAGGCCTTTCCATTCTCAGTATTGCTCTTGTAGGTGGTTTTGTACTTATCCACCTTTTTCATGTAAGCTTCTGTCCTTCGCAGGAGAAAGCCACTACTTTTGATTGTGTGTCCTGGGATAGATTAGTTGTTCTAAGCCAAGCAAATCGTAAACACACTGCATGGGCCATGACCCTAGATGCACTGTCATTTGTGCCCACTGCCATATGGAACTGGTACTTTGTGGCATCTATGGCTGATCTTGGTGTGTCAGGCATATCCTTTGCCAAGTCTTCAGTAGCCTTTTCGCACGCTGTCAGAACAGAATTCCATAGGGCTTTAGTAGCAGGGTAGCCGACGTATAGACTTTTTTTTGCCCATAGTATCCAGTTTCCTAGAATCTTCCTCAGTAGGCTGGGAGGAAAGGGGCACGTTGGCATTGTCACAGGTGGCAGTCCAGACCACTCTCTCAGGATTAGGTACTTCGTGCCCTGTTTGTCCACCTAATATTGTTTCTCAATTTTCTTGTCTATGTCAACAGCTGAGGTAGGTACTGACATACTCTTGCATGTGGCCTTCCTGAGAGTTTATAGATGGGTAGTATCAACTTCATTGTGGATGCCAAGCCCATAATATCCATGAATTCTACCTCATCTTCATCTTCCTCAGTCTCAAGGAAGGAGACATTGAGGGTGTTTACATATGCCTGACAAAGGTATAATAGGAAGTGCAGTCCTCTGAAGGCCTGGGTGGAGAGCCATATTCTTGCTCAGGAGAACCATTTGATTCTATGGGTTCTCCTTCCTCCTCATTTTCATAGTAAATTTCAGCCTCCTCCACCACAAGCATTGGAAATGGAACTGGAGCTGGGGGGTTGGAGGCAGGCACATTCATGAAATTCACCATAGCCTGAAAGCCTGGATGAATTGCCATGCCTTTGTCATATCCTCTACTGAGGGCATTTCATGTGTGTACACTGGTGGCTCCTTTCTTTCTTCAGGATGAGGGACAGTGACAAGTTTTTCTTTTTGGTTTTTCCTGACAGACACCATCTCCAGTGTCTGCTCTGAGGCTCTTTTATTTTTACTGGAGTCAGGGTTCCCCATTTCAGACACCCTGACTTCTGAATCATCTCTTGCAGCTTTATCTTTCTTTAATGTCCCCTTTGAAAGAGACTGCTGCTTTCTCCAAGGGGCTTGACCATCCTCTGAGCCTTTCTGTGACATGGAGACAGAATGAGAAGCCATAAAGTCTTCTTTTTAACTCTTTTCTTTTGTGTTTTAGGCCGGGTGAAACTTTTTACACAGATCACAATTCAAAAAATCATGGTCTGGACCCAGGGACCTTAAACACAGCTCGTGGCAGTCTGCCTCTGACAGGAGCGGAAAACAAACCGTATAATTTTTTTTTTTGTAACTTGTCTTTTTATTTAAAAGATCATAGGCATGGTACATAGTCTATTAGGTACAGGTAGGTATATCCTTCATTCATAAGACAGTACAAAAGTGAGGTTTAAAATCCTCCTTATAATCATTACAATCTTCTTATATCCTTTCCAGGTCACATTAATTTATTTACCTCCTTCCCATCTAAATCATTTCTGACTTAATTCAATGGTATCCTTAGAGTTCAGGGTTTTACTGCTTTCCACCTTCACCTATTATCTTATCACTCTGTTTTTCATGATCTAATCTCCTCTTTCTGTCTTTCCACTCTGCCTCCAGATCTCTAGGAAACTCTTTTTTTTCCCCCTCCTTGTACCATGTCCATACATCTCATATTCTAACATAGGTATATAAGTACATAACATTTTGTCTAATACACTTTTATTTACTTTATAACTTTATAACCTCCAACAGGATGTGCCCATGAGCAATTCTCCCTTCTCCAATTAACTTTCGGAATACCCAGTCTTTTTTGACCCCCACCATTCACATCTTACTCTCCTTCATTCTATTTTATTATCTTATTTCTTTCCAAAATTACCTCTCTTCTCCTCCTCCCCCTTCTACGTTATGTATTGGTCTAATATCAGAGTTTGTGCCTTTTCCTGGATATATTTGTAATAGGGTAGCCATCTAGCATTGAACCTCTCTATCTTTAACTGAACTTTAGCTACTATGCTTTCTAACTGCTTTATTCTTTCCACATTATGTTCCCAGATCCCTACTGATGGTGAAGTCCGTGTAAGCCACTTCTGTGTAACTGCTTTTGTTGCCGCCGCCACACAGATATAAAATAAGTATCTGTGATCTTTCCTTATCAGATCTACTGGGGGGAGGCCCAAGACCAGATTCTCAAATTGAGGAAGAAGGTGCAACTCAAACATTTTCATTATAATTTCTTTCAGGTTGGCCCAATATTTAGTTAACACTGGACATTCCCAAAAAATATGGAAGTGCCAGCCCACTCCCCCACAACCTCTCCAACATTTGTCTGAATGGTGTCCACCATAGTGCTTGGTTATTGTTGGGACCTTAAAGAACCTGATGCCCACTTTCCATCTGAATTCTGTCCAATTCTGTAAACTAGTAGTTTTCTGAATACCCTCCCAGATCCCCCCCCCCAATCTTGCCGGTTGAAAGTTATACCCCATCTCCTTTTCCCATTTTACTTGTATATTTTCTCTATAAATCCTGCCTTCTCCTTGGCACAAAAGAGCATACATTTGTGCTACTATCCCTTGTATCTTTCAACCTTGTTCTGCTTTGTATCATAACTACTCTCATCTGTTAGGGGGGCTACTTCTGCCACTCCTATCTCCCCACTATTATATTTCTACACTGGAAAAATCTAAATAATTCCTTCTGTTGCAACTGGAATTCTTGTTGTAAGCTCAAGAAAGATTTCACCCCTTCCCCTTCCACCAAATGGGCCAGCATTAGTACCCCCTTCCTAACCCATCCTTCCAGGGAAACCAAACCCTTCTTGCCTATTATAGATGGTATATATTCCAGCAGAATGTTCCACCATATTAGTACTGGCATTTCCCACTTTTGCCTGATCTGCAGCCATACCCCAAGGGTTTGCTTCGTCCAGCAGTTCCTAACCTCGGTCAGGTTTGCCTTCATTATAGTCTACGGGAGAACCTGCACTTGTATATTTATATGTGCCCTCCTTTCCATCTTCACCCAGTCTGGGGGCTCATCCTATATTAAAAATTTCAAGCGCAGCATAATTTGAGCTGTGTAAAAGTATGTCCGCAGGTGTGGCACATCCCCTCCCCCCCTCTTTTTTAGGTATTGACAACAGTTGTTGCCTAATCCAAGGTTTTTTCCCTGCCCAGATAAAACTAGCTAACTCTTTTTCTAAATCTTTCCAATCCTTACTAGGTATATCTATCGGGAGGGTGCCAAAGAGGAACAACCAGAGAGGCAGGATGTTCATCCTGATAGTGTCTACTTTCTGAGTGAACCCCAACAGTATTAGTTTCCACCTATCTAGATCATTCCTAATCTGTGCTCTTAAAACCCCATGATTTAATTTATACAAATCTTTCACATCATATGGGATTTTAATTCCTAAATATCTTATTGGCTTTTCAGTGTACTTGAAGGGTGACATTTTTTTTTAGATCTTGATCCCATTCTCCTGAAATTAATTTCATTTCCATTTTCTCTTGGTTTATTTTATATTCTGACATTTTGCCAAACTTTTGTATCTGGGTCAGAAGATGGGGTAAGGCCTGCTTTGGGTTAGACACATAGACTAATGCGGCATCCACATAAAGTGATATTTTATTTGCTACCCCTTCTGCCATTATACCTGCAATCTTAGGATGTCTCCTTATGGTTTGAGCCAAGAGCTCAATGCTGATTGCGAACAGTAATGAAGACAGGGGACAACCCTATCTAGTCCCTCTTGTATCTGGATCTGTGTAGATACTACCCATTTACTTTCACCCTTCCATAGGTCTATTATACAGTATCTTATCCAGTTCAGGAATTCATCCCCACTCCATCTCCTCAGAACCGCAATCAGAAACTGCCAATTGGGCGGTCAAATGCCTTTTCGCCTAAAAATAGCTAGTCCCTGGTCTTTAGATTCTCTTGCCCCTGTGATGACATTCAACAATCTCCGGATATTATCTGCTAGATGCCTCCCCAGAATGAATCCCGTTTGATCCATATGAATTAGTTTGGTGATTACTTTTTGCAACCTATTATCCAGAATCTTCATCGGGATTTTACAGTCCTGATTCAAGAGGGAGATGGGTCTGTAGGAGGCGCACCTGTCCTTTGGTTTCCCTTCTTTCGGTATAACCGTTATACTGTAATTGCCGAGTACCATGTTGGGGGAAGAGTCTGCTCCTCTAAGCAGTTATTGAAGACTTCAGTCAGGATGGGGGCAACTGTTCCACAACATTTAGTGTATAATTCACTACTGAACCCATCTGGTCCAGGTGCTTTCCCTGTTTCAGTTCTCTAATTACCTGGATTACTTCTTTCTGTGTAATTTTAGCTCCTAATCCTATCCTATCTTCTCTACTTAGTTTTTGCAACTCAAGATCTTTTAGAAAGTGATGTATCTCTTCCTCTATCTGCTCTGGAACTATCGACTCTGTATATAATGACTGGTAGAAATTCCTAAAGGCCTGTGCAATATCCCCCAGTTTACTTTGTCTCTCTCCTGTTTTCTCATCTATTATTATGTCCTTAATCATATGATTTCTTCCTCTTGTTTCAACCTAAATGCCAGTGTATGAGCCGCCCAATGTCCCACCTCTGTATATTTATATTCCAGCCATCTTATCCATCTCTCTGCCTGGTTCTCCTCATATTCATTTAATTTCTTTCTAGCTGATTCCAGTTGTTTTAATTGTTCCCCATCATTTGGATCCTGTTTATGTTCCGATTCCCTTTGTTGAACCTCTCGTAAAAGTCTTTCCTGAGTAAGATTAGCCAGTTTTTTATTCCTAGAAGCAATACTTATCAGTTCACCCCTAACTAATACTTTTGCTGTATCCCATCTGATTATAGGTTGGCAACCATCATTCTCTTTTGCATAGAAAATTTCTTTGAATCTATCCTCTATCCTTCTAACTGTGGATTTATCTGTCAGAAGGGAAACATTCAGTCTCCAAATGGGGTATTTCTCCTCTTGTTCCACCATCAGGACTATCTCAACCGGAGCATGGTCTGAGTTAGTGATCGAGTGTATTCGAAATCCAGAAGCCATATATGAATATGCCTTTTGAAGGAGAAATAAATCGATTTGAGAATATGACCTCTGAACCACTGAATAGTAAGTATAATCCTGTGTCCTGGGGCGACGTGCTCGCCACACATCCACAAAGTCTAGACTTCTTATCAGACACTTAAGCCATTTAGTCGCTTCCCTGTTTGTCTGTACACAACCTGACGATCTATCCAAAAATGGAGATGGCACACAATTAAAATCCCCCCCTACCAATATCCTTCCTTGAGGCAGTCTTATCAGTTTGTCTAGGATTTCTTTAAAAAAAAAACTACCCTCTTTAACATTTGGAGCATAGGGATTGACAACATGGAAAGGAACATCCAAAACTGTACCAGATATTCTGACAAATCTCCCCTCTTTATCTGTGTCTGTCCGGTTAACCATAAGGGAGCACCCCGTTTTCACCAAAATTGCCACTCCCGCCTTCCTCCCATCTCTATTCGGTGAGGCATATACTTCTCCCACCCATGACCGTCTTAATTTCAAACCCT
The DNA here is from genome assembly GCA_016271365.2 of Neoceratodus forsteri. Taxonomy (NCBI): domain Eukaryota; kingdom Metazoa; phylum Chordata; order Ceratodontiformes; family Ceratodontidae; genus Neoceratodus; species Neoceratodus forsteri. The sequence goes on along the minus strand of CM028132.1, from coordinate 875,839,961 downwards.
CTGTTTCCCTTAAGTGTGTTTCTTGAATAAGGGCCACATCGCATTCCATTCATTTCAATTCAGCTAAGATTTTCATTTGCTTGGCATAAGAATGTATTCCCTTTACACTGTATATGATTATTTTAAGATTAACCATTGTCTTGATTTATCCCTTTCCATCTTCCCAACCACCTCTGTAAATCCCTCGCGTGGTACCCCATCTTGCCTTTATAAGTAAACTTACTAACCCATTAAATAAACATTGTTTAACATATTTCAACTCAGTAGAACTTTTCAACATTGTGGCAGCTGCTTCTCCAAGCTTGCTTCCCATCTTAAATCAATCCCCCTTCTTATGCTTCCTAGGTGCTACTGCGCGTTTCAGCTACTGTATTAGTTTCCCAGTAGCTTGTATGGGTGGGCTCGCTAGGCCACTGCCCCACCTTTCCCTTGATAGGGATGTGCTCTAGTTGTTCAACAGAACAGCAGCGGTCCCCCAGAATTAACACCCCCAGCCAAAACTAATTTTCAGCCAGGAATGAGTTAGCAGCAACCCAGCCTTAGCGCTTCCAAGCTGGATTTGCCTTCTGGCCAACATTTACCTCATACCATTATTGAGTCCATCACTCAAAAGTCCGAAGTCTCATATGCAGAAACCTTTATTCCCCCCAAAAGCCCCTCCCCAGTCCGGTCCTTCGCTTCCCCCCAGCTTCTGCTTTCGTCTCTGAATACTCTCAAATCTCTTCTCCTTCGCAAATGTCCTTCTCACCCCTCCATTCATTTTTCAGATTCCTGGCTGTCCACCGCATTGAGCATTCTCGTAAGATCAGGCATTAAATATTTAGGCCACGACCAAGCACGGCTTCTCTTCTTCCCACGATTCACCAGACTCCATGCTCCTTCAATCAGTTTTTGCTCCAAAAGATCACAGTCCAGATTCAGGATCACAATTTGTTTCTCTTTCAAGAATGGGACCGCATCCATCAAGGTCGGGTATACTTTGAATGAGGAGCCCATGTATATTTTCAATTTAGCTGGATAGTTTATTTGCGCTTTTATTTGGTGTTTGTCCTTTAATTCCTTTATGACTGCTCTGACTTGGTTCCGACGATACTGCAGCTCCGTCGAGAAATCTTGGTCCAAAAACACTTGTTCCCCTGCAGATGTGAGGTTTTTAACTCACCAGGCTTATTTTAGTATGTAATCTTTTCTTGAAAATTCAGCGCTTCACTACCCAGGATCGTGGTCTGGTATTCTTGTCCTGTCGCTTAGGCCCCAGAGCTCTATGGGGCCTCTCGATTGTGGGGGAGATGTCTGAGGGTATGGTTAGTAACGATCTTAGCACATGTTGGATAAAGTCTGCTGGAGTAGGATAACCCTCCTCCTCCCTCCTTGATCCCATATATTCTAAAATTATTTTGTCTTGCTCTATTTTCTGAATCTTCCATTCGAGTATGCATTTGCCTTTCCTGTGCAAAAGATGTATAATCAGTCTGTCCGCTAGTTTTGTCTTCAAGTCTGGGTTACACGCTTTTCACCCCTCGACCTTCTTGTTTATATTTTGATTTCCATCTTAAGATCTGCAATCGATGTCTCAATTTTCTGCACCGACTTGAGGATTTTGGCCTATGCTATTTCAAATTGGTACCTCGGGCTGGGAGTCTTCCTCGTCGAAGTCAATCGAAGATACCGAGGGGGACCGTACTTTCGACATGGTCGCTAGGCCTTCCGTGCCTTTATGGAGAGTGAGCTGCTTTAGTTTGCTACTTTTTGGGTCTTGCCTCAACCTTTTCGGTTTAATTTGTTTAGCTGACATTAAAACAGCCCCCGATTGTCGACTTCAGTACTTTCCTTATCAAATGAGGTAGAAAATGAGTTTAATACTGCTGGGGGGTCCGGAGTTCATTCCTCTAGGCTGCTACCATCTGGGTGATGTCACCGGAAGTCCCAAACCGTATAATTTTACAAACTGTAGGTCCTGCCTTCTTTTTGAGTCTGTCAGTCTTGACAAACACTGATGACCTTAGAAACATAACCAGTTCCCAATAGGAGAAATACTGAATTTTAAAATAAGCCCAAATAGCTTTTAAAATGACTTTTTGATAATAAATGTGGTTTGGTTTCTAGTAAAGTGAACTGCAATAACAATTTCTTCTCAAAGAGGTTAATAGCTTGAAAAAAATACAATTCATCTTGGTTCCCAAGAACAGTAAAACCGAGAGTAAATAAGAGTAAAACCGCAAAGTGGTTAGTCAAAATAGTATTTTTTTACAAACTTTAAAAGTATAAACTAGTGGTTCCCTAAAAGTGGGAAATGCACCCAAAAAGACCTTCTTCAGTTCCTGGGAACAAATCAGGAACTGGAGACAGTGATAAAATACCAAATATAAATAAATAACACCCTAACACAGAGTACTGAAAACTAAATAAATAGTAAAGCTATTACAACGAATATAAAAACAACAAACTGTAAACCAACTAGATGTGTAAAGAAGACTTTGGGGTGATTGCTCACATCAGGTGGAGAAATAAATCTGATGGAGTGCAGGAGTGAGTGTGACCACATAGCAGAGTTCAAATTTCATTCTAAATTCCATAATTTGCATACAATTCTAAAAGCTCCAGGGCTGCTCACTCCAGGAGAATGGTTGCACTTGTTAAACTTATGTGAGAGATTCCTGGAGTTTGAAGGGTAATTTTTTATGATTACTAGGGCTCTAGGATTGGTGCAGGCAGGAAACAGTGGAGTGGGGATGAAGAGGGAAGAGTACTTTTAAGTTAACGGGATCCATGACGCTGTCCAGTTACTGTCTCATAAAAACAATGTATGAAAAATTCAGTGAAATGCATGCACATGTGCAACTGGTTATTCTTAAAATGGATATAACCTTTTTCTTTCACAATTCTTTTTTCAAGTACTATAAAAATGTTACCTTTGTGCAAAGATCTGATGAACCTTAAAGTTTCAGGTTTCAAATCTTTGCTATTTTTCAGCTTTCCTTTCCCAAAAACAAGCTTCTTATGAATGGGTAATTTTTCTGGTTTGATCCCCCTCAACCTTTAAACTTTTAGATAATTTTTCGGAGTTATGAAGTCTTGCCACAAAGTGTTTGGGTATGTATGAAGATTTTCAGATCCCTAGCTCAAATGAGGGCTGAGTTATAAGTGGCGTCTGAGTTATAACTGGCATAAATCATGGTTTAAGATCAGTGTGCCTACCCAAACCTATATTTTATTTATTGCTCTGTAGAGTATTACATTGTTGATCCCTGTAAATTACATTTTTCTAATTTTGTGTATCTGTTGTACTTTATACTAATGTCCAAGCAACTGAGATTTTTGAGAAAAAATATGCTGTGCAAAATAAAATTGTATTGCAAGATTAGCATTGCTGATGTTCTAAATGATCTCCATAGAGCACAATATTTCGTCATAGAGCCAAAGGCACTATGACCCCACAGGAACCAGAACTTTTGGGGCTGGCAACATCAGTGCATGGCACCAATGTAAGGCACCATGAGAGTGTCTACAGCATATAATGCAGAGCCGGCCCCAACTACCACCGTACCATTTCTGCCAGGGACAGCAAAAAGCTACAGACAGAAACATTTTCCAAATAAACAATGAAAAATATAAAAAAGGCATATGATAGCCCAGACGTCCCAATAAGAAGAGATGTGGCCAAGGCTCAAGTGGAATGAGCTCCACCAGAAACTTTCAATTGCTTCAGTGCAAGGGATTTGCAGTGCTGAATGCAACCGGCAATCCAGTTCGACAAGCACTGTTTGGAATCTGGGATTACTTTGTGTTTGGAATTGAAGGAAACAGTTAAGATGAATGATTATCTGTGCTCTTTGGTTCTCTTGAGGTAGAAGCTGAGTTCTTAGTACATCCAGACAATGGAGCAACACTTCCCTGGGATTCTCGGGTTTAGTGAAGAATGCTGGTAGTAGCAAGGACTGATTAAGTTGAAACTCCAACACCACCTATGTCAGAAATTTAGGGTGTGTATAGAGAACAACCTTATTTTTATGGAATACCATGTGGAGAGGATCAGTCACTAAGGCTTGTAGTTCTAACACCCTTCAAGCCAAGAAGATGGCTACCAGATAAACTACTGTTTTTTTGTTTTGTGTTTTAACATGAGGAAAGTCAACTCAGATGTGGCATCTGGCTTACAAGGTATACTGGGTAGACTTTCTAGCACCAAACTGAGATCCCAGTTGGCTACAGGTTTCTCTAGGGAGCAGTATAGCATAGTGCTTAAGAGCACTGAGCTGCAACCCTGGAGATCTGGGTTTAAATCCCATCAGCCCCTACTTGCACACTGTGCGACTATGAGCAAGTCACTCAACTTCCCCCTGCTCCCAGGCTGCACCTGAAGACAAGCTCCAGCATAGTGTGCCTTTCCTGGTTAAACAATTTCCCCTTTCCCTTCTTAACTGATGGTTTCATATGTAGAATCCCTCTGAGAAGCCTCCTAAAGAGAGGCAGTTGTGCCACTGGAATGGTTAGTTACTTAACGTAACAGCAGATTTTCAAGAGACTCTTTCATTGAGCCACACATTTGGAACTGTAAGCTGTCGTTGTCAGGAACACTCAGAAACATTTGCCATTTGGGTCCACCCAAACTGATGGATGTTAATGCCACCTATATTATGAGATGGCCCCTCCTCTCTGCAGTTATCACTCTCTGAAGGCCTACATGAGAAAATACATATAATTATAATAAGCATGGAGTGCTTCCAACATGCAACAGCCAAGCAAGCTGGCACCAGCCAACCCCTATGTATGGATACCAACAAAACGGAGCAGCTGGGAGAGTGAGCTGTAACTCAATGGAAAAGATTCTTTTGAAGATCTACTGCTATGGTAAGTGACTGAACCATCTTCTACAAGGTTATCTACCTCAAATGAGCCACACCTTTGGATTACCTGCCAAGTAGTACTCTAGAACAGTGGGAGGAAGGCCGAAATAAGCCTTAGAAGCCCAGAACCCAGAAGTGGAATAGGCATGAAAGAAAGACATGGACCATGGCACATCTTAGGCGACTAATTAGGAATCAAGGGAAAAAGAGACTCTTTACTCTGCTTCTGAACCTAAAACTACCTAGAACAGGAAGTGTCAACCTACTATGGTGGGCAATCTGACTAAGGGGGACACCCATCACCTAGGGGTGAACCATACCAAAATTAAGAAATATAAAAGCCAGAGATAAAGGCCCCTAAAGAATTTTAAGAATATAAACTAGGGGAATTACATCAACTGGTGTGAATCTAAAATTGAAGTGACACCAGGCCTAGCCCCAGCCCCAGCCCCTGTTGTCCTAGGATTCCCTAGGGTCTTAGGATGATTGCCCAAAAGGCCAATAGCAGGAAGGGGTAAAGCAGCACCAGCCAAAGAGGGGCCCCCAAAAGCATGGGTTGCACACTTCCCATAGGAAGAATCGCCTCGGGGGTGTAAGGAACAGAAACTTTAGGGAGCAAAGTGTTATATGGGTCGACTAGAGGTCACAAGGCTAAGCTCCATATTATGTACAAACAACTTCTGACCCCTAGAAGGGGAGTTCAAAATAGACTGCTATACAGGCAAATCCAGGCACCCTAAGCAAGGAGCATCTCATAAGGGAAATTCCTGAAGATGCAGCACGGGCAGAAGCATCCAAGGTATCAAAAGCCAAATGTAGCAGGTGCTTCTCAGCATCAAGGCCACAAGACATCATCTTGAAGACCTCCTCCTCCTTTGGTGAACAATCTGGCAATTTACCAGCCACAGCTGAGAGGGATTTCCATAATGTGTTTTTGTACTTTATTATGCATATCTGATAGTTGACAATACATAATCCCAAAGAGGCACAGACCTATGTCCTCTTGCCCATAATATCCAATTATCTAGACTCATTGAGAGATGGTAAGGAATTCATGAGATGAGGAGCCTTCAAGAGAGCCTGGGCAGCCATTATCACTACTGAATCATACTCAGACTGGGAAGCATAATAAGGCTTGATGGAATGTGGAGTGTACCTTTTGTCAGCCTTACATAGCCCAGCAGGCAGGTTTCCAGACCTGTACCATGCAGCCATAGTGGCATCCTCAGAAGGAAGATTGATCAAAGAAATATCATATAAGGGCCAGAGGGCCACTCCAGAAATTTGACGAGAGTCTTCTCCATGGAGTTCTGTTCAGCCACAAAGCCAAGAGTGTCTTGCCTATCCTGCAGTAGGGTCTGTAAACAAGCATCATGTAGAGGAGACTGAGGGCTGTAAAAAATGGAGTCCTCACTACAGGAGTACAATGTAGAACTGGTTTTAAGGCACGGAGGCAGGTCCAGATTATTACCACTTACATCGTACTCATCAAGGATGAGATCAGGGTTGCAATCCTCCTCTTCATTCTGAGGCTGAGGAACAGGGAGGACTGGATCCACCCACTGCCAAGATGGCAGGGAGGAGGCATAGTAATATGCTTAGAAGGACCAACAAGTGGTGTTGACAGCTGGAGAGGTAGCGATGACCATGGACCTGTCAACAGCACTGATGGCAGTAGAGAAATGGAGTCCTCACCATAGAAGGACAATGTGGAACTGGTTTTAAGGCCCAGAGGCAGGTCCAGATCATCACCCCCTACATCACAGTTCTCAGCTATAAACTGTATAAAAAAGACAGGGGACAGGAAGCGGGGGAGTGGCCCTGTATGTGAAAGAGAGGATAACATGTACCAGAGAGGAAGATGCGAGGGGTAAGACTGAAGCATCCTGGGTACAGGTAAAATCTACTGGGGGAAGAAACTAAGGATGGGAGTGGTCTACAGGTCACTTTCACAGGAGAGGAGTTGGACAAAGTAATAGGGTCTCAAATCATGGAAATGGCCAGTAAGGGGGAGGTAGTAACAATGGGGGATTTCAGTCTAATTGAGGTGGACTGGAAAATCCAGGCTACCTCTTACAGTAGGTAACAAGTACTGCTGGATGCATTTCATGGAGATTTATTGGCCTAGAATGTCACGGATCCCCCTAGGGAGAGGTCTGTACTGGACCTGGTCCTGTTCAACAGTGAGCATGTTCAGGACATGAAAGTGGAAGTACCACTTGCAGGTAGTGTCCACCACACAATGTGGTTCCACCTGGACATGGACAAGGTGGATGGTCATAACCATGAAAAATGTTTTGGACTTTAAGAGGGCTGATTTTGGTAGGATTGGACACATTCTAGTAACACACCTTGCTGGGATCAGAAGGGAAATGGATGTGGAACATAAATGGGCAGTAATAAAGAAGGGACTGATGGAGGCCACTAGTGAGTGTACCAAAATCAAAAGTAAGAAACGTAAGGCCAAAACAGCCCAGCTGGTTTAACAAGTAAGTGTCAAAAGCTATAGGAGACAAAGCAGGCATCTTCCAGAAGTACAAATGTACTTAGAAGAAGGAGGATAGGGTGGATTACTCTGCTAAATCAAGGGAGTGAGCAGAGCAGATAGGGTGCCAAAGGCTACAAGGGACATGCAACTAGCACTGGGGGGGTATAAAGGCCTTTTTCCAACAGATAAGTGAGGAAAAGAACATAAAAGATGAGACAGATTAAAAAATGTATTTATTTAATTGTGTTGACCCGGTAGGCCCACTGAGACTAGAAGTCCCTTTTTCAGGGGCGACCGGTGGAGGTGGGGGGGGGGTACAGATGGTAACCAACTGAAACTGAATCAAATTAAGCTGTTGGTGGTATTTTTAGTGACTGGGGGGAGATTTGGCCAGGACACGTGGGAAATTCCCCTACTCTGCCAGTAGAGGGACCCTGTGACAGTGAGTCGTTTCATTTGCTGGGAGCTGCAGTATGTGAGAGGATGTGCAGGAGGCTGGGGAACAGGTCTCCACCCCGGCCTCTACATCCAAGGAGACGGTTGTTGTGAATGAAAATGTAATGGACTCGAAGTCTATGGCACGGAGAAGAACAGAGGACGAAGGAGAAATGGTGACAATGGAAACGGAGTTGACGGCAGATGGAACGGAAGAAAAACAAGAAAATCAGCCACGCAGTAAGTCAAATGTTGAAACGGTAGAGAAAGAAGTGAAAAAGGGAGCTCGTAATGAAGGGAAAATGGGACAGTTAAATATTAAAGGAAGAGAACTGAGAGGCAAGGGAAAGGCCAGTCAAAAACAGCTGATGTGTGCTGACATGGTTGACAATATCTGGACTGCACCCGGTCTGTCTAAAACACACAGCACTGGAAAAAGAGAAACAGCTTCAGCCCCGAAAGGAATGGCTAGAGACAGCCAAAAAAGGCTTGGCCTAAGACTGGCTGGAGTAGTGAGAGAGAAAGTTGTAATTATACTGAAACAAACAGTAGAAGAGGAGGTGGAGGGAAATATAAAAGAAACAATGGGCCCACAAACTGAGGAGCTGGACACAGAAGCCCCAGTTGAATTTAGAGATACTCCGGACTGAGTGGCAGATGCCTTAATTGAGGCTGGATGGAAGAGAACGGTGGATGGACAGGGCTGGGATCCAAACAGACCCAGTGCTTCAAATGTGGATAAGGACATACAAAATGATGAGGTACTGTATGAGAATGAAAAAGAAAAAAAAGATGGGAAGGGGCCTAAGTATGTTGATATAGAGGAGCCAGATAATGGTAGGCCTGATGGATGAAGAAAGCGGGGACACCTCCATGGAATTGTAACAAAAAACAGTGCAAACAGAAAATCATAGTGAAGATGAAAACAAAGAGCAAAAGCTTGGGGTGGGACTACCAGGGGAAAATCATTTCCTGATAAACAAAATATGCAGCAAGCTAAAAGAAGGAATGCAGTTTGGCTCAAATTCAGAGGGGCAGCTGCAGATGCCCCGGCCAGGCTGTATATCAGAAGAGAGTTACTAAAAAGGTACATGAAATTTTATCCCTATGAAATTTACGCGTTGATACATGTGCCAGGAAGCACCGAGTACAACATCAGTTTTAAGCATTCAGGAGGACTAGATAGGTTTTGGAAACTCTTTCATCAAATAAAAAACACCCGCAATGGAATAGCTTTTTTGCAATCCCTTTAACAAAACCAGCCTTTAAAATTGTTACAGTGCTCTTTAGAAACGAAGGGGTAAATGTATCTGACATCACTTTCTGGTTAAAAAAAAAAAATGTGTTCTTCATGGGCCCCCTGAGCCAATCCTGGATGAAGAATGTCTATGGATGGGGGGTTGAAATATAAAAAGACTTTAAAACAGTTGGATGGAGAAATACAGCACTTGGCAAACTTGTTTTTTTTAAGGGGGAAAGAGGCCGAGGAGTGGTGTTTTATGCTGGACAACCAAGAGCCTGCTACAGGTGTGGTGAGAAGGGCCATCTGAGTAATGCACGTGGACAAATAAAAGTGGCCTGTGTGGAATAAGCGGGCATCATGGAGCTGATTGCAAAAATAAAGTTAAGTGCAGCTTGTGCAAGGAGGAAGGAAATTTTTTTCTGAATTGTCCATGGGCTGCACATAACAGTCCAGACCCTGGGGAGAAGGCAGAACAAGGTCATGGGCATCATATGGAGGACAGAGGGGATCCTTCAAATGAGCAAGTAGCAGTGCCCCTCTCATCATTAATAAAAAGATCTTCTGAGCAATCTAAAGAAAGTCTTCTGGAGGAAAATAATGAAAAGGAAAAGGAAATGGCGCATTTGGGGAACCACAAAGAAACAGAGGAACAAAAAACAGAGCCTACATTTACCATTGTAACAAGCTCCAAAAAGAAAAAAACAGCCTAAAAATCCAAAAAGTAAAGCTTTGGAGCAGGACAGAGAAGGGACAGAATTGACAAACAGGTATACCTTGTTACAGGATAAGGAATGGGTAACAGTGGAAGAAGACTCAGTACCATCAAGCTTGGATGTTTCAGACCTAGAGGATTCAGATGGAGGGAATACAACGGACATGCAAGTTTCCAAAAAAAAGAAATAAAGCAAAGGACTTGTAACACAATGGAATATGGAAATATGTTTTCCTCTTTACCTAGTTTAATTTTTATTTCCCCTGTTTCAATATGGACCAATTGTCTTGCTTTACAATCAGTGTAAATAGTATAAAACATAGGAATAAAAGGCAGTTAACATTTAAAATTTTAAGTGAACTAAGTAATGATATAATAGTAATGCAAGACACCAGGCTGCATACAATAGAGGAAATAAAACAGGCCCAGAAGGATTGGAGATGGGGGCCTTCCTTATGGTCTACTGGGGAGGAAAGATGCTTGGGGAATGGGGATAGCCTTCAAAACTCATAAGGTTAAAATTCAAAAAATGACTTAGAACCAGGGAAGGTCTTCATAGCTGATGTCATTTGTAAACAGATTGCGATTAGAATAGTAGTAATTTACAATCCACAAACTAAAGCAGGTAGAAATAGGTTGATGGGATGTATGGAGTCTCACCTACATACTTCAATGTTAGTATTATGTGGGGGAGGGCTTTAATTGTGGTCTAACAAAGGCAGATTGGAGAAGTAAAATGTGTAAAAATGTTTGTGATACAATCTGTTTAGTTCAAGCTTATTGCAGGAAAACTCCATTGAGCAAGCTCATTCACAAGGAGGTCTTGTGACATGTACACTGATAATGAACATACATAAATAAAAAATACTTGATAGACAATAATATAACATGTATGCATGTGAACACTTAGTACAAGCAGGATATTACATACAAGGATACAACATCGAATGACAATAGGTGGTGAGCAAACGAATGGTACAAAGTGATAACATTTCAAGGTAGCATGCTAACAATACAAGGCATGGTAACTGGTGTTTGCAATACATACATTTTAGTAAATTGAGCAGCAGCAGCAGAAAATATAGGGTAAAGGAGGTATTCAAGGCTTGATAGAGTGAGAGGAGTAATATACATGTAGACAGAGCCAAGAGTAGGACGGGGAAGGGGAGCCGGAGTGGGATTGCTGCAGTAAAGGTAGCAGTTATAAAAGTTAGGCTTTAGTAAATGAAATAGTGTCTTGATTAAATGATAGTGCGAATAATAAGTAATTAGCATGTATAAGGGCAAATTAAGTGTCTGACACAGAATGTGTATGGCACACATAGGGTGAGAAGGGCTTAATAACAGTTGCAGATATCTTTTATCTTAGCTGCACTTAGCACTTTGTAAAGTTAATTGAAACTGTGCTAGTTAGTTTCAACACGGTTTGTAGTTGGTTCCAAATAGAGGGAAGGGCATGCACAATAGCATGTTTACCAAAGGAGGTCCGTGTCCTAGGTATGTCCAGCAGAATGAAATCAGATTTCCTGAGACAGTATGCACTATGAGAAATACTGATGAGAGATGATAGATAACTCGGTAATTTGTGCAGGAGCAGCTTAAGGGTCCAAAGACCAGCATGGAGCAAGCGTCTAGTGGTGAAAGATGTCCATCCAACAGCTGCATATAGGTCACAGAGGTACGAACGGCAAGGGGAGTTGGTAATAAACCGTAATGCATGGTGGTAAAGGATGTCCAGTTTACTTAGGTTTGCGAGAGTAGTAGAGGAGTAAATTACATCGCCATAGTCAAGAAGGGGAAGAAAAGTGGCCTGGATGAGCTTACTTCGAGTTTCAAGGGGGAAGAGGAGCCTATTTCTAAAGAAGAAACCTAGTCTGGCTTTAAGCCTTCTAGATACGTCCTCGATATGGTCATTCAAAGAGAGTTTGTTGTCGATACAGATACCTAGATATTTGAATTTGGAGATGACTTCCAGTGGTTCGTTTAACATGGTAACAATAAAGTCTTTAGGCAGGGTATGGGTTTAACAGAAATACTTATAAAAGGTGGGCTGGAAAATGCATACCAGTTGAAAAAGAAGAAGATAGAACATACATATGTGAGAGGGTGACACTCTACAAGGATAAATGTTTGGATGGTGTCTAAACAAGCAAACATTAGGGATGTAAAAGCTAATCCAATAGAAACTTCGGACCACTTAGGGGTTAAATTAAGCCTTGATTTGGGGAAACATATGGTTTTTGGAAAGGGGTTTTGGAGGATGACTTACAAAGGTTGGAGGAAGAGGGATGTAACATGAAAATTATAGAATTATTAGAGGCCAGAGAATCAGTAAAAGAGTTATATGACTCAAATATAGAATGGTGGGAGGATACAAAAAGAGGCATAAAACAACTTATGGTGGAAGAATCACAGAGAGAAGAAACAACAAATTATAAAAGATATTTAGGCCTGAGAGCTAAATTATATAAACTCCTAACTCACCAAGCTAAAGGTAGAGTAAATGAGGCAGAACAGTTAGAGGAAATCAAAAACCGAATGAGAAGTTATCAATACAATAGATTGACGTCTCTAATTATGGAGCAGAAGAGTGGAACTCAAGGCACAAAATGTCATACAAACCCCTTTGATAGTAATAAGGATAGGATAGGAGACAGAGTAACGTATGAGTTAAAAGACAAAGATGGAAATATGCAAAGAGATATAAGAAACATAAAACACATAGTACAGGAACATGTGAGAGTAAAATTTCAGAAATCTAAAGGGGTGAGGAAAATAGATTTACTAGAAAAGGCAGAACTTCCTAATTTAAATGAAATAGAAGCTACAGCATTAAGTGGAAGTATAAAAGAAAGTGATGTTAAGGAGGCCATAAAATCTTTAACATTTAACACAGCACCGGCGCTAGATGGTATTTCAAATATTTTTTATAAAATACATGAAGAAAAGATTGTTCCCATGTTCACAGTACTATATAATGAGATTTTTTGAAGGGGGTAAAATGATGGATAGTATGAAATTAGGGGTAACTATTTTTTTATACAAAAAAGGGGATAAAGTAAATATAGGGAACTGGAGGCCCATAAGTCTGCTTACCTCAGACTATAACATTCTGGCAAAAATCATAAATGAAAGAATGCTGACTTACCCAGATAAACTAATACTACACACACAATCATGCGGTGCCAGGGAGGGACATCAGGCAGAATGTAATCTACATAAGGGAAATTATGAATGAAGGTCAGAGAAACGGACTAAAGGGATATCTGTATACAATAGATCAGGAGACAGCCTTTGATGCCATTCAACATGAATATATGTGGGATACCCTAAGGAAATACGGATTCCCAAATAAATTGGTCAATTTGATAAAAACGCTATACACAGAAGTACAAGTATGCCCGATGGTAAATGGACATTTGGGGATACCCATGTATGTTAAAAACGGGGTAAGACAAGGATGCCCTCTAAGTCCGCTCTTATATGTATATTGTTTAGACCCAATTCTTAAGTGTATAGAGAAGGAAAAGGAGATTGAGGGAATTAAATGGAGTTCAGAATGACTGCAGAAAACATGTGCATATGCTGATGATAGCATTTTTCTGTTCAAGGATCAAGAATCAGGTGAGAGAAGATGTTGGGCCTATTTGCTTTATATAGTGACTATACAGGGATTAACATAAATATAGGTAAGAGTAAAATTTATCCTTTTAGGTGAGGTGAGTTTTCGCAAAGAAGGGGCTCTGGAAGTGATGCAGGATTAAACAGATATTCTAGGGTTAGACTATGTGGGAGAAGATGCAGCAGAAAGGAACAGAGAAGCAAAGTATAAGACAGCAAAAGGGAAAGTGGATAGATGGAAAGACTGGAGTATGACCACGGAGAAACAAATTTATATGCTGAAAACTTTTATTGTCCCAATATTTCTGTATATTGCATATATTTTTCCAATACTATAAAAAAAGCAGACGAAAAACCTAGGGCTCTTTTTTAAAATGTTATGGGGATCCAGACTGACTCCAGTTAAAAAGAGGACACACATACAGGGTGGTGAAAGAAGGTAGCCTAAATATGATACATCCTATAGTGTTTTTTTTTTATATTTGTTTATGCTAATTTAGTACCCTTTATGAAGGGGGATGGAGTGTTATGGAGGCCTTTGGCCAAGAGGTAGAGTCAAATAATGTTTAAAAACATAGGGGAGAAGGGGAACATAAAAAGGAAGCAAGAAGTGCATTCTTATATGGAAACCTGTAGGAAATACTTGACACAATAGGGTGTAACAACTGATTTTCTTCTAAGAAAGAACAGGAAGCAAGCATATAAAGAAATAGTAGAAAGGAATTATTATGAAGACCCTGTATTTAAGGTTGAAAAGGGTATTGATACAAGTAACATTTTGGATGTAACATTGGAAAAAAGAATTCCAAGGAAAATGAAAGAGACAGTCTGGTTATGCAGTCATGGAAAATTAAATGTAAAAGGCAATCAAAAACATAAAAAGAAGGAGGAAAGGATATGCATGGAAATGAATTGTGGGCTGCAAGAAGAGAGTAAGGAGCATCTGTTTTTTGAATGGTCTTTTATAAAATCCTTTTGGGATACATTAGCAAGAGTTTGGAGTATGGATGCATTTAAAAACATGACATATAACATCTTACTGTATAGACAGTTAACAGAGAAGTGGGCAACATGGAATAAACATATGATTTATGTCATTTTTGCTGTTTTAAAATGGTGTATCTGGCAAGTTAGATGCCAAAGATTTTTTAAAGAAAAAGGAATTAACTATTCAGGATTTATTATTTAAAGTGCAAGATGAACTAGAAAAAGGATATTAAGAAGAATGTAAAGTGTTTGGGAAAATGAGAAGGATTTATGGGAAAATGTAACGGGACTAGGATAGAATAGCTGACCAAAACGAGTATGTAAAAATGTATGTTGGATTATAGAAAGTAATTATGTTTTTGTTTTTCTTACGTCCATTTTTGGTTTGTAAATAACAAAATTCCCCTACTCTTTTCGAGAAATGCCACGGGATCTTTAACATCCACCTGAACAACCACCAGAACAGGCAGATGGGACCTCAGTTTAACGTTTCATCCAAAAGACGGCACCTCAGGAGTGCAACACCCCCCCCCCATGCTGCACTACAGTGTCAGTATTAGGATTTAACCCAAATGCCTGGTATGGGGATAGAACCCACAGCCTTCTGAGCTTCTAGCCTCAAAGGTGAGTGTGTAACCTGCTGAGCCACTGACACTGCAAAAAAGGATGGTGGTTTGACAGAGGGTAGTGAAGAGAAAGCAGAGGTACTTAACAAGTACTTTTGTTTAGTCTTCACTAGAGGGAAGGATGGACCAGTGCCAAAAGGGAACAGGAGGGGTGGGAGCCGAGAAGAGGGAAGTTATGGATGGCGACATTCAAGCTGATGAGGTACTCAAAGGCCTAAGGGCCCTGAAGGTGGATAACTCCCCAGGGCCAGATTGCGTGCACCAAACGGTTCTAAGGGAACTGGTGAAGGCTCTGTTGGATCTCCTGGCAGACCTGTTTAACACCTCTCTGGAACCAGGGATTGTGCCCAGGCATTGGAGAACTGCACGTGTGGTGCTTCTTCATAATAATGGGGCAAAGGATGAACCAGGAAACTATAGGCCAGTCTGTCTGACCTCAATACTGGGCAGCTGATGGAGACCATCTTGAAAGAGAAATTGATGAGCTTTCTTGAGGATAGTGGGCTTCAGGATGTGAGGCAGCATAGGTTTGTCTTGGTGAGGTCCTGGCAGACTAATTTATTTAACTTTTCCCACTGGGTCACCAGGACAGTGGACAAGGGCCAAGTGGTTGATGTCCTGCATTTGGACTTCAGTAAGGCTTTCAACTTTGTACCTCACAGGAGACTGGTCAGGAAGCTAGCTGGAGATGGGGGGGGCTATGCTTGTTGGGTGGGTTAGCTGGCTACAGGACAGAAGCCAAAACGTGGTAGCCATGGTGAAATTCTCAGAAGCTAGATCTCTGACCAGTCGGGTCCCAAAGGGCTCTGTGCTTGGTCCAATGTTAACATATTCATAAGTGACATTACAGATAGGATCAAAGGTAATAGCTGCCTGTTTGTAGATGACACAAAGCTCTGTGGGAGGGTGGACACAGAGAAGAAGAGACAGAAACACAGGAAAAACCTAGCTGGCTAAAGAAGTGGTCTGGCATCTGGTGACTGGGGTTCAATGCTTAAAAGTGTAAAGTTATGCACGTGGGAGCAATAACACCCAGAAACCAAATACTGGTTGGATGTTGTGCAGGTAACCAGGTCAAAGGAAGAAGAGCACCTGGGTGTAACTGTCTTGAGTGACCTGAAACACCTGGCACACTGCAAGAAAGCTGTGGCCAAAGCAAATCAGATACTAGGCTGGATAGACAGGGGAATTACCAACAGGAAGATGGAGATCATTCTGCCGATGTACAGGGGCTCTAGTGAGACTGCATCTAGAGCAGAGTGTGCAATATTGGTGCCCTTATCTTAAGAAGGATATCAACTTGCTGGAAACAGTCCAGAGAAGGGCAACCAAGGTGATACAGGGCCAGCAAGGCATCAGCTACGAGGACATGATCAGGGGGCTTAACATGTACTCTCTTGAGGACAGAATGGAGAGAGGGGACATGACTGAGACCTTGAAGTACCTTAAAGGTACAAACAGAGTGAGCACTGTGGGCCTCTTCAGTCTTAGTGGACACAAGATCACTGGGGTAACAGTCTGAAGCTGGTGGGGTTAAGGTTCATGAGGAAAATTAAGCACTTTTCCACCAAGAAGATGGTAGCTAAGTGGAATGAGTAACCGGAGGAGATAGAATCTTTAAAAATGGCAGACAGCTTCAAGAAAGTTTGGGACAGGGTGAGGGGCAAAGTTGCTGATGGGGGTATAGAGGCAAGGGAGTAATGAGAGGGGTCAAGGGGGATATGGGGAGGGCGGGCAGTACCATCTGTAAACACAGTGTGAGCTACACACTTGAGCAGACTAGACAAACAATAAGGCCTTTATCTGCTGGCACATTCATATGTTCATATGTGTGTAGCTGTTTGAATAATTTAGTGACAGTAGCCATTATAGGCTATGCACCGACAGCACCAACAAGGGGCTTCAATGGCAGAGGTGGTGATGAGACAATGCTGGTCATCAAGGCTGCAAACGAGCATCGGTGGATGAACCACAGCCAGAGTCAGACCCTGACCTTAATGTAATAATGACAGTCAGTGGGGCATTGATGGGAACTATTGTACTGAAGTGGTTGACGACTTACCTCCAACATCCAAGTGGCAGGGACACCAGGAATAGGAGGGAGAAGCAAACTTTTCTTTTGAATGTTCCTGCTTATGATGGCGCTCCACTGTCGATGCTTTACTGTGCTTATCTTTTGATTTTGACAAAATGGAGTGGGATGATGAAGAAATTACCAACCAGCAAGGAGAACAGTGGGACACTGCCATGGCTGACACTGAAGAACAGGATGGTAAAACCCCTCTAAAAGCTGATGCTGTAAGCCAGAAAGCCACCATCGTTTGGAGGAAAGCTTCAAGAATTATCCAATGGTGTCTCCACATAGCCGGGTTGCAAGCTTGGCAGATTAGACATTGCTACATGTCAGGCCCGAGGCATAAACACACACAGAGTGAGCGTTGTCTTTGTAAATCTTCATACAGCACCAACATCAGGTCGTGCTTGAAAATAGGCAGGGTTTTTGCCTAACGCACCTACCTGATTAACAAAAGCTAAATAAATAAAATAAGCGACAAAGTGGCTCCTGCTTCTTTCTCATACTTGATGGCATGCTACGATTTGTTAAAAAAATGTAATAAATCAAAGGGCTTTGAAAACGACAGTGTCGTTCTTCGTGGTATCCAATGTAGATGTCAACAGAGAGAGAAAGAACTGAGTACATGAAGGGTTGTTCATGTTATATAGGTGGCCCCTTCTCTCAACATAAGGTATATTAGACCATGAATTGCCATGTGATGGAAAAATGGGTAGCATATCTGCCAAGGTCAGCCTAGTTCTATCAGGATAATTTGATCTCCATTGGCCTTCACTGTGAGGAATATCTTCTGAGTTACATTATTGACAGGAAGGCATACAGAAATTGACCTGTCCGCAACCTAGATACATCTGGAAAAAAACAAACCATATGCTCTAGATTTCTGGAGCAACAGAGTAGCAGTTCTGTGTTGTGTTGGGATGAAAAAGGTCTATCTTTGGCTTGCTGCAATCAATAAACAGAGACAGTAAAATGTCCACTGTGAAAGACCACTTGTGTGGTTTGCCTATTTTCGACTCAAACTGTCTGCCAGGACATTTTCCACTCCCAGTAGATGAGTGGCCTAAATCAGAACACTATATTCCAGTTCCCATTCCCAAACTCTCATAGGTTCCCTCCATAGAGGACAGGAGTAGGTGCCTACTTGTTTGTTGACATAGAATGAGACAAACCTTTTGTCCACCTGAAGATGTGCTACCTTGTCCTGGACTACATCTGATGGGGCCTGCTGCCCATACAGGACTGTCCTCATCTCTAGCACAATTATCTGGAGATATGATTCTCAAACTGACCATGTTGCCTGTATTTAGAGACCTGGCAATCCAGCGTAAACAGTATGCATCCATTAACCAAAAAACAGGAAGCAGCAGCACACACTAATCACACTGGATCGCTATTCAAAGAAAGGAAGCAGGATTATTCCATCACCAGTCTTTTATTAAGCTTTCAGATATGGATCCAACAGGATAAAGGACAGCAGTGAAGGCACACTGCTTGTTTACATATTGCCCTCCTCATAGGGCTTTCTCAGAGCTAGTGAACCGTTTCTAGCACAGGTACCTAAGTACTAAATATAATTAATCACGTGCTTATAAACCAATTCCAATTGCACAGGATGATCAAAGCAAAACAAGTGTATAGGCAGTGAAATCTAATAACCCAGTGATTGATACAACTTAGTGTCCTACATAAAAATAAAATTGAACTTAATATCTTGACATAATATCTTCACATAAATTTCTAAAATATAAGCTATACTTTGCTCCAGTTGTTAATCCAGTTATTAATACTTTGTGTGTTTTAAGATTATCCTCGTATGTCTGTGCTTCAGTTTCTGAGGAGATCCTGTAAACTAAAACATAAAGAACAGGACAATTAGAAACAATATCCTGTGACCTGATACACAGAAAACAGGACAGGTGATGAAATAATCCTGCTTCCTTTCTTTGAATAGCAATCTAGTGTAACTGGTGTGTGCTGCTGCCTACTGTTTTTTGGTTAATCGAGTTTACCAGCAAGCACCACCGCCCTAGTGCTTACCCCCACTGGACAGTGTGCATCCATTGTCACAGTCCTGTGGCACTGGTGGGAGGGTGGGGGAGAAAGGAAATGCCTCCAGTCATTACTCATATGAATGATTCAACAGTTGGGATGCCAGAAATCATTGGTTGCTGACTATGTCTGCATGTACAACCTTTCAAAGATACTGAAAAAACAGCGGCATTCATGAGACCCAGTATTCTCTGCATGGTGTGTGTTGTTGCTTGCAATGTAACAGGCCATCTGCACAACTGACTGTCACCCAGTACTCTGGCTAAAAAAAACTTGAGTCGAATCTAGAACATTTCCTATGAGCTGAAGCTTCTGAGTCAAAACTAGATGAAACGTGGGCAAGTTCACCAAGGCTCTAATGCAATTGAGAAAAAAGCACACTAGCCATACTGCTGCTTCCATCTAATGCCTGGTCCAGCTCTTTATGAGCAAATCATCCACGCAGACAGGTAACGCTTGTATGCATGGCTTTCTGACATTTTCCAACAGAATTACAAAGTACTTGACAATGATACACTGTGCTGATGTCAGCTTAAAAGGCAGAGCTCTGAAAGTACAGTTATGTAACTACTTACTGTAACAGTAGATCTTCAAGAGGATCTCTTGCAGCGGCCATCACCGGTAGGACTAAGCCGTCATGTGCCAAAACCACACAGAAATCTTTCTAGCTATCAGTCTACCAGAGGGGGCTGCCCACCTCTGAAGTCAGGGGCTGATGTCAGCCTATCCTATATAAGATGGGCGGCCCCCATGCCCTCCTCAGTTCTGTCGCTGGAGACCATAAGTAAGGTACTGGAAATGAGGGAACCGAGGAGGACTCTGAGGTAGTCCTGTGGTAAAGGAAAGTAAAAGCAGAAGGCTGGCCCTAATGAAAGAGGAGAAAGAGACAAGAAAGAAGGGGAAGAAGGGAGAGAAAGCAGGACCTGCTGCAAGAGATCCTCTCGAAGATCTACTGTTATGGTAAGTTCTTACGTAAATGTACTATCTTACTTTGAGGGTATCTCTTGCAGCAGGCCATCACCAGCAGGAATGAGTCCCAAGCAGTACAGGAACTACAGACAGACAGTCCAGGCGGTAGGCAAAAAACATGACAGCCTAAGAAAGGAGGCCTTGAGGACAGCTAGGCCAAAGTTGGACCTATGCCAAAAGGCAATGTCCAGACTGTAGTGCTTTGTAAAAGCAGGGACAGTACTCCAGGTGGCAGCAGTGCAGATGTCAGCAGTGTACACATCACGGAAATAGGCCACTGATGTGGCCATACCTTTTGTAGAGTGGCCCTTAACCCCACCAGGAAGTTCTTTGCCATACTTCTGGTAACAATAAACAATGCAATTTGCTAACCACTTAGACAAACACTGTTTGGACACTAGGGCACCCTCTTTTCCAAGGGTAAACAAAACAAACAACTGATTGGACTTTCGAGAGTCCTTCCTCCAGTGTAACAGTACCTCAGGATTCTATGCACATCCAAGGTATGGAGCAATGCCTCCCCCTTGATTGGAATGCTCTGGAAAATAAACAGGCAGGTGGATGGATTGGTTCAAAGTAAACTCTGACACCACCTTAGAAAGAAACTTGGGGTTCATGCACAAAGACACCCTGTCTTTGTGAAAAGCCAAATAAGGCTTCTTTCACGAGGGCCTGAAGCTCTGAAATCCTTCGAGCAGAAGTAATGGCAACTAAAAAAAGGCTTTACATGACAGAAAGCGCAGCTCACAAGATGCAGCTGGTCCAAAGGGAAGCAGTGTAAGCTTTTCCAACACAAAGTTAAGGTCCCAATGCGGGATAGGGTCCCTGATTGGGTCTTCAAGTGCAAAATGCCCTCTAATAATGTACGGGACAGATCAAGCTGGGCCAGTGAGCGACCCTCCACAGGTACATGACTGGCAGAAAGATGTACTTTAATAGAAGAGTACCATAAACCTTAGTCAGAGAAGGACAAAAGGTACTCCAAAACCTGATCCACTGGACAGGTGAAGGGTGTGAAGCAGCCCAAAGAACAAAGCGCTTCCATTTCGTAGAGTAGGCGGACCTGGTATAAGGCTTCCTGGCTGCCATGAAAACATCACCCACTCTAGGGGAGACTCTGAATCTGGCTATGGCTATGTCCTCAGGAGCCATCCATGGAGATGGAGGGATTTGAGGTCCAGAAGGACTAGGGTGCCCTAGTCCTGGGAGAGCAAGCCTGAGCACAAGGGCAGGGACAGTGGGGGTTCCACTTCCAGCTGCTATAGTAAGGGGAACCAGATCTGTTGAGGCCAGAAGGGGGCGATGAGAATCATCGTAGCCCCTCCATCTGGAATTTGATGAGAATTCATTGAAGGTGTGGGAAGAGAGGGATGGCATACAGAAAACTTCCTGTCCAGGAGCGGGAAAGTGCATCTCACCAGAAAACTCCAGGCCCTGGACCTAGCGAGCAGAAAAGTGGAAGTTTTGCACTGTGTGGGGATGCAAAAAGGTCCAACTTGGGCTGAACCCATCTGTCGAAGAGGTCTTCTACCACTTAAGTCAGACGTTCCCACTCATGACATCTTGACTGCGAGTGGCTTAAGCTGTCCGCTCGGATGTTTTGATCACCGGGAACATGGACGGCTAAAGGTTCCAGGCCATGGTTGATTGCCCAATACCAGACTCTCATCGCTTCCCTGCACAGGGGATAGGAATGAGTCCCCCCTGCTTGTCTATGTAATAGACTATGCACATGTTGTCTGTCTGAACCAACAGCGCACCTGGGGACGGCCGAGTCTGGAAGGCTTGTAGGGTATACAAGACTGCCCGCATCTCCAGGACATTGATGTGGAGATCCCTCTCGATCTCAGACCAAATTCCTTATGTTTGGTGGGTCCCCACATGGGCTCCCCCAACGAGGCCAGAAGCATCCGTCATAAGGATCCACCGAGGGGGAGGAATGGAAAATAGAACCCTCCGAAATAGATTGCTGCACTCCAGCAACCACAACAGCAGCTTCTTGACTGCACCCGACACCAGCACTGGTTGATCCAGGGCATCTCGGCCTTGATCCCACTGGACCCACAGTGTCCATTGAGGGATTCTCATGTGTAGTCTGGCTAAGGGAACCATAGCAATGGCTGCCGCTATGAGGCCCAAAAGCCTTAGGAACTCCTTCACCTGAACATGGTGACGGGAGAAAAGCAGGCAGATTTGTAGGTACTCTGCTCTGTTGGAAGGTAAGAAGGCATTTCCTCAAGCCATGTCCAGGACTGCCCCTATGTAAAGGAGGCACCGGCAGAGGGTAAGAAAGGATTTGGGCAGACTGATGGTAATGGTCAAAGCCTGGAACAGGCTGCAGGTACTTGACAGAGTCTGAAGCAGGTGGTCCCTGGACAGGGCTGCCAGAAGCCAGTCATCCAGGTAGGGAAAGATGTAAAACCCCTGGCGTCTCAAGGCTGTGGCCACCACTCCCAGGCACTTGGTAAAAACCTTGGGGGCTAAGGACAGGCCAAAGGGGAATGCCCAAAACTGATACGCTCTTCCATAAACTGGAAGCGAATAAAGTGCCTGTGGGAGGCAAAAACTTCAATGTGCAGGTAAGCATCCTGCATATCCAAAGAGCACAGACAGTCCCCCTGGTGAAGTAGGAGCAACAATCCTTGAAGGATGACCATCTGGAAATGTTTGCACTCTATGTACAGGTTGAGGTAGCTCAAATCTAGGATGGGTCTGAGATCCCCTGTCCGTTTGGGAACCAGGAAGAAGTGGGAGTAGAACCCCCTTCCCTGTTGGGACCAGGTAATGGCTCTATAGCCTTCTTTTGTAGTAAGGCTTAAATTTCTGCCCGTATGAGGGGAACATGGCCTGCAGAACATGCAGACATCACTGGAGGATTTTCTGGAGGCCAATGTAGAAATTCTAGAGTGTGGCCGTGCTCGATGAGCTACAGCACCCAGTTGTCTGTAGTAACCCCTCTCCACCTCTCCAGGTGTAGGGAGAAACAACCCCTGATCACTGCCTCCTGAAGCCATATGGTGGGGGGGTCTGGCAAGGAGTCAGGAGGCGGGAGCAGCCCCTGTCTGGGCTGCAGACACACCTCTAGTGGCCCTGGGAGGGGCTGGGGCATGTGCAGGAAGGGCAGCATCTGCTTTGTGTTTGCCTTGGGAGGGGGTCAGGCCTGTCTATGGGAGGAATGGAGAAAGGGGGTCCTGTAACCTGGTTTTGGCTGAGTGTGGTACATGGAGTGAACTGATTATAAGGCCTGCCCGGAGGTTTGGAGCTCAGAAATAATATCTTGAACATTACTGCCAAAATGTTTGGGACTCCAAAAGGGAGCATCTGTAATGCATGACTGGACATTGGTAGTTATAGACCAGCTGGGCTCCTACTGGTGCAGGATAAGGGTAAGCCAGCACTGCCCCCCCCCAGCATTGGGTAGAGGTAAGCCAGCATAGGTCCCCCAGGGGTTGGTGCTGGATACCCGGGCTGCAGCCCCACAGGTGCTGGAGGTGGTGCAGGCGTTGGTCCCCCTGGAAGGGGTAGTGGGAGGATCAGATTAGGTCCCCTGGGCACTGGGAGGGGGAGGACTGGTGAGGTCCTGCTGGTGCCAAAGGGGGCAGGGCTGGCGAAGGGACCACACACTGCAGGTGAGCAGGCAAATGCCCAGCGAGTGTCAGCCTGGGTGATGCCCGAGGGGGTCCACCGGTGCCAGAAAAAGAGAGACTGGTGCTGGGGAGGAAGGCCCCATCGGTGAAGGCTGCAGGGAGGCTGGGCTCTGAGAGGTGCTGGCATTTGGCAGTGCTTGCCCCTGCAAAAGGGGGGCAGAAACAAAGGAGGTCCTGGGGGTCGAGATCGGCATTGGGGACATGGGTGACTGGGTGGCAGAGACAGAACGGGGGCCAGCAGCACACCCACGCCAGCCGGAGGAGCTCTGGCCAAGCCACCTGAAAAGGAGCCTGCAGAAAACAAGAACTGAAAGAGCAAGGGCTGGGGGGCAGGATATGGAAGACCCTGTCCGGAAGAGCCACTGCCAGTCTCGGAGATCTGGGCAGGCGGCAGGGCCACGGCAGCCCTGAGGGGGTAAGTGCATGTGGGGCCAGGGAGATTGACCCCCCCCCAAGGGAGGAAGACCCTGACATGGTCATTTTAGGAACCTTATGCAGAGACCATGAGCAGAAGGCAGATCGGGGTCAGTCCTGGTCCTTGTCCCAGTGTTTGTGCTTCCCCGAGGATTTGTCCTTGAACATGGATGAAGAGGAACCCAAGGACTGGGCCAGGGAAGTGGAGGAGCTCCGGGCCTGCAGCTCCCGTTCCATTAGGGTGACCTTCTGCTGGAGGAGAAGACTTTACAGGGTTTGCTGGCAGCATCTCCTAGTTGCCAGGTTAAACTTCTGACAGACCTCTCAGGTTTTCACATCATGAGCCGGGCATAAGCAGAAGAGGCAAGAGTGGCAGTCCTCGTCCAGGATCTGTTTACCACAGGCATACTTTATGGAGTGGTTGGAAGAAGAAGATGATTGAGAAGACATCAAATTGAGAGAAGAAAACCGAAAAAGTTTGATGTTTGACTGATTAAACAAGAAAAAAAGAAAGTGTGGTAAACGTGGTAAAATGGTGGTCAACTATAGCTGTGGTGGTGTCAGTGGTCCGACGTGCACTGGTTGAAGGCAGGAAAGAACTGAGGAGGGCATGGGGGCCGCCCACTTTATATAGGATAGGTTGACGTCAGCCGCTGGCATTGGAGGTGGGTGGCTCCCTCTGGTAGACTGCTAGCTAGAAAGGTTTCCGTGTGGTTCTGGCACCTGATGGCTTAGTCCTACCGGTGATGGCCTGCTGCAAGAGATACTCTTGAAATAAGATCTGGTAGTATTCAAGGCCTGTACAAAACCTGAGCAAAGCTTGCAATGGCTTGGTCTAACACAGTTGTGTTTATAAGCATCCTCCATGTCCTGGGAGGATAACCAGCTGTGCTGTTTCAGATAAGGTAGAAGGGACCACAAAGATACCATTCTGAACTTTTTGCATTTCATGAAGACATTCAGATGTCTGAGATCTAGAACTGAGCACATGCCCACTGTTGCCTTGGAAACAGGAAAGTACAGTATCTGAAGAAGACACCTTACCCTTCTCTACCTATGGTTCTTTCTCCACAGCTCTGTTCTGTAATATACTTATTACCAAGGAAAGATGTTCAGCCATGGGCCCCTGAAGTTTACACAATCTTCCTAGTGGATGATATAGAGGATGCTCTACCAGTTCCAAAGAGTAACCATAACACAAAATTAACAGGCCACATTTGTCCATGGTAGTGGTCTCTCATGGCTCATAGAACAGGATCCCCATATGGGTTTTCTGTCTGACTGAACTACCTCCCATTGCTTTCTGCAAGATGTACAGGATCTCCTTACAGTATATGATTTTTGCTATTTTATCCTACCTGTTTTCTAGCTCTGCACCTATACTGGTGACTAAAATTACAGTATTGTTCTGTACCGTGCACTAAACTCAGTGCTTCAATCATATTGTTTACACATGGGGCAGGACATTCAGACTGCGCCAGGCAGGGGTGCTAGCTTGGGCGCAGCACAACTGAGATGCACCAGGGCATGTTCTGGGCGATATCCAACGGTGCTGCGCCATGGCTCAGCACCATTGAATATGGCACTGTGGACGCCTGCATTGCGCATGGCGCAGTGCCACTGCGCCAGCACAAGTGGCAAGTGAGGAGCAGGGGGATGCGCCAGCACAAGTGCAGGTGCGCTAGGTGAAAAAACAGCGATATTCAGCACTGGGTATGCAAATAGGGCCATTATGCATGCAAGGCACAAATGGGGCCATTTGCATGTCATTATAGCCCCATTTGCATGCAGGTGTGCTGATCCCCGATGACTTGAGCCTGGCGTCCTGCCAGGCTGCAGCCATCGGGGACAGACACTCCCTGCCCCTCGGCAGCAAAGCACCCCAACGGCCGATCGCGGGCTTAGTAAAATAATATAATCTCTGGTGGTCCAGTGGACCTGCACCCCAGCCCGATCGAGGGCATTGTAAAAATAAAAGAATCCCTGGTGGTCCAGAGGAAGTATAAGGAAACACAGAAGGAGCAGAACAGAGAGCTGTACCAGTTAAGGCAGAAGGAAGCAGGGAAGGAAGTCAGAATAGCAAAGGACCAAACTGAGGAAAAGACAGCCAACTCGGTTAAGAAGGGGGATAAAACCTTTTATAGGTACATCAGCGAGCGAGAAAGACAAAGGGAGGGATAGTGAGGCTGAATAGAATGAACGGTGGGTGGGCAGAGGGGACAGTGAAAAGCAGGGATACTGACGAATATTTCTGCTCAGTATTCACAAAGGGAGGAGGAAGTCCTAATCAATTAACAGAAGCACTCTTGATGAAGTTGACTCAGTCCTTTCACAGAAGAAAGGGTTCTGCAAGAACTCCTAATACTGAAGGTGGACAAAGCAATGGAGCCTGATGGAATTCACCCCAGAATTCTAAAAGAATTAGGGGGACTAGTGAAACCACTGGCTACTCTTTTTAATAGATCATGGGAGGATGGTGGTTCCTAGGACTGGAGGAAGGCAGATGTGATTCTCTTCACAAAAGTGGGACCAAGACAGAGGCAGGAAACTACAGACCTGTCAGTTTGACCTCTGTGGTAGGGAAAGTGATGGAGTCACTTCTGAAGGAAAGAATAGTTGAGTGCCTAGAGGCCAGTGGGGCACAGGACCCAAGGCAGCATGGGTTCACAGCGGAAGGTCATGTCAGACCGAATCTAATAGATTTCTTTGACTGGGTGACCAAAGCAGTAGACCAGGAGGAGCTGTGGACATGGCCTACCTAGACTTTAGCAAGGCATTTGACACTGTCCCACACAAAGATTGATAGTCAAATTAACCAGCCTGGGAGTGGGTCCCAGGGTGGTAGCCTGGGTAAAACATTGGCTGGACAACAGGACACAGAAGATAATTGCAAATGGAGTCCACTCTGAAGAAAGAGGGGTTACTAGTGGGGTACCGCAGGGTTCAGTATTGGGTCCAGTCCTTTTTAATGTCTTCATAAGTGACATTGCAGAGGGACTGGAAGGAAAAGTACGCCTCTTTGCAGATGACACAAAGATCTGCAACAGGGTTGATACACAAGGAGGCATGCAAAGGACGAGAAGGGACTTGGCAAGGTTGGAGGAATGGTCAGAAGTATGGCAGCTAGGATTCAATGCAAAGAAGTGCAAAATAATGCACCTGGGAAACAAGAACCCAGGGGAAGAATACACAATGGGGGGGGAGGTAGTAACAACAACAAAAAAGGAAAGGGACCTGGGGGTAATCATATCAGATGACCTTAAGGTTAGCAAGCAATGTGAGAAGGCAGTAGGGAGGGCTGGGGGTATACTGGGATGCATAGGGAGAGGCATCAGCAGCAGAAAACAGGAAGTTGTTATCCCTCTGTATAGACAGTTGGTGAGACCCCATCTGGAGTACTGCGTCCAGTTCTGGAGACCCCATCTCCGTAAGAACATAGACAGGATAGAGGCAGTCCAGAGGAGGGCAACTAAAATGGTGCAGGGTCTGCAAGAGAAGCCATATGAGGAGAGACTAGAGGAGCTTAACATGTATACCCTTGAGGAAAGAATGGAGAGGGGGGACATGATAGAAACTTTTAAGTACCTCAGTGGAATCAACAAAGTCCAAGAGGGTAGCATCTTTCAGAAAAAGAGATGTGCAAGAACAAGGGGACACAATTTAAAGATGGGGGGGAGCGGTTCAGGGGCAACTGAGGAAGTATTATTTCACAGAGAGGGTAGTGGATGCATGGAACAGCCTTCCTGAGGAGGTTGTGGGGTCTAAAACTGTGGGAGAATTCAAGAATGCATGGGATAGATATAAGGCAATTCTTGTGGTGGGGGTAGGAAGAAATAGGCTGTTGGTTAACTAGGATCTGCGGCCTATCCTGTAGGTAGGGAAATGGGCAGACTAGATGGGCCAAGCGGTCCTTATCTGCTGTCAAAGTCTATGTTTCTATGTAACCCCAGACTGATCGCGGGCATTGTAAAAATAAAAGAATCCCTGGTGGTCGAGTGGACCTGCCGCGCAGCCCGATTGCGGGCATTGTAAAAATTCAAGAATCCCTGGTGGTCCAGTGGACTGAAACCCAGCCCGATCACGGGCTTAAATATATATACATATTCCCTGGTGGTCCAGTGTACCCAAACCCCAGCCCGATCGCGGGCTTCAGATAACATAACCTCCCTGGTGGTCCAGCGGTCCCCCCTCACCCCCACTCAGACCCGCCACGCTCCCCTCCATCAGTGGCGGATGGTAGCATTTCACCCGCAAGCTGCCTGGCCGCCACCGACTGACAGCGTACAGTATGGCTGTCGTAGCGTGTCCACTGTGTGGCCGATGGACGTGTGAACCATAGTGTACTCACAGTCGCGAAATGTGAATGGTTTCATTCACATTTCAGGACTGTCATACAGTACGGTCTGCACGCCCATTGGCCCATGCAGTGGACCGATGGGTGTACAGCCGTACTGTACGCTGTCAGTCAGGTGGGCAGCCAGGCGGCTGCGGGGTGGTGCTCTGCCGCTGACGGGGGCAGGCTGGTGGTCTGAGTGGCGGTGGGAGGGGTACCGCTTGGACCACCAGGGAGGTTACATTTATCCGAAGCCTACGATCAGGCTGGGATTCGGGCCCACTGGACCACCAGGGAATATGTATATTTATTTAAGCCCGTGATCGGGCTGGGGTTCGGTCCACTGGACCACCAGGGATTAATTTATTATTACAATGCCCGCGATCGGGCTGGGGGGGCAGGTCCACTGGACCCCAAGGGATTCTTTTATTTCTACAATGCCTGCGATTGGGCTGGGAGGCAGGTCCATTGGACCACTAAGGGATTATGTAGCTATATTTAAGCCTGCGATCGGGCATGGGGGGGCACGGCGCCTGGCCTGTGACTTAGGAGGTTGGGTGGTCACCCACAGCTGGTGGCTGCCGTGTTGCACCTTGCAATACAGCAGCTCACCTGTGGGTGGCCAGGACTTGCTCCTGCTTTCAACAGGCAGATCTTTGCACCCCGCTGTGTGATGCAAGGCGGGTTTGTGCCTGCATATCGCCACACATCCCGGGCTGAATATCGGGATGTGCCATATCATGGCACGTCCCCCCTTCTGCCGCATACATTACAGGTGCGCCCAGGCATTAGGATTCACAGCGCAACATCCCCCTTGACTATCTCGCTGGCGTGCATCAGTGACAAGATGGCAAACTGTTGCGCCATCGCGCAACCCTTTGAATATCCTGCCCATGATGTATAATACCTTATTTTGCATATTACTTTGTTCATGTTTGTTTTAACCTTACGTATAATACCCTGTGATGTAAAATACCCCATTTTGCATATTACTTTGTTCATGTTGTTCTACTCTCGTGTATAATTCCCTGTTACAATATTACTGCTTTTCACCTTCTGTATGTTTGCTGTAAATGCTCTGTAACCTCCCGGGTCGTGCCTGAAAATAATCATCTCTATGGCTAGTGCACCTACCCGGTAAACAAAAACTAAATAAATAAAAAAAAACCTTGGTGCTGAATGGTCAACATCAGGCAGCTGAGGTGGAACTAGGATTGGCAATCCATTGGAGAGCTGTGTATGAGGCTTCAGTCTACTGTGCCACTTTTTGCTGCGGCTTTTGTTTTATGCTGGAAAGACCTTAATTTACCCTGATGATGGAAGCCCTGATGATGGAAGCCCTTTAGCTGGGTTTGTCATGAAAGGGCTGCTGTTACTGATGGAAGAACCAACGTCCCCTTCCTCTGTGAGAATTAGCCTCGATGTTCTTCATGCCTTTCAGGATTTACTTCTTGTCACTGACCTCTTTAAGTGCCTCTTCTACATGTTCTGCACAAAGAAGGCACATTAGTGATATTTTGGTGAATGTTGGCAAAGCCAGCAAGTCAAACCCAAGAATGTTTCTGATGCAGATTTCTGTGGCAGTCCTACAAGCTGCAGCATCGGAAATGTCAGAAACTATTCTAATTTGGTGGTTATTTGACTCAAAGGTGTAATAACTTCTAGCAGGTCTTGCTTTGATGTCAACTCTGGCAGCCTCTCTGTAATGGCCTTAAGCTTGGTCCAAAGCAAATATTCATGCTTAGCCATATGGGATTGCTAATTTGCTACTCAAAGTCCACGTGTGGCTGAAGCAAACTCTCTTTTCCCCATAATGTCAAACCTGCACAACTCATGGTCAAGTGACTGTGCAGCATCAGATGTATCATCTGCAGCCATAATAACAATGGCATCTACTAAAGGTTGTATGTAATAACCTGACTTCAACTTCGGAGTCAAGTATTTTTTATCCACCAGAAGGGGTACTATGGACACCAAAGCAGGCCTATTGCAGGCTGCCATTGTACCATTTCCTAAGGCAGGCTGTTAAGGGGTACCACAGGCACAGCTGTATTTGGAACATTAAAATATTCCAACTCAAGCTTTTTTGTCCTTCCTGAGTTATTTTCTCATACTGTAGAGCTTTATAAGCAGAGACCAGAATGTGAGATCCTCTTGTGGTGTACGAACTGTCAGGGCTGTTCCCTGAACAGGGGCTGGCTTCTCATACCGAAAACTCTATTCTTTCTTACCTGCCTTTACATCAACGATGTAAGGACTATATTCAAACTGGTAATTCAAGAACACAGAGGATGATATCACAACTATCAGCACAGGTATCCAGAAACAAGGACTGCACTGACAAATAGCACCATAGCTGGCACTGAGGCTGGCATAGCCTGTTACAGTGGAATGATGTGCATCAGCCATTGTTCCAAGAGGGCTGTCCATCTGCCAAATTGTTCAACCGAGATGTCCCTCTTAGTAAGTGGAGGAGTCACAGACAGAGGTGCTGGATAAGATGAGGTAGTGGGCCCTGAGATCGGTACGGTTGCCATCATGAAGGCCAGTGGCGACAATGTTAAGAGTGATGATGGCACCTAGATTAATGGTGGCTAGAATGGGATCTTTTTTGTCTTTTATTTTTGGGTTGAGAAGACAAGGAGGTAAAAGAGTCCTTCTGAGAGGTTTGCACCAAGCATGACTGGGAGCAAAACCACTTTTTTTCTTCAGACCCCTAATGAGCAAGTCTGTCCTTATAGGTCCTTCAGGACACAGATTGGCAGCTAGGGAAGTGCCTCCACCATGACTGAAAATGCCAAAATCACATGGGAAGCAGAACTCATGACCAACCTAACGGAAATGGACTGGTCCTTTATATGGTACTGGCAACACAAAATAACAAGCTCAGAACAAAGGTGAGAGTTTCGCTGGAAAGTAGTCATGCAATACTTTCAGACACCCACCCCCCAAATTGCAGCCAAATTCCTGCATACTGGCTCCCCCGGCTTGTTGGTGTCATTGTGAAGCAAAGGTGGCCACCCACACTCATGTATTTTGGGCCTGCCCTGTCTTGGCCCCTTTTTAGAAGATTACTGAGGGGGAACTGCATGCTCTTTTCCCCAACTACGGCCAATTAACACTGGCAGCAGACATACTTTTATACTTTCCTCCTTTCCTCCACACATTAAGGACAAAACTAACAGTATAGCAGTACAGTGCAGTGGTTTAAGGCACTAAGCTGCAAATCTGGTGACATCCAGCAGATCAGACCTGGGTTTGGATCCCACATCTTCCAT
Source organism: Neoceratodus forsteri (assembly GCA_016271365.2). Classification (NCBI taxonomy): domain Eukaryota; kingdom Metazoa; phylum Chordata; order Ceratodontiformes; family Ceratodontidae; genus Neoceratodus; species Neoceratodus forsteri. Next base: position 875,808,235 of record CM028132.1, on the reverse strand, counting down.
TTGCATACTGTGTGACCCTGAGCAAGTCACTTAACTTCCCTGTGCTCCCAGGTCGCTCCTGTAAAAAAGCTTTCAGCTTAGTGTGCTACTTCTGGTTAAACAACTGAAATAAAAAAAAAAAAAACTTGCATATATTTATTGAGTATTCTATGGTCCACAGCAAAAAAGAACTATCACACGTAACTGGCTCAAACTGGAGCCACCTACTTGAACCCAATGGGAGGACACTGTGTGGAAGGTATATAAGATGGAGAAACTTACAGCACCACTATGAAATGCCCTTCTGAAACATCAAGACTGGTGGACCAGCTGGCTAATGCATACTATAGCACACAGGCCAGACATTATACTTTAGAACTTTTCTAGATGCCAGCTAACCCCCTTGAGGAGGACATTATGGAGGTCATTGACTAGAAGACCTTTGGGTGCCAGCCGGGCTTGACAGTTCATCCCACTTCAAGTAGTTAGATTAGGAGGAAAAAACTAAAGGCCCTTGTCCTCCCCGGCCCTCCCACCTGGGGAGACCTGGGATGGGTTCAGCTCTGGGACCCCTGCTTTGCATGGGAAACCTTCCCCCCATGGCATAACAGAGGTAATGTAAACATTAATAATGTATTTTGGAAACATTCTCCTGGTTTAATTGAGGGAAAGTGAAGAAACCTGCATTGCACTTCACCTCATATATGTATGGATTATACATGATGGATGTAAAACCTTTTAATAAAAATAAAGTTTAAAAAACAAAAAGACTGGCAGCTAGGGCAATACTGAACATCATGCTCAGAATTAAAACACTCCAGGCAAGAGGAGTGGGGGTCCTGAGCCAAAATCATGTTGCTGCACCAAGATGATTTAAAAGGAGACTTACATGACATAATGCTTGGCATGTGAATGGAGACTGGCTGCCATGGCACCTAGCCAAAATGACGACATAGACAAAACATTTGAAATTGAAAAACAATTTCAACTTTAAGGCCAAACAATAAAGACACATTAAAAATGCAGTACAAACTACTCCATCTGAAGGAACAATGAAGTTCTGGTCCCCAGTGAAGAAGATGTACACTTCGATAGTAGAAAAAAAGGAACTGAGAATGTTTGGCCTGTGCCATTTTACATACTATGGGTGCGCGCACGGCACTATACATTGGTGCCATGCACTGGTGTCGCCAGCCCCAAGGTTCTGCCATGTATGTATCTATAGTAGATCTCAGAACTGGGGGTCTGCAGAGGCCGAACAGTATTTTTTGAATTCTAAGAATAGTAGGACTCCCGAATATTCAAGAGCCCTTCCTGAATAGGGGACTATTCATCCTCTATTCATATTCAGGAAATACTATTCTTTAACAAAAAAATAAAGAAAAATAAAACAGCCCCCACTCCTCCCAAGCCCAAATCCTTAAATATAACCCCCCTCCACCACACTCTGTCAGAACCCAAGTCCCAATCCCTCATCCCCAGCGCCCAAAATCTGATCATTTGTATTGTATTTTAAAAATAAATCACCGATGGATGACCAGCACCTCCTGCCCCCACCCGCCCCTTCTCCCCTTCACCCACACTTGATAATTTATAAGGTATTTTAAAATCCACATTGGGCAACTGGCACAACTTACCTACCTCCACTGCCGGCTGCCATCTTTATTAGAGTAAAATAGTGATTGTTTGCACTTAAAAAACAGTCATTGTATCCCCACCCTGACAGCGCCCTACACCCCCTCCACCCAGCACCAGTTTAATGTACAAGAAGGTGATCAGCACAACCTACCCTCCTCTACCTGCCAAACCAGCCTTCTCATGAATGAAAGGGCTCATGTGCTTGCATGCTTTGTAACAGTAAAACCAGGTGATCTGGCAACACTTCATCACAGATAAAATGGTGGGATCCCATTTAATGAAACACACTGGTACTCCTCCATAGGCTCAACAAATTAATAAACAGTTCAAATGGGGAACACGTCACACACAGATTGGGGTGGTCACATTAGTTCATGAGTCCAGGAATGTCCTTGTATCCCCTCACCCCTGCCTTTTTGCCAAAACGACAGGTGGCATGCTGTTGAAGCTGACAGCAGTACCTGGTGGGGACCGGGTTCAGGGAGGATAAGGTTACTCGGCACAGGGGGACCTAGGTTTGGCTACTCTGCACAGGGGCACCCAAGTAAATCCGAACACAGGAAGCAATAACTGTAATGTCCAGAACCAGGAATGGGATTCTTCAGTGTGGCTTTTATTCACATCCAAGCTGAATAAACAAAGCACAGACGGACCCCATGGGGCTACATTCCTGGCAATGCAGATTAGAGACTACAGAACACTTTATCACTATTTCCAGCCCTCAGGCTCTAAACCCACCAGGCACACAGCCCGGACTTGCACGCAGCTTTGGGTACACAGCCCGACTTGTACACTACTTGGGTTTTCCCCACTGGCCCTGCTCCCCTGCTAGCCACTTGATCCGCGGTCCATTTGAGGATTGAGCCAATTATCCTGTTGTGGCTCCCCAAATCACACTAGAGCCTTCGACTCCTGGAGAGAATTTTCCTTACAATCCCACGTCTGGGTACTTCCCTCATCACTGGCCAAGTGCCTGAGGTAAAGTAGAAATCCACAGAGTAAATCCGTAGAGGTGGACCTGGTCACTAAAGATGGGGGGCCTCCCACCTCCAGCTCCCACAGCCCATACCCGGCCATTTCTCTGGACACTAAACAAGACCTTTACTGAAAACTTGCAAATGTAAACTCTTGGGTAGACATCTGGCACATCTCCTCTACATATCATTTTCATCCCAACAAGCTCTGGACTTGAACTTACTTTTACTTTGTTGCTTAGCCCATTACTCGAGGCTTCCCACTATTTTAGTAGTTCAATCCCCACATTGTCACACAAGACCCAGGGTGAAAAACATAGGCCCTTTCAGGAAGAGCAAACACTCACCCTCCAGTTGCAGGTGCCCCACAGGTGACTCACAAGTCTTCTTGTTCTCCCAAATAAACTCTGGAACACACAGACAGCCTTTCCTTTACAAGCAGAACTACGGGGTTGCCTCAGGAATCTGAAGGGAACCATTTTCTGCCCCCCATCCCTGAAGGGAGGGGGCACTGAGACCCGAAAACAGCAGTTTCCACCACTTCAATTATCTTCTGTGTCTCTCTTTTGGTGGAGACACACACCCTTTTACTTAAAAGTAGCCCTCTGTCAGGGCTGAGGCTCCTAGAGCCTGCACTATGCTACTGTGCTGCTTACTCAGCAAGCTCCCAACACCAACTGACTACAGACTACTGTTTAAAACTCCCAACGTTCTATACCAACTCCCTTGCTGCAGATTCCATTGTGGCTCATGCAGCTGCGATAGTTCTATGATGATGTCATCCCTCAGTCTCAGCTGAGACTGAGAACAGAGTGAGACAGTGTGAAATCCATTTAACTGGAGTTTCACAAGCTGCCTTCCCTGCCTACCACTAGGTCTTACTTGGATTCTAGTAACCCCGTGTAACAAGGGGGTTACATCCATATAAAATTAATACAGTGATGAAGCACTCCAATGCTCTATTCAGTGTCCATACACACAGGGCATAATCAGAAGACCCCCGAAAGCATCAGACAGCATGTATCTCTAGGCAGCATTATATCGCTGCCAACTACATTATTCCTGTGCAGCCAGCTGTCTGACTCAGGCCTCGGTATCCTGGGCTGAGTGATCCTCTGAAATACGAGCGGCATGTCCCCGGTGATACCTCTTCCTGTTGCTTCTCCTGGTGATCGGTCCTCGAATCCCCTACATATTCCCTTCAGGTCTGGAGTCCCCTCTGATCCAGTCACCTCTCCTCTTGATACTTTGTGGTTCTCTCAGCGTATGCCCACACAGATGTGAAGTCCTTTCACGCTCTCTTCCATCTTGCCATTTGCTCCAACGGGGGTTTGGGTATCACTTGCAGCTTCTCTTTGCTTGCCATGCTGGAGCACAGGGAAAATATTTCCCCACCAGGGAAAAACTCTATTACATGGCCACTGCTACATCAGGAGCTGCATTTCACTGTCTTAACCCTCCACCAGAGTCTAATTCAGTCCCACAAGTGAGCAATCGACCCCGCTCCTCTGGCACGAACCTCACACCTCCTTGCCTCCGCACTCCCATGCCAAAGAGCAAGACCCACTCCCCCAGGGTACCCCCATGACTACAGCAGTCCTTCAGGGATGTGAAATATTAACCCCTTCTGGGACTAAGTTCAAATAACTCAAAGCAAATCCTATGGTGTACGCTCTGTACATTAACTGACGTCCCAACCCCTGGGTGGGGGTTACATATGTATCTACAGTAAGTAAGTAAAATTTCAGGTTCCTGTGCGGTCCTTGTGCCCTTGGATCTAAGAGCAAAGAGTGTGTAGCTCTATGGAGGAGAATGACTTTAGAATGGCACAAAGAATTTAATATTTATAGAGCTGCATGAATTAGGCTGCTTATGCCTTCTATCCTGGATTTCTAGATCATTTTGTAATTAGATACTTAACACTATATCATTAACCAGATGTGTTGCTAATGTAGTTTAACACAATACCACGCAAAATTATTATAGCCAGCATGATAAAAGTCATTAGAGTAACGACGGCTGTAATGAAGTGTAATAAAAAGTTTTTATATAAAGGTTAAAGCTTTAAATCAGTAGCTTAAATTTCTTTGAAAGGTTTTTGAATCTTAAAGCTGACAAATTACAGAATCAGTGTCCAGTTGCTTGCTACTGTGTTTTTCTTTTTAGTTAATGCCTTTTTAGACACTTCTTAAAATCCCAAATTAAACTCCCTCTGCATGAATATCACTGGAAATATGAAATTAAGTTTTTATTTTTGAGGTTTCTAATATTGAAGTTTATCAATATGTCGTGTGTTTGTCAATGTTACAAATATCTAATAATTACAAAATACATTGCAATGATACATCACAATAAAATATTTAACAACTCTACGGTAAAGATAACATTATAGAGTTCCGTGTTGAGCAAGTACCCAAAGGAAGAAACTCCTCATTTGTCAAGAGCTGCTGACCATTCTTCATCCTGTCTCTCCTGAGTAAGCGCCTTGAAAACATTGTCTTTGCATAACTTCACTCGTGTATACCAGCATAACCATCTCACCTCTGAGCAGCATGGTTTCAAGAAGGGGCACAGCACAAACACTACACTAATCTCTTTTACGGACCATACCCTCTTAGCCACGGACAATGGCAACTCACAAAAGCAGCATTTGTGGATCTGAAAAAGTGGTTGATCTCATCTACAAGAATCTTCTAATAAATAAACTACCAAATCTTGGTACATCACCTAAGGTCACCTCCTGGATTGGTAACTGCTTTTCAGGTAGATCTAAAGGTATTTCAGTTAACATAGAAATGACAACAGAAAAATGTTAAAGGTCCATCTAGTCTGCCTAGAGCTCCCTATCACCCCAGGACCTATTGTCCATACAGGGTTTTATCCCTCCTGGTCCCCTTCCCTCCCTACTGCTACTGACCTGAGCAACCATGAAACCCTTCACTCTGTCCCAGTGATGCTTGAAACCATTTACAGTCTTGTCACCCACCACCTCCGCTGGCAGTGTATTTCACAGCTCCACCACCCATTCCGTAAAATAGAACTTCTTCACATCAATCTTTAACCCCCACCAGTTTCTACTTGCGACCTTGGGTTCTTGACTCTGTATTTGTTGCTAAATAGTTCCCCACAGTTTCAGAAGCCTGAACATCTTTATCATATCCACCCTCTCTCACCTAGTCTCTAGTGAGTACTTGTTCAATGGCTTCAGATGATCTTCATAAGATCGGTCCTATTGGCCCTGAATCATCTTGGTCACCCTGCGTTGCACTGTCTCCAACCTGTCCCTATCTTTCCTTAGGTGAGGACTCCAGAAATGAGCCCAGTATTCCAGATGCAGCCTCACCAGTGACCTATATATTGGTAGTAGTAGTACCTCCTTTTTTCTGCTATCAATACCCCTTCCTATACACACCATCATATTATTAACCTTACTATAGGCCTCATTTGTTTGAGGGATTCACTAATGGTGACTTCCAGGTCCATTTCCTCTGTCATAGTGCACAGTTTAACCCCTTCCATCCAGTATTCTGTCCTGGAATTTATTTCCCCTAGATGCATAACTTTGCATTTTTTGGCGTTGAATTTCAACTGCCAACCCTTAGGCCACCACTCTGGCATTTGTAGATCTTTCTGCATCTCCTTGAACCCTACCACACAGCTTCATGTCATCTGCAAATAGACACTACTTGCCCCGGATGCCCTCTCCAATGTCGCTGATGAATATATTGAAGAGGGCAGGACCCAGGACAAATTCCTGTGGCATCCCACTTGTGACCTCTTTTTCTTCTAATTTGACTCTGTTTACTATCACCCACTGTTGTCTCATCTTGAACAAGTTTCCTATCCATCTAGCTATGTCCCTAGCCACATCCAGGTCCTTCAGCGGTCTTCTGTGTGGCACTGAGTTGAAAGCCTTGCTGAGATCAAAGCAGAGTAAATCCACAGCGTGGCCCTTATCTACTAGCTTTGTTACCCAGTCAAACAAAATTATCAGGTTGGTTTGACAGGACCTCCCTGCTACAAACCCATGCTGTTTACTATCCTGTAGATTGTTGCTCTCTAGGTAGTCCACATGGTCCTCTTTAATCAAGGACTCCATCAGTTTACCCACTACAGAGGTAAGGCTGACAGGTCTGTAATTCCCCATTTGCTCCTTGCCCCCCCTCCACTTATGTAGCGGGAAAATGTCCTCTACCGTCCAGTCTTTCAGAACTACCTCTGTCTGAATTGAGTTACTGAACAGCCCTACTAGGGGTTTGGCCAGTTCTGCAGCCAATTCACTGAGCACCCTTGGGTGCATCCCATATGGCTCTGGGGCTTTAGTTATCTTCAGAGCTTCAAGCTACTTCTTGAGCCTTTCTCTGGTAAATACTGGCTGCCTCATTTCAGGAATGCTCCTAACAGCTGCCTTGATGCCACTTTATGGCAGGAGTCCTCTGTCTTGCCTTGTGAAAACAAAGTAGAAGTAATCATTGAGGACAGCTATGTTTTCCTCATCTTCTTCTAGTAATCCCCCACCCCCCGTGTGGCCTAACAACACCCCTTCCCTGCTTCCTTTTTTCCTTAACACAGTATATCTGAAGCATAATTGGAATGGGAGGTGTACTCTCTACTTTTCAGCCCATAAAGTGCGAGGCACCACAAGGATCCATCCTAGGCTCTACCCCTTCTCCTTATTTATAAACACCACCCTCAAGCCAGCAACAACTGCAACACTCTCCTGTACACCAATGATCTCATTTTCCATAGTTTAAAGTCACTGACTAATCTCTTACAGAACTTGAATGATGATTTTTCCCTCATCCAAAGTTGGTTCCTGAGAAACAAGCTACTACTCAATGTCAGAAAGACTAAATCCATGCTGTTTGGCTCTAAAAGAAATTCTCCAACCAGTCCTTCCCTCTAAATGTTTGCTACTCTGACGGCTGGATCGTGGAACAGCTACACACCTTCAAATACCTGAGAGCCACACTTGACCCCTCCCTCACCTTCCTGGACCACATTGATTCTCTGAGTAAAGGAATTCACCAACTTTGGGTTTAGCATATACACCGAAGAAATACATGATACCAGAAGTTCATCTCACCTTTGCCAAAAGAACTATGCTCCCTATACTGGATTATGCCTCTCCCATTTACTCACAAGCCACTATGAATGACATTTCCCAGCTTGCCACAAGTTACAACAGCATATGCTGATTTGTGTCACTGGACTATTTTAGACCACATCACTGTGAACTTTATAGTAACCTCGGCTGGCTCTCACTATAGGAACACAGGGACTTCACCCTCTGTTGCCTGATTGATAAGTCACTATGCACCCCTAACCACTCTCCCTTGTCGAGGTTCCTAACATATATAAAAAATCTACATGACCTGTGCTCCTCCAAACACCTTCTGCTAGAAATACTGCAGTAGATTCTAACATGGGCAATATTGCTTTCTCCTCTGCTGGCCCATCCTTCTGGAATGCCCTTCCAGTGTGAATTAGAACTTCCCCTTCCCTTCTGTTTCCCCAGGGTCATGAGGGCTAAGCTGAATGAAGCCATCCCCAGGTTCCCCTCTCTGCACACAGAGTCCGAAGTTCCACAGCTGGCCATCGGAAGGTAAGAGAGAGAGAGAGAGAGAACTGCGCCCGTTTAAATCTTGGCGCCTTTTTCCTGCTCATCCCAGGTGCTCTACTGAGAGACTCTGTGGTTTTTATAGCTAATAGTACAGTTGCTGCAGCCTGCGAATTTGTTACTAAATCCTGGCTGGTTAATATCATTAAATACAACTCTTGTTGCAGCCTGTTAGTTTTTAAAGAAAATCCTGTCTGCTAAGCGTAATTTACTGAAGCAGACACTGCAGCTTACGGATCTGCTGCTGCTGCTTGCTGGATTTTTTTTTGCCCGCCCACCCATTCCCCACCCTCTCACAGTATTAAATGCACCATCTGACTCACCATTGTGGCTCCCCTGCCAGTGCACATTCTGTCTCCACCTTCTGCTGCTCTGCCTGATATTCATTGGGCTAGGCAAACCTACCACTCCTCTCACCACTCAAACCTATATGCCTCTGATTTTAGAACTGCACAAAACTCATGCCATAATCTAATTTCAAAAGGGTGTTACTTGTTTCCCTTCCTATTCCTAGGTTGAACTTGAACCAGGACTCTGCGTTTCTTCTACTGTCTCCCATAATTATTTTAAAATATACATTCCCAGTTGTCCAGTCAGTCCCTTAATTAGTTATTTTTTTCTTTTTACTTTCAGTTACTGGATACTTTAGGTACCTTTACAAAGTGATAGCTTGAATATTAACATGCAGAGCTGTTTTACTTGAGTATAGGCAGTACTGAGATTCTGTTTAACCTGCATATTTAAGCAATAAGGCACAACAGGGTGTGTGTTATTGTGTATATCGCTACCTGGGTTGGAAGCAAGCAAGGCGAAGTGCTTCCACCACCCCAGGAGTGATGTTATTACACAATAACACACATCCCTGGAGTGCCTTATTGCTATTATACAATGGCTCGTTATTTTTATTCTAAAAAGGAAAAAATTAAAAATATTTTTTTCCCATTATTTGTGAGTGGATACATGTTTTAAAAAAGTTCACTATATATTTCAGCCAGTAGGTGGAGCTGCTCAGTAAATGATGCTGGTTTCCCAAGAGTAATCTTGAAGCCTGTAAGCTTGCTGCAGTGATGGTTTACAGCATTGTCAGCTACCTCACCCCCCCGTGGCATTTTCACTGACTGCTGAAGTGGCCTTTTAAGTTTTATTCGTGCTCACATCTTTTGATTAACGTTATGGGTGGGGGGGGTTGTAGTTTGCGATGCGATCGGAGACTGCGCAGAACGTTTTATTTGGGACGTGAGGAGAAGTTGGAAAAGACTTCCCTGAGATGGCTGAACAGTTATTGTGCCGGTGAGTACAAGAGCAGCTTGGATTACAGCATGTGTTTGTTTTCATGCCCGCTTTTTTCCGCCGAAATTGGGCGGTATCACTTAATTGCATGAAAATGGCAGTTACGCTTTCAGCAGTTCAGTGAAACCGCTTGCTTTGAGGGAAAACAGCATTAATTCAATTTGTCACACTATCGGTTGTGGTGTGGCTGCTTTTCCCCAGCTGTTGCTGCTTCGAGGGTAGTGAAGAGAATCGGGAGTGAGGGAGGAATGAAATTATTTGTCAGGGAGCCGATAGAGTAGTGTGGGCTTCGTGATTCTTGTGGGGAGGGAGGGATTTGTTTCGCTGCTCTGCGGTCGTTTGTGTGCCTGAACTCAATACAGTGATGTTATCGTTCAATAACATCACTGTCCCAGGTACACACTGACCAATCAGAGTCCAGGAAATTTTCTTGCCATTGTATAATTTGGCTTATTGTGCAGTACATCGACCTGTGCCTGCCACTCATTTTATCCTTAAGTGCCCCATATTGTTGCATGGGATCTAAGAAAGGTCATTAAGCTAGGTAATGTGTAGCCAGGTCCCAATTTGCACTCCTATAGCGACAACTGATTGACGCTGGCAACTGTGATCTTTTTCCCCTAGTCTTCCACTAGGACAAGGCTGATGGCCAAGGAAAACACCCACTAATATAAAACAAGGGATTTCTCCTGCAGGCACCTACCCCAAATTTCCAACTTAATAACTAATTCCGCCAGGAGATATACTGGTCTTCCACCATGGCCCCAGAACACTCTTTATACAACTATGGCACCACTTGCCTTAAGTCCTGCTGGACTAGTAACTCACCGGCCTCTCTCCCAAATAGGGGTGTACTCCTGGCCTTCGTATACATACTGTCTCTCCTCTGGGTGGACAAGTGCTTAGGGGAAGGACTTCCTAAATCCAAGAGGCAAGATCTCAGCGACCCTGAGCCTTGAGGTCATTACTACTGGACCTCTTCCACAACTAAAAATGAAAGCCTCATAGCACACGAGTTGGTTAAGTGTGGCTCCTACTACATGATGATCCACGATGCACACAGAAGGCTCCACAGCCTCTCAAAACCTTCAATTAGGCAAGTGTTAGCTCGACTATTTGCTCTTCTTCTGCTCCATGGAGGAGACATTCAGCCTAACCCGGGGCCCACTCTAGACAATTTCCTTGTATCCACCCCCCAGGATCCTCACTGGGCATCATCGAAAGGCTTAAGGACAGTGCACATGAATGTATGCAGCCTTAGACCTAAAATCCACGTGGTCCAAGCCTGGCTTAACCTCTACAAGCCAAACATCCTTGCAATCTCAGAGACCTGGTTCAAGGCCCATATTCATGACCATGAGATCATGATCCTCGAGTACAATACCTCCAGACAGGACAGGGCAGGAAAGAGAGGGGGAAGGGTCCTAATCTATATGAAAGGCACTCTATATGTGAGTCTACTAAAGTCCAACCTTGATAACTGCTAGGGTGGGCAGTCTATCTTCATCCATTTAACCTTTTGTAATGCTAAGCATCTCACCATCGGCTATGCCTATAACCCTCCTAAGAATGCCCAACTTGCTCTTGAGGGCATCACCAAATTGGTTGGCAGCGAATTAATCAATGAACTCCTAATAATGGGAGATTTCAACCTGAACTGGGCCACTGGCCCCAACAAGGTCCTCAAGGGTGCGATCCAAGACGCAAACCTGGAACAAGTCATCTCTCTACCTACCAGGCTTAATTATAAAATGGGGAACCGTACTACTCAATGAACTGCTTAAGGGCAACTCCAAGGAGGCACAAGGTCAAACTGAAGTACAAGAACAGTGTATCAGTGATTGCCAGCTTATAGCCTCAGCAATCAACCACCACTTCACCAACCTTGATGCATACAAGGTATGGCTACCAACACCCATGCCTGTACAGATCTTTGATGAATCCCCCTGTCTGAACAGACCCCAATTTCACCTGAGAATCGTAAAGGTGAGTAAGGTCTGTAAACTTCTAATAGCCCTCAAACACAAAGGCTCTGGTGGCTCAGATGGAATCAGCCCAAGGCTACTCCAGCAAGGTGCACTGTCCCTGGCCAAACCTCTGACCTGGATCATCAACAGGTCTTTACTTGAAGGGGACATTCCATACCAGTGGAAGGCTACCAACGTGGTCCCCATTTACAAGGGTGGCTCTTGTGAACAAATTGGCACGTACAGGCCCATCTCCCTGCTGTATACCCTGGCCAAATTGCAAGAATTCTAGTTTATGGGCAACTGAGAGACTACCTGGAGCTCCACCAAATCCTAGCCCCTTCACAACATGGCTTTCAAGCAAACCATGGAACAGACATGACTTTCATCAAACTCACAGTGGACCTATTCAGGGCAATCGATGAGGGCATGTCGACTGGTACTATCTTCATAGACCTGTCCAAGGCATTTGACCTTGTGGACCACAACCTTCTTCTTACTAAGCTTCAAGGCATTGGGCTTGATGCCCAGGCCCTAAACTGGTTCAAGAGCTACCTCTCAGGCTGCTCCCAGAGGGTCATTTGGAAGGGAGAGCTTTCCACCCCGTACCCATCAAGGAGGGTGTGCCTCAGGGCTCAATTCTTGGCCCCCTCTTGTTCTCTCTCTCTTCACAAATGACCTAAAGCAGAACTGTGGGGATAGCTCAGTAGTTCAATATGCAGACGAAACTGCCATCTTCCAAGCCAGGTTCACACCATATGATCTGGGCCCTCTCCTATGAGGGGACCTAAACGCACTCGAGGCCTGGCTCACATCAAACAGAATGATTCTCAACGCAGCAAAAACTAAAGCCATGCTGTTTGGTCCTAGATCTCTTGGCCAGGATTGGACCAATTCCCTAAAACTTACTACCCTTGGGGATAAACAAATAGACGTAGTTGACAACATAAAATACCTAGGGCTAACTATTGACCAGGGTCTCACCTTTAAGCCCCATGTTGACCAGGTAACAAGGTCTATCCACGTCAAACTTGGCACCATGTACAGGCTAAAAAAACAACTTATCCCAGAGGCTAGACAAGCAATCACCTCCAGTGTCATCCTGCCCACATTAACCTATGCTGCCCCAGTAATCCAGGGCATGGCAAAGGGTGAGGTTAGCAGGCTTCTGGTCCTCTACAACAAGGTCAGGAGGTTTACAACAATGTGTCAACCAAGAAGTCACCCTTGCATCTCACTAGCCCAGCTGCAACAGCCTTCTTTCGAGGCTCGTCTACAGTATCCCCTGCTCTGCCTTGCATACAAATTGCAGAGCCCAGCATCCCCATCAAGCCTAACAGGAATAATCATGGGTAAGCCTAACCCTCAAATGCTCAGGACCTCGGGTCGGTCCCTACTGGCAATCCTCAGAATCAAGACTCATAAGGGAGGCAATTCCTTTGCTCTCACAGCCCCTAAACTGTAATAATAATAATAATAGTAATTTTACTTTTAAAGCACCTTTCAAATTTTCAAAGCGCTGTACAAAACATGTAGTAAAAAGAAGACCAAACATTATAATACACTATAAAACATTCATTAAACCACAATTTTAACAACAATTCATATAATACTATAAAAAAGCAATTTGGTACAAATGAGTTTTTAGGCCACTCTTAAATTCTCCCAGGGAGGTGCACTGCCGTAACCGATGGGGTAGAGAATTCCAGAGAGTGGGAGCAGCATAGGAAAAAGCTCTACAACCAGAAGAATTTAGACTCACTCTCGGAATCTCTAGCAACCCCTCGTCGGCCGAGCGGAGCGATCGGCCAGGGCAGTAAGACACTAGAAAATCTTTCAGATAAGCTGGACCCTAGTTGTGTAGGGCTTTAAAGTCAATAAAAGACTTTAAGGTGATCCGCTAATTAAACAGGGAGCCAGTGTAGTTCGCGCAGCACCGGTGTAATATGACAGGACCTGCCTGTTCCTGTCAAAACCCGTGCCACCGCGTTCTGCACTAGCTGAAGGTGGCGGATTTCAACCCCAGAAAACCCAAAATACAGTGAGTTGCAGTAGTCCAGACGAGAGGACACAGCATGGGACCAACATAGGCAACATGTCAGACGGAATGAGGTGTTTCCACTCTAGCGATATTCCTAAGATGGTAAAGGAAGTCTTGATGACTGCTGACACCCTGAATGCAGTGTCAGCCTGTCATCCAAGATAACCCCTAGGTTACGCCCCATTCAGAGGTCAGAAGTGACACACCCCAAGAAAATTCTAAGGGTGCAACAACAGGCGCACTCTCTATCCCGACAGCCCGGTCCACCACCAAACCTCTGTCTTTTCTATGCTCAACTTCAGCCAACTAGAATCCATCCAACCCTGGATTTCTTTCAGACAGTTATTAAACACTGAGAGAGCTCTATCCTGGTCAGGAGCAAAAGACAGGTATAGCTGGGTATCATCTGCATAGCAATGAAAGCTCAGCTTATACCGTCTTATAATGTCTCCGAGGGGCAGCATATACACCGCGAATAACATGGGAGACAGCACAGAACCCTGAGGCACCCCACATAACAAAGATGTTGGGACAGAGTAAAAAAGCCCCGACACAACTCTTTGTGATCTCCCAGTGAGGAATGAGGTGAACCATCGAAGGACGGTTCCTGATATTCCACAGATCTGCCTCAGGCGTGCTAGCAACACCACGTGATCCATGGTGTCAAAGCCTGATGAGAGATCAAGAAGAACTAAAATAGAACGTCTCTTCTGATCTCTTGCCCTCAAGAGATCATTAAGCACCCGAACCAGCGCAGTCTCAGTGCTATGCCTTTTACGAAAACCCGATTGGAAGGGTTCATAGATGCCATGGATGGTTAAATGGTTCTCCAGTTGGGATGCCACTACCTTCTCAATCACTTTCCCAATAAAGGGTAGGTTTGAGATGGGTCTGTAGTTTGTGAAACAGTCAGGGTCCAAGGTAGCTTTCTTCAAGAGGGGTGTCACCACCGCCTCTTTCAGGGAGCTAGGGAACTCACCCGATTCCAAGGAGCACCAGATTATTTGCACAAGGATTGGACCAATGATGTCGCAAACAACCCAGTATTAGGGAAGTCGGTCCAGGATCCAAACTACAGCTCGTAGGGCGCACACCATGGATAATCCTCATGACATCCATGAAATCAGATCTGCTGAAGGAACACCAAGAAGACTGAGGTACTGTGAACTCATGCTGTCCAACAGCATCCCCTTTATAAGCCGCTGGATGCAGATCCGTCCTGGTGTCGGCCACCTTATTAGCGAAGAATTGAGTGAGCTCCTCGCACTCTAATTGCGAAAAAGCCTTCCGAACTTGTAGACAGGCTGGGTTGCACAGCCTGTCCACAGTTCGAAAAAGCTGTAGAACACTCTCCCACCACTAGTACAGGAAGCCTCCTCGCTACCTATCTTTCACACTAGGCTTAAGTCCCATTTGCTTGGGACAAGCTCATGCCACTGTGAGGGTATAGGATAATCATCCCCGATTCTCATCACAACACCCATCTCCCCCCTCTTCTCACCTTAACCTACATTAAATCGTGCCTTCAATCCTCAAATCTTTCAAGTGTTGCACTTATGGTCTACGATTTGAATAGTTGCCTGTACTGTTATCCCCATTATCTTGTCTACTTCTCGTAACCCTGCATCACCTGACTGTATGTATTGTATTGCTTCCGGATCACCTGATTGTATGTATTGTATTACTTCTGTTCCCTGGGTCGCCCCCGTAAAAGGGACTTTCCGGGCCTAGTGGGCCAACCCAGTCTTCAAAATTCAATAAATAAATAAATCACAGCTTTTGGGTCACCTATTGAAAGCATTCCACTGTAACTGTGCAGCCTAAGATACTAACTAGTGATTTGTCAGTTTATAAGAGCTATATTAGCATAGCTTATACCCACTCAACCACAAGGGGAAAGGAGGGGAGGAGGGGGAGAAGGGAGCACGGATGGACTGATCGAGATGGATGGGGTAAGGAAAGGATTGTTAGCCCTGACAGTGGACAGTTCCCTGGGCCCCGAAAGCATCCATCCAACAGTGCTGAGGGAGCTAGTAGTGGAGTTTGCAGGCCCCCTGGCTGACCTGTTCAATAGCTCACTGGAGTACGGGGTGGTACCACAGGACTGAAGAATGGCACATGAAGTGCCACACCATAAGAGTGGTCCCAAAGATGACACAGGCAACTACAGACCAGTCAGCCTAACCTAAATCATGTGCAAGCTTATGGAGGCCAAACTTAAGAAAGGCTAACAGGATACTTGGAAGAGAATGGCATCCAGGATGAGCAGCAACACAGACTGCTGGCCAGGAGATTGTGCCAAACAAACCTGATTAACTTCTTTGACTGGGTCACTAAAACAGTGGACAAAGGCCAAGCGATGGATATCTCATACTTGGACTTCAGTAAAGCCTTTGATTCTGTGCTGCACAAGAGACTGATCAAGAAGCTAGTGGATCTGAGGCTAGGAAAGAAATTGACTGGAAGGGTAGCTGGATGGCTGAAGGGCAGGACCTATGGCAGCATGGTGTTGAGGAGCTTTCAAGCACTAGGGATGTCACCAGCAGGATCCCATAGGGCTCAGTGCTTGGTCCAGTGCTTTTTAATGTCTTCATCAATGATACTAGAAAGGGCATAAAGGGCAAAATTAACTTATTCACAGATGACCCCAAGCACTGTGGGAGGGTGAACGCAGATGAGAGGATACAGGGCCTAAGGGAAGCTCTGGCAATGCTTGACAGGTGGCCTGGAATTTGGCAACTTGGCTTCAGTGCAAAGAAATGCAAGGTTATGCACATTGGAGCTAAGAACTGGAAGACAAAGTACAGCCTGTTAACTAAATCCGAAGAGGAAAAGGACCTGAGTGTATTGATCACTAGCGACCTGAAGCATTACATGCAATGCAGGAAGGCGGCAGCAAAGGTGAATAAGATGTTGGGATGCATAGCTAGAGGGGTCAGCAGGCTGAAGGAGCTAATAATGCCATTGTACAGGTCACTGGTGCAGCCATATCTAGAATACAGTGTAAAGTACTGGCATCCATACCTTAAAGAGCTGGCAATACATTCAGGAGAACTTTAACAAAACCTAATATTCAGACACAGCCCAGCTTATATTTCCCATTAGTGCAGCATTCCTCCTCCCTATTATTTATTACTGAGGCCATCTGTATGAAGACAGGATCTTTGCTCCTGAAGAGTTTCTCTATTCCTGATGCTTTCTCCCTACCTGAAGCCATAGAGCACTGCTTGTGATATCACAGTTACTTCCATGGCAACAGATTGTGATGTCGCAACAGAGGATTATGACTTGAAGTAGGGAGTAAGCTATAAAGGCAGATGAACTCTTAAGGAACTCTAAGGGATAAATAGTACATATTCATGCAAATTTTTTTAGTAATAAATAATGGGAAGGAGAAATATATAAACTACAAACAGAATACAGGCAGAATTGTACCCATTTATTATGGGTTTTTTTTTCAGTTTTCTTTTTGGTGTCAGTAGCTCTTTAAGAAAAACATAAACCTGCTGGAGACGGTCCACAAGAGGGCAACAAATATGATTATGGGCCAGCAGGGTAGGAGTTACCAGGAGAGACTGGAGTCCCTGAACTTGTACTCCCTGGAAGAGAGGAGGGAGAGGGGGACATGACTCAGACCTTCAGGTATATGAAGGGTATAAATAAGGTGAACAAGGAGTCTCTTCAGGCTCAGCTGGAGCAAAAACATGAAGTGGCACTGTCTTAAGTGAGAGGGAGGGAGATTTAGGAGAGAGACCAGGAGGCATTCCTTCACTGACAGGGTGGTGACAGGTTGGAATGTGTTTCCTAAGGAAGTGCTATCACTCAGAAATGATAATTATGTACCTACCGTAATTCCTGATCTTCCTAGATATCTTCACCATTCGGTCTGCACTGGCTACCAGTACAATGGCGAATCACCTTTAAAGTCTGTTTGTTGACTTATAAAGCCCTACATGGTCAGGGCCCTGACTACCTGAAAGAGCTTCTGATTCCTCACTGCCCCGGGCGATTACTCCGCTCAGCTGGCGTGGGGTTGCTAGAGATACCAAGAGTTTGTTTGAAATCTTCTGGGGCCCAGGCATTTATGCATGTGGCGCCTTCTCTTTGGAATTCTCTACCCCGCCAGTTACGGGAGTGTACAACTGTGGAGGGTTTTAAACGGGCTTTAAAACCCATTTATGGAACAAGGTATTTGACAACTGATTGTTTATGCTTTAATTTTAATGTTTTGATGTTTATGATTATGATGATGTTTGTGTATTAACTGACTTGCTGCAATGTGTTGACATGTTAAATGTTTTTAAACTTGTTTGGTGACTTGGTTTTAGAAAGGCACCTTATAAATAAAGTTTTATTGTTATTATTTATCACTGGTGGGTCTAGCCGGAGGCGCTAGGATCCCGTGGGAAGCTTATAGCTGTAAGCTTTTTTCAGCTTCCTGAGGGGATGATGGGAGCATGTTGATGTAAGATGCTCATCCCAGGCTAGCCGGCTGAGAAGCTGGGTCTCTCTCTCTCCTTGGAAATAGTTGGAATTGCCGTCGTGTTCAGTGAAAAAAAAACAAAAATTTATTTTTGCTCTTCTAATTTTTGCAGTTTACTTTTCGTTCATGGGGCGTTAAAATGAAGGGTTGTCAGAGCAAGGAATACTGTAAATGAACGAACAACTAAACGGAACATGGAAATCTTTTTTTTTTTCCTTTGTACCTTCTGCGAACTACACAGGTCTTGACGTGAGAGATCGACAGCAATGGATGACTGAGGTGACGGTGAATGGCTAACCCACCTTCACGATCGTGTGCAGATGTGAACACACTAAGTTACGCCAGTCAGTCGGAGGACAAGGAGCATACCACAGAGGAACGAGCAGTTGAATAAGCTGCCCAAACTACTGTGCTGTTTGATATCAACCAGGGAAGTTCCAGGAGGCGATTTAGTCACTTCAGTTCATGAGACTGGACTCCTACGCAGCTAATTTGGAGAGGGTAACGTATGCATTACCTAATGATATGGGTCCCACAAGTTTATATGCCTGTGCCTAGGATTTTTTTGTTAAAAGTGAGAGTCTGTGGTCAAGCACATCATGAAAAGGTGTAAGTGCAAACAGCCTAGAAGTCTCTATAATGACTATGTGTATGGTTCAAAGATTTGGTGACTGCAGTGCAAGCTTTTTTTCTTCTTCTTCTGATTGAAGCCTTAAGGCCTGCAAGAAACATATATATGTTCATATCCAAAAATGACTTTGCAATGACAGTCTGTGGCCAAGCACATAGCAAAGAGGTTTAAGTGCATCAGCCTAGAAGTCTCTCTACAGACTGTGCCAAGGTTTCATTATTTCAACAAACTACAGAATAAGTTACTTCTTTCCTCTGGATTCAGACATATACCTATTTGCCAGATGTGTATAGATGGGGAAACTGTGGCCAGACACACTACAGAAAACAAAATCAGTGTGTAAGTAGCCTAGAAGTTTCTCCATTACAGTGTGGTTAAGTTTATGCAGGAGGAATCTCCTTTCACTTGGATACTAAAAAGAGTCCAACAACACAAGCTGTCTGATATTGTGCATTGCTATGAAAAGCTGAACCTTGGAAGCAGGTGCTTTTCACCTGTGAGAGGGTTGCACACTCACAACAGTCAACCTTGAGCTCCCAATATTTCCATCTTAGAGTCAAGAAATTCTAGCAGTTGCAATAGGATGCAAAGTAAAAAGAATGACAATTGCCCCAAACTACCAAAAACAATAGAGGGAGAGGATTTAGTAAAACAAAAAAGGCTGGTCAAATTACCCTACGTTACAAAGCGAAGAAGGAGAACAGGGAACTGTTAAAGAACCCCTCAAAACCCCACTGGGGCCAGGCTCTGCTAAAAAGAAACTGCTGCAGCCGACATTACCGTTCAAGAACTGCTGTAAATTATCGGGCCCACAAGAAATTAAAATGCCTCCAAAAGCTCAATAGGCTCAAGACAAAAAAAAAAGAGAAAAAAGGAAAAGGTCAAGCGAGTCAACATAAAATTACATGTGGTACAGGAGAGGAGAGCACTGAACATAACAGTGGGGATGAATCTTTACAGCATATTAACATGGAGACAACAACTAGAGAAAAACCTACAAAAGAAGGACCTGGGGCCTCGTCATCTAAACAGCCACATGAAGAGACACCTCCTTCATGAGCACAAAAGCTTATGGACAACCTTACATCAGTCCAAATGGCAGTTCAAAACTTGCAGCATTTACTGGACACATTAGAAGCAGTAAACTCTACTATGTCCAGAATGGGAAAAAAGTTGGAATCAGAAGTTAAAAGAATAAATGAGCTGGAGGCCAGACAATCTAAGACAGAAGATGAGATGTTACCGATTCAAAAAGACATTAAGGACTTAAAAGAGAATATAACAACACTTGAGAACAAAATAGAAGATCAGAAAAATCGCTCAAGGCAAAAAAATATCAGAATTTATGGTATTTTAACCAGCTGGGAAAAAAATTCAAACATGTCCGATATTATTAATAAACTATGCTCCATCCGACTAGGTCATGGCCAACCCTTACCAGTACTGGATAGAGTATGCTGATTGTCATATAAAAAAGACAATATCTCATGTCCAGTGATGGTTAAGTTCCTGACTTCTGTTGGAAAGGACAGTATTATGCATGCTTTCTACAAAAATAAGAACTTTAAGTTTAGGGAACAGAGTATTTACATAAACCATGATTTTTCTAAGAGTTTATGGGACTTGAGAAGACAACATACAAACTTGCAGCAATTTGTATGGAAAGGCAGGGCAAAGGCCTATATTGTGTATCCTGAAAAGCTAAAAGTGTTGGTAAATGGCCAGCCATTAATGCATAATGATGTGAATGAGGCTTTAACAGACCTCAAAATACGGTTACCAAATATGTTCGCAAAATGTGAATGTGGTTAAGTTTGTTTGGGGGGGGGAGCTATTTCAAGGGATGTCCCAGAGGAGAGAGACTAGCCTGGGTGTGGACATTTGCACCCAAGGCAATACAGGACATGCCAGAATTGGGTCTTTGGTATAGGGAAGGGAGGTAGGGGTAAAGTTGAATAAAAGAGAAGATACATCTGGTGACAGGGTGATGAAGTGGTTGGTTTTTTATTGATATTATATCAGAAATATGTCAGGACTGGAGGGTTATCCTAAAAATAGGTAGCAAAACCAAGATTCAGAGATAAATCTTGTTTTTGGATAACATAATGGCTGGATCCATACTGTGTAGTACTTGGAACTTAAATGGAATAAATTCTCCTATCAAAAGATATAGAATATTTAATAGATCAGAAAAATTAAGTTAGATATTGTTTTTTTATGACTGTGGGCGGAGCCTACAGGAGTTTTGCATGTACAAAAGGAGTGATGTCATGTTTTCTGTCCGTGGAACTGACTGAAGGTGTAAATAGTCTCCTCTGCCTTACCCTCCTCCAAGAAATGTTTTCCGCCCTCAAATAAATACACTTTCATGTTACTCAATGGTTGCAGGGTGCTACTTTCTTTCTTAAATGGGTGGTACAAGAACTGGAACCTGAGTAGTGGGAGGCAGCATTGTTTTTTGGGGGGAAGTAACATCCAACCTCCTTCCACCCAAGAAACTCCTAAAGATCCAGCCCACCTTTTTTTTTATTCATGTGGGAGGGGCATGCGGTGGATCTATTATGTTGAAATAAGATTCACTAGTTTGGGAGCTGGACCTAGGAACACAAGAAGTCTGTGGAATCCCTGCTTTTGTTTAAGGAGTATGAAAACAAAAAATACTTAATGCCTTCAAACTGACTTAAAAACCCTTGGAACAAATGATTATCAGAGTCACCTGGTGTCTCAAAGGGAAAGACTAAGTGTCTCAAACTACTACAGATTCAACGTTCTATGGAAAATAGACAGTTTTCAGGTATTTCTTAAACATTTATATACTAAAATGGGCACAGTACTTGGTAAACACAGTCTGTGATAAAGTGTATTTTTCTTTTTAAGTTTGAGAAGTGGAGTTGACTTGCACATGTTAGAAATACCAGTTGCAATTAGCAACTCATTTTAGAAACAAAATTCTATTTTTTGTTGTCCTATTTACTTTTTTCCTGGCTCAGTTTATAGTGACGTTGACTTTCTAACATTCCTGCTGAGTTAATTACTCCTTGGAACCTGTAATTCCCTTTTTTAACGACTGTGTCCCTGGAACTTTCTACATGACAAGTTCCCATAGACACCTCACAGCATCTCATTAAGCCATTTGACACCACCATCGTTGCTGGACACTGTGTAATAAGAGACCCAGCCTTGCATTTTTCCAAATAATATACCAACTTAATTCTCAGGCAGGCAGTTCTGGGGGGGGGGCACACTGGACTTCAGTTGTTTGTTTGATATTGGTCACAACCAGGAGCCCCTCTAAAAATAATTACATACATCTATAAAGCCAGGGTTGAGCAGATCACACATTAAATTGGTTTATGATTAGGGGAACGCTGTGATCACTTTCCTAGTGATTTGCTCCCAGCCACACCTAGCAGGCTGCACTTTATAAATGTGAGACAAGGAAGCTGGAGTATTGTCTTTGCAAACAGAGAATGAAACAGCAGAACTCTAACTCAGATCATCAAGGTGCTTTTTACACTATTTAAAGTGCAGCATCAAACTGATTGGGGCCACTTTTACGTAGTGGTTTGGCATGTTCACATTTTGGTCAAAGTTTGATAACTAAGAGCCCCTTTTGGAACAGAAAGATGGAAAAATCCTCCATTACAGGCCTGTTTGGGCAGTTTGGTGGGGGCACATTGGACTTTAGTTGTTTGTTTGATATTGGTCACAACCAGGAGCCCCTCTAAAAATAATTAAATACATTTATAAAGCCAGGGTTGAGCAGATCATATATTGAATTGGTCACAGCAGCAGAAGAAGCACGTTGGCATTAAAAGCTTAGTGGAGTGGATGTAGAGGCACCAGTATTTAAGTATGACTTTGGTAGAGGATTAATTGTGACTGGGGAGTGAGGGAGGGAATTAGTCTTGATATTTTTTAGCATAACGGTTTTCTGAAACTTCAACCTTCAATGGCTTAGACTTTGTAGCCATCTGTACAGTATATCACTAAGCCACATGCAGTGGGGTATGGGTAAAACCCACATCACTAGACCCAGGCCGGAGCTATAAAATCTGGACTGGGCACAGCTTGTGCAAATATTGCTGATCCAGTGGAACAGCAATAAAAGATAAACTATGCAATACCCACAATAACACACCTACATCAGTTTACATTTACCTGATGCCAATTTTTAGGCCTTATACTAGCAGTCATACTAGGAAATACAGATGCACAGAAGGCCAAGGCCCATAAATGTATATCTCCTGCTGTAGCAGGCATTAATCCCCACTACCAACACCTAACAGAAACCTATCAAGCTTAAGTTTAAATGAATTGCAAGAATCAACTTCCACAATTTCTTTAGGTAATGAATTCTATACCGAAATAATTCATTGGGTGAAAAAAATATATAGTAACATCTTCCTTCAACTGAACAGCTCGTAATGAAATGTGTCGAATTTACATTGACATTTGGGCATATGCACTGTTATATTATATGAATTTTGTGTGTGAACTGTATATCAGTTTCCAAAAAAAATAAAAAACAATGAAACACATCAAATGTCTTCAAAAACTTGTCTCAACATTGTTTTTATTTTCTGCCTTGTCACAACATACAGTTATCTCAGCAGTGTTTTCAGTTAGGCTATAGTACCTTCATATGTATGATGGCCTGGTTCTGTTGAATTGATTGCTATAACAGTGCATATAATAAAATGCAAAACATATAGGTAACTGTAATACAGATGGTGGCATTATTTTTAATTATACAATGGCAAGGAAAAATCTAAGAAGCTGGCTGCTGACCCACTGAAACAGTGATGTTATTACACAATAACATCATCATAGCTTTGGATTTGGATCATTCGTTGCATTTTCTCTTAAGAAATATTTTTCCACACTAACAAAGACATCCTTTAAAATTTATGTTTTATTCTGTATATAACAACAAGCCATTGTGTAATTGCAATAAGACACTCCAGGGTGTGTGTTATCTTGTAATATTGTCACTCTTGGGGTGGTGGAAGCATATGGCTTCACCTCAAGCTTCAACCCACCCCAGGAGTGACATTATTACATAACACACACCATGTCATGCTTTATTGCTTAAATATGCCCTTTCTCACTGCAATTGTACTTTGATTCAGTTAGTATATATGCAACAGCCTTCATGTGAACACTCTGGGCTTCTCTCTGACTCCTGATGTCTATTTGCTTTAGCTATAGTATATTGTTTGAACTGCTTTGGTCTTCTTGATGTGGTGCCTGTGTGCCTAAACTATGTAATCTGCTTACCTACTGCTACCCATGCATCTCCAGTGAATGACTGTTATAACAGTCTGCTCTCCGAGTCATTGTTTTTTGACTTTTTAACTGTGCTGTCTTTGTATTAGTTTCAACGAGGTGCCTTTGTAACGGAGTCTCTGACTCAAAGGTTTGTAAATCTGATATTTTTTAAATAAATAAATAAATGTTTATGTTTAAGCCCATGAAACACCCTTATCTAGTTAATGCATTCACAGTCGTAGTGGCTCTGCCAGAGCTTGTTCACAAGAGAGATTATATACAAACACATGAACATAAGAAAATGCCAGCAGAAACAGGCCTCACAGTCTATTGAGTCTGCTTGATTGTGCACTAGACCCTCAACTTGCAGCTGCCCCACCCACCCCTCCCTCCTCACAAATACCGCCCCCCTCTCACTCTATCCCATCTCAGTGGGGGTCAGGTGATTCACCTGAAACTCCGCTCACTGGCTTCAAGAATCCTTAATTTATAAAATAACCTTTATTTTTACATGCATTTTATAACAAAAACCTTCTTGCGTTTTATTTATATACAAAATGCTGTTAATTGACTTTTTCATGCTTAATTTCTAATATTTTACAATACTGCCTGGTAGCAGGCTCCTCCCATTGAACTACCCAGTATAAAGTACTGTGCAACAAGGCCGGCTGGCTCTTAGTGATACTGAGAAGCTGAAGGAGGAGGTACTACAACCAGGATAGGTAATTTCTTTTCATATGCTTTTATTTCTTGCTATAGTTCATTATCAATGTACAGCAGTTAAGCAAAGAAACAATAAACCACAATTGTGTTTCTCACCATATGTTATTTAGGCAAACATTACTATTTCTGGTAGGCCTAGACAGAACTAACATGTAAACTGAACAACAGTGCTTTTCTTGGTAAAGTTTTACTGAATTATTTCCATAAACTTCATTATTGTTTAGCATTTAGACAACATAGAAGTTTAACTTGTAGCTCAAAAAGTGAAAAGACAACTGTGTGCCTGAGGTCACCTGTAACCTAAGTTTAAACTCCTATACTAGGTTCCAAAACAGAGCAGAACAGTATCGTTATGAAAAGTGTTCCTTGCACTACAGCACTTTTCTGTATCTTCCCTACTTTGGGTTTTAAAAAAGAACATAAACTCCAAAATTTTGTAAGTGTTAAGTGAAAGAGAAAGCATCCGGCAGTTGTATTGGGCTGTATAAGTATTTATACACCAGGACTTTGAAGCCCTGCAGCCTAATTCAGAAATAATGGAGAGGAGTATGCTTTCCCTATGGTTTCTTCTCCTTAAATAATCCTAGCCTCTTACTTACATTAGTACTGACACCTAGTCAGTCCAATACTGTGTTAGGTATCACTAGTTGTTATTTTTTTTGGGGGGTGGGGGGTGGTCTCAGGAAAGAAGACCAATTCATCTCTAGAGCCAAACAGAAACACAGGGATAGTACAAAGAGCTTTCCCAAGTGGCCTAACTGGGAAAGGGGGAAACATTAAAGGATAAAGAGATAGGATAGGTATATACAGTACAGAGGGTGCTGCTGCAGCAGACTTGAAGCAGGAGAGAGGGAAGAAGGTTCCAGAAATACAAATGGTCTTACACCACCCTGTGGCAAGACTATACCCATAAATCTGTGAGACATAAATCTTATGCCAGATTAGATTATATCTTGATACCGAAAGAACTTCTGATAGAGTGTGTTACATTAGATGCATCTATAGAGACATTAATGATTTCTGACCACAATATGGTATCTGTCAAATTATATGCCAATTTTGATAAAAAAATATCAAACAATTGGAAACCTGATAACAGGATACTGAAAGACAACACATTCATTTCAACAATAACAAAAGACATCCAAAATTTTACAAAAGGCAATTCACTACAAAAGACCAACATAATTAATAGCTGGGATGCCTTAAAAGTGACCATAAAGGGGCGTATTATTTTAGAAATTACATGGAAGAAACAACATGCCCAACAAAAACAAAAAGTAGTTGAACAAAAACTAAAACTGTTAGAACTTGATATCAAAAAGGGAGATTTAAACAAGAAAGAAGAATATCAAGAATAAAAAAAAAATAGAAACCTTAGATATTAAATATATGAAAAAAGTTGGTCTCAGGCCAATAGTTTCAGGAAAAATAACAGTGAAAAAAATAGGTAAACAATTGACAAATAGGTTAAAAGCAGTGGAAAGTAAAACAGAGATACTGGCCATAACGACTGCATCCTAGCAAAAAATTACTGATCTAGAACAGATTAAATGTGATTTTTTTTTCAATTTTACCAAATACTTTATACTTCAGATTGCAATATAACCATAGAAGACATTAAATATTATCAACAATTTTGTAAGAATTAAATATCCACACAAAAAGAAGAAGAACTACTAAAAGATATTACAATAAAGGAAATAACAGATACCATACACAATATGACAAAAGAAAAGTGCCCTGGTCTCAAAGGTTATACTTTGAAGTTCTACATTGCTTTAGAACATGTTATGGTGCCATTATTGACAATACTTTTTAATCAGATACATGACAAAGGGTTATTACACCCTCCTTTAACCTGGCTTACATTGCCCTTATTCCAAAACCTGGGAAAGACCATCAAAAAGTAGAAAATTATAGACCAATTGCAATATTAAATATAGATTACAAGATCTATACAAAAATAATAAATAACAGACTGAGGACAATGTTGAGCTCTCTTATTCATAGAGACCAAGCAGGCTTTATTCCGGGGAGATCTATTCATTCAGGGGTGTACAAGAGCTTTTTTCAGATTCCTAAGGAGGAGCTTCTGACATTGGGGATGGCATCACCCTCGAGGCCGACAGTATGTGCATGCCGCGGGTTGGCCAGTAACTGACACCAGCCCCTCTACCACCTCAGTTCTGCGTACTGGAAGGGAAACTAGAGACAGAGGAAAAGAAAGGAGGGTGGGACAAGGGAGCCAAAGGGATACCAAAAGGAAAGGATATAAACTGAAGAAGGAATAAGCCAACTACAGGAGGAGAGTACGAGGTCTGGGAGGGGGACCCCAACCACCAGAGAGGCCAAAGAGGGGTTAAGAGGATGGGAGGGGGGAGAAAGAAGGTAGCAAAGAGAGAGTAGAGAAAGGAAAGGGGGGGAGAGAGATAGAGAGAGAGAGAGAGGGAGAGGGAGAGGGAGAGACAACTTGTACCCTCAAAAAGGAGGGACCAAAGGGAAGTTCTCCTTGTGGACCAAGAGGGGAACCCACCTCTTTTTTATTTTAATGGGGGGGACCCCAGAGGCAAGAGCAGAAGAATGCCAGAGAGGAAAAGAAGCCTCACAGTCTCAAGAGTTCTTAAGAGGTATCATAGGGTGCTGGGCAAGGCACAGCTAATTACTTCCACTGCCATACAAGGAACCACCCACCTGGTCCACCTGAGAAAGAGGGATGGGGCCACTGGATCTCTTACCCCCTCTCCCCTATTGCAGAAAGGGTGGGGAAAGGACCCACCCTGGGGCAAGATCCCCCTTAGAAGGGGGTCACCTAATTAGGAGAACCCCCGGATCCTGAGAAAGATGTTGATTCCCCTGTGCCCATTGCCACTGGGAAAGCAGTGGAGGTTGAGGACTTAAACCTTTAGATGGGGCCAGGGGTCTGAGGGGACCTTGCCCCACGGGAACCCAGGAGTGGGTTACCAGAGGACAGAATAAAAGAGGAGTAAGCTAAGGCTCCAAGAAGTAGGAGAAGGTCCCCAGATCCCAGTGACCAAGACAGGGAGCCAAGAATGAGGGCTACCTTGAACTTCCAGTATAGGACTGAAGAAGCCAAGGTGTCCAGAAAAAAACTAGGGACTCCTGGTCCAAGTTGTCATCCCTAGAGAGTCCCTGTCAAGGTTGAGTGAGGTCCCAAGGAGCCTCTAGCAAAAAAAGGGGGCAAGAGTCTGCTCCCTCTTCAGAAATGGCTCCCTGGTGCTTCAAGTAAAGAGTAAGGAAACCCAGAGGTGCCAGCGGGATTATACCCACAATTGGCCTCAATTAGGGAGAAGACAGGCAGGGAAGAGGCACTGCCCAGGAGACAGGGGCCCAAGAGGGGATGGTGGATGGGAAGCAGTGATGAATGGTGAAGATATTCAGGAGGATCAAGAATTCTGGTAGGTACGTAATTTTCATATCTTCCCTGGATCAATCTTCACCAAATAATCACTGGTGGGTGAGTACCAAACACTACAACTGTGGTGCTAGTACCTCCCTGAGGGCTGAATCTTCTCTCAGCCTCCTGTGGGGGAAAAACACAGAGAGAAAGGGCCCCTTACATGTCTTGCTAGGCCCGAGATTGGTCAGGGTGAGACAGAGAATCCCACTGCCTGGAAGAAGGAAGGCGCTGCGATAACTCATACCTAACTCTATGGGAGAAGTGGTCCCCTTGAAAGGGAGAGGCAGTCACCCTATGCCGGGCCAGGGTTGATGACCTGGATAGGTGAAACCTTGCCATCCGCCTAATGCAGACTGCAGTTCCTGCCAGCCTGGAAGCCACCTCATTGGTGTCATAGGATGCCCTTGCCTGGTGTCTCGCTAGCTCTGGACTGCGTGCAGAAAGGCTAATGGCTTGCCTGGTCACCTCTGTGTCAGGCAAAGACACCAGAAGTTGTCCAAGCACCATCCACAGGTGCCTAGCACAGGTAACCTGGTGTGCCTAGTGTGCCAAGATGCACAAAAGGAGGCGCACCACTGAGAAAACCCTTCTACCCCAGCAGTGAAACTCAGCCGAGTCAGAGTCTGGGGGTTGTGCCTGGAAGGGGTATCCAGGAGCTCTACTCCCAAAGATGGGTGGGGCATAGCACCTGGAGACCCCCGTAGTGTGCAATACCTGCACTGACAGTCCCTCGGGGCTGAAGAAGGGGCAGAGTGATGCTGCCAGACCCAATGTGATGCCTCCATGAAAAGGTGAAGCCACAGAGGAATAACAAAGCTTTTGGTGCTAAACTCCCCAAAGAACATGCACATTGCATGGTCAGGATTGCGGCTTGCAAAGTGGGAGATGTGCAGCTCCCCTAGCATCCCCGACAGGAATTGCTGATAACTGGTGATATCAGCATCTGAGGACAGGTGGACAGAGGAATCCTCTTCCTTGATGGAAGAAGATGAGGAGGCCAAGGAGCCCGGTTCAGAGTCAAAGGCAGCTGGAAGCTCAGGTCAAAAGATGAACTTGTCCAGGGCTCTGAGGTACCAGGGGAAAGCAGCCACCAACACTCTGAACTGTTCCCAGGTCACTGGCCCCAAATGTTCCCAGAGACCTGGAAGAGAAGGAGGAGGAGGCAGAGGATCCAACAGCAGAGGGGAGGTCTGGTGAGCCAAAGCAGGACCTCTGCGAGGGCTACAAGAATGTGTAGCATACCCCTCCTGAATGGGAGCCGCACAACTCACACACCGCAGGTCACCCAACCAAATGGGGAAGCTAAAGTGGTGCCCATGGGCAAGGACCCCATGATAGGACGACCAGAGCCGGTCTGTCCCTTGCATGCAACCCTGGCCCCACCTGTTGCAGACTCTACCTGGTCTGATGGGGAGAGGAGAGAAGGGTCTGCACTGCAGGTCCTCCCAGAGCCCTCAGCTGCTCTGGAAGAGTGCTTGTGTGTCAACCTCGAACTCCCCACCCCCCAACTCCCCAGATAGGGATCTGCTCCTCGGCTGGCCCCTAGTACCCGAGAGGAGGGGCTCCAAAATTACTCTGGTGCCAGAGACAGTGCCAAACTCTATTTCAGAGCCTACCCCAGCACTGGAATCCAACCCAGCACTGTGCACAGCACCGGAACCAGATGTGGCACCGGAGTAGGCACCAGACTCCAACCCGACCCCACCCTCAGCGCTGACCCCTTCCCTGGCACTGCAAGCAGCACTGGAGGACACAGAGGAGTCGGCCCCACGGTCGGGCCCAGAAAGAGTAGTGGTCAATCCCATTGTACTGGAGACCAAATGGCTAGGCGTAGAAGAGCAATGGGACTCCTGAGAGTCGGGCAGCAAATCTGGGTCATCTTGATCTTCCAAGGAGGAGGAGGAGATCAGGGAGACAGCCAAAGATGCCATCCCCAAAACTCTCCCTAATCTTGGTACCACAGATGGTACCGGAAGGGGACCTAGCACCAACGGTGACACAGCTTCACTCACTGGCACCAAGGGAGGTATCGGGAGCCGAAGCTGTGCCAACAGGTGACACTGAGGACTCCATTTCCGAGTGGCCAGATATGTACTAAAGGGGAATTATCGCACTCATCATTGTCTATTGTTAAGTAAATTAAATTGGCTGCCCTTAGATACAAATTATATTTGTCAATGGTTAATCTTAATTCACAAAATGAAATATTCCTGTTTAAATCATCCAATTTCATTATTGCTATTTCCAGCGAAGCAACATTTTAAAATGTTACTAACTAGATCAGTTCACTTAAATAAGATTACTATAGAAAAATCACGAAACAAATATGGGGATAGGACTTTAATTCACCAAGCTGCTAGTTTTTGGAATTCTCTTTCTTCAGATGTAAGGGAAATTGTAAACCATTCTATGTTTGCTTATACTATAAAAGAATTGAATACTCATGTTTGTAATTGCTGATTACTCCTTTTAATGTACTGTAAAGCTGGATAAGATCTCTATCTTCATGTAAAGATAGAAGGGAATATTTTTATACTTTTTTGTTGCTATATTGGTAACATTTATATTATGTTGATGTGTTTTGTGTATGTGTTAACATGGAACCTTATTGTATGTATTTTAGATAGGGGTTACACAGGTCTGTCTTGTAAACTGGATTTTTTTTCCAAATTACATGTATTACCTGTTTAAAAATAAATTTTACCTACCTATCTACCATCAGCTCGGGCCCAGCATGTAGCTGTGACCATGACACTGGGGGCATCTACACCTCCGAGTAGGCAATGGACCGTGAGGGATGCTCAGCTGACCTCCCCCAGGAGAAGGCCGACTGTCCATCCAACCCTTCATGCAGGACTCCCATCTGAGCGAGACTAGAACTAGCAGAGGCCTGCTCCCCCTCGGTACATATAGTACCAGATGGAGACCCAGGGAAGGGCCCAAAGTCCTGGCCTTGGTGTCCCAGGACTGACGCCACCCTTCAAAGGTGGGAGGATCCCAAACCACCTTTAACACATGCAACTCGAGGACCCAGCAGTCCATGGAGAAGCAGGTGTCACAGTTGTCCATGTTGTGTGATGGACCCAGGCAGGTTAGACAGAAATTATGGTAGTCCATCAAGGTCATCGGCTTGCCATGGGGCACCGATGCATAGGGGCATGCCCTGCCTCAGATTTCGAACTAGGCCCTGAACAGGGCATAATTGTGGAGACAAAATAAAAAAAAATAAACATAGAGCAGACTTGGCACCATAGAAATAGATAAAACAAATAAAGAAATAAAAGAACAGTTTTACTGGCTTGTGAAGAGTGTACGATATTGAGTAGCAGCAGCAGCAAAACATTCGGCAGACTTTGGTAACTATGCAGGTACCGAAATGACTCAGTTCCCACAAAGTGATGTACCTCGACAGTGGGAAAAGAAGAACTGAGGTGGTGGGGGGGTTCAAACTGGTAAATTTCAACAGACTAGGTGGCTTCCAGACACTTAGGGATGGAGCCAAATGAAAGCAGCACAAGCAAACCCAAAGTAGTACTCGGCTCCATGTCCAGAAAACACATGAAACCACCACTGTTGGACCATGATAAAAACACTTATGTCCACCACGGGTATCCCATAGTATAGTATTAAAGCACACAGTAGCATCACCTCCCCCAACAGACATCGATGTTTCGTGTCACACTGATGCTTATTCAAGAGGTCTAACCATCCTATGGAAATAACATTGACAATAACTAGGATCCAAAAACATTTTGGCAGACTATAAAACAATTAACTAGCCCAGGTAGTGCATAGACATATGGCTGTTGTTGTTATTGTTTACTGTCTTGTTTCATGTTACCCTGTAATGTAATATGTCACATTTTATGTATTTTTAGAGTAATTAATAAGTATTGAACACAGGACTATCTTGTAAACAGGGTACAGCATCCTAATAATATGTATTTCCTGTATAAAACTAAAGATTTGACCTACCTACCTACATTATTTGACAATCTCTGCACCTGTGGGAGACAGACAGCTGATTTGGGAGATGTTCAAGAAGGCACAGGATAGGCAAAAGGGAACCTCAGTGGTAGGAAAAGGGGGAGGTAAAGCCGGGGATGAAGTAGACTCTGTGGTGTTATAGTAGGTAGGGAAAATGGGCAGGCTAGGTGGGCCAAGTGCTCCTTATCTGCTGTCAAACTCTATATTTTTTGTGAGAAATCCTGCCTCCTACTGGAAGGTCTGAGAAGATCTGGAGTGGATCTAAGCATGGAACCAATCCTGCTGACCTGGCTGGCCTAATGAAGCAAAAATCTAACATGGTAGATCCTTGCCACTTCCCTTACACTTGCCCTCATTGCAGGAGAAGAAACTGGCCTGACATTGTCTAGAGTCATGAGAGTAGGGAAATAAATCAGAAGGCCATTATATCTGTAGGACTCTTAACTCTTTTCCAGAATCCCTGATACCTCTTTTGCTCTCCATGATTTCACAATCACCAGGCAGGATCTAGCTAAGAGAGACAGTGGCGCAGCTATTTGCATCTCCACTCACATCCAATTCAAGCCAGTGCTGCAGTCTCCTCTCCCTCTGTCTAAGTGCTGCTCCTCAAACTCTACCTACCGTTCTCTGTCCCTATCCTTGTTTCAGGGGTCTACTGCTGTCTTGGATTACCTCCTGCCTCCATAAAAACAGGTTACTCACCTGTAACAGTAGTTCTAGGAGTGGTATATGTTGTTCATCCACACTCTTTGGCATGTACCCTTCCGCTTTAAATCTCACCAGAAGTCTTCATGCTGGCTCCTCCCACCCACCCGGGTGGTATATACCTTGGCTCTGCCCCATGACGCCAGATCTTAGCCCACTGAAAGCCAGGTTGTATGTGTCCGCAGCCAGGGAGGTCAGGTGGGTCCATGTGGATGAACAACATATACCACTCCTAGAAAGAGCAGTTACACAAAGACATTTGCTGTAACAACAGATCTTCTAGGAATGTCTCTTGCAGTAAGTCATTACTTCTGGGAGTTCCTGATAGGTGGTGCTCTAACACTGCAATTTCTTCTAGCAGTCTCCATACCAGGGACCACCCACACGACCTCACTTCCTGGTCTGTGCCTATAAAAGTGGGTGGTCCCTTGTAGTCTCCATTCCCCGCCAGTTTCAGCTCGTGAAAGCGAGGGACCAAGGGGAACGGAGGTACCAAAGCCTCCCAACCCTACATCATTTTCCCTGTTGCAGAATGGCAGGGGGTTGGAGGGAGGGAAGCTACTTACTGCAAGAGACATTCCTAGAAGATCTACTGTTACGGCAAAAGTCTTCGTGTAACTGATCTATCTTCCACAGTATGGTCTCTTGCAGTAAGTCATTACTTCTTGGAGATTCCCAAGCAGTTATGTGGCAGTGGGGGTGGCCAGATATGGCATTCTGCTGTACATATAGTGTGGTCTTAGGAGTGATAGGTGCTGAGAGCAGTACATCAGCATAAAAAGGGAATTTTGTATTCTATCTGTAAGTACTCCATTATAGTGTTTGTTATAGGATTATGGCTGAAAGACAAGCCAGACTGGCTATTATTGGGTATCATCAGATTAATTTAAGCAGATGTCAGCCCGATCAGGGTATGGTATATCACATACTGGATAAATCAGCAGGATTTCAGCCATATAATGGAGTAATTGGTCGGTCTCAGTGGCATGCACTGGAAAAGACAGTATATGTCAAAGCTTATTAGGTTCTGCAGTTGAGGCTGAGGAGATCTGTATACCAGAACTGGCGCAGCCAGTCTGGGGCTACCAGGATCACCTTCGCCTTGTCCCTCCTCACCTTGAGAAGCACTTTGTGGATCAAGGGAAATGGAGGGAAGGTGTAGAGGAGGCCTGGGGTCCACGGCCTCGAGAAGGCATCCCCCCCTGCAGCGAGCCCTGCTGAGGGGGGGGTCAGGCATGAAACAGCCTCAGCTTGGTGTTTTCCCTGCAGGCAAACAGGTCCACCATCGGTTTGCTCCAGTGGGAGAACAGGCTGTAAGCTACCTCTGGATGGAGAGACCACTCGTGGGATGTCTGGCCTAAGTGGCTGAGAGCATCCGCCAGATGGTTTGAGGATCCTGCCACATGGATGGCTAGGAGAGCTGCCTCTAATCGGCTCACGAGGGTCCAGATGCGGAGCACCTCCCTGCACAGCAGACAGGAGTGCATGCTGCTCTATTTGTTGAGTTAGTACATAGTCGTGGTATTGTCTGTCTGGACTTGAACCACTTGAGGCCGGAGCTGAGGAGTGAAAGCTGACAGTGCCAGTATGACTGCCTTGAGCTCCAACAGGTTGATGTGGCATCAGGACTCCTCAGGGGTCCAGAACCCATGGGCCCTTTTGTCCCCCATGTGGGCTCCCCAGCCCATGAGAGAGGCATCGGTCATGAGGATGACCATGGGCTCGGGTGGAGAAACAGGATCCCCTTCCTGCAAACGGTCTGGGGTGGTCCACCATTGGAGAGCATCCCACATCTTCTGGGTTACAGTGACCAGCTGGTCAAAATGACCATGGCGCTGAGTCCACTGGGTGGCTAGCTCCCATTGGAGGGGGCGCATGTGCAACCGGGCCCACTGGACCACTGAGGTGCACACCGCCATGTAATCCAGAAGGCACAGAAAGTCCTGGGCAAGGTGCAATTGCCCATCCAGAAATGATTGGGCAAAGGAGGAAAGAACCTCTACCCTGTCCGCTGGGAGCTGAGCTCTGGCTTGACAAGAGTCAAGCTCTGCTCCGATGAAGCCCATCACCTGAGATGGCACGAGTTCTGACTTGGCCTCGTTGATCAGGAGACCAAGCTGGGAGCAGGTCTGGAGGGACAGGTCCCTGGACCTCTTCACCTCCTGTTGGATGGATCCTGTTAGGAGCCAATCATCGAGGTAAGGATAAATCCTGCCGCCCCCCCCCGATGCCTGAGATGGGCCGCCACCACTGCAATGCATTTGGGGAAGACCCATGTGGCCAATGACAGACCGAACGGCATGGTTTGGAACTTGTACAGGGTCCCTTTGACCCTGAAGTGGAGGAACTGCTGATGGGACAGACGGATTGGGACGTGAAAGAACGCATCCTGCAGGTTCAGCGAACAGAACCTCATAATTCACTGCACGGATGGTATGATCTGGGACAGAGTGACCATCTGAAAGGTGCGTGACCTGAGATATTGATTCAGGTCATGCAGATCCAGAATGGGGTGCCAGCCCCCCTGTCCGCTTGGGCACCAGGAAGTACCTGGAGACAAAGCCTTGGTCTGCTGGAGGATCTGCCACTGGAGCTACTGCCTCCTTAAGGAGGAGCTCAGCGATGACATCTCGAAGAGCCGACTGGGTCTGAGTGGATACTCTTTCCTTCCGAGGGGCATGGGCTCGGCTTGGAGGGTACTGCTCGAATTCCAGAGGCAGTCCCTGATCGACCACTTCGAGAACCCACCTGTCCGAAGTGACAACGGACCAGGCGGAAAGGAAATGGTGGAGCTGGCCCCCCACGGGAGGATCCAGAACTGAGGTGATGATAGAGGGGTTGACAGCCCTCACCCCATCACTGAGCAGGCTTGGAGGAGGAGGCTCCAGGACCAGAGCCTTGGCCTCCTTTTCGGGCCTGTTGTGGTCCAGGCTTAGGCCGACGGCGCCAAGCTTGAGCCTGCTGCTGATGCTGGTGCTGTTGTCCACCTTGAAAGGAGGACTGATGAGCCACAGGGGAAGAATGTCGAAAAGGCTGCTTCTTTTTCTTTTGCTGGTTCTTGCCCGAAGAACTCTTGGAAGAAGTAGCATCCAAGGTGGCACTGGACTGCTGAATGCGCTGAAGATGAGCAGCCACTCCTGGGCAGAACAAGTCGGTCCCGAAGAAGGGCACATCATCTAGTCTGTGCTGGGTATCCACCACAAAGTAGGAGAACCTCAGCCAAGCCCTGCGACAAGAGGCAACTGCAGCAGCCATCAAGCAGGCACAAGAAGCCCAATGTCCAGGGCTGTCTGAAGCTGCTGTTTGGCAACAGCTTAGCCCTGATCCCAGACCTGCTTGACCGTGGCCTGCATGTCTGCGGGGAGATGTGGGAGGACTTCATCTAGCAACCCAAGAAGGGCATGAGAGAAGTGTGCCATGATGATGGCCGAACTTGCCTGACAAAGGCCCAAGGACGAAGCCGCATAAACCTTCCTTGCCGAATGGTCCAAAAGCTTGGACTCTTTATCAGGAGGTTGGTCAGTGTCGGCAGAACTGCCAGTATGCCTGAACACAAAGGTGGTCACCAGGCTCTTGCTACAAGGGTGATCTCAGAACCTGCAGGACCCCTATGGGACCGTGTGATACTTGTGGGCCGCGCGGCAGACTGAGCTGGACAAGAGGCAGGTGGTGCTGCCAAAGTTCTAGGGCCGGGCCAACAATAGCCTCAGCCACAGGAAAGGCCTCTGTCAGAGTATCCCTTCTCTTAAGGATGTCCATAAGAGGGTACTCTGCCATTTTCTGGATTGGCTCCAGGGGCATCCCTGTAGATTCAGAGATGAGGTGAAGGATCCCTTGAAAAGACGAGGGACCTTCCTCCATCTCCAGGCCACTGGTCGATTCATCATCACCTGGATGTGAATACAAGCCGGTGATGTCCAAATCCTAGGAATCCAGATATAAAGGCCTACCACCCAGGTCACTTTCGACCTGCCGAAGGTGGTCCAGGGTGATCATGACCGACAATCGCTGGGGAAGCCCGGTGTCTGGTCTGTCTTCCTTGGAAGGAGCCCCTCCCACAGGCTGTTTGGGCAGTGGTTCCACCACAATCAGTGGAGAGACCATTTTGGGCCGAACAGGGGGTTTTGTCAGCTCCACGGGCTGAGGAACTGATTTAATCGACTCCGAAGGAGCCGGCTTCAGCCTAGGAGGTGAAAGCCAGGTAATGGCCGGTGTAGAAGCCGGGGTAGGCTTGTGCCCAATCAAAATGAGCTGTTGCCAAGTAAGGTCCTTGTAGCACCGACGGAACTTCTGCCAGAGCCTCCTCTCTTTTGATTGCTTATGGCCCCTCCTCGGCCTGTTGGACGAGGGGGTCCAAGACCTCGATCGAGATCGGATGGGCCAACTCGGTCGCTCGCGAGACACTGGCAGGACTGGTGATTTCCCGGGATCAGGGACCACATCTTCAATTGGAGTCCCAGCAGGCTTGCCATCTGGAAAGACCATATTAGGGGGTTCGATTGAGGGAATCGTCAACCAGAGTTAGCGATATCAGATCGATAGGCTCGATCGCGATTCCAACCTCATTGACAGATAATTTGGTTGACTGACCAGACGGCAAAGCTGAAAAGCCAGTGGCTGAAGAAGCGATCTCAACTGAAGTCGAGAACACATGCTCCTGGGATCGAGATCTCATCTCCATCGAGACAAAGATGCTCCTGGATCCCTCTCCCACTTATGGGATCGAGAGGAGTGCGAGACCACAGGCGCCTCTCCCTTGGTCGGGAGAGACTGGCACAACTCTTGGAAGGAACCTGAGAAGGTGGAGCCCAGGTTGAGTGGAATGAAGAAGCTCTGAGAGGAATCCACAGCACGAGCCACTTCCTCCTCGAATGCTTGCATGCATTCCAACTGCTCGGCGGATCCTGCAGCCATGGAAACTGCCCACCGAGCCTCCTTGGATTTCACCGGACGGTTCCTCTTCTCCAGCCTACCCAGCTTCAGGCATGCGAGATGGTCATCAAGGATGTTGGGATGAAAAGCAAGACACAGATTGCATTTCAAGGTGTCATGGTCAACACTGAGGCAATAGACGCACGCGGTGTGGGGATCAGTGTGCGACATCTTCTTGCTGCAAGGGCACTGATGAAATCTGGGGGAAGACTTGTATTCCATGTTCAAAGCAGCAAACTTGCGATTGCTAACACGAACAATGCAAAGTTTTGGTAAAACCGAAGGTTTGAAAGCCAGGGCCTAAGAAATGCGTGAGCACGAGGGAGGCATCCTGAATCTTCCAGCGGAAAGGAAGTTCTGGCGTCATAGGGCAGAGCTCAGGTATATACCACCCGGGTGGGTGGGAGGAACCAGCTTGAAGACTTCCGGTGAGATTTAAAGCAGAAGGGGACATGCCAAAGAATATGGATGAGCAACATATCCACGCTGCTAGAACTGATCTTCTCTCTACCACCTCCTCACTCTCCGCCGTGGGTGAGTTTTTCATTCTTGAAGATTCCAACATCAAGTGGCATGCCCCTTCTTCCCAAAACTTATGTGAAAATATAAACTCTCTCATTTGATCTCAGACCTCATCTGTCTCAATCCTGAAACCCTTAACCACTCCCTCCTGGACTGGGTTTTCTCCTCCTACCCTCACTGCATAGTTAATGCTGGTATCCTCCCCAGTGACCACCATATGGTCTACTACATTCACAAAATTTGGTGGAACAAAGCTACTCCAATTATATCTGTATTCATTCATTTAGGTCGCTGGACTTATCTTCCCTCCATGCTGAACTTTCCCCCATCTCAGTGGCAACCAACATAATTTCTGCCTTTCAATTTTTCAACTCTAAATTTATTGCTGTCTGGGATTACTACATGACCTATAGAAAAACATGGCCCACCCAGTCTGCCCAGGTTGCCCAGACCACTGCTAGGATTTAATTGTAATCCCTCCCTTGCCAACAGGCCCCTGTGCCTGTCCCACACCCCCTTGAACCCTCTTACTGTTCTCTCTCTGAAAACCTCTTCCGGAAGCCTATTCCTTTTATTCACCACCCTTTCTGTGAAAAAGTGCTTCCTAATGTTTCCTCTGAACTTTCCCCCTACAATTTGTAAATCATGGCCGCTTGTCTTCGATTGCCCCTTTAGCTGGAACATGTCCCTGCTGCTGTTAATACCCTTTAAGTGTTTGAATGTCTCAATCATGTCTCCCCCTCTTCTTTGTTCCAGGGAGTACATGTTTAGGACCCTCAGTCTCTCTTAACCATCTTTGTCGCCCTCCTCTGGATGCGCTCATTCCTTTCCATGTCCTTTTTGAGGTATGGACTCCAGAACTGGACCCCATACTCCAGAAGCGGCCTAACCAGCTGGGTGTACAAGGGTATTATGGCCTCCCTCCTCCTACTAGTGATCCCTCTCCCAATGCAACCCAGCATTCTGCTGACTCTCGTCACTGCCTTCTCGCAATGTGTTGCTACCTTCAGGTCCTGTGTAATGTTGATGCCAAGGTCTCTCTCCTGTTCAGTTACCTTCAGTGGCTGCCCTCCCATGCATGGGAGGCCAATTACTAAAGGTAATTAATGGGGTACCCTCGGGGGATGGAAAGGTCATCAGTGGAGTTCCCCATGGGTCAGTGTTGGGCCCACTATTATTCAATATATTTATAGGGGACACAGCTAGGGACCTTAAGGGGAGGGTGTGTCTATTTGCGGATGACACAAAGGTCTGCAATAGAGAAGACATACAGGAGGGGGTTGAGAGTATGCATAGGGATTTGAGGAAACTAGAGGAATGGTCCACAGAGTGGCAACTGTCTTTCAATACATCTAAGTGCAAGATCATGCACCTAAGCAGGAAAAATCGAAGAGCGAAAGGAACTCTATCAAGTTTGCTTGACAAGATCTGCCCTTGGTGTACCCATGCTGGCATTGGTCCAGCAGACCGTTTGCTACCAGGTAGTTGGTGATTCTGTTTTTTTAACAGCTTTTCCATGAGCTTGCCAACCACAGACGCCAAGCTCACTGGCCTGTAATTGCTCACCTCTTCCTTCCCCCCCTTATGAAGGGGTACCACATCTGCCCATTTCCAGTCACCGGGGACCACCCCTGATTCTAAGGACCTGTTGAAGAGGGCAGTTAAAGGAGCTGCCAGCACACTCCTCAGCTCCCTCAACACCCTGGGGTGCACCCCATCCAGCCCCATCGCCTTATCTACCTTCAATCTCTCTAGCTCTCTCAGGATTTCCTCTATCTGGAAGGGACTTGTGTCCACTCCGTCCCCCTCCTCCCCTTTTACCCTTGTGTTACCGCCCTCACACTCATTCTCCTTTGTGAACACTGAACAGAAACAGCTGTTCAGCAATTCCGCTTTCTCCTGGTCTCCTACCACCAGCTCTCCACTATTGTTCTTCAGCCTGTGTATCCCCTGCCCTGTTTTCCTCTGCTGACCTATATACCTGAAAAAGGTTTTGTCCCCTTTTTTACCACATTGACAATGCTCTCCTCCATTCTAGCCTTTGCCTATCTTACCTCCTTTTGCCTTGCCTGGTACTTTGCCCAGTCCTCTCCCCTTTGCATTGTTTGAACCTTCTGAACACTAATCTCTTTGCCCAGACTCTCTGCCACCTCCCTGCTAAACTACAGGGGCTTTCTTTTTCTTCTAGTCTTACTCAACCTTCTTATGCAGAGGTCTGTGGCACCCACAATGGCCCCCTTTATCGTATCCCACATGTCCTCCACCCCCCAGAGCTTCCCACTCCTTCTAGTGCTTGATAAACGTAGTCACCCATTCTCTTAAAATCTGCTCACATGAAACCCAGCATCTTCACCTTGGTCCAGTGAACATCAGCCGATGTATGTACTGTAAACCAGATGGTGCTGTGGTCACTCGTACCGAGGTTCTCCCTCACTGATACCTCCACTACCCTATCACCATTTGTCAGAACTAAATCCAGAATTGCTCTCTCCCTAGTTGGTTCCCTGATCAGTTGTTTGAGTAGGGCTGCTTGTAGCAATTCCACAATTGCCTTACTCCTGGTGGATGAGGCTGACAGGGTGCCCCATTCCACATCTAGTAGGTTGAGGTCCCCCATCAGCAGCACCTCACCCCTATCTGCCATCTCAGCCAAGCTGCTTGCCTGTCTCCGTGATACAGACCAAACCTGGCAGACTCATAAGTCCAGTGGTCTTCTCTACTGACCTGATAAATTACTGGGCACTTGCTAATGCCTATTAAAGATCTACCAGGCTTGCATAGTCTCAATACTTCGAATCCACACTCCAGAACAATCTAAGCTATCTCTGTGTGTTCTGGAGTTATTCACACCCTCTTTCTCACCAATGACCCAAGTTCTATTTCCATTCTCAAGTTGGGTGACTTCTATTTCTGACCCTATTGCCTACTCTTTCAATACCTTATCATCTCCTGTGCTCACTCACTCATCTCCTCTTCTCTCCTTCTTCTTTCCATACAATTCCTCCCCTTCTTCCCTCCACCCCTTCTCCTTCTCTTCATCCACTACAGCTGCCTCACTCAAGGCCCTTCTAGCTCTAAACCCACTCAAAGGTCTAAGCCCCAAAAGCCTTGACCCTATACTCTTCCACCTCTCTGCTCCTGTCATCACTGTCCCCATCACTACTATCCTCAACACCTCTTTCTTCTTCACCACTACCCCAAATGGTTGGAAAGAGGCAACAATCATTCCCCTTCCCAAAGGGGGTGACCCCTCCTTTACTGATAACTATCAGCCAATATCTCTTCTTCCTACCCTGGTCAAACTCCAAGAACACTTGTCTTCCTTAGTCCTCTCCAAACTCCCATTTCCTTGATTCCTCTCGTTTTTCACCGCTTTCCAGTCTACCTTCCGGAAGTCCCATGCTACCCCCACCTTTCTCTTCCAGCTCACTGACCTAATTCTATCCAGAATAGACCAGGGTCTGATTAAATCCATAGTCTTCGTCGACCTGGCCAAGGCCTTCAACATGGTTGCACACCACTTCTTCAGGACAAGCTTAAAGGGGTGGGGTTTTCTGACCTTGCAGTTAGATGGTTCTGCTACTGCATTGAGGGGAGGTACCAAGCTCTTTGCACTGGCAGCGCACTCTCTCCATCTCCCTATCTGCTCAGGTACATCCCAATGCTCCATCCTGGCCAAATCCTCTTTTACAGATGCACAGAAGGTGACAGCAGATAAGGACCATGTGACCCACCTAGTCTTCCTCGTTTCCCTACCTAATGCATTACCACACACCCTAGTTGATCTGCGGCTTACTCTCTCTTCCCTATTGCTAGAGTACTCTTATGTCTATCCCATGCATTCTTGAATTCCCCTACTGTTTTTCTCCCACCAGCTCTGCAGGGAGGCTGTTCCAAGCACCCACTACTCTTTCTGTGAAAAAGTACTTCCTCACATTACCCCTGAGCCTACCCCCTCTAGCCTCATACCGTGCCCCCTTGGTCTTGTACACCTTCTTTTCTAAAAGATGCTACCCTCCTGTACCTTGTTTATACCATTGATGCACTTGAATGTCTCTATCATATCCCCCCCTCTCTCTCTCCTCTCCTCCAGGGAATACATATTGAGGTCCTCTAGTCTTTCCTCATATGACTTTTGGTGCAGTCCTTGCACCATTTGTGTTGCCCTTCTCTGGACTGCCTCTATTTGTCTATGTCCTTCTGGAAATGTGGCCTCCAGAAATGGACGCAGTACTCCAGATGAGGTCTCACTAGTGATCTGTACAGTGGCATAACCATCTCCTTTTTTCTGCTGGCGATACTGCTCCCTATGCACCTTAGCATCCCACTGGCTCTCCTCACAGTCTTCTCGCATTGTTTGGTTACCTTTAGGTCATCAGATATGATTACCCTAGGTCCCTTTCTTGACTGGTGGCTGTGAATACCTCCTCGCCCCACACACATTTTTCTAAACGCCCTCCCAAATGCCTTATCTCTGTGGCCATCCATATGGAGCTATGTCTCTGGCACCTCTTCTCCCAATCTGGCTGCTCAATTCCAAATGGATTTCTCAAACATCCAGCACTGGTTCTGGGATAATCAACTGTTCCTCAATACCAAGAAAATGTTCTCTTTGACCTTTGACACCAGGCAGAGGTTGGGCAGTCTCTCACTGCTCCCTTCCTTCCAAACCCTTGATGGTGTACTGACTGAGGAAGTCTCCTCCTTCTAATACCTCTGGGTATGGTTGGACCATCACCTTGATTTTCCTGTGCAAGTGGACGCCATCTAGCAGAAGCTTCATCATAAACTAGGAGCTTTTTATGGGAATAAAGCCTGCATCCCACTTACTGCAAGCAGAGAAATCCTCTCAAAAATTATCTTCCCAGTTTTCATTTATGGTGACATTATTTACAGTGCAGCTTCCAAGTCCACACTGGCCAGACTGGATGCCCTCTTTCACTCTTTTTGCTGCTTTACCCTGGATGGTCCCCCTCAAATCCACCATTGCTTCCTCTACTCCTCTCTCTCGCTCTCTCTCTTGCTCCTCCCTCCCTTGATGCCATATGTCTCGCCTACTGAGTTTCCTTTATCTCCAAATTCTGGCGTGGTTCCACCTCACCTTACTTCCTTCCTCTTGTCCTCCACTGCCCCCCCCCCATGTACTCCCTTTGCAACATCAACCCTCACTACCTCACCTTCCTGCACATGAAATCTTATGCAGGTCAAGCTGCATTCTCCTTCTGTTTCTCCAAACTCTTGTCTTCCCTTTACCTTGCTCTTTGCTCAGCCTTATCCCTCTTTCTCCTCAAATCCCTCCTTCATGACTTCACTACTCACTCCTGTAATTGCCATTGACCATGTTGTGCATTGCTGGCTTTCAGGCTTTCCCAGTAACCACGCGCACATTATTTTACTGATGACTCTGTTAAGCAATGTATCTGTTCCACTGATCATGGCTACTGTTTATTCTGTATTTATATTCATAGTTGCCTTGATGTACAGCAACTCTGACCTGCTATTTATTTTATTTGATTGCACCTTATTGTCCTGTACTCCCTCTCCCCTTCCCCAAATGATGCAGCTGGAAATGAGCAATTACCATATCAGCATGTCTTTCCTGTCCAAACCTTTGACATAAATAAATACACATACATACCTACCTGCATAAATAAATAAGTAGTTGGGAGTAAAGAGAAGAACAGTGTCTCACACACATCAATGAAATAGCTTGGTAACATGTATAATATACACCTGAGGCCCAATACCTTCGTATTACTGGCCATCTCATAAACTAAAAGTCAGCTCCCATCTGCAACTGTACACAGATGATAGTCTACAGGACAGCATCAACCCTATCTGAAATCCAAGAAGCACTACAAACTAACTTCAGTTCAGTTTAAAACTGTTTAGCGGATAACAGCCTCCTGGTAAACAAAACTAAGACTATGTTCATGCTGTTTGGCTAAAACAAAAGAATAAAGAACACAGTCATCCAGCTAACCCTGTTAACTGACAAAAACCATGACCTTGAATGCTTCACCAGGTTCAAGTACCTGGGAGTATACCTGGACCCAAATATGAGGTTCAAAACCCACATTGACCATCTGATTAAAAAAAATAAATAAATAACATAAGACAGGGAGAACTCTACTAATCTGAATCATGCCTCAACTGACATCATAAAATTGTGGGTTAGTGGATAATGCCGTGGCTGACACAGATCAGACAGAACGGCCTAGCCTACAGACAAAAAGAAAGTTACATACTTACTGTAACTGTTGATCTTCCAGAATACCTTCACCATTGATTGCCACTTATGGGTCTGGGCTGGAGGTACCAGCAGTAGCTTCTGGCATGGTGCCTTTACGCCTTCAACATGGTGCCCCACACTACCCAATAACCATTGCCGTCTCCCTCACCAACCTCAGTTGTCTTTGCCAGGAGAGAGAAACAAAACTGGGGAAAAAACAGAGAGGGCTTAAGAAATTCCCAAAGGGACAGGGAAAATTATATAGAAAATAAATAAGCAACAAAATAAAACTGGACTACCAACTTCTAGACAAAGATAAAGGAGCACACTAAGTGGCACAGAAGGATAGCTGGGTATAAGCCTCACTAAACAGACAGCAGAAGGGTAGTGACACTAAGGCAGCATCCCT
Organism: Neoceratodus forsteri; assembly: GCA_016271365.2. Classification (NCBI taxonomy): domain Eukaryota; kingdom Metazoa; phylum Chordata; order Ceratodontiformes; family Ceratodontidae; genus Neoceratodus; species Neoceratodus forsteri. Next base: position 875,763,410 of record CM028132.1, on the reverse strand, counting down.
GTAAAAGCATGGCCCTGGCAGACAAATTAAAAAGGGTATGCAACAAAAGTTGGGACCCGCTTGCAACTGAGATGGCACAAACATTCCTGATAGCAGGAATATACTGCAAATAACTCCTGATAGGCAACATAATGACACCAGAGGCAGAATATAAATTAGTTAAACTATGCCTCTATTTTTTTTAAATGGGGAAAAAAGGGGAGGAATTTGGTGACCGTGGAGTTGCAGGGCTTGGCAGCCTAAGGAGGTAGATGTCACCAAGGCACGGGTCAGTAAGTACAGGAAAAACCAGGAGCAGTTGTAAAATTCGCAACAAGAGTATTTATTTGTACTAGCAGTAACATAAAAACAATTGTTCTGTATAACTATTTACAAAGGCCAAATAAACAGAGAATGCATCTGAGTTTTCCTTCAATCTCTGTGTCCCCTTTCTTGCAAGCAATTGCAACTCTGTCTTTTTATAAGTCCTTGCAACCCTCTTCTTAACAAGCATCCTGTTTTTTTTCTGATATGTTCTAGTATATTTTAGGCAGGTGCTGGCAAGAACACAGTGTCCCAGAACTGAGGCCCCATCTCCACAGCTTTTGCAAAAGGCTTAAAAATTCCATCAAGGTAACCTCTCGAGTTTCCAATAGCTTTTTGCAATCATCTCAAACTATAATTATATACATTTCAAAAATTAACACTATATAATTTCCAGAGAGATCCCGATATCAGTTACATTTCCACATAATGATTTGCATATATTTTTATATCAGCAGATGTGCAAGGGAAGAAAAAGACAGCACAGCAAGGGAAGACCAAGAGACAGTGAGAGGCAAATAATAGTGAGACTGTTGGGGTGATCAAATCCTAGGTCTCACAGGAACATTTGGTTGTGCAACCAGATAGACAAGAGACAGGAAAACACACATCCTTGCATTTAAACACTTTCCATAACAACTGGGACAGGGCCCTATTCCATCCTGCCACAGTAGAAATGTATTCATCCCTCCCATTACCCCTGAATCTACAACCCAGCTGGCATAGAAAGAGAAAAACACATACCAACCAAAGGAGAAAGAACCTGAAAATGCCAGAAGAAACACTTTAGAAAAGAAGCAACCTCTCTCACCTGCAACAATAGGGATGCCCCCTGCATAAAGGCCAGTGAGCTTGATCCAATCTATTGCACAGCACCCCTCCATTGACAGGGCTGCTGTGAAGTGGAGTTAGATTTGGGTAGTTCCCAGAGGACACAGGCTGCATTTATCAGCTAATAGGAATATACTCAAAAGAAGGGGATCTACCCCAGGCAGGAAGAAGGAATACAGAAAAGGAAAGGAAAGGAAAAGAAAAGAAAAGAAAAGAAAAGAAAGGAAGGCGCTACCTCTTTCTTTGGGTTGGGACCCATTGTCTGCTCAGTGCCACCTGCCGTGTTATCACTGCAAACAGTGACAACAGCATGTGTGGCACCAGAGGGTGGCATCAAGAGGTCCACCAGTGGAGACCAAGTCTACAGTTGGGGCCTTGCCACCGGGGACATCTGCTCCTCAAGGCAGGCATACTGTGGAGGGTTCACAGTCGAGCACTCAAAGTCAGCTGTCCACTAGACCCATCCACCGGAGTCTCTGATGCCTCAGCACAGTGAGGTCAAGGAGAACTCCATATTTCTATGGAACCAGAGGTCTCGGGACGAGGCACAGGGTAAAGGCTTAAGGACATAGTCTTGGACACATAAGTATGAGGCCTGTCTCTGAAGGTGGGGATCAGATGACCCTCCTTAATGTGTGGTTCTCTAAGGTATGACAGTACGCAAACAAGCAAGTGTCTCATGTATCCATATCATGCTCTGGTCCAAAACAGGCTGCACAGGATTGATGCAGGTCCATCATAGCCACAGGTTTTCCACAGGGGCAACAAGACATGATGAGCGGCTGTCAGACTTTCTTTTTTGACATGGCCCCTTTTTTCCTGGATTTAGGCACAGTGGAAAAACAAAGACATGCTACAGAACACTGTGAACTGAAAGAAAAGCACAGTGATGAAGATAGTAACTTCAGTGGCTACAAGGAAAACTGAGGTGATGTTCCCACCATATGCACTTGACGGTGGGAAGAACAGAACTGAGATTGGTGTGGGAGCTGGCAACAGTTATTGACTAGCATGTGGCACCATGTGGGGGATGTGTGCCGGTAGCCGCTGCTGGTCCCCTGGCCATGTCTTTGCTCCTGCTGGGTCCTAGTGCCTCCAGCCCAGACCCATAAGTGGGAATCAATGGTGAAGATTGATTCTTGGAAGATAAAGATATTTAATACTTAAAGTGACTGCGTGGGTAGGCTGAAGTTCTTTTGAGTGTTTTTTTTTTTTGGTTGGTGCAGCTCTCTACATTTTTGTAGCCTGTGGGGTCAGCTATTATCTTATTAGACTACAACAGCCTACTGTGGGCTTAGTGTTTAAACTTTACAACCTGTGAAGTAGGTGGCTGACTGGAGGAGGAGATGAACAGATTTAGTGATTAGTGGATTGAAACCAAGAACGGAGCAGGGGGGCGCAGACCCTTTCACAGGTGAAAAGTAACAAGAAGGGGTGGGTTCACATGTAGATAAAGAGATAATAAATCTGTATAAATTAGGAAGTGTTCATTTGCAGAGGTGAGTCATGTGGCAATGTCTGTCTGTCTTATAACTCATTTAAGTGCCAAGAGTGTAAGTGACATGACTTACGTATGAGAAAGGACTTAGGACAAAAAAGGACAGGAAGCAGGAAACTCTGTATTAACTATCTGACTGACTACTCTCTAACACACCAGCATGCACACAGGAGCTCACGCTCTTCAGGGGGGAGAATGGTTGGACAGCTAACCAGCTGTAGGGGTTGTGGTTCTGTTAACTGCACAAAATTCAGGAAGGCTGGTACATGTCCAATGTATAGAAGGATCATGGACCATAGTGCAGAGCTGGCTACCCTCCAGACAGATGTGTGGGATTTGAGGAGCACCATGGCATGAGGTTCAGAGTGTACTACAGCTCCACCACCACAATGTCCTCCTTGTCCCATCAGGGGTGGGTGGCCTGCAGTGGTGGTGGTGGGGGGGAGGTGGCACCTGTGGTGAGGAACACCAGCCCTAAGCATCCAGAATATATCTGTGCATATTGGTGACTCTACTCAGGATGACTGTACCAACACAGAGGCAGCTGGTGCAGGCCCAAGAGGGAATGTAGCATCAGGTAACAATGAGCCAGTGGGGTAAAACCAGGTGGTGGAAGGAGTAACAAGAAGCACTTCATAGTAATAGCTGATTCTTTATATATATATATATATATATATATATATATATATTTTTAATAGGCTTTTCTGTTTTCTCCTGTGCCCTCGGCACATGGCCATACCTATCTCTGGAAAGCCACGCACGCACACGGAAGCCAGGCTCAGGCCCTTCTGCCCACCCATACCTGCTGCCCCCACCTGCCTATAGTTACCCCACCAGACCTCCACCCGTAGGACGGAACTACGGGAGGGGCGACATCCCACCACCTCCACCGCCAGAAGAGGAGAGCAGCCTGACGGCATGCTCAATCCCACTCCTCCCACACCCCCATGCCGGCCCCCTGATGACCCGAAGTCACTCCTGAACCCGGGTCACTGGCGCAGCATGAAGTAAGGTGTCCAGCACCTCAATCCTCAGCGCCACCGGGCCAGCTAGTAATAGGCAATTCTATAGTTAAAGGGACAGTGAGGGTAGCATGTCAAAGACTGGATGGATACAGCCATTCTATACCTTCCAGGGGCAATTGCAAAAAGGGTTAATATAACCATGAGAGGCCATTAAGCAGGAAAAGGGAAAATCCAGGTGTTGTGCTATACCTGGGTACCAAAGACCTGGCTAGGCAAAGCTGAGAGGAGGAGTTCGGGGAGCTAGGCAGACAGCTAAGGAAAAGAACAAACATGGTGGTCTTCTAATAGGTGCTGCCAGTGCCACATGCAGGTGCGTGTATGAAGAGGAAGCGGACTAAAAGGTTGCTGTGAGGAGGAGGGTTTAGGCTATTCAGGAGACTGGGGTACCTTCTGTCAAAACAGGCAGCTATTTGCAAGGGATGGTCTGCATCTTAGCCAGTAGGGCACCTGGGCACAGGCAAACATTTGATGTCCTAACTAGCCAGCTGTTAAACTAGATGGGGGAACACAGGGTAAGTGGAGGGGGGGGGGTTGCTGGATTACACATTATCACACAATGAGAGCCCAGTCAAGTTAAACACTTCTGGCTCTCCCCATCATATGTAGGCCAAAGGGATACAAGAAAAACACCTCAGATTCATAGCATTTAAAGTAAGAAGCCACACAAACACATTAGAAACTACTCTGTGAGGGGGGGGATGTAAATATATGGAAGGTTCTGCACACCAATGCAAGGAGCATCTGCAATAAAATCGCTGAACTACAATAATTACAGCAGAAAGCCTTGATGTTTTCACTATCACAAAGACTTGGGAAAATCAGAACAACAGCTGGGATCTACAGGTCAATTTCCCAGGCCACATTCTAGTTAAAAAGACAGAGAAGATTCCAAGGGAAGCCAGAAACAGGTTGGCAATTTATGTAAAGTAACTGATAACAAGTTAGTCACGGGGGTGATAGGGTAGAGTCTGGTTAGAGATAATAGACAATGGGAAAAAATCCACACAGCTGGTGTACTCTATAGGCTCCAAATCAGGAGGTAGATAGGAGTAAGCCAATAGCAAGGGAAATATTGAAAGAGCAGGCCAGGCCAGAACAATGCTCACTGGGGAATTTAACCTCCTTGACATAAACCTTTTCATCAGGCAGGCAGCAAAAAAGTCAGACGTTCCTGAATATGGTGCAAGAAATCTTCCTCCTACAGTAGGTGTACAATCCAACCAAAGGAGATGCAATATTAGACCCAGTATTGTTGTGCAAACAGGACATAATCAGAAACATTAATATAGAGAATGCGATAGGTCAGAGAGACCATAATACTATCAGATCCAATATGCTGGAGTGCTAGGGAGTGGGAAGAATAAATCCATTACAGTGGTGCCTGGCTTTAGAAAGGTACAGTAGACTTTAAAAACTGTGTTTGATATTACTGAATAAATGGGTATTTTCACTATAATTTTATTTTTCGCTATTTTCACTCATTGTGATGACTGCACAAAAAGAATTGTGCTAACTGGTCAAAACTGCACCTAATCCATAAAAATAAATTAGGCACCACTAATCGCTTTGTGTTAAATTAAATTTTATGCTATCTTGGACAATTACTGTGCTACACATAACTGATGCAAAAAAACAAAAACCAAAAAAAACAACATTTTACAGTAGATCAGAAGTTGGAGAACCTGCACACAGCAGTAGTGTTGGAGAATAACTAGGCAAAAATAACGAATGCAACATCAGAGGCCACCCAAACTTGTGTGAGATTTATTAAGAAAAAAGGCCAACAATAAAAAAACACTTTAGTTCAATAAACAATTACGTAAAGCAGCAAGGGACAAATGAAAAACATTCAAGGTATATAAACATTCCTGATGGCTTCCTTACCCAGAGGATAATGGAGCCAGCGAGGAAGGGGAATATACTAGACCTGGTATTTTAAGATGGGGAACAGGTCAGAGATGTAAGGGTGGAGGAACCTCTAGCAAGCAGTGACTACCGCAACAGTGTGGTTTTCAATCAACCTGGATAAGGAAGTAGCCACTACAACAAACTCTGGTCAGAGCCGATATGGTAGTGGAGAACTTTTGGGATGCTTTTACCCATTATTTCTAATGAATTTGCACAATGCAGATCTGCAGAGAGGCAGTTTCAATGAGGTCTTCCTTTTACACATTTTTACAATGTATTTTCCTAGAATATGCCTGCTGATTGCTATATATGTAGCCTGGATAGTTCACAGAAGAAATGGCATCTTATTTTTGGGTGGTGAAGCACTAGCAGTAGGACGCTGGAATTTGTCATACATAGGTATGAGCTGTGTGTGGCCGATAACTCCCAGTGGTCATACAACTCAGGCACTTGCATGCGGATCCATCGTCCCGGTGCCGTTGCACTGCTCAGTGTGGGTGAAAGACAATGCTGTACTCACTCACACAGGTCCCGGAACAGGTATGTTACAGTCAACCTCCCATTTGTTTGTACAATCGGGGAACCGCGAATGCACTATCCATAACTTGGGGTGTACACTACAAATGGCATTTCAGGATACTGCACCCCATGGCACCCAGGATACCTCAGCAGTCCAGAGGGTGGCATGTGTTACACAGGGGAACGGGGGAGAGTGTTTGACAGCAGGAAGATACAGCATTGACAAGGCATACATTGGAGGCATCTCAATTCCCTCTTACTGTTTGCCAGGGACTTACACACAGCTGCATACACTTGTGGGTCCACAGTTTGTGTAGTGCCCCAATGTATGACATAGCCACTTGGGTCATTCTGGAGTGTAGGTCCCCAGCCCGGGTCCACTGCAGTCAGCGGCTGGCTGTGGCAGGGTGTGGAGGGCAGTGCCAGTCTCTACAGCAGGTCGGGTATCGGGGGAGCGGGTTGTCTATGTACCAAGGCGGTGGGTGGGGGCCCTCTATGCTATGGATATGGACCATGGTTTCCTCTGGTGCAACTGGGTCCAGGGAGGCCCTACACTATGCAGCTCTTCAAGGATGGAGTTGGATCAATCGGGAATGGGAGGGGGGGGTACCACTAGTCCACTAGGGCTGCCAAGCTGCTGTACACCTGGGTGCACTTCCACAGCCTGCCTGTGGGTGGCTGGCTGGGTTAAGCCAGCTATCCATGGCCTAGCTGTACGCTGTGCTGCTCTTGGCTGCAAGGGGTGAATTTCCCACCTAGTATGCCACAGCACGGCACATGCATGGGAACGCATCCTGGACTTGCATGGCATACTATTTGTGTCCACTCTGGCCCATTCCCCTGCGGCAGGCACATCCCACATGTTTGAATATCACACTGCGGTGCATTGTTGGAGTTGTGTGGCACATCTCCCTTTTCCACCAGGATGCACTGTGCATCTTCTTTGAATATGGGGGCACTGGACTAGGCTACCCTGAAGAAATACATTATCAAAATGGGAAAATTATGATCCCACTGAAAACAAGATATTGCATCTAATCTGGGACAGCCTAAGTAAATACAGTGCAAAAATGTGTAAATGAAGATCCCTATTACACTGAGATGTAACATCTCCCCTGCGCTATCTAGGATACAAAATATAGGATAAGAAATATTTACAGGAAATCTACTCTAAACTGAACTTCACAGTGTTCAATGACATTAACAGTTTCTTTGTAACATATTAGAATGCAATATTTATTTTGAATGTTGTGGCCATGAGGATGGTGTGTACAGTGTGTGTGTGTGTGTGTTTGCTGTAGCTCAATAGATTTTTTCATAAAAAGCACAGTAGAAAATGGCTTCTGATTGCTACAGAGTTATCTAAGCAGTTCACTGAAGACCTGGCATATGTCTGAGATGGTGCTCATCAAATAATGTCTGTAGAGTTTAAAACAACAGTGTAAATCATGAATTTTCTGGGAAAGGGTGACATTTATGAGGTATGAATCTTTCTTGAAAGGCAGTACATTCCCAAGTGAAACTAGTATTAAGAAGCTGTTTAAATGCTAAGCATTGAAATGTGCAATTTGTTGCATTCTGAAGGGGTAAACAAAGCTCCAGTTTAATAGGCAACCAATATTTAACAAGCTGTTTCGATTTCCTAATGGCATCTGATAAGCAGCTTGGAGTTATGTCTCCAACATTCTTAACAGAAAGAAGGGAATATTTTATTTCAGTTGGCATGGAAGGATACATTGAAAAGACCAAAATGTGTTCCACAATACTCCATTTTCCAGCTACTGATAGCAAGATGGCTGTAGGCTCTGTCCACAGCCATAAAAACTAGGGTCCTGGACTTCAAAAACGAGGACTTTGGCAGGATGGGAAATATACTGAAAAGTCATATGGTAAGCATCCACCCAGAAATGGACACTGAACAAAAATGGTCAGTCATCAAGTCAGGACTGACTGAAGCCACTAAAACTTGTGTCAAGAGCTAGAGCAAAAAAGCCAGGACCAAGAAACCTAGTTGGATGAGTAGAAAGGTAGTGGAGAAGGTGAGAGGAAAGAGGAATGCATTTTGGAACTACAAGGGATCCAACAGGGCAGAAGACAAAGAAGAATATGTGAAGAAATCCAGAAAAGTGAGCAGAGTGGTAAGGGCAGCAAAGGTGGCTAGGGAATGGAGGTTAGCACAGGGGATCAAAGGAGGAGAAAAGGATTTCTTCAGATATATCAGAGAGAAGAGGAAGAGCAAGGATCAAATTGTTAGGATCAGGAGGGGAAGTGGGTGGGTAGAAAAGGGGGCTGAGCTGGCAAAAGTACTTAATGAATACTTCCGTTCAGTCTTCACCAAGGAGAGGGATGGGCCCATACCTGAGAGGAAAGGGAGGTGGGAGAGGGTGGGGGAGAAGCAACCACAGATGGGGAAATCACGGTGGAAAGGGTGAGGGAGCGCCTTAAGTCCCTGAAGGTGGACAAGGTACCTGGCCCAGACAGAGTCCACCCCAGGGTGCTGAGAGAGTTGGCAGAGGTACTGGCAGGGCTATTGGTAGACCTGTTCAACACCTCTCCGAACTCGAGGTTCGTGCCCAGGGACTGGAGGGAAGCACATGTGGTACCTCTCCATAAGAGTGGGCCCAAGGACAAACCTGGGAACTACAAACTAGTGAGCCTTATTGCAATTGTGGGAAAACTGATGTAGACAATCCTCAAGGAAAGGCTGGTGCAATTTCTTGAGGATAACAACCTTCAGGACAGCAGGCAGCATGGGTTTGTCTCAGACAGATCCTTCCAGATGAACTTGGTTGCTATTTATCACTGGGTTACGAGGGCACTGGACAGGGGACATACGGAGGATGTCCTCTACCTGGATTTCAGCAAGGCCTTTGACTCGGTGCCACATGGTAGGCTGACCTGCAAGTTAAAGAGTCTGGGAGCAGGGAAGAAACTGGTCAGATGGGTCGAGAACTGGCTGTAGGGTAGACAGTAGAAAGTAGTAGTGGGGGGGGGGGAGACATCTGAACCCAGGGCAGCAACAAGTGGTGTACCACAGGGCTCAGTGCTAGGAACGGTTCTCTTTAACATTTTCATAGCCGACACTGCAGTAGGGATTAAGAGCAAGATCAGTCACTTCGCAGATGACACAAAGATTTGTGCCGAGGTAGATGGGGGGAGGGAGCAAAAGTACTTCAGGAGGATTTGGCCAAACGGGGGGAATGGTCTCACACTTGGCAGCTTGGTTTCAATGCCAAGAAGTGCAAAGTGATACATTTTTGAGGCAAGAACCCAGTACCCAATTACTGGCAGGAGGGTGCCCCATTAACAAAATCCAAGGAATGGAAGGATTTGGGAGTGCTGGTAACCAGCTAGATGAACCACTCTGCTCAGTGCAGGAAGGCAGCAGTGAAGGCAAACAGGAATCTAGGGTGCATAACAAGGGGGATTACTTCTAGGAGTGGGGAGGTCATCTTGCCCCTGTACAGGTCCCTGGTGAGACCGCACCTAGAGTACTGCGTGCAATTCTGCCACCCCTACTTGAAAACAGACATCAAACTACTGGAGGGGGTGATGATCCTGGGGTTGGGGGACAGACCATATGAGGAGAGACTGAGAGAGCTCAATATGTATATCCTCAAAGGAAAGAAAGGAGAGAGGGGATATGACTGAGACTTTCAGGTACCTGAAGGGTTTGAACAGAGTAGACACTAGGTGTATGTTCAATCTGAAGGGCAGAAAGAAAACCAGGGGACACTCTATGAAGTTGGAAGGGGGGCAGGTTCAAGAGGGAATGGAGGAGGCACTATTTTACAGAAAGGGTGGTAGCAGGGTGGAACACTCTGCCAGAGGAAGTCGTATCATGGCAGGACGTTGGGGGCTTCAAGAGGGGTGGGACAGATTCAAGGGGGGTACAAACTGGGAGGGGGTGCGAGATGGGGGGGCAGCTGTAGTCTAATGGACTGAAGTACTGTACACTCGAGCAGACTAGATAGACCAAATGACCTGTATCTGCAGGCCACATACAAAGAAAAACTGCCAATTAGTCTATTAGTAAGGACAACTTAAAGAGAACAAGAGCAGGCACTGAACTAAGGAAAGCGGAGGGAGTCAAAAATAAAGACAAGACCTTCTACAGGTATATAAAGAAACAGGCTGTACAACGGCGAACGTCAAGAGGATCAGAAAAGATGGCCTAAGTGGCGAGGATGATATGGAAATGGCCCACATGATAAATGGCTAGTTCCAGTCAGTGTTCACAACAGAAATTATTAGAGTCACTACCAGAAAACACACACAAGTTCTGGGACAGTGGGAATAGAAGAAAGGGGATAGAGAAAGTTACCAAGGAAAACGTTCTGAAAGGTCTGCAAGAATTATACATGACCACATTTCAGACAGGTTGCATCCGAAAGTACTGAAAGAAATGAACCATTCACTAGCAGTCTCCCTGGCAGACACATTTAAGGAATCACTAGTAGTAGATTATTTTATACCGTGCCCTTTCCCAGGGTCACAACGATAAAAACTTTACATAAATAAACAAAAATAATAAATAACCAAAGTAATAATCCATTCTAAATATCAGTAAAAACTGGTGGCATCAGCAGCAGAAAATCAGAGACTCCTAAACATGTCCAAAGGGCTCATTAAATAAAAAGGTATTTAGTCCCTTCTTAAAGGTCTCCATTGAGGGGGCCTCCCTCAGAGATCTTGGTAGCAAGTTCCACAGGGCTGGAATGGCAACCTCAAATGCCTGGTCCCCCGAAGATTAAAGCCTAGCCCTGGGTACTACCAGGAGGCCCACTTTGGAAGAGTGGAGGGGGACTGAGGGACTATAAAGAGTCAGACATTCCAACAGGTATCCAGGGTCCAAGCCACATAGGCCTTATAGATCAGCAAGCTGATCTTGATGGTAATTCGCCATATTACCCACAGCCAGTGCAGCTCACGGTGGACTGGGGTCACATGGCATACCTGGGAAGGCCTGTTACTGACCTGGCTGCTGTATTCTGCACTAGCTGCAGCCACCGTAGGTCACCACCATTTACCCTAAGATAGATGCCATTGCAGTAATCAAGCCTAGACATCACAAATGCATGCACTAGTTACAGCAGGTCTTCAGGGGGACTAGGTACTTAATCCGGGTGATGTTCCTAAGATGGTAAAAGCCACTCTAGACTACTGCTAATACCTGAGCCTCAAATGTCAGTCCCTCATCCAGAATGACCCCCAGATTTTTCATCTTAGCAGAGGCCACAAGCCTAGAGGACCTGATCATCAGTTCCATTACTTCTTCAGCTGCCTCTGCACCCCTCCTCCAACCCAGCTCAATCACCAGTACCTCCACCTTTTACAGGTTAAATCTCAGCCAGCTAGATGCCATACAATACTGGATCTCAGCCAAACACTAATTAAGCACCTTGATGACATCAGGCGTCCCAGGTGCAAATGAGAGACACAGCTTGCTGTTGTCTGCAAAGCAGTGAAAACCAAGACTGTATCATCTAATGATCTTTCCCATGGGTAGCATGTACACTGATAACAGCACGGGACCAAAGAACAATCCCTGGGGTACACCACAGAGCACCGGCTTCCAGGGTGAGGAGAGAATCCCCATCACTGAGTAGGATTCAAACCAGCAGAAGACACTGCCAGGGACTCCAGAGTATTCCCTTAGGTGGTCAAGCAACTGCTCATGGTCCAGAGTGACAAATGCTGAGGAGAGATCAAGGAGGACAAGAACGTAAGTCTCAGTACTACGTATGAACCTAAATCCAGACTGGAGGGGTTCACAGATGTCCTAGGAAGTGAGATGTGCCTCAAGCTGTAGTGCCACGATCTTATCAATAACTTTCCCTGAGAATGGTAGGTTAGAGATCAAGTCTATAATTGACCAGGCAGTCAGAGTCCAAAGATGGTTTCTTCAGAAGGAGCATCACCAGCACATCTGTTAATGCACTTGGAAAGACCCACTTGGAAAATGGGCACTGGACAATCTGGCAAACACCTGACCAAGTAATCCCATACAACTCACTACAAGATGTGTTGGACCTGGATCCATTTCACAGAAGGTGGATTGCAGCTCTGAGATCACTCCACAAAACTCCTCCACCAAAACTAACCTGAACTCTTCCCCAGAGGAGTGTTATCATGAAATGCAGTCTCGACCCTGCCAGGTTGCGACAACCTGGTTGGTGAGATTCCAGCTCGAACAGAGGACAACCTGTCCAAGAAGAAGTGAATAAACTCTTCACACTAAGTGGATGAACCTGCTCTCACTGGCTACAGACAGGCAGGATGAAACAACTTGTCTAAAGTCCAGGAAAGCTAAGCCAGTCGATTCCTCCCAGCAGCCATCTCCCTGGACAGAAATGCTTTCTTACAGGTGATTGCCCTTTGGTTTTCATGATAGTGAGTGCTCAAATCTAATTTGTCCGTATCAGTCCAGGATCTCCTCTAACACTACTATAACTTTCAGCCCCAGACTTCAACTCTCTGAGCTCCCCGTCAAACTACAGGGATCTTGGGAGTAAAACCCAAGGTCGTATATGGACTGGTGTGACTAAATCAAAGATTGAGGCAGTGGCCTTATCATAGGCCACCACCACCTTCTCTGATCCCATCTCACACACTGCCTTCACATCCAAGATGTCCGTTACCTCCTGAAGTCCCTCTAGCAACAGCAATCTTAAAGAACACATTTGGACCATCTCCACAGGACGTGGATTACAAGCAGGGTCCCGGAAGAAGAATTTCACTGTGCAATGATTCTACCAGCTGATCAAATTAAACTTGAGGATGTTAATCTCAAGCCCCAAGGAAAAACCAAGTCCAAGGCATGCAAGTGTTGGTGGGTCACAGAAGTAACCACTTGTGGAAGGCCCAGTGATTCCATCAATTGGAGGAAATCTTGCCAAACTGTGAGAGTGATCTAAAACAGATGGTCCCCCCCCCCCGATCAATCTGCAGGCAGTGTACCACAGAGAATCCTTCTGGGACTGCTGCCTCCAAGAATGGACCAACATCATCACTGAGCCAAGTCTCTGTGATGCAAGTCAGAACAAGCGAGGAACCAATGCCAGCCAATCAGCGCAATTGTAGTGCTATTGCTCATGATGCCTGTGACCCACATTTGGGAACTAGCGCCAGGTGTTGGGGGCCGGCTGGAGGATCAAGTGTCTGAAAGGATGCTCTCCTCTAGGTACAGAAGATCACCAACTCCACTGCTCCACTGCCACCTGAGTGACCACATGTGGTAGTGCCATCAGAAAGGCGTAGGGGGAGGGAAGAACACAGGCTGGTGCCACGCACTATACACGGTCAAGTGCATGTGCATGTCCACTCCCGCTGTCTGCATTCTGAGGGAGAGGAACCAGAAAATGGAAAATGCCCCGGCCAGGCAGGATGAGCATTGGCTCTCCACAGGCCCTCTACCGGTGATGTGGCGCTCCTCCAATCTGGGACCTGGTCTGTGTGGCGAACAGCTTGGCCCACTGCTCCCCTAAGCTGGGGAGGGGTGAGGACAAGTGGAGGATGGCGTAGACGGTAAGTCCAAGAAAAGCTGGATGATGGAGCTCGGGGAGCCAGTGTGAAGGAGGGCCTGGCCAGAGAAGAAGAGGGGGAAAAAAGTGAGGAGCCCAACATTAAATCTACCATAATGGTAATAGTGTTCCTCATTGATTTGGCATTGCAAAGCACCACCCACAGGGGATGAATGGAGGCAGCTGGCCTAACAGTTACCTACACACTTGGTCTGGTGGGAGCCCTGGGTATGGGAATCAACCTTGTCTGGCCTCATTCTAGGTCCCATTTCACTCTTCAGCATCTCCTAGCCCTCACCAGCCCAACAGTGCCCCCTCCCCCCATTAGCACTCTCCATTCCTCACCGCCTACCATCATGGGTAACCGGTTAGAATAGCGTGGCTAGAAGAGTGCAGTCTAAAATGTACTTCCTAAACCGTGTTTACCTTTAACAGTGACAGTGGTAGAATAATCAACGTTAGTAACTGCTACCCCTGTGGCTGTGAAGGCAAGGCAGGAAGTGGAGAAGTAGGGGAAAAGTGTAAAGGCTGACTGAGCTGCTCCCATGGTGGAGAGTTCTAAGGCACAAGCAGCTCGGTCAGTATAGCTCGAGAGACCAGGATTTTGTTCCTGGTCTCCCAACACATGTTGTTACACTCCACTCCCCCTGCCCGAAGTTTTTTTGTTTTAACAGCTTGAGACAAATTCCTTCCAACCGCAAGTTTCTGCTTTTTTCTGAGATCTGCCCCCTCCTCGGAGTGGTTAAATAACGGGGGATGTTGGGGCATAGCCCCCCACAAAACAAAAGTGTACATTTTGTTTTTTGGGAAATGGTAGCAGTCATTGGTGTGGTTTACAACTGCTATTATGGGCGCCATTTTGTTTCATGGTATTTTGCTCTGGTGCTGTTAACAGTGCTGTTTATACTGCGCTGTTCTTGACAGCGCTTTTGTTGTTGATGCTATTCTAACCTAGTGCCCCATCATGCCTCCTTACAATGCCCACATCCCTTTAGCACCAATATGCCACAGCTGATGGGGAGTCATTGAAGAGGCAGAGGTGCAGCAGATGGGATGGGCAGTATAAGCTTGGGGGTCCTAAAACCTACGCACATGATGATGCAAAAATCACACAAACTAAAATATCTTTTTTCAAATCTAAAAACCAAAATGATAACCCCCAACACTTATACAGAACCAAAATTCCCTCCACAACTCTGTACTCGTACAAATATACACACACTTTCTACAACCCTAATTGTCAATCACACCAACGAAACTACTATACACTATAAAGTACAAAATACAATTCCTAAAATGCACAATAGCATTCAAACCTTTAGCCTAACCCCCATACTTAACCTTTTCAACCAATTCAAACCCCCACTTCACCCCAATAACCAAATGATTGACACAATCACTCCACCGCAAATACCACAAACATATTCACACCATACCACTCACAACAAAATTATACCCATGCCCACTCACATACATCTAATTAAAATACAAGGCAAACATTTGGTGTTTGGAGTACTATGATCTTCATTAAAGTCTACGTGCAATATGATGAGTAGAACAGTCCAGTAATCACAGAACTTGGCTGTCTCTGGCAACAAATTTTAAACGGTGAATTTTTAATGCAGTCACCCTGACTCTCACTCAGAGGGTGATTCGTTATACCAAGTATACAGCTCCAAAATCTCAAAGCACTGTCACTGAATGGGGACAGGGCCACAAGTTCAATCCTATACAGATGTTAACAGATAATGCAGATTTGTATGCGTGTAGAGCAAAGTTTTCTGTGTGGCAGGATTACCACAGAAAATGTCACAGCATATACCGACAGTGTGTGTCCAGGCCTGACTATTTCGAGATGTCAGTCCTCGCAGCAACTCCTCTTTCCAAATCTCCCCATACAGATAGTTAGGGATCGAGCTCTCCCACTGGAGTCTCTGTGTTCCCAAGCAGGTCTCTCCCACAAGCTTCCTCAAAATTACTTCACAGCAGTTTCCAGGGTCCAGCTTTAAAGCTCTCGATTCCATCAACACTCACACCCGGATAATGAAGTCGGGGAATCAAATAGAAAGGCAGCCTCCCTCACTGGCCACTCGCTTACATCTTCTCCTCAGCATGTCAAAACTGCCCCCCCCCCCCCCATTGTCACATCTCAAGTTCAGTGGTCTCAAGGGCAATGCCATGGTTGCTGCTGGTAACTGAACTCTAGACCAGACGCAACCTCCAGATGTTTTAAGAAAGATGCAGATGACAAGGTTAATAGAGTATTCTGCCAAACAGAGTCCTCAGCAGAGTTGATGGATCTTGTAGTTAAATTCAAGAAATACTACCATGCACATGATTAGAACCAACAGTAAATTAAAGCCTGTTGTAAGACTAAAAACAGAATGTATACCAACGTGCACCAAACTGCCAAAACTTAAAAAAAAAAAACAACTAACTCTTACTACTAAATCATTATTAAAACTATCTGCTCTAATAGAGTTACCCTAACACTACACCTAAACTAAACTTAAAATGCATTCTGTGTGTACAGTAAATAACACTACAGCACCCCCAAAACTGGCTATTTAAAAAAAATTATAGAGTTCCAAACAGCAAAGCTCACAATGACCTGCCCAGCCAGGAGGTCATCTTCCTTCTAAGTAAACCAACCTTCTCCAAGGCAAGTTCTGTCACTGGCCTCTGAGGAGCTGCTCAAGGAGTACAGGTGGCCAGTGTGGTCCCAATAACAACCTGAGTAACTACAAGCCTATGAGTTTCACAACAGTGGGAAAGGTGCTGAAATCTAGCACCAATAGCAGATAATGGACTTCCTGAAAGGAAGTAAAGTAATGGACAGAAATCAGCATGGGTTTATAAATGAGATGTCATGTCAAATCAATCTGATTGACTTTACATAGATACATAGAATTTGTCGGCAGCTAAGGACCACTTGGCCCATCTAGTCTGCCCATTTTTTCTACCTTTAACTCATGCTGCAGACTGTAGTTGATTTGCAGCTTTCCTACTCTTCTCTTTTTCAAGGCTTCCCTTGTGTATGTCCCATGCATTTTTGAATTCCTCCACTGTTTTTGCCCCTGCCTCCACTGTGGGGAGGCTGTTCCAAGCAACCACCACCCTCTCTATAAACATAGAAACATAGAATTTGATGGCAGATAAGGACCGCTTGGCCCACCCAGTCTGCCCATTTCCCTACCTGATGGATAAGCTGCAGATCCTAGTTAACCAGCAGCCTACTTCTTCCTACCCCCACCCCCTAGAATTGCATTATGACTGTCCCATGCATGCTTGAATTCCACCACTGTTTTTGACTCCACAACCTCCTCTGGAAGGCTGTTCCATGCATCCACAACCCTCTCTGTGAAAAAATACTTCCTTAAATTACCTCTGAGCCGCCCCCTTCTATCTTCAAATTGTGCCCCCTTGTTCTTGCACACCTCTTTTTTTGAAAGATGCTACCCTCTTGGACTTTGTTGATTCCCTTGAGGTACTTGAAAGTTTCTATCATGTCCCCCCTCTCCCTCCTTTCCTCGAGGCTATACATATTAAGCTCCTTAAGTCTCACTTCATATGTCTTCCGGTGCAGACCCTGCACCATTTTAGTTGCCTCCTCTGGACAGCTTCCATCCTGTTCATGTCTTCTGGAGATTGGGTCTCAGAACTGCACGCAGTACTCCAGATGTGGTCTCACTAGCTGTCTGTACAGAGGCATAATAACTTCTTGTTTTCTGCTGGTGATGCCTCTCCCTATGCATCCCAGTATCCCCCCAGCCCTCCTTGCTGCCCTCTCACATTGCTTGCCCACCTTTACTGATATGACTACCCCCAGGTCCCTTTCCATTTTTGTTGTTGTTAGTATCTCACCCCCCATTGTGTACTCTTCCCCTGGGTTTTTGTTTCCCAGGTGCATTACCTTGCACTTCTTAGCATAAAGAAATGCTTCCTCACGTAACCCCTGATTCTTCCTCCTCCAACTTCACCTCATGTCCCCTAGTTCTTTGTCCAGCTTCTTTTCTGAAAGATGCTACCCTCCTGTACCTTATTGATCCCTTTAAGGTATTTATACATCTTTATCATGCCCCCCCCCTCACATTTCTCTTCGCATCTCTAGAGAATACATATTGAGGTCTTTCATCCTCTCCTCATATGACTTCTGGTGCAGCCCCTGTACAATTTTTGTAGCCCTTCTTTGGACTGCCTCCATTCTATGTCCTTCCTGAGATGCGGCCTCCAAAACTGGACACTGTACTCCAGATGAGGTCTCACTAATGATCTATATAGTGGCATCACCACCTCCTTCTTTCTGCTTGTGATGCCTCTCCCTATGCACCGCAACATCCCGCTGGCCCTTCTAACCGGCTTCTCACACTTCTCAGGTTCTCAGATATAATTATTCCTAGATCCCTCTCCTGTTTGGTTTATAATAAATGGGCCCTATGCACGATGCCTACGCGCCGCGGAAACCGGGTTTGTAGGCAAGGATATGCGTGAATGCTGCACAGAAGGGGTTCCGTGCCCCCCCCCACAGCATTCACAAAGGGTGCCCATGTCAGATATGCACCAGATCCCCCGGTTGTGAGGACAGCAATGTGCTGGGGTGGCGTGTCAGGAGCACGCCTGTACTACGCACCATTCATTAAAGCACGTAGTGCTGTGCACCTGGGGGCATAGGACGCTAGTTACACCAGGGGGAACCCTGCTGTAACTGCTTTACACACCCAGCACCGTGCACACAGGACCCCCACACAGCTGCAGCAGCTGTATGGCAGCCCCCCACATACAGCGGATACCCACATAGGCCCCGTCAGGAAGAACAGACACCCCTGACACAACCAGCCCCTGGCCCAGGGCCTCTGTATGTGAAAGCCTTATGCTGTGGCTGCCCCTGTCCCCAGTGTGTGGTATGCGAACCCCCAACACATACCAGCCCTGTCCTTTTACTACCCCATAATGCAGAAGCACCCCCCCATACATGGCTTCCCTGTCCTGGTGGTGCACACGTCATCCCCTCCCCAAACACACAGGTGCCCCAGTCCCGGTGATGAATAAGAACCCCCCCACACACATACAGGTGCCCTGGTCCACATTATCCCAATTCCCAACTCCAGCACCCCTACCCCCTCAGTGGTGTTCAGTGGCCCCCCCATGGCGCCAACACCACCACCACCCATCCCCAGTACCTGCATGTCGGTGCTGTGGCTCTGGACGGCCAGCGGCACCACCTTCCTCACACCTCCTGGTCCACTGGCCATCCAAGTGATGCTGGGAGTGTGCTGCTGCTGCTGCTGCTGGGTGTCCAGAGTTGCAGCATCGACATGCAGATACTACGGATGGGGGGTGGCGGTGTCCATGTCACGAGGGTGGACCACTGAACACCAATGAGGAGACAGGGGTACCGGGGTCAGGATAGAGATAGTGTGGACCAGGGCACCTGTATGTGCAGGGGGGGTTCTTAGTTAACACTGGGACCGGAGCACCTGTGGGGGCAGGGGTTTCATTTTCATCACTGGGACTGAGGCACCTGTGAGGGCAGGGAGTATGCTTATGCGCTACGGAGACTAGGCTAGGCATGTGTTGGGGGCAGGGGGTACGCTGTTGCTTTTTGGGGACGGGGCACAGATGTGTTGGGGGGGGTTACTGCACCCTGTCAGGGAAAGGGCTTTGCCATATGGCAGGAGAGGGGGTCTATTAACAGGACCGCTGGACACAGGGGCATGGCCATGTGGGTCTGAGAGCCTGCGGGTGCTATTGCTATTCATGCACCCAGACCATGCCTGCTCATGTAGGTGATCCACTTAGGGACCCAGGCCGGGCATCCAATTGGATGCCCACCTGTGTCCGCTACTCCGTCCCGGGCTGTCCAGTGCAGTCCTGTGTGCCAGGGGGGTGGGGCCATGGACAGGTGCCCAACGGGTGCATGCGGTGGTGAATACCATGCACCCTGTGCCTGTCTGGGGCCGCAGAGCTATGTGGGTGGGATACACCCCTTTGGTGCGTAGTTTCTGCCAGTTTATACATAGGTACCACTGTGATTTTCTGTGGTAACCTACAACCCAGCTGTGGTGTGACTTTTACTGGTGACTGAGGAGCTGAGCTGTGTGACTTAAGTATGCTTCTGTTTGCTCATAAAAAAAATGATCCTTCAAAGGGGAAAACTATCACGTTACTCTGAGTATCCTCTGTTAGGTTAGTTCCTTTAGAAAGGAAAATCTCCTATCCTGTGTTAGACTTGTTAACCCTAACCAGGAAAATCTCCTAAAGGCCACTGAAATGCCAAATGCATAGATGATGTGTCATTAGCATCTGCTGCTATTTGAAACTGATATTTTGAAGATTTTAATTCAGCTTTGGTCATGCTAGCTGGATTGTTACCTTCTTCACCTAGGAGATTTTCATAGAGCTTTCTAGTTTTGGACTGTGTATGCCATGTATGCTGTCTGTCTTAGTTAGTGTGTAAGCTTTCCTTGCCTGGGGAGGGGGGAAGCAACAGTGGTCAGGTCCCCATAGCCTGCATGGTTTGGAAGAACTGGCACATCTTTGTAATATCTTCTACAGAGGGCATGATTGTTTTTTTTTGCTGGTTGCTCCAGTTCGTTATTAGACAGAGTAACTGTGGTATGCTTTCCTTAAGGTTTTTCTTTCCAGTCGATGGGGGAAATTGGCTAGCTAGAAGCTTTTCTACTTTTCTGGTCATCATTACCATCGAGGCTTTTCCTATTAGATGCCCTGTGCTCTTTACTGTGCCTGATGATGGTTTTACAGCCTTCTGAATCTCGTCAAAGACAATCGTTCGCAGTATTTTTCAGTCACCTTTGAAGTTAGTGGTCACTGTGAGGGACAGAGCTTTTCTGCTGCATGCTTTGTACCATCAGGGGTAACCCCCTCTATGATTATGGTTTTAAGAGAGCTTTGTAGTGAGAAAGCAGAAAACTGGGGAACGGACAACAACTGCCTCAGAGAAGCACTTTTTTTTACTTTGTTATAGGGCAAAATACTTTCCAAGGTTTACACTTTTCAAAGTACTTATCAGGGCCTAGACACTTAAAACAAAGCTTGTGGGGGTCTGCCTTTGCCAAGAGCTTTGAACACATTATGCAATTTTTTAACACCAGTAGGCCTTGTTATTTTCTTTGGCTTTTTGGAAAAACAAGATTGACTGAAAACCATCAGTTTACTTGTATGCAGTTTATCTTAGGCTGCCATTGCAAAAAACCACTAAAGAATGGAGTTGAATTTAAGTATTTTTTATCTTTTTTAAATCAGTCTGTGGTTCCTGATAGCTAGGCAGGAACTGTGCTGAACCACAATTTTCAGGTTCCTAGAACCAACAGGGAACCAGAGAAACACCATAATTTAACATTAAACTACAACAACAAACCCCACGCTAATGCAGAGCACTGGAAAGCTCACTCAGTTAACTTGAACACTTTTAATAGAACGATAAAACTTAGCTGCTCAGGATTGAGACGGGACTCCAGGGCATCTGATCTTTTCAGCAGAGAAAACAAATTTGACATTAGAACACTACGGGGAGCATGGCCACAGTACAGAGTTTGAAATTTGTCTATGTTCCAAATTCAATCTCCAAGGCAACATCTCAGGCATGAAATGATGCGGAACTGTGTAAAATCTTTACTCTCCTATTGTTAGAATGACCTTTTTTCTTCAATGTGGCACATTCATGTTGTGCCCTAACTTCGAACTTACAAGCAACAAGCCTTTTTTAGTTTTAACTCATACATAACAATACACTTAACTAGACATGTGTAAATGCTTTTAATTCATATACAGTATTATTTATGAAGTGTTTGAATGTTAGAAAAGAATGTACTGGGGGTTGGCTTGACTGACAGCAATGGTAGACACTTGTAAGCTCGGCTCCCCCTCAGGCATCCACAAACTCAGCGAAATTGGAATCACATATTGATCTTGTAACCAACCTCTCTTTTCTTCCAAGCTTAAAGGTTTAAGCCATACCCTGAGAGTGGCTTTCAGCTGGGGCTTAGTTAGGAGACAGGGTGTCTGGATGCCTGTGTTCTGTGCTTCCTACCCCATCTAGCCAGGTACCGGAGCATGACTATTCACGGCGCTTCCCCTTTTTCATAATAAAGGGGAGGCTAGCTGAGTCCAGGGGGAAGAATCAGTGCCTCAGTTTCCAGCTGCCTGCAAGAGGGATTGCAGCATTAGCAGAGAGGAGAAGATGTCCCAGAGGAGCCCTGTGTCTCCTTGCCCCCCTACTGGGGTGGGGAGGTGCACTTCAGAGGACAGTGAAAGGAGGGTAACTGAAGTAACCTCCACCAAAGGCAATACCATCCCAACCCATCAGGCACCAGGGTGTAGCAGTTCACCTCTTCTCAATGCGGGTCACCAGGGGTCAAAACTGATCCACTCCCAGTAGTTACGCAAGAAAGGAAGCATTATCATAGTCCATTTCCACTAGTAACACCAGAGGAGAAAAGGTACCTGGGTAAGTAATGAACCCCTTGGTAAAAATGTATGGTATCAGTCTGTATGGTATTGGTTGTGATTGTCAGGAGAAGGGGCCTGCTAAGAGTCAGTCTCACTAAGGCTGGTCATGACAAAGGAGCCTGTTGTGCAATGGATTCACTAGGACCTATCAGCTTGACTCTGAGGCAGGTGTATGCAGCTGGACCAACTAGGTACAAACATTTTAAGTAAACCATGACCTAGTTTCTGGACTAACTGTGATGCCACTCTCTGGTACGTATGCTAGAATAGGCAGGTATAGCCTCCCATGGTTGTGTCTCGTCTGGCCTGGGGAGAGTGTCACTGCGCACTCTTCTTGTGGGAAGCAGCACACATAAGACCCTGTAACGTGAGCTAGGAGTAAATGAACTGTGCAGCAATGGCCATCCTATATGAAGGGCCTTCGAGTGTGAAACCCTCTCAAACTGAGTTGCAAAGGAAGTGAATGGTAATGGGAAGAAGCCCTTCAGTGTTGTGTAACATCTGTGGCAAAATAAACTTAGAGCTTCTTAATCCCAAGTTCCTGACATGGAAATTAGTTTGAGTGGTCTTCTGTTTTAATGGTGCCTCTGTGATGTTGTTGTCCCAGGTCCCTGTATTCCCAGTCTCATGGTGGTGGGGGTGTTAGAGGTGCAACTTTCTGGTTGTAAGCTGGTCCTCCCTGGACAAGAAGTACCACCACATGCTCCTAGACACAGGGTGGGACCTAACTTTACAATCATTTTGTTTTTTGGTCATGATCAGAGTTGTTTCCAGCTATGGGATCTCAGCACTCTCAGAAGAAGCATGCTCAGTTGAATTTTGTGGTAGCTAAGTTCCTGAGTAACCTGGGTTCCCCTTAGATACAAGAGTGAGGTCTCTCATACTCTCTAGCAATACTGACAGAGCCACAGCGCAATCAGCTTCAGTGGGCCCTATCCTGACTGCACTTATCACAAACCTACTGAAGGAAATGAGAACAGGATCTGCAAATGTTACAGCTCAGATCTCTCACCTGCAGGGCATCATAGAGGGGCTTACGGAAACCACAGCATCCCATGCCACAGGGACTGCAGAGGCAGAAAAGTGGGTCAGTAAGATCTAAGATCAGCTGGCAGACCCCAAAAGGGAAATGATTCCATTGAAAGGCACTGTGAAATTGCTACTGGACTGTGTTAATGATTTGGAGAAAAGATCCCATAGTAACATTGTAGTTGACAGCAGATAAGGACCGCTAGGCCCACCTAGTCTGCCCGTATTCCCCTGCCTGCATTAGCGGCTGTTGACCCTACTTGGTCACTGGTTTTTGCCTCTCTTCCACACATCTAGGGTTCCCTTATGCCCCTCTCATGCATGTTTGAATCCACCCACACTTCCTGGGGTAGGCTATTCCAAGCATCCACCACCAAAGAAAAACCTCCTCACATTTCCCCTTTTCCAGCCCCCCTCCAATCTCATATCATGCCCCCTCATCTTTGAATAACTCTTGTACTGAAAGATGTCACCCCCTGCACTTTATTCAAGCCTTTAAAATACTTGAAGGTGTTTATCATATCCCCCCGTTCCCTCCCCTCCAAGTGCTTACATATTGAGGTTTTTTTTTTTAATCTGTCCTCATATGTTTTCTGATGCAAGCCCTGCACCATTTGGTCGGCCTTCCATAGGCCCAATGTTCAACTGGTGGGCTTGCCAGAGCACCTTGAGGGGGAAGGATCTGATACACTTCATACAGTAGTGGTTGGCTGTTCAACTTGATATGGGGCTTTTGGGGGCAGTCTATGAAATTCAAAGAGTCCATCAGACCCTGGGACAGAGGCCTAAATCAGGGGATAAGCAGAGACATTTTTAAAAACATTTCTTAGGTTCCAGGATAGAGAGGCAGTGTTATGGGTGGCAAGAGCAAAAAGCTTGATCTAGGCTGGCTCCAACAAAGTTCTAATTTTTCTGGACTGACTTAAAGGTGAAGCTACTTAGAGACAAATGGCAGTTGTCTCGCAAGCTGCTGTCAAAACTATGCATTGTATGCCCGGGCTGCCCCCCAGTACATTTACTAATGAGATGGTTCACCTTAACAGCCTCCTCAGAGAGGAACAGAGACTTTCTCATGGCTTTGAGGGGGGCAGGACTGAGTCAAATGGTGATTTCTCCCACTAGAGAATCAGCTATCCTGGACCTGGTACTCACTAACAGTGCCAGGGTATCAGATGTACAAGTGGGATCAATCTGGGTACCAGTGACCACAGGTCAATCTGGTTCTCCATTAGCAAGACTGAGGACCTCTGCCACTCCAGAAGCAGGGTGCTCAATTTCAGGAAAGCAGATTTCCCGAAAATGAGGGAAAGGATCAAGCCCATGCTGGCAACAGATACCACATGGAATGTGGGGGACAAATGGACAAAGTTGAAAGATGCTATAGTGTCATTCACAGTGCTATGCACTAAACAAATCAACAAGTCCAAAAGGGAAAGAAACCCCCTTTGGTGCTTCAAAGAGGTAGCTACTATAGTCAGGGAAAAGAGAAAAGCTTTCCACAAGTACAAGGAGACCAAGTTTGAAAAGGATAGCGAAGCCAACAGAGAGAAACTCAAGGAAGCCGGGAAAGCTATTAAGGTGGCAAAGTCCCAGACCGAAGAAAAACTGGTTCAAGAAGTGAAAAGGAGGGACAAAACATTTTTTCGATACATTTGAGAAAAAAGAAAGAGCAAAGGAGAAATAACATGGCTGGCAAGCAAGGAAGGACACCTGGCAGAAAATGACAATGACAAGGCAGAAGTTCTCAATGAATTCTTCTGCTCAGTCTTCACACAGGAAGACACTGGTAATGGTCCAGCACCAGCCAGGACACTTCACCATATCAGGGAAGCTATCATATCCCCCTTTACGAAAGAAAGGGTCCTTGAGGAGTTGTCTAAACTAAGGGTGGACAAGGCAATGGGCCCTGATGGAATACACCCAAGAATTCTAAAAGAACTTAAGGATGAACTTGATGTCCCACTTTAACAGTTCACTGGAACAGCGGATAGTACCACAGGACTGTAAAAGGGCCATGGTTGTGCCACTGCACAAGAGTGGTAGCAGTGAGGTAACAAGAAACTACCGCCCAGTAAGTCTGACCTCAACGGTGGGTAAAATAATGGAGACGTTGCTTAAGGAAAAGGTAATGAACTACCTGAAAGCAAGTGGGCAACTTGACCCAAAGCAGCATGGCTTCACGTCAGGACACTCATGCCAAACACATTTTTTTTTGTACTTTGTATTTATTAGTTTCTTTAGAAACACACAGTTTTGTTCTGATGCAGTACATTAGGATATTTGAAGTAGCCAGATGAGGGCGCCACCCCTCTTAATACATGCATATAAAATCGACTGACATCCATAAGATACAGCATTGGGGGTAATTCAATATAACAATCAATATCTGTAGTTAGAAAATCCAGTATATACTGTGTAGTTAAAGCCCATGAGCTGCATGCATTAATAAGAGATAATTACCTTGGATTGTTCCCCAGTTTCCTCTTCCTATTAAGGACATTTTTTTTAAATTACATGCTTAACCATTAGAAATGGTACCATCAAAGGAACCATATAAATGGGATTGTGTTTAGAACCTAAAAACAAGGTCCATTTAACAAACGTTGGTCCATAACGTTGTCACAAGGCACTATACATTGCCACCAACAATATAAGTAACTAGTGCTAACATTTAGCCACTCCATATCTAAAGGGTTATTAGAACATTACCCCAAACTTATCCCTCATTTGTTACCAACTACCCCTTAAGATTTCACAAAGTCTGCCATGCCTCACTAATAGCAATAAGAACAAAATTGGCATCTAAACAAAGACGGGTAATAAACATAAGGCTTTGTTATTACTTTTAATATTTTAAAGTTCAGTAACTCAAAGTCTCTCACTATATCTCTGTTCCCTCCTCATCCTCCAAAGTGGATTGTGATGGTTCACATCTTCTTGGTGGTTGGGTATGTTCTGGGGTCCATTTAAGGGCCTCCACAGCATCGGAGAAGATGAAGACCTTCTGTTCGTGCACCAGTCGGAGTCGGACAGGGAATAACATGTTGTGCACAATACAGCTTCGTGAAGCATTGCACGGATGCTGTCAAAATGCTTTTTTTTCAGTCGTGTCACGTAGCTCAAATCAGGAAAAAGGGAGACCCTCTGACCATCCTGCAACAACGTTCACTTTTGCCTGGCAACTATTAGAATCAAATCTCTAGTCCCCATATTGTCCAGGACGCTACTATCGCCCTCGGTGCTTCAGTGTTGTTGGGCTTACTCTGAAAGGCCACCATGTATGCCTTCAAAAATGCCCAATTCCTGTCCGTTAGGGACTGTCCAAGATGGTGTTCAAGCCATTCCCTTAAAAAGAGAACAAGGTGATCCCCTTCAGCTCCTTCTGGCATCCCAACAATTCTGAGATTAGCAGCTCTTGCTTGATTTTTGAAATTCTCGAGCCAGGATCGCAAATGCGCATTTTCCTTTACCAAAGTCACTTCGGTACCTAATGCTGCCTCCAACTGTTTCTTAGCCTTGCATACCTTGGTTTTAGTTGTACCAGATGAGATTCTGTCTCCAGTATGGTGACCCTGTTGGCCAGGGCATCGAAGCGGTCCGATAATCCAGCCAATGAAGCCAGCATATGATTCACTTTGTGCCCTAACGTCTGTAGGGTCTCCTCTCCCTCATTGCTTATCTCCGGAGTTTTGTGGCCTTGCACCGAACACGTGGCTAGGGAAGCAGACAAACCATTGCTTTTTGCACCTTCTCTGGCATATTTATCCTTCTTTGGATTCCCCATTTTAACTCTGGTGGTGTTCCGAAACCCAGATAAGTGGTTTGTAGGTATTTTCCTGCTTCTTATAGCTAGTTTAAAATCGCGTTATTTTTACAGGTTTGTAGAGCTTCGGATCCTAGCGGCCATATTGCTCGGGCTCCACAGCACTCCCCTCCATGCCAAACAAATTTGATAGAATTCTTCGACTGGGTTACAAGAGAACTAGACCAGGGGGCATCAGTGGACGTGGTGTATCTGGACTTTAATAAAGCCTTTGATACAGTCCCACACAGAAGGCTAGCCAGCAAACTGGAGCAAGCTTGCATCAGTCACAAAGTAGTTAAATGAATCACAAGCTGGCTGCAAGGCAGGACACAGAGGGTTATGGTAAATGGCACCTCGTCATGTGTCAAGTAGCATGCTGCAGGGGTCTGCACTAGGCCACATTCTTTTCAACATATTCATCAGTGACATCGCTGAAGAACTGAAAGGGAAAGTCTGTTTCTTTGCAGACGATATGAAGCACTGCAACAGGGTGGACACACAGGAAGGGATCGCAGAAACTGAGGCAGATCTCAGGATGCTAGAGGAATGGTCCAGGAACTGGCAGTTGAGATTCAACGCCAAAAAATGTAAAGTCATGCACTTGGGTGGAAGGGGCCCATGCATGAAGTATGTCCTGGAGGGGCAGTGACTAGAAGAAACAAAGCTGGAACGGGATCTTGATGTCATGATCTCAAACAATTTAAAGGTAGGGAAACAATGCGATAAAGTGGCACTAAAGGCAAGCAGCATCCTCAGATGTATTGGTAGGGGTATTACCAGTAAGACAGATGTACCAGCCTAATCTTTCGATTTACGATGCAGAGGTTGGTATTTCTGCAGATTCCTGTGTAGATAGACCTCACCTTTCAGAATTTGCTTGTTAACCCCTAGAACATTGGTGGATGGCCCATCGGAGGGGCCCATTTCTGATTTTGGACGTTGTGGGCCCTCTGGGCCCCATAGCTTGGCCTAGAAATGCCCAATTTACAATTCCAATGTGTCATTTTCTACATTTATTGCCATGCCACGTTGGATGGAACAACTTAGAAAATCCCAAATGGCCACCAAAATCCAATATGGCCACCATATCGCTAGTAAATACTAGATTCGCTAATAATTTTCAAATCCCTAGCTTCCAAGATACCAATCATCAATGATTCATGAACGGGGAGTTTATTATTATTATGTTTAATATAAACACATATTACATTAATATAATAGAACATAAATAGAAATAAATTATGCATAATGCATCAATCTGCTTGTTTGTGCTATTGACCCAAAATTGCGTCCACTCTGTGAGAATTTGCCACTTTGTTCACAGGATTGCATGGCATGTTCATGTACGTCATATGCCTGTTTAGTTTATATTTCTAGTTTCTAGTTTTTAATTTTAGTTTCTGTTTCAGAAACATGGATAGCCCTCTAGCTGTACCTGTTGGATTGGTCAATCCGTCTGATTTGCCTACCTGTGTTCTTTGTGAGTACCAAATTAGAGCTACAGAACTGCAACAAATATTAGGAAAGAATGGGCTGAATACCATCAAGGCTTTTGCAGAGAAATGGTCAGTCACAAAACCAACTTCCGAGTACGCCACAAACTTCAACCTCGTATGGAATAAAATTCATGACCAACTTCCCCCCAGCCGTGGAGAAACAGGCCTACCTGTTCATACAAGGGATCGCCAAAATTTCACCAATGAAAGGAAATTAAACACCAACTCAATGAAACAACTTTCTTGGGATCAATCTTCTGAAGCTGAATTCTCCGGCATACCCAACCCACAGGTGTCCAGTAGCAGTAAAGCAGTCCATGTAACTCGATGTAAAATGAAATCGTTGGAATTTAAGAAGGATGAGACCTGCTTCATCTATGATAAGAAAAGGAAAAAGAGAGGAAATAGGGAAGAAAAACTCCAAAGAGTTGAATTTGAAGATGGAAAGATTACATTGCACGAAAGCATGTTATGCAATGAAAATTCCGATGATGCTCTTTTGTATGGTGCAGCCAAACATTTGAAGGTCGCTACCACCAATGTTGATGTCTTTGCTGCGGATGTCAAATATCATCAAAGTTGTTACAATACTTTCATCTACGTCGGCAAATGAGAGAGACAAACATCGGGCGATTTGGAAAGCAATCACACAAAGAGTGCTGAAACAGAGTTTCTTCAAATCATAAGAAAGGTTGTTGAGCAGAAGTGTTGCTATTTACTCCCAGAGTTACTGGAAGATCTTCATAACCTCTAAGAGTTCCATGGATGCTAACAAGATGCTTGAATAAATCACACATTTCAGCTGAAGAATCTTATCAGCAATGAATCTGGAGATGAGATAGGTTTTACTGTGGGGAAGGGGATACATGAGAATCCTCTCTTCACTCGACAAAAGTAAACCCACTTGATTATTCTTTGGCAATCATCACAGGGGTCCCCCAGGGCTCTATTCTGGGCCCCCTTCTATTTTCCTTATTTATAAACTCCCTTCCTTCAGACAGTCTCAATTGCCACTCTCTCCTCTATGCTGATGACCTCGTACTCTTCCACAGTAACAAATCCACTGCCAGCATTGCCACAGCTCTCACTCCAAACTACACTGTGGCGCACAACTGGTTCTCAAAGAATCTCCTCTTGGTAAATGCCAAAAAAACTAAATCCATGTTGTTCGGATCAAAGCCCTTCCATGCAAAATTCATGACTCACTGCCACCTAAACATTCTCACCCCAATGGAACAGCCTTGGAGGCCATAAACACTTTCAAATACTTAGGAGTCATACTTGACCCCTTCCTCACCTTCTCCGAGCACGTCAATACCCTAGTCAGCAGGTTCCATCAACAACTGGGTGCAGCCTATAGATTCCAGCAATTCCTTACCCCGGAGGCCAGGCTAGCCATTGTCCAGGGAAATCTTCTCCCAATACTGGACTATTGCCACACTATCTATGCCAGAGCATTTGTAATCATTATAGCCAAACTCTTCTCAGTCTACAACAATGCCTGTCATTTTGCCTTGCTGGCCCCTTTCTTTACCCAAAACTGCATCCTCTATAACTCCCTTGGATGGCTCCCACTGCAAGGTCCCTTTGACCTCACCCACTGCTGCCTGGCAGATACAGTTATCCGTACTGGCCAGGAATCCCCCCTTGTGGCTCTCCTCAAGATCCAAACTCCCCGCTGCTGCCTCCGCTCAAACAGCACTCCCACATGAGCAGTTCCTAGGGTACACACGAATATGGGTGGCAGAGCTTTGTCGGCAGCAGCCCCTACTCGGTGGAACAAACTGCCATCTGTACTCCGCTCTGCTGACACACACTATTTTCAAATCTTGCCTCAAAAGTTGGCTCCTAGCTAATTCTTCCTGTCACTGTTCCCCTGGATAGGCCACCTGTTTCTGCCAAATTTGTCCGTCACCCGCTGAGTCACATTTTGCCTCCCTTCCTCCCCTAGGATTTTCCCGTTTCCCTCCTCATCCACTCACTACTGACTGCTGTTTCTACTTCAATTATAGGTAATGTACTAATATTGCCTACCGCAAAATGTACTTCTGTAATAACTAATTATATATTGTAAATAACTGACTTACAGTATGTTATCAAATTCTTGTTTAATTTGACCTATGTATTCTATCTTGTTTTATTTGTAACCTGTATCAGTTTTTGTTTTTTTCTCTGTTGTATGTTATCTGTGCCATTTCTGAATATAACCAAGGTCGTGCCTGAAAACGGTCCTTGGGATCAGCGCACCTACCCGGCTATCAAAGTCATAAATAAATAAAAAATAAATAAAATTGAGAGGAGCTGGGCTCAGAGATAGTGACCAAAGAAAGAGGAAAATTAGAGAAGATCCATGGATGACAGATAAATTAAAAAAGGAAATTAGAATTAGAAATAAAGTATGGCGAAAGGCTAGGAAAACAAAGAATTTAGAGGACTGGGAAAGTTTTAAAACTTGGAGAAATAAATGTAAAAAAATACTAGGACTGCAAAAAGTAAATATCATTTGACTAGATTAGAAAAGGTAAAAGATCAGAAAATGTTCTGGAAATATGTTTCTGATTTAAAATATTCTGATAAAAGTACAAAGGTGAAAAGTTTGTTACAGGAGGGATGTATGATCTAAGATTCAGCAAAAATTGCAACCATATTAAATTTTTATTTCCTTGAATTACCTGATTTGAATATTCCCCTAACAAAACAGCATACAGCAGATATATCTGTAATGGAATTGATTGCTGAATTGAAAGTTAAACGGGAGAAACAGCAAGTAGCTAGGTTTGGTTTTCGATCTCTGAGTATAAAAGAAGTACAATTACAGCTTCAAAATTTGAATATTAGTAAGGCAGGAGGCCTAGATGGAATTGAGGTAAGATTCCTTAAGGTAGGTGCTGATATCTTGGCACCTATAACTACTTATCTTCTAAATTGGAGTCTTACTAGCTCAACAGTCCCTGATGTATGAAAATGGGAAAAGTTGTCCTGATTTATAAAGGAGGAGATAGTATTGTACCAACTAATTATAGACCAATTACAAAACTTCCTATATTATCAAAAGTTTTAGAACGTAGTGTCCATTCCAAAATTAGTTATTACTTGGAATCAAATGCAATTCTTACAGATAAACAACATGGATTTAGACTGGGAAGATCCACAAACACTGCCCTATTAGACTTCCATAACCAGGTAGTAACATCACTGGATCAGGGAAGAAGTACTGGGGTGGTGTTCGTGGACCTCAGCAAAGCTTTTGATTTAGTTCATCATAGAAAATTGTTAGAAAGACTTTGGATGGTCGGGGTGGATGAGGGACCATGAATGGCATCATATTTGGCAAATTGTAGGCAGTGTGTCATTTAACGGTAACTCAGTGTTGAGCCTTGAGGAAATAAATTGTGGCATTCCTCAGGGGTCGATACTCGGACCGTTGATGTTTAATGTTTATGTTAATTACTTTGTACAAATAATTAAATATGGAGAGACTAGATTATATGCAGATGATACAGTCCTACTGGTCTCAGCAGAGAATGTAGAAATCATGGAACAACAGTTACAGAGGGATATGATTCAACTGAACCAGTGGATGGGTAACTCTGGTCTCTTATTTAATGTGAAAAAAAAACCAGTGTATGAAGTTCTGCTTGGGGCATAGGCCAAAACTTGAGCCACAGTTACACATCCACTTATCTAATTGTACACAAATTGAGGAAGTAAAAGGTTATAGGTAATTGGGATTGTATATAGATTCTCGTACGACTTTTGAAGATCATATTGATATTCAGGTAAAAAAAGTTAACCAAAGATTGGGTGCTCTCAGAAGATTATCTGGAGTTTTGCCTAAAGTAGCTAGAGAGAAATTTGTTAAAACAAATGTTGATTCCGGTACTTGAATATGGAGCATAGATTTATATGAACTCCTCTCAGAGAGTATTAAAGAAAGTTAATTAAACAGTTTATAGATTGGGTAAATTTATTGTTAAGGGTGACTATAAAATACATCACTGCATATTACATGATCAACTAAATTGGTTGCATCCTGATGGTCAAAGAAATGAAAATTACGTACCTACCATAATTCTTGATCTTCTCTTGTATCTTCGCCATTCATTACTGCTTGGGTTAGTGCCAGAGGCATGTACGCGCTACGGGAGATTTTTTTTTTTTGAGTCGGCTCCAACAGTGCCACTCCCAAGAGGACGACTCAAATATATGCGAGGGGCAGCCGTTAGGTGCTGCAGACTCCTCCTCCATCTCAGTTCTAGTAGCCAGAGAGGCGAAATAAAGGGTAAAGGAAAAAAAGGAGAGCGAGGCAAGAGAGCCGAGGGACAGAAAAAGGAAAGGATATAAACTGAAAAAGGAATAAGCTGGTAGAGGACAGATAGAAGAGAGAGAGAGTACCTACCCTAAGGGACCGCAGGGCCTCCCTTCTGGGGGCAGCTCCAAAGAAGGAACAGATAAAGAGAAAAGGAAGAAGAAGAAAAAGAAGAAAGGGAAGAAAACAACAGATGCTGAGAGGGGAGAACACTGCCCATAGATACATTGGTTGAGAGGTTTATAAGCTTGGAACCAAAAACAAGGGAGCAAAAATCCATCCTGATAGGACTGAGACAAGGTTCAACTGAACCTCTTGTATAGATTGGACACAAAGGGCAGATTCTCTAACGTCTCATCATCCCAACCCCCTATACTCTAGCTGAGAGCTCACTGACTGCCCAGGCAGAAAATCTGTTCCGGAAGGAGAGCGTCCAGCTAGGAGGGGGGGATAAGCCTCTTAGCACCTTAAGTGCTAACACTGAAGTGTGCGGATAGGGGTTAAGCCCTACAAAGGCAGCTTTGTATGAAGGATAGAGTGAGAATTCAATCAGACTCCCTGAAAGCAAGGCAAGAACAACAGCTCAAGGTTAAAGAAGTGCAGAAGCACCAATCAGAAGAAGCTAACAATATTAATTAATACCAGCCAGAGGGAACCTGAAAATTGGGGCTGAGCCATAGAGGGACGGTCTCTTCAGCTGTGAACTGAACAACATGGCTAAGAAGCCAAGAGGTCAACCTTAGGGGCAATCAGAAAGAGTTCCCTCAGGATAGAAAAAATCCTACTTGTTCCCCTTTACCTTGAGGAAAAAGGATCCGTCCAGAGAAGAACGGAAATCAGGATAGTTTTTTTTTTTTTTTTGGCATAATGGCCAAAAAGGAAGGGAAAGGAACGGGGTTGGGGGACGCTGCAGTAGAAGGCCACTGAGGGAAAGGTGGGCGGGTATCAGTAATGAATGGTGAAGATACAAGAGAAGATCAAGAATTACGGTAGGTATGTAATTTTCATATCTTCCCTTGTCAATCTTTACCATTCATTACTGCCTGGGTGAGTACCAAGCTCCCCTCCCCCAAGGGGGGATAATAGAAACCCTGAGGGAAAAAGACCTCCAGCCTCCTGCTGGTGGGGAACAGGAGGGGAAGACCTATGGCGGAGGAAAGCTAGGAGGTGTTCCCCAGGGATGGGGAGATGGAGGAAGCCCCTGCAGAAGCTTCCTAGCCCTGGAGGTAAAAAGACGGGTCCCCCAGAAAGTGGAGCGAAATCACCCTACACCGGGCCAGAGGTGACGACCTTGATAGACAAAGTCATGCCATCTGTCTAATACAGATCACTGCCCCTGCAAGCCTGGAAGCCACCTCATTGGCGTCGTAAGATGCCCTTGCTTGGTGTCTTGCCAACTCCAGGCCGATAGCAGGGAAGGCAATAGTTTGTCTGGATTGCTCCGTAGCAAGCATTGATGCTAAGATTTGGGACAGCATCGACCATAAATGCCTACTGTAGGCAGCATGGTGAGCCTGAATGAGATGCAATGCATAACATTGCACAAAAGGAAGAGAACACTCTTCGCCCCCACCGGTCAAACTGTAGGGAATCTGAGTCCGGTGGACGGTCATGCGCCACTGCCCGGAGGGAGTTTCTAGGTATGCCAATCCCAAAGGCGGGTTGGGAAGAGTACCCAGAGACTCCAATGGGGCACAATACCTTCTTCTGCAGTCTGCCAGGGCTGGAGAAGGGGCAGCTGGCGACTGCCAGGAACAGATAGACGCCTCATGGAAGGGAACAGACCAGGATAGTATCACCAAATGCTGGAAACTGAATTCACTGAGGAATTCACGCATCTCCCATTCAGTACTGTCTTGCCTAACTAAAGAGATGCGATGATCCCTCACCATCCTTAAAAGGAATCGCTGATATTCAGTGAAATCAGCATCGGAGGAGAGATGAGCAGTGGGTTCCTCTTCTTCCGAGGAGGAGGATGGAGACAAGGATGATGGAGAGCTTGAATGTCCAGAGGACTCCTGTGGCGGTGGGGATAGGCAAAACACCCGCTCATGCATATACAGTATCTAACGTATGAGGGGAAGGCCGCTGCAGAGCTTCTGAACGTCTCCCAGGATAACGGACCCATAGGACCAACATGGCCTGGGAGAGAGGGGGTGGCTGCAGAGGAGTGGAAGAGGGACACCTACGGCGAGGCAACTGTCCTCTGCTGAGGCTCTGAAATCCGGAAAACGGAGCCCGAGCTGGTGGGATCTCGGACAACAAACCAGGTCACAGAACGGAACCCTGGGGATGCAAAGCCTGAAAGAGCCTAGTAGGAGATCCTCCCCTGTGATGAACCTGGGGTTGCATGGGTCCAGAAGGGCAGCCCACAGTGATGCCACCAGAGGGGTCTTTGGAGCTCGAGAGGGAAAGACAGGGCCCAGCGCTACGGCTCCTACCTGCACCCCGATGGGTGGCAGGTGAAGACTGAGGCATCCAGTCTCTCAACCCCCCAGACTCTGAGAACACCCTCCTCCTCGACCCCAGTGACACCCCACCCCAAGGAGGTGCAGCACCACCGGGATCGGCAGCTACTGCAACCCCCTCAGGAGTATGAGCCCCTCCTCCCGCCTCCACACCATCCCCCTCAAGGGATCCCAGACCACCACCAGCCTGGGAGGCCTCAGGAGAGGGCAGCAGAGGAGACAGAGGAATAGGCATGCTGGGCTACCTAGCACCTCGCCTCACTGGAGACCCTGACTCTGAAGAGTCAGGGTGCCAGGACGGGTCCACATCCAAATCATCCTCCTCCAAGGAGGAAAAGACCAGCTAGACCTCAATACTGGCCACCCCAAGGGTCTCCAGCAAACAGCACCGTGAACCAGCGCCAGTGCCACGCGCGCCGGACGATCTCAGGACCACCCAGCCAACGGCCAAACCCATTCCCTGACTCCCTCAACAGCACCGTCAGACCTGCGGCACTGCTGTCGGCACTGGGACCCAATTTGGCACCTCAGGTGAGCGGACCCACGTCCACAGCGCTGCGGACGGTGCCGAGCACCAACACGGCATGCCTCGATCACCGGTGCCGCGAGCGGCACCAGGCTACGAAGTGGTGCTGGAAGGCGGCGTCGAGGGTCCATCAATGCCGGGCCCAGCAGACCTGGGCCTCGACACTGGGGGAGCCTGAACCTCTGAAGAGGTGACTGCCGAGGCGGTGTCTCCACCACGGCCCCGGGAGGGATCCTGGTGTTACTCCGACACTGCAAAAGAGGCCTCCTCTTCGGCAACAGAAGATGAGGAGGTCTCCTCCTCCTCTCCAGACTGTATAGGCCTGAGAGGGGACCCGGAGGAAGGGTCTAGAGACCTTACCTGGGAATCCCTGGAGCTGCGCCATCCCCCAAAAGTTGGCAGAGCCGTGCCGATCTTGAATGCGCGGACTTCCAGGATGCGATGGTCCATCAAGAAACAGGCGTCACACACATCCATATTATGGTTGGGTCCCAGGCAGCGAAGGCAAACATCATGCTGGTCTGTGACGGAAAAATGCCAGCCACAGGGGCACCGACGCATAGGGGCATAACCCGCCTTAGACTTGCGGTTTGCCCCCGAACCTCACATGATGCAAAACAATTAAGGCAAAAAACAGAACAGCTCTCGGCGTCGTCGAATATAATACAAAAAACAGAATGGTCTTACCAGTTGATGACGTCAAGAAAAAAACAGGATGAAGGAGAAGTCTGTGAAGACGGCGTCGATGACGACAGCTAGGCCTAGTGACGTACTAACTAACTCTTCCACGCAGCAGGTGCGGCCTCGACAGCAGGAGAAACAGAACTGAGATGGAGGAGGAGTCTGTGGCACCTAACGGCCACCCCTCGCGCTTGGTGCAGCATGTCACTCTCGGGGGCGGCGCTGTTGGAGCCAACTCCAAAAAAAAAAAAAAATCTCCCATAGCGGGTGCGCGCATCCAGCACTAACCCAAGCAGTATTGAATGGTGAAGATTGACAAGGGAAGATATTATACATGGTTAATAAATTGTCATAGGATTATATATGCGAAAACTACTCATCCCCTGGCTAAGTATGTTACGTTTCAATTTTCAGATAATCAAAGTCTTTGTACAAGGAATTCAGAAAATAGAATTCCAATATATAAATACTGTAGTAAAATAGGGGAATTGAAGTTGCAAAACAGATTTGCTATTTCTTGGAATAATTTGCCTAAACACTTAAAAAATATAGCTAGCCAGTCCGGTTTTAAAGATAAAGTATTTGAACATTTGCAGACTGTGTGTGTATGTTTTGGTTAATATTATTAAGTATGTTTATTGTCTGTTGTATGTAAGTTTTGCTGTTGTATTTTATGGATTTATTTCACAGGACCTTAATTGTAAACAGTGTCTATGGCGCTAAACATTTGTTCCTGTATAAAAATAAAGTTTTAACAAACAAACAAACATCACCAAGGCATTTGCAAAGATGATCAACTGGAGGTTAAAAGATAGACAAACTGAGTCACCACAGTTTCCTATTGCATACGAAGACTTGCTTTCTGAACTTGATAATTATGAACCCATTCCGGAAATCTTCAATGCGATAGCTCTCTCTATAAGCCCTTCTAAGAAGATTAATGCTCTAGGTTATGAGACCATCCCAACAGAAATTCAAGCTGTCAGATATGGTCCATTGCTAGTAACTGGCAACGCCTCATTAGCGGAGAATATTCTCTAAAGTCGATAGTTCTATCTATGGTTATTCATCGTCTCACCATAAGTAAAGAAGCAGTAGATTGTCTACATTGTTTGGGGGTGGTATTTCTTACACAGACGTCAGAAGACAAAACAAGAAATTGGCCCATGATAGTAAATCTGAGGGAAAAAAAAAACACTGCATACGATTACGCTTGGACAGCCAAATCATGTTACAATTGATAACTCAGATGGTAAGCAACAGACATTAACAGGGGTCTCAACAACAGATGACACTAACTCAACAATGTACATACCCTGAATTTCGCGTCCTGCTGTCATCTGCGATTTGCCAGTACAAGAACAGAACATTCCAAGCAGCTCAACAAGAGAAGTCCAGGAAACCTTTGAGAGCTCAAAACCTATTGAATATGGGGATTATAAAATAGGAAAAAGAAAACCCTCACCGATCGTCCCATCCTACAATGAGCAAGAAAGAAGGACCAACCTTGATCTTTGTTTGAGCAAAGATTGTATTTGTGCACTGGTAACAAGCATAGACTCTTCCAGAGAAGATGAATCTCTTCCAGTCCTAGGATCACGGACAGCTTTCAATAAAAAGCAACATCGACCACTACCTTCAGATTCAAAGCTGATTTCCTGCCCCTTATACCACGTAAGCCAGATGATGCAGTTTGCAAATATTACCTTGACTTTCTCATGGATCTAATGGATGACCTACAAACTGACCACATCTTCAGCCATAGCGATCATGCAGTTTTCTACAAGATTGCACAAATAATGTGGAAAGAAGAAAAATATACAAAAGTGGTTAATTTGATGGAAGGATTTCATGAACTGATGGTGAGACAGAAGATCCTCTACAAGCGATACAGTGCTATGGGACTTCGTGACTGGTGGGTTCAGGCGGAGATAACAGCGGATGTATCTGTTGACCAGGCCTTGGAAGAAGCCACTATTCTAGATTAATTAGGTTACATAAACAGTCCCTCAAAGCTCTCCTATGATTCATGGGATCCAAGATTCACAGCTCACTAACTGACAGACTACGAGAAAAGCTCATCAACATGAGAAGATCGGTATCTGCAGAATCTCTGAATCTTGTTCTCTTGGATGAATCTTTCCCTGAAGTGCAGTAATAAATGCTGGAAACCTCTTGCACCATGGGACAATGGGTGACAGGCTACATTGGTGACACCAGCTCTCTTCTCGCTCACATCGCTGCATACAGAGACAAGAATCTGTACTTGCATCTGCAGGCTCAACGAGATAGTCTACCTTTACTGTTTACATTCAACCATTAAAACTGCTCTCGGTATTTGACATGGCATCATGTAGACCTCATCAATCTGAAAACCATCAATGAGATTGCCTACAATGAACTGCAGGAATATGGCATTGGGGCTAGTCTGTGGTGAGGCATTCTCCACAATACCTGGCAACCAAGTGACTGAGGTTTCAATCAAGAGAGAGGTCAAGGTGAGGGGTGGACCCATGAGAGGCAGTTACAGTATGTCTGAGGAGGCTTATTGGTGACTTCGTCTTGAATTTCCACAAGCTCGCCAAAATTTGTCTGTCGCTGAAGGAGAAGATGCTTCTGAAAACATCGACCACACACACAATGAGTTAACATATGGTGCCATGAAGAAACATGATGGTCAATAGAAAAAGCTAGTGAAGAAACTTCACACACATTCAGATCCATGTCAGGGTGTAGCACAACACATCACAATGGGCATTGAAATATCACTGGCAATAGTAGGGGGCCTCTTGAACGTAAAGGCTACAGGGGAAATTATGTTGAGTACATTTATAAACGACTGCCTCCTATCAAGGAATGTTGGTTTCTTCAAGCCCATTAAACACAGTGGAATTTCCACAGGAATGAACAAGAAGACAAAGAAACCCAAAGCGTAATCAGTCTTGAAAGAAGACCGTCAGGCTCTTGGTATCATTGCTGCAAAGTGCCCCGACAAGAAAGGTGCGTTTTCCCATCTGCTCACAACATATCCTCTTGCAATAGCAACTCCGGACGGAAACTTCTACAAATCTAATACCAAACATATCTTAAGAAATGATCTCATTGATGAAGCAGAAGCTTGAAGTTCTTCTCCTCCTCCATTATGCTCAGTGTACATACAGAACGCCATGGCGATGGTCAGAGCAGTTCTTGCACAGCGTGCATGGGACAGCCTTTGGAATGCACTTCTTGTTGCATTCACACCTCCATCTACAGCAAACCCAGCGGAAGTAATCATCATTTTTGTTAATTATAAGGATGATCAGGAGTTCTCGGAGAAACAGCAAGAACAAGCTGAGCGAGTGGTAGGAACAGGATGAACGTGACTTCACATGGGATCAGATTCGCAAGAGATGCCACAGGGAAAGGTGTATCAGCAGTACCTTCACAACGACGACAACAAAACAGATCTTATACAGCACTTCAATGAGTATGTTAGACAAGAAGATGTCAGAAGAAACTTACGATACCCGTTTACTATCAGCAGTGGCAAAAGCACGTATACTATATACCCAGATTCAGAAGAATTCCTGTTTTCCTGCAACCATGAGGAGGCAGATACGAGGATAGTGCTGCACTGTGCTCTTGCGAAAGGCCCACTTGTCGTGTGAGCCAAAGATACAGACATACTCATCCTGATGGTTTATGCTTTCACAAAGACCTTTCTAGATTCACCATGGATGCTCCAAATCAACCCCAATGTATTTGTAAACATAGGATCTATATACGATCACACTGGACACACTGCAAGTCTCAATTTGCCAGCATACTAGTGCTGTCTCTGGATGTGATGCAGTGAGTTACTTCTACAAGGTATCAAAGAAATTAGTCTTTCAACGTTCGCACAGGGTCAAAGAAAGAATAAATCACCTTTCAGGGCTTGGAGAAAGCACATATGCTTCACAAGACACTGAACAAAACATCAAGACCTTCATTCAACGGTGTGTACAATGATACAAGAGGAGGCCAGCCCACCGGCGCAGTGGTAGGGCTACCACTTGCGACGCCAGTGACCCGGGTTCGGGAACAGACTCGGGTGGCTGGGGGGAGGAGGATTGAGTGCCCAGGGGCTGCTCTCCTCCTCCTCCTCCTCTGGGTGGGGAGGGATACAGGTCCCGCTGCGATACCGCCACCTGGGTGACCATGGGTGGAGGTGCAGCGAGACAGCATACAAGGGAGGGAGGACGTCTGCCGGGAGCCGGAGCGTTTTCACGTCTCGACGTGCGTCGCTCCTTGGCCCCCTTTGCGTGCAGACGTCTTGTGGGTTGGGACCAAGAAAAATGGAAAAAACCCTGTGCTGGGCTCCTGTAGATGGGACTCAGTTGTCCCGAGATAACCCATAACCAGGCTCCATAGATGAGGCTGGCGATGCCTACCGATGCATACTTGAGGTGTGAGAGGGGGACTAAAAGAGGGGGGTCCCTCTCCTCCCTGCCCGGGGGGGGAAACCGAGGCAGGATGGGGAAAGGCTAACCAGTACTCGGAGGGAGGTACCCGGGGCGGGATTACGGGAACACACAGCCTAGGGATCCTCGAAGAAAGGAATCCAGCACAGCGAGAAGGGGGCATAAAGAGAAAGTATAAAAAAAAAAAATGATACAAGAGGAGAGGATCTGGCAGACATATGAGTAAGGCAATACAATAACCTGAAAGCGAAGACTACGCAAACGATTCTACCAGACCCAGCGAGCCTATGTCAGCACATAGAGAGCAAATCTCGTAGCCTACTATTGGCGCCATTGCACAGTGCCGGAAACCCTGAAAGTTGACCCTTGTTTGTAAGGATGGAAAC
Organism: Neoceratodus forsteri; assembly: GCA_016271365.2. Lineage (NCBI taxonomy): Eukaryota > Metazoa > Chordata > Ceratodontiformes > Ceratodontidae > Neoceratodus > Neoceratodus forsteri. Next base: position 875,722,189 of record CM028132.1, on the reverse strand, counting down.
AAGAGGATGAAATGTTGAAACCTGTGTGGTTCACTGGGTTTCAGTTACCTGACATCCTACATCATAGAAGAAAAGGCAGAAGGTTAGCTGGCCGACGATGTGCAGGTGACGGAGATGAGGCAGATGATGAAGTTGAGTCAACACCTAAAAGACACACACAGAAGACCAAACAAAAACCTTTGACCACAGCGCCAATGATTGTACAGGAGATGATGACACTGAAAAAGACACATCAGCAGCCAATGAACAAACTTCTGCGGATGAATCTTCAAGCTTCGGGAGTGAATATGACAGTTCCAATATAATAACTTTAAAACTGGACATTACAACCATAGTGTACTGTTGACCCAAAATATTCACAGTGTTTGGTCAAATCATTCATAAAATAACTTAATTCTAAACAACAAATCAGCACATACAACATTTAGATTTTAAACATTACTGTACATACTTCAAACTATTTTATCAATAAACTGCCTCATGAATTCAATTGTTTTATGTAGTATTAATGTGTGCATTTGGTCCTGTGTCTAAAAGGGAGCCTAAAAGCAATATATAGATGTCATAAATGTTCATGAATAAAGGTTCAATATATAGATGTTCATGAATCATTGATAATCGGTATCTCGGAAGCTAGGGATTTGGAAATTATTAGAGAATCAAGCATTTACTAGTGATATGGTGGCCATATTGGATTTTGGTGGCCATTTTGGATTTTCTAAGTTGTTCCATCCAACTTGGCATGGCAATAAATGTAGAAAATGACACCTTGGAATTGTAAATTGGGCATTCCTAGGCCAAGCTATGGGGGTCAGAGGGCCCACAACATCCAAAATCAGAAATAGGCCCCCGAGGTGCCATCCATCAATTTTCTCGGGGGTAACAAGCAAACTCTGAAAGGTGAGGTCTATCTACACAGGAATCTGCAGAGATACCAACCTCTGCATCATAAATCGAAACATTAGGCTGGTACACCTGTGTAAGTATGAAGCGTGATGCAATCCTCCCACTGTACAGGTCCCTGTGGAGACCTCACTTGGAGTACTGTGTGCAGTTTTGGAGACCTCACCTAAAAAAGGACACAGACCATCTGGAAACCGTGCAGAGACATGCCACCAAAATGGTGCATGGTCTGCACCACGAAACGTACAAAGATAGGCTCAACCAGCTAAATTTATTCTCCCTTGAGCAGAGGAGGAATACAGGAGACATGACTGAGACATTTAAATTTGTTAAAGGGATCAACACAGTACAAACCAGGAACTTTTTCCAGGAAAATAGGGCTGCATGTACTAGAGGACACAACATGCACCTGGTGGGAGGTAAATTCAAAATAAATGTTAGGAAGTACTTTTTCATGGATAGGGTGGTGGACCCTAGAAACAGCCAGCCACCAGATGTAGTGGCAGCCAAGACAGTCAGTGAATTCAAACAGGCATGGAATGGACAGTATAGTTACCTTAGCAAGACAAATTGATAGTGGGGGTTGAAAACACGGGCAGACTAGATGGACCACACAGTCTCCTTCTGCTGGCAAATCCTTATATTCTTAGGGAGGTGGAAGAGTATGTCAGCTGGGTAGGTGCTGAAATCAATGTTAGAATGGGGCAGATAAACACTGCTCCAGCTCCTTGAGGTACGCCCTCGGAAGAAATGTCTGTTTTTTTTTGGGGGGGGGGGCAGAGCCTGGCTCACCATGGGCCTGCAATGTGGGCTTTGCTACTGCACTACTCATCCACAGGGACCGTTTCCAATTTTTTTACTATTCCCATTCATGTTTGTAAATTTTGATGAAATACACTTGAGTGGTGACTGGGCCGTCCCAGTGGATTTGTGGCTGGTGGAGGGGTTGGAGTTGGTGACTGCCTGCATCAATACATCTTGTGGTCTCTCATAGGTGGGGCTCAGTTAATTTAGTAAAGTGGTGACTGTAGTTCAGAGTAGTTGTGATGTTGTACATTCTGTCTTTTGAAAATCTGTTTCACTCTGCTTTTAGTATTTGAGTTGTTAAAGCACTGTGCCACATGTTGAAGATGGCCACTAAACCTGCAGACAGGGTTCTGTTACTGCACTCAGTCATCTCCATAGCAGTGCTGGAGGAGATGCGCAACAGATTATGCAGACCCCTTGGTGGTACTACAGTGGACTTACAAAGTGGATCTCAGCCTATTATCTGACCGGAGGAGTAGAATGGACACTATTGACTCCTGTTTTATTAATTGGGGGAAGTATCAATGGCTTAATGCTTTTTCTGTTTCCTTTGTTCATTATACCTTTCTGTACTATGCATTTCAGTATTGTGCCTGATCAATAACGGTCATGTCTTAGCAGGGTAGATAATACACAAATGATTCTGATTACCTGATGAAGTGCTCCCACTGCAAGTTGATTTTGTATAGTATTGTTTTACCAGACTATTTTATAGGGGTGGCAGGGGTGAAGCACCATGGGAAAGTGTAAACATGGATCCGATTTCTGTAATGGTATTACTGCCATTTTTATAAGTTTGTTGGTACCGAATCACAGTATGATATCAGACTTCCACCTAGTTTGTAGGGGAACACAAGGCCAAGTTGGAAGTTGGCCTGACTTGGGGGAGAGAGGTGGTGTTTTGTCTATTCCATAAGCCAGGACAAGGTTGGGGTATGGTCCATTCATGAGGGGCGGGTTTGGATTGGAGGGTGGGGTGTGGGAAGTTTAAGCAGTTTTTCCTTAAACAGACCAGATGCAAACATTAACATATACAGGACTAAGCTGTATGAGTTCGTCTGGAGATGCTGGGCAAACGTTTGGGGCCACATGTTAATCTTTATAGAGACCATGACTGAGGCAGCTAACCCTTTATCTTGGAACATCAATGGTCTTAAATCAGTAGTTAATAGGAAGCGAAGGCAGCTGAAATATGTCATATCGAGGTTCTGGTAACGTGACCGATCTAAATAGCTGCCTTTGGGTTTTACTTCATTGATCAGACTCTTTTATCAGCAGTCATCTGACAGCACAAAATGAGCTAAAATGCAACACAAACCCAGCTGAAAAGACAAACAATGAGTCAATCAAAGAAACAAAATGAAATGACTGCTATAAAGTAAAAAAAACTTTGCACCAGCGATCTCAGAGCCAACTGTCCTCAAGGGTGTTGGCTGGTTCCCTTGGCTCAGGCCTGGACAATGATGACTCCAGGTTGAGCATCAGCTTGAGGATTCAAAAAACAGATGCATCCACAATCATGCAGATACTACGTCACATGGATGGGTAAGTCTTGGACATTAAAAAGACTTTTGGAAGCTAGAGCAGTGCACCACAACTGACAACCAAGTGGGTGAGCTCTGAAATGAGATCTGCAGCTATGGCCAGTCTCTACTATATCTGCACCAGAGCGAGAGTGGGCTCTCACACAGAGAGTAGAGGAGATGCCAAAGCGGGGGCTCACCAAAATAACGTACACTGTTTGACTTTGCTGAGGGAGCAGAACAGGACAGTTTAACAAACTTCCTGACAACTTGGCTCAAAAAGCTAGTATTTCCTGGAGGAATTCGATCTGAGCATAAAACAGGCCCAAAGGGTGCTAAAGCCCAAACCCAGGCAGGGGGCACCCCCAAGATCAATTATAACAAAATTCCTAAGTTCCTAACCAAGAGACTATCCTAAGAAAGGCATAGGCTAAAAAAGCAATACATTTGGGATGGTACCAGAAGTTACACAGATCGAGATTTCCTGCTGACTATACTGCAAAAGAAAGGGTGCACTTTTTAATAAAACAACTTAAAGAGAAAGGTCTGCATGCCCAGCTAAAATACATGGCCAAATTACTCATGACCTCTGAAAGTGGCAGCAATCTCTACGACAACTTGGCAGCAGCTGGCACATACCTAACATTGGTGGGAACTGAACCACCAGATACCAGAGAGCTGGAAAAAGAAATTGCAGAGACTGCATGAAGCCTGGTAGGTCAAAAGGAAAGCACCAGCAGAGGGGAAAAAAAGGAGTCTCACTATCTTTGATTTCACCAGATATAAAAAGGGTTTGAGGGTGGCCAACTTTGATCATTAATGAAACGAGCAACTTTGACAGAACTATTGAATTTTGGGGCAATCCAGTTTCATGGCTCAATGAACCACAGGACACCCAGGAAACATCACTGACTCCCACCCCCAACCTCACCCCCACACCTGCACACACAAGCCGACCACTGCATGGAAAGGATTAGTAGCACGGTAAGAAACAACTGGTCAGAGATTACCACAGCTCAAAGTCAACAGCTGCATTATGACAAACACCCGATTGTGTGGAGCTCCAACCTGGCATAAAGGCATACACAACAGCGATCTAACACTGGCTGAAATAAGGTACACAAGAGAGACTGTGCAGCAGAAACTGGAGAACTTAAAAATGGGTGTAAAATAACATATGTCAATATTATCTGCAGCTGTGCTGCACAAACACAGCCTCATGGAGTGGCTCAATCACCAACTGCACACAGTTAAGTGTAGTGCTTTTTTCCCTGTGCTATGCAGTGTTCAAGCTGAAGCTGCAAGACAGACCGGGACAAAAGCACCAGTGTTCCCATTTCATTATATGCGGCTTCTTCTTCTGCTGGGTTAAATGGTTGCACCACGAATTTGCTGAGGAGGGAGGGGGAAGGGGATTGGTAGTATGTGTGGGAGGGTGGGACCAGTAATGAAAGGTATGTTACTTACTGTAACTGTTGATCTTCCAGAATATCTTCACTGTTGATTACTGTAGTACACATGGGTCTGGGCTGGAGGCACTAGGACCCCATAGAGACAGGTTTTGTCAGGGAGCCAGCCATGGCTACTGGGGATGATGCCTGCATACCCCCATGTGGTGCTGTGTGCCAGCCAATAACCAAATAACCACTGCTGGCTCTCTCAGCAAAGTACAGTTGTGTAAGAAGTTACAGTACCATAACAGTAGATCTTCAAGAGATTCACTTTCATCAGGCCACACCTATGGAACTATAGCCACCAGGCACTGGGACCACATGGAAACATTTTTGCTAGCAGTCTTCTGGAGGCCAACCAAGATGACGTCATACATCAGCATCCTTACCATATAAATGTGGGTGGTCTGCGTCCTCCTCAGTTCCCCCACCGGAGATCATACACAGAGGATCTCATCTTGGGGAACCAAAGAAGAGCCTGAGGTTCCCACCACTAAGCAAGATGAAACAGAAAGTTGACCATGCTGGAGAGAGAAACAGGAAATGAGAAGCCCCAAGGCCAAGGGGTACGGAGGGTGGGACGGCATGGCCTTATGAAAGAAATTCTCTCTAAGATTTACTGTTACGTTAAGTTCTTACATAACTGTATTATTTTCTTTGAAGATATCTCTTTTAACAGGCCACACCTATGGAATAAGTGGCCTGATGAAAGAGATATCAGGCCACACCTGTGGAATGAGTCCCAAGCAGTACTGACAGAGAGACACTCTGGGTGTGGCTGGAGGCTATTGGCCTAAGAAAGGAGGCCCGAAGCACAGCCAGGCTGAAGCCAGCCCTTCTTCTAGAGGCAATGTTCAGACTGTAGTGTTTAGTGAAAATGTTGATATAACTCCAAGTTGCAGCAGCACATATTTTTGCAGCTGAAACATTCCTGAAACAGGCAACAGAAGTGGCCATGCCTCTGGTTGAATGGCTGCACACAATCCCAAGACATTCTTTACTGTACTTCCTATAAGAAACAGTAATATAGTTGGCCAATCATTTGGACAGGCACTGTAAAAAAAAAATGGTACACCCTCTTTCCCAGGGGTGAAAGAAACAAAAAGCTGCGAGGACTTCCTGCAGTCCTTTGTACAGTGAACATAATACCTGAGTATTCTATGTACATCTAACATATGGAGCAATGCTTCCCCTGGATTGGCATGCTCCAGAAAATAAACAAGCAGATGGATGGTTTGAGTCGGATAAAATCAGACATCACCTTCAGCAAGAACTTAGCATTGGTACGCAAAGACACCCTGTCTCTGCAGAAAAACAAAAAAGAAGCCTCACACATCAGGGCCTGAAGCTCAGAAATCCTTCAAGCAGAAGTAACGGCAACTAAAAATAACGCTTTCCACGACATAAAATGTGGCTCACATGTTGCGGCCAGCTCAAAAGGAGCCAAGGTAAGTTTCTCTAACACAAAATTTAAGTCCCAAGGTGGGACTGGATTGTGGATGGGAGGCTTGAAATGAAGAATGCCTTTCAAAAACGTACAAGACACCTCCAGTTGTGCCTCTATATGGCCATTAATGGACACATGGAATGCTGAAATGGCAGCCAGGTGCACTTTAATGGAAGAATATTGCAGTCCAGTGCCTGAGAGGGACAGCAAGTATTCCAGAATCAGATTCACTGGGCAAGTGAAAGGGTCCAAACGATGGGAAGCCGCCTACGGAGCAAAGCGCTTCCACTTCATGGAATAAGTGGCCCTGGTGGAGGGCTTCCTAGCAGCCACCAGGACGTCAGCCACCTTTTGGGATACCCAAAATCTAGCCATGGCTATGTCCTCAGGAGCCAGGCATGAAGACGGAGTGACTTGAGGTCTGGATGGACCAGGGTGCCCTGCTTCTGTGATAGCAATGCAAACAAATTTGCTCCACAAGTAACAATAACCATGCCCAGTCACAATCAATAGCAGCAAACACAAAATACCGGCACCAGTTTTCAGCTGCAAAAATGTTTATTGTGTAAAAATCTAAAAATGTCTCACAAAATGCCAAACAGTACTCACAAAACACCAAAAAGCAGCAGTAGCAGACGGGAGACAATGTCTCCTAACCGGTTTTGCCCAGAGACTTCATCGGGAGGGGGGGGTTATCTTGAGACTAGAACTGGATTTTATATTTCAAAAAGTATATAATAAAACAGATAGTCCCTGTGCTTGCCTTTATAGTTGGGAGGTGTCTTATTGTTTAATTATATATACAATTGGAGGGGATGGAGAGAGACATGAAATGTATGTGCCATTGGACATGAATTATAATGGCAGTAAGTTTTACAGACTGTCCACTCTCATGACTGTATTTTTCCTGTTTTTCGTGGTAAGAATTTACATGCCCAGTAACATGAATGGGAATGGTAGTAAATTTACAGGCCTTCCAACTTTTCTTCCATTCCACCCCCCACACACACACACACACACTTTTACCTTCTTTTTTTGGTTAACTTTACAAAGATGTAGATATTATGCATAGTAAATTTCAAATCGTTAATTTATATTTGAATCTATAGATTATGGTTATATTTGCACCCCTACAGGGTGCTTGTGTTTGAATTTATTTGTCATGAAACATTGACAAATGCACGTAGCAATAATCAGCAATGTTGTGAAACTTGTTGTAGCCAATATGGAATATTGTGGACAATAAGTTGTTTGTACTTTTTTAAACATACTAATCATAGTGATTGATTTACGTCTTTATTGAATTACTGGGGTCATGTGTTGATTCTGACTAATGGGCATAGCATGCGCAAGCTTCTCTTGCTGGACTTGATTGACTATACCTACGAATATTAATGACTTCGTGCTTGAATGGGCATCTGAATGTTATAGTACCACCCCCCGATGAAGCCCATGGAAGGTGAATGCGCATGGGGTAGTTTTGTTCCCTGTTGTTTATTTACTCCACAATAAATAAATTACTACTACACCTATTTTTGGTGAGTGTGCCCAGTTTTGTTGTTCTTCTGATGCACAGTGGGCAGCTGATGGACTTTCTTTGATGATTTCAATCCTTTTTTATCAAACTTTGGCATCATGGAAAAGTAACAAGCAGAAGCAACACCACAAAGAAGTTGAATTAATGATGACACAGTAAGAGACAGTGGCGACAAGTCGAACTGAGGTGCTGCACTCCCACAGTGTGCACTTGATGGTGGGAAGAACAGAACTGAGGTTAGTGAGAGAGCTGGTAACAGTTACTGGCTGGTGTGCGGCCCCACATGGGGGTGTGTAGGTGCCATGCGCATTAGCCACGGCCAGCCCCCGACAAAAGCTTTGCTCCTACAGGGTCCTAGTGCTTCTGGCCCAGGTCCATATGTGGTAATCAATGGTGAAGACTGATTCTTGGAAGATCAAGTGTATGCTGGCAAATTTAATACAGTGCATCATGGTTACAAACAGAGGGTGGGAGAAGGGATGATCTATGGGGTATACGTGGTCTTAGGTCGGATGGAGACATCCACAGGGTTCTCTTTGCTCCGTACTTTTGAAACAGATTTAATTTAAAAAAAAAAACTATATATGGGGTAGCACAGCACAGCGCTGGCTGAGGAGACACCACCAAGGAAGAGAAAGTGCCAAACTCCAGCTGGCAGGTTTGTGCTAAAGCCACATAAAATAAAAAGAGTGCAGGGTAGTAAGACACAGTGTTTCAATGGACCTATTAGGAAGACCTACGCAACCCTCACCCATGGGGTGAGTATCAAATGGAAGGGAAGGTAGACAGGGACAGATGGGGAGTGGGGACTAACTGGAAGTACACATTACCCAAGGTTGCATGCTAGAGTCACGAGCTCTTAAGGCAGCCCTCTAGGTGTGAGCCTTTACTAAGGGCTATCCACAGGCAGAGGGGTTATTATTCCTTAAGTGACAACCCACAACAGGTTACTCACCTGTAACAGAAGCTCTAGGAATGGTACATGGTGTATAAACACATGTTCTGGCAGTATCCTTTCTCCTTTAAATCCTGCCGGAAAATCTTCAAGCTGGCTCCTCCCACCCACCCAGTTGGTAACTCCCCTAGCACTGCCTCGTGACGCCAGTTCTTGCCCTCTGGAAGCACCACTGCCAGGGGAGGTCAGGTGGGTCCATGTGGATGTACACCATATACCACTCCCAGAAAGTTTGTTAGGTAAGAACTTACCATAACAGTAGGTCTTTGAGGTATGGCTCTTGCAGTAGGTTATTACTCTTGGGAGTCCGCTAGGTGGAGCTGTCACGCAGTAGCTTCTTTCAGCAGTCTTCTCTAAGGCTGCCCCCCCCCCCATACATCACTTCCTCTGGCTGTATATCAAAGGGGGGAGGCCCCAGGCACATACTCTACCCTGCTGGCTACAGCACGCAAAAAGGTCAAAAACCGAGGGAAACAGGGACCAAGGAAAAAAACATCCCAGCATCCTGAGATCCAAGGACCCTGAGGAAAAAAGGCAGGGGGATGGAGGGCGGAACTGTACTTACTGCAAGAGACCGTACCTCGAAGATCTACTGTTATGGTAAGTTCTTACATAACAAACTATCTTCTACGGACAGGTCTCTTGCAGTAAGTTATTACTCTTGGGAGAGTAGCAAGCAGTTATAAGAAAGGGAGGAAAAGCAGAGCAGGAAGTCGGGATATAAGCCATGGCTCCCAGCAATGCCAAGAAGGCACATCCATGAGAACGGAAAAGAGGCAGCAAACACACCAGGTGGAAGCCATGGAGGAGCCACAGACACATCCAAGGGACAGCCATGTGATCCTGGATAAGGGACAGCATCACAAAAAGTCATAGGCAGGTCAACTCAAGCCATACCCATAAGGGCTGATAAGTCAAGGGTGGTGAGGACAGTAGTACTCCACGAAGGGAGAGTAGGACTCGGGCCATGCCAATGAGTCAACCGGCCGAGCCGGGTTCGAGAGGTAAGGCAAGGCAAAATTTATTTAAGACGCCCAATCCCAGAGGCTCTGGGCACCGTACAAATAAGTAAACACATATTTCAGAACAAATCAATAAAACAAAAAAATAAATAAATATAAGCATATAAATAATTAACTCCTCATAAAAACAGTTCCCAAAAATAATAAACTAAACATCAGATTACCAACTACTATAATCAAATCTGTAAACTGACAGCTTAATCCAAAAAGGCCTGGGTGAATAGGAGGGCCTTGAAAGCCTCCAAAGTGGGGGCCCCCTTAACTCCAAGGGGCAGCGAATTCCACAGGACGGGGGCGGCAACACTAAAGGCCCTGTCGCCAGACAATTTCAACTTCATCCTGGGAATCGCCAGGGGGCCTCCACAGGAGGAATGGAGGGGGAAAACTAAGAGAGCAGGTGCAAGAAGGTCTAACATAACCAGGGCCCTGACCGTGTAGGGCCTCATAGGTGAGAAGACCCACCTTAAAGAGGATCCTCCACCTGACCGGCAGCCAGTGCAGCTCACGCAACACCGGTGTAATGTGACAAAATTTTGGATGCTCAATATGTAACTGGGCAGCTGCGTTCTGCACTAGCTGCAGTCTGCAGAGAGATCCTCCCGTGACCCCGAGGTAGAGCGCAACTAAGGCATGCATCAAAGTGGGGAGGTCCAGGGGCAGAACAAGGGTGCTTTATCCTGGCAACATTTCTAAGATGGAAAAAACAGGAGTGGACGGTGGAAGATATCCGCGCCTCCATCGACAAACTCCTATCCAGAATGACACCAAGATTTCGCACCCTAGAGGAGACCTTCAATGGAACACATCCCAGAACAAGTCCAGTCTCTGATCCAGAGGCCATCCTATCATGCACTCTGTTCGACTCCACCACCAGTACCTCCGTCTTATCGGGGTTCAGTCTCAACCAGCTAGAGGCCATCCAGTTGTTGATCTCAGCAAGGCAGCTGTTTATCACATCTATCGCGTTGGATGTTCCTGGGGCAAAGGATAGCAATGGAAACCCAAACCATACTTCCTAATGGTAGCATGTACACTGGGAACAACATTGGGGCTAACACCGACCCCTGAGGTACTCAACAAGATAGGGGGCTAGGGGTGGAGGAGAAATTCCCCATCACAACCAGTTGCCTCCTGTTGGTTAAAAAGGACTCGAACCAGCAGATGACAGTGCCGGTGAGTCCACAGAGTTCCCTGAGGTGGTCGAGCAACACACAATGGTCCACAGTGTCAAATGCTGAAGAGAGATCAAGGAGAACAAGAATTGTCTTTTCTCCTCAATCTCTAGCCCTGAAGATATCATTCTGCACCCGAACAAGCACGGTTTCTGTGGTATGCCTCATACATAACCTCGACTGGAAGTGTTCGTACAACTCATGGGTCACAAGGTGCTCCTCCAATTGAAGCGCCACTACCTTCTCCACAATCTTCGCCAAAGAGGGAAGGTTGGAGATAGGTCGGTAATTTGCCCTAACCTCCGGGTCCAAAGATGGTTTCTTTAGGAGTGGTCTTACCAATGCCTCCTTCAAGGCATCAGGGAAGACCCCCTCAGACAGGGAACACCGGACAATCAGAGCAAACACCGGGCCAAAGGTGTCGATGCATCTCATCAAGAAACGCGTTGGGACAGGATCCAGTTTGCAAAAAGTGTACTTCAGATTGGTCGCCACCCTGATGACCTCACTTACCTCCACTGGTAAACCCCCCACAACAAGGTGGAGTGCACTCAGAACACTTTGGGCGATCACTGCCAGCTATAGCATTGCTGACTGGGGGAACTCCCTGACGGATACCAGACACTCTGTCTGAGAAGAACTGAGCAAACTCTTTGCATTCAGCATTAGAAAAAAACTTCTTTGGCTGTAGACAAGCAGGATGAAGTAGCCTGTCCGCAGTCCGAAAGAGTATAGCTGGTCGGTTCTTCCCAGCAGCAATCTCCCTGGACAGGAACACTGCCTTCTTAAGGTTGATTGCCCCCTGATATGCATTATAATGCACACGCAGAGCCAGTTTGTCCTCCTCCTCCAGGCTGGACCTCCTCCAGCAGTGCTCCAAACTCCGACCCTTTCTCTTCATCTCCCTGAGGTCCCCATCAAACCATGGGGACCTCAGGTAGGAAAATTTGGGTCATACACGGACAGGTGCGAGGGAGTCAATTGCATCAGATAGCACTGTATTATAAGAGCCCACCATGGCACCAACACCTCCAACGCATGCATTACCCACACCAGATAGATCGGCTGCTGCTAAAAAGCCCTCCAGGGGCAAACCCTGCAAAGGACGACAGCTCATCATCTCTGTAGCGGGAGGGCATCCAGTGGGAGCCCTGAACATGAACCGCACCATGTAGTGATCGAACCATACCACCCGATCAATCTTAAGATCATTTATCTCAAGCCCCAGTGAGAACACCAGGTCCAATGTGTGCTCGCCCTGGTGTGTCACAGCAGAAACAACTAGCGACAGGCCCAGCGATTACATGATCTGGAGGAGGTTATGACCAAGCCAAGAGGATTCGTCATTGGCCCAACCATTGAACTCCCCCAAGACAATACATCTGGGGGATTCCAATATTTCACAGATGATGAATTCAGCAACCTCCTGCAGGAAATTCCCTGCCGCCCAGGGGTGCAGTAAATAAGAAGAATCCTGCAGCCTGTGCCCGGACCCCCACAAATAGCCAAACATTCAAAAGAACCCAGGGTTTTCACTGGGTTCACGGTGAAGCCCAAGTCAGATCTAAAACAGATGGCTACCCCACTGCCCCTACTTTACTCTCTGGGGCAGTGCACCACGGCATACTTGGGGGGCAGCAGCCTCAAAAACTAGTCCGGCATTGTCCCCAACCCAGGTCTCCATGATGCAAGCCAGGTCAACCAAGGAAATCAAGTCTGCAATAGTCACGGTCTTGTTCCTGATCAATTTGGCATTGCATAGCACTGCCCTCAGGGGATTGGTGGGTAAAGCAGCCCCTCGGGTTACCTGGCCACTTGGTCTGGTGAACTCCCTGGAGACAGGCACCAAACATGTCTGGCCTCTATCTTGAGCCCATCATAATCCAGAGCATCTTCTGGACCCACCAATCTCTATCCTACCACCCTCTGCCATGCACAGGGCTCCCCACTGCCCAAGATCATCCCAGCCCTTCCAAATCCCCACCTCTCAGCAACGTCTTACAGTAGTATCAGAAACCGGGAGGCAGGTGAAGGGCCATAAATCATGCAGAAGAGATGCCCCGTACACTATCCTGGCCCTCCTCAGCCCCCAACCCAAACGACCCTGGCACATCAGTAGTTTAAAAGGAATAATGGAAAGAAAAAATGCATATTTACAAACACACATTAAATCCAATCCTCCCCATCCTCACCCAAATACTCCCCCGGGTCGTGCCTGAAAATAGGCAGGATTTGTTTAGTGCACTTAACCCGGTCAACAAAAACTAAATAAATAAATAAAATACAATATACCCCAAGCCTAAATTTAAATGACAAACAGCGTTAGAAATTTTCAACAGTAGCATTTATCATAATATCAAAATAGCAGTCTAGGAAATCAGAGCTCCCACCTCTGTGAGATTTGTCCAGTGTGGTTTTCCAGTGGATCCGACTCTCACCCAGGATCGCTAAAACCTTCCAGAATAAAAAGATTAAAAAAAGAATTTTGTAGCCAGTAAGCCCCAAATCCAAGATTTTTACAGTCTTGAAAAGAGCCAGTTGTGAATGTAGTTTTAATGCAACACTCCTGCTTCCACAAGTAGCGAGTCTCAACAAGAACTCATCCCCACAAGAATAGGAATGAAGCTCCAGACAAAAGGAAAAGGCTCTCACCAAGTTCCTAGTTCTGGCAGCAGATTTCAAAATCTTTGCTATTTTGGTGCTGCTGGCAGACTGAGAGAGGAGCGCGGACGGCAGAGTATTCAAGCCTGTACCGACGGGGGTCCAAGAGCCCTGTAGGTAATCCAACAATCCAGTAAATCCAGGTCCAAAAGAGAACAAAGTCCAAGTTCCACTATCCTCTATCCTCAGCGACTCTGACCACCATCAGAGGGATTCTGAATAAAAATGCTGAAGCAGCCGGGGATCGAATGCCTCTGGCCACCCTAGCAGGAGACCCACTGCTCACTCCCTGAACCCGCGACCAGCAGCTACAGACACCCTGAGAGTCAGTCCTCCGACCAACCCCCCCAGATGACTTAGGACAGCACTGTGCTCCCCCGCTGACTCTTCGAAGGTTGGACAATGGGTGTTCCTGCCCTGGACCTGGGCACAGTTGGGACAGCGGCCCCAGCAAGCGACCACATGCCTTACCCCTCCGGACTCGGACGATTCCACTTCCACTCAGGAGATCCTAACCAGTAAAGGAGCGGATTGCTCTTGAACATTCTTCAAACACTCGAAACCTCTTCTCCACTCAAACCAGCCAAAACAGCACAGCTCCAGGTCAGCAAATCCAAAGGCTCTGATACTCGACAGCAAACCGGACAGGTAGAACCCACTTTATGAGAAAGATATATACTCTAGCACATCTGATTTGTAACGCTGGAGCAAAACAAAAGGTTTTGGAGGCAAGTTTATAACTCCATCCACTGCCTAATAGTCCTGGGAATGCTTTCCTAAACTCACTGGCTCATGCAATCGCCCTTACTAACTACCACTAACACTAACTAAAACACTAATATGCTAATAAACAAAATGAACTAATAAACAAATGAACAAACAAAACAAGTAAAATAAGTACGATAAAATAAATAAAGATTAAACCAAAACTAAAATGCTACTGCTGCTAACGATGGCTGGCCCAGCATGGCCGCCATCTTACTTATCCAAGAATATGCCAGGTCAGGCCATGGCGAGGAGAAATCCAGTAGAGCTCTGAAGGCATGTAAAGCGCCGGAGGTAGTGGAGTGCAGTGGGGCAAGACGCCCTTGAAATCCCAAAACAAGGGGACACTGAAGGGCTCCAAGAGGGAGAGTAGCAGAGGTCCCCAAGAAATCTGTGAGGAGCGACATGTCTGGTAATGGAAGCAAGCCTCCAAAAATAGGTGGATAATCCTCCAGGCACCTCCAAGGCCTGCAGGAGGAGGCGGGGGGGAGCCCCATGGAGCGGCTAAGGCGCAGGGGCGGGCCCGGGTCCAGGAGGGGGACGGGCACAGGGCAGAGGGGCTGATGAGGCAGACCCCCAAGATGCCCCACCACGGTGCCATGGAGCCCCCCAAGAATGGGGTCCGGAAACATGATGGCCTGACTGCAGGAGCAGGGGATAAGGCCCATGGTGGAGCACAGTAGAGGTCCTGCACCGACCGTAGGGCATGCCACGAAGCCTAGAGGGAATCCAGCATGTCCTGGGCACCAGGACCAAACAACCGGTCCCCAAAGAATGGGGCATCAGCAACCGACAACTGGATGTTGGGAGCCAAACTCGACACCCGAAGCTAGGCATGGCAGCGCAAAGTGACGCCAGTGGCAGACAGGCGGGCAGTGGCGTCAACCGCATCACAGCTCGCCCGGAGTAGATGATGAGCAACAGAGGACAAGGCGGTCATGGGCTGAGCCACCCAGGCCGAATCTTGGGAGGGCGGCAAGGAGGACAGCGCATCAACAGCCGAGGCACCCAGTGTGCGGAAGTATCGGGCCATATGGCCCAGATATTTAAGGATGCGCAGCAGCAGGGTACTAGAGGTGTAGATCTTCTTGCCAAGGTGATCAATGCGCCAGAATTCCCAATCAGGCGGCACCATACTAGTGTGGTGGGGCTCAGTGGTCCGGTCACAAGCCACCGTGATAAGCACTGAGTCAGCCACAAGGGCAGCGGACAGGAACGGGTGGCCCGGCGGGGCACAGTAAAGCCAGTCAGGCCCATGGGGGGGTGAGTGGAGTGGAAGCAGGATGTCGCCAGGCTTGAGACATGGCAGTGGCATATGCAGGAATCAAGGGAGGGACAACCATGTCTGGCTCCTGGGGCATGCCAAGGTAGTCCACCAGGTCCTGGCAAAGGAAATTCCGGGTCCCCTGTGGGGAAGCAGAACACATCTCTAATCTGCAAGAGCAGATCCCTGAAGGAAGCATCCACGGAGGTGGAGGTATCCAGAGGGGCAAGTGGGATAGAGGAAATGGAGAAGGGGGGAACCTGGGTCCCCGCAGTCCAAGAAGCTGGCATCCGAGCCTGGCACCCTGAAGGGATCCCCCACATCTGAGTCCCCATAGCGTGAGTCCAGATAAATGGGAGTGGGGGACCAGGTGGAAACCACTGGATCCAGGCGAAGGCGCTTAGACAGGGGTGAGGGGGAATGACACAGCGGAGGACCAGGGGGTGAGTACGAGGCCGGGCCATGACCCATGGACTGGAGGACCTCAGAATGATGTGGGCAATGCCTGGCACTTGGGAAGAGGGGAGGTCCACAGATGGCGGGCACCCAAAAGCAGTGCTTGGAGGAGGGCGGGGCAGCCAACCCCGGCATCCAGGAGGATGGCATCCCGACCCCTGTGGGGTGGTACGGGAGGAGAGGCAAGGAAATCAAGAGTGAGATCCTGGAACCCAGGCCATGGGCATCAAAGACAGGATGCCCGGAGGGCAAACTGAGGATGACAGAGTGGGAACCCCATCCGACCCAGCAGCAAGGTGCGCCAGGGTGGGCGGGGATCAGAAGCGCACCCCTGGACCTGAAACATCCTAAGGTGCAGGGCAAAATCTGTCAAAGGGGAAAGCCACCCCCACGATAAGGAATGAAAGCCAGGAGGTGCCATCAATGGGGGAAGCAGCCCCGTCAATGAGGAATGCAAAGCCATGTGCCCCGTCAATGGGGGAAGACGTTCCATCGATGAGGAATGCTCTATCAATGGGAGAAGGCTGCCCATCAACAAGGAACGCTCCGTCAATGGGGGAAGCCTTCCCGTCAACCAGGAATGCTCCATCGACTGGGAAAGAGCTCCCGTAAATGAGAGAATAGAAACAGAACACTCTGTCCATGAGGGAAGGCCTCCCATTGTCGGAGAAGATAAAGAAACATGTCCCATCGACAGGGGAAGCTGCCCCATTGAAAAGAAATGTGCCATCGATGGGGGGGGGGTGCCTCCCTGTCGCCCATTTAGACACTTCTAGGAGAAATGCTCTGTCGACGTATGAATGCCCTGGCCAACAATGAAGGAGCCACCACTGATGGAGAAGATTGGAGGGGGTGAGAGAAGTGGGAGTCCTGCTCCCTCCAATGCCAGGAATGAGAGCCTTGGTACGGGGCACCCTTAACACGAGTCCACGAGGTCTGTTCCAGAAAGGTTGCCTTGTCAGCCATGGACAGAGTCCCCAACCCAGCAAGAGAGCCTGACCCAGGGAGCAGCGGGGGTACTGTGAGTGAACACAGGCCCACTGAAACAAGGAGAGCCGAGAGGGTACTGTGAGTGGTTCACAGGCCCAGTCTAGTGGAAGTAGAAGAGCCTGGGCCTGGGAGTATGCTATAGGCCCAGCACAGAGAAGAAAAATTGGGTTCAAGTTCACGTCGAAGACTGCAACATAGAAGACTGGGGTAGCTGCCATGTGGGCTAAAGCTGGTGGGAAAATGAACAGTGTGTGCCTGGGGCCCTATAGAAGACTGCTGAAAGACGCTACCGTGTGACAGCTTCACCTACTGGACTCCCAAGAGTAATAACCTACTGCAAGAGATCTGTCCGTAGAAGATCTACTGTTACAGGTGAGTAACCTGTTTTTCTAGGGACATGAATACGGTGTACTTATCCATACGTTCGGACAGACTCCTAGCAGTTCTCCGGGAGGAGGGAGGCAAGGTGCACACCCCCTACTTAGGAAATAAGGATTGGAGAACTGAGGCCCCAAAACCAGCATCCTGGCATGACTCTAAGTCAATGTGGTAATGGGAAATGAACGTGTGTGCTGACCTCCAGGTAGCAGCCCTGCAGATTTCCTGGATAGGGATGTCCCTGGAAGCATCTACCGAGACACAGTATGGTGAGTGGAATAAGCCATTAGTCCAGCAGGAGGCTCCCTACCCACCAACCTATAGCAGAGGTCAATGCAGGATACAATCCACCTGCCAATCATCTGCTTAGCTGCTGGTCTGCCAGATGCAGCTTCAGCATAGGTGATAAATAGCTGGCGAACCTCTCCTTGGAACAGGCAAGCACTCACCACAGGTCCAAGGTATGGAGCTTGTGCTCGGCCTCCAAGGTCTGATTGGTGAAGTGCACCAGGAGATTCATCACCTGGTTAAGGTGGAACTCTGAGATAACCTTCGGGTGGAACTTTGGGTTGGGGCACAGGACAACCTTGTCCCTGTGGAAGATGAGATAAGAAGACTCCATCGAGAGCGCCTGGAGCTTGCTGATCCTTCTGGCTGATGTGATGGCCATGAAGAAGGTGGTCTTCCATGACAGGTGAGACATCTCACACCTGTGCATATGTTTGAATGGCTTGCCCATGAGTTTTTCCAAACTCAGCAACAGATCCCAAAGTGGTGGTGGTTCACGCATCAGAGGGGAAATGTGGTCCAAGCCCTTAAAAAAGTGCCAGACCACCTTCTCCTGTGCCACCGACTGCTGACCAGCCCACGCCCAGTAAGCAGAGATGGCTACCAGGTGCACCTTAATAGTCATCTACCTAAGGCCCAACTGAGAGAGGGACCAGAGGTAATCAAGGATGCTAGCCACTGGACAGGAAAAAGGATACCGCCCCTTGTCCTGACACCACATGGAGAACCTCTTCCATTTGAAGGCATAGCATTTCCTGGTTGACTCCTTCCGAGAAGACTCCACAACACTGAGGACATCTTTGGAGAGACCCAAAGCCTGGAACTCTAACTGTTCAGGAACCAGGCTGTCAGGTGCAGGGACTGAAGGTCCGGGTGGAATACCTTCCCCTAATTGATGGAGAGCAGGCCTGAGCATAGGGGAGACACCTCGAGAGCCTGTTGATGAGGCTGAGAAGATCGGGATACCAGAACTGGTAGGGCCAGTCTGGAGCCACCAGGATCACCTGTGCCTTGTCCCTCTGCACCTTGAGCAACACCTTGTGGATCAAGGGAAAGGTAGGGAAGGCATAGAGAAGGCCCGGGGTCCAGGGCTTCCAAAAGGCATCCCCCTGTTGAGGGAGGTGGGCACAAAACAGCCTCAGCTTTGCATTCTCCCTGGAGGCAAACAGGTCCACCAGAGGGGTGCCCATTGGGAGAACAGACTGTGCACTACCTCGGGATGGAGAGACCACTTGTGAGATGCCTCGCCCGCCCAGCTGAGAGTGTCCACCAGCTGGTTGGAGACACCGGCCACATGGCTGGCCAGGAGATCAGCCTCCAGGCTGCGTACAAGGGTCCAGATGTGGAGAGCTTCCCTGCACAATGGAAGGGAGTGCGTGCTGCCCTGCTTGCTGAGGTAGAACATGGTCATGGTGTTGTCCATCTGGACCTGAACCACTTGACACCTAAAATGCAGAGCAAACGTGGTCAGTGCCAGCCAAACAGCCCTAAGCTCCAGCAGGTTGATATGATATTGAGACTCCTTGGGGGTCCAGAGCCCGTGGACTCTGGTCCCCCCAGGTGGGCTCCCCAGCCCATGAGAGAGGCACTGGTCATCAGGATGACCATCGGCTCTGGATGGACGAATGGGATACCCTCCTGCAGATGTTCTGGGACTAGCCACCACTGAAGTGCATCCCACATCTGCTGGGTCACAGTGACCAGCTGGTCAAAATGACCCCTGCGCTGAGACCACTGTCAGGCCAGCTCCCACTGCAGGGAGCACATTCTCCAGCAAGCCCAATGAACCACGCTGTTGCAGGCCGCCATGTAGCACAAAAGGCACAGGAGCTCCCATGCAGGGCGCAACTGCCAAACCCAAAATGATCGGGCAAAGAAAGTACGAACCTCTGCCCTGTCTGCTGGGAGCCATGCCCTGGCCCTACAAGAGTGATCACCTGCAAGGGCACAAGTTCCAATTTGGCCTCATTGACCAGGAGGCCCAAAGAGATGCAGGTCTGGAGGGCCAGGTCCCTGGACCACTCCACCTCCTGCTTGGTTGACCCGCGATGAGCCAGTCATCTAGGTAGGGGAATATCCAGACTCCCTGGCACCTCAGGTAGGCAGCCACCACTGCTATGCATTTGGTGAAGACCCAAGGGTGCCGAGGACAGGCTGAATGGCATTGGCCTGGAACTCTTAAAGGGTTCCCTCTGCTCAAAAATGGAGGAACTGTCGGTGAGATGGACAGATCAGGACATGGAAGAACACATCCTGAAGATCCAGAGAGCAAAACCGCATGTTTTGTTCCAGAGATGGTATTATCTCAGACACAGTTACCATCCTGAAGGTGTGGAACCTGATGCATTTGTTCAGGTCATGGAGATCTAAAATGGGTCACCAGCACCCCCCCATCTGTTTTGATACCAGGAAGTATCTGGAGGTGAACCCTGGCTGAGGTGGGGGGTCCAAGACGGAAGCCACTACCTCCTTGTAAAGGAGTTGACAATGTCGTCCTGAAGGGTCAGCTGAATGTTGACTGACACCCTTTCCTCCTGTGGGGTGCAGGCTGGACTGGGAAGGTAAGCCTTGAACACTAGAGGCAGACCCTGGCCAACCACCTTGAAGAACCCACCTGTCCATGGTAACTGCGGACCAGATGGAAAGGAAGTGGCAGAGCCAGACCCCCAAGGGGGGACCCAGGGGGTTTAGGACGGGAGAGGGGAAGGCACCCCCATCCTGTCACTGGGCAGGCTTGGAAGAGGAGGATGGACCCGCTGAAGGACCACTGGGACCGTGTCCTCCGGCCTTCCTAATGACCGAGGCCAAGGATTTGGACCCAGGTTGCCAGGCTGGCTGCTGTCCAGCCTGGGGTTGGGCCGGTTTGGCTGAAGGGGCAGAGGTGAGCCAAAAGGGCTTCTTTTTAGATTGCTTGGGGACCTTAGAGTCCTTCTGGGCAGAAGTCACCAAGTCCAAGGTGACGTACCCCTCCACCCTGGGCCCAAACATGCCGGTCCTCAAGAACAGCACATCTGCCAACTTGTGCTATGTATCCACTGCAAAGGTGGAGATGCGCAGCCAAGCCCTCTGGCGCATGGCAATTGCCACATCCATGGACAGGCCACAAGAGTCTCCAATGTCCATGGCCATCTGGAACTGTTGCTTCACAATGGCAGATCCCACACATGTCTGACAGTGGTCTACAGGTCAGCGGGAAAACAGGGGAGCACCTCATCCAGGGATCCCAGGAGGGAATGTGAGAAGTGGGCCATCAGTAGAGCTGAGCTCGCCTGCCAAAGGCTGAGTGAAGAGGCAGCATACACTTTTTTCGCCATGTGGTTCAACTTCTTGGACTCCTTGTTGGGGGGGGGGGGGTTGTCCACATCCCCAGTATTGCCTGTGAGCCTAAAAACAGAGTGGGCAATGAGCCACTCAGCCAAGGAATGCTCAGTGAATCCTGACAGGGATCCGGTAGGGACCACATACTTGGGGGCCATCGGGGCCGATCGCACAGGACAAGGTGCCAGATGCTGCCACAGCTCCAAGACAGGACTGAGAATTGCATCCTGGAACGGGAAGGCATCCTTGGGGGAATCCTCCCCAGTCAAGTATCTCGGTTAAGCAGGTACCATTCCTGCTTTTGGACGGGCTCCAGCTTGAGCCCCATCAACTCAGAGATCAAATGGAGCAGGCCCATAAATGAAGTTGGGCCCTGGTCCATAGATAAGTCCCCCACCGACTCCATGTCCAATGGGCGGAAGTGGAGAGAGGACCCCTCAGATTCCAAGGAATCATGGAACAACGGTCACCCACCCACCCAAGTCCCTGCTCACATGGTGAGGGCAGTCTTGGGTGACGGTGACTGACAGCCGATAGGGAAAACCCTTGCCCAGCCAAGTGTCCTTAGCTGGTCCTTGGCTCTTTAGGTGGTGGTTTCACCAGGATCGGCGGAGAGGCTGGCTTCGGCTGAGCTGGGACCATACGAACCAGCTTCTGCCAGGGTGGGGTCTGCTATGGCTCCAGTAGTGGCACCCAAGGAAGGGCAGGGGAAGCAGGAATTGGCTTGATCCAGGTCTGCCAGAGCTGTTGCCACATAAAATCCTCATAGCACCAACACATCTTGCACCAGTTCCTCTCCTCACCTAAAGAGGACGAGAAATAGTGGCGGTGCCACTTGCCCGAGCACCTGAAGCGCGAGCGTCATGAACGATGCGGGCTGCCCGAGTCCGGGCTTCTGGAGCGGGACCTCGACCAGAACCACGAGGGGGAATGGTGGCAGCTGTCAGAGGGGACTGGTGCAGACTAGGCCCTCTCCAGGTCTTGAAGTTCCAAAACGGGGTGGTATAAACAGGGACTGCCCCTCCTCGAAAAGGTCAGGACCAGAGTCCTGGACAAGGAGGTATCAATCTCCTTGGTAGACAAAATGTCAACTGGGTCGAGAAAAATCTCGGCCAGAATGTCAACCTGAGTCTCAGCCAACTGGCCCGATGGGAAGACTGTGGAGCTGGCGGCCAATTCCCAAACATTTGCCGAAACCGAGTGTTCCGGCGAAGCATGGGAATCGGAGGCCCAAGAGCGATCCCGATCCCACAAATGTCCACAAGACCACTATTTGGTCTCTTTCTCCTTGTCCTTTTTTGTTTTCTTGGACTTAGTACCCTTAGGACCCTGCCACAAGGTGGGCAGAGACTGGCATAAGTCCTTAAATGCACCTGTAAGGGAAGCACCCAAACAGAGTGGCAAAAAGGCCAAATCCAAGGAGGTCTGCATGGCCTCCTCAAAAGTCACAAGTTGCTCGGCGGACCCCACAGCAATGGAGACCACCCAAGAAGTGTCCTTCGAACGAGCGGGTGGATCCCTGTCAATCAGATGGCAAAGGAGTCAGTGGGTATGGTGATCCTCGAGAGTTGCTGGGAGAAATGAACGGCAATGAATGCAGGTCTGAACATCATGCTCATGGCCCAAACAGTAGACGCACGAAGAGTACAGATCCAATCAAAACATAAATTGCCCACAACCCCATTTCCAGAACCCCCAAAGTGTACTTCGCATCGTCCATAATGGTGGCAAGAAGGCAGTAGAGCGATGAAGACAAAAATTGTTTTATTTCGGAAAAACTAGCAAAGGGGCTTAGTATGCATGAGAGCGATAAGGAGAGAACATTCTTCTTCCAGTAGAAGGGAAGAACTGGCCTCACAGGGTGGTGCTAGGGGAGTTACCACCCAGGTGGGTGGGAGGTGCCAGCTTGAAGACTTTCAGGCAGGATTTAATGGGGAAAGGACACTACCAGAATGTGTGGATAAGTACACCATATCCACGTCCCTAGAACTACCCACACTTGCACTAATTTAGTGCCAGTCTCCCATGGAGGCGTTTCTTAGTGTTATAAAATTCAGTGTCTGTTGTATGTACAATTCCAGCATGTCCCAGTGGGTGTTAATAACATTATGGTTTGTCCTACAGGGTGTCCTAAGTGGTGCTGTAGGTTTGGATTGGTGTAAAAAAGACAGCAAAAGTTTACCCTAAGAAAATCCATTATGTCTGCAAACTGTTTTAAATGGGATCCCTGAAAGTATTGTCACTTAATGTAAAAGGTATTAATGATGTGGTAAAGAAGGCTAGAATAATACCTTTCCACCCAGAAGCTTCAAAAACTAAGAAGGGGATGCGTGGGTAAAGTAAAAAAGGCTGGGGTGGCCATTCTGGCGAAAAAGGGTCTGCAATTTGAGGTAATTTTGAAATATGTGGACCAAACTGGCAGACTAGTAATACTTTTTTTTTTTTTAATACACCCTCCTCCCTCCTTGGCCGACCACTCCAGGTCTCCTAGGTCCTCTGTCTGCTCGCCCTCCCCTGACACAGGCCCCTATCTCACATTGTGACCCCCTGGCTAACCCTGGCGTATTCCTTTGCCGGATGGGTCCCCCTCCTCCGAGAGGGAAGGCACTGGTGGGGGTGGCCAGCGCACTCTTCAGTTGGCCTGGGTGCCAGTGAGGTGGGGTCAGTTGTCAGGGCCTGGTGGCAGCGGGGGCCGGGGACCATCATCCGGCAGGCCAGAGAGAAGTTTCCTGGTTTTCTCCCCAGGGAGTGGCGTGCCACAGACATCAGGGCATACGCCAACATCCACCACTCCCCCAATCATCCAGACCCTGTTATCCTGCTATGCTCCTGGCCTCTGCCAGGGGCCAGCAGGTGCCGGGCCACATCCCTGCCCTCCCCCAGAGAAGGCAAGCCATCCCTGGGATGCTCCATCCTTCTCCCCCGGCCGGCCCTCCAGCGACCCAAGTCCGTTCCCGAACCTGGGTTGCCAGCATCGCAGACGGAAATCCAACCGCTGCACCGAAGGGCCGGCCAACTAGTAATACTTTGAGTATCCTTGAAGGTAGATAAATACACTTTTTCAATGAATATGGTCCAATGCCAGCGAAACCTGAATTCTTCAGAACTACATTCAGTAAAATGCTGCAATGACCAGTGGGACAAATCGTAGCAGGGGAAGACTGGAATTGTGTAGAAAACCCAGAGTTAGACAGGTCTCTAGGCTCCCCCAAGATTAGTACTGTGGGAGCCCGTACCTTGCAGGCACTGGTAGCGGAGAGTGGCTTGGTGGACACATGGTGCCTCCAAAATTCAAAGGCATGGGACTGCATTTTTTTTTCAGTACCCAACAACAGCTATTCTAGAATCAACCATTTCTACATGCAAAAACAATGGGCACATTCTCACCCCAGGAATTCTTCAATATTCCTAACTCTTGCAGTCAGTCTTCAAAGTAGAACTGCTCAGAGATAGAACATTATGCCAATGAAGGAACCATCATTGGCTCATGCCACTGTTAAAATGCTGCCCCTATCAACTGCCTGTGTTCTAAAACACCTCAGATTTTATTCTGCACCTGTCAAGATCAGATGCCCTGGAGACTTCTTCTCTCAGTCGTTCCAGAGTGCTTACTAAAAAATATATAAGTATTTTATTAGCTTTTTCATTTGCTGCCTTTGTTTTCTATTTTAGTCATTACATGCTAGTTTAGAGATTTTTAGTTATTTTCTCGGTAGAGATTTTTAGTTATTTTCTCGGTTTCTCTCGATTCGGAATAACTGGCGGGAAACCGAGCTTTAGCTTAGTTTAGTCAGAGTTTCTGAAACAAACTCCAGTAGTTTATTTCATTTTAAAATAGTTTTGTCAAAAAACAGTAACTGATAACTTTGTTAAAAGAACCGATAATCCCGGTTCCTTTCTATCAGTTCCCGGTTCTGATCGGAACTTTTGTTGGTTTCTTATTGACCACAACCGCATAAAACCTTTTTTTTTTTTTTTAAAAGAAGTCAGCATGTCGGCGCAGTGGTTGGATTTCCGCTTGCAACGATAGCAACCCAGGTTCGGGAATGAGCCTGGGACACTGGAGGGCTGGCCAGGGGAAGAAGGAGGATAGAGCGTCCTATGAACAGCTCTCCTTCTCCGGGGGGGGGGTGTGGGATTGCTCCAGCGCCTGCTGTCTCCTAGCAGAGGCTGGGAGCAATGCAAGATGCACGCAGCAACTCGCAACAGGAGGGAGGAGTGGATGCTGGCATACCCCTTGCCGTCACTACGCTGCCCTCCACAACATAAGGAGGAAAATGGCTGGATGCTTGCTGGATGATGGCCTCCGGATCCTCTGCCGTCTGCCTCCTCCAGGGAGCCGCTCCCTGCAGGCCTCAGCAGCACCCTGTGGCCTAGAAAAATAAGTGCTGGTGTCGCCCCGCCACTGGTGCATTCCCCCTTGGAGGAGAGGGACCCGTCCGGCGTAGGGAAACACCAGGATGCCATGAGGTAGGCTGCTATGTGGGACCTACGGAGGGGGTCAGGACTTGAGAGGGGAATGCAGAGGGCAGGAGGGGTCCTAGGAACGCCCGAAGGAGTGGCAGTATCTGAGCAAGAGGGGGGAAACAAATAATGCAAAAAAAAAAAAATTATTTTGCAGTTGGAATTTTTCTTGTTGGTTTGAGAATGTCAGACAAACCAAAGAAGAAAACCGGTGAACCTGGGTTCAAGAATTGTACAAAGTGTGGGGATGTCTTCACCGAGGCAGATAAACACACATTATGTCTTGTTTGCCTTGGTGAGGAACATTTCTCAGCTGATTATGGCATATGTAGATCTTTCCCACAAAAGATGACTGAAAAGCGTTAGGAAAAACTACAAAAGAAATTGGAAAAGGGTTCCTCGAGCTCTGACCAGCCGACACCCTCAAAACCTGTGGGTGAAACCTCCAATCCTAAACAATCCATCCCTGATAAGGATGCTTCAGTAACAGAACCGGTGAACCGGCTGAATCTTCGGTTCCTTCTAAGAAGCTCAAAAAAACTAGGCACATTGAACCCCCGTGCCGAAAGGCCTAAGAGGACTTCTGCTGTGCACACCAGCCTGTCTTCACCTGAGGAAATTGCTCAAGCCTTCAGGGTGATTCAGGCTCTACAGGGGTTAGTACCAGTCCCTAGCCCATAGAAACCGGTCCAAACACCTGTTAGGCAACAAATTCCCTCCGCCCAGGCTTTACTCCAGGAACAGATGGAGTTTGAAGATTATGGGGAATGTGAGGAGTACGAAGAGGAACTCATTGAACTAGAGGTTTCCCCTGACCAGAAGTTTGGGTCCCCTGCTAGATCAACAGAGGACTATTCATCCCACTTCTCATTCATGAGAAGAATTGAGGATGCCCTGGCTATAACCACCAGTGAGGTGATTGAAGATGAAGAGGAGGTAGAATACCTAGAAATGATAGGTCCGACATCAACTAAAAAATTGTACTCCAAATTCTGTCCCACCTCTGGATAAGAGGTTTGATAAGAAATATCAATTAGACAGGGAGACAGCTGAATTTTTATTCACCCATCCTGACCACCAAGGGGTGGTGCAGACTGCAGCCTGTGATAGGGCAAAGGTGCCTTTGGCAACCCACATCCTGGACAAAGACTTCAGGAAGCTTGATAGCATGGCAAAGAAGGGTTATCTGTCAGCTTCCCTAGCAATCAAGCAGGCAAATTATCAGGCCTACGCTGCCCAGTATCAAATGTCCGTGTGGCAGTCTGTCCTGGCCATGTCTGATAAGGCCCAGTCTGGCCTCTCAGTAGATCTGGCTGAGACTGCCAGATTTGGCTTAGAAGCTGCAAAATACCAGTTCCAAATGGCAGCAGATACCAATGACACTGCTGCCAGATGTATGACTAACACTGTAACTTTGAAGAGGTTTGCATAGCTAAGGGTCACAAACCTCACACAGGACACCCAGGCAAAAGCCATTGACTTCCCTGTGGAGAATAACTCCCCTTTCGGGAGCAAACTGAGGCCTATATGAAAAAGATGGATGAATATAAGTCCACTTATAAAAGTAACTCGGCCAAAGAAAAGCCCTCATCTTCCACTAGGCCATATGGAAGGGGAAGCAGGGGCAGAGCTTCATATAGCAGGTTTTTCTACCAGGCTCAAGCTGTTCCCCAATACCAGCATTACCCCAGAAGACAGGGTAATTTAGGGACAGAGGCAGAAGGGGATCCAGGCGTAGTTCCCAGGCTGGTCAAGCCCAGCCTCAGTCAAAACAGACTCCATGACCTACTTGCCCAGGCTGCCTCCCCACTACCAGTAGGGGCAGACTGGCTCACTATTTCCAGGCTTGGCAAGACATTACCACAGACAAGTGGGTCCCGGAGATAGTGAGTCAGGGTTTGTCCTTAAGCTTCAAATCCTTTCCTCCTCTAAGAACAAGAGTTTTCAAACCAGCTTCAAATGCAGAAAGGAAGTTGTTGGGAAAAGGAGGTACAAAACCTGCTCTTGTCAAAGGCAGTGGAACCTGCTCCTCCACAGCAAAAGGGAAAGGGTTTTTACTCAAGATGCGTTCTTCTAACAAAGAAAAATGGGGAGTTGCAGCCTATTCTAGACCTAAGATTATTGAACATGCACCTGACAAAGCCAAAGTTCAAGATGGTAACTTCGGCTGTGATATTGCCAACCCTCCAAAAAGGGGCATGGTTGGCATCCTTGGACCTAAAAGATGTCTATTTCCACATCCCCATAAGGGAGTCTCACAGAAAATACCTCAGGTTCAGACTCCCATCAGGTCATTACCAATTCTCAACACTACCTTTTGGCCTCACCTCGGCTCCAAGAGTGTTCACAAAGCACCTGGCAGTGGTGGTGGTGGCACACCACAGAAGACTGGGTGTCACAGTGTTTCCATACCATGACGACTGGCTGGTGGTAGGAAACTCTCCACAGCAGGTAAAGGCTCATTTGCAACTAACCAACCCAGGAGCTCTTGGAGTCCTTAGGGTTCCTGATAAACCTCTAAAGATCTGTCCTTCAACCAACACGGGTGTTGCAGTTCACACTGTAGTCAACAGATTTCTTTGACTGGGTGACCAAAGTAGTAGACCAGGGAGGGGCTGTGGACATGGCCTACCTAGATTTTAGCAAGGCATTTGATATAGTCCCACACAAAAGAGTAATACACAAGTTAGCCAGCCTTGGAGTGGGTCCCAAGGTGGTAGCCTGGATAAAAAATTAGCTAAACAACAGGATGCAAAGGGTAGTAGTAAATGGAGTCCACAGTGAAGAAAGGAGGGTTACTAGTGGGGTACTGCAGGGTTCAGTACTGGGACCGGTCCTTTTTAATGTCTTTATAAGTGACATTGCAGAGGAACTGGAAGGAAAAGTATGCCTCTTTGCAGACGACACAAAGATCTGCAACAGGGTTGATACACAAGATGGAGTGGAAAGGATGAGAAGGACTTGGCAAGGTTGGAGGAATGGTCAAATGTATGGCAGCTCAGATTCAATGCAAAGAAGTGCAAGGTAATGCACCTGGGAAACAAAAACCCAGGGAAGAGTACACAATGGGGGTGAGATACTGACAACAGTAAAAATGGAAAGGGACCTGGGGGTAATTATATCAGATGACCTAAAGGTGGGCAAGCAATGTGAGAAGGCAGTAAGGAAGGCTGGGGGATACTGGGAAGCATAGGAGAGGCATCAATAGTAGAAAACAGGAAGTTGTTATCCCTCTGTACAGACAGTTGGTGAGACCCATCTGGAGTACTGTATGCAGTTCTGGAGACCCCATCTCATAAGACATAGACAGAGTGGAGGCTGTCCAGAGGAGGCAACAAAATGCTGCAGGGTCTGCACCAGAAGACATCGAAGAAAGACTAAAGGAGCTAATATATACCCTTGAGGAAAGAAAGGGAGAGGGGACATGATAGAAACTTTAAGTACCTCAAGGGAATCAACAAAGTCCAGGGTAGCATCTTTCAGAAAAGATGATGCAAGAAGGGGCTACAATTTGAAGATAGAGGGGACGGCTCAGAGTTAATGTGAAGTATTTTTTAAGAGAGGCTGGGATGCATGGAACAGCCTTTCCTGAGGAGGTCGTGGAGTCAAAAACAGTGGGGGAATTCAAGAATGCATGGGACAGACATAAGGCAGTCCTAGTGGGGGATAGGAGGAAGTAAGCTGTTGGTTAACTAGGATCTGCGGCTTATCTGTTAGGTAGGAAAATGGGCAGACTAGGTGGGCCAAGCGGTCCTTGTCTGCCGACAAATTCTATGTTTCTATAGGAGCAGAATTGAATACCCTGGAGGGCAGGGCTTATCTGCCCCAGGACAGAGTAAACAACATCCTCTAGATTGCTGGTTCATTCATTCTCAACAAACCAAAAATTGCAAGGCAGTTTCTTCAGCTACTGGGACATATGGCTGCTGCCACAGGCACAGTATTGGGGTCCAGGTTCCAGATGAGAGACATTCAGTTCCACCTCAGAGCACACTGGTAGCAAAGGAGAGACCCCTCAAAACTGATTCCAGCAACAAAAACAGTACTGCAAGCCCTCCAGTGGTGGAAAGAGGGAGACAACCTAAGGGAAGGGATTCCTTTCCAGCAGGAGTCTCCATCAGTAATACATCAGATGCATCGCTAGTGGGATGGGGTGCCCACCTGGGGGATCACAACACTCACAATACTTGGTCAAGTGCAGAGTCATTCCAGCACATAAATCTGCTCGAGCTAAGGGCAGTGTTTCTGGCCCTGCAGGTTTTTGCCCCATTGGTGCAGGGCAGGGTGGTACAGGTCAGAACAGACAATACCACCACAATGTACTACATAAACAAGCAGGGAGGGACAAGGTCCAACCCCCTTTGCACAGAGGCTATGAAAATATGGAGCTTGGCTTACTCACACAGAGTTTCCCTACAAGTCATTCATCTGCCAGGGAAGGACAACACCCTAGCAGATGCCCTGAGCCGAATCAAACAGGCCCATCATGAATGGGCCCGCAACAGAAAGGTGCCAGAAGTAGTTTTCAGAAGGTGGGGCACCCCAGAGATCTCTTTGCGTCCCACGAGAATCACCACCTGCCACAGTACTGTTACAGACCACCAGCCAGGGGTACAATACCCCTGGATACTCGGACTCTGGATTGGGCAGGACAGCGGCTGTACACCTTTCCCCCTTTCCCTCTAATCCTCAGGGTTCTGATCAGACTCAAATCTCAGCCAGCATCAACGATCTTGATAGCACCAGATTGGGCCAGGCAGGCATGGTGCTCTCTGCTGCTCTCCATGTCTGTAGCCAAGCCAATACACCTCCCTTGGAGGCACAACCTGTTAACCTCCAACCAGAGGAGGATGCTGTACCAGAACCTCAGATCCCTCAGGCTTAAGGCATGGCTCTTGAAATAGTATGCAGGCTTGCATCTCTCAGAAAGTGCCTTGGATGTCTTAAGGGGTTACAGGAAGCCCTCTACTAAGAAAACCTATACTTCAAAATGGAAAAGGTTTTCTATCTGGTGCTCTACCAATGGGGTGGTGCCAGCACAGGTGGGGTTCCCGCCTTGCTGGACTACCTTATCCATTTATACTCCTTGGGCTTGCAGCCCATTATGCTGAAAGTTCATCTGGCTTCAGTATCTGCTTAAAAACAGTGGGGGAATTCAAGAATGTATGGGACCGACATAAGGCAATTATAGTGGGGGGTAGGAGGTAGTATGCTGCTGGTTAACTAGGATCTGCAGCTTATCCAATAAGTAGGAAAATGGGCAGACTAGGTGGGCCAAGCGGTCCTTATCTGCCGTCAAAGTCTATGTTTCTATGTTGCTTACATTTCAGCTGAAAAGGGTGTCTCTATGGCATCCAACTCTATTTTAAGAGGTTCTTCAAAGGTTTTGCCCATCTGCACCCCCTCATAAGGAACCAGTGCCAGCTTGGAGCCTAAATGTGTGCATAGCCAAGCTCATGAGTTCACCATTTGAACCCATGGCCTCAGCTCACTTGAAGTACGTTACCTGGAAAACAGTGTTCCTGGTAGCCATTATTTCAGCCAGGAGGATTAGTGAACTTAAGGCCTTGTGCATCGAGAAAGACTACATCTCATTCCATAGGGATAAGGCAGTCCTACGCACAAACAGGAAATTTCTTTCTAAAGCAGTTTCTGATTTCCATTTGAACCAATCCATTATCCTACCAGACTTTTTCACTGAACAATCTAGTTCACGTGAACGTAGGCTCCACAGCCTTGATGTCAAAAAAGCTCTCAGCTACTATATGACTATCACTAAGGACCATAGGCAGGACAGACAGCAGCTGTTCCTTACTTATGTAGATGTGGGAAAAGGAAACCCAGCATCTAAAAGATCCCTTTCTCATTGGATAGTTCAGTGTATCCAGTTTTGCTACTCGAAATCTGGAAAAGTGCCTCCAGCAGGGCTGAGGGCTCATTCCACAAGGGGCACAACTGCTACCATAGCAGCTACCAGGGATATCCCACTAGTGGAAATCTGTCAAGCAGCTACCTGGAGAACAGTACACACCTTCACAAAGCATTACAGCCTGGATGCCCAGTCCAGAAGTGATGCCAGGTTTGGCACAGCAGTCCTGCAGAGTCTGTTTCCAAAATACATTCTGTGCCCACCTCCAAAGGCACTGCGTTTCTTACTCTGCAAGTGTTAAGAATATTAAAGCATTCCTGGGGTGAGAAGAAAAAATTACTTACCATAGTAATCTTGTTTCTTCCAAGGTATTCTCCAATTTTCATAACTCACCCACCCTGCCTCCCCTTCTAGAACCAGTGGCCTCTGCACTCCAAGTTGAGTAACTATGTGTGAGGGTGTCACACACTGGCATAGTCTGTTTTTGAGCCCCATTGGGCATTGGTTTTCCAGTTCTTCAGGTTATTCTGACATTCAGGGAGTTGTTTGGATTGTTTTTTTTATTACTATTATTATTATTCATGCGTAGATATAGTTTTGGTTGGGCCTTCCCTTGGAGGCTCTCCATGAAATCTGAGGTATTTTAGAACACAGGCAGTTGACAAGGGCAGCATTTGAATAAGCGGCACGAGCCAATGACGGTTCCATCATTAGCATAATGTTCTATCTCTGGGCAGTTCTACTTTAAAGGTTGACTGCAGGAGTTATGAATATTGGAGAATACCTTGGAAGAAACAAGATTACTATGGTAAATATTTTTTTCTTCTGTGACATGATAAGTTATACTCCTGATGACCATATCATATTATAAAACTGCAAACAAATATGGGACTAGTAGACAAGTGTTTGTTGTTGTGGGTAATCACTGGATCGCTTTATGATGACATTTTCATCAACAAAACCATAAAGGTTATAACATATTATTTGGTCAAAAGCCCAGAGGTTGAAACTAAACTTAACTTTGTATTGGATGGCACGAAGGCAGTACTTAAAGACCATAGTATCTTATGCTGCACATAGGAAAAAACAAGCATGGTGCATTCAGACTGCATAGGAAGAAAAACTCCAAAACTTCAAATCGCAGCATTAAAAAAAGGACAGAAAATGTCCACTAGGAAAATGGAAAACAGTTTACATTTCATAAACCAAAAATATTATGAAAGCAGAAATCATGCGAGCCGTCTGCTAGCCTACAGACTGCACAAGCAGGAGGCAGAAAGATATGTCCCACAGATTAAGGAAGGGAGAGAGGGAACAGACTGGGTATTCAAACCAGTCCAAAATGTCCAAACATTAAAAAAATCCTATGCCAACTTGTACTACAGGGAGGAGGGAATACAGGCAGTAGAGGATATCAAGGTGATTCTGGAGATCTTGAATTTGCCCACCCTTTCCAAAGACTGGAGAGAAATCCTCAAGAAACCATACACAGACTAAGGTAGCTTCAGTCGTCAAGCAACTTACAGGGAAGGCACCAGGATCCACCATCTCATCACATAGTTTTTTTAAGAAATTTGCAGACTCTAGAACAGTGTGTGTAACCATGACAATATAGAGGGAGGAATACCGGACTATTGGCTAAAAATGGTAATTACAGTTTTCCCAAACCAGGGAAGGATACTACCCACTGTAGTGGCTACAGGCCCATATCCCTTTTAAATCACAAATGCAAAAACCTTCACAAAGGTAATGCACAAAGGTTACAAACTATTGTCCCATCCATTACCCACGCAGATCCAATGGGTTTCATACTTGGAAGACATGTCCAAGACAATATTCATAGAGTCCTTAATGTGATCTCTGCAAAACAAAGCAGTCCCATAAGTAAGGGAGCGGCAATCGTAGGAGTTGATGCCAAAAAGGCATTTGACTGCCAGGATCGGAGGTTTCTGAATGTCACACTGGAATGCCTTGTATTTGAGGACGTATTCAGAGAAAGGGCACTGGTCTCACATGCAATAGCTTCGCAAGAGTAAAAGTTAATAGCATCCTAACAGCTTTGAGATAATGGGGGGCACTAGGCAGGGATGTCCTCTGTTCCCTCTCCTTTTTGTTGTGCGTCTAGAACCTCTTGTATAAATAATATGCACATCCTCAGATTTACAAGGGATCAGGGTGAGAGGTGGGGTAGTCAGGGTCACTTTATACGCGGATGGCACACTACTGTATGTCAGTGACCCAGAAATCAACATTCCAAAGGTCCTAGCAATAATTACAAAATATGGCAAGGCCTCAGGATTCAAAACAAGGGAAGATAAATCTGAAACCATGCTTCTGAGAGACACAAAGGCATCACCACAAAAAAAAAACTTGAAGTGCATTAAGATGGGCCCCGAGGGGATATCACTACTTGGGAGTTCATATCACCACCTTATCTAAACTATTGAATTGAACTACGGTAAACTTATTACGGAAGTGTAACATAATCCTATAAGATGGAAAGAGCTCCCAGTCTCATTGGGAAGTGGAGTAGAATTAACCTAAATGAACATATTACCCAGATTTCTCTTTTTATTTACTTCACTGCTGGTGCATATCCTATTCACCACGTTGTGACAAATACACAAAATTATCTCTAGTTTTATATGGGAAGGCTGGAAGACAAGAATAAAGTGGGGAATAATGCTATCTCAAAAAGGGGAAGAGGACTAGGGCTCCCTGATCTGTAGGGTTATCAGGCTGCTCAACCGTAATAGAACATACAGTACTTAGATTTGCACAGGGCCCAGACACAACAGGCTGGACAGTCATGGAACAAGTCACTGTCCCCCATTTCCAAACAGTAGATGTATCATTCATAAAATGTGACCCTGGCTTGATAACAGACATTAAAAACCTCTGGGCAAGACTCACAGCTCAGATACAGTACCGACTAATTAAGCAATGGAATTTACTGAATGACTAGGGCCTGTAAGAGCATGCAGGAACTTTCACCCAGGTAAAACAGACAGAGCATTCAGCTTTTGGGGAGGCATGAGGTTACAAAGACTAAGTCAATTATGCATACTTGAAGCTCCCTACTGTCTTTTCCACCACTACCTCCTCTGGCAGGGGGTAGTGGGGGCAAATTCTGTGGGGAGCTTCAAGCATGTGTGGGACAGGCACAAGGGTATATTAGGTAGAGGAATGGGGATGGCAGTGACATCTATGACCAACTAGGGTCAGTAATGATGGACTAGGCAGAGACAGGAGGCAGACGGGATGGGCCTAAAGGTCCTTTTCTGCTGACAAAATCTATGTTTCTATGCTCCCACATCCCATCTTATTGTGGTCCTTTGCCACACCACATTGAGAATTCGGCAGATATTGTTCTTGACTTGCCATCCCTTTATGAAACCCAAATGATCTGGGTGTATAAGATACGGCATAACTCTCTCATGCCTGTTCGCCATAATCTTGGCAGTTATTTTTCATTCTGCTGTTAAAAGTGAGATTGGACTGTAGGAGGAGTACAACTTGGGATCTTTGCCGCTTTTGACAATACTGTAACAGTGACATTCTACATGGAGGGGGGAAAAATGCCCATGTGGAGGCTTTTTCTAATCATTTATCAGAGGGGTTCCTGATTTTTGTCCTGAAATGTTTTATAGAAATCAACCAGAATACCATCTGGCCATGTGTACTTGTCAGGAACTCAGAGAAGGCTTATGACTGCAACTAATGGGGGGGGGGTTACATACCAGTGGTGATGGAGAGATTCAAACTGGGATCAGTGTTCTGAGGGTGGGTCAGGGCCTTATATTCTAACCCATAAGCACAGATCATGACTAATGGACTCCTCTCCCAACCTTTTATGCTGTCATGAGGTGCGCAGCAGGAATGTCCCCTATACCCATAGCTATAAGATCTCACCTTAGACCTCCTTGCATTGGCAATAAGGGCCAATGAGGAGACTGAGGGCCTCTCCCTAGGCAGTCATCATCACAAAATGTCATTTTTTACAGATGAATTACTTCTCTATTTGTGAAATCTGCAGTTCTCACTTCCAGTACTGGCCACACTTCTGTAGGAAAATGGGAGGATGTCCGCTCACAAAATTAATTGGGATAAGAGTGAGGTCCTTCCATCGGGTAGGGGAAGTCGAGTATTATAGGGCCCCATAATTTTGCTCTCAAGGTAGTTGGTACTCTGAAATATTTGGGTATAACGATACCCATTAAACTTTTTAGGTTGCTTGACTGTAATCATGCTCCCTTGCTGCATAAAGCAGGATCTGCATCAAAAGCCCCATGAGAAGAGACTAGAGGACCTCAATATGTACACCCTGGAAGAGAGGAGGGAGAGGTGGGGTATAACAGAGACCTTTAAATACCTCACAGGGGTAAATAATGTACAGAAGGGAATTATTTTTCAGAAAAACAAGGTGCTTAAGAACAAGGGGACATGTAGCGAAGCTGATGGGGAGTAGATTCAGGAGAGATGTGAGAAAGTACTTATTCACAGAAAGAGTGGTGGATTCCTGGAACAGCCTTCCAGCGGAGGTGGTGAGGGTGAAAACAGTTGTGGGATTCAAGAATGCATGGGATAGCCATAACAGAACCTTAGTGGAAAGGAAGGGGGAGAGGGAGAAAGAGCCAAAGATCAAGTAGGGTCTGCAGTGATACTATAGGTAGGGAAAAACTATAGGCAGAGAAAAATGAGCAGACTGGGTGAGCCAAGCGATCCTTACCACCATCAGAGTCTATGTTTCTATTTTTCTAAAGTTTGTCATGAATGTGAGAGGTGCTTGATACCTCCTTTCAACTTACCCCTCAATTATACCTCCTGCTACAATACCCCAGGGGTTACAAAGAACCTTCTTCTCGTTGTCTTTTGGGAATCCTATTAACAGTGGCCAAGAAAGTAATCACTAAACGATGATTGATTTCAACCCCCGCCCCCAACATATCCACCTGGAGAGCATTAATAAACCAAATATACTGAATGGAGAAACTCACTTTCTCCCTCAGTGATCGAACAGAACAGTGTTCTAACCACTGGCAATGTTGGTTACATTACACCATGAGCAGAGATCCCACAGTGGTCCCTTACAATCAGGTTAACATCTACTGGTATTGTGGGATACCCTCATAGTTGAGCCAGACACTCTTTGTGTTTTTGGGCCTGGATCCCCCCTCTAACCCCTTGGGCACCTCTCTTCCTACACTGTAACCCTGAGCCACACCTAGGGCTGGAAAATGCAATATTGAATATTTGGATTTTATAGGCCAGTTCACGGCTTTTAAGGTAATAGCTTTAACAGTTTTAATTATGTCTTGCCCGCTCTGCACCAAAGGGAAGAAAATGTTTCAATATACTGTTGTTCAGTGGGCCACCACTACTGCTTGCTGTGATCTCTATGTGTTTAAACTGTATCTTACATATATACTTGTATTGATGACCCATGCTGTACCTGGAAAAAGTTCAATAAAAATTATATTAACAAAAAAAAAAGATTGTGACAAGTGGGTCTCTCTCTTGCTTTTGTTGCTGGGGTGAGTAAGTGCACATAAGATGTGCACTTTGCCTAAACTCCTGTACTTCTTATAATGGCTCCTGGTGCATTTTACACATTTTTTAATTTTACATGCCTGGTGCAAATTCTTTCCTCAGTTAAACAGTCATATACATTCCATCCTATGGAAAGGGAAGCTAGCCCATATTCAGCTTGAAGTGCTGTAACCCAAGGGTTTGGAGGGAGTCATGGCCCCGACCAACTTTCATCTATTATCTGGCTACCCAGATGCATTCCGGGGAGGGGGGTGTCAACCATCGTGATGGCATAATAAGGAACACTGCCTGGGTAGGTCCGTAATTAGAGGGTCTTCTGAGTCCATGCTATTTTCCTTGAAGCCTTCCCAAATAGTAAACCCCTTCATGCCCACCATATTATCCCTTTGGCTTCAGGTGCACACTCATATAGGTCACCTCTCCTGGTTTTCCCCAGAGGCCTGTTTAACGGAGGCATCTAAAGGTGGCAAGAAGATACACTGTATTCCTACATCAACTGCTACTGCAGTGGCATACTATAGATTGGCCCTGACAAAGACAGGGGAATTGTATGATGGGGAAGTATTGGCCTCTTTTCGAGAATTACAGCAGCAGTATGTCCTTCAAGCCCAAACCTTTTTTACCCATCTGTGTATTAGACAATATTTTCTCCAATGACTATGAGGGCCAGAAACTGTCCAAGAGCTATCCTCTGCAGAGGCAATCTTGGTTAAACCTCGGCCAAAACCCAGATCTCTGACTCACTACTGAATGGCCATATGCAACCACAATGTGGAGTAATGCTTGTGCAACTTGTTGGTAGCTGAAGGCTAGTTGCATAGTAGGATGTGGACTGTCATCTGTAGTTACTTTGGTAATTTGCACTCTCTGTCCCCTGAGGAACTACCACCCTGTTGGAGTACCGGGAAGGTAAAGGAACCCTCTTGAGAAGGGTTCCACCCCTACAGGTGCCAAGGGAACATGAATCCTTTGGTTAAAGGTACCTTAGGAAGGAGCCCAAAAGAACTACAATGTAGGAGCTGCAAACATTGTAGAGCAATGTGATGATATACACAACTGATAGCTACTGATGAGTAAATGCAGACTGAGGTTTGACTTCCAGACGAGAGAGAGAGAGAGAATTGGCAGGATTATAGGAGAAGGTGAGCCACCATTTGACCCCACCACACAGTGGAAATTCTAATACCAGGTAAAATTATATTGATACTTTATGACCTGTGGCACTCAGGAGAGAAAATAAAACCGTGGCGGAAATCTCTGGGATTCATGGTACTGGCTGCCATCCCTCCTGGCATGGGTACTATTATTAGGCTCCCAGTGCTAATTTGGAATTCCAGTTCAGAGGAATTTTTTTAATTTTTTTATTTATTATGTATGCTTTTTGGTGCCAGATTCCTACAGCTCAGCTCTCATTCCTCCAGTCACCACTCACCCTCCAAGACTTACCTTCTGGGTGATGCTCCTCCCAGGCTTGACCCCTCTGAGAGGGGCCGCCACCCCCCCCCCCCACAGAAGCCTGTACACGGTTTCCGATAGGCCATCAGACCACCAGTGTTCCTCCCTGGCTTACCCCCCAGGGCTGGGT
This sequence comes from Neoceratodus forsteri, assembly GCA_016271365.2. NCBI lineage: Eukaryota > Metazoa > Chordata > Ceratodontiformes > Ceratodontidae > Neoceratodus > Neoceratodus forsteri. The sequence continues at coordinate 875,683,784 of CM028132.1, read as the reverse complement.
CACGGGGTCAGGTCGTCCCGATGGAGACTGTAATCTTGGTTGTCAGACAAGTGCTGCGGCTGGTGTAGTAGGACCAGAGAAGTGGGGCGTCATCCATGGAGCCAGCATTTTCTTTTGCTATGGATCCCTGGGAGGCACAGCGTGCAATGACATAATGCGTCAAAGTGCTGACGTCCAGCACACCTCCCAACAACTTCAGCACCAGCAGCTGCTCATCCCCTGGCCTCCACCAGGGGTCAATTATACACCAGACACTCTCCCACCCACTCCCCAGAGAAGGAGAGCCGTCCAGGGGATGTTCAATCCTCCTCCCCCTAGCCGGCCCTCCGACTCTTTGGTTACATTCCCAAACCCGGGGTGTTGGTGTCACAAATAGAAATCCTACTGCTGCACCTGCAGGCCGGCCAGTTCAGGGGAAATTTGAAGGATACCTCTTGCTCTATCCTTCTAACAGGATAACACTGTGGGAGTGCTGCAAGTAGATCTTGAAGGCAAAGGAGGTACCTCAGGGAAGGAGGCCCCCCAAAAACGTGAACTGAGGAGACAGCAAATGCTGAAAGGCTAGCACCCAGTCTCAAGACTGAGAGAAGGCTGACTGAGCGATAGCTGAGTGGTTAAGAAAGGAATGGCTGGGAAAGGCAGTGTGAACTGACTGGGTTAAGTGCTTATAGCTGCTGAATGGATTGCAAGGCAGGCAGAGAGACTGCAGTGAAAAGGGAGCTAGTGCTATTAATGAATGCAGGTAAAAGAGGCTCAGTAAACAGAAATACAATACAGGAGCATAACAGAGGCAAGACATAGAATATAGGCAGCACTGAAACACTGCAGGTAAGTACTGCAGTAAAATGAGGACATGAGAGCAGCAAGATGGGCTGCCAGAAGAGAATGCAGGTAGCATAGTGCTACAGCCAGAGAAGGTCAAACATACTAACCAAAAAGTTGCAGAAGGAACAGACTGAACAGAAATCAAAGACAAACAGAAAGGCACAAAATAACCAAGAGGAAAGCAGCAACCATGGGGAGAGGGATGGAAAAAGAGCCTCCAGCTGCAGCAAAGTAAAGAAGCTTACGAATGAGGCTGAAGGAAGCTGGTTTATATACAGTACATACATATGAATATACGAATGTGCCAGCAGATAAAGGCCTTACAGTCTGTCTAGTCCGCTCAAGTGTGCAGTTCCCACTGCATTTACAGAGGGAATTGCCCCTCTCATCATATCCCCTTGACCCCGTCAAATCCTCTCTCCCCTTCTACCTGAAACTTTGCCCCTCACCCTGTCCCAGCCTCTCTTGAAGCTGTCCACCAGTTTTAGGGATACCACCTCCTCCGGCAACTCATTCCACTTAGCTACCACCTTCTCAGTGAAAAAGTGCCTTCTCATCTCCCTCCTGAATCTTCTCCCCACCAGTTTTAGGCTGTTACCCTTAGTGGTCTTGTTTCAACTAATGCAGAAGAGGCCCTCGGTGCTCACCCTGTTCATATCTTTGAGGTACTTGAAGGTCTCAATCATGTTCCCCCTCTCCCTTCTGTCCTCAACAAAGTACATGTTCAGTCCTGAGTCTCTCTTCGTAGGTGTTGCTTGCTGGCCCTGAATCGTCTTGGCTGCCCTTCTCTGGACCATTTCCAGCAAGCTGATATCCTTCTTAAGTAAAGGGCACTAATACTGCAGACTGTACTCTAGGTAAGGTCTCACTAGAGACCTAGAGAGCAACAGAATTACCTCCAACCTCCACCTTCCTACTGGTAATTCCCCTGGCTATGCAGCCCAGCATCCAGTTTGCTGTGGCCGCAGCTTTCCTGCAGTGTGCCAAGTGTTTCAGGTCATTTGTGGTAATTACCCCCAGGTCCTTTTCTTCCTCTGACTTGGTTATCTGCACACCACACAATCAGTATGTAGTCACCAGGGTTTTGGCTCCCAAGTGCCAACATTCCTTTGCAACTAGAGTAGTCAAAGCCTGGAACTCCCTGCCCACAGCCATCACCACTCTCCCACACTTCTCCCCCTTTAAGGCCCAAGTCATCACCCACGTTTTCCAGAAACTGCACCGCATGTGTGCCTAAACTGTATCTGCTAGCTACATTGGCTTGCACCCCTTGTTGATGCTTCCTGCAATTGTAGAAATCTGTTGTTAACTCACTGCTCCTTATAATATCATAATTCTTGTTATATCTGTTGTTTACTGTATTGGTATTCTGTCAAATCTGGTCTGCTGCTGAATATGACTTGATAGAATTGTACATCTTTGAATAAGGGCTCTTGAGCTCAAAGGTCCTCTGAACACAATAATAAGAAGTGCATAACTTTACACTTTTTAGCGTTGAACCCCAGTTGGCAAATGCAAGACCACTTATCTAGTCTGGCCAGGTCTTCTCAGAGTTCCTGTCTCCCCTCCTCCATGTACACCCTCCTACAGAGCTTTGTATCATCTGCAAACAGGAATACCTTACCCTTGATCTCATCTGTGATATCACTTATGAATTGGTTAAAAAATACTGCACTGAGCACAGAGCCCTGTGGGACCCCACTGGTCACAGGCCTAGCTTCTGAGAACCCCCCCCTCCAACTACCACCTTTTGGTTGCTATCCTGCAGCCAACTTCTGACCCACCCAACAAGCTTAGCCTCCACCCCCAGGTCTTCTAGCTTTCTGATCAATCTTCTGTTAGGTACAGAGTTGAAGGCCTTGCTGAAGTCCAGATACAGGACATCAACTGCTTGGCCCTTGTCCACTGTCTTGGAGACCCAGTCAAATAAGTCAATTAGGTTAGTCTGGCAGGACCTCCCCAACACAAACCCATACTGCCTCATGTCCTGGAGCCCATTATCCTCCAAGAAGCTCACCAGTCTCTCTTTCAGGATGGTCTCCAACGGCTTGCCCACTACTGAGATCAGGCTGACTGGCCTGTTGTTCCCAGGTTCATCCTTTGGCCCACTTTTATGGAGAGGCACCACATGTGCAGTTCTCCAATCCCGGGGCATGCTCCCCTGACATCAGAGAGATGTTAAACAGGTCTGCCAGAGGATCCTCTAAAGCCTCCACAAGTTCCCTTAGGACCCTTGGGTGCACACTATCTGGCACTGAGGATTTATCCACCTTCAGGGCCCTTAGGCTCTTAAACACTCCATCAGTCTGAATGACTACGTCTGCGATACCCCCCCCCCACACACCCAATTCCCTTGTGGCACTGGTCCATCCTTCTGTCTAGTGAAGACTGAACAGAAGTACTTGTTAAGTACCTCCACTTTTTCTTCACTACTCTCTACCAAACCGCCCTCCTTTTTTAATCCATTTCATCCTTCACTTCACTCTACACCTGTAGAGTCCTGTAGACCAGGAAGAGGGTGTGGCTGATTGCTCCTACCCATCAAACCACAGGCTTCAGTCTTTTAATTATAGGTTATTGTTGCACATTATGACCCCCCCCTTGAATCTGAAAATCTGGCAACTTTGGGAAGAGGAACCGAGTATTGCAGTGACCCTTGAGCTGTAGAAAGCAGCAGCGAGGCATACTTTTACATGGTCTAGAAATAACAGACTGTGTCAAGTGCAGTTTATAATTACCTCCATAGGATATATTACGCACCAGAAAGGCTTCATCATATACAAATTGTTAAAGGCCCATTATTCCCTAGGTATAGAGTGATGGAAGGTGCATTTTTACACATGACATTCACATGCCCTAAACTAGCCCCATTTTGGGTAGAAGTAGTGGGCAGAAGTATATAGGACACTTTTCTCCTCGGAGCAGAGGAGAACTGCTGGGAGAGGCAAACTGGTCCTTTACCGTCGGGCTCCCTCTCCCAGCACTGCAGCAGACAGCTTCAGAGGTGCTCCCCAAGGAGGGTGAGTGGAGGCGGAGAAGCAGAGAAGAAAAGGCAAGACAGATGGCAGCATGAGAAGAGAGCAGAGGGAAGAGCTGAGATTCAGTGGCTCTGCTGGTTTTTGCAGCTCTTGCAGCTTTGGCGAAAGAGGCAGCAGCACAAGAGGAGAGCCAAGATCCAGCGGCTCGATCCAGCGGCTTGGCACCAATCAGCCATAAGCTGAGGAAGAACCACTGACAAATCAGGAGAAGCCGAGAAAGAACACAAAGGGTCCAATCAGGGCAGGTGGTGCCTCCTTTAAAAAGAGGAAGAAAAAGCGCATTCAAACCATTTTTCTCCTCAGAGCATAGGATAACCACTAGGAGAGGCAAACTGGTCCCTTACCTTGGGGCTCCCTCGCCCAGCGCAGTGGCAGATGGCTTCAGAGGTGCTCCCCAAGGAGGGTGAGCGGTAGCGGTAAAGAAAAGGCAAGAGAGGCAGCAGCATGAGAGGAGAGCAGAGGGAAAAGCTGAGATTCAGTGGCTCTGCTGTTTTTTGCGGCTCTTGTGGCTTTGGTGAAAGAGGCAGCAGCACAAGAGAACAGCCGAGATCCAGCAGCTCTTGGATTTTGAATTTGCCCCCACCCAACCCCACCCCTTACTCGCAATCTATTAAATCCTGGAGCTATGAGCAGAAGATTGGACAAAGCAATTAAGGGGTGGCGTCAAAGAGAATACAGACAAGGAGGGCCATAAGGGAGGCAGGGCAAACAATGACCAGCAGGACTTCAAACAGATGAACTAAGAACAGGCAAACATGCATGCTAGAAGGTGCTGCCCCCTGGAGGGAAGGACTTGTGCAGAAAAGAGCTGATCACTACTACAAACTGATCCTGGACTGAGAGAGCTATGTTGGAAAGACTAATTTAGTGTGGAAGGACTTAATGCAGAAAGGGGTCCGTTCACAACTGCAAGCAAATCTTGGACTGGGGAAACAGTTTTTGGTGAAACTAATTAATTAATGTGGAAAGATGGCTAAGTAGGAAAGAGGGACAGTAGATAAAGTATGTGTTTGGCAAAGAAGTCATGTAAATATAATTTAGGGGTATTTAAAGAGTGTGCTGATTACATGGGGCGAAAGGTTGGGATATCGCTTGTTTTCCGAAGGTTTTTATTTCTACTTGATTGCATGGAGCAAGAGAGGCACAGGGGGGATGGATCAGCGGGAAGGACCGCGGAAGTTGGTGGAGGGGGCAGAATACAAGGGCGCACCAGGGGGAGGGTCAGTGGCAACATAAGGGGAGGGAGGGCTGGTGGAGGGAGGGGGTAGGGGACATGGAGGAGGGAAGATTGCGGGGTGCAAAAACTGTGGAGCAGCCATATTCATGAGCACTCTATGGAGGCTGGGGGAGTGCCCAGTTATTCAAAGGCTAGGGAGGCTGGAGGCTGAGCTATCGTGGCTAAAAAGGGAAATGTCTTGGTCAATAAGGGACCTGGAAAGGATAAACACAGAAGATAAATGGGTAGTAGACAAGAGGCAGGACGACGGAAAGGATAGGAGGTGGAGCGAGCAGGCCACACCGGGGAACGTGCCAGGGCAGGAGTTAGGGGTGCAAACGGGCACAAGGGCCAACATAAATGAACATCGATACACAAGAGACCCTGGCTGGGGACATGGAGTCATGGGGCTGGATGGAGGGGAACAGGGAGGAAAGGGTCCAAGACCAGGAGGTGAGGAGAGATATGCCTGGCAAGAAGTTAAGACTAGGGGAAGGGGGGCCTCAAGGAAGGCCACATATCTCAGCAGTAGGGGGTAGGAAGCCACAAGATGGGAAAGGTATTACAGTGTCCAACAGGTACACTCCTCTAGCAGGCAGTCTTGGGGAGGAAGTGCTAAAAGGACCAGGGGGAGCAAGAGGCATGGCCCAGGAAAAGGGGATAAACAGAAGAGAAGAGAGAGAGATGGGAACATGGGGGGGATAAACAGAAGGGAAGAGAGAGATGGGAACATGGGGGGGTGGCAGCAACACAGGAAAGGGTAGAACCGAGTGTGGAAGTGATTCTGAGTTTGCAGGAGGAGGAGAGAGGTAGCGTAAAGGAGAGGGGGAAGCTGAAAGGAAGCCAGAAGGTGAAGGAGAGGCTCAAGATAGCAAGTGCCTAGACGGCAAAACAGAAGAGGTGAATGAGAGGGTTACCAACCCAAAGAGAAAATATGAGGGAGCACTGGCAACAGAAGGATGGGGGGGGTAGTGACAGATGTTAAGAGAGGCAAGGAGGAGCAGAGAAACAGGTAATACCAGTGGGAAGTGTAAGGAGGGAGTAACTCGGGGGGGACCAGAGCTCAGGGTGAGGAGGGAATTAAAGGAGTTGAAGAGAAATGGGAGATAAAAGGGATGCCTAGAACTAGGAGTAAGGAACGGGTACTAAATAGTAAGCAAAAGCAAATAGGGGTCAGGGTCCTCCTAACTGGGGACTTGATTTTAAGATGAATTAAATGGGGGGCAGAGGTAGTGCGGTTTGGGTGGAGTCCTTGCTGGGTATGACAGCATCAGAGGTAATTCATCATATTCCATCATGAGGCAAGCCACAGGATGAGAAAACACACCTGATTTTCCATCTGGGGACAAATGATTTGCACGGGAACAGCCTGTTAGAAGTACAGGTGAGATTCACAGTGCTTTCTAGGTTTTGTAGCAGCCTGTGTTTCCATCTATAGCTTTTTCGGAGGTGTTGCCTGTGCCTGAAGTATAAATCTGGCTTTCTGCTCTCTCCCCAGGCATTCCTAAAAACTGCCCCTTGGGCAGTGACCACTGCCGGCCAGGACCGGACTCTCGAATTTTGTGGCACTGGAAGAATTCGCTCCACTCTCCCCGCTGAAGCCCCCCTTCTCCAAGCAATTCAGGTACAGTCAGCTCAGCACAGCGGAGACGGCTCAGGACTTGAGATTTCGGCCCTCCCTCACCCCCTCCCTAGGCCACCTTAAATGCTCCTCTGCCCCGTCCACTGTACGCTCACTGGACCATATCCTTAACCCTTTCTGGCTGTTGTTAGCTGATATCCTATTGCCCTCCTCTGCCCTCTTGTGCCCACAATCGTTCCTCCTTTAAGCTAGGGAAAATATTAAAAAATATATATATAAAGAAAAAAATTAGTAAACACAAACACTTAAGTAGGCAGTTGATTACAATCCAACTTCATGACTTTTTGACCATGCTTCTAGTATCCCTTACTCTGCTTTGCACTACTCCTCTCTACTTGTCTCCACAAAACTCCCCTTTCTTGTCTGGTGATTTTAGCACTATAATTAAACATGCAGGCATCACGCATCTTGTCAAGCTCCTGATATGTGCTACCCTGTACGACCCGCTGGTTATGGATCCTGCACCTAGCCGGCATGCTGGTACCCAAGCTGGGACCTGGGAAAAAAAACCAATACCTATCTGCCAGTTCTGGCATATACTGTATCCCAAATTTGTTGCTGATAAGATTCTCGTATATGTAGCTTTAAACATCCTTGGCTTTAGTACTAAGGTGCCCCCTTGCCATAATTGTACCCCATGCAAGAGTGAAAGGAAAAAGATACTAAAGCATCTGTTGGTTAGCTCTAGGAAACTCTTGCTTCTCCTTTTGCTCTGCTCAGGCAACATTGAGCTTAACTCTCGTCCTAGCATTGGCTCGCCGGCAGACCTCCCTAATCTGAAAGGGCTTAGCTTTATGCATATTAATGCTTGTAGCCTATTAAAAAAAAATCTCTCCTATTCAGGCCTGGACAAGCCATACCTCCCCAGATATTCTGGCGATTTCTGAATCCTGGTTTCACCGATCAACCAGTAACCATTCTGTTTACCTTCCTTCCTACTCACTATTCCGAACTGACAGACTGTTTAGGGGTGGGGGGATGGCTATTTATGTCAAGGACAAGTACTCTGTCTCCATCCTGGACTCAACCTCAGTCCCTAATGAAATTGAATTTCTATCCTTCCAAGTGGTGATCGCTGCTGGAGTCTCGGTCAATGTTACAATGTTGCAGGATTGCAGCTTCTAAAGCACTTAAGCAACCTCCTGGGGCATAACTCATCAGAAACAATAAGACTCAGGGACTTAAATTTAGACTGGCATTCTAATGCCTCCTCTCCCCTTCCCTCAAATCCCTTTGTGACTCCTTGGGGCTGTTCCAGCTCATCACTGAAGCTGCATGTCCAAACAAGAGTAACCCTGCCAAAAGTACACTGTTGGACCTCATCATAGTTAGTAAGCCTCACCTGTATTCCCACTCTGGAGTCTTCTTCTCCGACATCAGTGACCATTGTTTTGTTGCTTGTATTAGGTCCTGTCATACCCCTACCCTCCCACCCAAATTCACCACAAAAAGAAGCAGGCGCAGTTTTGATTCTTGGTCATTCACTGCTGAGCTAAGTCGCTCTCCCCGGTGGCAGGACTTCTACCTAGCAGAAGTTGTAGCTCCTGCCTATGACATTTTTCAAGACATTGTGGTAAGTGCTCTGAATAAGTATGCCCCACTAGTTACATCCCGAGTTAAAAGCAAATATTGCCGGCGGTTCTCTCCTGACCTAAAGAGTACTCTTCGGAATAGGGACAGGCTATGGAAAACTGCTCGCAGAACAAAGCTACCTAATGACTGGAATCTTTTTAGGAGAGCAAGAAACCTCTGTACCAAATTGGTTAGAGAAACTAAGGCTAATTACTACCGCTCTCAGCTCGAAGCTTCCTCCACATGTTCGTCAAAATTCTGGAGGACTATTAGAGATATCGAAGGCCAAGATATCGAAGGCAAGGGAATCAACAAAGTCCAAGAGGGTAGCATCTTTCAAAAAAAGAGGTGTGCAAGAACAAGAGGGCACAATTTGAAAATAGAGGGGGGGCGGCTCAGAGGTAATTTAAGGAAGTATTTTTTTACAGAGAGGGTTGTGGATGCATGGAACGGCCTTCCGAAGGAGGTTGTGGAGTCAAAATCAGTGGTGGAATTCAAGCATGCATGGGATAGTCATAAGGCAGTTCTGGGGGATGGGGGTAGGAAGAAGTAGGCTGCTGGTTAACTAGGATCTGCAGCTTATCCAGTAGGTAGGGAAATGGGCAGACTGGGTGGGCCAAGCGGTCCTTATCTGCCGTCAATTTCTATGTTTCTATGTTTCTATTCTTCTGGTAACCCCCTGCCTGCTAAAATCCAGGTTGGTACTTCCTCAATTACTGATAAACCTACTATTCTGGACTCGTTCAACAATCACTTTGTCACTGCTGGACTAGCTTTTGATTTCTCCCCTGCTAGTACTCTTCGGGTACAGCTTGGGCTTAATACCCCTGACCCCTCTGTAATTAGCCCATCCTTCTCCTCCAAGCCACATCCTTGAAGGAAGTGGAGGATCTCCTGCTCCAGCTGGATGAAAGGAAAAGCCCTGGGGCTGACCTAATCGATCCATTTTTTCTAAAGGCAGGCTCCCGTGCTCTCGCCGTGCCTATTACTCACTTGTTCAATCTATCCATCTCCCAAGGTGCCCTTCCTACTATTTGGAAAATTGCCCATATTGTCCCTGTACTCAAGAATGGGGATCCTGGTGATCTGAATAATTATAGGCCCACCTCTCTCCTCCCCGTACTGTCAAAAATGCTGGAGAAAATCATTAACTCCCAAATCAGGACCCACCTGGAATCAGCGAACCTCCTCAACCCGTTCAAGTCCGGGTTCAGGACTCAACATAGTACTACTTCCGCCCTTGCCAAAGTCGGTAATGACTGGCTGGGGGAGTTGGACAACAAGAATTATGTGGGTGCAGTCTTCCTGGACCTCAGTAAGGCTTCTGACACTGTTGACCACCCCCTGCTACTATCATCCCTACAGAATATTGGCCTGGATGCTCCCTCTCTTAGGTGGTTCCACAATTACCTAACTGACCGCTCCCAGCAAGTTAAGGCTGATGGTGAGGTCTCGCCCCTCAAACTTCTTAGTCGAGGTGTTCCGCAAGGCTCCATCCTGGGACCCCTGCTTTTCGCAATCTACATTAATAGAATTAATGCCTCCATTAACAAGGCCAAAATTCATCTCTTTGCAGATGACACAGTGCTCTACACTAGTGGACCTTCTCCCGACACTGTACTCCCATCTCTCCAGAGCGAATTTGTTCTGCTACAATTCCAACTCCTAAAACAGAAGCTGCTCCTGAACACGAAAAAAAACCAAAGCCATGCTCTTCTCTCCTGTGTCCAACTCTATTGCCCCTCCCTCTCACGGTTCACTATCCCGCATAACTACCATGCTGGGGGATCAGCTGGAATCTGTGTCTTCCTTCAAATACCTCGGGGCTGGGATCAACAGTTCTCTCTCCTTCCAGGGTCATATTGAAGAGCTTATAAAGAAACTCAGACAGAGACTAGGACTATTCTTCAGGATAAAAACCCTTCTACCAAGAGAGGCTAAAAAGCGGCTAGTCCAAACTACATTTACATAGATACATAGATACATAGACAGTGTCAGCAGATAAGGGCCTATGGCCCACCCAGTCTGCCCATTTAAGTTTGTAAGTTCAGTTTATGTTTTCCAGGAAGTCTGTTGCCCCTTACCCCTGCTCTCCAGAATTCCTTTATGTCTATCCCATGCATTCTTAAATCCTGTGATTGTGATTTCTCCCCCATTAGACAATGCTGACTTCTTATATAGCCAAGGTCCTGCTGGTACTCTTGCAAAATGAGATACACTCTACCACAGAGCCTTAAGGTTCATAACAGAGCTCCCTTACTCCACCCATCACTGTCTCCTATATTCTGCTATGGGCTGGCCTTCCCTTACCCTTAGGTGCCAGAGAAATGCGGTACTCTGGACCTTCAGAGCCATTACGAATAACCTGCCCAGCTATATCACAGATTGCCTACCATTAAGCCCTCAACCTAACTATGCCCTAAGAAGTGCTTCTTACGTAACCCTGAAAATCCCGAAGGTTAGATCCTGCTTTGGCAGGGTGTCTATAAGCCATGTACTTCCCTTGCTGTGGAACAAGCTGCAAAAAACCCTGAAAATAAACCTCCCTTGCAGACTTACGACATTTAAAGCTTTAATCACCTGCCAACTCAAGGAATCCTGCGGCTGCTTCCCTTAATCCCTCAGACCGCAGCCGTTGTGCTTATTCCTGCTCTCTCTCTGCCATCCCTTGCTCCAAATCCCTGCCCTCTCCTCTCCCCTTCTATCCTATGCATCCTCTTACCTTCTGCCCTCTGTAACAAAAAACAAAAAACACAACAAAAAAAAAACTGTAATCTAGCTTACTCCAGTTCAGTGTTCCACATTATACCAAGCTCTTAACCTGTACATTTCTTTTATGGTACTGTTTTTTGTATATTTAGTATTCTTGTGTACGATGGCTCTGTGCTAGCCTGCTCATATCTGTTATTATGTATACTGCCGTGTTGGCAGCAATCACAACCTTGTTGTTTCCTTCTGTAGTTTGTACCTTTTCTCGGGTTCACCTCAAAAATGAGTTCTGCTCAACGGTGCCCACCTGGTTAAATAAAGATTTTGATTGATTGATTGATTGAAGCGAGCACCGAAAGGAAACAAAGGATCAGGGAGGTCAACCAATGGCTAGTGGGATGGTGCAAGCAGAGGGGGTATGGGTTAGTGGGGTACTGGGAGGACAACATGGAATATGCCCAGGACAGACTGCATCTAAACAGTGAGAATCAAATTGAAGGAATTCATTGCACAAACATATGGTTTAAACTAAATCGGGGGGGAAGGGAAAATGACTCACCAAATGGCATGCCAAAAGTAAGGAGTGTTGGGGGGCATTCAGCCTCCCCAGTAGAGAGAAAAGGAATGTTAAGCAAAAACATGCTTAGGGGTAGGGGGGGATGGGGAGGGAAATTGGTGGAAGATACTTTCCACAAACACCAGAAGCCTGGAGAATAAGATGGTAGATTTAGAAGCATTAATGGAGGGGGAGGGATTAGATATTGTAGCTGTAACTGAGACGTGGTGGTCTGAGCACCATGACTGGGAAGTGGGGGTCCCGTGGTACAGACTATTCAGCAGGGATAGGATTGGTAGGAAGGGAGGAGGAGCAGTGCTACACATCAGGGAGGGAATCAAGGTCACGGAACGGATAGAAGAGCAGCGAGAAGTGGAAAGCATATGGGTCACACTGGAGAGGAAGGCTGGGACAGCATTAAGACTAGGGGTGGCTTACAGACCCCCTACACAGAGTGAGGAAACAGACATGCAGATGCTGCGAAAGGTTCAAAGAATGGCTTAGAAGGGGGAGATTCTGCTGGTGGGAGACCTAACTCTCCCAGATAAAGATGGGGATATCCCATCGGCAAGGTCAACTAGGAGTGGGGAGATTCCAGGGTCACTACAGGGTGCCTTCCTGCAGCAGCTGGTCAGAGAGAGCCCACAAGGGAGGGATACATACCTGACATGGTCCTAACCAATGGAGATAGTGTGGAGGGAGTAGGGGTGAGGGCCAGCCTGGGAGATAGTGACCACAGCACAGTGGGCTTCAAGGTCAGAGCAGAGTTTGAGGCTAGTCAAACCACCATGAAGGTCCTAGACTTCAGGCAGGCAGATTTTCAGAGGATGAGGGAGATATTCCTGGAGGAAGTGAGGGGTGGGAGGGATGGGGGTGGAGGAACTATGGGAAAAGATCAAGGGGGGGCTCCTTACAGTAACAGAGGAATGTGTAAGGAGGGTGAGGAGGAACAAAAGAAGGAGAAGGCCACTGTGGTTCAATAGAGAAGTGAGTGAGGCAATAGGGGAGAAGAAACATAGAAACATAGAAGTTGACGGCAGATAAGGACCGCAAGGCCCATCCAGTCTGCCCATTTCTTTTTCTACCTTATAAATGTGCCATCGGCCTTTGCTCTGTCAGTGACCTATCTATTCATAGTCATTTGTATTGCTCCCTTATGCCTATCCCATGCCTGTTTGAAGCCCTGCACTGTATTCATAGCCACCACTTCTTGTGGTAAGCCATTCCATGCATCTACCACCTTTCTGTGAAAAAGAATTTCCTCACATTCCCCTTAATCGGCCTCCTCTAATCTCATGCTGTGTCCTCTTGTCCTGCTATTTTTCTTATATTTAAACATGTTAGACTCTTTCACCTTGTTTATGCCCTTAAGGTGTTTAAATGTCTGATCATATCACCTCTCTCCCTCCTTTGCTCAAGGGTATACATATTGAGCTCCGTTAATCTGTCCTCATATGTCTTCTGATGCAGTCCCTGCACCATTTTGGTTGCCCTTCTCTGGACTGCCTCAATTTGGTTAATATCCTTGTGAAGGTGTGGCCTCCAATACTGCACGCAGTACTCCAGATGGGGCCTAACCAATGTCTTGTACAGAGGGATTATTACCTCCCTCTTACGACTTGTGATACCCCTACTAATACACCCTAACACCCCCTAGCCTTACCTACTGCTTTAGAGGTCTGCTTGGATGATTTTAGGTCATCAGTGATGATGATGCCCAAGTCTCTTTCTTCCTTTGTGACTGCTAGCAACTCCTCCCAGCCTATAAGTGGCTTCAGGGTTTCTCTTCCTATGTGCATGATTTTGCACTTCTTTGCATTAAATCCCAGTTGCCACTCTTCTGACCATTCTGCTAGTTTATCCAGATCTCTTCTCATTCTGCCCACACCATCTGGATCATCTACTCTGTTGCAGATCTTGGTGTCATCTGCAAAGAGACAAGCCTTACCCTCTAGTCCATCTACGAGGTCACTAATGAAGATGTTGAATAGGACTGGCCCCAGGACTGATCCTGAGTACCCCACTTGTGACTTGCATCTCTTCTGACTGTATACCATTTACTACCACTCTCTGTTTTCTGCCAGTCAACCAGTTTGCCACCCAGTTGACCAACTTCTGACCCACCCAGCCTACCTAGCTTATTTATCAATCTTCTATGTGGAACAGTGTCAAAAGCTTTGCTGAAGTCAAGGTGGCGACATCAACTGCTCCCCTTGGTCCACCACTCTGGTTACCCAGTCAAAGAAATCTATGAAATTAGTTTGACAGGACCTTCCTTTGTAAACCCATGCTGTCTTGGATCCTGTGCCCCTATGGATTCCAGGTGTTGCACTATCCTTTCCTTAAGGAGTGCCTCCATAATCTTGCCCACTACTGAGGTAAGACTGACCGGTCTGTAGTTCCCCGCCTCCTCCCTGCTACCACTCTTGTGGAGTGGGATCACATGAGCCCTTCTCCAGTCTTCTGGGACCTCTCCTGTGCTCAGAGACTCACTAAACAATTCTGCTAATGGCTCTGCTAGTTCCTCCTTTAGCTCCTTAAGTACCCTGGGATGTATGCCATCAGGTCCCATTGCCTTATCCACCCTGAGCTTAGCAAGCTCTTGTAGGACCCTTTCTTTTGTGAAGGGAGTAGTGCTCACCTCCCTCCCCTGTGTCCATGATGCTGAGCTGTGGGCCCTGCCCTACCTTCTCTTCAGTAAACACTGAGCAAAAGTATCTATTTAGGATAGATGCCTTTACAGGGTCCTCCTCCTCACATGCTCCCTTTTCTCCATTAAGCTTAGCAATACCCCCTCTGGACTTTCTCCTTTCACTGATGTATCTATAGAAAGTCTTGTCACCTTCTTTTACTGTTCGTGCTAGTGTTTCCTCAGTTTGGGACTTTGCCTGCCTTACTGCCTTACCTGCTTCCCTTAGGGCAGTTTGGTATGCCTCCCTATCTTCATCCCGCTGTGTTCCCTTATATTTTCTGAAGGCCAGCCTTTTGGCTCTGACCTTTTCTGCTACTGTATTTGAGAACCAAAGTGGTTTCCGTCTTCTTTTGCACTTCGTTTTCTGTCTAACACAATGGGATGTTGCTTCAAGTATTGTATCCTTAATGCTTGCCCACTTTGCCTGTACCTCCTCACCTGTGTTTCTTTTTGCCAGGGCTAGCTTAACTCTGTTGGCCATCTTATCAAAGTCAGCTCCTCTGAAGTCCCATATTTTTGCCTTGGAATGGGATGATTTAGATGTAGTAGCCAAATTGAACCATACCATGTGATGGTCACTGGCCCCAGGTGACCTTCTACCTGGAGATCTGTGATCCCTTCTTTGTTAGTCAGTACTAGATCTAGGATAGCCCTGTCTCTTGTGGGTTGCTGTACCAGTTGTTTGAGGCCCTCCCCCTGCAGGGAATCCACTATGAGTCTAGTTCTGGCAGATGTTCCTGCTGGTATTGACCAATCTGTATCTGGCATGTTGAAGTCTCCCATTATCAGAACCTCCCCTTTAGCTGTCATGTTTTGTATATCTTCTAACAGTAATGTGTCTATGTCCTCCCTCTGGCCTGGGGGCCTGTAGACAACCCCAGTTCTTATGGCTGTCCCATTTCCTGTTTCCAGGGTGACCCACAGTTCTTCTGGCTCCTTATGTGTATTCTGAATTTCTGTAGCTTTGATATTTTCATTAACATACAGGGCCACCTCCCCCTTTTGCACCTCGGTCTCTTCTGAACAATACATAGCCAGGTACTGAAGTCTCCCAAGTGTGGTTACTGGTAAACCACGTCTCACTAATTGCTACTATGTCCAGTTTAGCCTCTGACATTATTGCCTGCAGGTCTGGGATCTTATTTCCCAGGCTGTGAGCATTTGTGTACATGATTTTCCATTGGCCAGATTTTGAAGTGTTAGTTGTTGGGTGAAGTTTGGCATTACCCCTGTGCATCGTATGGGGAGACAAACCTTTTTTCTTACCTGGTGATGCAAATGAATGGCAAACACGCTGAATTCCTGTTTGACCACTAGCTGAGGGGGGAAGGGTGTTCTTCCCATTCGACGTATGGGGTGCAGCACCCCTCTCCCCATTTGCTAGTTTAAATATTCTGCAAAGACGTCAAACTTCTGCCCCAATGCACTGACTCCCTCTTTAGTCAGATGCAGTCCATCAAATTTAAAGAACTTTCGCTCCCAGAACTGTTGCCAGTTCCCTACAAATCTGTGTCCTTTTTCCTGGCACCAGTCCTTGAGCCACGTGTTTAGCTCCCCTATCTCCGCTTCTCTGACCTTCCGTCCATCTGCTCCCTTCTCCCAGACTGGCAGGATCTCAGAGAAGGAGATGCCGACGAAATAGATGATAGTTTGTCACCCAGCCTAGTCAGGTGTTCCTTGGTCTCCACAACTGACGGCTGGCGAGATCATTAGTCCCTATGTGTACTAGGACATCAATGTTTTCTCCTGCTTTGTGAACAATTTTAGCAATGCGGTCAGTGTCTCTCCATGCTGATGTACCTGGAGACATCTGACCATCACCCTGGCTGGAGATGGTATCAACTCCCGAATCATGGAGTCTCCTATGATCAGAGTTTTTGTTTCCTTTGTGCTTGTTTAGTTTTGGTTCCTGATTTGGGTGAGTATTGTTGTACTAGCTCCTGTGCAGTGTCCTGCTCTGCAGTGTCTTCTGCCTCTTTATTTGATTTCAGAGATAGAGGCAGATACCTGTTTGTAGTGTTTATATGGTTTTGGAGGTAATGTGTTGGAGAGGAGAGAGTGTGGGCACCTGATTTGCTCCTCCTAACCACCTGCCAACCTCCTGGACCAACTACCCTCTGCGGTCGAGGTTTTTCTGTTGGATGCTGGGGAAATATGGGTGGTTCCTATAATGTATTTCCTCTTCAATATGAAATTTGAGGCGTGCAATCTCTGCCCATGCTGCCCGGAGCTGAGACCTAAGATCTCAAAGGCCCAGCATGTAGGACAGTGTCCTAAATCCTGTAAGACTGTCCTTCTGAAAATTGTTCCACAGTACCTGCAGTTAATGAAATCCATTCCAAATAAGTTGCTGGGTTTGTAACCTAGTCAGAGTAATTAGAAGAAAAAAAATGCAAGTAATGGTTTAATTGTGCTTTGTTTAACTTGTTATACAAGTTAAATTACTAGTGCCCTGTAAATGAGATCACCTTGTGGAGGCCCCACTGATCCGCCCTTCCTGCTCTGCCACAGGAAATGTCACAACTGTGGTACCCTATAAAGGAGTGTGGCGTGGGGTGGTTGGGGATGGGGGTGGTGGCTGGGCCGTTCCCTGCCTAAAAGAAGAACCACGGACGAAAGAACAAGGAGGTAAGAGCAGAAACAATCAGTCAACAACAAATGCAGTAACCCTGAAGCTTATCCTAATGTTAGATAAAACTGTAAAACCTGTAAAGCACCACCTGTAATAATTTCAGAGAAGATATACCCTGTAAGAAACACTTTGCTCCAGAGAAAAATAAAGCAGTAACAGAAGATATACCTGCAAAAGACAATTTGAATCAGAAGATTACAGCAGTAATCTGTTAGCACACACCTGTAGGCACCCCTTGTAATAATGCAGAAGAAGGTATACCAGCAACAACAATTTGAATCAGAGAAAAAATAAAGCAATGAAATGTTAGCAACAAACAGTAGCAATCCCTGTGAGTAAAAAATAAAAACACCACCACACAGTAAATCTGCTTAGCCAAACTAAGTCTTAATCCTTCTCCCTTGCTCTGGTAAGTTTCTCTACTCTGCCTTTCAAGCAGTCTTAGAAGGAAAGGGCAAAGAGGATGCAGGGGAGGGAGGGAGGATAGGGAAACTTACAAAGGAAGCTGAGGGTGGCAGGGCAGAGGATTAGGAAGGCTAAAGCAGAAACAGAGGAGGAAATTGCTAGGCAGGCCAAACGGGTGAACAAGATGTTTTTTCGATACATAGGGGAAAGGAGAAAGGTAAGGCAGGGGATAGTGAGGATTAAGAGGGAGCAGGGATTGCAGGTGGAAGGGGATTTTAAGAAAGCTGAGGTGGTGAATGGATACTTTAGCTATGTTTTCACAACAGAGGAAGAAGGGAAGGGACCAGCGCTAAGTGAGAAGGGAAAGGTGGGGGGTGGATCCCAGCCCAATCAGTGTGGAAGAGGTAAGGAAGGAATTAGGTAAGATGAGAGTGAACAAGGCTGTGGGCCCTGATGGCCTACACCCTAGGGTACTCAGGGAATTAAGGGGGGTACTGGTGGAACCACTGGTGGGGTTATTTAATTTGTCCCTGGATACAGGGTGGTTACCGGAGGACTGGAAGATGGCAGACATGGTGCCACTTCATAAAAGTGGCAGCAGGGAGGAGGCCGGCAATTATCGCCCAGTCAGTCTCACATCGGTGGTGGGTAAAGTAATGGAGACAATATTGAAACAAAGGGTGGTTTGCTATTTGGAAGGAGGGGCTGCAAGACATTTGGCTGCACGACTTCACTCGGGTTGGTCATGTCAGGCAAACCTGATCAAATTCTTCGATGAGGTGACGAGAGTAGTTGATCAGGGTGGGGCAATGGACGTGGCCTACCTCAATTTCGGGAAGGCCTTCGACATGGTGCCCCACAAAAGACTGGTTAATAAGTTGGGGAGTCTAGGGATGGGGCAGAAAATAAGATGGATAGAGAGCCGGTTGATGGGTAGAAGCCAAAGGGTGGTGGTCAATGGGGCGCACTCTGGGGAGACAGGGGTGATGAGTGGGGTCCCCCAGGGGTCAGTGTTGGGGCCCATTCTGTTTAACAACTACATCAGCGATACAGCAGAGGTGCTTCAGGGGAAGGTCTGTCTTTTTGAGGATGACACAAAACTCAGCAACAGGGTGGAGACCCGGGGGGTGGGGGGTGGGGATGGAAACAATGAAGAATAATTTAAGATTACTGAAAGAGTGGTCAGAAACATGGCAGCTAAAATTCAAGGCCAGGAAATACACAGTGATGCATTTGGGGAGGAGGAGTCCAAATACCACATACACACTGGGGGGAGGGGGAGTTAATGGCTACAACCTGGCAGGAGAAGGATCTAGCAGTTATAATCACTGATGACCTTAGGGTGGGGACCCAGTGCAGCAAGGCAGTGGGCAAAGCTAACAGGATGTTGGTGTGCATAAGGAGAGGGATAACCAGCAGAAGGAGGGAGGTGCTAATGCCACTCTACAGTTCCATGGTTAGGCCACACCTGGAGTAATGGGTACAGTTCTGGAGGCCCCATCTATGAAAAGACAAAGATGGCATGAAAGGGTGCAGAGAATGACCTCTAAAATGGTGCATGGGCTAAATGGGAAGACATATGTTTCTTCACCTATGTTGCAATTGACATCTGTAATTTGTACCGTCTCCCAATGAATGAATGAGATGGCTAGTTTAGTCCATGAATGTATGTAACTGTCCAATGATATCTGTACTTATAGAATGGGCTAAAGAAATCCAGAATCCTGATTGGCTGAAAGCCTGTTTCAGCCGTGTCCTTATCAAGATGTATACTGCCAACCGACACTAACTGTGCCAACCTGAGCCTCACGACAGTCAAGTATCAGTGTTCCCAACGTCCTCCTCTTCAAACAGCAAGCTGCTACTCCGTAACAAACTAACACCACGTCCTGCAACCCAGCTGTCCTGCATGTTGAAAATAAATAGTCCCCAGTGTGAGACCTCCCCCCCGACAAACAGTCTCTTTCTGCAAGACACCAGCTCATTTTCTAATTTTTAAACTAAATCTGACCTGTGCTGCTTCGTAGCTGACTGCAACCACTTCAGCTAACCGCTACCCACGGCTTTCAAATCCCACTGACTGCAAAATACGGAAGTCAGTCTTCAGTCCTCAGTGACTGTAAACATTGAAAAGCTGTTATCCATGTCTTTTCCTCATACAGACCAAACAGTGAGCATACCACATACAATCACATTATGAAAAGTAAAACAACGCCGACCACGATCACCAACCCCCTCACAGGAAAACCGGAAGTCATCATTCACCAGTCGGCTCACTCAGTGGTGCTTTCTAAATGTTTGGAGCTAAACTACCATCCGTCCCCTTTGCAAACAGGCAGCAGAGCACAAAACATGAAACTAGCTCAAACCACAGTAAATATAAATATATATATGGTTCAACTTAATGCCACAAAAGTAGGGAAATGTAGCATTAGGGCTTCCAACCCTATTTCCCTATGTCCCCATGCAACAAAAGGACAAGACCACACAAGCAACCAGAGACAGACATCATCAGGTAAGACAACCAACATACAACATTTCTAGATGAAACAAATGCAGTAGGACATCGGTGTACTGCCTTGGTGGATTTGTATCTGCAGATGCATAAGCACAGGCCCCACAGGATCGATTGCATATCTAGAGACAGCCCATTACATACATATATAATTATATGTTATGGTCCTTTTACGAAAAATTAACAGGAAAAAATGGTGACACCTCTTAGCGAGTAGTCAGGAAGATATCCTGTGCTTGCCATTTTTGTAGAGGTGCACTGTATTAGTGTTGTGGTAGTCTCTGTTTTTCATACAAATAAAAAAAAAAGAATTGGTTTTATTTTTTGGTTCTGCTATGATTTCCTTGGGTTTTGTTGGAGCAAGAGTGAAGGCATTTAGTTCAGCGGCAGTTGCACAGTCAGTGAGGCTGAATTTCACTTTTTAACAGGGAAATTTAAACAATGTTTAGTGAAATAAAAAAGAGCTAGTTTGCTTTTTTGGCTTGTAATATGATTTTGTCAGTGTTCGGAGTGAGTGTGTATGACTGCAGTGTGGCAGGAGCTGCAGAAAGGAAGTGTGGCTGCACTTATGATTTCTATTTTGTACACCCACGGATACTGTAAAAAAAATGTAACATGATTATTAGTAGGACACAAAGCAGGCAGCCATTAGAACTTTCCTTGTTGAATCTATCAGGGACAGGATTTAAAATGCAAAAGAAAAACATGCTTTGTTCTCAGGGTCTATTTTCATTGGAGATGGCAGTGCTGGCAGTTTGGGAGACAAGTAAAACTGTAAATGAGAAAGAAAATGAAGGAACTGCAGATTTTTTTTTTTTTTATACTTCCTTTATTTTCTTAATGTATTCATTTACTTCCATAGTATTCTGTTACATTAATTCAAGATCTTCAATTTCATACATACACTTATTTCAAGGTTCCAACAACCTAATATACATTTCTTTGTTCTTTTCCAGTTTATACAAATAAAAAAATACAAAAAATATAACACACTTATACACCAATAATGAATTCTAGCTAATACCAGGGGTGTTTGAATTAAGGACAGACATTAGGCACAAGACAGATTAATTTAGTTGATTATAGCCTTATTTAAATATATTTAACATTAGGAAATTGCATTTGTTTATTCCTTTTCCTACTTTCGGGCAAGGGGGGCCCCTAAGGGGGGGAGGTTCCACATGGCAAGCTTACTTTCTATCGCTGGGTCTTTTCTGTTTGTATTACCAACTGTTCTCTTATTTACTTACTGAATCTGTTTTTGGCTTAATTCCCATCTGGTCCATCTTGTAATATAGAGTTGTATTTTATTTTTTAGAGCATATGACATTTGCTCATTGTGTTGAATGTCCTGAACTATAGCTTTCCATTCTCCCACAGTAGGAGCTGTTTTCTGGAGCCATTTCTTTGTAATTGCTTTGTATGCTGCCCCCAGAAGAATAGTCCAAAGATATATAATGTGTCTATCCCTCATTCCTTCCGCGGGGGTATACCCAGCAGCTGGTTGATCCCAGTCACTTGGTAGTGCTCACCTAAAATGTTTACTATATGGGCAGAGATAGTGGACCAAAATGTACTCATTTTTGGGCAGTCAATAAATATGTGTTTATATGCGGCCCTATTTTCTCCACATTCCCTCCAGCAGCTTTCTGATATTCCCGGAATTCTCTGAGCTAACACTGTGGGTACTAGAAAAAATCTCACCCTAACCTTCCATATAAATTCCCTCCACATGGGGGAAGAGGTAGCCATCCAAGTATTTTTCCATATTTTAGGCCAGTCCCTGAAACTTAATTGCTTGTTTAAATTCTCTTTCCCAGTTCACCTTGACTGGGTCCATAGAATGTTTATACATTGAAATTAAGAATTTGCATATTATTGAGACGGCCGTCCCCCCCCCCCCGACGTTGAAGACCAAATCTTCAAAAATGGGAGTTATCTTCATAGAGTTGAGAGTCCCTCTCCCTGACTCTAAGTTGTGTTACCACGTAGTCCCTCATTTGATAAAAGAACAGTCTGTCCCTTTCAGTCCAAGCAAATTTCTCTTGGGCCTCCTGAAAGGTCATAGGTACATTCTCTTTCATTATTTGCCAAGGGGCTACTATACCTTTCTTTATTTGGGATTTATACCATGACCCCACCAGAGAGGTATCAAACCTTTCCTTTGTTATAAACCATTGGTACTTCCAAAAGTGGATTAGTATCAGTTTGTTCCTTGTTCCCCTCCTCCAGCCTTCCAGTATAGTGGAGGTAGCTTTTGATGTAGTTAGCATTGTTCGCTGTAGCAAGGGGGGAGAAAAAAGAACTGCTGGAAGAGGTGGAGATTCTCCCCTGTTTAAGTCCATTTGCTTCCAGGCTGCGTGATAATTATCTGCACCCAACAGTAGAGCTAAACGCATTTGTGAGGCGGCCCAATAGTCAGCCAGGGAAGGGAATGATAGTCCTCCCATTGCTTTAGGGAGCGTGAGTTTCTTAACATTTAAGCGGATTTTTTTATGATTCCATTGAAAGGCCATAAAAAATTTCTGCCAGGATAGTATTTCTTTCAGATTAATAATAGAGGGAACACATTGAAATAGATAAAGGAGTCGGGGTACTGCATTCATCTTTATGGACATAGTGCGGGTATAAAAGGATGTTGGGAGAAGATCCCATCTTCTCATATCATTCTTTATTGTTTCTATTAGAGGGGTGTAGTTTTGTTTATATAATTGGGATAGATCTTTAGGGATCCGTATTCCCAAGTACTTCAAAGAGGAGCCATCCCATTTGAGCTGGAAACTTATTTCGGGGCGTAGCGGCAGCTCCTGCTACCCCCAGGGCCTCTGTCTTATTAATGTTTAAAGTGTAACCGAGAGATTGAAAAATCTTGGATTTTCTGCATAACTGCAGGTAGTGAATTTTCGGATTAGTTAAATATAAGTAAGTCATCCATAAACAGCGCCAGTTTATGTTCAACTCCTGCGACCATGATACCACTAATATCGGGGGATTGCCTAATATATTGTGCTAGCGGTTCTATATAATAGGCGAACAAAAGGGAGGACAGGGGGCATCCCTGTCTGGTTCCCCTGTAAAGGGAGAACCGTTCAGAGAGGTGGCCGTTCACCAGAATATAACCCAGGGTTTTTTTATAAAATTTTAGCAAGGTTTCTATAAATTGGCTTGGGAATCCAAAACGGGCAAGAACCTCCCCTATAAATCTCCATGACACCATGTCGAACACTTTTTCGGCGTCTAGTCCCAGTAGAAGAGTTGGTTTATTTTGAGATTGAGACTGTTCCAATAGGTATATAGTACGTCTTACATTGTCCTGGGCCTGACGTCCTGGGAGAAACCCACATTGGTCCATATGAATCTTATTCGGGGAAAATTGAATGAGCCGCCTAGCAAGTATAGATGTGAAGATTTTATAATCCGTGTTCAATACGGATATAGGTCTATAGGACGAACAACAGGAGAGGTCCTTACCCGGTTTCGGGATAACTGAAACTATAGCCTCATTCCATGAAGGGGGGACATTCCCCTCCTTTGTTACGACATGAGCGTATACTCTGTTGAGAATAGGGGTTAAAATTTTAGAGAATGATTTATAGAATTCCCCGGGGAGTCCACCGGACCCCAGACATTTTCTGGTTTTTAGGTTACCTATTGCCGTATCAATTTCTCTCAATGTTATAGGTATAATCAGTTGGGATCTTTGTTGCTCCGAAAGAGTCGGGAGGTTTAAAGAATTTAAAAAATGTTTAATTTCCTGTGTTATGAGGAGTCTTTTGATTTATAAAGTGTTGTGTAATAGTTAAGAAATGCCTCTGCTATTTCTTTTATTGTGTTATGCATTTTACCTGTTTGTGGGTGTCTGATTTTTGTTATGTTTGATTTTGCTTTTTGTACTCTCAACCTACGTGCTAATAATCTGAGGGACCGCGGGCCCCCATCATAATAGTTATGTCTTAAATACATTAATTTTTGTTCTACAGAGTAGTCCAGTATTTTATTAAGTTCACTTTTAAGTTGAGCAAGTTCCTTACTTCTAGTCTTGGTCTTTTTTAGTAAGCTGCAATTCCTCCAGCTCTTTTATTTTACTCTCTAGGGCTACTCGTCGTGTTTCCCTAAGTTTTTTTTTGTTTGACGATATACTTATTAGCTTACCCCTTATGATTGCTTTTATGGTATCCCATAGGATCGTTACTGACATATCTTGCGTGTCACTTAGCTCTATAGCCTGGGATATAGTATCTTCTATACTTTTCAGGACCTGGTTATCCCTTAACAGGGAGAGATTTAGTCGCCAAAAAGTTGTCTTCCCTTTAGCCTGGGGGCTAAATTGACAAAAAATCGGGGCATGATCGGATAGTACAAAATCTCCCGCCCAAATCTTTACAATATCCCCCGTTTGTTCCTTTGGGGCTATAAGATAGTCTAGACACGAGTACACATCATGGGCCTGGGAGTAATATGTATGTCTAGGGGAAGAGCCATGGAAATGCTTCCAGATATCTTGATAACCTATTTCTTGCAGCAACTTCCTCACTTGACTTGTGATCCTCTTTCTTTTGCCCTGGCTTTGTGGGGTAGTATAAGCTTCCGCTATGTTCAAATTCAGGTCACCCCCACATATCATTTGCCCCTCAGCCCATTCCATCAGTTTAGAAAAAAATTATCTATATACCTCATATTCCGAGGCCGGAGGGGCATATATGGATGCAAAGGTTACTAAACGTCCGTCTAGCTGACCTTTAACCATGGCATATCTCCCTTCCTTATCTATTACTTTATCCTTCATGTCAAACTGTGTACCCTGTCTAATCAATATTGCTGTTCCCCTTCTCCTCCCCCCCCTTTGTATGAGGAGGCCACTACGTGAGAGAAGCCCAACCTTTCAAATTTTCTATGTTCTAACTGAGATAGATGTGTTTCCTGTAATAAAACAATGCTTGCCCCGGCCCTCTTTATACTCTGGAGAATTTTACTTCTTTTTATGGGGCTGGTAATACCATGCACATAATAGGTGCAGATCGTATAGGGTGTTACATTACTCGTGGGTATATTTTAACCTTCCGTGTACTACCCCATAACCCCGGTTGATCTCCAGCACGCAGTGGCCTCTCCCCATCCCCCGCCCTCGTCTGTATGCCCAAGTTTACCTTTGTCTGCTTCATTTACCCTGGTAAAAACATAACATTTCAGATCAGCCAACATGGCTTAAAACTATTACTAACAACTTATTAAACTTTTAACTAAAACTTCCAAGGTAGGGGGCTATTACCCAAATTAGCCCTTCTGTTCTATCTCCTTACGAGAAGAACGAGGAGGATTACTAGTGCTTCCGTTACCGGAAGACCTCCTACTGAGCACCTGTTGTTATTGTGCTCCTAGTTTATTAAGTGGGACTATATATTTCCCACTGTAGGAACAGAGGCAAGTGTAGGGATTTCTGAGTCTCTATCTACACAAGATCCCTCCATGCTCCTACTCAGTCCACCGATCCGTGGTTTGTCACAACCACCTTCATTACATCTATAGAGAGCTACCAGGCAATTATACCATGCACCATGTTATTGCCTTATCGTTATTCTAGCCAACATGCTGCTATAGTATCTTTTAAAACTCTCTCCCCTTTAAGAAAGCATGAGGTCTCAAATTTCACCAGTGTTGGAGAACGTTTTATACCACCCATAGGTCGTTTCCCTTATGATACACTGTTTAATCCCCTCTGCAAGTTGGACCGCATCTTCAGTACCCACATATACAAAATTTGAAGTCTTATCAATAATATTGGGGACAAATGGGGGGGGGCCCTTTTTACCCTGATATCGCAATGGGCAAATGCCGTTATGGGAAAACAATCCTGAACAATACAACAAATCGACTGCCTTGCCACACAGTAAGATCCCAGAAACATGTGCAGTTTAAAATTACTATTACCAAGTCACTGCACTACCAGGGATAGCATTAGCCTGTCGTAGTTTCGCCCCTCGCTCCCCTTCCCTTCCCATACTAGAACTTAATCATTTATGTGGCACTTATCTCTTGCAGTTCTTAATATGAGAGGCCTTATAGTTCAATAACAAGTTCAGGTAATCGAATAAGTCAGGCAGGCTTCTCTCCTTACGCCTCTCTGCTTCTCGAGCATTGTTTGCAGTCTCTGCGCTTCTCCATGTAAGCAGTATTTTGGTTCCTGTCTTCTTCCTGTTTTAGATACGCTGCCAAAATGAGTCAGTTTTCTCGTTGTTTTGGTTCCGGATCCGAGTCTCTATTATTTGTTTTTCCTCTCTCTCAGGGCCTCCCTCGCCTCCTCCACCGTAGAGTACAGTTTTGTTCCATCTTCCCAAAAAATACGAAGTCTGGCTGGGTAAGGAGTATGAAAACGGATCGCTTTCTCTCTTAGAGATCTCAAAATCGGAAGATATTTTAGTCTCTGCTGTTGCACTTCTTGAGGGTAGTCGTGATCCATAAATAGTCTGTGAGTAAGATATTTTATTTCCTTTTTTGGCCCAAGCATGACACAATATCTCCTCTTTGTCCCTAAAGGAGCTTAGTTTAAACACTATAGAGCGGGGCCTGGCCGCTGGGTCAGATGGTTTCGATTGGAGTGATCTATGCGCTCTCTCTATGTGGAAAGTGAACGTAGGGGGCAGGTCCAGAATGTCTTTAAGCAGATTCTCTATAAAGGGAGCCGTAGGAGTAATTTCCATGCCTTCCGGCAAACCATATAGACGGAGGTTGTCCCACCTCGAGCGGCCCTCCAGATCCAAGCATTTTGACCGCAGCTCCTCCACTTGTTGTATCAGGGCCTGCATTATCTCCACAAGTTGCACAGAAGACTCTTTGTTTTCAGCCATTCTCTCTTCTATTTTACCTATGCGTGTCTCAAATACAGCAAGTTGCGTACGTACAGCTTTAAACTCTTGTTTGTTTTCAATTCTCGATTTCCGAATCTCCTTTAATAAAGTCTCAAATCTTGTCTGAGAGAGTTGTTCCGATTCTCCATCCGTGTCATAGCTGGCCACATGGGAACTTGCTGGCGAGAGAGATCTGCTGGGGGGATCTTCTTGTAATCGGTCGCCATCTGTATTCTTCTCTTTTCCTCTCGATCTATTTCTGCCTCTATAGGTTTCTAGACGCTTCCCTCCTGTGTTAATTGACATTTTTGATTGTATTTTCTTAGTTTTGGAGGTTTAATCGGCAGACTTTGTAGGGAGCAAGAAACCCTAGGCTCCTATCAGCTCCGTGACGTCACCGGGAAGTCTCGGAACTGCAGATATTTAGATATAGTTCTTGTTCTGTGCTTTGGAAAATGTTTTCACAATGAATGGCAAGATAGGATGATTTTGTTTTACAGCGCTTTGCTGTATGTGCAGAGAACGTGTCTGTGAAACTGGTTTGAGAGACTGGAGAAAAAGAGTGAAGGAATGCCAGTGGGTGGGCGGATGGGGGTGTGGCCAACCAACTGTATGACGAGTTTACTATATGCATAAGTACTGATGATCAGTTTACTACATGTATAAATAAAAATTATACAATAAAGAGCAGTTACGTAAGAACTTACCGTAACAGTAGATCTTCAAGGGGATCTCAGTCATCAGGTCATCCACAGGAACTTCACCATCGGTGAAGAGGAATCCACATGGAAGATTTTCAGCAGTACAACTGGGGCCGCCCACGCCATCGATGTCCGCCGATGTCATCAACCCTATAAATGCATGAGTGGCCTCGCTCCCTCCTCAGTTCCTTCCCCCGGAGACAAAGGGAGCAAAACTCGTGCCATGAGGGACTGAAGAGAGAGAGAGAGAGAGCGAGAGGTGCCCAGGCCTATATGAAATGCTGGATACACCAGCCAGCCAGTTCCCAGACAGGAGCACCAAGAAAGGGGATGATTGGAGGGAAAGCAGACCTGATGACTGAGATCCCCTCAAAGATCTACTGTTACGGTAAGTTCTTACGTAACTGTTCTATCTTCATTGGGGTTATCTCAGCCATCAGGTCACACCATAGGAATGAGTCCCAAACAGTTACAGGTGTAAATGGTCTGGGAGGAGGGCTCTGCATAAACTTAAGACAGGAGTCCCTGTAGCACAGCTCTGCCAAAACCTGCATGGGCTCTAGAAGCAATGTCCGGTCTGTAGTGCTTGGAGAAAGTATGGACGGTACACCAGTTGGCAGCCGCACAGATGTCAGCAGCTGAGACCCCTCGGAAACAAGCCACAGAAGTAGCCATGGCTCTGGTGGAATGAGCTTAGACAGCACCAGGCAATTCTTTGCCGTACTTGTTGTAACAGAACACAACGCAATTAGCCAACCATTTGGATAAAACATTGCTTAGAAACTGAAGTGCCCTCTCTACCTGGGGTGAAGGAAACTAAGAGCTGCTTCGACGTTCTACATTCTTTGGTCTGAAGCAGGTAGTATTTCGAAGTTCTGTGCACATCTAATGTATAGAACAGTGCTTCTCCTGGACTGGCACACTCTGGAAAATAAACAGGGAGGTGGATAGATTGATTGAGAGTAAATTCAGAGACCATCTTAGGAAGAAAGTTTGGATTTGTGCGCAAAGACACCCTATCTTTGTGAAAAATCAAATAAGGCTCCTCGCACCAAAGGGCCTGAAGCTCTGAAATTCTTCAAGCAGAAGTAATGGCAACTAAAAATAACACTTTCCAAGAGAGAAAGTGTAAATCGCAAGACGTGATTGGCTCAAAGGGAGACAGGGTCAGTTTCTCTAAAACAAAATTCAAGTCCCAAGCTGGGACAGGAGAATGGATTGGGGGTTTCAGGTGTAGGATTCCCCTTAAAAGGTACAGGAGACATCCAGCTGAGCTGTAGTACGATCACCCACGGGCTCATGAAAAGCAGAAATAGCCAAAAGGTGCACCTTGAGGGAGGAGTACAGGAGACTTGAGTCAGACAAAGAAATCAGGTAGCCCAGGATGTGGTTGACTGGGCAGGTGAAAGGGTCCAAACTATGTTTGGCAGCCCAGATGGCAATCTGCTTCCACTTCCTGGCATAAGTGGCTCGAGTGGAAGGCTTCCAGGTGGATACTAGGACATCTGCCACTCTTTTAAAGACCCCGAACCTGGAGATGGCTATGTCCTCATGAGTCAAGCATACAGATGGAGGGATCTGAGATTGGGATGGACCAGGCCCCCGAGCCTGGGTCAGCAGGTTCCTGCAAAGAGGGAGAGGGACCGGAGGTTCCTCTATCATCTGCTGAAGCAGAGGGAACCAAATCTGCTGATGCCAGAAGGAAGCTACCAAGATCATGCTGGCCCCTTCCATCTGCAACTTGATTAGCACCTTCTGAATTAGAAGAAACAGAGGGAAGGCATACAGAAACATCCTGTTCCGGGACAAGGAAAATGCGTCTCATCAGAAAACTCCAGGCCCTGGATCTAGCGAGCAGAAATTGGGCAGTTTTGCATTGAATGGGGATGCAAAAAGGTCCAAATCTGGATGACCCCATCTGTTGAACAAGTCTTCTGCGACGGATGAGAGAAGCTCCCATTTGTGCATGCTGGACTGAGTCCTGCTGAGACTGTCTGCCAGAGTATTTAGCATGTCTGGCACATGGACTGCAGAGAGTGTCACACTGTGATCCAGTGCCCAGTACCACACTCTCATGGCCCCCCTGCAAAGGGGGTACAAATGAGTCCCCCCCCCCGCTTGTTGATGCAGTATACTATGCTTTGACCATCCAACTGAACCAGCAGCTGATCTGGAATGTAGTGCTCCTGAAAAGCCTGCACGGCATAGAGCACCGCCCTCATCTCCTGGACACTGATATGCAGGGAGGCTTCCCACTATGACCAAGAGTCCTGGGTTTGGAAGGGACCTAGGTGTGCTCCCCAGCCCAGACCTGAGGCATCTGTGGTTAGGATCTGCTGTGTGGAGGAAATCTAGAACGGGACACCTTGAAACAAATTCAAGGGGTCCATTTACCACTACAGTACCTTGCGTACTGGGGAAAAGACCAGGACTGGTTGGTCTAACTCATCCGTGCGCTGGTCCCACTATATCCGGAGGGTCCACTGCAGGATACACATATGGAGTCTGGCCAGTGGAACAGTAGGTATGGCAGTGGCCATCAGGCCCAGCAATCTGAGGTATACCCTGGCAGGAATGTATTGACTCTGGGCGACTTCCTGAACTTGAGCTATGAGGCACTCTGCCCTGTTTTGGGTGGGGAAGGCCTTCCCCTGTGCTGAGTACAGAATCACCCCTATATACTGCAACCTTTGGGACAGTATCAGAACCAACTTGGGCAGACTAACAGTGATGCCCAGGGAGTGGAAGAGCTGAAGAGTTTGTTCCAGAGTCAGCAAAAGCTGTTCCCTGGATGGGGCCTTTAGGAGCCAATTGTCCAGATAAGGGAAGACATACAGTCCCTCCCTTCTGAGAGCTGTTACAACTGTTGTTAAGCAGTTGGTAAAGACTTGCAGCACATAGGACAAGCCAAAGGGCATAACTTTGAACTGATAATGCTCGCCCTGAAAAGCAAAACAGAGAAACTTCCTGTGAGAAGGAAAGACCAAGATGTACAGGTAAGCATCCTGCATGTCCAGTGAACAGAGTCAGTCTCCTGTCTTCAGAAGGGGCATCAGGCCTGGCAATGTTACTACCTGGAATTTTTTGTACTGGACATACAGATTGAGGTCCTTTAGGTCCCGAATAGGCCTCAGATCTCTGTTCTTCTTGGGGAGGAAAAACCTGGAGTAAAACCCCTTGTTCCTCTGGTGCTTGGGCACTGGCTTGATGGCCTGCTTTCATAGAAGAGACTGAACTTCCTCCCAGAGAACAGACAAGTGAGCTGTAGGATAACAGGAGGGCAGAGATGGGGTTTCTGGAGGCTGCTCAATGAGCTTCTGTGGAGACCCATGACAGCAAGTTGACAACAGGAAAGAACTGAGGAGGGAACAGGGCCGCTCATGCCTTTACAAGGTTGATGACGTCGGCGGATGTCGATGGTGTGGGCAGCACCAGTTGTACTGCTGAAAATCTTTCATGTGGAGTCCCCTTTACCGATGGTGACGTTCCGATGGTGTGACCTGATGACTGAGATAACCCTGAAGAAGATTGGGATTTATATTAAAGGGGATATCACATAGGTTGAGTGAAGACATATTTATCTTCACTGGAGGTCTTTGTGATCTCCTTATCCTCAGAGTGGAGAAGCCATGAGTAGGAGTAAGGAAGACAAAGACCACCTGTGAAGATAAATATGATCTCTTCACTCAACCTATGTGATAAGCAATTATACAACAGGTTCAGTTTCTCATTTAAATGTACTGTTCAAACGTTGCTGTTTTTTTTTCTTTGAAAAAAAGACACTTTGCCACTCATAACTATCATCAGTTCATAACATACATTATTTTGCTCAGGCTGAAAGGTATGTACATGTATTCCCCTATAGAAGTTAGCTGAAAACCAGCGGTCTCAGGAGCCTTACAGAAATAGCAACCCTCAGGGTACAAAATCCTGGCTGCTTGGTTATAATATGGAACAACTAGTGTCTCCATCGCAACTCAGAAACTGGATATGTGTTGTTTAGGTTATCAGTCATTTTTTTTCCATTCTGTATATGTAATTTATTAACTTTCTCCAGGTGGAGATCTGGGGTATGGCAGATGTCAATCACAGCTCTGTGACTACCTTTTTGTCCACCACCATTAGAATACTAGAAAGCTTTCTGGTGTTTGGGTCCCTGTATCCCTCTGGGGCAACTAAAAATAGAACCGTCTGCGCATTTATATCTATTGTTCCCCAGAAGCTCTCTAACTGCTCCCTGCAACTTCATATAGAATGGCTATATGACTAGGCACTCCCAGAAAATATGCCCTATGTTGCTTTAGTGTTGCCTCACTGCCTCTAGCAGGAGTCTGAGAGTACTGAATGATATGGAGCCTGTCTATCAGGGGTTATAAAGTATTATACAATGGCATGAAAGAATCTTGGACTGTGATTGGTTAGTTTGGGGCTAGACCCATGGCATTATCCTAGCATAACGCCACAGGTCCAGTCTCAGCACTGTGAACCATTATGGATGACCATGTGGAGCATGAGCCTATGCTATTTTTTTGCATCGCCTCTTAAGATACAAAAATATTTTTCTACACTAATAAAAAAAATTCTTTAAAATACTTTTTTATTTTATATATAACAACAAGCCATTGTGTAATAGGAATAATGCATGACAGGGTGTGTGTCATTTGGGATAACGCCACGCCTGGGGCATTGGCGCCTTTCTGGCCTGCTGACACGTGCCCAACCCCCAGGTGTGCATTATCAGCATGACACACAACCCGTCATGCATTATTCCTTTAATATATAACAGACTTCAAGAATATATTCACCAAATATAAGATGTTGTAACATTATGAATACATTTTAAACAATATTCCCATTGGAGGGGATGGCCCGTAATCACTGTGGTTAGGTATTTCTCCCAAGCCTGTCTAACCAGTAATACTGTCGTGCCCAGGGCCTAAATCAGAGCTTGAGTTAGTCTGGAAATCAGATACCTCATCAATATTTGATCTTTAAGAACCTGTATAATTAGTTGTATCAAAGAAGAGATCTTTTGGTCGGGGGACAGATCGCAGTAAGGGTATATCTGCTAGTACCTAAAAAATGTGTTTGTGGGAGAGCATATATGCCTTTTAGATCATCAAAGGTCTGAAATTCCTTGCCCTGTATAAACCATGTAATGAAATGAAGTCCCACAGGTTCCCAGATTTGGTAACTTCTATTCTGGCTGGTGGAAACCCATTGGTGTAAGGGAGAGAGGAAATTAGGAATCCATGGCTTGGAATTCATCTCTTCCCCATATTTCATACATAATGTTAAGAACTGACCCAGTATATGGGTTATCTATTGGGAGCTCCTCCATCCTTTGAAGCATAGCAAACAGCCCCGGTGGGAGATGCAACATATTCTTCTCTATTAATTCTAGGGACTTCAAAGGCATGGTGTAATTATCCAACAGCCAATAGAAAGGGGGTAAGTACAAGAAAGATACAATGCCTGATGCCAGGTTCTGGAAGAAGAAAGCACTGCAGCAAGGATTTATTAATAAATTCTAAGCATAACTTCAGGAGCAGGCAGGGCACAGTGGCCAAACGCATGCTTCACAGACAATAACAGCAGTTGCTGTTAGAAATGTCGTCATGCTCAGAGCTGAGTGACATAAACAGCATCAGGTAACAGAGTGAAATAATCACTGTGCCAAAATAGATGGATTTCTGTCACTAAATAAAATCCGCGCACACATTTTTACTTCAGGGGCTATATGAAGTCTCACTTCAGATAGACTAGTACTATCCATTGGCAGGCTGTCACATGCGAGAACTGAAAGTGGCACATGAAGTGTGGGAGCACATCCCCTGCTGTTGGTTAATGCTGGTGAGATCATGCTTGCTTGTCCCCAGTGGCTACCGAGAATCAGCATTACTAAGGAGACATGCACATAACAGAGCTGAGCTGCAGATTTTGGGTGACCCGACCCTTGACTTTAAAAACATTAAGGCACACTAGTCAAGTGCTATTTCTAAAATATATATATATATGTGTGTGTGTGTGTGTGCATGTATATATATGTGTATATATATATATATATATATATATATATATATATATATATATCACATATTTATATATTATGGTAGCACGGTAGTGCTACCATAGTTAGGGTTGAGGAGCCATTTCCATGTTAAACCCAAAATTGTGCACCTTAATAACTTTGCAACCGTTTGATGGATTTGCCTGAAATTTGGAATGTATGATCAAGATACATAGGCCTTGGGATCTGCCAAGTTTCGTACTGATCGGATATACGGTTGCGGAGTTATTAAGTGTGATCTGTGCGCGTGTATACGCTTTTCTGGAATTCTGTGGTCGTGCCTACAGGTCGTACGGTTTGCGTGACCGGCCCGAAATCTTCAGGGAACGTGCAGCCGGGGTCCCTGATGTGCCTTTCGAAGATTTCGTGAAAAAATATTAAACGGTTCAAAAGTTATTCAAAAAACAGTTTCCCATTATAAGTCAATGGGAAAAGTTAACAAAAAGTTCAACACTTTCGCAAATGCATTTTTACTTTCGCAAATGGGCCTGTTACTTTCGCAAATCGGCCATTTTGTTTTCAGTTGGTGATCAGAAAAATGGTTGGCATTTAAATTTGGGACCCTCTAGCAACCTAATGTTTTTTGTATTCACCTAGTCGGGCCCTGAGGATGCTTGCCATGTCTTTATTTTGTGGTAAAACACCCCAGAAATATGTTTTTCAAATTTCTGGAAAAAGTACTTCATAAAATTACTTCGTGCTCCGCGAAAGTGTCATAAATGCAAAGCTTAAGCAAGAATTGTGACAGTAGTTTTCTAGTCTGTGGGAAAATTACAGCAATTCTTTGGCACTGCGCTGCAAAAGAACCATTGGGAGTTTTGAGCTGAAATTTGGAGGGAACGGAGCCGACATATCACAGATGTGCCTTTTAGTATTGTATTGAAAAAATATTACACGGCGGCAAAGTTATGGCACTCCAAAGTTGACGGTTTTCCCATAGGCTAACATTACGGCGCCCGACGCATTACAGAAATCCTTTGGCACCCTGCTGCAAAATAACGGTTTGGTCTTTTTTCCTGAAATTTGGAGGGAAGACAGCCAACAGCCCACAGATGTGCCTTTCAGTAGTTTGGTGAAAAAATATCACACAGCGGCAAAGTTACGGCACTCCAAAGTTGACATTTTTTCCCATAGGATAACATTACGGCGCCTAACGCATAACAGAAATCCTTTGGATCCCTGCTGCAAAATAACGGTTTGGTCTTTTTTCCTGAAATTTGGAGGGAAGACAGCCAACAGCCCACAGATGTGCCTTTCAGTGGTTTGGTGAAAAAACATTACAGGGAGGCAAAGTTATGGCGCTCTGAACTTTTCTTTTTTTCCCATAGGATAACATTACGGCGTTCGCCGCACCTTTCAGGGCCCGTATCTCGGAAACGGTGCGAGATATGGACTTTTCGTCGGAAAATTTCTTAGCCCCATAATGGGGCTAAGATTCAAATTAGCCAGGACAGTTGTAAATAATATGACTTTTACATTTTCTTTCTACGTCGTACGGTTCCTGAGATATAATGTATTTAGTATTCCAAGATCTCATTTTCTGAGCAGATACTCATTATTTTGCATACATTATTTGTACTCACTGTCTTTCTCAATGCAGGTTTTGTGGAAAACCAGCCTGTGCACTTACATTACTGTTACTGTTGCCCTTTCCGCTTGTGGTTCCGTACCCGTTTCACTTACCGTTGACGTCTGTGCCACCATGTGCGTTATCCTTTGCGTTTGCGTTTCTGTTATTTTTTGCCATTTTCTGTCTACAGTACTGTTTATCTTTCTGTTTCACGTTACATCACCATGCCCATTGACATTTCTGTTTGCAGGCACCATGTTACTATGTGACAACACATCACGTGGCAGACCATTCCCGTCTATGCCACCATGTGCGTTACCCTTTCTGTTCTCATTCGTGCTTGTGTTACCATGTGCGCCACTGTTAGCATTTCTGTTTGTGTTGCTGTCCCTGTTAGTATGCCACAAGACATCATGCGGTGGGAGCGCGGGGCCCAGAGGGCACCGCGCTCCCGCTGCTGCATTACATTCACTATTTCTTGTTATCATTCTCAAAGAAGGAAATTAGAGGAAAAACTCAGTTTAATGCATTAGTTAGAGTTGTTCCACAGCGACAAAAGTGAAATTCGCTGTTAGGGTTGAAAACCCTGACCCCCCACCCCCCAACCGGCATTGGGGTGTGCATTGGGATCATGAGTCCTAACTCTCACCCCATTCTCCTATACTTCTGCTGCTTTACACAGGTCATGGGGTGAGAGTTAGGGCTTGATGATCCAATACACAATCTCTACGCCATCCTTATGCGTTTTCATTTGCGCTTGTGTTTTGTTACTTTTTGCCATTTGTGTGTACGTGACTGTTTCTCTTTCTGTTTCACTTATGCGTACCATGCCCATTGACATTTCCATTTACAGGCACCATGTTACTATGTGACCAGACATCACGTGGCACACCGCTCCTCGTCTACGCCACGTGCTAATCCTTTCTGTTATCATTCACGCTTGTGTTACCATGTGTGCCACTGTTAGCATTTCTGTTTGCATTGCTGCTCCTGTTACTATGCCACAAGACATCGGGCCCCGCGCGCCCGCCACCACATTACATTCACTATTTCTCAATATCATTCTCAAAAAAAAGGGAAATTAGAGGCAAAAAACTCCGTTTAATGCATTAGTTAGGGTTGTTTCACAACGACAAAAGTGAGGAAATTCGCTGTTAGGGTTGAAAACCCCAATCTGAATTCACTCCCCCAGCACCACACACACACAGACACACACACACATTCAAGTATGGGGAGGACAAGTCAACACAACCAATGACAGACATCCAGCAGCAGGTGACAGAAATAACAAACAATTGTCTAAATGTACTACGAGACATCCCCACCCACCTGACCAGGTACTGCATGCTCAGTGGAGATCAACAGCAAAACTGAGGCCATGTACACCAAACGCACATCCCTGATTGCAGCTGCACACAACGTATCACACTTTAGTAGTTGCATGGCCTTACCTACCGATGCCCCACACCACACCACAACTGGTACTGTGCCGTTATTCAATATAAATGCTGAAGGTGCATGATGACAGTTGTAGAAAGGTTTAACACTACTGAGTATACATTAATTAAGAGAAGCACATAAATTAACTACAAGACACTAGCATGCTCAAGATAAAAGTAGTGATACATTTAGTAGGTGATTTACATAGTAGTACATTTACTGCAATGGTTTACTCAACATAGAGAGGCTGATGTAAACGTATGGAAAAGCATTGCCTGTTCAACGCTGTGAAATTGGTACTGCCAGTATCACATGCATTCTTACTGATGAAGGTGTACTGCTGATGTACATACATAGACCTTCAGTGTGTTTCAATATTAAAGATGCAGTAAGTATTCTTTGTAAGAAAGATTGTAATTGCATGGATCAGGCCAAGCAACTTCTAAATATCATAGCACTACTGAGCCAACAATGATGTACATGTATCGGACATGTATATAGGATAGATTTTCCTGTAGGCACTTACTGAGTATGTTGTACCTGGATAAAGACAATCTCATTGCATCTGTGATGACTAACTTCTTCAAATAGTAATACATTTGCTATTGTTGCAATGAGTGATCTATGCCACTTATGGACACAGTGTGATTTTTTTAACAGTTGTTTCATACTCAGGCTGTATGCCTACTGTTTGGGCTTGCCACACTTCTGTCCCTGATGCTATCAAAGTGATAACTATGTTAATTCTGCTACAACAGGAATCAAGTAGGTATGGTGTAGATATAAACAGAATGTCTTTTAGTATTGATTTAACTCATAATGGGGTAAATGTACTAGGACAGCAGGGGTTATCCTCTATCACTGAGTCTGTCAGTTATAATCACACTAGGGTTTCGATGACTGTAATGATCAAGTTATACTGTTCATCTTCATGAGTTCATATTCACAGCCATTCTCCAGCAACTAGACAGTGTATGGGGTAACTGGGTGGGACACTGTGTTACAAAGCTGCTGCAGTGCCTAGCAGAGGAGAGTATCTACTCAAAAGACAATTAAGCTATAAGGCATGACCAACAGTTATGTTAAATGGTCTGTTAATCACCCTGTAGGGGTTTAATGTTGAATGAGGCATATCCGAGTGCCACATGTGCTAGACAGTGATAAACTGACCATTAACATAATACCTGGGAGTAGCTTATTGCTATCATAATAAAACTGTTTTTAAACAACATTAAACCATGTTCATCATATGGTTAGGCTCTACATGTATGTTAATAAAAACTAAACATAAGGCTGTTACAATGTTTACAGTCAATTAGAAAGCTGCATTTCTCAAACCCTTGTTAAATCAGAGATATTATACCTGTACAACTCCTTGGTTTTGCTTAACTCTATTGCTCAGGTGGCCCACCACAAGTGGTGTGGTGGTGTGGGGCATCGGTAGGTAAGGCCATGCAACTACTAAGTGTGGTACGTTGTGTGCAGCTGCAATCAGGGATGTGTATGTTTGGTGTACATGGCCTCAGTTTTGCTGTTGATCTCCACTGAGCATGCAGTACCTGGTCAGGTGGGTGGGAAGTCTCGTAGTACATTTAGACAATTGTTTGTTATTTCTGTCACCTGCTGCTGGATGTCTGTCATTGGTTGTGTTGACTTGGTCCTCCCCCATACTTGAATGTGTGTGTGTGTCTGTGTGTGTGTGTGGTGCTGGGGGGGAATCGGAGTTAGGGTTTTCAACCCTAACAGCGAATTTCCTCACTTTTGTCGTTGTGGAACAACCCTAACTAATGCATTAAACGGAGTTTTTTGCCTCTAATATATATATATATATATATATAGTTGGGGTTATAAATAATAAACCAGACTTCTATTTTCAATGTCTTATTGTAAGTGAAGAAAAAGAAAAACACAGTGAGATAGCTGACAGTCTCCCTTTAAAGTTCTTTGCATTCGAATATGGTTAGTACTGCCTCTGAAGCTGAACATTCTAAAACCTTTAGGGAAATGCCTGTTTTGCAGTGGATTTTAACATTCTAAATGTTAAAGCTGCACTCTGATTGGTTCAGTGTACATAGTGTGTGATGTACCCTACTGTGAAGATAAATGTAAAGACGTACTCTACTAGCTAGATAAAGAAGCATTTGTCAATGCCGAATGTTTGCTTGCTGGCATTGGCATTGGTAGTGTAGGAGTTACAGAGCTGCATAATAGGAATGGCAGTGAAGTATTCAACTGAAGCCAACCCCACCACCACCCTGAAGAGACCGACAGGCATTGGGGTGTGCCTTTGGGTCGTCAGGCATAACGGCCACGCCATTTCACCACACCCTACCCTGCAGACACCGACACGTGTCATAGTGTGCCTTGGGGCCTTTGGTCCTTATGCGCACCCCCATTCCATCAGGAAAAATGGTGAGATGAGTGCAGTATAGGAGAACTGGGTGAACTTTGGGGCCGAAGAGTCCAAGACAGACCTCGATGCCTCTCACTGGCTGCAGGGTGTGGAATGGTTTGAGCATTACAGGCAAGAATCCCAAGTCACACCCCTGATGCCTGTTATTCTCTACAGGGTGAGGCGTTATGGTCGGAATCCCTAACGCCTCAGGCATTCATTGGTATTTTCACTTCAAATTTTCAACATGTTTTTTTTGTGCCTCCCACCTCATGAACAGTGGCAATATCAGTTTTAGCCGAAAACTGCTTTTGCACAGCGACTATGGCATTTAGCACCACAGGTGCAAAAACACATTCCGAACAGGATGTGAAAAATGACAGCTGTATTGTTCATGGGGAGGTATAAAAAATGGCAATGTTGAAAATCTGCAGTGAAAATATTAAAAAAACTGGTGAAGTCACGAGTGTGCATAGAAACTGTGCAACGCACACCCGTAATGTAATTAGTTTGGGGATTTTTTACAGCAGATTATCAACACAGGCATTTTGGGACCTCCGATCATGAACAGTGTCACTGTGATTTTCTTTATCTGTCCCAAAACAATGATTTCCCACAGCGACCATGCATCACTGTGCTGAAAGTGTGAAAACACATTTTGGCCATGTTGTAAAAAATGACAACTATACTGTTCATAAGGAAGTGTGGAAAAATGCCACTGGTGAAAATCTGGACTGAAAATATTACAAAGTCATGAACTTACGAAGGTGCATGGAAACTGCGCTATGCTCACTCATAACACAGTCATTTTATGGACTTTTGTCACCAAATTTTCAATATAGCCAATTTAACACTTCTGCTCATGAACAGTGTCACTGTGATTTTCTTAATCTGTCCCAAACATTGACTGCGCACACGAACTGCGCCATTGTGCGCTACATGCGGGGAAACACAATTTGGGTGACGTGAAAAATGACAGCTGTACTGCTCATAAGGAGGTATGGTAAAATGGCAATGTTGAAAATCAGGAGTGCAAATACTAAAAATTTAGGAACCACGAGCATGCGAGGGAACTGCGCACCCACGCTCGTAAAACAGTCATTTTTAGGAATTTTTTTCACCAGATTTTCAACTTACCCATTTTAAGACCTCTGCTCACGAACAGTGTCACTGTGATTTTCTTAATGTGTCCCATACATTGATTTCGCACACAGACAGTGCCATTGTGCGCTACGTGCGCAGAAACACATTTTGGGCAAGATGTGAAAAATGACAGCTGTACTGCTCATAAGGAGGTGTGGTAAAATGGCAATGTTGAAAATCCGGAGTGCAAATATTAAAAATTTGCGAACTTACAAGCTGCAGTCGAACTGCGCAATGCAGGTCAGAAACAGGAATTTTAGGATTTTTTCACCAAATTTGCAACTTAGGCTTTTTGAGAGCCCACCTTATGAACACTGGCACTGTCGTTTGCTACTTGTCCCAAAAGGTGATTTTGTGCAGTGACTGCGAAATCACCCTTCGAGCCCGATTAACGCCATGACAGTTCAAGAATTCATGAGGAAGGGGTCCCAAAAACCTCATGCTGAAAATTTGGTGCCAAAATTCCAAAAAATGCCTGAGATATGCAATAAAGTTGAAAAAACCCTATTTATTGCATTATACAGCTTACCAGCATTTCCTCAGTTTGTGGTCGGCTTTGAAGAGTGCAGACGTGTTCCCGGTCCACCGAAGATCATCGCACCGAGCTTCAGAGGTAAGTATGGGGTGAGGGGGGTGTGGGGAGGCAGGGTGCGCAATGAGTGGGCACGGGTGGGCTGAGAGACCGCTGAGGGAAAGTTTTCTTGTTTACAGGATTTTTTTTTTTTTTTTTTAAGGAAGACAACGAGGGACGTTTTCCGCGCTGGGGTGGGCTCCCAGCATGGCAGCTGTAAGGCTGTTTGGGGGGGGCCTGAAGCCGACGGGGGATTGGGCACCCCCGTCTGCCATACGGACTTGTGCCACGCTGGGGTGGGCTCCCAGCGTGGAAGCTGTAAGGCTGTTTGGGGGGGGGCCTGGAACCGATGGGGGATTGGGCATCCCGTCGGCCATACTGACGTGTGCCACGCTGGGGTGGGCCTCGCAGCATGGCACCTGAAAGCTTTTTGGGGAGGGGCATGGAGCCGAGGGGGATTGGGCACCCTGACGGCCATACAGTATGTGTGTGTGTGTGGGGGGGGCGAGCGCATGAGCATGCAATATGCATGTGTGTGGAGGGGGGGGAGCGCTGCTCACTGAAGCGGTGCTCTCCCTTTCAACTGTACGGCAGTGCATTTTCAACTGTTGTCATAGACAGCTGCAGAGTTGATTGGGGAACTGCGACCACACCTGCAAACACACTGACTGAATTGGAAGATGGCTGCCACACCTCCGAAAACTCGGATGATGGCACTATGTTTCTTGCACATGCGTGCAAGCAAACATAAAAATGTATCTAGGTAGTCAGGGTTCTATGCTCAAGATAACATTTTTATTTAGGTGTTTTAAGCTTGATGCATGCTGTACAAATAAGGGACATGTGGCAGGGACCTGTGGAATACATGATTTATTTTCACAAGAGCTGTCTGACCTTGGGTAACCTAATGAGTGGCATAAGTCACAGGTAATGTGCTTAAGGTTAAACAGCTCGAGAGAAAATAAATCTTGTATTCAATTTATGCAATAGGGATCCTTTAGGATAGTGCAAAGAGTTTTGTTTTAAATTGTTTATTTGATTTTTAATGTAAACTTACACAGATTTTTTTGTTGTTTTTCCAGTGTAGCTCCTCTTAGCATAATGGTTGCTAAGCGGTTGCTATGGATGCTCCAACTTTACATTAAGGACAGTACATAATGAAAATGTTTGATGCGTAATTCTTTTATAATTAATGGTCTCCGTTTTTTACCATTGACAAAACCGTGTGTTAAATGCCGTAACACCTGAGTAGGTGTTACGGCATTCACGTGCTCCCTTTCAACAACAAAGCACTCGAGACAAGTAACTAAACATAGCACGAGCTTCTAACTGTCCCTGTCACCTCAAGCGGCACTGACTGAAAAACACACTTCTCGGGCATTACCTCCATACCAAATAGCCTCCAGCAGCCTCACATCGCCTAGAAGTAAAAAAAAAAAAAAGTTAAGCCGATTCCAAACAGCGAACGAAACCGAAAGACAGAAGTTCACTGAAGAGCAGGAAAACCGCAACACAATTCAGAAAACAAAAAGCGACCTCAGACTTTTCAAACGGAGACCTTCAATTATATCAAATAAAATATGGGGAAAAGTGTGTCAAACTCAAATTTAACACAGCCCTCGTTGCTGGATGGCATTCATAAACCCCGAGGGCTTCGCCCTCGGGGTTTATGTGCCATCCAACAACTCAGGTGTGTGTTAAATTCTTGTAACACACTTCTCCCCATACTTTAACCTATATATAATTACCGGGTCTCCATTTTTCCCTTAGGAAAACCATGGCATTATTTGCTGTAATAAAGGACGGTTTATTACGGCAAACATGCGCACAGTTTCCCTTGCTCTGCGCATGCGCCCACCGCAGTTCTCCATTCCTGACCACACCGCTCGCCTTCTCGTTGTGAAGAAAACTGGCAGGCTAACTCAACGGTAATTTTTTTTTTTTTTAAATCTCATTTTCTACATTTTTGGGGCCAAACAAACATTTTAAAAATCTCAGAACACTTCTTGGAGATAGCGCCACTTCATTTGTGAGTGAAGATGAAAACAGAGGGCAGCCACTCGGCTCTGCTATTTTATATAATCGCCATGGCAAAAAAGGGAAATCCAGCTATCATATAAAATAAAATATGGGGTGGTGTGTAAATTTGAAGTTTATACACAACCTTGGGGTAAGATACTTTCACAAACCCCTCGAGCTTTGCTCTTGGGGTTTGTGTAGCATCTAACCTCTTGGGTGTGTGTGTAGACATCCTGTTACACACACCACCCCATACCTTATCCTATATGTTTTTGTTTTTGGGGGGGGGTGGCATTTGTTTGTCAAAAAAGTGAATAAAAATTGAATTTTCTGCCATTTCTTGCAAATTCTAAAAAAATCTAAAAGGTACATCTCATTTTGTAGATACTTTGGTGCTGAACAACTTTTGTGTTCAAAGTACCATGCTATTATTTTTCGTTTTAAGGTCATTTGCATTTGCTGAAAAAGCACAAAACAATTGAATTTTCTGCTGTTTTTTGCCAATTATTAAAAACTAAAAATCTATGTAATAATGGCACTAAAAAGAGACTCCTTTATCTATCACCTACTTTATAAAAAACATTTTTTATGTGTATCTATGTAAAGTCTTTTGCAACAGCATGTGTTTTGTGCCTCCATTTGTGTTCTGTGTAAGGTTCTTTTCCCCACTCCTGCTAGAGAGTCTTTATATGCACATGTCTCTTTAAGTATTGTGTACAGACTGGCCATCTGTATATAATTCCTGTGCATATGGGATTAAGTTCTCTTCTTTTTCTCTGTAATGTCCCTTATTCAAAGTGTTGAATTGCCTTCTGCCTAAGAAGTTTAAAAGTCTGAGCAAACCTGCTAAAAACAAAATAGAAGGGATTTTGTTTCTTTTTTTCTTTCCCCTTCCCTTTCTCCCCTCCGTGTGCTGGTTCTGCCATTTTCGGCATTGTTGAGCGCGAATCTAGTGAACAGGGAGAACAAATTAGTAGAGCCCTGGCTCTTCTGGACCTTGCCCAGT
Organism: Neoceratodus forsteri; assembly: GCA_016271365.2. NCBI lineage: Eukaryota > Metazoa > Chordata > Ceratodontiformes > Ceratodontidae > Neoceratodus > Neoceratodus forsteri. The sequence continues at coordinate 875,640,225 of CM028132.1, read as the reverse complement.
GTATGTTGTTGACTTTTAAGCCGCAAGCTAGCATTTTAAGCGCTAGAAATTATGGAGACTCCTCAATTGTGCGCATTATCGTGAAAGCGCTACAAGTCGGAAACACTGCAGCCGCTCGGTTATTGCTCAAGCTGACGGCTTTTCTTTACCCTAACAGTTGTGTTTTCTCCTAAAAATATAAGCAGAGTGGCTCACCAAAATAAAAGGTATTTGTTCTCTTTTTTTTTAATAGAAGTGTTGTATGGGTGTCCCTGCTTTTAAAATAAAGAGTTGTTTATTCTCTTTGAAAAGAAAGAAAAAGTTTTAAGGGGAGACAATGCTCTAAACTTGTTATTTGTACACATTCATTTATTTTAAACCTGGTAAAGACAATATCAGGATTTTAAAAGCCTATCTTAAAAGAAAAGTGGACCTGAAAAGGGAGGTCTTTCTGGTTTAGGATGCAGCAATTGGTAGAAGCCATGATTCTTCATCTGTCCTTTCCTCTCTAGAGCCAGCCGGGCCCTTGTCTTCCATATTATATAGGCTGGGTAAAAAGGGGGCGGAGTTTCATTTGCATTGTTTGTTCAAAACACATAAGTTTTGAGTATTATTTGATGACACTGAACTAGTTTTAACTTTATTGATGTAATAACAGAGACAGTGATCATGAAATATAATAAACTTCTGTTAGTGTCTTTGTGATAAATTGAAAAAATAGAGGTGAAGCTTCCCAGATCACATGATTTGTATGTATAAAAGAAGACATGTCTCATTCCTAGTTAGAGTTCAGAAGGACTAGACGTACTTGGTGCTGCTCTATAAGAACACTAGCTGTTTTTCTAGTGTTTTTATTTTCCTGTTTATTTTATTTGTCATGTAAGTACGCCTTTTGTTAAAGAAATAAATATTTTTTTGAATCATATCTGAATCTGGTGTCCTCCTTATACCCACATCATCACAATCTATAAATGAAACACCACTCATTTTGTAAATATTTTTGTGCTGGACAAACCCCATGCTCACAGTACCATACTATAATTTTTCATTTAAAGTTTTTCACATTTGTTTGCCGAAAAAATGAAACAAAAAAATTTAATTTTCTGCTGTTTTTTGTTAATTATAAAAAAATCTAAAAGTTATCTATAAATGAAACACCACTCATGTTGTAGATACGTTTGTGCCGAACAAATTCTATGTTTTCAGTACCATGCTTTCATTTTTCATTTTAAAGTTATTCGCATTTGAATATGGTTAGTAGTGCTACTGAGGCCAAACATTCTAAATGAGTTCAAAGTGCTTGTGCTGGACCTATTGACACAATAACTGTGTGGATAAATCAACTGATGACATAACTGTGTAGATAAACAAAATTTATACACACGATTGCTCAGCTGAATGGATTTATAAAATGGGGAGACTAAATCCTGTGATTTGATTGGTTTTCACCAGTGCACAAAATCCATTTGATGCACAGGTAAAAACAACTACAGTCGACTCCACTTATACCGACCACGGCTATGGCGGGCAATCGGCTTTAGTGGGCAAATTTCATTTACTGTTTGCCAGTTCCATAGGTTGTAATGTTAAGAATGGCAGTCATAATGTTCCATGCCTGCCTTCTATTGTGGGCAGATTAGCTGCTAGCTAGTGTCAGTTCACTCTTCAGCATGCAGTTCGTCGAGCTAGTCAAAGTGTGAACTGACACTAATTAGCAGCTAACCTGTCCAAAACACTGTAGAAGGTGGGCATGGCTACAGCCTGCAGTGTCAGATCAGAATCTTGAGGTCACTTAATTGCAATTAACCCTCACTGCTGTTAGTACGAATATGCCACAATTGCAGAAGAAGAATCGGGTGAATGTAGCATTACTCAGGCGAGTTCAAGGAATCGGGAATGGGAACATTATTCCGGTGACTGCAAGAAGGAATTGGGGAATGGGAGCATTATCTCAGGTGAGTGCTAGAAGGAATCGGGGGAATGGGAGTATTATCTCGGCTGAGTGCAAGAAGGAATCAGGGGAATGGGAGCATTATCTCGGGTGAGTGCAAGAAGGAATCGGGGGAATGGGAACATTATCTCGGGTGACTGCAAGAAGGAATTGGGGGAATGGGAGCATTATCTCGGGTGAGTGCAAGAAGGAATTGGGGGGAATGGGAGTATTATCTCGGGTGAGTGCAAGAAGGAATTGGGGGAGTGGGAGTATTATCTCGGGTGAGTGCAAGAAGGAATCAGGGGAATGGAAGCATTATTTTGGGTGAGTGCAAGAAGGAATTGGGGGAATGGGAGCATTATCTTACCATTATCTCAGGTGAGTACAAGAAGGAATCGGGGGGAATGGGAACATTATCTCAGGTGAGTGCAAGAAGGAATCAGGGGAATGGGAACATTAGCTCAGGTGAGTGCAAGAAGGAATCAGGGGAACGGGAGCATTATCTTGCCATTATCTTGGGTGAGTGCAAGAAGGAATTGGAGGAGTGCAAGCTCATTTAATTATTCCTCCTGCCCCTGCCACCTGTTCAAATACAGTACAGTGCTATTTGTCTGAAAGAGGGAAGTGAAGTACAGGTACCATACATAAATAAATGTAGAAGCTCTCTCTCTCTCCGCAAATACTGTTTGTCCTAAGGAGGGAAGTGAAGTGTCCGCTAGTCACGCCCATTGTGTACACGTTTTAATAATAATAAAAAAAAGGCTTTTGGTTATCGCGCCCACTCCATATAACGGGCAGCAAAATCATCTTGCATAGATGCGCCCATTATAAGTGGCTTGCACTGTACTGGAAAAGGGGACTGCAGTACAGAGAGAGAAAAAAAAATCAGTGTGCCATCAGAACACTGAAGTTTTGAACTGACGCTATGTTTTTGAAATGTTAGTGCGTAAATCATGTTACAAATCTTAAAGAAGCTGTCCAATAACCACAGAAATCTTACATTTTAAAATTGAATATAAATTGTCTTTTGTATGTTCTGATTTCAGTGTATGCCTCCCGCATTCATGTTTGGTCCTGCTGTCCACATCGCGCTGCCACTCCCACAGTTTAAACCAAAAAACTGGCTATGTCCTTTTCTTTTTTTAACTATAGTTACTGAATTAAACTCTGCCTGCCCTTTTCTTGGTAAACTGTTTGAGGGGGGATGACAGTATAAGGAGTTACAGCTTTTTATTTCAGTTCTGCTGTCACCTCCGCCACATGCTCCATCTGTGGTTGGGATCGTTGATGACAGACAGTGGATCTCGCTGCAACAAGTAAGCAATCAAAAAAAATAAGACAATGCCTCTTCTCACTGGAAGATGTCACAGACCTGTCCAGATGTAGAAGCAGACAGCTCCACTCCCTTGCTCTCTCGATCAGACAAATGCATCGCTCACTATATTAAACATGGAAGGACCTAGCATACAACCCAAAACAGTCATAACAGACACATCTTTCATCATCTATCTTCAAATGCCATCCTCCATCAACTGCCTGCACTCAACTCTGTTTCCCAATATAGTGGCAGTATGGGTGGCAGTCTCTCTTCCCCAATATAGTGTCACAGCAGTTGTAGGTAATGTAAACTGTACTTGGAAAAACACAAGAAAGTGTAACAAACATCTTCAGCAGTCCCCCTTTCTCCCCAAAAAAACTTTCAAAAACCCATTTCTCCTGCATTTGTGCTGCTGTTTCAATGAGTCCCTGCCTGCTCCTTCTGCTGTTTCCACTCCTTCAGTGCTGCGGACCATTCAGTGAAGAAAAAAAATAAAATAAAAGACACATCTCTCTCTCACTCCAGTCCTCTCCATCCCAGTAAAAAAAAAAAAACTAAACAAAAACAAAATTCCACACCAATACAGGGAGGTAACAAAACAAAAATGAAGCAAAATGAAACCTTTCCAGCTGATGTCACTAAAGGACGAACTTTGCACAGCACATACAGACTGATGTCATTATCTAGTAGGTGGAAGGACTGTTTTATCATAAATTCCTATTAAAAATCTGTTTGTTCTGCATAATAACATAATTTTTCTGACTGGCAAAAGTAAAAAAAAAAAAAAAAGTACCGATTTTATAAGTGCAACAAGACACTCCAGTGTATGCACTGAACAGACATTACCGCACTTCCAGAGGCTGAAGGCACTTGGCCATGTGGAAGTGTGGGAAAATAACAGACACCCAGACAGTAAATAAGATGCATAAAAAACGTAAATACATGCGTTTGTCAATTTATTTGACAAAATTCAAAAATAAAGAAAAGAAAAAAAATGTTTACAGAAAGGAAAAAGGTGTTATTCTTCACACCAACAGCACACAGTAAATGCTTCTTTCCAAGACTCCTGAAATGTCCTTTCTTTTTTCTCCAACGGATAACTCTAGTGTGAAAGCATACACACTGACGTCCTTCTCACTCTGTGGTCAGTCCACAACTCACCCACCTATCTGCCCAGGCCCTCTAGTGGTAAGTTTATATAGCAGTTCAGGGAATTACATCATACCATGTGACACATCATTAGCCCAGATACCTTTTAAATTGTGGGATACATACACATTTGTGCTCTTCTAATAAGCGGGTACCTTTTTTATGCCACAGTGTCTATCTTACTGTCCACCTTTGGACCTGTATGGGGGCTTTAAGCCACATAAAAAACTTAATTAATGGGTTGTACCACACTGAGGGTATTAGGCTCCGCCCACCAGAGATGACCTCACAAAAAAGAAGTCTCATAAATACAGCCATTTTAGGGGCTGCTGACCCTATAGACTGATCTACAGCAGCCAGGTAGAGATAGCCATCTTTTATTTTATAATAATAGACTCTCTGAGTAGGTCAAGGAAATGGAACAATAAGAGGGCGCACTCCTTATTTTCCATTACCTTGCCAACCTCAGGATTCTATACTGACTGCATTTTATATTTGGTCATAACAAAAAAACAACTATTCCTTTTTATTTTCAGACAGGCATGTAAAACCCTTTTTCAGCACTGTATTTATTAAATAGCATAAGTACAATTATTCCTACTGAGATCCGGAAGACTCTGCAAGCCTCAGCAACATCTCCAGCAGCTGCACTGTATTTTATCATTTAGCTGACGGCTGAAATTGCAGCCATCGGGTAGACAGTTCACTTTACACATAATCTGTTTTTTTCACACTCCTGCAGTCCTTTCTTTTAATTCCTGGGGCTGCCAATACATGAGGGCACTACAAGAATTATTTTATTTTTAGCCAGCCTGTAGTGTCTCATTCATAGCTATTCCTGTCCATTCATAATTTTCATTGCAGCCTTCATTTTCCCAGAGCCGCAGCACTGCAAGCTCCACTTGCTACATGGCAGCAGTTTCATTTTTAAACAGCCCTTTTTACATGATTGCTAAAGATGGCCACCAGGCTGGGTGTACCGTTGGCTGCTCTGCAGTCTTTTTGTTTTAGTTAGTATTTTGCCTGTTTTTCCTCGCTGTTTCTTTGTCCCTTGTTTGCGGTTTTGTCTGAATCACTCGTGGTTCTGCCTGGATTACTGGGACGGTCCGTTTGCTGCTCTCCCGCCTGTTGTATGTGTTGTTTCCTGAAATCTCCTGAATCTACTGGAGGAACCCGACGAGTTCGAAAGCATTATCGGGGTGTCGCTCAGACATATTCCGAAGTGTGCACTGGGGCTGCTTCAACTGGCCTGCTACTGTCTGGCACTCTCGGCGACTGGGTTTGCTCTCCCGTTATAGGATTTGACTGACTGTACTTTAATTACATCCTGAATGTTTTTGTTTGATCGTCTTTGGGCTGGATGTTCTATGTGGACCAGGGAGGAGGAGCTGCAAGAGGATTACTTGTGGAGTACTGGGAAGGACCTTGGACTCTGGAACTTCAGTTTTGGATGTGTGTGTGGTGGAATTCGTTGTTGAATTTGTGGTGGCAGATCCGGAGAAGACAGCAGTTTGATTTGGAGCTGGGTGGTGTTGGCCCCGATCTGTCAGGTGGGCTGCGTGTGGTAGCGCGGGGGTCTGGGCCTTTATCCACCGGGGAGTCGGTGATTGGAGCTTTTGATCGTTAGGGATTCCCGTGGGACCTACTAGTTGGTGGGTTCGAACGGGGACCTGCAGCAGCAGCTGCTGCAGTCCTGGGTCAGCTGCCTGTACAGATTTTTCGGGGCTCACCCCTGACTTCAGAGTGACTGTTCTATGGAAGAGGACATTCAGGACTCCTTCACCTGCTTTGGGCTATGGTCAGATTTTGTAACTTTATTATTCTGCCGTCAGTGAGAGTGATAAACATTATTTCCTAAAGCTCAGTCAGTGAGAGTGCCTGAAAATTGGAGAATGTTTGGTTTTATTCTTGGGAGAAATCATTAAGACATTTTCTGTCTGTCTGCTCAGGGATTGTGAGCTCCTGAGGGGGGGATCTTTCAGCCCTGCTGGTGGTGAGAGGACCATTGGGGATAACTGTACTTCTCCCCTGACATTTCTTTTAGTTACTGCATCATCAGCTAACTTTGCCTGTCTCTTCTAACCTGACTTTATGATCTCAATGTTTTTTTTTATTTTTTTTTTTAGTGTAACATTGCTTTGTTCACTTCCTGAGGTTGTGAGAAGGCCCTGGGGTTGTGAAGATTTTGTTGTTTTGATTTATTTCTTTTTTGCATTTGAATTTTTGTTAAATTGTTATAATCTTGATTTATTTTAGAGTTTTAATATCAGGGAGGTTTATGCAAGGGTTATGTATTTATTCGGGGATGGTTTTAGAGGGTAATTTATTTTTTTCTTAAGTAAGATTTTTGTTTAACTTCATTTTATTTTATAATATTTTTGTGTATTGTTTATTTTGGTATATAATTGGTTAGTTGAGGGAGTGTTGTTTTATATTTAGGTCACGAGAATGTGCTGGAGGCTTGCCCCCACGGTTGTGCGCTATTCACCCTCTGCTCTCTGAGCCTTCCTGCCATTCCCCCCTGCTACAGTTTACAACCTACCAGCGCTGTAGGGCGCTAGGTACTACCCGTGGGGGGTGAGGGGGTTGGGGGTGCGAACAGCAGAGGGTGAATGAGCAGGGACACCTCATCAGGGTGGTAAGATACAGAAGATGACCTGGGATGAAATGGAACCTAGAACGTGGTCCGCCATGCCTGGTTTCCATACCCAAGGGCACTACCAATTGTGGTAGGCAGGTGGTTCAGGCAGCAGTGTTATGCAATGCCAGGTCCATTAAAAACAAGCCTGCAATTATTGTAGATCTTGTTGAAACTGTGGACCAGGCTTGCATCACCGAGATCTGGCTGGATGAGAACTCTAACCCCATCTTGGAAGCTTTAACCCCAGCCGGGTATTCGGTAATTCACCACCAGAGATTGGATCACGCGGGGGGGGGGGGGTTGCGGTCTGTTTCAAGACCGAACTTAACCTCACGAGTGTATCAGATGAGGAGACTGAGTCATTTGAGTGTACCATAGTAGCAGGTGTAGGTTGTCAGATCGCCCTCATCTACTGTCCACCCGGAGATGAGAAGCAGTTCCTTCAGGAAGTTGCGGACTTCGTCATTGACATGGCGTTCGAGTTGCCCAGGCTGATGGTCCTGGGTGACTTCAACACCTGGGTAGACGACGAACTCTTGCAATTTAGACAGCACTTCCTCCAGTTGACGACATCTCTGGGCCTCACATTGTTACTCGTAAACACAGTCACTCTCTTGACTTAGTCTTCCTCCTAGGGATCTAAGCCTCTGACTTGGGGATGCAACCAGTTGGATGGTCCAATCACTACACTGTGGGGTTCAGTTTTAGTGCCCCCCTTCGTAGGTTTACCCCTGTAGAGATGGTCAGTTACCTCCCTCTACAAGATATAAGCTCTCAATGCCTGGCGGCGGTGCTTGACCTGTTGTCCCTCCTAGTTGCAAACAGTGACCCAGAAGCCCTTGTGATGGCTTATAATTTGGCCATTTCGGTGGCCCTTGATGTCATTCCTCCTGTCCGAGTTCGTCCTCTCTACCTTTGCCCTTGATCCCTATGGTTTGATGGGACTTTGAAGGAGATGCGGTGACTAGGACGAAGGTTAGAGCGTTGCTGGCGGAAATCCGCCCTTGATGCCGACCACCTTAGATTGATGGACCATTATCAAGTCTATCAATCTGTAACCACGCATAAGAAAGCAATTCCTGTCCGGGGAGATCGCAGCTGCTCAGAATCGACCAGCTCAGCTGTTTCGAACTGTGGACAGATTGTGCAACCCAGCCTGTCTACAAGTCCGAAAAGCCTTTTCGCAAGTAGAGTGCGATGAACTTGTTTGATTCTTTGCGACTAAGGTGGCTGACATCACGGCGGTACTCCAACCAGCACACGCTATGGGTGTTGCTTTGGATCAGCATGAGGCCACTGCCTCTCAGCTTTCCTGGAGTACCTTCGACCAACCAGAGTTCATGGATATCATGCGGATTGTCCAGAGTGCGCGCTCAACCCGCTGTAGTTTGGACCCAGGACCAGCTTCCCTGATTTTGGGTTGTATTTACTCCATCGGTCCAGTCCTAGCATGGATAGTCTGGTGCTCCTTGGAAACGGTGGTAACGCCCCTCTTGAAGAAAGCTTCTTTGAACCCAGACTGCCATGCAAACTACAGACCACTCTCTAACCTTCCCTTTTTAGGGAAGGTGATTGAGAAAGTAGTGGCTATACAGCTGGAGAGCCATTTGACCATCCATGACATCTATGAAACCCTCCAGTCCAGATTTCGAAAGAGGCATAGTACTGAGACAGCACTGGTTCGGGTGCTCAATGATCTCCTGATGGCTAGAGATCAGAAGAGCCATTCCAGCTTGGTTCTTCTGGATCTCTCATCAGCGTTTGACACTGTGGACCATGGGGTTCTACTTGGCTGTCTGAGGTTCATCTGTGGACTGTCAGGTACAATTCTCGGGTGGTTTACATTGTTCCTCATTGGAAGAACTCAGAGAGTGGTGTCCGGGGTTCATTCCTCGGATCCAGTTTCTCTGTCATGTGGGGTACCTCAGGGCTCAGAGCTGTCCCCCATGTTGTTTGCAGTGTATATGCTGCCCCTCGGAGACACTGTAAAAAGGTATGGGCTGAGGTTTCACTGCTATGCAGATGATACCCAGCTCTACCTTTCATTTGCACCCGACCGGGATGGAGCTGTCTCGGTCTTTAATAGCTGCCTCACAGAAATCCAGGAGTGGATGGATTCCAGTTGGCTGAAGTTGAACTTGGAAAAGACTGAGGTGCTGGTCGTGTATCCGGTTCACTGGATAGTGGGGTTGGGAGTTGGTTCGCCCTCTGGACTCTTTCTTGGGGGCCTATCACTCCCAGTTCTGAATGGGTGTGAAACCTGGGGCTAATTTTTGATGAAGGGTTGACCCTGCATTTGCAGGTATCCGCCGTTGTCAAATCCTCTTTCCACCATCTGAGGAATATCTCCAGGATTAAGCACCTTGTTCTATCTAGTGATCTTCCTACCCAGCTCAACGCCTTTGTGTCATCATGCTTAGATTACTGCAACTCCCTTTTCACCTGCAGCTAGTGCAGAATACAGCGGCTCGGCTTTTGATGGGATCTTCCCGGTCCTGTCATATTTTGCCGGTGCTTTGCAGACTGCACTGGCTGCCAGTACAGTGGTGGATCACCTTCAAAGTCGGTCTTCTGATTTTTAAAGCTCTACACAACTGGGCCCGGACTACCAGAAAGAGCTCCTGGTCCCTTACTGCCCTGGGCGATCGCTCCACTCAGCCAATGAGGGGTTGCTAGAGATTACAAAGGTGTGTTTGAAATCTTCTGGGGCCAGAGCATTTATGCATGCAGCCCCAACCCTTTAGAATTCTCTACCCTGTCGGTTATGGGAGTGCACGACCATAGAGGGATTTAAGTAAGCTTTGAAAACATACTTATGGCATCAAGCATTTGGTGAATGACTGTATAATGGCACCAGTGATTTTATATAATTAATGTTGCTGCGATGTTTGATTTGTGATTGTAAACTTTGTTAGGCACCTTGATATTTGAAAGGCGCCATAAAAATAAAGATATTATTATTATTAAAGATATTATTTCCACACTAAGGATCCCACAGTGAACATTACGGGACTTATCTTTAGTCTGCCCGTAGTGTTTATTTTGTACCCCGCTTCCATTTTGTATTTGCCACTTGCAGCGGCTGGGGAACTTGAATGGGAGCCTCCTTCTCAGTTCCTTGGCTCCTATTCATCCATTCACTGCACTGCAGCTGCGGTTCTCTTTCTTTCATGGAGAGGAGCTCCGTTTTCATGATTTGGGCACCAGGGAAGCTTCAGAGCAGTGGGGTAATATCAGGACTGATCCAAAGCAACAATCTATTTTTTTATTATCACTACTGAGCACGAGATGTGCTCCTGCGCTCTTACTCATTTTGGGGCTTTTAATAAAGCTCAAGGATTGCTATTCAGGCACAGACAGCATTGTTATTTAAATCATAAAGTGCTTGATTGCACTAGGGCTTTGGGAATTAGCACATCTTGATTAGGGCAACATAATACAATTGCCCTGCATAAATTATTTTAAACATAAAGTGCTTACAGTGCTAAAAGCATGAATGAATGGGATGTATCTCACAATTGTCCAGGGACAGAAAAGGGATAGCATAGAAAAGGAAGTAGATTGCCAGGTTGGCCACCCTGACAAGAAATAAAAGGACAGAAGGAAACAAGAAAGCAGACAGGACAGAGTGAAGGGAAAATGGGGGGGGTACATTTCCTAAGGTTTTCCTTAAATCTTTCATTAACACTTCATAACAGGGACCCTGTTACAGGTCGCATGCCCCTGGGCGTGCGGTAATATCTGTTCAATGCACACCCCATCGTGTCTTACTGCTTACTTATCATACTCCATTTATATCCACCCCATTGCCTAAATAGATATGCAACTAAATATAAACAGATATACACAGTATATATAGATAAACATTATCTGTACTTGTTTTGGGACATAAAACTTTGAATAAATAAAGTTTAAAAAAAAAAAAGGGCTGCTGCCACTGGGACCTATCTTGTAAATGAAATGTGCTTATCTTGGGGCTGGGGAACAAAATGTAATACATACATAAACAGGCCCCTGGCATGAAGTTCAGCTCACAATTTCTTAAATATTTATTTGAAATTTTCCTAAACAGATGGTAGGATGGCACCATGAGATACAATATTTCATTTTTGTAGGGGTCCCTTTCCACAGCATGGGACAAGCGAATACACAGCCTAATTCGCTAACTTGTTAGAACTGGCAGGAGAGACGAACACATTTGTAACCGTACTTGCAGATGGAAGAAGTAATGCGAGTGAATACTGTAAGCAGACGCAACATGAAAAGAATACATACTGTATGTTGACTTGTGTTTTAATTTCATATTGAGAAATGAATGTAAATAAAATGAAATTTATAAGAAAGTTTGTATAAATAACTGTATATAACCATCTTTATAATAAAGCTGAGTTAAAAAAAAAGAATTGGCAGGAAAAATCCTGGAAGCTGATAGGCTGAAGCATGTCTGACCTGTGGTATCTTGGTTTAGCATCACAAGTCTGAACTAATTACCAAGAACAGTCGTATCCCAAGCATAACAATGGTTGGATGCTAATGGCACCAACGTTTTAAAGTTCCTGAGGGTGACAAAGACATCCTCGAAGAAAAGTGGAACTCAAATATCCCATAGGCTGAAAATGTGACCTCCAGTGAACAGCAATGCAGTCAATCACTTTTTTTACTTTTCTTGACAATGTTATAGTTGTTCACTAGGATGTGCAGTTCCAGCAGACAGGTCACTTTGGGAGCTTTGAAATACCATATTTACATTTTCCACAGCACCTCTGTGGTTTAATGCAAAATAAGTTTAGCGTCTACTGGTACATGTTTTACTTCATGAGAAAAGCTGTCAGATTGCAAAACTGTATTTTGCAGTGCAGTGCATGTCTTAAATGACTGAAAGGAAATGTGATATCCCGAACTCTAGCAATAACTAGTCTTTATTACATGGGTCAGTCTATTTCTTTTTTTCTATAACCAAAATGCCCTCTAGAGGGCAGGGTTTGCATCTAAATAAAGGTATCTCACATGAAGAATCTTCCCACATGAAGAATCTTCCCACATGAAGTATCTCTTGCTGCATTAGAAATTTTAAACATGAAACAGAACACACTAAATACAAAGAATTATGAATAAAGTGTGGCGCTAAAAAAAAAGAAAAACTCATTTTGAAAAAAATGAGACTTTAAACCAAGATCCTGTCTGGTAGTTGTTTAGATGGCTGTTAAACTTCCCATTACACTTTTCCAAAAGAGCAGGGGAATATCCCCAGGATGCTGGCCAAATTCCCCCATTCAGTAAGACCCCATGAACAGTTTAATCTAGTTCAATTTCAGTTGGTTTGCATCTGTACCCCACCCAATGTGGACCAGACTGACAATAGGCAATATTGTGTAGACCTCCTTTCCTGGGTTAGCAAAAACAAAATAATCATACATTTAAATACACCCATTACTATATTCTCCTTGGAGAAAAAGGAGCAGTGTGCCAAAATGGTGTACATAATGTAGCTGGGAAACACCCCAAATAACCCCCCCCCATATGTGAGGCATCAATTAAAAAAAGTTTAACCATGTCATGTGTAAACCTAACAACCCTGGAAAAAACTAAGCAAGACATTGAAAAAAAAATGGTGAATATTTTAAACATCCCACTGAAACATGCTAATAATCTTGCTTCTTCAGGAGGTAAGCAACTTTAGATATAAAAATATGGAATAAATATCCAAAGGAAAAGATGCTTTACTTGCGTAATGGTAGTTTGTCAAAGAGGTGATAAAAAAGACAGGCAGTATTATTATCATAATCACCATTTAGTATTCAGCTATGGTCCCAAATATCTAAGATACTAGCTTCTGCACACTCCAATCCATGAATTCCTGCAGATTCCCAACAGGCAGGCCTGTATTTTCCTGTGCAAATGATGGGCTGTCTTGTAGGCTCTAATCAGTGCCATCAACAAATCAAGACATCTGACCCAAGTCCTGAAGAGGAACATTTGTTAAGTCTTCTCTATTATAAAGAAAAAATCTGTTCTCAGTTTTGCCACTTCTGGGACCCAGCTCACCATCGCAGCTGGTGCGGCAACTTAACACCACCAGTGACCTTGTCCAACTACAGTATGCTCAACAACCACACAGATGCAAATTGCATTAAGACCATGCAGGAAAGGAAGGGGAAGGGAGCTGCCATTCACAAAAGCATGCCTGCATCTTCCCCAGGGCTACCACCTGTTACATTTAGGCAGTAACAGTGGGAACAATGCTACAACTAGGTGGTCACTCAAGCAACAACAGGAGAACAACAAGGTAGGCGAAAGACAAGGGCTTTGGGGAAGGAGCTGTCATGGATGCCAGAGAGTCCTCAATGGCAGGGGTGGGGGTCCACTGAGCCACCAGGGGATGTCCATTTTGTTACAGAAGGAGAACCACTGACCTCCCTGGGTCCAAAATGACCAGGAGGAGATTGCATGGGGAATCTCCTGAGCTGGATGTCTCCTTCCCAACCGGAGTGACTGGTGTAACCCGGTCACAGCTGCAATCCAGCATGTTAGGGGGTGCAGCCACTAACACCTGGATCTACAATTTGAATTGTGCCTCTGTCACAAGGGGACTCTTCTCTGTGATATGTGCCAGGCTTTTTATATGGTGTTAGCAGGTGGTAGCATAATGGTGTGACCAGTCTTCATGAATTGTACACCACCTCCACTAGCAACTAAGAATGGGTCCCTAATGTTGTGAAGTGGAGGCAGAGGGAGGTTATTTACCATAGCTCACCAACTGCTCACTTCCTCAAGTCTTGCAATAGAACAAAGTAAGCACTACCCCTGCCTTCTTCTGCAGTGCCATCCCAAGCCAACTCTTACTCCAGGAAGCCAGCAATCAGTTGCACCACCTTGGAAATTAACCTCTCCCTGTCCCATTTTACAATATTTGAGGGAATGTTCTTATGATGTTTATGAGTTTTTGGAGCCATTTTGCATGTGGATGATGTGGTACTGTGTACTGCGAATGTTCAAATGCAGCTGAATATGTTACCACCACCCTGGGGCAGATTTCACCACACTTGAAAATGGTTCAAAGAAAACAGGCTTGTGCTCAATAAAAAGTGGTTCAGGAGTGCCCCCCCCCAATCAGCAGACTGGCATAGGATGGCAGAATCCACTGTGGGGGGACTTCCTTAGGGAACTCCTTGCTCAAATTGTACAATCTCACCCACTAATGCGACCTGCTCCAGGTGAGATCAGAATATGATCGTGGTCTGAGAACATCCAAGGTGGGAGTCCAGGCTGAGAGTAACACTGTGCAGTAGCTGCATAAAACAAAAAGGTGAGCCCATGGACTAGTTCTATGGCCATCAACCTGAGGCCCAGAATCTGTAGTAGGTGAGATGTGAAGCCTACGACTGGCTCCCCCACCACTGGACCTCTCTCAGTAAGGTCTTCTTCCTAGCTAACAAGAGAAAAACCTTTTCCCTGGTCCATCTGAACACCACTCCTAGGTGTTCCAAGAGTCCTGGTCACTGACTTCATAGCTAATAGCCATTTGATGTTCGACTGAGCAATCGCCCCTTCTGGTGGACCTATCAGGGTTATGAGCAACTTTTAGAAGACCCTGTGGACCGATGCCAGTCCAAAAGGGAGCACCCTGTACTGGAAAAGTTGTCCCAGGACTGAGAACCTGAGGAAACTTGGGAATGTGGAGATTCACATCCCTTAGATTCACGAAAAATAGGAATTCCCTGGCGAGACAGCTCAGTAGATTGAACACAGGGATTCTATATTGAAGGTTGTGATGCACAAACTTGTGTAAATGTATTAAATCCAGGAAAGGCCCCCCCCCCCACAAATTTCTTGGGTCCTATGAATAGATCAGAGTAGAAGCCCCAGCTCTGCTAGCTGGGAGGCAAAAATCGCCCCGCTTGAGTGAGATGGTACCGGGTCTCTGATACTCTTGCCTCTTCACAGTTTCCTTCTGAACCGGGTGTGGTAGAAAATGCCTGTTTCAGGGATATACAGTATATATATATATATATATTTATACCATGTGGGTGGGAGCTCCAAGATGACAATAAATTGTTATTTTCACTGCAGTGAAATAAATGAAGCTTATAGATCACCGTTTATACTGTACCTACTCTGCTAACTTCAACTTCCTTCCTCTTTGTATACCCATTACTGCCACTAAGTATACCTCTCTTCTTACTGCCTGTAATGCAAAAATATGCACAACTGAACAATACTACAGATCATAAATAGCAGTTAAAACAACGTATCCCAAACATAAAATAGAACATCTGCATCTAAGTACGTTTTAAAACTGTTCTAGCACAACTCGCACAAGCGATCTCGAAACTCTGCACAACAACTCTCATCCGAATGAGAACTGAAGAGCAACCGTTCAGAACAACTCTCAAAATACAATATTATTAATGCTCTCCTTTACCAGTCGTCAGTGAAAGCAATGTTCTTTACCTAAGTTTTGTGTTTTTCCATCACTCGCCATTGCACACCATGGACAGGAAACTTAAACCTATTACAGCAAACGTAAATCAGCGCGTAGCAACAGCCATCAACAAAAGCGAAGCAGACTCTTTCAACATAAACACTGAAAGCGAAGTAGACCTCATAAAAACTGCGGAAAAACAATTACAAATTGTCACAAAACACCAAAAAACTCAGTAAACAAATGAAAAGTATATCTGAGTAATGAAGCTCACACTCCTGCTCTTCCCAAGCCTAAAACACATTCCCACCCTCACAAACAAATAACCCAATCAGACAGCACACTAGAAACAACAGCATCCAATCAGCAATCACATAAACAGCAAATGACCAATTACAAATCTAAGAGATGCACCATTCATACCTAGTCACTCACACAGACAATACAAATGAACACACCAAACAAAGATGAAACAAAATGTAATAGAGGAGCTCCCACTCCCATGGTATAAATAGCACACATGATGTGCAGATCATGGAATATGGAAAATATTTTCACTCCTGCATCGTGAGCTCTGGATATTTCACTCTGCAGGAGTGAAAATATTTTCCATATTCCACTCCTGCCCATCATGTATCCCAGATATAGGGATACATGATGGGCATGAGTGATATAACTTGTCACTCCTGCAGAGTGAGATATCCAAGCCTCACGATGCAGGAGTGACAATATCTGCCATAGATCACCATCTGCCCATCATGTATCTGATATATACAATAGGGCCAAGAGTTTCAGAAGTTTTGTTATGCTGTCTTGTGTTCTGTTCCTGTTAATGTGTTTGCTCATTCTGTGTGTGAGCTTTTCTGAATGGGCTGGCAGTGTTATAAACTCTGAGAGACACATGAGTGTGTTTTGCAATGCTAAATGAGTTAGTTTTAGATAGGAATGAGAAACATACTTTTGTGAAGCTGTATTGTTTAGCAGTCTGGCTGCAGTGAAGTTAAACACATCACAGTAATTGTAATGAACTGAGAGGCAGAGTGTCAGAACAGCTGACACTGTTTTCAGTATTAATTAAGTTTGGTGCAGGCAGTGTGCAGAGTGTTCTGTGAAATTGTGCTCTTTAGATTTCTGGCTGCAGTGAACTTGAAATTGTCACAGTGTTTGCAATGGGTGAGAATCAGAGTTTGAGGAACAAGTGAGAGTGTGTTTCAATGGTAGTTGAGTTAGCTGCAGGCAGTAGTTTAGACTGTTCTGTGAAGCTGTGCTGTTTGGAATTCTGGCTGCATCAAGTTGAGAGCATCACAGTATTGAGCTAGAAGTTGGTGGGGGGGGGGGATAGGTGTGTTTTGTAATGCTCACTGAGTTAGCTGTAGGCAGCAGTGAGACCTCTCAGGTAGTTCTGCATTTGTGTCTATGGTAACAGCACAGGTGTTTCTTTCATGCTGAGGGGAAAGCTGCCTAGGGTGATGATATCAGTGACCTTTTGTGACCTGTGTGTGTAAATGTCTCATATCATCACAGTACAGCAGAGGGTAAAAATATCACACTGCAGTGGATGATACACTGTTTTATCTCACTCATTTACCACTCACCCCTATTGTATATTTATTATTATTTTTGTATAAACTAAGGCACAATTTCCAAAACTCAAGCAACTGAGATTATCTGGACCCATCTTGAGAAAAAGACAAATTATGCAGTCTTTCACTAATAAAAGAAGGCACAGATGGGCCTGAGTACCTGCAGATCGAGGTGCTCGCTTTTTCGTCCTGGGCCTCCGTCGAATCTATGGGCAAGGGCGCCTCTGTTACTATAATCTAGTAACCTGAACAGGGTCCATTTATCCTAGATAGCCTTCAAAATTACATCCAAGCCACAACCAAATGACAAACTTCCCCTCAAGGAAGAGAGAACGACCTGGACCTCAAAGCCTGCTCAACCATCCAACAGTTGAGCCCCATACCTTGCATAACCTACACAATGCGATAGGCGGAGCAGACAGACATATGTAAGTTTTTCACTGTGGCATCCCTTAAAGTGGAGGCCAAGGATACCAACTGCAAAATGCTCGCCGCCGTTTCCAAATCCAGGGGAACGAAGCTGTCCAGGGCTGTAACCCACAAGTTTAAGGCTCTAACAACAATAAAAGATGGCATAGGAGGTGTGCAGATTTGCGCCGTTAGAGGTGAAGACTCTCCTATACACAGCATCCACTTGCTGCATGTGTGAATCCATTAAGGCCAAGGACCCTTCCACAGGAATACTGGGGACAGGAGGAATTAACATCCTGTGGCTCCAGGGATAGCACCTCCTTGAGCTGAAAGACCTACACACCTCAGTTATCAGGTAATACAAGGACTTGGCATCATACAGGGGAGGGATAGGAAGCCTCCTCTTCTGCTCCTTCCACTCCCCTTCCTCCGCCTCCTCAGCAGTTTCATCCTCCTCCTCCTCCTCATCAAGTAGCATTAAGGTCAAGGTTTTTTTCCCCCCTCCAAAATCCTGATATCCTCATCCTGACCCTAGAAAGTCATAGTCAGGGTCTGCCTGCATATTCAAACAACTGCAGCACACCTGGACGTGCCTGTGTGGGCACCACCTGACCCGAGGTGCCCAGTTTGGGGTTGGGTGTATCTGATGGGATGCCCTGCAGGACATCGGGGCTCAAAGCTCTCCTACCAGCAACAGCTATAAATACAGACTTTTACGGAATTCTGCTTGCCACTGCCAGCTGGTAAACCAGGTGAACCACTCCATAGCTTGAAGGACAGACAGGGGAAGGGGGACGCAAAAGACATATGAACTTGAGAATACAATAGGGGCAATAGGGACCCATGAGAGGGAGTCTCATCACCCTGCAGGTCTTACTTATAAATGGTTAGAGGTCTCCAATATGCCATGGTGCCAGAATAGAGGTGATGTAGTAGATACAAAGGCATTATAGAGGACTGTGTCATGACCCCCAGTACCAGAGTGGGAGAAGATGGTTAGCGAGACTGACTTAGCTTTTGGTTGGCCATGTCCTTTTCATTGCATCACTCCCCCCTTGCAATAGCATGAAAGAAAAAACTCATTATCAAGACCCAAGAATTTCCAAATGTCAGACAGCCTAGCCCTACAGACTATATAGGCTGGCTGACTGGAAACCCTGCTATTACAAAATTATTAACCAGCAGTTTCGCAAGAAAACACTTTGCACAAAAAAGAATGCAGAGCACTGAACAGTGATAAAAAGCACTGGTGGCCGTATCAAAAAAACAGCATACTTGTAGCTCACTCACCCTAGCTGCTTGCTCTCTGAAGGTCGGAGGGAGGCTTGGCAGGCTTAGAAAATGTATGTGTAAGAACAGAGCTTACAGTTGTCTTAACAAGAGCCGCTCCTGTGTCTGCTCTGCTTCATGATCAGATATCTGCACCGGCATTTTCCAGTGATAAACATCTTCCTGGAACAAGCCCCAGTGCAAAGAAACAGCCAAAGGCTAGCAGGGCTGAGGAGATTGTCAGCAATGGAGAAAAGCTATTGTAGTGCTGGGGTGTGTGCCCCCTCAGAGAATCGCGTGCATGACATCATGATGCAAATGTCATCACATCAACGGGAGCGTCTGCACCATACAGGCTCGCAAAGAACTTCAAGCAGAATGAATAAGCCTCAATGACGCGTTTAGTCGAGGCTTCCAACTGCCACAAGGGTGTGAGTCCAACGGACTTGCCGAAAATCGGCTGGAGCGCTTAACTCAAGAATCGAAAAATACTGGGACAAAGTGGAGGGGAGAAATGGATGAATAGATAAATGAAGCTCCACTTCACAAAAATTGCTCTCTCCAGCAGACACAAGGGGAAAGAAAACATAGCAGGAATTAACAAGGGCAATGTTCTATGCAGAAATAAATAAGTGCAGTGACACAAACATTCATTCTCCCTTTATTCAAGGCAGCTCCTGAAGGTGAAACCACCCAACAAGTTAAAAACAGTTTACACATAGCCAAAACGCCCTCTGCCCAGCAGCTCCCTCTATGAGAGGACTTTTTTTTTACTTCTGAGAAGATTTAAAGGAAAAAACCCTTCCAACAGCAATAAAGGCAAATTAAAATTAATATGAGAGCAAGAGAACAAGCCGGGAAAAAGACTAAAAACTGGGGAGGAGGGAGGGAACCAGCGCTGAAAGAGGCAGGGAGACCCTCTGGAAACCCTAGGCTAAAACATCCCAAAAGGTAAGTAAAAGGTACTTACCTCACCATTTAAAAGTGGAGACCTACTAACCAAAAACACCCTTTAGCTAAGTGGCAGATGTGACCCCCCAATCTAAAACTGGAAAAAGGCAGGTTAGTCAATTTGAAAGCCACAGCTTAACGGGCAAGATTTTAATTTAGGGGTGCTCCCTGACATCACGTAGCCCCAACCTGCTGTACAGAATTGCAGCTCCAAAGCTAAGAAGCTCAATGTTTCTTCAGAGAAGCTTGAAAGCTGTTTCACCTGAAATGACACAGCTGAAACTGGAGAATTGCCGCTGTATGGAATCCTCATATGCCCAGAATTCTAAAGCTTTGCACTGTACCATTTCCCCTAGTAAGGGTGCACTATACCCAAGTTAATGAATATCCATTTACAATGTGGAGCACTACAGAAATCAGGGTAGTAACTACCCTTAAAAAATCACAGCTTAGAAAGTAACCAATGCTGCACCAAGATTTCAAGCAAAAAGTGCCACTTTATTATGCTAAATAATGCAAAGATTGTATATTGTGCTGGCACAATTCAACAATAACAAGCATTTGTCAATGCCGAATGTTGCTTGCTTGTATGTGCTGTTTAGGTATTTGGAAGTGACAGTTCCATGCCTTCCTCCCAAGACATGTACTGTGTCTTTCCGTTCAGTGTTCACAGAAGAGTGGGAGTTGCAAGGGCCACAGCAGTACAGCAGTTGCCAAGGGGGTGAAAAGGTGGACAATAGTCCATTCAAAGGCAAAAGAGTCCTGCAAGAGCTCACTAAATTGAAGGTGGACAAAGCGATGGAATCAGATGGCATACACCCAAGGATATTAAGAGAACTGCGAAGGGAGATAGCAGTACCTCTGGCAACCATGTTCACTGAGTCATTCAACACGAGTGAATTGGAGGAGGGCACATGTGGTCCTTCTACACAAGTCCAGCAGCAGGGAGGAGGCAGGGAACAATAGGCCATTCAGCCTCACCTCAGTAGTGGGGAAGATCATGGAGACATTGCTTAAAGAAAGGATAGTGGGGCCTAGAAGCCATCGGAGCCCAGGACCATACCTCTCAACCTCTTGCCTTATAAATCAGGGACAAGGCTTAAAAAAATCAGGGACAAAGGACCAAAATCAGGGACACATCTTCAGAATTAAAGATATCCACCCAGAAAGCTGGTATAATGTGGGGCTCGGTGCATAATGCATTTTCTAAAGAAGAAAAAGTCTGTAACTTTAATGCTTGACATTGTTTTGTGCTTACATTCCCCACTGTTTAGCCACAAAAACACAAATTTTAGGAGGGACAAAGTAACATTTTGAGGCAAAATCAGGGACACTTGAGAGGTATGCCCAGGACCATAGACAACATGGATTCACAGTGGGGACATCATGTCAGACAAATCTGGTTGATTTCTTTGACTGGGTGACAAAGGAAGTGAATCAGGGTGGGGCAGTGGACAACGCTTACCTTGATTTCAGTAAAGTCTTTGACACCATTCCACACAGGAGGCTGATAAACTAGCTGGGTAGGCTGGGCATGGGGGAAAGGGTTGTAAACTGGTTTAGAAACTGGCTAACAGACAGGAGGCAGAGAGTGGTGGTAAATGGGGTGCAGTCTAGGGAGAGGGGGTGACCAGTGGGGTGCTGCAGGGATCGGTCCTGGGGCCAGTCCTGTTCAATGTCTTAATTAGTAACATTGCAGAATGGCTGAAGGGAATTTTTTCACCAAATTTTTAACATAGCCATTTTAAGACCTCTGCTCATGAACAGTGTCACTGTGATTTTCTTAATCTGCCCTGAACATTGATTGCGCACACTGACTGCACCATTGTGCGCTACATGCGCGGAAACACATTTTGGGCGAGATGTGAGAAATGACAGCTGTACTGCTCATAAGGAGGTGTGGTAAAATGGCAATGTTTAAAATCTGGAGTGAATACATTGAAAATTCGCAAACTTATGAGCGTGCATAGGAACAGCACAACTCATGCTCGTAAAACAATCATTTTTGGGAATTTTTTTACCAAATTTTCAACATAGGGTTTTTGGGGGCCTACCTCAAGAACTGTGACACTGTCGTTTCATAAATCGGTCCCGAAAGGTGGTTCCGCCCAGTGGCCGCAAAATCACCTTTCGGGGCCGATTAACACCATGACAGTGACAGAATTCATGAGGTACGGTTACAAAAACCCCATGTTGAAAATTTGGTGAAATAATTCCCCAAAATGCTTGAGATATGCAGTAAAGTTGAAAAAACCCTATCTATTCCATTATACAGCTTACCGGCATTTCCTCAGTTCAGGTCGGCTTTGAAGAGTGCAGCGTATTCACGGTCCACCAAGATCATCGCGCCGGACTACAGAGGTAAATATGGTGGGGGTGTGAGGAGGTAGATGCACAGAGGGTGGGCTCGGGTGGGAGGTGGGGTCAGGACAGTCTGTGAGGGAAGGTTTTTTCTTTTAGTTTTTAACGGGACGACACTGGACTTGGCCATGCTGGGATGGGCTCCCAGCGTGGCAGCTGGAAGGTTGTTTGGGGTGGGGGCAGTGGAGCCAATGGGGATTGGGCACCCCACAGCCATAGGGACCTGTTGCCACGCTGGGGTGGGCTCCAGTGGCACCCGAGTGTCTTTGGGAATAGTAGAGCCGACGGTGGATTGGGCACCCCGTCAGCCATACAGATCGCCGCCATGCTGGGGTGGGCTCCCAGCATGGCACCTGAACTCTGTTGGGGAGCGCAGTACAGTCAATGGGGATTGGGCACCCCCACCGGCTATGGGTTAGTGTGAGCGCGGGGGAGAAGCACGAGCATGCGCGGTGGGTGAGGGGGAGCGTGCATGAACACGCAATCTTCTCGCTGCTCACTGAAGCGTAGCTCTCCCTTTCAACTGTACGGCACTGCATTTTCAACTGCTGTCATAGACAGCTGCAGCGTTGATTGGAGAACTGTGGCCGCGCCTGCAAACACAGTGACTGAACTGGCAGAGGGCTGCCACACCACCGAAAACTCGGATGATGGCACTATGTTTCTTGCACATGCGTGCAAGCAATGTAAAAATGTAACGTGCAACTACAAAAGCTCCAACTGCCCCGATACCACCAAACTGCCCCAGTGTGTCACTCGTAAGAGCTACATCACAATAAAGTGACACTATTCCATTAAATCCCTGGTGCAGTGTTGGTTACTTTCTAAGCTATGGATTTTGAATTCATTTATTTTCTATTCCAATTGATTTAAGGGTTAGCTGTCCCTAGATGCACAGGGTCTCAGACTACATGCACATTATCAGTTTCCTTTTGTTAGGGACTATCTTACCCTACCAACAATCTGTTTGCATTAGGGCATTGTTAGGATAAGTTAATCTAGGGTAGTTTGAAGGTACCTGCAGGTAGCATATTAGGTTTGGTATTTTACTACCTGCTCATACCTACAGTAGTTATGCCTTACCAAAACTATCTGATTCTGCTACATTCTCAGCTGATATGAATTAAGAATTGTCTGTTTTCTTGCATATAAAGCAAGAATTTCATACAAGGACAAAATAGGGAATACTCATTGTAACCTAAGGCTCATATATCTTTTTGCGTGTTGCTGTTCCCAGTTTTACTAATTATTACAAATATTTCTATTTAAACAAGACTGTTTTCTTAGAGAGCTGCTGACACAAATACTGTCTCAGGGCAGGCAGCTAATGGCTGGAACCTGCCTGCCCAAGGACATAATAGAGCCAGCATTAAACATTTTGTTAAAGTGTATATTAAGATATTTAACTTACTAACTTGTCAGCAATACCTCTGACTTCAGCTGAGCCACTGACTCATGCTGCAGCCCTGCTCTTAAAATCTGTGTCACGATGACGTGAAGTAGGGAAAAGCTGCAATGTTACTAACAGGTGCCTAATGGGATTTAGGGCAGCAGCGGCCTTTATACATGTTTATTTACATTTGTAAGCAATTGTGCATGTTAAGGGGTAGTACACTATAGTACAGTACCCCTGTGACATGTACAATTGCCTAGGAACATAAAAAAATCTGCATAAAGGCCATTGCTGCCCTGAATCCCATTAGGAACCTATTAGTAACACTGCAGCCCTTCCCTTACTTTGCATCAACATAACGTGGGTTTTAGGGATGGGGCTGCAGCATATGGTCAACAGTTCAGCCAAAGTCGGAAATACCGCCGACAAGTTAGTAAGTTAAATATATTAATAATGCACACAGTTAAAAAAATTAAATACTGTCTCTATTAGATCCTTGGGCAGGCAGCTTCTTGTCATGAGCTGTCTTCCCAGAGGATGTCAGAGGCTCTTTAAATGAACAATCTACTACTGCTGAAGCATGCAGTGACAACATGATTCTGTATTAGTAATATCAGTCTGTTGCTACGGAAACAGCTGTGATGCTGCAATCAGGGAAACAACTTCGGCACCATACAATTATGCTTAAAGTTGGACCAGCATAACATTCTGTGGTGATTTGCATATGCAGCCCATGATGCTTTGCATTGTGTGGGCATGTGTGATTTTGGCACTGTAGGTTATTTGAGAGGGAGAATACTGTTATTTAAATAGAAAATAATGTAGGAGGTCTGGTGTGTTATGAGGTTGTAATGAATGGTGAACCCCTTTATCAACCCAATTTTCAGTGAAATCAAATGCTACAATAACTAGGTATGATGTCATTCCCAGCTATTACAGCATTTGGAGTGCTCATGCTCTCTTTCATTTTTTGGCCTCAGAAGAGCAGGGCACATAAAGTGATGGCAGAAAGATAATTTTGAGATAGTAATCTCATAACACACATTTGTATATGCATTATGCTCTATTTTTTACATACCTGAGGTGTGTGCTGTATCTAACCTCGAGAGGTTTGTGTAGACAGCACACACCAACGTATGTTTAAAAAAAAAAAAAAAAATGGAATTTGACACCAGTGCCCATATTTTAATAGGTTACTAGTTTTTACTGGTTTCTACTGGTTACTGCTGATAAATGAAGCTCCCCCTGTTCTAACAGTTAGCCCATTTGGGCTCTTAACTTCTGCCACTGGAACGGAGTCCACAACTGAAGCACCTGCTCTATATGTTCTCCCTTGGTTAGCCACTTAACCTCAGATCCTGCATTAATTTATTTAATTTTAAATATACTTACTGAAAAGTGTTCTGTTTCTATATGGGCAGTTGCTGTAATGCTGTTTTTACTGTAGTGTTTATCACAGTCTGTGTTTTGGCTCTGTCCAGTGTATGGCGTGACAGCATGAGAAAATTAGAAAATTTGCAAAATAGCTGAATTTAGAGTATGCACAAGACAAACACTGAAATACACAAGTGATGATACACATATGTGTTATTATTCATATATTACGGGGTTTAAAAGTTCTGAAAATCAGTATAAAGGGACACTGCCAGCTTTTGTAGGCATTTTATTTTTTTACTTAGTTCAAACTGGTCTCTTTTTCTTTTTTTTTTTTCAGTAAAATGTTCTCCCTTTTTGGTCTGACCTTATTCCCATGGCCATCTGCTCCCACATATCGCCGAGTACTACAGGCACTGGGCGATCCAGCACACTCATACTACTAGAGATCTAAGGGGCAGACAAAGGCTGATGCCCATGTTAACTACCCCACCCCCACTATATCAGTGGTAGTATTTAACGTTAGATGTTGATGACATAAAGGCATATAACCTATTCTTGAACATCTCCTTATTTTTGCTCAGTATCCCATCTAGTGGAAGATTATTCCATAACCCAATAACTTTCTGGGTAAAAAAGAACTTCCTCTTTTCACTCCTAACTCTGCTTCCCCACAGCTGTAGTGGATGCCCTCTTGTTACTTTATTTTCAAGTTTGAAGTCCATATCTAAAATAACCATAACTTCAGGGTCATTAACTATATTCATATAAAAATAGTAAATCCCCTTATTTGTCGTGTCTCTAATGTAATCAATTTAGTGTTTTCTATACAAGTTTCATAGTTCATAGCGTGCATCCCAGAATTTTTTTTAAAATTTGCTATACTTTGTAGCGCAGACCGGCTACCATTTGGCCCAACCCCACACCCAACCACATCACCCACTTCACTGGAACTTATCCAACCGGAGTTACTCCCTGGATTACCCTGGAGGAGGAGACCCTTCCCCACTCTGGATGATGGGATATGGCCCTGGGATGTTCCCGACCCGGAGTTACACCCTGTATTGCCCCCCAGGTCAGGGGCCGTGGGAAGGGGCCATCCCTCCCATTGGAGAATGAGATACGACTCTGGTGGTGCCATGGGTCAGTGGTGCGGGAACTGCAGAACGAGACAGGCAGCATCCTGCACAGCCCAAGGGTTTTTCCATTTTCTTCTGGGAAGCAGGACATGCAATGACATTAGGGGTGCATATGACGACATCTGCCCCACCTCCAACAACTATGTGCACCAGCTGTCAAACTTCTGGCCTCCACCAGGGGTCGGGCAAGCACCAGGAGCTTCCCCACACTCCCACCCCAGAGGAGGAGAGCAGTCCATGGGACACTCAATCCTCCTCCCCCAGTCTGCCCTCCAAGACCCAGGCTCCCTTCCAAACCCGAGTCATTGGTGGCACAAGCGGTAGCGCTACCGTGGCACCGGCAGGCCAACCCATCCCAGAAATTGTTTTTAATCACTCTCCTCTGCACCCTCTCAATATTTTACACATGTTTCGTCTAAGACCCATAGTCCAAATGTGGGTGAATATAAGCCCTTTACAAGGGTAGAATCACATCCTTATCTCTACTTTTGATGTTCCACCAACATTTATTTGCTTTGGCTATTACACTATTATAGTGACTATCAAAATTAAACTTATGATCAATTAATATCCCTAGATCTCTTTCTGTGTCAGCTACCTGTAATACATTACCCAGGATTTCATATTTTTGTCTGGGGTTATGCTTCCAAAATGCAACACTGTGCACTTATCTTTATTAAGGGTCATACCCAAGGTGTTGGCCCATATGCTAATTTTATCTAAATCAGATTGTATAGATACCCTCTGTTCTTTTGCGTCACATATTTCACCTAAGTTGCTGTCATATGCATACTTTAGGCACCAATTTGTGAAATTTTTATCCAAGTCTGAGATAAAGATGGCAAATAGAACAGGTCCCAGCACCGATCCCTGTAGGACCCCACTGGTGATCCTCTTACCATTTGATGGATATCCATTTAGTTTCACCTTCTGGGTTTTATCCACCAACCAGGCTTCAACACAGTTTATGAATTTACTATTAAGCCCAGTAGCTTCTAAGTTCTTCATCAGCGCCTAGTGAGGAACCAAACTGAATGCCCTCTAGAAATCTAGATACACCACATCCGCAGGTCTGTTTTTATCTAGCTCACAGCTAGCATCATCATAGAAACCTACTAAGTTAGTGAGGCAGGACCTGCCCTGACGAAATCCATGCAGTTATGCATCAATCCCATTTATAGTGGCCCAGTGATCTAAAATCACATCTTTTATTTTTATTTATTTAGTACTAGGATTACAAATACCTTTGAACCAGAGGTTCTTTTACAAAGGTTCCGCTTCAAATTACGATAAAGGTGTAACACAGCAATAATGAAGCAGAGACAAACAATGAAAACTAACAAGCGTCAATACACATTAATGGAGCAAAGCAGCAATAATGAGGCAGTAACAAGCATTGAGAATTACAAGTAGGGTTGACACAGTAAGGGGACGAGTCGGGAAACTAAGAACAAAATTGACAGGTGAGAGGTGGGGAAGGAAGGGTGTGGTGGGAGGAGGCGGTCTCAAATGAGACTTTGTCATAACGTGCTAGAAAAAGAAGTGCTGAAGGGGGCAGAAGGCAGGATGGGAAGATTAGCAAGGGAAATAGGGCATGGGAAAACAGGAGCGGTATGTGAAGGGGACAAGAGCAGATGAAAGGAGCTTAAGAGTATAGGTAAAGGTTGAAGAGAGGCAGGGGTAGGGCAGGTGGATATGGGTATGACAGCAGGGGTGAGGAGTGTGGGAAGGAGGTAGTGGGCCAGGGATGGGGAAAGCAGAAGAAGGGAAGGAAGGAGGTGAGAGGAGGTTATAGTGGAGAATAGGGAGGGGAAGGGAGGAAGGACAAGGAAGCGGGAAACTAGAAGAGAATGGGTGGAGGTGAGCCGTAGTGGTAGGAGAGAGAGGAATGGAGGAGGAGAAGGGTAGTAGAGTGAGTGGAGAGGAGGACGAAGGGTTTAATAGGTTCTGAAGAGCCATGATATCCTAGTGGGTTTATAACTGATTCTATTATTTTGTTGGGGATCAAAGTGAGGTTGATTGGTCTACAGTTAGCTGTAATCAATTTGCACCCTTTTTTATGAATGGGGACCACATAAGCTTCTCTACAGTCTGCAGGTACCACACATTCATCCATGGATTTACAATAGATTAATCTGAATGGTTCTATAATATACTCACCCAGGATTTTAATAATTCTACTGGTAATTTTATTGGGGTCTGGGGCACTACTGTCCTTGAGTTTTTTGATTTTTTTTAAATATTTCTTCATTAGTGACCCATGCTATTTTATCATTACTACTGGTGTATTTAGCTCTGGATGTAAACTGACCTATAGTTTTATTGGAAAAAAAACAGAAATGAAATACTTATTAAAGTCTTCCGATATTTCACTTGATGAACTAAGAGCTCTGTCTAACACTTTTAATGGACCAACTGCTGTCGAGTCCTTTCTGTGAGAATTTATATATCCATAAAAAGCATTGCTATTAGTTCTTGATGCTGACTTTGCCAATCTCATTTCCCCTTTCCATTTTTTTCTTCCCGATCATGCTTTTACACTTTTTATGTAATGCTTTATACTTTGCTCAGTCTTTTGTAGTTCACGTAGCTTTAAATTCCCTATAGGCCTTGTACTTTTTCTTGAGCTCAATTTTTATGCTCTTGATCAGCCATTTGGGTTTTATCCCTTTAGAATTGTATTTTTTAACTTTTGGTATGTATTTATCACAGATATCTAAAATGATTACTTTGAGGGCCAACCATGCTTGTTCCCCATCTAAGTCACCTATGATTTGTTCCCACTTTAATTTTCCCGGATCTTCCTGAATTTTGTACAGGTTTGCTCTGTTGTACAAATAAATTTCTGCACACTCTATTGATTTGATTTTGGGCATTAGTATAACAGTTTAATGCTGTGTGTATAGAGAATGATGTTTTGTTGCCATGTGACTCTCTCCCTATTGTATTCAGTGCTTTGCCTACTGGTGGTCATACACACTGTACACCACTGTTGCTTACCTTGTCTTTAACTGTTTGCATCTTGTCTGTTGTTTACCTTTATCTGAGAATATGCTGTATATTGCTGTATACTGTAAAACTGTCTGGTGTTGCATCACCCTTGCTGTAACTCTCCCAGGTCATACCTGAAAACAGGCAGCTTCTGCCTAATGTACCTACCTGGTTAGCAAAAACTAAATAAATAAATCAAATGTCACCACACAGTGATCGCTATTTGTTAAAGGGTCCCTGACTGTGCATGGTGATGTCACAGTGTCTTCAAATACCAGTATTAAATCCAGGCAATGAGCCCCCGAGCTTGGTTCTTTGACAATTTGCCTAAATGCACATTGCTTTGTTAATTCTATACATGCCTTAGGGAAACTGGTTTTAATTTCCAAGCTTTCCCACCCTCTGTTTGGTAAATTAAAATCACCTGCCACAATTACATCAACCATGTTGCGAGTGCATTGTACCTCAGCCAGTAGTTCATTATTAACCTGATCCTTGGAGTTAGGGGGTTTATAGCACATCCCCAGTATTATATTTCTGCTCTCTGGGCTTACAAACTGAACCCAAATAGACTGAATGGTACTTTTCTGTTTTTTGTAACCTTCTCAAAGAGATCAATTGCCTTTAATTGTTCTTTCAAATTCATGGCTATGCCTCCCCCATGTTTACATGCTCTGTCTAGCTTGAACAGACTAAAACACTGAATTTCTATATCCCATGCCCACTGTTCCTCCCACAATGTTTCCGTAATACATACAATGTCTGATTCTTCCATTGCAATTGTGGCTTCCAGCTCTTTTCTCTTCTTTAAAGAGACAGGAAATTATTTTTATATTGTTAACTGCCCTGCCATTTTCATTTCCATGCCAGTTATGTATTCTGATATGTTTTGATGATTTTTATTAAATAAATACGCTAGCTTTGGGGTGTCCTCTAATCTACATAGAGATCCACTCTCCTCACCAGCTACTGCTTTTGATTTTCATATTTCAAAGACATTCTATGACATTAGTAACTCCCATTCCGTACTATTCATCTGAATGGCCTGAAAAGGTGTTTGTGATGTCATAGAATGTTCAGGCAGTACGAAAAGGGGCAGCAACAACTGCTGAGGAGAGAGGGATTCAGGGTAATTACAAAGGCAAGAAAATTAGATTATTAGTTTAACGAAAAAGGTCAAAAACATATCCAGTACTGGGTAGCCAATAAAAGGACAACAAACACTAGGGCTTCTAGAGGTGTAGAAACTATATCCTTTCACCTTTAAGGCTTCATACATTGATTAAAATACCTTTGAAACTTTCTGTATGTCCTGATTTAGAATGCCATTTGCTTTTTTCTTACTCCATCCCTATTCATCCTTTTCTTATTCTCGTCATAACTTATATCTTCTTTAATTTCTCTGTTTGTTCTCCTCTGCATTAGTTTAAATTGGTCAGTGCCTTGAGTAATTGTGTACCTAACAACCATGCCCTTTGTTATTTAAATGAAGCCCATCTTTTGTATATCAATCTGGCCGACCACAGAAGGTATTCCAATTTCCAACAAATTCAAAATTTTCACATCTGCACAAACGCACTCCACTAATGTGCATGTTCCTGGTCATAGCTTTACTTTTCAAAAAGTCATTTTGACAAGAAATAACCTTCAGTTTTTCTGAAAGGCTTACTATAGGGAGACTGACTTAAAAAAATCATTGCCCTGTCATGCATGTGTGTGCTGGATCACCCAGTGCCTGTAGTACTTGGGGACATGTGGGAGTGGCTGGCCACAGGAATTAGGTCAGACCAAACAGGGAGAACATTTTACTAAAAAAAATAAATAAAAGTTTTTATAATATTAGTGCTCAAATCATGCACCAGCGATGCCATCACTCCTAATATAGAGGACAATAGGCACCAGTTTGGACTAAGTAAAAAATGCCCACAAAAGCTGACAGTGTCCCTTTAACATGCTTAAACAGAAATTATAAACAAATAACCCACTATATGAAACAACAGTGGGAAGGTAATTACAGAAAAGTACAAAACGGAACTGGATTTTTGTTTAGATGTTATTAGATTTTAAAGTGTGTTTTAATATAAGTCCCTCTTTAAAGCTTGTGCAGAGTAAGCAACATGAATGTATTAAACAACCACATAACTTTATCTTTTCCCAGCACACAACATAAAATATGTTAAAATTGCCCCATACTCTTTCTTTATCCTTGGTTCTCTGAGCCATTTCTTTTTCTTTTGCTTTCTCATATCCTTCTTCTTCTTCCTCTTGCTTTCTTGCTGCTATAGCAGCCTCCAGCCTAGCAACCTCTTCTTGGTGTGCACGCCAAAGCTGAACCTGCAGAAGAACAGAGAAGGGATCAGTCGAGCCCTGAACTACTACATGCTGCTCTTACAAAATGATTGAGCGGCAAATTACATTTGGATAATAAAACTATATAGAAAGCAATTTTGTTATTTTCTGTCAATTTTGCTGACACAGCCTGTGAAAGCAAGAATGATTAGGGGTTGTTCCAAGGGAGAGTGAAATAGACTGAAGTGGAACCAACATTCAGAAAATTTGCAAAACATGTCTATAAAAACATTTTTTAAACCATAAGACAAAAAAGTATTAATAATATTTGATGTCCGCTTACCGTTTTACAGTACATAATTCATTTTAACATGCTAGAAACCAGCAGCTTAATTACTACTGAACCTCTTGACCTTGCTGAATTCTTTAATGTTCCTTTTACTAATACTGGGAAATACGCACCATGTGTTTCTCATTGCATCCCTTCCACAGAGTACTGAATGCCCACAACTGTACTTTACGTATCTCTTGAAAGCCGATACCCAGAAATATCTTAACTTGCTAAAAAAAGAGTGGGCACAGATACACTGGACTCCAGGTTTAATAAACTTGCCACTGATCCTGTCTCTGTTCCAATCCAGAAACTAACGAACCTCTGCTGCCAAGGAGTCCCTAAAATCTGGAAACTCATCCACAAAGGGGTGCTATCACAAAGGCTGATAACTTTGGGCTCATTTCAGTCCTTTCTCCATCATCAAAAATACTGGAAAACAGTCCTGGACCAAGTTTGCACCTACTGTACCTAATTTATCAGTATACTAGCAGATTGTAAGGGGTACCTTAGCTTCTTCCCTCTCTTCTAACCTGGTCAACTGCCTACTCCTGCCATTGTTTGCACCTAGCACTTGTAAATCTCAGTGCACAGTTCTGTAAATATTTTTGTAAATATATTGCACTATGATTGTACTGCTGCCTCACTCTCTGACGAGCTTACTGCCTCATGTTTTGTGTGACCACCTACTGGCACATTGAATCGTCTTTGCTTTAACTTGCTCCTTGGAAGCTGCCTGCCCTTGAACAGGGCTGCTTCAGCTCCCCTACGGTCGGCCGGCACCCAGCCAGCCACCGACCAAGACCAGGACACCCGCCTGCAGCTCCTTGGAAGGTATGGGACAGCGCAGCCAATCGGAACACGGGTGCTTCCAGCAAACCCACTCTGATTGGCCAGGACTTTTCCCCTGCTATAGACACCTGGCACTTTGTTAGATTTTCGATAGAACTAAGCACATTTCAACTATGTAATATAAGTTTTTCAACTGTATTAGCTGGATTATAATTTCTACTACTGTTTCAAAGTGCTTACACCTCTTCTGTCTGACTGCTCTTCCTGCAGCGCCCCCCCCCCCATCCAAGCACTCTGCCTTGGCACCGATAAGTCTAACTACCTTTTGTCTTACTAAACTGCTCAGATCTAACCCACCTCTAGGTAGTAATAGAAGTGGCTAGTTTTCCATTAGCAGGTTATACAGACTTGCCACTAGAGGGATTCTTGGTCTTCTACATAAATCACTGTACTCATTCGTGGGCAATATGGCCTGCATTATCATTCTACTTCTTTCCCGGTGCTGCTACAAGCGGTGGTTGTAGTTGAGGTTCCCCTAAGCTTCACTCAACAGGCTGACAACTTCCTTAAAACTGCCTGTGTGACAGCTCTGCAGCTGAAAACAGGAAGCCCTCAGTGTCTGCCATCCATCCTTCAGACTCAAGTCAGATAGACACTGAGCACCCTATTATTACCTACGCTATGCTGCCATATCGATAGATACCGATAGAATCCTCTGCAGAGAGCCAGCACATCTGGGCACCCTTGATTGGTGCGGCACTGCCCTAGGGGGATTGTGATTGGTACGCCCGCTTGTCTGCTTTGCTCTGATTGGGGTACCTTCTCTATAGCCTGTTACAGTGTTCCCTTCTTAATTCTGACTTCTCAGCTCTCGCTCTGATCTGAAATTTTCTCCCACCCCCACCACCCCCCTCTCCCA
This sequence comes from Neoceratodus forsteri, assembly GCA_016271365.2. NCBI lineage: Eukaryota > Metazoa > Chordata > Ceratodontiformes > Ceratodontidae > Neoceratodus > Neoceratodus forsteri. The sequence continues at coordinate 875,606,980 of CM028132.1, read as the reverse complement.
GGCCTCCTTTAAATACACTCATGATCCGACTCCAATATCATATTACTGCTTCATTGGCCTAGTTTCGACTGCTGCCAACCTATGACTGGTATCTGAGTGTGACCAATAAGACAGCCCTGTGTGAATATCTCTTGAGCCCCACCACTAACTAAGCTGCTCCTGCTCTCCTTGTTCCCCTTTCTGCTGTATTTTCTCATCTAGGTTTTAAGTGAGTACCTAGGTGGGCAAATTACTTACCTAGAAAATACTGCACTAATACAAATCACGAGACCCCTCAATCTGGGACCACGGCCTCTTTATTGTGTTTTTATTGCTCTCACGGTGCAGAGTTCTCAGTAACACAGTACAATTCGAGTACCTCTAATGCAATTCAGTTCTCCAATGTACCTTATCAATACCTAATGTTATAACGGTCTACCGTGCAGACACTATGTCATTCTCCTCTCCCCTTTTAGCCTATTCCCCCCGGTTAGCCTACACCCCCTTGCTACTGTCCTCACCTATGTCTATTCAAGCACTTACACTGATCACGATAAACTCTCATTACAGTGGTACCACCTCTTGTGCAGCATGATATGGGTTACCGCGAAGAAATAAAAAAGCAGTCTCCATTCTTATAAGCTCCTTAAAGAAAGTTATACTTCTGCTTCTTCTCTGCTCAGGAAATGTGGACACCCTGCCCCCCCCCCCCCCACATACACACACACAACTTACCTCGCCTTATCGATTTTGTGAGGCCACAGGTCTCAGATTGATGATGGTCATCATTTTAAGCCTGCCTAAAAAACTTGTACAGCTGCAAGCCTGGGCTGTACACGCTAACCCAGACCTTATCATAATTACTGAGTCGTGGTTAAAAAGACGAACACTGATCAACAAATATCACTGCAGGCTACAATTTATTTAGAGCAGATAGAGAGTCTAGAGGCGGGGTATGGTTATTACGCCAAACCTAAGTACTGGTCACCAATATTAGTTGCAATCTCTAGCCAAGGAATTTGAGTTAGTTTCGCTGAGCCTTCATCTCCCCTCCTGGAATGTATCACTATCCTAGGTGGCTATAGACCCCGTCTGGTGGTGATGAAGTCCTCAATCTTTGAAATCCATGTTCGTGAGATAAAAACTGAAACAATATTTCTAGGAGATCTAAATATGGACTGGCTGTCACCTAAATCACACGGCCTTAAATCCCTTTGTGACGAGCTAGGTCTTAGGCAATTAGTCAGTTAACCCACTAGAACAACACTCTAAATACTGCCAACAGTTCCATTCTAGATGTGGTACTAACCACTCATCCACAAAAATATCTCATTCGGCAGTGTTTCACAATGACATGAGCGATCATGAAATTGTTGCTTGCATAAGATCTCAAATTAAGGCCCGGCCGCAGCCCATCTTTATAACAAAAGATCCTTTCGCAAATTCAGTGCAGTAAACTTCCCATCTGACCTGAGCATGATCAGATGGCAAGATCTCTACCTAGCCAAAGATGTCAACAAGGCAGCTTACATCCTTAATGACAAACTCTACACACATAAATAAGATGCCCCTTTCAGCAAAGTAAGGAATCGGAACAATTCCAACCCTGGTTCACCTCAGATCTCAAAGAGCCCTTATAGCTCGAGATAAGCTCTGGGCTAAAGCTAGACATTCCAAAGAATCTTCGGATTGGCAGGCTTTGAACAGCCAGGAATAACTGTGTGAAAAACTTTGCTCTGCTAAAGCTAACTATTATATTTCTACCTCGAACAAGCTAAAGGTAACCCTCATAAAATATGGAAGACTATCAAAGCTATAGAAGGATGGCCCATGGCCCCTCTGTCCCAGCAAAGATAGTTGCAAGTGGCAAGATTGTGGAAAACAAGTCCCTAATCCTGGAGGAACTTAACTCCCACTTTGCCACAGCTGGATTAGCTTTTGACTTGTCACCTTATGCTGGTACTGCAGTGAGCCAGCATACCCCTCCCCCTACATCTAGTCCTGCACCCAGCCCCTTCCAATTGCGCGAGATAACATATAAAGAAGTAGAAGATTCTCTTCTTAACTTAGACACCAAGAAAAGCGCAAGGGATGATGACTTGGAACCCTTTTTCCTAAGGTCAGACTATGCCCATCTCACTGCCCCAATTCTCCTCATCTTCAATCTTTCCATTACATCTGCTACTGTACCGTCCTGCTGGAAATCAGCACATATCCTCCCTCTATTTAAATCTGGTGACCCATGCGATGTAAACAACTATAGGCCTATTCCATATTGCTCATCCTTTCTAAAGTTCAAAAAACTGATCCGTATTCAGTTAAATCTCACTTGAAACCTTCTCTCTCATTAACCCAGCTCAATCCGGCTTCCGGGCTAATCATAGCACAATCATTGCACTAACAAAAGTAACCAATGATTGGATCTCTGCTATAGATGCTAAGAAGGTAACTGGCGCAGTCTTTTTGGACCTCAGCAAAGCTTTTGATACTGTTGATCACAAACTATTAGTCAATTGCCTTGCAAAGTTGGGTGCCACATACCATACCACCCAGTGGTTCTCTAGCTACCTAACTGGAAGATCCAAAAAGTAAAGGCGGAAGGCTTTTTTTCTGCTGCCTTGCCAGTTGCAAGAGAAGTCCCCAAGGATCCATCTTAGGCCCTATCTTGTTTTCTTTGTACATTAATGACTTAGATGCTAACATATCTACGTCCAATCTGCACTTTTTTGCGGATGATACTGTGTTATATACTTCTGGCTCATCGTTATCTGAAGTCAAGGGAGTGCTTCAAGCGGACTTCGCACAACTTGAGCATAATCTAATAAAGGCAAAGCTTCTGCTCAATGCCAAGAAGACTAAAGCGATGATATTCTCCCACAGTGTTGTCACAGGCCCCCCAATACCCTTGCCCAAGACTTCATTGTTACCACGCTAAACTAGCCTCTGGAAGTTGTAACCAAATTTAAATATCTGGGTAACTGGATCGACAATAAATTATCCTTCAATGACCACGTCGAAGATGTTTCTAGAAGGTTAAAAGCAAGGCTAGGTTTCTTCTACAGAAATAGGCCCCTTTTCCCCCTTGAAACTCGAAACAAGCTTGTACAGGCCACTTTTCTCCCCCTACTCGACTATGGCGATGTAATCTATTCCTCCACCACTCTTGCAAATCTAAGTAAACTGGATAGCCTTTATCACCGTGCGTTACAGTTCATTACCAACTCCCCTTACCGTTCGCATCACTGTGACTTATATGCAGCTGTTGATTGGACATCCCTTACTACTAGATCCCTGCTCCATGCTGGGCTATGGACTCAAACTGCTCCTGCAGAAACTGCCAAGCTATCTCTCTTCCCTTATTAGTATCTCACATAGTGCATACTGCTAAGAAAATCTGACTTTATTATGCTTGACATACCAAGGACGCGGACCTCCTTTGGTAAACGTATATTGCATATGCCTCTTCCTCCACTTGGAACCAATTACAAACCGATTGAAACTAACTAGCACAGTTTCAATAAACTTCTACAAATTGCTAAGTTCAGCCAAAATAAAAGACACCTGTAACTGTCATTAAGTCTCTTCCTTCCCATGTGTGCCATATTTATCCACTGGTAAGGTATAATTGCTTTGTCATATTAACTGCTTTCCTTCCCTTCTACTCCTGGCTTTATCTATGCTTACGCTCCACTGCTACTCTATCAAATCACTCCCCCCCATATCAGTTGTAGTCTGTTGTTTGTTCTAGCTACCAAAATATATGTATTGCACACACCAGTCATCATGTTTCATTTATCAGTATGCAACCTGTAAGTCGCTTCTCTGTGTCATATTAATGTTTACCACCTGCGGTCACCCTATGTGGTACCCTTGTATGTATATCTAGCCTGTATCATGTAACGTGCATTACATGTATATACTGTTATTACCTATCTATGTTTGTATTTTAAGTGTTTATGTCACAGGACCTCCTTGTGAATGAGCTTGTTCAATGGACTTTTCCTGCAATAAACTTGAACTTGAACTTAACAGTTTTAACTCCACTTATTGTTTATAATGTATTATTTTGTATCAAATGTTCCATATTGTAGCTGTTCTTTGTATCCATAATTGTAGTTGTTAATCCCTATTGTCCTCCCTCCCCCAGGTCACACCAGGAGATGAGCAACTTGTTGTTCAGTGTGCCTTCCTGGTGAAACATTTCAATAAATAAATAGACCGTGCTATCTGTTTGAATCATGGTGCCAGAGCCAGCCGGACCAATTTTTTCATGTGGCACACCTTTTTGTGCATGGTGCTAGCCCGTTCTGAAAATGAGGCCCTATTAGTTTTCGGCAGTACCCAAACTCTTTAACTAACTTTGCCCTTGTTGACCATAGGTTCCTATTGAACAGGGTAGTGTAACTAGGTCTACATAATGATGTTGCTGCCTGGTTCTATGATTATTTAACTTACAGAGACTCTAGAGTAGAAAAGATGTCACAGAATGTTTTTTTCTTTTCAGGGAAATGTTCAAAGAAGAACATGATTTTGGGACACTGGAGGTGGGCTCCCCAGTGTCCCACACTGCTGGGGGTATAAATGCTGACACAGGGATTGGGCTCACCCCGATGTCGGCAGTGCTAACAAATCAGCTGGCTGCACTGGGGGTAAGCATCCGACACTGGGGGTGGGCATTCCAGTGTCAGATAAGAATAATAAATAAATAATAAAAAAAACATAAAATATATATATAAATACATACACTGCCACCTGAGATTTGGGCCATTGGTGTGCAGATAACAGTTTAATTAAGACACAGGCAGGCTGGCAGGGCTACAATGACAGTAGCCCTGTCCCTGACCTATGAACCATGACAGCAGCAGCCTGCACCATATGACACAGCTGTCTTTAATAAACGACAGCTGTGTCATATAGTGCAAGTCCTATACCACACAGATGCCATTTATTAAAGACAACTGTGCTGTATAGTACTTGCACTATATGACACAGCTGTTGTTTACTGAAGACAGCCATGTCGTATGCGCTCTTTGACTCAAGGTAAGTATAGGGTAAGGTGTGTGTGCGGTGGGTGCTCAAAGGAGGGTCGGGCTAGATAGAGACGGTGGCAATGACAAAGGACCGCTTTTTCTTGGTAAAAAAAAAAAAAAGATGCCGTGGGGCATTTTTTTCTTTTCAAGGAAATAATACAAGAATAACACTTTTTCAGGACATTGGGGTGGGCTCCCCAGTGTCACACACTGCTGGGGGGGTGTAAATGCCAACACAAAGATTGGGTCCCCGATGTCAACAGTGTTAATAAATCAATTGGCTGCACAGGAGAGAAGCATCCATCACCAGGGGCAGGCATCTCAGTGTCAGATAAGAATAAAATAAATAACAATAAATAAATTTAAAAAATGAATACATTGCCTCTGGGGATTGGGGCCCCACAGTGTGCAGATAGTTTAATTAAGGCACAGTCAGGCTGATGGGGCTACAATGACAGTAGCCCCGTCCCTGACCTATGAGTGGCGACAGCACCAGCCTACACTACATGACACAGCTGTCTTTAAAAACAACAGCTGTGTTGCATAGTACAAGTACTATACGACACAGCTATAGTTTATTAAAGATGTCTATGTCGAATAGTGCAGGCTGCTGCTTTCGCAAAAATTCAGTTATGAATAGAACGTTCATTTTTTGAGCTGTGTACGCTCAGAAACAGAATATTTTTATAAAATATTTTAAAAACTACTTAACTGCGGGACCTAAAATACACAAACGCACACACCTTGGACCAATCTCTATCAAATCTGAATGTTTCTGGTTTCAAAGCCTCCTATTTTTTTTTAGTTATCGGGTGGCAAAAAAAGTGTTAAAAATTAAAAAAAAAAACTGAGATTTTTGCTGTTTGTTGCACCTCTGTAACTTTGCCCCCACTGAACCTATCTACATGAAATTTACAGGATCAAGATCCTGGCACAGAGGCTGTGCTTTCCAAATTTCATTTAAATTAGTTGAAAGGGGGGGAAGGTTATTAAGGTGCAAAAATTTGAGTTTAACATAGAAGTGCTTATTCAACCCTAATATACAGGCACTACCATGCCTGTATTTTATATATAAAATTAAAGACATCGGGGGACAGTTTTCTTTATTTATAGGTATTTCAAAATATCAATACATATTTGGGCACTCTGGGGTGGGCTCCCAGTGTGCCATATTAGTGGGGGGGTTGGATACATGCCAACACAGGGATTGGGTACCCCATGTCAGCAATTGAAGACTTCCGGGTTTTTGGGGAGGAGCATCATCCAACACCGGGAGTGGGCATCCCAGTGTTGGAAGCATTAAAATTAAATTAAAAAATATATAGCTATATTTGGCATACTGGGGTGGGCTCCCAGTGTGCCATATTAGTGGGGGGGGGGAGAGATACATGCTGACATGGGGATTAGGCACCCCAATGTCGGCATTTAAAGAATAAGTGGGTACATGACAAGTTGCTCCCGTGATTTCATACCGTGACTATTCACTCCCGACTATACGCTCCCATGTCAATTCATTCCTATGACACTATCCACCTACGACAATTCGCTCCCGCTCCCTCTGCTGTATTCATTAATAGCGCTAACATACCACGTGCATCATAAGACACTGAGAGTCCACTCATCATCCCCTTCGCTGATTAGGGCACAGGGCTCAAGGGGAATCATTCAGATGTTTTAAACTCATGTTGAGGCAATTCTCTCCCTAATATAGTTACCGCCCATATAGTAATTGCAGCTAGCATCCTGGGTAACCATAGATTTAAAAGAAGATACAGCTTTCCCCCAAATCCAGTAGATCAGTTTGCACAATGACAGGCCACTTCACAGTGTCCGAGAGAGAGAGAAAAAAATTTGTGGATGATTTAAATTATATCTATACCTTCCACAAAGCTGGACACATAAACAAGGCGATTTGGCAATGCGAGCTCGCTGTACGCAAGGTAAAGCAATTAAACTGTGGAATCATTCAGCCAGTGTGTCCAACGGAAGAGCAAAAACAAATAATGTAGTGGAGGCCTTTCACCGTGGGATGCAGAGTGTGCTTTGTATGTGTGAAAATTTATAGATGGCCTCAGGGGGGTACAACATAAAAGGGATTCTGAAGTGGAGCAGATTATAGCTGGTAACCCACCAAATGCATCACGGAGGGTATACCGTGATAATGTTGCACGTCTCACCTGCATTTTAGAGAAGTGTGCAGACCGCACGACTGAGGAGTTTCTCCGAGGAGTTGCTCACAGCTTTGAATGCTAAGAGAATAAATGATTTTAAGAATTTAGAATAAAGGATTGCTTTTAAACTTACGTGCCCTCTGTACAGAACTGAACTTTACTGCTACACACACACACACACACACACACAATCAGACGCTGGTAACCATGGCAACTGACACAACGTCATACGCTAGAAACCACAGCTCCAGACTCTACGTTAGACACTGGAAATATGGCGACCATCAGCATTTCTGGTTACTGGTAAGCGCTATTGTGTCCTATAAAATATAATTATTATGTTCAGTATTGTACAGTGGATTGTCTGTGATGCCTGTGATTCACTTGTGACTTACACTGTATGTGACTAATGCGGGAGCGGGAGCGAATTGTCGGAGGTGGATAGGGTCATAGGAATGAATTGACGCTGGAGTGTGTAGTTGGGAGCGAAATGAGGTGGTATGAAATCGCGGGAGCGAATTGTCGTGTTCCCAGAATAAGTGTTGGGCCGTTTTCTGGCTGGCTTGTTCATTGGGGCAACCTCTTTCTACCCTGACAATTTCAGGCAAAAATTCCAAACAGTGTGTGTGCAGCATGATGGGCAAAAATTGGCAAAAAAAAAAAGCAGAAAACACCCTTTTTCCCCCACTATGCGCTGCACAAAAACTGCACATCCAATCAAAACAAAACTTGCAACATCAAGAGATGTACCCCACAGGACAGCGCATACTAAATTTTGTGCAAACCCGCTGAACAGTTGCAAAGTTATTAAAGTACAAAATTTGAGGTTTAACATTAAACTGCCTACTCAACCCTAACTATAGTGGTGCTGCCGCGCCACTATAATATATATTATTCATTACAAGAAACTCCATTAATGCATCAGTGAGGGTTTCTATTACAGTGACAAAAGTCAGGAAATTCGATGTTATTGTTACCAATCTACCACATCACCCTCCCACCTACCAACAGGCATCGGGGTGTGCCTTGAGGTCGTCAGCCCTAACTCTCACCCCATTCCATGTGTATACAAGCTGATATGGTACAGTGTAGGAGAATGGGGTGAGAGTTAAGCCAATGACCCCAAGGCACACACCACGACACCGGCTAATTGTGTGGAATGTGGGGTGGGGTGGTGGTATGGTTGGTAACCCTAACATTGAATTTCTGACTTTTGTCACTGTAATAGAAACCCCATTCGATGCATTAACTGAGTTTCTTGAATATATATATATATATATATATAGAGAGAGAGAGAGAGAGAGGGGGAGAGAGAGTTGCATGCATGGGATAACATTTAGCTGCAGAGTAAGATATGTTGGATTTTTTTTGTAATCCTACTTTCCAATTGACTGAGCCAAGATAAGTGATTTATAATTCATATCACAAATCCACCACAGAAATTGGCCCAGTTCTACATAATCAGCAGTTTTTTTGCTTTAGCGGACCAAATGAACACTAGGAATGAATTATCGTCTTATTCGAGGGAGACTGAACCTTGGACTCCGTACTGTGACATAAGAGCACAGCACTGTGGGGAGGATTGTTCTGTGGATAAATAGGCGGCTTTGGTCATCATTAATTCTCACTATCTAGGAGCATTTAACAGAATCACATTTCTCAGAAGATTAAACTAGAGCAAACCAATCAAGAAAAGACTAGATTATTCAGCATGTGGCACCTAAATATGATCACTCTTTATTATCACTTTTGTTTACGTTACAGATCACGCTAAAGTAGAATTCATGTATTTTCTCTCAGCACAATTTGTTTAGGTCTTAGCATTTTATATGTTTGTCCTGTACTAACATTTTTGAACACTAGAAACTCAGAGAATTTGAAGCTAAACCTATAGCTTGATGGATAGTGCTCAACCACTGCTCTTTCAATTTTAGGATTATGTACATATGACAGTACTTGCAGTCTCAATGTTGCAGAAAATGATGTTACCAAACACAGCCTTCACAGATGGCAGCTCAGTCAACAAAATTATTTGTAGGAGTCTGCTGGAGTATAACCTAGTGCCCTACAATAGTTTTCTAGTTTATCAAGCTTCTGCAGGAGATGGCTTATTAAACTGCTTCTAGTTCTCATTCAACCGAGTCAGATAATTGTTTCCACCGACTGCCTATGTAGCAGACCCCCAACAAAGGCAGCAGATCCTGGCTGTAGGGGAGATTTTCAACAATTCCTGACCTGCTTCTTTTGAGGAGGTTTGTTCTGTGTTCACTTAAAGGAAAATGTCACAAATAATCCAGTGTTCCCCTGCTGCTCACTAAACCTCTGATTAGCTTTTTAATCAGAGACAGACATTTTTCTAGTACCATAATGTGCTTTATTTTCTGTTTTGTCAAAGGTCTGTAACTTCCGATTTGAAATGCTGTTCACTGCAATCTTACGACCAGCCTCATGCTCCACTGGCTAATTCCATGCTAACAGAAATATAGAAACATAAAAATTTGCTGGTAGAAAAGGACCCCTTGGCTCATCCAGTCTGCCCATTACCCCTCTCTGTCTGGTTTATCATACTCCCTTTATTCCATGCCATTCTCACTTTTATTTTGTCCCATGCCCTCTTGAATTTGCTCACCAAATCTACCCCCACCACCCATTCTGGCAGCCTATTCCAAGGACCCATCAATCTCTCAGTGAAGAACCACCTCCTCACATTTCCTCTAAATCTGCCCCAACCTGAATGCATGTCTTAATCAACTAACGTCTTAGTCAACTCAGCCATTAGTCAGCAGGGTGCATAAGGATACAGAAACCAAGGGAAGCGTGCCACTACCTTTAAAGAGGACAGGAAATGATTTCTAACTTCTTTCAGCTGTTTCTTTTCATACTTCTAAATGATCCACATATAACTATACCTGAATAAAAAGTGATGCACAAAACTGTATTTTGCATTTTTTTTAATTTTATTTATATGGGTAGCATTCTGCTGCAGTTCTCTCCATGGAAGCAGTGAATTTGAATTTGAACTATGTCACAGTTTGTGTCTAGAACACTGAGCACTGTTCAGATAGGTTTATCAGCTCATGTCTAGCATTCTGTACAGAAACTGTGACATACTAAAAACTCCAAATTACTGGATGCATAAAAAGAACTCTGCACAATATTGTCCATAAAAAGAAAACAACTGCAGACAGTGATTCACATCAGTATTTATTCAAGTACAGTAACATGTGGATCATTTGGAAGTCTGAATTTCATTCTGTCAATAGGAACATTATTTACTGCTACCAATTAGCATGCATTTCCTATTCCCTTTAAGATGGTAGTGGGCCGCCTTTCAGTTCATAAGTTATGAACCTTTTAATAAAACTGAGAATAAAGCATGTTAAGGTATTTGAAAAAAATTATTTCTTTGATTAAAACGTTACTTGGGAGTTAGCGAGTGAGAGTGCTTGAGTATTTGTGATGTTTTCCTTTGAAAGCAGACCATCTCCTGATAATCTCATTTGAGTTTTTAAAATAATTAAGGAACTGGTGAAACTGACCCAGGCACATTTTCACAGGGGTGAAGGCTTCAAAACAAAAACACAAAAACATAATCTACTGAACCATGGAAGCAATTATTTGTTTAGGCAGCAGTATTTCACACAGAGGGTAATAAACATACAAAATAAGTCAACAAGAAAGGCTTTAAAGTGAGGAACATAACTTAGTACATGCCAGAACTGAGCAAACCTCTCACAGTTTGGCATTTTAACTTCAAGCCTCGAAAAGTTATACAAGTTTGGTTTGGTTTGACTGTTAAACCCACAAAAAAGGTCAGAATGCAGTGAATTTATGGCTGCCCCCATGGTCCAGTGGGCAGCGCATCACAGTGCCATGCAGGCAACCCAAGGTCAGAAGAGACTGCGACACACCATGTTGGGAGGTAGGCCACGCCGCAGCAGCTGTCACTAGGCACTGTGCTGCAGTCAGCAGGGATGGTGCTGAGAAAACTGTGCCACATTGACCCATGTGGTGGGCCAAGGGATCCTGCATCCTCTGCATGATGTCACTGCATGCAGCAAAGGCATTACAGAGCTCTGCCCATGCAAAGGGAGGAGGGAGGAAGGGGAGAAAAACCCATGTGCTATCTATATGATGGCCTAGGTTCCTGGACCCCCCTGGTTCCTAGTGCTTGCCGCAACACTTGTTCCTACTCCACATAGTGAACTGCTTCAGAGGGAGGTAGGATGGCACTTCTCCTGGAGCCCCTGTCATGAGGGGAAGCCATGAGGGATGCAAGAGTGGCACTGGACCCAGGGGAGGATGGGGGTTGATGGCCCAAAACAGGGTTATCCCTAGGATCAGGGTATATCCCAAATAGACTAGCATGGCCAGGAGGGGGAAAAAAAGCTCTACAGAAAAAAAGCAGTTATGTTGCATTAGATCTGTATGTCTTTTGACTATTTGATTCAACATCACCATCATCCAGTGTTCTGGACTGAGTGAATGATTCATGCATTGGGTGTCGAGGAAGATCCAGATTGTGGATTGTTTTGAAGCAGAACTGGTCAGGGTTGTTTCAAAGTAAAAAAACTATTTTTTTTTTAAACTTTAGTTTGTATTGATTTTCTCTTTTAAGATGGTACGTGTAGCAATATATCCAAGTATAGAAGTCGTGACTGATTACAATATGTGGATTTCTAATCTTTCCATGATATACATACAATAATTGGGTGGTACAATGCTAGAGAAAACAGCTCAAATATATATATATATATATATACATATATGAACAGTTAAGGCTATGATATTTGGTTTGGGGGGGTAAGGAGATTATTGAGAGCAAAAGCTGGAGTTTCCTTGGGGCATAACTTATTATTAAAGGGTTGACTGGTCCCACCCAAAACCACTGAAGGTGCCAACTGCTCACGACACAAAATCAGGGTGCTTAGAAGAAATATATTGAAACCATATGGACTATTTATTCATCAGAACTGGTGTTTTTATCTTGTATCTTCGCTGTTAAGCTGTCCATTCTGTGAATATCATCGATGGCATCCACCCATTCCCAAACAGTAGGAGGGTCAGGCTGTAGCCATCGAGTTATGACCTTCTTTGCTGCAGTAAGGAATATGCTAACCAGACAGACCTGATGTCCTTGTTTAAAATGCTTTGAGAAATGTAACAATTCAGGCATTAAATGGCCCAGGGTCGAAAAAGGTTCAAGTAGCACAGTTTCCACCCTTCTCCAAAAGCAAGTTAGGGAGGGGCAGAACCAGAACACATGAGCATAGGTAGAAACTTCACAGCCACACCTCCTTCAATATGAAGAGTCCCTGAAGGTGGAGTATATGGCCGTAATTTGTGGAGTGCGAAAAAATCTAATCACTGTTTCCCAGCCAAACTCCCTCCAGCTATAAGAACCTGAGATCAGGTGTTGTCTACACCATATCCAGGTCCAGTCCCCAGGGGACAAGTCAAGCATTCGCTCTGCTTCCCAAGTAAAATGGGCACCATCCTTCAGAGCTGTAGGGGAACTTGCTAATGCCTTATAAAAGTGGGATATACTGTAGTGTGGCTTGGGGACGATTTCCTCTGTATTTGCAGCAATAAGTGAAATATGGATGGAATAACTAATGTAGTGATATCCAGGCCTAAAGTAGAGCTCAAAAAATGACATATCTGTAAGTAGCAATAAAAATCACTCTGTCGGAGTGAAAACTCCATCTTTAAGTGTTGAAATGTCTTAAAAATATCATTATCATAAAAATGGAAAGCATGAACAAGACCTTTTCTAATCCAACTCCTAAACCTATGATCTACTTCAGCCAGGATGAATGTGTGGTCCAGTGCTGGAAGGCCCATCCATCTAGCCACATTAAGATTGTCTGGTTTCTTCAGAAATGTTGTCCATTGGCCTATTAATCCTATGGCGTATGGGGATTGATCACCGGCTCTAGGTTGAAAAACTGAGGTGCAGTCCAATTTTAAGGAAGAAAGTCAACGTTCAATCTGCACCCATACTGTGGTCTGGCGGGGCTGAGCCAGTGTGTCATGTGGCGTAACAGCGCTGACAGGGCATAATTTTGAAAGTTTGGTAGGGCTAAGCCCCCTTTTTCCTTGGGCAACTGCAGTTTTCCCAGTGCTATCCTTGGTTGTTTCCCTTGCCATAAATATGTGGAAATCACCCTGCTCCATTCTGAAATGTCATGCCCTGAGGGAGGGAGGGAAAGGAATATTCTGCACTAAATATGAGAATTTTGGCAACGTATCCATTTGAGTAGCTTGGACTCTATTTAGGAGCGATATTAAAAGATGTAGCCAAGCCTGTAGGTCTGCCTTAGCCTGAGTGTATAAACTGTTATAATTAAATACCTGCTGCAGATCTGGGGAGATGTAGATGTTCAAGTATTTAATATGAGTCTGCTTCCATTTGTAAGTGTGCCTCTAGCCATCAGCATCTCGATTTTGCTTGAATTTATTTTGTAGCTGGAGGCCACTCAATCAAGGTAAGACTGTCCCCCAGTGCCCATAGAGACATGTCAGGATTAGTAATACAAAGCAAAAGGTCATCCGCGTAATATACTAGTTTGTGTTCATGCCCATCTATAATATATACCTGAATCTGCTGTGTTTATCTAATGTATTATGCTAGTGGTTCTGCATAGAGAGCAAAAAGATATAGTGATAGGGAGCACCCCTGTCTTGTGCACCAGGATAAAGAGAAACGGGTGGAATGATAACCATTTACCTTCACTGTGGCCTCTGGAAAGGAATATATGCCCCTTATATTATTTAAGAATTCTCAAGGGAAGCCAACTTTCAACAGAGTACTCCGTAAAAAAAAATTAAGAGACCCTATCAAAGGCTTTCTGAGCATCAAGGCTCAGTCAGTATCATTAATGGAGAACAGAAAGAGTAGGCATGATTGATCAAATATAGGGTTCTTTTAATGCTGTCTGTTGTTTGCCTGGATTTGATAAATCCCTACCGATCAGGGTGTATAAGACATGGAAGGGTGTCATCCAAGCGGTGGGCCAGAATATTGGTGTAAAGCTTATATTCCTGGTTTAGTACCAAAATGGGGTGATAAGAATCACATTTATTTTATTTGAATTTTGTTGACCGGGTAGGCCCACTGAGACAGTCATGTCCTTTTTTCAGGGACGACCCAGGGAATAAAGACACTCCTTGAAATAGTGAGGTGGTACACTGTACAACTGGATGCAAGAGACAAAATATATAGAGTACGAGTATAATCTGAGGAAAGAGACAATATATAAATACAAAGGTGTGCTATGAGCAAAAAGTCAGTTACTTCTGTAGCAGGATGTTGATTCCATTCAGGTCCAGAGAAGTCCTTCATCAGTAGTCCTTCCATCGGGCACAGACCATGGTACTAGAGCAGATGAGCTTAGCCCAGTAGTAATTACAGCATAAAACACACTCAAAATACAGTATATTATATATGTACAAAATATATGAGCAGAGAAAACGAATAAAGGAAAGGGGGGAGGTACGGAGAAGATTGAAAAGCCAGAGATGACAGGTAAGGGAAGGAGGTGGCACATGAGTTAGAGGATGGGATTAAGTGCATTTACCACTGCAAATTGGAGGGGGAAAGAAGATTTCTTTGAAGTGGCTTTTGAACAGGGGAAGAGACGTACATGAAAGTAAACTGTGTGGGAGAGTATTCCATTTTTGAGGTGCTGGAGATGTGAAGGACCAATTGCCTATGGCAAGGCGTACTTTAGGAAGACTTAGTAACGGGAGTTAAGTAGGGTGTGACTGCCTGACTTCATGTTAAGTCTAGTTTGTTGGTCAATTAATTGTTCTAGCTTGGCATCACACATAGCTGACTGGTATATAGGGCTCTTTTGGGACCAAACCCGTCAAGGTTGAAGTCGCCACAGAGTATGGTATCTCTGTGAGGGAGGGTGTCAAGACTGGTAAAGAGTATGGTAAAGGAGGTGGACGCAAGTCTAGGGGGTAGGTAGATCCATCCTACGGTCAACTGCTTGACTTGGCCAAGGGTAATTGAGATGAAGAGGTGATCAATGTTAGGGTTAATGTTTAGGTCTGCTAGTTCACTGACTGCCAGCCCTATCCTAGTATATATTAGTACCCCCCCCCCCATTGCTGAGTCAGTCCCGGCAGTAGGAGGAGAAACCTGGGAGAGCAATTTTGTGAGACTGTATGAATGGTTTTAGGCAGAACTCCATTAAACAAAGAACATCTGGCTTATAATGCTGGGCCCAACTTTCAAGTTCCGCTATTTTGCGTCTGACACTTTGGATGTTCATGTGGGCTATCTTGAGCCCTTTTATATCAGACCACGTTGCACAGGGTGTTAGGAGGTTTGGCTTAGCTTTCTTAAAAGTTCCGGGGTTTAATTCAATGTCACCTGATAGCAGGAGTAATCATAGCTGGGATCGGATAGTGGGTGGGCATGTAAACGGAGACTTATGTATGTTCCAGGACCGATGCACAAGCATGATTGTTTTGACATGCTGAGTGAAGACTAGAAATCTAAGGTGTTGTGTGGGCTCATTTAAGGTAGGTCATGATGGGGAGGTGAGAGAGAGGGAAGGAGGTTGTAAGGGTGAGAGGTAGTGCAGATGCCCTGGCCTTGTACGATAACTTATGTTGTAGGCAGGCCAGAAAGAAGCAAAGCAAGAGTAAGCATTTGGTCAGAGGAAGGGGCATATTGGTTGATTACAGAGGTCTAAATTGGAACAAGCAGGAGAAAGACTGGCAGGGATAATCTGCTTTGTCAGCAAAAGAAAGCCGAGTTAACATGGTAGCTAGGAATGGGAACACAGAATAAAAATTTTCTGGAGGAGCGAGAAATCCTTTGGTTAAGCTCAGTATCCTGAAAGTTGGTTCACTTCATAGCAGGGGACAAGAGCTTTTTGTAGCGGCGTAGTATAGTTTTAAACAAACCCTATAGCGTTAATGTTGGCTCTCATAGTTAAGCTCTACAGGATGGATGCTGTACCAGTTTGTCATCAATGCCCTCTAGTGGATGTTGTGTATAACATGCAGATGGAAGAGTGGGCTGATACGAAAAATTTGCACCGGTATTCTGTGCATGCACCAGGAAAAATTCACAGCGGTACTCTGCGCATGCGCCACTACTCCTGCCCCACACAAGTAGAGCCGGGAAAGGGTGGACGTGGTGGTGGGAGGGTGAGGGAGCCACAGCACAGTGGCGGCGGGGAAACAGAGTGAGCCAAACAGATACTGAGCTAATTAAAACACTTTATATATAGCAGTTAAATATAGGTTGTAAGGAGGGCTCAGAAAAGCACCAGAGTCCATAAAATTCGACTTGATAGGGGAGGGCACAGAAAAAGCACTGCTCAGAAAAAAAAACGCCGGAGTCCAGAAATGGTAAAAGTGCTGACAGCTGCAGTCCAGGTGCCCAAGCTTAGCTCTAAGCACTGGGATGCAGGCACGGCCAATGGGAAGCAGTGACCAAGGACAGGCAGCGAATGGTGAGCTTTGCAAACAGCCAATCTAGGGGCCACTGGAGACCCAAAGCAGAAGAGCATACCTTAACATAAGTGTAGGAGCTTAAGCAGTAAATTATTTTATAATTTTTATTTTATTTAAAAGTTTCACCAGGAAAGGCATACTGAGCTACTGCTCATTTCCAGATGCGTCCTGGGGGAAGGGGCATTGAGATTACATAACAGAACATATCAAGCAACAAGGAAGAATAACAAGGTATCGAAAACAAAGAGTGCAATTCCAGTGTAACATAGACAAGTCAGTACATGGCAAGAGCTTTACAAGTTTGCATGTGCTTTTGCTGAGTGGCGTAACTGCAGGTTGAGCAAATTTAAAATACCAGAGCTACATTCCAGTAACTTGTAGAGGGGGAGGTGATGGTATGGAAGGGGTAAAATTAAGAGCAGTTACAGGAAGGGGAGGTTTGTAGGTGTATAAGTAGGTTATGAATCTGCACGTTTCATAAAATGTTATGTCCATGGTAGTGCTGAGTGAACCTCTAAATGTCCTACCTTGTAAACATTATGAATAGAACCAGAAGTTCTTTCAAGTTCTGCCTGGTCCAAGCCAAGCCACAGTTAACAAATTCTGGTCAAAGCCAAAATTGCTGCTGATGTATCAACTTGACAAGGGATATAGAATTGTGCCTTTTAATTTACATGTGTAACATGTATTTTAATATTGCTATTAAGCATTTTGAAAATGTGCAATCTGTTTTCAAAAATGCACAATTCTGGAGGTAGCTGTGGTAGAAGTTGTAAAACTGTGTAATGTGGTTTGCATTTCACAAGGTAACAATGGCACCAAAGAGGTCATACGTGTAACCTTACAATAGAGGTGAACAAGCCAGAACAGGCTCGAGCCTGGCTTGGCTCAGCTTGGCCTCTATAAACAATTCAGAGCCAAGGTCTAGCCAGCCAGTTATGCTCAAAGTAACCATTTTTGTCAGCCTGAGAAGTTAGCATAGTGTCCAAAACTTTCAACTCCTTTGTAGAGCACAGCCTGCAGCTGCCAAGGCTTAGCTCGTGTTTTGGCTTGTGGAGTCAAGTCAGACCCCTGGCTTGGCTCTAGGCAAAAAATTCCTGGCTTGACCACCTCTATCTTACAAGACTGAAGACACGTATATGAGCACCATGTAGCTTAAAGTGCTTTTAAAAAGAATTCAGTTTGTTAATTATTAAGTCAACTAGGGTCACACCTGGAAATGAGCTCAGCCTCACTGTGCCTTTCCCAGTTACCAATTTAAAAAAAAATTATAAAGAAATATGCCATTTTGAAAGTGCGCCATTTTTCTTTATAGAAAACTGCTCAAGTTGATCACATAGTATTTCTTGCTGGAGGAGAGTTTTCTTATGATTCTTGGTTGTTTTGCGCTGAGCATGCATCAACATCAGGCATAGATCTCAGCGCATTTGAGACATCTCTCAGAGCAGTTAGATCTGCTCAATCTGAAATCAGTCTAGCTTAATTCATGAAAAAAAAAAACACTCGAGCTTTTTTCTTGTATAATAGGACAGACAGAGGTCTGCAATGCCTAGCTTGGTGTTATTTTTCCACTGACTATGGGCATGATTTATTAGACTTTTTCATATTTACTTAACAGCAGTGTGGAGAAAGAAAATTTTTAATCAGCCATATTATTAAGCAGTAGTGTAGTGTGGTGTGATGATGCGGTGTAGTGTAGGGCGTAACGTGGCGTGGTGTAGCATAGTGTAATATCATATGTGCAGCTGCGTTATGCATGGCAGCACAGTATGTATAATTCACAATCGCCAATCAACTGCCATTTAGCAGCAGCAGACATCTAAAAGAGCAATCAGTGGTTTCAATTAGCAATAGTAATTTTAAAAGGAAATACTTTTTGTCTGATCAGCCAGTAACAGAAAAAAATTCCACATTCTTACAAATGTCTTGTGTTGTGCATGGCAGTGTAGTATGCATGCAATGCAATAATTCACAATTATCAGTTATAAATTAGCCTTAATAGCAAGGAAGACACTGCTCCCTCCCATGTCCAATACCACATCAATATATTGGAGGCGCTGACATGGAATGAGTAAGGATTTTGGAACACTGACTGTGACACTCAGTTCCTCGAACAACTGTCTTATTCTGGACATGTACAGAATAATTTTCCTGGATGGGGCCTACAGGAGCCAGTCGTCCAGATATGGGGAGGCACACAATTCTCTCCAGAGGGCTGCTGCCAACACCATGAAGCATTTGGTAAATACCCACAGTGCCGAGGATAAGTCAAAAGGCAAGACTTGGAACTGATAATGGCTGTCCTCCAGCATGAAGCGGAGGTACTGCCTGTAGAATTTGCAAATTTTTAAATAAAGGTATGCATTCCTCATGTCCAGGGCATGAAGCAAATTCCCTTTTTGCAGCAGGAAGATGAGAGCCTGGAGAGACTGCATTCAAAACTTTTTGTAATCGATGAACAGGTTTAGGTCTCTCGAGTCCAGGACAGGATACAGATCTCCTGTGCATTTGGGAACCAGGAAGTATCTGGAATAGAACCCTTTGTTCCTTTCTTGAAGAGGAACAGGTTTGAGAGCCCACTTGTTGATAAGTGACTGAACCTTCTCTTTATACTGTTTGCATTTTATTACACTGTTTGAACTTTATTTTTTTGGAATGCTTCTATACTACTGTATTTAGTTTATTGTATCCCGTTTCCCTTTTCCCCAGCTCACACATGAAAATAAGCCATGGCTCAGTGTGCCTTTCCCAGTTACCAGTGTTCAAATAAATAAATAAATGGACAAGTGGACTGGAGGATAATGACAAGGAGGTAGAGGATGAACTGGAGGAGTAGATAGCAACTACAGAGCACACCTCTTTTCCACTATTTACAGGACCGACTCATCCGTAGTGATCTCCCTCCACTTTGGCAGATGAAGGGAGATCTTTCCCCCCATCTGCATCCCTGAAGGCAACAGTGGAGTTGGGGGAAGTGGCGAGTCAGAAGGCAGTGGGGGTGGCAGGGGTGATGCCTTGACCCTTGGGTACCTTTGCATGGGCACTGGGGGCGAAGAGGACCTGAGAGGTAGCCATCACCATGGTGTATGGGACTGCCTGCTGTGAGGAACAACCACCGCCAGCAGCAGCTTTCAAAACAAACCCCTACCATGCCCCCTGGTGAGTTGTCAAGTCAGAGATCTGAGTGAACTTAAAGACATCCTGCTGGACTGAAGATCATGCAGAGCATTTTCAACATCACTCCCAAACAGCCTGAAGCTCCTAAAAAGGGCATTCAGCACAGCCTGTTGTATCTCAGTGGCAGAGCAAGCCACCTTTAGCCAAAAATATCTCCAAAAGCATATGTCAGAGGCAGCAGCCCTGGCAGAGTCATGAGAAGGATCATATGCAGAGCGTAACCAATGCCTTCCAATATCCACACCAGCCCAGGCAGCTTTAAGCAAGTCAGCCTTCGGAGAACCACCAGATAGAGACTAAATGGTAGACATAGCTTAGAAACATAGAATTTGTCAGCAGATAAGGACCATTTGTCCCACCCAGTCTGCCCAGATGGTCTCTGCTTAGTCTGTTTCTGCAGACCATTTTGCGGCGACCTTCACGCCTCCCTGCCTATTTACTAATATTCTAATAAGGGTCTGAGAAATGGAGCTTTCTGATTATCTGGAAGTATTCTATCAGCCTTATGTTAATCTTTTATTAACATACATGTTGAGCCTAATCATATGCTGACCAAAGTTTAACACTATTTAAAAAATGTTTTTATTATAATAGCAATAAGGCACTCCCAGGGGTTATGTTAATAGTCAGTTAATCACCCTCTAGGGGCATGTGGCACTTGGCTACACCTTGTGCAACATTACACCCCTAGAAGGTGATTAACAGACCATCTGCCCATTACATACACAAGCAGGATATTGGATCATGGTCAAATTTTTTATGATTTATGCAAACTTTAATTACGACCCTGTTTTTATAGTGCTCCATCCAAGAGTTTCAGAGGAAGCAATAATGATTTCACAATTTATTGCCTCTGTGATTAAAACTAAAAAAAGAAAAAAAAGGCACTTTGGAACTAAAAATAAAAAATAATATCTGTCAGGGCCTGCCTTCAGGCAGACAATTTCCTCTGCTAGTATCTATTAAGAATATTATTCCCCAGATTAGAATTGAAGTATATGATAATGGAAACAAAAATGATAGTAATATATATCCATTATTTAAGTAAAATCTTTTTAAATGAATGTATTGACTGCTGTTTTTTTTAAATTGTGTCTTTGTCTGTCCTTGCTAATTTGATTAAAATAACCTTGGTGTTTGTACCACCATGGTTGATCAATAAAATCTGAACTTGGAAATACCATTAACTTAACCTCTGGTCATGCCTTATTGCTTAATTCCCCTATGTGTAGCCAATGTAAGCTTAAACTCCCTACTATTTTCACCTCCACCATTTCTGATGGCAGTCTGTTCCGGGGGTCCACCGCTCTTTCAGTGAAGTAGTGCTTCCTCATACCCCTCTCCAACTCTCCCCCGCCCCACAGCTTTATTGCATGCTCTCTGGTCCTGGTACTCTTTCTCACTTTAAAGGGACTCCTCTCCTGCACCGTGGTCACCGCCATGAGGTACTTGTAGGGCTCTATCACATCCCCTCTTCCTCTCCTCTCTTTCAGGGTGTACATGCTGAGATTCCTCAGTCACTCTTTGTAGGGCTTGTGATGCAACTTCTACACTATTCTAGTTGCCCTCTTCTGGACTGCCTCCACCCTATCTACGTGCTTTCTGACTTGTAGTCTCCAGAACTGGACACAATTCTCCAGGTGGAGTCTTACAAGCAAGTGACTGGCAACACCACCGCCCTCCTCCTGCTAGAGATACCTCTCCTCCATTTGCATCCCAGCACCCTACTGGCCCTACCCACTGCTTTGTTACATAGCCCGGCCACTTTGAGGTCATCAGATATGATAACCCCAAGGTCCTTTCCTTCTTAGTGACTGTCAGTACCCCCCACCATCCTATACTCAGTTCCAGAGTTCCTATGTCCTAGTTGCATGATTCTGCACTTTTTGACACTGAACCCCAATTGCCTTGTTCCTGATCAGTCCTCAATCTTCCCAAGGTTCCAACGCATTCTCTCCACCCCTTCCTGAGTGTTCACTCTATTACAGATTTTTGTGTCATCTGCAAAAATACATACTTTCCCTTCTGGTTCTGCTGCAGCATCCCTTCTGAATACAGTGAAGAGGACCGGTACCAGTACTGAGCCCTGCCGCACCCCGCTGGTCATCGTCCTCTCATTAGAGTGAGTGCCATTAACCACCACCCTCTGTCACCTGTTTATTAACCATTTCCTTACCCAGTTCATCACTTTGGATCCCACCCCTCGAGCAGCTGTCTCAGACTCAGCTGCTGTTGCAGATGCTCTTAACTCTTACTTCACTACATGAGCTCTACCCTTGACTTCCCCCTCCTTCCTACCTCCTCCCCACCTCCCCACTTCCCCCCTCAGTTATTCTTTCCCCCAAATCTCTGTCTAAGAAGTCCTAAAAGCCCTTGCCTCCTAAAGCCCCAATAAGTCTAACCCTGAAGGACTCGACCCTTACATTCTGCAAATATCTGCCCGTCATATCACTCCCTCTTACCCACATTCTGAATCACTCTTTTTCCCACTGCTCTGTCCCTCAAGCATGGAAGTCAGCTCAAGTTATTCCCTTGCACAAAGGGGAGGACTCCCTCACCCCAGAAAACTACCTACCAATTTCCCTGCTCCCTACACTGTCCAAAATCCAAGAGTCCCTTGTCCTTACACAACTCTCTTTCTCAACTCCTTGGACTTCCTCTCCCCCTTCCAGTCCAGTTTTTGACCTAATCATTTCACCACAACCTCTTTCCTTCGGGTCACAAACTCCATCCTTTCTGGCATGGACCAAGGCCACATAACAGCTGCCATTTTTACTGACCTGGCTAAGGCTTTCAATTCTGTCTCTTACCCTCTCCTTCTGAGTAAATTATCCTGTGATGGCCTCTCATCAGAAACTGTAAATTGGTTCAAGTCTTATCTCTTCAGATGCACACAACAGGTCCTTGTTGGTGGAAGCCTCTCACCTCCTCTCCCTATCGATACTGGAGTTCCCTAAGGTTCTATTTTAGGCCCTCTGTTATTCTCTATTTTCTTAAACGACCTCCCGTCTGCCTGCGCTAGGGCAAATGTACCCTGAAGACACTGTCCTGTTCTCATCTAGCTTGTCTGCATCAGCTGTGCACTCCCAGCTCCAACACAACTTCCACTCAGTCCTTCGCTAGTTTACCAAAAAACAATTAACAGTAAATGTAGGCACACTGGTCTCAGTGACACATGGCACCCCCACAAAAACTGGCCTCCATCCCATCCCCCCCCCCACGTACACCACTCTGGAGGGTTTCACCCTAGATGCAGTCCCCCACTACAAATACTTGGGGGTCTGGCTTGACTCCAAGCTAGACTACTCAAAGCACATTGAACATATACACACAAAATTATGACCTAAATTGAGCACACTGCACAGAAACAAAACACGCTTTATCCCAAAGTACTCCGTGTCAGATCGTCATCAAAATGATTATCCCCTCATTCGACTATGCCAACGTAGTGTATGGCATGGCTCCTGCCTCCTTTCTAGCCAGGCTTGATTCCCTCTACAGTGCTTTCAGCAGATTTACACTGGATGCCCCTTATCGGACACATCACTGCTCCCTATACTCATCCCTTTCCCTTAACCCCCTTCACCAATGCTATTTACTCCACTCTTTTCTTTTCATCTCCTAATTCTGGCTTGGGTCAATGCCTTTGTACCTCTCCTCACTCCTATCTCCCTTCCCTGAGGCCTCCTACCTTTACCAGTCTCAGGACTCCCACACATTCTCCCTCCCTTCGCCCTCCTCCTCCTCCTGCTCTGGCTCAGCTACTTTCTCCTATAGGCTGCCCTCACTCTGGAATTCTCTACACTCTCAAATCAGACACTCCCCTTCCTTCCCTCTCCTAAAACATGCTCTGTCTCACTCATCTGTGTTCCCGGCCCAATGTCATTATTTAAAGTGACCTCCCTCTTCCTGTACCCAAATTTTCCACTTACTATAGTTGTTTCTGACCCTGCCCCAGCACTTAATTCCTCATCAAAATTCTCCTTGTAGCACTTCTTTCTCCTCCTTTCCTCTCTCTCTCTTCCATTTCCCTTCCCCCCAGGAGCATGTTTGTCAGCTTATACTGTTTATGTTCACCTAATTTGTGTAGCTCTCTAATTATGTCCCTGTTTTGCCCTGTTCACTACCCTGTAGTTATTACCTGTAGTGCAACTAAAATATTTATTTACAATTATTCTTGCTCCCTGTATACAGCTTTAATCCTGCCTCTGTAATTACTTTGTATACCTACCCAAATTATGTACACTGTATTACCCGTTATACCCATGTGCTGTAATCCCCCATACTCCCTTTCCCCCGGGTCACACCTGGAAATGAGCCTTGGCTCAGTGTGCCTCTCCCGGTTAACAATTTCAAATAAATAAATGAATAAAATAAAAAACTATCCCTCCCCTTTCTTTTCTCTTCTCACTTATGTACCACAAGAAAGTCTTATCCTCTTTAGCTACTCCTTTTGCTATCCTTTCCTCTGTCTGCACCTTTGTTCCCCTCATTGCTGCACCTGCTTCCATTCTGTTTTACTTGATACACTTCCCTGTCTTCCTCCCTCTTCGTTTCCTTATACCTCCTGAATGCCACCCTTTTTTCCCATACCATTTTGGTCACTTTCCTAGAGAATCATAATGGTCTCTTTTTCCTTCTACTTTTACCCACTTCCTTTATGCAGAGCTTGGCTGCCTTAATTCTGTTGTCCCTTATTTTTTATTTATTTTTTCCCTTTGTGTCTCTACTCCTCCCTGGCAATCCCCCTCTCCAATGAGGCAGTTTCTGAGGCAGTCTCCCATTTCTTTAAAATCTGTGCTTCTGCAGTCCAGAACTCTCACCTTCATATTCTTTGCCTCTTTTCCCATCTTAATGTTAAACCACACTGTGCAGTGATCACTGGCACTTAGGGAACTGCCCACTGTGATGTCTGAAATGCTCTCCTGGTTTGTAAGCACCAGGTCTAGCACTGCTCCACCCAGCACTACCCCCTCCCTGGTGGATTCCTAGGCCTGCTGCCTAAGCAGATTTTTTACAGGTTATTCTGACATTTAATCATGTATGCCTGGTAGTTTGCAATTCCTAGGCCTAAGGATGCAGAAGCATTCGTTCCTTTGCCCATAACATCCAGCCTTCTGAATTCTTTGTCAGGAGGTAAAGTGCTCATTTGACTAGGGGCTCTGGAACAGTCATAAGCAGCCATTATAACCACAGAATCTGCGTCAGATTGGGAAGCATATTAAGGCTTAACAGACAGAACAGGGTCCTGTTTAACAGCCTTCCTAGGCAGTGCAGGCAAGGTATTAGGCCTATGCCAGACAGCAAAGGTAGAATCCTCTAAAGCAGGATATGCAGGAAGAACTACAATGGAGGGTGCAGTGGGAACCTCCAACAACTCTATTAAATTTTTCTTAGTGGAGTCTTTCTCCTCAGCTTCAAATCCCATAACATCCTGGATTTGTTGGAGTAAATCCGGAAAAGTGAGATCCTCAGGAGGAGACCTGGATGTATACACCATGGAGTCCTCACTGCATGAGGAAAGGGTAGGGCTGAAAGGCAAAACCCTCCCCATAGGGATCATTATCCCTTTCATCTTTCTCCAAATCCTCCTCCATATTAAGGAGATCAGGACTGTATTCTACCTGGTCATCATCTAGAATGATGATGGGAGCAACTGACTGAGCTGGTGACAGTGGCGGTGGCTGCAATAGAGGAATCATGGGTGTGCTTCTGGATCCTGTTGATGACAGTGCTGTCAGGGGGAGGTCCAATTGATGGGATATCTGTTATCATCAGCAGAAGCAACAGTAACAGGACCCTAAATAACTTGGAGAATGATGCCAGCATAACCTTGGAATCAAT
Source organism: Neoceratodus forsteri (assembly GCA_016271365.2). NCBI lineage: Eukaryota > Metazoa > Chordata > Ceratodontiformes > Ceratodontidae > Neoceratodus > Neoceratodus forsteri. The sequence goes on along the minus strand of CM028132.1, from coordinate 875,581,302 downwards.
GGCGCCCTGTAAAATGTCTGGGGCAACCAACATCAATGGGGTAGAACCTGACAATGGCAGCTGCATACCATCCACAGTAGGCACAGCAATGCCACAGGCAGACCCAAACCTTGATGTGTAATCGATAGTCAGAGGGGCTGTAGTCATCACTGCCAGAGCAGATGAAGAGGAGAACTTACCCTCCTTCAATGGAGATCTCAATCTCATCATTGAAACATGAGCTTTATCCTTATGCTTGTGGTGATGGCTAGAAGAGGGCACTTCAACCAGGACTTATCCATGTCTTTGCCCTTAGTCCTCGATGCCTGTAGTGACAACATCGCCCGACATCAACAGATATCCTTCCTGGAGGTGTTCAAAACAGAGGGAGAAGCTGGCTTGGAGTCTGCAGCCTTGGCTTGAGTTTCCATGGCCTTGATGGCAATGGACATTTCTAGAGCCTTCTTTCAGTGTCTCCTTGTGGCCTGGTTAAATCCCTGGCAGATCATGCAGGCCCTAGTATTGTGGAACAGGCCCAAATAGTAAACACAAAATGTGTGAGCATCATCATTGTAGATCTTGTAGTTGTAGGTACAAAACCTAAATAAAGGTCCTCTCAATGGCGGCATAAAAGGACAACTTTGAAAAAAGAAAAAGATAACGAATAATAGTCAAAGAAAATGACAATGTGCTTCTCCACAAGTCTGCCAAGAGGTCAACAAGTGCGAGAAAGAATTCAGGAGCACTGGGGCTGCCAAGGATTACATAGGCAATGACGTTGCATATCATCATGGGTGGCCCCTGACTAGCAACAGTTTCTGAGTGGTCCTGATGCCAGCAGCTTAAACTTTCAAAGGTGTGGCTCAATGGAGGCGATATCCTTGATGAAGATCTACTGTTTCAGCGTGATGAGTTATTCTTGAGCTATTGTACCACTGAGAGCCCAATGCTAACACCAACAGCCCACCCTGGTGTCAGAGACTTCTTAAAGAAAAACACAATGTGTCATTCACAAGTCCATCCAGGTAGCTTACTGCAGCCCCAACCCTCACCCCCCAATGACCACCGCTGACACTGAGACACCATCCTTATTACTGCCAAAGAGAACTACCCTCCCTATGACAGCAGCTAGCAATAACCTTTCTTTCACTTCCTCAGATGGCCATCTGAAAAATAACCTCCACAGCAATTATGAAACAGACACATGTTGTCTATTTTATTATCGTGGTCCATGATAATAAAAAGGAAAGTTACTTATCAGTAACTCTTGATCTCCTTTAGTATCTCCTCCATAGAGCAACACTCTTTGTTCTTAGGCCTGAAGGCATTAGGACCCCATGTGAATCAGAACTTAGAGACAGATGGCCCAGATGTCACTTGCCTACACCCTATATACGGAATCACCATCCCAACCGCTGACGTTCCTTTTACCAAGGAAATGACAATATAAGCACAAAAATAAGCAAACAAGATCACAGACCAAGGTACCTCATCCAAGCTGGACATATATTCATTAAAAACTAGTGAAAGCTAGAAGAGGTGCTGGTTTGCTTTTTGATTTTAGTGTTTTACTGAGCACCATGCAGCCCCCTGAAGCTGCTTGTTGCTGTGTATGGTAATACCGACGCCGTGGTCTCACACATATTCTTCGGATATGAGATCTGATAACCTAAGAATGTATGTGAACCACTCTTACAACCATAAGAGTGGTCTTAGTGGCCATGTTAATACATATCATCGAGCTTGATCAATAATATAATAATTTTGTTTTAAAGAAACCTTACCCAAACATGTCCATTTTTCAGGGCAGCTGCACGTGAGACACTCTTCACAGAATAAGAGTGTCTCCTGTGCAGAGGAAAGGAGTGCTCCAATTGGCCAGGAACGCTCCCTCGATCTATACTCTTACTGCAAGTAACTCTCCTGTTTTGTTTTTCTTAAGAGTCACTCGCCTCCAGAGAGGCTTATGTTATTGTTAAGTTATAAGTTGTGCAAAAATACTGGGTGGCAGGGATGAATTATGGTGTACATTTGAGAACACAGCATTATGTCCAACAACTAAATCCAGTTCCCTTTGTTCCAGGGGCAATGTTGGATGGTAATTCTTTACAAGTAACACACTACTGTAATGTTATTACAATTTCAAGTAATGGGTAATTGTAACTGATTATTTGTAAAAAAAAAAAAAAAAAAGTATTCTGGTATTACATTTTGTTGTCACACAATGCATTAACTGTAACTTTCTTTCTCTATTACTTTCCACAACAGACCTCCACCTGCCCACTCGACCTACAGCTGTTGAAGATAGTGGATAGTAACCCATCAACCGTCCACCCACCTACTGGTAGCAACTTGTTGACTTCAACCTAGCACACACATATAGAAATATAGTAAAACTCACCCCCTGACCATTTGAGCCCCAACACCCTTCCCACCCAATTCAAACACCCCTTTTGCGGCACTAAGATTACTGTACTTAAAAAACATATAGTTCCAAAGGTCCTATGCACTGCAAAGATCCTCATTCTCTTGGTCTTACTGCTGGGCCTGAACACCAGTATCTCTTACCAGTAGTGCTTGTGTGCAAGTACTATTGGATGGGCCAAGCACTACAGAGATGAGATACTGGTATTTGGGACCAGCAGGGAGACGAATAGGATAAGGATCTTTGCACTGCATTTGGACTTTTCAAACTATTCCTTTTTAAAGAACAAAACTCTGAGTGCCACAAAAAATGTGTATAGACTGGATGGTGATGATGGTGGCGGGATACAGATCAGCAGGGTTAGAAGAGGAAGGGGAAAGCATATTGCCACCACGAGTGGAGGGTGAATGAGTGGGAGAACCAGTATGTCCAGTCTAGGAAAGAAGTGGAGAGAGCGTTTGCTGCTATTGATGGGGTTGGCGAGAAGGTCTAAAAAAACTTCTTGCACAATTTATCAAAAATAATATACAACATATAACTGTCGTCAGTAGCCTGTTGGTGTAGCTGGCTGTTTGTGTTTGTCTCTGTCAGTAGTTTAGTTTTTTGTGGTTTTTCATGTGTTTCTACTTGGAGGAACTGGACCATTCTTGGACATAACATCTATGAACATTTCCTGGACTAAGAAACTACAAAACATCATCACCAGGTATAGGCATTTTCATCATAAATCAACTTTTTTGGAAGACATCAAAAAGCAAAACTGAGGTCAGTAAATCTTTTATACAAGTTTCTGGGTTGTGGAGTGCTGCACTGAATCCACATTTCCGTCTGACTTTCTTAAAGGATGTGTGCTTGTCTTTGAGGTCTATTCACAACTGTTTTGGAGAACAAAGGGAAGAGTCTAACAAAGGATTTTTACATCCTGCATGTGCCCTAGGTTAATGTTCATCACCTTCAGGAATTTAACACTTTCTGGGTCTTTGATCTACAGTAACAATCAGTTTTCTGGTCCACAGTAGCTCACCAAGAGTCACTCAGGAACACTCACCCTTGCTACAGTAAACATTTGCAGTCTTCTCTACCTCTCACACTAACCATTCAAGCTCGATACCAGCAACCTGGCACCATGGCAAATCCTCCCTACCCTCACCTGTGGCACCCTCCTACAAAGGACTGGGTGCAAATGACAGCTCACACCGCTGGAAAGTTGACAAATCGACACCTGCTCCTAGCCATTACCCTATGCTGGGACCCTAAACGACTACACTGTACTCAAACTAACAAGAAACAGAGGTGTTACATGTCATACTATGAGCTGCGGCAGATGTCCCTTAAACTCCTGCTCCTCCTCCTTCTGATGTCAGGAAGTGTCCATCCAAACCCTGGCCCTGTTTCTACCAGGGTAACAAATCTAGCAAAAATGGAGGGAGGTCTCACCATCACCACCTTAAATATCTGTAGCCTCCTTCCAAAACTGGCATTCCTTCAAGTCTTTGCCAGTCAACACAATCCTGACATACTAGCCATTGTTGAAACCTGGCTGACACCAAGCACTCTGGACCATGCCATCTCACTACAAGGCTACAATATTTTCAGACTGGACAGGACTAATAAAAGGGGAGGGGGTTGTGCTATTTACATTAAGGACAACTTCTCTAGCCACCCTGTCTGCTTTTCCACCACTAACTCCTCTGTGCAATTTCTCCCTGTCAAGCTACTACCTGGTGCCCAAAATAAAGTGCTTACTGTGGCCGCTATCTATATCCCTCCTAAAGATCCAGGGTCCGGCCTCCAGAGTGTTCTTGAATTTGTAAGATCGCAACCTGACACCGAGCTCCTTCTCCTTGGTGACTTTAATATAAACTGGCTCGCATCAGACATTGGGTCCCTCAAGGATGCTATCCTAGCAGCTTACCTAACGCAGATGGTGAGCTCCCCCACTAGAAAAAACTACAAAACTGGAACTTGCACTCTCATTGACTGGATCCTTGCTAGCCACCCAGCCCACTTAAAAAACACAGTTGTTCTCCCAGACTCTCTCAGTGACCACTCCCCTATGATCTGTACCTGGACAAATAAGTTCCAAAAACCACCTCCAAAAACCATCTCAAGCAGAGTGCTACCCCATGGAAACCTTACTAAGCTCAAGACCTATCCTTTACAGCAAGACTGGTCCCCAATATACAATACTCTAGATGTTGACGCAGCCCTAGGTTATTTTATCACAACTTTCAACACTGCCTGTGACACCTATGCACCAGTAAAAAAGCGTAAAATCAAAGCGCTCTCAAATCCCTGGCTCATGGCCAAACTACTGGCCCAACTCAAAGCTCGGGACCACCTCTGGGCCATAGCCAGAGCCACAGGCTCCTTGACGGATATCCAGAAGTATAAACAGGCACAAAACCAATGTACCAAACAAATCCAACTAATGAAGAGCTCCTATTTCAAAAATGCCCTCACAAACTCCTGGGGTGACGGGAGATCCTTCTAGGACAACATCAGAAATATCACGGGTAAGCAGTCCAAATCCTCTCCCACTATAATGACTGTCGATGGAACCACTACCTAGACCCAATGGTCATGGCAAAGGCCTTAAATAAAACTTTCACTGACCTCAGTGGGGTCCTCCCGCCAGACTTCTTCTCTGACACGGACTCGCCAAAACCAACATCTCCTACTGCCTCACCTGACCAACTGCTTTTCTACTTCAAAATAGTTAAGGCACATGAAGTCTACAAATATATAAAAAAGGCTATCTCTAAATCCAGAGCAAGCAGTGATACTATTGATCTTAAAATTCTGTCCGTTACCCTGGAAGAGGAGGTGCACCCACTTACCAAAATTTTCAATCTCTCCCTCTGCCTTAGTCAATTTCCCAGCAAATGGAAGTCTGCTATAGTCACACCAGTGTTCAAACGTGGTGACAAGTCCCTACCAGGAAACTATCCACCTATATCTATACTTCCACCCCTCTCCAAGGCCCTCGAACGCATTGTGGCTGACCGACTCTCAGACTACCTGCATAAGTATAACATACTCTGCTTGCAGCAACATGGATTTAGGAAAGGACACAGTACGTCGACCGCCCTACTGGAATTCTCAGGAGAAATTCACACTGCCTTGGACAAAGGATATCAAACCGGAGCTGTTTTCATTGACCTAACAAAGGCGTTTGATACCGTTCACCATGGCTTACTTATCACACAACTACACAGTCTTGGGCTCTCAGAAGGACCAGGTGCCTGGGTTAAAAGTTACCTGGCCCAATGCTCTCAATCAGTAAAAATCTCAGAAGTTCCCTCAGACTCAAAACCGGTCCTCTCAGGTGTTCCACAGGGGTCAATCCTAGGCCCCCTCCTTTTCAGCCTTTTCCTAAACTCTCTCCCTAAATCCTGCCCAGAAGAAATAATCCTTTATGCTGATGATGCCGTGATTCTCTCCTCTCATAAGGATCCGAAACCCTTACTCCAGAGCCTGCAACTTGCTTTCTCCAATGTTGAAAAGTGGTTCCTAGATCACAAGCTAGTCCTAAATCACAAAAAAGAAAATCCATGCTTTTCTCCAGCCCACAAAACAGAAAAAGACAAATTCCACTTACTATCAAAACATACCCAGGAAATACCCTTGAACAAGTGTCAACATTTAAATACCTTGGAATCACCGGAAACGGTGAACCAGCACATTGGTATCCTATTCACAGAAGTGGCAATTCCTTACCAAGCTGCGCTGAGGATTGCTATCCAAAGCTCTGTCATCTCAATCATAGACTATGAGCAATTATCTATGGCTCTGCCACTACCACACGCACTAAGGTGCATCACAACCACCCTAAACAAGGCCTCTCGGCTGCTCACTGGAGCACAAAGGCGTACTCATACATGTGAGCTCTACACTGAAACAGGATGGTTGCAACTCTCAAATCGCATAAGGTACCTCACATGCTTGATGGCAAAAAAATCCATCTTGGGCCGCACTCCGCCGTGTATCCAAGACCTACTTTGCCCAAATACCAGCATCTTTCCCACCAGAAGATCAGAACACCAGCCTCTCCAGGTCCCCAGATGCCGGACCACACAGGACCAAAGATCTTTTGCCTATCGTGCCCCCAGCTGGTACAATGCCCTGAGCTCGCTCATTACATTCTCCACGTCACTAGGAGCTTTCAAATCTATGCTTTACTCTCACCTCTCAGCCTCTAGCACCTGTGACTGCCTTGACTAATGATTCTTCCCTCATGGCTGTTTTTACTGTTTTACATCCTCCTCCTCCTCTGCTCCTTTCTTGACAAAGGCATCTGAGTACCTCTAACTACTCTAAGTCTGCTCCCCTCCCCATATCCCCTCCTACCCTTCCCACCTTGACCATTCCTCCAATGTTTTGTTTTTTTCCTGTGATGTACTATATTATACTGGCTTATTGAAACCTTTATAATTTGCTGACCATTCTAAGTAGCATGTCTTGTTTGTTTGTACATTGATGACGTGGAACCTTTGTAAAAGAGCCATTGGCTCAAAGGTAATAATTCCTAGAACAATAAACTAAACTAAACTAAAAAGTAACAAGTGTTATCCTTACTTATTACCTACTGTTCAAAAGTAACAATAAAGTACAGTTATGTAAGAACTTACTGTAACAGTAGAGCTTCGAGAGGATCTCTTGCAGCAGGCCACACCAATAAGACTTAGCCACCAGGCACACAGACCACATGGAAACTTTCTAGCTAGCAGTCTACCACAAGGGGCCACCCACCACCAATGTTACTCACTGATGTCAGCCAACCCAATAAGAGTGGGCGGCCCTCATTGCCTCCTCAGTTCTCCTGCCGGAGACAAAAAGCAGAACTTCCTAGGAGAACCAAGAAGAAGCCAAAGTAACTGTTAGAAAGAAAAAGAAGTAGAAGTCTCCTCTCCAAAGGAAGGGAAGGCTACAAAGATGGGAAAAAAGAGGGGGAAGGAGGTAGAGAAAACATGACCAGCTGCAAGAGATCCTCTCAAAGATCTACTGTTACAGTAAGGTCTTACTATATTACTTCGAGGGTCTCTCTTGCAGCAGGCCACATTGGTAGGACGAGTCTCAAGCAGTTACACAAAAACTGTCAGACAAAGATACATACATAGATACTGTTCGACAGATAAGAGTCTATGGCCCACCCAGTCTGCCCATTTGAGCTTGTAAGACCATTTTAAGTTTTTTCTAGAAGTCTGTTGCCACTTACCCCTGACCTCCAGGATTCCCTTATGTCTATCCTATGCATTCTTAAATCCCACCATTGTTTCAGCCACCACCACTTCCTCAGGTAGGGTGTTCCACTTGTCCACCACCCTTTCTGTGAAGAAAGTCTTCCTCACATTTCCTCTGAATCGCCCTTCCTCCAACTTCATTCCATGCTCTCTAATCCTAGAACATCTTTTTTGCTGGAAAACAGTGTTTTCATGTACCCTGTTCCTTCCTGTAAGGTACTTTTACATCTCTATCATATCCCTCCTCTCTCCCTCTTCTCTCCTCCAGGGAGTACATATTCAAGTCCTTCAGCCTGTCCTTATAGGACTTGTGATGCAGTCCCTGTACCATCTTTGTTGCCCCCCTCTGAACCTTTTCCACGCTGTCTATGTCCTTACGCAGGTAAGGTCTCCAGAACTGGACACTGTACTCCAAATGGGGCCTCTCTAGTGTCTTGTATAGTAGAATTATGACCTCCCTTTTCCTGCTGGTGATGCCCCTGCCTATGCATCCCAGCATCCTATTTGCTTTACCTGCTGTCTTGTCGCACTGTATTCCTACCTTGAGGTCATCAGAGATGATAACCCCAAGGTCCCTTTCCTGCTTGGTGCATGCTATATCCTCACCCCCCAACAGATATGTTGTACCAGGGTTTTTGTGCCCCATATGCATTATTTTGCACTTTTTTGCATTACATTTCAACTGCCAAACCCTTGACCATTCTTCAAGCATCTGCATGTCCCTCCTCATTATGTCTACACCCTCTGGTGTGTCCATTCTGTTATAGAGCTTCGTGTCATCAGTGAACAGGGAAATTTTGCCTTCTAGGTCCTGTGCAATGTCACCAATGAAGATGTTGAACAGGACCAGTTCCAGCACTGATCCCTGTGGCACCCCACTGGTCACTCTTTCCTCTGTGGAGTGACAGTCATTTACCACCACACTATGTGTCCTGCCACTCAGCCAATTACCCACCCACCGCACTACTGTCCTGCCCACTCCCATATTCCCCAGTTTGTTTAACAGCCTTCTATGCAGCACAGTGTCAAAGGCCTTGCTGAAGTCCAGATAGGCCATGTCCACTACCCTCCCCATCTAGAGTACTGTGTGCAGTTCTGGAGACCCCATCTCTGCAAGGACATAGGCAGGATGGAGGCAGTCCAGAGGAGGGCAACTAAAATGGTACAGGGTCCACAAGAGAAGCGATACGAAGACAGACTAAAGGAGCTTAATATGTATACCATCAAGGAAAGGGGGGACATGATAGAAACTTTCAAGTACCTCAAAGGAATCAACAAAGTCCTAGAGGGCAGCATTTTTCAGAAAAAGAGATGTGCAAGAACAAGGGGGCACAATTTGAAGATAGAGGGGGGATGGCTCAGGGAGAATGTGAGGAAGTATTTTTTCACAGAGAGGGTGGTGGACACATGGAACGGCCTTTCTGAGGAGGTTGTAGGGTCAAAAACAGTGGGGGAATTCAAGAACGAATGGGACAGACATAAGGCAACTCTGGCGGGGGATGGGAAGAAGTAGGCTATTGGTTAACTAGGATCTGCAGCTTATCCTATAGGTAGGGAATTGGGCAGAATAGGTGAGCCAAGCGGTCCTTATCTGCCATCAAAGTCTATGTTTCTATGTTTCTCCCCGATCCACCTCCCTTGTCACCCAATCGAAAAATTCAATGAGGCTGGTCTGGCATGACCTCCCACCTGGTGAAACCATGCTGCCTTGGGTCCTGTAGTCCTTTGGCAACCAGATGTTCCACCAATCTCTCCTTCAGTAGTACTTCCAGGATCTTCCCCACTGACAAGGTCAGGCTGACTGGTCTGTAGTTCCCCGCTTCCTCTTTGTTCCCGCTTTTGTATAAGAGGACTACATCTGCTGTCCTCCAGTCTTTGGGTACCTCCCCTGTTTTCAGTGATTGACTAAACAGGATTGCCAGAGGTTCAGCCACCACCTCTCTTAGTTCCTTTAGGACCCTGGGGTGCACCCCATCAGGCCTCATTGCTTTACTGACTCTTATTCCTTCCAGTTCCTTTAGGACCCTTTCCCGTGTAACGGGACTTGTGTCCATTTCTGTTCCCTTCCCAACCCTTGTACTCCCTTCAGGCCCGTTACCCTCCCCTTCCTAGGTAAAGACTGAGCAGAAATATCTGTTCAGTATGTCAGCTTTATTGTTGTCAACTTCCATGCTGCCGCCATCCTCCCCCTTCAGTCTCACTATCTCTCCTTTCACCCTTCTTTTTTCACTTATGTACCTGTAAAAGGTTTTGTCCCCTCTAACCACTGATTTTGCGATGCGCTCTTCTGTCAGAGCTTTGGCTTCCCTTACTGACCTCCCTGCCTTCCTCTGCTTCTCCTGGCAATTCTTCCTATCCCCTTCTGCCTGTATCTTCCGACAATCCGGGAGGTCTGAAGAAAGGACCTAAGAAAGGAGGCCCTGAAGCACGGCTAGCTTGAAACTGGCTCTGCGCCAAGAAGTGATGTTCAGACTACAATGCTTGGTAAAAGTATGGACAGAACTCCAAGTGTCTGCTGCACAAATCTCGGCAGTGGAGACGTTGCAGAAACAAGCAACAGAGGTGACCATGCCTCTGGTGGAATAACCATGTACCACACCCAGAAGTGCCTTACCATACTTCCTGCAACAGAAAAATAATGCAGTTGGCCAACCATTTGAACAGACACTGCTTAGACATTGGAAGCCCCCCCAAGGCGAAAGAAACAAACAACTGTTTGGACTTCCTGCAGTCCTTGGTACGGTGGGTACAGTAACACAAAATCCTATGCATGTCCAAGGCACGGAGCAAAGCTTCCCCTGGATTGGCATGTTCCGGGAAATAAACAGGCAGGTGGATGGATCGATTCAAAGTAAACTCAGATACCACCTTGGGGAGAAACTTAGGATGGGTACGTAAGGACACCCTGTCTTTGTGGAAAATCAAATAAGGCTGCTCACACATGCATGCTTGGAGCTTGGAAACCCTCCAAGCAGAAGTAATTGCAACTAAAAACAATGCTTTCCAAGACAGATAGAGTAGCTCACAACTCACGGCTGGTTCAAACAGAGGCAGGGTGAGCTTTTCTAACACAAAATTTAAGTCCCAAGCCAAGACAGGGTTATGGATTGGAGGCTTCAGGTGCAGAATGCCTCTCAAGAACATGTGAGACACATCTAGTTGGGCCACTGAATGGCCATCTGTGGGAACATGATAGGCAGATATGGCCAAAAGATGAACTTTAATCAAAGAGTACTTCAAACAAGAGTCTGAGAGGGAAAGCAAGTACTCCAAAATCTGGTTCACCAGACAGGTGAAGGGATCCAGATGGTGCAATGCAGCCCATATGGCAGAGCACTTCCATTTCATAGAATACGTGGCCCAGGTGGAAGGCTTCCTCACCACCACCAAGACATCTGCCACTTTAACAGACACCCTGAACCTCGTGATGGTTATGTCCTCAGGAGCCACGCATGAAGATGGAGAGACTTGAGATCTGGATGAACCAGGGTGTCCTGCTCCTGGGAGAGCAAGCCTGTGAAGAGGGGCAGGGGCACTGGAGGTTCCACTGCCAGCTGCTGAAGCAAAGGGACCAAAATCTGATGAAGCCAGAAGGGGATGACTAGAAGCATCGATGCCCCTTCCATCTGAAGTTTGATCAGGACTCTCTGCAGAAGGGGGAACCTCCTGCCCAGTCTGAATGCTGATTACAGGAGGTGAGTTACAGCAGTTCTGTCTGATACAGACTGCTCTCACTCCCTAAGTGTTGCGACGACTTTCCGTTTAAATTCACTCGAACAACCAGCATGGTTCAAACTTGGCCCTGAGTGAACTATAGGGACGGACCCTCAGACGGAGGCAGCAAACAAGCCAAAGGGGGACAAAGACTTTTGAAATCTTTCAGCCCTTTCTGCTACTGGCTCCTGAGGCCAAAGCTCTACCTGGGATTGGCTGCTTTATTTCTTTCACTCAAAGGCTAAGCTAGCTCTGTATACACCACTATTTTTCGGACCACCCCCCTTCCCCACCTCCATCCTTTATTAAATGCTCTAACTGCCACAAGCTCCATCCCCTCACCAGAAAGGCCCAGCCCATCTTAAAGGTGCAATACATCTGTAAGAGAAGCCATAAGAGGAGAGACTAAAGGAGCTTAATATATATACCCTTTAGGAAAGGAGGGAGAGGGTGGACATCATTGAAACTTTTAAGTACCTCAGTGGAATCAACAAAGTCCAAGAGGGTAGCATCTTTCAGAAAAAGAGATGTGCAAGAACAAGGGGACACAATCTGAAGATAGAGGGGCGGCTCAGGGGCAATGTGAGGAAGTATTTTTTCACAGAGAGGGTGGTGGATGCATGGAACCACCTTCCTGAGGAGGTTGTGGGGTCTAAAACTGTGGGAGAATTCAAGAATGCACTGGACAGACATAAGGCAATCCTTGTGGGGGGGTAGGAAGAAATACGCTGTTGGTTAACTAGGATCTGCAGCTTATCCAGTAGGTGGGGAAACAGGCAAACTAGGTGGGCCAAGCAGTCCTTATCTGCTGTCAAAGTCTATGTTTCTATGTCTATGATTCTAAATATATAGCCACTGTGGCTATATGTGACTACCGAAACTAAGGTGACTGAACACAACGCAGAAAAACCTTCTGGAATTGGTCCCTGGGAATCACCTTATTATTATAATGGCAAGTGCACAGCCCCTCGTTCTCTGCAGCTGCCTCCTACTCCCACTAATGACCCCTGTTCATAAAATTACAAAAGTCTCTCCAGACCAGGGGTTGCATGACACAAATGCAATCACATTAATAAGAAACTCTCCTGTTGTTCCTTCAGGAACTAATCCCCAAACGTTCGTTACACTCCTTTCCCGCACTATCCGTGCCAAGACCCATCAGGTATCACTGTCACTATCAGCAAGGGCAGTGCTGTATGCAATGTCCCTCTTCAACAAGCTCACGATCCCCCACAAACAGACACTAAAACCCCACATACAATAGTGGGTTGGGGGTGTTAGGGAACTGGAATGGAGTTTGGGAGGATAAGCGACTATATGCCAAGGACAGGTTTCATCTTGCCCCATTAGGGAAGGAAGTCCTTAAACAGGGGATGGCTGACTACATACAAGAAAGGTGGAGTTTAAACTTGTGAGGGGAGGGATAAGGAGGGGCTGACCAAGCCCTCTCCTCCAGATGAGGAGTAGCCTTCACGCCCAAGGGGAAGGAAACAGATTGAGGATGGAGGTTTCAGGAGGAGCAGAGGAGGATGAGTATAAGGAATCTGGGTGGGGTTCGACAAAGAGAATCAGGGATAAGGGGTGGGATTGGTGTTAGTAAATCCAGGAGCTTGGGAAACAAGTTGCCAGAGTTCCAGGCCATGCTGTTCGAGGGGGGTGGATGTGGTGGCGGTCACGAGCGTGGGCCAAAAGAAACCATGACTGGGACCTAAGCGTGCGGGGTACACTATGCTCAGGAAGGATAGAAAGGAAGGCAGAGGGGGTGGAGTGGCTATGTTCATTAGAGATGACATAGAAATTGCTAGGGTAGAAGAGGCAGAGGGAAATGTGGAGGCCTTATGGGTCACTTTATGATCCTCAGCAGGAAATAAGGTCAAGCTGGGTGTAGCATATAGGCCCCCTGGGATGAGTGAGGTTCTAGAGGATGGTTTGCTGGACAACATCATTGCCCAGTGTGGACCAAAAGGGGAAGGAGTGGTGTTGATGGGGGACCTTAATATGCCAGGTACAAACTGGGGAACCATGTCCTCTAAGGTGGCCAAGGAGCAGAGGCTGCTGGATGGCTTCCAGGATGTTTTCTTAACACAGCATGTGATGGAGCCCACAAGGGAGGGCATGTCCTGGATGTGGTTCTGGCAGATGGGGATCTGGTAAGGGACATGGTTGTACAACCCCCTGACTGGGGCGACCACAATACTGTCTGGTTTCAAATAAGCATGGGGAGGGTGAGATCTAGGACACTGGCAGTGGACTTCAGGGGGCAGACTTCATGGGCATGGGAAATATTCTCAAGGATCACTTGATGGGATTACCTCAATGACAAGTGTGGAAAGGAGATGGGAGGTCATAAAACGAGGACTTCATGAGGCAGTCAGGATCTGCACTAGTTGAAAGCGTAAGGAGAGCAAGGTCACATAAACCATCTGCTGGTGGTCCAGTGAGGTACAGGTAGCAGTCAGAGAAAAGAAGGCCTACAAAAATATAAAACAACAAGAGGGATAGGGATAAGGAAATGTACCAGCTTGCATCTAGAAAAGTCACCCGTATGGTGAGGGCAAAGTCCAGTAAGAGCAGCGGCTGGCACAGGGATACATGGAGGGGAAGGGTTCTTCCAGTACATTGGGGAGCAGAGAAAAACTAAGGGCCATCTCAGCAGATTGAGATCAGAAGGAGGGTGGGTGGAAGAGGCGAGGACCAGGCAGAGGTATTTACAGTACTTTGCCTCTGTGTTCACTAGGGAGGATGGGATATCTACAAAGCAAGGCACGAAGGGGATAGAAACATCAGTAAGTGGGATCAGGGGAGCAACAAAAATGGAGCCAGAGGGAGAGAGAGGTACCCCAGGGGTGGCACATCTGGGTAAAGATAAAAAGAGGCCAGTAAGGTGGAGGGGACGGATGATGCTATCTCCGCCAAAAAGGTGTGGTTAGCCCTCAAGGCCCTAAAGAAAGACAAATTTCCTGGGCCGGATGGCATTCATCCGAGAGTACTATGGGAATTGGCGGACATACTGGCTGCACCCCTGGCGGAGCTTTTCAGCAGGTCATTTGAGACAGGGAGGGTACCTAGGGATTGGCGAGAGGCACATGTGGTACCAATCCATAAAGGGGTCGAGGAAGTACCAGGTAACTATAGACCCATCAGTTTGACCTCGGTGGTGGGAAAATTAATGGAAAGTTTACTAAAGGAGCGATTGAGGGGTGTACTTGGAGGAGGTGGGAGGTCTGGATAGTGTGGCAACATGGGTTTGTGCCAGGTAGATCATGTCAAACCAACCTTGTGGAGTTCTATGAATGGGTAACATCAGAACTGGACAGGGTAAGCCTGTGGATGTATTATTCTTGGACTTCAGCAAAGCGTTTGACTCTGTCCCCAATGGTCTGGTGGAGAAACTGATGGGGTTAGGGTAGGCCCTTTGATGGTCAGATGGATTGAAAACTGGCTAGCTGGAGCGCACTCAGAGTAGTGGTCTGTCAAGAGCTCGAACCCTAGGAGAGGTTGGTAGTGGGGTACCACTTGGGAACTCTAGGTCCTGGGTCCGATCCTGTTTAATGCATACATATCGGACATCAGGGAGGGTATAGGGTGTGAAATGAGTCTCTTCGCGGATGACTCCAAGATGGGAGCAGTAGTTGAGGGAGAAGAGGGGAGGTTGGCCCTGTAAGGGGACCTGGACACCCTGGAAAGCTGGGCTCACACATGGAAATTAAATTTCAATATCACCAAGTGCAAGGTGTTGCATCTTGGTCGGGGAAACCCTAAACACAGGTACACCCTGGGAGGGGAGGCGCTGGAGGCCTCAATAGGGGAAAAAGACCTAGGGGTCATGGTGGATGCATGTATGAATAACTCTGAGCAGTGCAGGAGAGCGGCTAGCAAGGCAAACAGGATGTTGGGATGCATCGTGGGGGATCACCTCTAGGAGCAAGGAAGTGATTCTGCCGCTGTACAATGGACTGGTTAGACCACACCTTGAGTACTGTGTACAGTACTGGAGACCACATAAAGAGACATACAGCTCTTAGAGAGGTACAGGGAGGAGCAACAAAGATGATACGAGGGCTAGGGGATTTGACGTATGAGGACAGACTTAAGAAGCTCTGCCTGTTTTCACTGGAGGAGAGGAGAGACAGGGGACGTGATTGAGGTCTTCAAGTACCTCAAGGGAATAAATAGGGTAAACATGGAGGGATCTTTAGACTAAAGCAGGGAGGTATCACCAGAGGGCATGGTTTAAAGTTGGAAGGTGGAAGGGTAAGGGGAAAAGAGAGGAGGTTTTCACTGAGAGGGTGGGTGGACCCTTGGAATGCACTGCCTGGTGAGCTAGTTCAGAGATCCACAGTGGAAGGCTTCAAGAGAGGATGGGACAGACACAGAAAGTGGATGTATCAGATGATGTTCTGTCCCAGGGGGGTGGGGATGGATGATACGGGTTTCTGGAGCACAAGGGATGGGAGGATCTCGGCACCCAACTAAGGATCTAAAGTTCGAGCATCTCGATAGACCGTAAGGCCTAATCTGCTGGCAAATAGTATGTTAGTATGTTAAAAAGACACAAGACACCTATTATCAGAAGACTCTTAGTTGGTCTCAGGAACTTAATTATTCTACTACCTTTTAGCTCAGGGAATGTCAAATTAAACCCTGGTCTCCCCCTACTCTTAGAGGCCCCGTCGGAATCACCCCAGCTAAAAGGCATGTTTCCTCCATATATATACTTGCAGCCTGCTAAAAAAAATAGACCTATTACAAGCTGGGACACTTCATACATCCCCTGATATTCTAATGATCTCTGGGACTTGGCTTAGGAGTTTGACCCCCAATCACAGCATCTATATCCCAGCTTATAACTTCTTCAGATCTGATAGACCCTCTATGGGAGGGGGGCTGCTCTATGTATATAAAGAATAAGTTCTCTGTAACAGTAACAAATGCAACCGCTACCCCAAAGGTATTCGAGAACCTCACCCTGAGGGTGTCCTTGACCTCTGAAAAGGCATTATCAATTACAGCCTGTTATAGGCCACCATCAGGTGGTTTAGGAATTATATCCTATCTTCATGACATCTTGGAGACAGCTAACTCCGAGTGCATTATAATGGGGGACTTCAATCTGAACTGGAGAGATGCCTTCTCCAAACCACTGAAGGATTTCTGTGACCAGCATGACCTTACACAAATCACCCCTGATATTACCTGCCCTAACAGCAAAACCCCAAGTCATAGCTCCCTCCTGGACCTAATACTTGTCAACAAACTGCACAACATCTCCCATACAGGAGTATTCCATAATGACCTAAGCGATCACAGTGCTACCGCCTGTGTTTGATGTACACCTAAACTTATATCAACTTCCACCTTTAAAATAAAAAGATGCCTAAAAAACTTCAGGCAATCTGCCTTCCTAACATACCTAAGTAAGATTAGATGGCAGGACTTTTACTTGGCTCCCTTGCTTTTCGAAGCTTACAACATCTTCCATAACCTTGTTTTGAGCGTGGTGGACGAGCATGCGCCACTCATCAAAATTCAGACTAGAAAAAGATCAACACCATGGTTTACACCCATCCTAAAAGCCGCCCTAAAGAACAGAGACATGTTGTGGAAAAGGGCCCGTAAAACTAAATCAGACTTGGACTGACTGGCCTTCCTTGTTGCATGGAACTCTTGCACTAAACTCATTAGAGCAGAAAAAGCCCTCTACTTCCAATCATTTCTTGAAGAATCCAAAAATAATTCTGCCAAATTCTGGAACATACTCAGAGAGATTGAGGGCCACACTCCATCCTCCCCATTGCCTTCTAAGATCATTGTCGGAGACACTGTGTACACAGACAAGACTGACATTCTGGAACAACTTAATATCCACTTTGTCACGGTGGGCCTAGCATTCGACGTGTCTCCATTTAATAGTCTCCTGACTCAATCCAGAACAAAGGTCGCCCCATGCCTTGATTGTGCGAAGAGCCAGAAAGTCTCCTCCTTTAGTTTCAGCCCAGTAACCTTTAAGCAGGTTGAGGACCTACTACTGTCACTGTACACTAAGAAAAGCGCCGGCGCCAATCTCCTAGAACCCTTATTCTTGAAAATAGGTTACTACCACCTGACTGCACCCATTACACATCTCAATTTATCCCTAACACTAGGTGACCTACTGTACCAGCAATCTGGAAAGTTGTACAGATCATCCCCCCTTTTAAGTCAGGTGATACATGAGACCTTAACAACTACCAGCCAATTGTGGGAAAAGGCTTATGGTTTTACTGTTCATTGATTTGTTTTTGTCTGTTTTTATAATATTGATTTCTGTATTTCTGTATTTTATCTCATTTATTTTATTGGAAAGCGCCTTGATATTTGAAAAGCGCAAAATAAATAAAAATATTATTATTATTATTATAATTGTGCTACTCCCCATCCTATCAAAACTGCTAGAAAAGTTAGTTAATAACCAATTGAGAAATTTCCTGGAAGCCGAAGATTTGCTTAACGCCACACAGTCAGGATTCAGACCAAAACATAGCATGTTATCTGCCCTGGCCAAAGTAACTAGTGATTGGCAAAACTCATTGGACTCAAAAAAGTACATCTATGCTCTGTTTTTGGACCTAAGCAAGGCTTTTGATACTGTCAATCACGATCTGCTTCTGTCAACCCTGTGCCACCTTGGCCTTGACACTACCGCTATGAATTGGTTTAGTTACCTTACTAACAGGATGCAGCAAATCAAAGTCCAAGGGGAACTTTCCCCGCTTAAAATTCTTCCACGAGGAGTGCCACAAGGATCCATTCTGGGCCCTATTCTCTTTGCAATTTATATCAATAATTTAGACTCCAGGGTTCGTATGGCAAGGATGCATCTCTTTGCAGATGACACTGTGCTTTACACAGCTAGTTCCTCCCCTGAGCTTGCATATAAGGAGCTGCAGAATGATTTTGACAACCTGCAGCATAACCTGCTTCATCTTAAACTGCTCCTTAATGCTAAGAAAACAAAAGCTATGCTTATCTCCTCCCATACTCACTCTCCACCTGCGGCTATTCATTGCCATACGATCCACAGCTTGCTTGGTGAGTCTATTGAAATGGTGGACAGGTTTAAATACCTAGGGTTTTGGTTAGACAGCAAACTTAATTTCACAGCTCACTTGGACAAATTGGCTAAAACACTGAGACAGCGCCTGGGCATCTTTTATCACATCAGACACCTCCTCACTCTCAAGGCGAAGAGGAATTTAGTCTAATCTACATTTCTCCCCGTTGGATTATGCTGACATACTCTACAGCCACTGTCCTAAATTATCTCTATCTAAAATTGACACCCTTTACCGTCGAGCTTTAAGATTCATTTCTAATGCACCTCTAAACACCCACCACTGTTTGCTCTATGCAATGACAGACTGGTCCTCCCTGTCTGTTAGGAGGCAGAGAAACATGTGCCTCTGGATCCACAGGGCAATTACTAATAAACTCCCCTTGTGTATCTCCAATCTCTTTACGAGCAGCTTGGGGTCGTACAGCTTGAGGAGCTATTCTTTTGTAATGTTCAAGGTCCCCAAAGTCAGAACTCAACACAGCGCTGCAGCAATCACTCTTGCTCTTCCTTCCTTTTGGAACACTCTGCAGAAGTCTCTAAAGCTCATCACCATTTCAGGGTTATTTACCCTTAAGTCCCTGTTATCATCGGCTCTGAAGGAAAACTGTGCATGCCTGCGCTAATTACCCAAAGCCACAGCTGACAACTTCTCGCACTCCGGACGGGTTCCCGTCTCTTGCACTTCTCCTACAACCCTACTACCCCTTCTCATCCTCCCTCTCTTACTCCCTCATCCCTCAGTGTAATGTTCTGCATATGTACTTTCTAGTTGTTATGTCTATACAGTGTAATATGAATGTCACTGCATTGATCCTATGACATAAAATATGTTTTCTGTAAAATTATGTACTCGATGTACCACATGTACGCTTTTAAATTATATGTGCAAGCTGTCAGGTGCCGCTGACTATAAATGTCTTGTCTTTTCTACTTGAAGATACAATACTGTGTATATGCATTGTCTGTATTGTCCCCATTACCACTGTATTGTAGTTGCTCATCATGTCATCCAGGATCATCTTGTATACGAGCTCGCTCAAAGGTGTATAGCCTGGTTAAATAAAATTGATTGACTGATTGATTGATTGATTGATTGAGAGAAGACATACAGCAACTTCCCTTACCAAGACAGTGACAATGCATCTTGCCAGAAAACTCCAAGCCCTGGAAAAAAAGTGGCAGTTTTGCACTGAGTCGGGATACAAAAAGGTCCGACTCTGGATGACCCCACCAGTTGAAAAACAGGTTACTCACCTGTAACAGTAGTTCTAGGAGTGGTATATGTTGTTAATCCACACTTCTTGGCACATCCCTTTCCCTTTAAGGATCGACGGAAGGTCTTCAAGCTGGCTCCTCCCACCCATCCAGGTGGTATATCCCTCGGCTCCACCCCATGATGCCAGATCTTAGCCCCCTAGAAGCCAGGTTTTGTGCATCCGCAGCCGGGGAGGTCGGGTGGGTCTGTGTGGATGAACAACATATACCACTCCTAGAACTACTGTTACAGGTGAGTAACCTGTTTTTCTAGGATTGTGGATATGTTGTTCATCCACACTTCTTGGGATACTCCTAGCAGTTCTCCAGAAGGAGGGAGGCAAGGTGCATGCCCCCACTGATACTCACCTGGGGAAAAAAGATTGGAGAACTGAGGCCCCAAAACCAGCATCCCAGCGTGACTCAAGGTCAATGTGGTAATGGGCAATGAAGGTGTTTGCTGACTTCCAGGTAGCAGCCCAACAGATTTCCTGGATAGGGATGTCCCTGGAAGCAGCCACCAATGCTGCTGTATGGTAGGTAGAATGAGCTCTTATCCCTCTGGGAGGCTCCATGCCCGCCAACTCGTAGCACAGACTTATGAAAGATATAATCCACCTTGCAATAGTCCATTTTGCTGCAGATCTGCCAGAAGCAGCTTCAGCATAGGTGACAAACAGCTGGCTAACCTCTCCCTGAATTTCCGCCATCCTCTCCTTATAATAGGAGAGGGCTCGTCTCAGATCCAGGGTATAGAGCCTGCATTCGGCCTCCGAGGTGTAATTAGGGTAGTATACTGGCAGCGTTAACACCTGATTAAGCCGAAACTCTGACACCACCTTCGGAAGGAATTTTGGGTGGGGGCACATGACAACCTTGTCCCTGTGGAAGACCAGATAAGGGGAGTCCACCAAAAGTGCCTAGAGCTCCCCTGTCCTTCTGGCAGACGTGATAGCCACCAGGAAGGCCGTCTTCCATGACAAGTGTGACAACGCACACTTGTGCACTGGTTCTAATGACTTGCTCATGAACTTTGCCAGTACCAACAGTAGATCCCACGAAGGTGGAGGTTCAGGCACCGGAGGGGATATGTGATCCAGGCCTTTAAAAAAGCACCCAGCCACTGTCTCCTGCACCAACGCTGGCTGACTGGCCCGCGCCCGGTAAGCAGAGATGGTTGCCAGGTGCCCCCTCAGGGTTGATGACCGAAGACCCCCTTTGGACAGAGACCAAAGGTAGTCAAAAATGTTAACCACTGGACAGGACAGAGGGTCCAGGCCCTAGCCCTGACACCAAATGGAAAACCTTTTCCATTTGAAGGCATAACATTTCCTGGTCAATTCCTTCCTGGATGCCTCCACCATGGTGAGGACATCCTCGGAAAGACCCAAAGCCTGGAACTCTAGTTGCTCAGGTACCAGGGCTGTGATGTGCAGGGATTGAAGGTCATGGGGCCTGCAGCTGAGGCTGAGGAGATCTGGATACCAGAACTGGCGTGGCCAGTCTTGGGCTTCCAGAATCACCTTCACCTTGTTCCTCCTCACCTTGATGAGCACCCTGCAGATCAAGGGAAATGGAGGGAAGGCACAGAGGAGGCCTGGGGTCCACGGCCACAAGAAGGCATCCCCCTGCAGCGAGCCCTGCTGAGGGGGGGTGGGCATGAAACAGCCTCAGCTTGGTGTTGTCCCTGGAGGCAAACAGGTCCACCATCAGTTTGCCCCAGTGGGAGAACAGGCTGTAAGCTACCTCTGGATGGAGAGACCACTCACGGGATGTCTTGCCTAAGTGGCTGAGAGCATCTGCCAGATGGTTTGAGGCTCCTGCCACATGAATGGCTAGGAGATCTGCCTCCAGATGGTTGATGAGGGTCCAGATGCGGAGCGCCTCCCTGCAAAGCAGACGGGAATGTGTGCCGCCCTGTTTGTTGAGGTAGTACATGGTCGTGGTATTGTCCGTATGGACTTGAACCACTGGACCCCGGAGCTGAGGAGCGAAAGCTGACAGTGCCAGTCTGACTGCTCTGAGCTCCAACAGGTTGATGTGGTATCAGGATTCCTCAGGGGTCCAGAACCCATGGGCCCTTTTGTCTCCCATGTGGGCTCCCCACCCATGGGAAAGGCATCAGTTGTGAGGAAGGCCGTCGGCTCGGGGCAGACAAACGGGATCCCTTGCTGCAACCGGTCTGGGATGGTCCACCATTGGAAAGCGTCCCACATCTTCTGGGTTACAGTGATCAGCTGGTCGAAATGACCATGGTGCTGAGGCCACTAGGCGGCTAGCTCCCACTGAAGGGGGCGCATGTGCCACAGGCCCAACGGACCATGGAGGTGCACACCACCATGTAACCCAGAAGGTGCAGAAAGTCCCAGGCAGGGTGCAATTGCCCAACTGGAAATGATTGGGCAAAGGAGGAGAGAACCTCCACCCTGTCCGCCCAGGAGCTGAGCTCTGGCTTGACAAGAGTTGAGCTCTGCCCCAATGAAGCACATCACCTGGGAAGGCACAATTTCTGACTTGGCCTCATTGATCAGGAGGCCAAGTTAGGAGGAGGTCTGGAGGGTCAAGTCCCTGGACCTCTCCACCTCCTGCCAAGTGGGACCGACTAACAGCCAATCATCGAGTTAGAGTTAAATTCTGACCCCCCCCCCGATGCCGAAGATGGGCTGCCACCACTGCGATGCATTAGGTGAAGACCCATGGGGCCGATGACAGGCCAAACGGCATGGCTTGGAACTCGTATGGGGTCCTTTCATCTCTGAAGCGGAGGAACCACCAATGAGACAGACGGACTGGGACGTGAAAGAACGCATTCTGCAGATCCAGTGAACAGAACCACATGTTTCACTCCAAGAATGGTATGATCTGGCACAGAGTGACCATCCAAAAGGTGCATGACCTGAGATACTGATTTAGGTAGTGCAGATCTAGAATAGTGCGTCAGCCCCCATCCACTTGGGCAGCAGGAAGTACCTGGAGACAAAGCCTGAGTCTGCTGGAGAATCCACCACTGGAGCTACTGCCTCCTTGAGGAGGAGCTGAACAATGTCATCTTGGACAGCCTACTGAGTATGGGCGGATACTCTTTCCTCCCATGGGGCGCGGGCTCGGCTTGGAGGGTACTGCTCGAATTCTAGAGGAAGTCCCTGACCAACCACCTCCAAGACCCACCTGTTCATGGTGATAGCGGACCAGGAGGAAAGGAAATGGAAGAGCCGGCCCCCATGGGAGGACCCAGAGCTGGTGTGATGGGAGAGGGGGTGGCAGCCCCCGGCCCATCACTGAACAGGCTTGGAGGAGGAGGATGATCCAGGACCTGAACCGTGGCCTCCTTTATGGGCCTGGGAGGGCCTGGGCTTAGGCCAGGGGCACCAAGCTTGAGCCTGCTGCTGCTGCCCTCCTTGAAAGGAGGGTTGCTGGGCCACAGGGGAAGAGTGCCAAAAAGGCTTCTTCTTCTTCTGCTGCTTCTTACTCTAAGAACCTTTAGCAGAAGTGGCATCTGTAACAGGGAACAACCTCCTGTTTTGTTTCTGGAGCTGGTACCCCTCCCCCCCAAGTCTGTTGCGCAACAGCACATTTACTTTGGTGTTTTATTTTATTTTTCCCCCCTTCTAGATTCTAGATTCACTCCTCTTTGTGTGAATGTAGACTGGCACCTACATTCCGCGCCCCAGTGAATTTTCATAATAGGTTTTATTTTTTTTTGTCTGGCTCCCGAAACTAAATAACACCCCTCTCATATGTTTCCCTGTATGAACAGTATCTTTGAACCACCGTAGAAAAATGAGAGTCCTACTATTCTCCTGTTTAGTCAAAACAAACGCTTTTAGTAGTGTTTGTGAATGCAGTATTCTTTCCCCTTGCAAGCGGCTGTTCCGCTCCGCATCCGCGTCAGCTATTGACCTCGCGAACGTGCGAGAGGGAAGAAGCGAATTAAACACAGCTTAGCAATGCCAGGACACAACCGGGGTTCTTTTTCAGTCCAAAAGGGACTTCTCTGAATGAACTCCTCGGTCTGTGTCCTTCGCTTAACTCCTGGTTGTTGCTGCAGTTAAGGAATAGCTCCCGAGCATGTATTTCAGCAGTCCTTTCTCCCTATAACTGCTGGCGTGGCGCAATGTGGCAATTTCTGCCGAACACTGTTTACCCCAGAATGAGTAGGGTAGAATACAATGTAATGCAGTATAACGTGGTGCAAAATAACCAGAAACCTAGAACTAAAACTGTTGCTTTTTTCCTTTCTGGCAGCCCCAAAGTACAGAATTAGTAGTTAGACATAAAATAAAATGTACACAATAAAATAAAGCACTGGATGTTGTTTTGGGTAGCTAGACACCCCCAACAATACACAAGTATCAGAACATAAAACAGTCATCAATAACAAAATAAAAGATTATCCTTGCATTTTATTTCTTTTTTATGTATAGCTGCTTACTTTAACTGCTTGTACTGTTGGATTCAGCTTCTTCATCCTCTCCACACCAGGCATACCATCCTAAGAGCCGGCCAGCCTCATTTTGAACTTATTTATGGTATGTCTTGATGTGGGAGGAGAAAGAATCTGATGGATTAATGAAGGATTATATAAAATTAAATTGTGGAACAATAATCATGTAATTTCATGGTTTATAAAAAGTATAGACTATGCTGGAATAAAATAAAGTGTTATTAAAAGAAAAGTTCTTTCACATCTGAGTTTAGGGGAGGGGTTTCAGGTCAGATGACCCATCCTCTAGATAAAAAGAGCTCAGCTATTGATTAAAGTCAGTCTTGAGTTGGTCTGTGACCAGATCAACATCTCTCTAGTCCATCCTAGAGCTGTATTTTGGATACTTATGTTGACCTTTGGAATTTTGTTTGTCGTCTTAAGTCCTCTTATACTATAATTTATTTTCGGTTATATAAATAAATATTTGGACAAGTGAGGTCCAACTTCTTCAACTGAAATTGGTGTCGTGTCTTCAATCCCAACACCTTCACAGCATCCAAGGTGGAATTGGACTGCTCAGTACACTGAAGGTGACCAGCCACACCTGGGCCGAAGAGATCGGTGCCCAGGAAAGGCACATCAGCTAGTTTGTGCTGAGTATCTGCTGGGAAAGAGGAGAGTCTCAACCAAGCCCTGCGGCAGGAGGCAACTGCAGCTGCCAACGAGTGGGCACAAGAGTCCCCAATGTCCAGAGCCGTCTGGAGCTGCTGTTTAGCAACAGCCCAGCCCTGGTCCCAGACTTGCTTGACCGTGGTCTGCATGTCAATGGGGAGATATGGTAGGACTTCATCCAAAGATCCCAAGAGGGCATGGAAGAAGTGTGCCATGATGATGGCCAAACTTGCCTGATGGAGGCCTAAAGATGAAGCCGCATAGACCTTCCGAGCTGAACGATCCAAGTTTTTGGATTCCTTCTCAGGAGGTCGATCAGTGTCGGCAGAACTGCCAGTACACCTGAACACAGAGGCGGCCACCAGGCTCTAGACCGAAGGGTGCTCTGTGAACCTCACAAGGGACCCCATTGGCACCGCATACTTGCGGGCCATGCAGGCAGATGGAGTTGGACAAGAGGCAGGGTGCTGCCAAAGTTCTAAGGCCAGGCCAACTATGGCCTCGGCCACAGGAAAGGCCTCCGTCGGGGTATCCGCTCTCTTGAGGATGTCCGTGAGAGGGTACTCCGTCTTTTTCTGGATGGACTCCAGGGGCATCCCTGTAGACTCAGAGATGAGGCGAAGAATGCCCTGAAAAGACGAAGGACCTTCCTCCATCTCAATCCCACCGGCCTATTCATCATCCCCTGGGTGAGAATGTAGGCCAGTCTCATCCGAATCCGAGGAATCCAGATACAACAGTCGACCGCCCAGATCACTTTCGACCCGCTGAGGGCAGTCCCGGGTGACAGTGACCGAAAGACGCTGGGGAAGGTCTATCTTCCTTAGACGGAGCCCCTCCCACGGGCTGCTTGGACGGTGGTTCCACCACAATCGGTGGAGAGACCGGTTTAGGCTGAACAGGAGGTTTCGCTGGCTCCAAGGGCGGGGGAACTGACTTAATTGGCTCCGAAGAAGTCAGCTTTGACCTGGGAGACAAAAGCCAAGTAATGACCGGGGTAGAAGCCAGGGTCGGCTTGTGCCCGGTCAAAATCAGCTGTTGCCACATGAGGTCCCCGTAGTGCCGATGGAGTTTCCGCAGGAGCCTCTCCTCATCCGAGGAGGATGAGGATAACTGATGGCATCACCTCTTTTTCAAGTGCTTGTGGCTCTTCCTCGGTCTGTCAGTCGAGGGAGTCCTGGAACTCGATTGGGATTGGCCAGGCTGATTCAGTCACTCGGGAGACACCAGCAGGACCGGTGATTTCCTGAGGTCAGGGATCACTTCCTCAATGGGATTCCCAGTGGGACGGGTCTCCTCATCTCGGGGAAAGCAAGGAGTCAGAGTGAGAGAGTCGTCAACTGGAGTTGGCAACAAGGGGTCGATTGGATCGAGGATTATTTCAATCTCGTCGATCGACACTTCGGTTGACTTGCCGGATGGCAAAGCCGAGAAGCCAGCAGCCAAAAAGGCAATTTCAACCAAGGTCGAGACTGCCGGTTCCTGGGACCGAGATCTCTCCCGATCCCAAGAACATCTTCGCCGAGATGAAGATGATCCCGGGTCCTTTTCCCACTTGCGGGACCAAGAGGAGTGCGTGCCCGCAGGACTCTCTCCCTTAGTCGGGAGAGACTGGCACAACTCTCGGGAAGAACCTGAGAAAGTGGAACCCAGGTTGAGCAGAACAAAGGAACTCTGAGAGGAAGATTCCACAGTGCAAGCCGCTTTCTCCTGGAAGGCTTGCATACACTCTAATTGCTCAGCGGATCCCATGGCTGCAGAAACCACCCACTGAGCCCCCTGTGATTTCACTGGAGAATTATGTTTCTCCGGCCTCCCCAACTTCAGGCGTGTGAGACAGTCGTAAAGGACGTTAGGGTGAAATGTAAGACAAAAATCGCACTTCGAGGTGCCATGGTCGACACCCAAGCAATAGACGCATGCGGTGTGGGGATTGGTGCATGTCATCTTCTGGCAGCATGAACACCGGCGAAATCCGGGGGAAGACTTGTCTTCTATAATCGAAGAGAAAGAGTCACGATAGCTAATGCAAACAAGACAAATTTTCAGAATAACCAAAAGTTTTGAAGCCAGGGCCTACAAAATGCGAGAGCACGAAGGAGGCAACCTGATTCTTCCAGCGCAAAGGAAGATCTGGTGTCATGGGGCAGAGCCGAGGGATATACCAACCAGGTGAGTGGGAGGAGCCAGCTTGAAGACCTTCTGGTGATCCTTAAAGGGAAAGGGACATGCCAAGAAGTGTGGATGAACAACATATCCATGATCCTAGAACAGATCTTCCACCACTGAGTTCAGGAGTTCGCACTCATGAGCCCAAGAGAGGGACTGACTTAGGCTGTCTGCTATGACATGTTGGACACTGGGAACGTGGATTGCTGACTGTTCTAGGCCATGATATATTTGCCAGTACCAGACTTTCATCGCTTCTCGACAGAGGAACTAAGAGTCCCTCCCTGTTTGTTGATATAATGGACCATGCTAGAGTTCTCTGTTTGGATCAGCAGTGGGGTGGAGAGAGATATGTCTGGAAGGCCTGAAGGGCATACAGAACTGCTCGCATCTCTAAGACATTTATGTGAAGACCACTCTCTATGGAGTTCCACTGCCCCACAGTCTGGTGGGCACCCAGATGAGCCCCCAGCCTAGACACGAGGAGTCCAATGTGAGGATTTGCTTCGGGGGTGGAATATAAAATGGCACTCCCTTAGGAGATTACTGGGATCCAGCCACCACAACAGCACCCGCCTGACCGGGTCTAAAACCAGGACTGGCTGCTCCAGATCATCCACTCAGTGGTCCCACTGGACCCACAGAGTCCATTGGAGAATCCTCATTTGCAGTCTGGCTAGAGGCACTGTAACAATGGCTACAGTCATGAGTCCCAGAAGGCAAAGAAAGACCTGGCGTGGGACATGGTGGCTGGAGTAAAGCAGATGGGCTTGATCCATGAGATGCTCTGCCCTGTTCTGGGGAAGAAAGGCCATCCCCTGGGCTGTATTTAACACCGCCCCAATGTACTGGAGCCATTGAGAAGGGGTCAGAAAAGATTTATGGAGGTTAATGGTAACTTCCAAATCCTGGAAGCTCGCTGAGGTCCAGGATGGGCCTGAGGTCCCTGGTACATTTGGGACACAGGTAGAAGTGAGAGTAGAACCTCTGCCCTAGCTGGGATAATGGGCTTGGTTCGATGGCCCTTTTGCAGAGCAGAGCCTAGATCTCCTCCCAGATTACTGGAATGTGACTGGGAGGGTAAGAGGACTGAACTGGGGGTTGTCTGGGGGACACTCCAGAAGCTCTAGGGAGTGGCCATGCTCTATGAGCTGCAAACTCAACTGTCAGAAGTTATGACCCTCGACCTGTCCAGATGGAGGGAGAAGTGACCCCCTACAACTGCCTCCTGTGTTACTGGAGGGAGGAGGTCTGGTAAAGAGTCAGGAGGTAAGGGCAGCCACAGCTGGGGCTGTGGCGGCCCCTCTGGAGCTTTTGCTGGCAGAAGGGGTGGGGGCAGGCAGGACTGACGTCGCCGCCCTCTGCTTGTCTTGGGGCTTGGCCATTGTCCTCAGCTGCCTGGCAGCAGTCCAACAAAAGGAGGATCTCTGGCTAGATCTGGGTTGTGTGTGATACAAAGGGTGAAAAGATCGGATGGCCTGCCCCGAGGCCTGAAGCTTAGAGAGGACGTCCTCAACATCACGCCAAACAGGAGGATGCCCCTGAAAGGAGCATTCAAAATGGACATCTAGACATCTTGGGTGAATCTAGACACCCTGAGCCAAGAGTACCGGTGCAGGAATATACTGGTAGCAGCCACCAAGGCCGACGCATCTACAGTGTCACAGAACTCCGTGAGCAGGTGGGTACCTATGTCAGAGGCTGATTTGAGTGCCTCCATGGCTTGCTGCTTGGCAGAATTGTCAAAGAGGGACTGGACAGCATCCCTGGCCTTATCCCACAGTGTAGTCTGATACTGCAGCATGTGGGCTAGATAGTCGCGGGCACGGATCACCAAAGTAGAGGAGGCAAACATCCATTTCCCGAAGAGGTCCAGCCGACGGGATTCTCTGTCTGGTGGCAGGAAGCTCAGGTCTTTTGGCCACTTAGTGTGGTCATGAGTGGCACTGATGACCACCGAGTCAGTGCGGGCCTGCTCCCCCAGGAAAGTCTTGCCTGCCAGGGCATGGTACAGCCTTGACAGTTTTTCAGGATATGGCTGGGACCAAATTTCACCTGTACCACGCAGCCATGGTAACATCTTCATATGTGTCAATGGGAGGGGGGACCAAAGGCAGTGAGTCAGACTTGCAAAGGTAGGTCACTAGGTGACGTCTCTCAGGGTTCTGCTCCTCGGTTTCAAACACCATCGCTTGCTGGATGTGCCTCATAATGGCAGAGAAGGAGGAGTTGTCTGGAAGGAATTTAGGGACGTTCTTAGAGTTTTCTGGCCCCTCTGAGGAGCCTGTGGAGGGGTGGATGACCCATTAACTCATTGCCTCCTAGAACACACCTGTAGATGGCAGTAAATGTACTGTAGCGTGTCCCAGAATGACTACAGAAATCAGCTACAGACTTCCTGTGTGCCCTTGCAGTGTCTGGAGACGTCACTCATATGTTTTAATATTACTTGCCTGCCAGAATTGATTAGAATTGACTGCATAGCACCGTGAGAAAGGTAATTTTGTGTTGAACAACTTTGCCACTGATACTTCGTGTGCATCACGTATACTTTAGGAGTTATTCACATTTGTTTTTGGCATGGTGTGTATGGCAGACATATTAGCCATAAAGCCTCACTTAAGCACCTTGAATAAAATGGAGAAAAACACATGTTCTATACTAGAAAAAAAAACCTTTTAGTACAAATATACTATTGTAACTACATCTAATTTAGGGATTCTTAATTTGGTGTTGATATCTTACATATTTCCCAACCGAAAATGGCTTACGTTGCTTTTTTTGTGCAAAACAAAAATGGTTATTTCAACTAGTATAGAAAAAAAATTGCTTATTATTAATTGCATAGCACCATTGGAAAGGTAATTTTGTGCTGAACAACATTGCTACTCATATTTTGTGGATAGCACTTAAGGTTCATGAGGTATTAGCATTTGTTTGTGGCATGCTTATTATGGATTGATTTTGCTTAGAAAGGCCCAGGATGCAATGTTAAGAGTATACAGGAGACAAGCTGTGGAACTCTCAAAGAGCTCCTGTGGAGTGAATGAGTTAATATTGCAGTCATCCTCGTCCCCAAGTCTGGATCTTCCCCTTCATCGGACAAAAGCAAGTCCGGGCGACGATCATCCCAGTCATCGGGTGGGTGATGTGGGGTGTGACCCTGTCGGGGAGGCAGGGTCAGTCTTGAAATAGCCAGAGAGATAGGTCCCTGAAGCGGATTCGCATGGACCCGCGCCTGCAGAATGCTCCAAAGAGACAAGACCAGCATCTGAATATCCACCAGTACTGGCAATGGTCCCACTGGGTAAGGGTACACAGGTGTCAGCCCTATGTGCGCCAGTGTAGGATAGGCTGGCGATGGTCCGATGGAAGAATAGGTTGAGGGCCAGTGGGTGTCTGCAGAGGATAAGCCGACGTAGGCTAGGGATAAACGGGCATAGGTCTAACTGGTGCCTGGTAGGGCAAAACTGGTGAAGACCCAACAGGGTCCA
Source organism: Neoceratodus forsteri (assembly GCA_016271365.2). Lineage (NCBI taxonomy): Eukaryota > Metazoa > Chordata > Ceratodontiformes > Ceratodontidae > Neoceratodus > Neoceratodus forsteri. Next base: position 875,550,830 of record CM028132.1, on the reverse strand, counting down.
GAGACAAAGTCAGAGGACCACCCACAGGCGCAGGCAGAGGAGAGCCAGACACCAGTGTGGGAGGAGCCTGGGCAGGTGACAAAGGAGGGGACTTGGCTCAGGGGAAAAGCCCGTGTGTCTCTGGACCTGTGAAGGAGGGGAGGCAGACCTAGTGGAGGATCTCTGATGCTGGAGAGGTGGGAGATGGGCGGGGGGAGGAGGAAACCCCGACGGCTACTGAACCTGCACCGGCTGAAGAACTGCCGGCTGAGCCACCATGCTGTTTGCCCGATGTTACAAGGGGCCTAAGCAGCAGGGGCTGAAGGACAGCAGAAGAACCCTGGGTCAAGGAGTCTCCACTGGAGATGGTAATTGAGGCAGGAGGCTGGACCACCAGTAGCCCTCTGGAAGAAAGAGCATGCAGGGCTGTCGGGTCGAGTTCCTAGAGGAGTAGGATCCCTGAGTGGTCAAGTGATGGTGTGGCAACCACGAGTGGGAAGAGGAGGACTGGGACCTATCGCAGTCCTTATTCCTCTGCTTATGTTTCCCACTGGCCTTGTCCCAGGACTTATACAAGTGACAGCCCGAGGACAGGGCCAGAGAGGCTGAGGAGCTCCTGGCCTGCAGTTCCTGTTCCATGGAGGTGAGCTTCTGCTTTAGGAGGAAGTTCTTGAGCATCCGCTGGCAGCGGCACCGGGTGGCCTAGTTGAACTTCTGGCAAAACTCACATACTTGGACATCGTAGTCTGGGCCTAAGCAGCCAGACACAAGCAGAGTGGCTATCCTTCACAAGAATTTGCTGGCCGCAGGCACACTTTGCAGAATGTTCCATAGATGACGTCGGCTTAGAAGACAAACGATGGAGAAAACCATTAAAAGATAGAAAAATAAATATGGTGAGAAAACAAAAAAATAAAGAAACATGGCAGAAAAAGGCATGAAAATGGCAGTCGACTGAAGCTGCAGTGGTTTCCAAACAGCCGACGTGCACTGACCGACGGCGGGAAAATAACTGAGGAGGTTATAGGGCAGCCCACTTTTATAGGGTTGACTGATGTCAGTGAGTGACGTCGGTGGTGGGCGGCCCCCTGTGGTAGACCACTGGCTAGAAAGTTTCCATGTGATCCTAGTGCCTGGCAGCTAAGTTCTACCAGTGTGGCCTGTGGCAAGAGATACCCTCGAAGTAAGATCTGTAATGTATTATAAATATTTGACTGTAACTTGTAAATGTAACTTATTACAACCCAAAAGCAACTTTCCCAACACTGCCAGGGGAAAGCGAAAATGATAAGCACAACCGAAATGTCCGTGTCCGAGCCCCCTGAGGAAGTGCTAGAGTAACATGAAACACTTGGGCCCGGCTGGTGCTGCTTGATTAAGATTATGCCTTTGCACTGCTGCAGTATGATGTTTTTGCACTTTGCACTTTATATTTAATTAAACATTATAGAGCTTTACTTGCTTGAGAGTGCACAGTTTTTTTGCTTTATGTCTTTTGGGTACAAAGTATATCTCGTTTGGTGCACTGGACTATAACATGCAGCAGGCTCTTCTGTGTGTTTTCAGGGAAGGAGTACCACTGAATGTTATAGACTGACTGGTAATGGGCAGGGTGAATGCAACTGGATGCCAGGGGCAGCTTGCAATGGGGTAGGGTGAGAAAGAGGTTCCACTTCATGTCAAGGACTGACTGTTGCTGTGGCAGAAACTGGGGGGAGTGCCATAGGATGCCAGGGAATGCTTGGATTGGGGCAGAGTGATGGAGAGGGGTGCCACAGCAGACAGGGATGGATTGGATTGGGGCAGGGTGATGGAGAGGGGTGCCACAGCAGACAGGGATGGATTGGATTGGGGCAGGGTAAGGGAAGGGTTATGGCAATGGGCACCAGGAACTGCTTGGCACAGGGTTGGGGTGATGGAGGAGGTGGCACTGAACTCTAGGAACTGCTTGGCACATGGTGGGTGAGGGTGGAGAGAGCCACTGGACATCAGGTACTGCTTGCCATTCCCTTGGCATTGTCAATACAATGTAGTGCATATCTGTTATTAAATTTCCTTTTCAAAAAGTAAGGAAATCATAAAAAAACTATGTGTAAGCATCAGTTATGCCATAGGGCTTAAACAAAAAGCCTCAAAAGTAACAAAATGTAGTGTTAGGGTAAACAAAAAGTTTCCTGACCCTTGGTGAATGTGATGTGGTGTTCTTTGAAGTTTTAATGATCATTCGACACAGCCTTTGCATGTCCCTAATTTCGGCAGCCCGTTAAGGCACAGAACATTTTTAATTTTTTATTTTATTGATATCTCGGATTACAAACACCTTTGAACCAGTGGTTCCTTTACAAGGGTTCCACGTCAAGAAAGTACAAACAGTTGACAAAATGAGAAGAAGAAATATAACATTACAATATCATTACAAAGTATAGTATCATGTAAGGCACATCTCAATGATGTCCCGAACAGGTAATATAGCAGTCAGGAAGTGACTTTGTCAAATTAACTTGTAAAGAGGGAGAAAAGTTGAGGGAATAGTTAGAAAAGAGTAGGGGTGAATAGGAAGAATGCCAGAAAGGGTGATAAGGGGAGGAGGACAGAGGGGGATAGGCGTAAGATGAGGGGGTGGAAGTAGGATATCATGTAAGGTACAACTCAAGGGGTTTACAAACGGGTAATAAAGCAGTCAGTAAGTGGCTTTGTCAAATTGACTTGCAAAGTGGGAGGATAGTTTAGACGGAAGAATGTCGGAAAGAATGGAGAGGGGAGGCAGACAGAGGGGGGATAGGTGTGGGGTGAGAGGGAATGGGACGACAAACGGTAAAGTCAGAGAGAGAGAGAGACGAGGTTGGGGAGAGGTGAGGTGGGGGGAAGAGGCATGGGAAAGGGAGTAGGTAGGAGTTAATACCACCAAACAAGGAGAGAGGTGAGAGTAGGACAGCTACATAGTGTGTGTGTGTGGAACAGTAGGTAGTATGGGATGGAGGTAAATAAGGGCCTTATTCAAAGATAGCTTAGGGAAGGCAGTCAGAGCAGCCGAGCACTGTAAGGTGTTGGACACCAATGCTTTTGTTTACCCTAATGCCACACTTCCAAGTTTGAGGCTTTGTGCTTCAACAGAAACTCAAAATTATACATACCCCACTAACACAAAGAATAATAGTTAGTATATGCAAATCACCTTGAGGGAACTGGCTGGCTCACTTAAAGCAGGACAGAATGGTGCCGGAAGGCCTCACAAGCAATCTGCAAAGGCTGAGAATAGCAGACCCAGATGCATGTTTTGTTCTTGTTTGGACTCATTAGTGTTCTAGTCTCTATCTCAGCCCAGGGGAGGGGGACCAGCTATATTTGATCTTTACTGTTTGGGGCTCACCATGACGCAAATCCATAAGATCAAATACAGCTGATCCACCCTTCCCGGGGTTGAGATATAGTCACTGATGTGGCATACAGATGAGACCTAACAAATATGAAACATGTATCAGTGTCTGCTGTTCTCAGCTTTTGCAGACTGTTTGAGAGGTCCATTGGCACCACTCTGTCTTGGTTTAAATGAGCCCGTCAGTTCCTTCATTGTGATTTGCATATACTCCCCATGATGCTTTGCTTCAGTGGGTTATGCATCATTTTGAATTCCTGTGAAACTTGGCTTTCTAGGTACGTGGATATAGTGTACTTATCCACACTTCTGTCAGTGTTCCTTTTTCTTTAAGGCTTGCTGGAAGGTCTTCAAGCTGGCTCCTCCCACCCACCCGGGTGGTAACTCCCTCAGCACCTCCTGTGGCATCAGATCTTACTTTCCACTGGAAGAAGAAGGTTCCCTCCTTACCGCTCTCCATGCTGAGTAGGCCCTTAGATTTCAAACTTTAGCAACTGCAAAATATTTCTTCAACATCTTCGATACGGATGACTCAAAGTTGGCACCAGGATTCAAGAAATGTGCATGTGGGCAGAAGATGTCCCAGACTGACCCGCACACCATGTGTGTCAACTACCTAAGCCACGAACACGATCCCCAGACATGTAGCCTTTGTCGCACTTTGTATCACCGTCATGCTTGGCTTTTGCTGGGGTGCCCCGATTAACGGGATCCTCCTGTTAAACCAAATGACACCCGTCAGGCAGGCTCCATGGTTGCGGGGCCCACTGAATAGCTTGCTGCTTTTGAAGATGCTGCGGCTCAGGCCGCAGAGCATGCCTGTTCAGCTGCGGTGTTTATGCCACTTTCCTTAGGCACCACTTTTTCATTGGCGCTTTGTGATTTGTGCCAGTCTCTTCCCACCTTTGGGCAGGGCCCCTCTGTGTGCATCAAATCTAAATAAAAAAAAGAGACTAAAAAACAGTCTCGCCGTTGATCACTGGATCATGAGCGCTTTTGGGTCTTGGATTCCTGTGCTTCCCTGAAGGTTTCGACTAGGGTCGATCTATCGGCCATGGTCATTGGCTCCATGGTTCCCCCACTGGGCCAGTTGGTTGAGACGTCCATCGACCAACCAGTCGAGATATTCCTCAAACTGATTGACTCATTGTTGCCAGATGAGGCCAATACCTCCTTCTCTAGGACTCTGGTCCTGCCTATTACTTCCCAGGGAGGGTCAGACCAGCCTGCTGATCCGGTCCCTACCCCTCAGAATCTGGTGATCCTGGAGGATCCTTGGCTTTCGCTGACTCCCTTCAATGGTCGAAGTCTTGGTCCTGATCCTGAAGCCCCGAGTTGAGCAGTCCATGCCAGTATCGGCGTTCCCACTCTCGGCATTTGGGCAAGCAGTGTCGCTGCTACTCCTCTTTCCTCCTCCAGACAAGAAGAGCCCATAAAATGCGTCACTGCTACAAGGAGATTATGTGGCACCATTTCATGTTCACCGGGGTTAAGCTGATTCCAGCCCCCACCTCGGCTAACATATGGCTCCTGCCACCAAGGCATCAGCCTACCCTGGCTCAGCCGGTTCCAGCTCGGCCTTCCCAACTATTTAGGTGAAGCCACCGCCTAAACAGCCAAAGGATGGTTACCCCTCCTAAGGATGCCTGCACCACTCCAGGGCTTCCTCATTGCCTGTCGGTCACCATGACTCCTGACAGACTCCATTGGGTCAGCGGGGACTCTGGTGGTCAACCTTTATTCAACGAATCCTCTGAGTCTGAGGGCTCCTCCCTACACTTCCGTCCATTGAATGTTGAGTTGAGGGAGGATTTGTCAATAGAGCATGGTCTCACCTCTTTCGCGGGTCTGCTCCATTTAATCTTGGAGTCTACGGGTCTTCAAATAGAACCTGTCCAGAAACAAGCTAAATATCCCCTGACCAAGATTCTCAACTGGGATGACTTCCCTGGGGAGGCCTTCCCGGTTACCGAGGCTATTCTTGGCCCCGCTCTGGAGCTTTGGCAACACCCTGCTTCTTGCCCTGCACCATAGGGCCAGACAGCCCACAAGTATGTAGTCCCTACCGGTTTCCTGTCGGGTTTCCATGAACATTCCTCGGCCGAGGGTCTGGTGGCCAACTTGGTCTTTTGGCATACAGGCAATGTCAGGGACATGGATAAACCTCCCGACAAGGAATCGAAGAAATCAGATTATATGGCCAAGAAGGTCTATGCAGCCTCCTCCCTCAGCCTATGGCAAATGAGTTTGGCCCTTTTAATGGCCCACTTAGCTCATGCCCTCTTGGGCACCCTTGATGAGGTGCTTCCTCATCTCCATGTGGACTTGCAGATCATGGTCAAGCAGGTTCAGGATCAGGGCTGAGCAGTAGCTAAGCAGCAGCTCCAGATGGCCATGGACATTGGCAACTCCTGCACCTGATCGATGGCCATGCACTACAAGGCCTGGCTGAGGATCTCAACCTTCATGGCAGATACCCAGCACAAGTTGGCAGATGTACCCTTCCTGGGCACTGACTTGTTCAGCCTGGGGGTGGAAGGACACCTTACTCACATTGAGAAGTCCAGTGCCACCCTGGACTCTGTCACCTCCACCCAGAGGGATCCCAAGGGCTCTAATGCTCAAAAGAAGAAGCCCATTTGGCCCCTCTCTGCTCCTGTGGCCAAGCAGTCCCAGCCCCCAGCTGGGAAGCAGGTCCAGATTTGGCCTCCATGGCAAAGGTCAGTTGCTTCTGCCATTCAGAAACCAGGAAGTTGAGGTCCTGCTGGTTCCTCAGCTGGTCCCTCCTCCGCCTCCAAGCCTGCCCAATGATGGGATGGGGTGTGCCTCCCCCATGTCCATCTGGACTCCCCTGGGTCCTCCCGTGGAGGGCCGGCTCTGCAACTTCCTTTCTGCCTGGTTCACTGTTACCACGGACAGGTGGGTCCTCGAGATGGTCAGTCAGGGTCTGCCTCTGGAATTCGAGGCTTACCTGCCTTGCCGAGCCCATGCCCCACGGGAGGACATGGTGTCCGACGACATTCTGTCAGCCCTTCAGGAAGACATTGCCCAGTTCCTCCAGAAGGAGGTCATGGCTCCTGTCTCGGACCCTCCAGCACACGCAGGGTTTGTCTCTAGGTATTTCCTGGTGCCAAAACGGATGGGGGCTGGTGCTCCATCTTAGATCTGCACAACCTGAACAAATGCCTTCAGTCATGCACTTTCAGGATGGTCACTCTGTCTCAGATCATACCATCTCTGGAGCAGAACATGTGGTTTTGCTCTTGGGATCTTCAGGATGCGTTCTTCCATGTCCCAATCTGTACGCCCCACAGCCAGTTCCTCCATTTCTGTGCGGAGGGGCTACTCTAGAAGTTCCAGGCCATTCCCTTTGGCCTCTCCTCAGCTCCCAGAGTCATCAACAAATGCATTGTGGTGCTGACAGCCTAACTGAGGCACTGAAGGGTCCGGGTATACCCCTACCTGGACGACTGACTCATAGCGGGTCCCTACAGGGTGGAGGTGGAGTGGTCCAGGAATCTGGCCCTCCAGACCTGCATGTCCCTTGGCTTCATGGTCAACAAGACCACATCAGAACTTGTGCCTTTGCAGGTGATACACTTCATCGGAGATGAGCTTGACTCTTGCAGAGCCAGGGCTCTGCTTCTGGTGGAGCGGGTGGAGGCTATCTCCTCCTTTGCCCAATCATTTTGAGTTGGGCAGTTGTGCCCTGCTCAGGACTTCCTGTGACTCTTGGAATACATGGTGGCATGTAACAACATGGTCCATTGGCCCGGTGGAGAATGTGCTCTCTGCAATGGGAGCTTGCTCACCTATGGTATCAGCGAGCCAGGGCCACTTCAACCAGCCAGTCACTGTGACCCAGCTGATGTGGGACATCCTCCAGCAGTGGTTAGTCCCAGAACATCTGCAGGAAGGGATCCCATTTGTCCACCCAGAGTCAACAGTCATCCTGGCGACCGATGCCTTCCTGATGGGCTGGGGTGCCCACCTGGGGGACCACAGAGTCCATGGACTCTGGACCCCTGAGGAGTCCCAATGCCATATCAACCTGCTGGAGCTTTGGGCAGTTTGGCTGGCACTGACAGCCTTTGCTCCACACATTCGGGGTCAGGTCATTCAGGTTCACACAGACACCACAACCATGTACCACCTCAACAAACAGGGTGGGACAACTCCCTTCCTCTGTGCAGGGAGCTCTCCTCATCTGGTACCTCATGCTCAGCCTGGATGCTGAACTCCTGGCCATCCATGTGGCCAGCATCTCCAACCAGCTGGCGGACGCCCTCAGCCATATAGGCAAGGCATCTCAAGAGTGGCCTCCATCTGGAGGTAGTACACAGCCTGTTCTCCTGATGGGGCACCCTTCAGGTGGATCTGTTCATCTCCAGGGAGAACACAAAGCTGAGGCTGTTTTGTGCCCACACCCCTCAGCAGAGAATGCTGCAGGGGGATGCCTTCTTGAGGCCCTGGACACCAGGTCTCCTCTATGCTGGATCTATGACAATTTCCTCCGGTCATCTTGCTCTCGCCACATTAATGCCCGACATCTCACTCCCGCACTAACTCGCTCCAAATCACATACACTCCTTGCAATTACACTTCCACAATACCACCATATCGCTCCTGTATATTGCGCCCACTACTATCTTTTGAAAGCCACTGTCAAGCAAGTACAGTGTGCATTTTAATTGATTCCAGCCTGCTTGTTAACCAATGTTCTTTAAGCAGGCTGGCAATTACATCTCTGCTGTTACCTCTCCCATGAGTTGTCCGATTAACTCAAATGTTATGGGCTAGAGTAATTCTTATTTTTCTTTTTTCATCATGGTAGAAAGCCTCATGCAAGGTATATTATAATGGTATGGCAATGTCCTGGAGTGCCATGCGACCGAAGAGTATTCTGCCTCTATTAGTGGCATTTTGTTTTCGTTAATGTAATTTGCTTACACACAGTCTTGTCTCAAAATTAATAGTCTCTACCTCTTACCATACATGGTCAATTTTTCTGATATTTACTTTGTTGACTGCTTGAATGTTTCCTGATCGAAGCAATTGAGTTCCAAAATCTGTATTTTGCGCAATGAAATGTAGATGTGCCAGTGCATTATAAGCTTTCTGCTAGCTACTTGTTCTCTGACACATTTCACACGATGCATAAATTGACTTGAAAAATATTCCTACTGCCTGCAAATTCCAGATACTGACATGTACCCTTCCTTTTATGAATGAATTTAATTTTTTTGTATGATCAACATGGTAATGTCCCTTACCACCCCCAAAAAAAAAAAACAATTCACCTACCACACGCAACAGGGATGGTTCATGTCCCTCAGTATTTTTACAATTCTGTAACTGAACACTGATACTAGTACGTAAAGAGATACTTGGAATAATTTTTTTTTAATTTGCAGTTACAAGCCTACGGATATATGCATGAGTGCAGGAGAAGGGGGCAAACTGATGGAAGCACACTAGCAGTGTAGGAGGCTACTCATGAGCTATGTGAATGTGAGGACATCTGATGATGCAGAAGTGAATTGGTATGGGGTCAACAGTCGTGGGAGCAAGCTAGTGCAGGAGCGAGCTGTCAGGAGCAAAAGTGGCGGGAGCAAGTTGAATGGAGTGAATTGTCGTGCTCCCCTCCATGCCTTCCCTCCAGTCCCCCTGATCCACAAAGTGTTGATCAAGACCAGGAGACACAAGGCACGGATAATCCTGGTGGCTCTGGACTGACCCCACCAGTTCTGGTACCCCGATCTCCTCAGCCTCAGCAGCAGGATCCTGTAGCATCTTCCTCTCCACCAGGACCTGCTCTCTGGCAATCAGGGAAAGGTACTCCATCTGGACCTTCAGTCCCTGCACCTGACAGCCTGGTTCCTGAGCAGCTAGAGTTCCAGGCTTTGGGTCTCTCCAAAGATGTCCTCACCATGGTCGAGGCTTCTTGGAAGGAGTCGACCAAAAAATGCTACGCCTTCAAATGGAAGAGGCTCTTCATTTGGTTTCAGGGCAAGGGGCTTGACCCCTTATATTTTCCGGTGACTAGCATTCTCTATTATCTTTGATCCCTCTCTCAGTCAGGCCTTCAGTCAACACTCTTGGTGGAGTCTCCTTACCTGGTCTTCCACAGGGACAAGGGCATCCTTCACCCCAACCTGAAGTTCCTCCCAAAGGTTGTGTCTGAGTTTCACCTTAACTAAGTGATCAATCTCCTGGTGTATTTCACCAACCACACCTTGGAGGCTGAGCACAGGCTCGATACTCTGGACCTGAGGAAAGCACTTGCCTACTATAAGAAGCGCATGGCTGGAGTTCGGGGAAAGGTTCACCAGCTATTTGTCACCTACACTGAAGCCGCACCTGGCAGACTGGCAGTTAAGCAGATGATTGGTAGGTGGATTGTATCCTACATCGACCTCTGCTATAGGTTGGTGGGTAGGGAGCCTCCTGTATGGCTATGGTCTCATTCTACCCATTATACCACTGCCTTGGTGGCTGCTTCCAGGGACATCCCTATTCAAGAAATCTGCAGGGCTGCTACCTGGAGGTCAGCACACACCTTCATTTCCCACTACCACATTGACCTCGAGTCATGCTGGGATGCTGGTTTTGGGGCCTCAGTTCTCCAATCTTTCTTTCCTAAATAGGAAGTGTGTGCCTTGCACCCTTCTCCCAGAGAACTGCCAGAAGTGTAGATAAGTACACCATATCCACATCCCTAGAAAAACAGGTTACTCACCTGTAATGGTAGTTCTAGGAGTGCTATATGGTGTACATCCACACGGACCTACCTACCTCCCCCTGGCAAGTGGCACACTGAATCTTGCTTCCAGTGGGTAAGATCTGATGTCACAGGGAAGTGCCAAGGAAGTTACTACCTGGGTGGGAGGTAGACTTTCCGGCAAGCCTTAAAGGGAAAGGAAAACTGCCAGACATGTGGATGTACACCACACACCACTCCTAGAAAGTGCGGTTATGTAAGAACTTACCGTAACAGTAGATCTTCGAGGAATGTCTCTTGCAGTAGGTAATTACTTCCAGGAGGTTCCAGCAGAGGGCACTGTCACACGGCAGCTTCTTCCAGCAGTCCTTCATCAGGCGCTGCCCACACACGACATCATCTCTCTGTGCCCTATATAAATATGGGTGGTCCCTGCTATCCTCAGTTCCCCGCCGGATTCAGCTCTCAAAGGCGAGGACAAAGGGAAACTGAGGTACCAAATAGTCCCAACCCTAATTCCTTGGATTCTGAGTTTGTCTCTGATAGAGAAGGAGGGGGACGGAGGGAGGGATAGGACCTACTGCAAGAGACATTCCTCGAAGATCTACTGTTACAGTAAGTTCTTATGTAACCACACTATCTTCCAATCTTCCATGGAATGGTCTCTTGCAGTAGGTCATTACTTCTGGGAGATTCTCCAGCAGTTATGTCCATATGGGAGGACAGTTATGATAGAATATCTTGGAGAATGGCATGACCAAAGGCGGTTCTGCGCGCTGTGAGGCAACGTCTAGGTTGCAGTGCCTTGTAAAGGTATGGATTGTGGACCAGGTAGCTGCATTGCAGATGTCTGTGATAGAGGTACCTTTAAAACAAGCCACAGTGGCTGAACACGATCTGACAGGGGCTTATTGTATTTTTTGTAGCAAAAGGTAATGCAATGTGCCAACCAACAGGAGAGGGTGCACTTTGCAACGGGAAGGCCCTCAAGTCCATGGGCAAATGTGATGAAGAGTTGAGATGTTTTCCTAATGGACTTAGTCTAGTTAGTGTAATAGCCGAGTAGTCTGTGAATATCCAGAGTATGTAGGATTTGTTCCCCTGGATTGGAGTAGTTGAGGCACTACACCGGTAACTCCAAGGACTGATTGAGAGTCTTTTCTGAGACTACTTTAGGAAGAAAGGACGGGTTTGTGCGTAGCACTACCCGGTCCCTATGAAAGATAAGATACAGTTCTTTGCACATAAGGGCATGCAGCTTGGAAATACATTGTGCTGAAGTGATGGCTACCAAAAATAAAATTTTCCATGAGAGGAAATGCATATCACAAGTGGCAGAAGGCTCAAAAGGCTCCATTGTTAATTTTTCAATCATAAAATTCAAGTCCCACAGGAGCGTAGGATGGCAAACAAGAGGTTTGATCTGTAGTATGCCTTTCAAAAACATCTTAGCTAGATGATGTTGGTATAGGAGACGGCCATCCAGCAGTTTGTGGAAAGCTGAAATGGCAGCCAAATGGACCTTGCTAGAGGAATAACTAAGGCCCATTTCTGTTAAAGAGGCTAAGTAGTCCAGTACTTTTGTGAGAGGACATGAATACGGGTCCAGGGCGTGAGCCGCTGACCAGATGGAAAAATGTTTCCATTTACAATTGTAGGTCTCTCTGGTAGCTGGTTTTCGCACAGCTAGCAAAATGTTAGCCACCTAAGTTGACACTTGTATTCTGCTTATGAATGTGTCCTCAGGAGTCAAGCATGAAGACGTAAGGTCCTCAGATTGGGATGGAGTAGGGAGCCTGGCACTGGCTCAAGAGATCCGGTCTGAGTGGCAACTGAACAGGGTGTGTCACTGACAGTTGTTGCAGTAGTGGGAACCATGATTGTCGAGGCCACATGGGTGCTAACAGAATCAGTGTGGCTGACTCAGTTTGTAGTTTCATTAGGGTGCAAGGCAGAAGAGGGATTGGGGGAAGCATATAAGAAGCATACTGTCCAAGTTAGGGACAGGGCATCTGTAGAGCGTCCTCTTTTCTTTGGGCTAATGGAACAATAGTTGGGGAGGTGGAGGTTATCCTGGGAGGCAAACAGTTCGATCTGTGGAGTGTCCCATAGGCAAAAGATCTCTTGAAGGACTTGTATGTGCAGGGTCCACTCAGAGAAGAGGACTGGCAACTCAGTTTGTCCGCTAACTGGTTGTAACGGCCTGGTAGATGGACCGCAGTAAGTGTTAGGTTTTGTTTGATTGCTTCTTGCCACACATTGAGTGTCTCCATGCAGAGGGTGCATGATCTCATGCCCCCCTGCTTGTTGCGATTAAAATACTACAGTCATATTGTCTGACTGAATCATCAATGGGCCTGGTCTCAGATAAGGACGGAAGGACTGAAGTGCCAAGAGAACAGCCCTCATCTCCAGAAGACTGACATGAGGTTGTTTGGGACAAGATAGCCACTTGCCCTGTGTTGTGTATTGACCCAGGTGGGCTCCCCAACTGTCCAAGGAAGCATCTGTAGTTAAGAGTCTGTAGAGGAGAGGGGCGTTGAAAGGGCAGACCCCAAGCGAGGTTGGCAGAAACTGTCCACCAAGTCAGGGCAGACTTGAGAGATGGAGTCATTCAGATTTTGTCTTCAAACTGCCCTGTCCTCTAACACCATTGATTCTGTAGTATTCGCTGGATGGGATGCATCTTTAGTTGTGCAAATTCCACGGTTGGTATGGCAGCTGCCATGTGCCCTAAGAGGCGTAACATTAGTCTGGCAGTGATTATTTTTTGAGACTTGATCCGTAAGGTTAGGCTTATCAGCGTCTCCCGACAGGGCAGTGGCAAATATGCTTTGGCCACCTTTGAGTCCAGTATGGCTCCTATATATTGGAGTGACTGGATAGGCTGTGGGCTGGATTTCAGCCAGTTTACCGTTATCCCAAGATCGCTGAACATCTGTAGGGTCTCCGAGAGGGAGTCCATCAGATGAGCTCTGGAGTCTGCTTTTATTAACCAATCATCTAGATATGGGAATACAAAATGACCCCATTTCCACAATGCAACTGCTACCACCGCTAAGCATTTGGTGAACACCCAAGGGGCCGATGAAAGGCTGAAGGGAAGTGCTCGAAATTGGTAATTCTGACCCAACAGATGAAAGCTTAAATATATGTGATGAGCCGGGTGGATGGGGATGTGAAGATAAGCATCTTTCATATCTAGAGCACACATCTAATCCCCTGTTTTCAGGATTGGCATGATTGATGTTAAGGTGATCATGCGAAAGTGTTTATACTGGATGTATTGATTCAGACCCCTGAGATCCAGCACCGGTCCGAGGTCCCCTGTCCATTTGGGTACTAAAAAGAAATGGGAATAAATCCCCATTAGCTCGTCTGATCGGGGCACTGGCATAATCGACTGTTTGTTGATCAGGGCAAGCAGTTCCTCCTGGAGGATGGCTGTATGATCCAGAGGGTATTGAATCATTTGAGGTGGAAAGATAGGGGGCATGGAGATGAACTCCAGTGTGTCCCCATCTTGGATTATCTGCAGTACCCATTTGTCAGTTGTAATTTGTTTTCAGGCCTCTATATGAAGGGCAAAATTACCCCCTACCACCTCCGAGGCCTGATCGACGAGGCGAGGGGAAAGCCCTACAGAGTCACTGTAAACTGGACTGGCCAGTCCTGGCTGATGGATGGGCACGGGGGGGTGGAGGTGGAGCCACTGCAGGTGGGCTGGCCACATCCATGAAAGCCAACTCTATTGTAGTTTTTATACCTTCCACCTCTTTTACTCTTTTATTGTATGTATAGGACTGGGTCCTGGTGGAATGGTACATACCCTGTACTGTACGGAGAGTCTGACCAGAGGCTTGCAGGTCATCTAGAGTGCCTGCATACCTGGACCAACAAGTTTATAGCCATTAAATAGGGCGTTGACTACCTTGTGTTGTATGTCAGGTGCCAACCTGGATACGTGGAGCCATGCATGGTGGTGTAAGGCAATACCCTAGCTGATATACAGGTCGAGGTATCAACACATTATACCCTGACCTGAGTAGGTGCTGGGAAATGCATGTCAAAGTTGACAAAGTTTGTAGCAATTGTTCTTTATAATTGGAAGGTGGCAGTTTGTTTATAATGTCTTAGGCAGCCGTCCCCAGGGTCCGTTGATATTTCACCATATGGCCCATATAATTCATTATTCTGATATTCATTGCACCAGAAGAGAATGCCTTTTTGCCTAAATAGTCAAGTCTCCTTAACTCCTTATCTGGTGGCAAAGAGCTCATGTGTCCCGGTGTAACCCCCCTGCAAATGGGGGTTCCCAAAAGACTTCCAGGAGCTTGCTTGAATGCTCCAAGCCTGAATGGTGTTTGGCATTTAAGCCATTTATCAGTGAGTGTTTTTAGAGCCTCTGGTACTGTCTCTTTAAGAGCTGTCTGCTTGCAGACATAATTAGTTTATATGGGGGGACTGTGTGTTTCTCTGTTTGAGTACCACTCGAACTGCTGCCAATTCACTCCATTTTGCAGTCACTAGGAGTGCAAAGGGAACCTATCTGAAAGATGTAACTGTTTGCCAGAAATTATTTAGAGTGATAATGAAATTACAGTTTGTCTAACCTGCTTTCTTTTGCAGTCAGAACAGTGTCTGTCTAGTTCCCCATTCTGGTTTTGAACTGCTGAACTGGACCAATCAGTGTGAGTAAGCTAGCTCTAAAATGGTGCCTTGGAAATCAGAACTTGGACTCATAATCTGAGCCAGCCACAAGAGGATTGTATGGGCAGTGACTCTGGGAGATGTAGTTTAGACTTCAGTGCCTTTTGGACCAACAGCAGCAGTCTATTGTGAGTGACAGCCAATCCAGTCAAGAACTGGGAGGAACTCAAAGGAAGTGCCGGTTTTGTCGGTTGGAGGTTTAGTTGAGCTTTGGCAGTGAAGAAGGAAGGAGCCTGTGCTTTTTCAGTGTGCAGTTTTAGTCAAAAACGTGTGTAAGGCCCAGAGTTCGGTCTGCAGCTTGTAACAGCTTGTTGGGACTGAATCCGTCCTGTGAAAAGAATCAAAGGATCTCTGAAGAGTAGAAACCAGGCTCACCCTGTAGAAGACTGGAGAAATTGTTGAATTGCACTCTGTCTGTCAGGAACTGAATCTGCTGTGTGTTCTCGGGTATTGTGCAGTAATTGCAGTCGGGATACAGATGCAGCCTGCCTGGTATAGTGCTTTCTTTATATATGGATGTGTGAAGAGGTTTGTGTACCTCAAGTGAGCCCTACTGACATTGAAGGACCCTATCTTATTTGGAGGTCGTGAGTACTAATTCAGGGTCGCTCCTGTTGAATTGCCACATTAAATCCAAATGGAATTACTGTACTGCTGACTGTTTAATTCTCCTTTTCTCTGTGTGAAAGGGCCCTACCAGCTGCCACGGTTTGGACTAGCCACTAGGGCTTGGGTACCCAGGGACAGTAACTGATAGGGATAGGCCTGTGCACAGAGCCATAAATAGATTATTAGAGTGATAAGCTAATTAACCTGATTTCCCCTGTCCTTGTTATATCCCCTAAATAAATCAGAGCTGCTTGTTTCAGCAAGTTATACTGCCTGAGGTATTTGTCTATGTTAAAGTACTGTACTGTGATTGTTGCACTGTATCTCATTTCACAGGAGGGTCCCAGTGCGGAACCAGACCTGGGGTAAGTGTATACTGTGAAGGTAATTCTGATATATTGTGTGGGCCACTAGTGGGAAGAAGAGGGTTGCAGTGTCCCAGAGGGCTGTGACCAAGTTAGTTTAACTATTGCAAACCCTGACCTCTGGGTGGAGGCACCCGCCATTGGATCCAGGCCCCTCAACCTGTTGGTGGCAAATCAGGCAGGGGTAGTAGCCCCTGGGATAGCGCCATCTAGGGGTTACACCAGTTTTTTCGTTCTGTCATGAGCTGCCATAATGACAACGAAGTCCACTTCGGGAATCTTGGCTAAGAAGGGGTGATCTACTGGGGCCTGATATAGGCAGTCAGCTTTTCGGGGAACAGCAGTAATAGCTGAAGGTTGGGTCCATGCCTCTGAAATTGCATTCTGATAGGTCGGGATGAGTGAGGGTATCGCCATGACTGGTCCTTCTGGTAATTCTAGATATTCAGCCATATCTTTGCACTGTTTATCATGTTCAGTAGTGCTGAAGTCCATCACTTTCTGAATCTGAATCATCATTTCATTAAAGGACGGGTCATCTGGAGGAGACATTACCAAGGGAGCAGGGACGTCCTCATCAAAGGAGGAGACCACTGAACAGGGAGAGTCCTGGTTAGGGAACTCTAGATCCTGGAAATCTATGTCCTCTATATCCTTAGGTGTATCCTCCAGGACATTTGGGTTGTCCACCCAGTAAGCGTCCAATGGAGGGGGGGGCGACCACAGAGAAATCATCTCATGGTCTGTATGATGCCTTTTAGGAGGAGGAGAAGAAGGAGAACACCCATGGAGCTGGCCTGACAGGACCAGGGCGGAAGGAGGAGTGTACCCCATCGAGTGCAACACCTGATGCACAACTTTTTTCAATATCTGACACCTGAGTAGGAGGCAGAGTAGGACGCTGGGCCAGATGTTTTAACACTACAGGTGTGAGGGATGGGACTGGCTGCTGAGAAGTAGCGGGACAAGCCCCTGGGTAATATAAACCTGGACCCCTCTGAGTATCTGCTTAGCCCCTATGAGAATGCCTCTACGAAGGAGGAGGGGTATTTAGCAAGGCAAATGAGGTAGGTTTGCCCCTAGGAATATGGGAATGTTGTGGAGGAGCCAGGAGGCAACATTGCTATGACATTCATGTTGCCCGACAGAAAATGAGTATGTCGATGGACAGCCGTTTAGCAGCTGTTTACCATGAGCAAGCGTCGACGAAGAGAGCTTCGTCGACGGAGCAGGGGTAGCCTGCAGAGTTTTCAATGCATAGGAAACTGCCATCGATGAGAGACCAGGTGCTCCCGTTGATGAAAATAAAGGAAAAGCATGCGCCGTCGATGGTGTGAGTGTGGAAAGTGTCACAGTCAACATGTGATGCAGCAGGGAGTGCAAGGAGGGTTTCTCCTTCTCTCTTTTCTGCTGAGAGCAAAACGCTGAAGTGAGGGAGTCCTTGGGACGAGCCTCTTGCGTCTCCAACAGAGACAATCATTCTCCATCAGTAATTTCTCAATCTGAAGCAACCATCATTGACGGGTTGCTATATTAAATTCTTGACAAAAAGAACAAGAGAAGGTGTCGTGTGTGGATCCTAGATGTCTAAGACAACTCCGGTGGTTGTCAAAGTGGTAAATTTTCCTGCCACAGGTCAGGAACGAAATAAGGCTTCTTTGTTTGAAACAGGTTTTTTAGACATTCGTCTTATCCAATTTCTCATCGATGACTGCTACACAGAAGTTTAAGCCAGCTGCGGTGCGAGCTGAAGACGGCGGGAAAATGAACTGAGGATACCAGGGACCAACCACATTTATATAGGGCACAGAGAGATGATGTCATGTGTGGGCGGTCCCTGATGAAAGACTGTGGGAAGAAGCTGCTGTGTGACAGTGCCCTCTGCTGGAACCTCCCAGAAGTAATGACCTACTGCAAGAGATCATTCCGTGGAAGATATACTGTTACAGGTGAGTAACCTGTTTTTATTGCCAGTGCCTATCCAGGGCAACTGTTACTCCACGGCTTTTGTACTGAGGTTTGTTGTCTTTTTAATTTATGTTTCAACCTTAACTGACACATAACATAGTTTTCCCAATAAATATAAATTATGTGATGACTTATGATGCAACACTGTTTTTAAAAGTTTTCTCTGACGTAACAAACTCACTTTAAAGTGGCTTCTAGATGTAACATTTTCCATTAAAGTTCCAAAATAGCAGCTATTTGGTCCAGGGGTTGGAGCACAGAACTGTGAACCAGCAGGGCCAAGGTCAAATGCCATCAGAGTCACACACTCACTGTGTGACCTAAGCAATTCCCTTAATCTCATCAGTGTTCCAGTACTCCCTGCTATCAATTTGCTAGACACAGGGAAAATATGGTGTTGCCTCTTAGTAGTACACCAGTTTAAAAAAATATATATAAGAATGCATGCACACATATAACATTGAGTTTTCTGTAATGTACAATATGCCTTCTCCATAATTACTGTAATAATTGTGTTATCTGCGGGTACCACTTAAATAAGATGCTGCAGTTCAGTTATACAGTTCAAGCTGAGCAAAAAAAAAATGCATTAGCCTTCTACAATTATTAGTAAACACGTTTCAGTGACACAATTTCCAAAACAGCTGAACAGAGAAGAATAAAATCAAACTATTGTCAGACATGAGAATGAGACTCTACAATGTATTACCAGCATAAAAGATTGTTTTTCTATGCTTACAGTTTGACCTTGACTGTGAGGATGGAACTATGTGGGAATCTGAAACAAAGCCAGCATTTCCTGACTCTAGCCACCCTGATAAGCATGACAAAAGCCTTTAGAGAAGAAAATAATTTGTAAATGTTCAGTAAATGGAGGAAAAAGGTGTTTTTTTGTGAACAGACAGATATGTGTACAGTAATATTAATTTTATGGAACTAGGTCTTTAAATTATGCACGACAAGACAACAAACATTGGATTATTCTGTTCAAGTAAATTCGAAAATTCAACAGTATGAAGGGTGTAGTTTTATTTTAAACATTTAGTAACCTTTTAACTAATTGGTGATGGTCCAAACCTACCTCCACAACTCCCAAAGGGGAAACATCTGGAGACAGATTTTGAACAACCCATTTCTGTATAAAAAAACAGTGGAATTTTTTTCTCCCGTTGTTATGCAGAATGCAAAAAATTGGATTTAAAAAACAACTGGCCTCTGTTTCAGACATTAGATGACTTCTTGTCATCAGCCAACTGGAGTCAAACTCAACTTTTTGGCACCACCATAAAGTGGCTGGAAATTGTTGTAATTTAGATGATTTCATTACAATGTGCACACGTGGGAGAATGTGTAAGATGCATAGAAATATTAAATGCGCTAGCCACAGCAGGAGCTTTTAGGAGAAATCAAAAATACAACTCCTGGTTCTCCTTCACTCAAACGCTATGACATTCAAACAGTTGGTTACATGCAGTATGAAACTGATGCATTTACAGTTCCATTTCATTAAGCCCAAAAACTAGGATGAACTCCACATATATTTCTCCTTCTGTACTTTTATTTTGTAACAATACACATTACCAATGGCAGTATTTCACGGCTGCTCGCCATTTCATCTAGCCGACTGTGCTATTACTCTGTTAACATTTTTTTATTCAGATTTAGCACCATGTAATTTTTTTTCATTGTACTTCACCATGGTGCCACCATCACCCAAGCCCCTATGTTATTAATATTGAAATTATCACTGTTACACTATTTTTTCATTATTATTATTCTTTTGGTAACTGGATAAGGCCCATTAGGCACAAGTGTCTGTTTTCGGGGCCACCTGGGAGATTTGGGGTGGTTAAGTGACTTGCTCAGAGTCGCACAGTATGCAAATAGAGGTTGTGGGAATCAAATCCAGGTCTGCTGCATGTACGAAGCTCATTCACAGCTGATTACTCTAACCTCTAGGCTATACTGCCAGCCACTATCTATATTCTACATACACATTAAAAACCTCTGCTTTTTAAACAACTACTCATTTCACCCAGTGAGTTTCCAAACTTATTCCCACTGTTATTCTGTATTCATATGTGTTTTTAAGGCATATTTACATGCTCATCAAGTCATAAGTGAACCACCTTATGTCAAGCCCAAATTATTTATGACTTGTTCAACTTTCATGCCTTTAACAAAAGTAATTTATTTTCCAGTACACATTGTTGCACACTAGATAAGACCTTGTTGTTTCTTTTTAACATGCCTTCATCTTTTTAAACCAATTATTAGAGTGTTTCCCCTCTGTACATGCTGCACAAAAATACATAATTCTTATTTATAACATGAGTTTGCACCAGTCAGAGAAGTGCTTGATGTAGGGCAGTCACATGACTATATATTAATTCCACAGAGACGCACAGTAAGTGCAAGTGGTGATCAGTTCCTGCAAACGAATTAATCATCCCTCCAGATCTTCTTATGGCAAACCAAAATAATTATGTTAGGCGGCCATTGTTGTTCTCGCTAAGCAAGGATTCCGTTCTGTGTCTTCCCAGGCAGCCACCCACCCCACAGAACACACATAGAGTAGCTGCTGGGCACCCACCCACCCACCTGGTGGAAGTTTGAGATCCTAGCTTATCTGTGTCAAAATGCATACAGCAACAGTGAAAAGACTTGCCTATGCAGTGTGGAGAAGGTTTCGGGCATCATGCAGTTGCTTACAAGGATTGCTCACCGTCCAACTCACTGTGCTGCTTCATGATGCAAAGATCCGTTGTCGATAGAGACACAGACCCGAGCCCACCCCAGACCCCGACAGTGTCCTGTGCTCCTATGTCCGCATCTCATGTTTCTCAGGGCACTACACACACAGAAAGCCCCTGCTGTCCCACATAATGGAGGTCTTCAAAAGCGACATGAAACTAGCGGTGAACGGACGGCATGCATAGGAAGTTCTTCCAATGCATGTACCATGTAAACGTCTCAACCGGCAGCCATCATATCCCTGAAGATATTACAATGGCAAGTGCCGTAGTTGCACATAGTAGTGAGCGTGTGCAGAAAAGCGGGTCGCTCCTTGTAAAACGGCACGATCGGCAAGTCATGCAATGTTTGGCTGTCATTATCCTACTCAGTGGTGGAATGGAGCTCCATGAACAGCAGCATAATGTGGTTGGTTGTGGCATGTAAGTGCCTTTTGTCAATCGTGCTAATTAATGTACGAAGTTGCATTGGAAAATGTTGCTAAAACTTGTGTGTGTGGATCACTTGTGCCATGATTTGACAACAGTGTGCAACTTGAAACCTCAGTCTCTGTGTGAGGAGGAGGGGGGAATATCTGTACATTCAAAGACTGCAGTATAACAAGTAAAAAAAAAGTAATATATCCACTGTCAGCACAGAATTGCACTATAGAAATACAGCACCCTCTGAAGGTTTGATACTACAATAAGAAGTTCGACCTGCTGCTTGATTCTATAATGTGTGGCCTGTTAACCACAAAATTCTGTATGTGGCGCTATTTTTACTGTGGCAGAACACACAAAACTGTGGTTCCATGGTCAAAAATAGTGGAGGAACACTAAATAGTTCCCACGTTTTCTTTGTTGTAAGAACAGTTTTTTGTCAATTTCTGTTCAAATTTGACCCATGTTATAAGTGCAATGACCTACTCCAGGTTGTGCAGTTACTGGGGATTAAGCAACACCCCGGGTGCTGTGAGAACACTCGGCCTATGGCCTCGTGCTTCACAATGCACCCAGGGTGTTGATTAATCCCCAATAACCACACACCCTGTCGTGGGTTATTGCTTACTTAAATGCTCTTTTCCTTCAAATATCAGTAATTCAGATGGTTCCCTCCATGGAACCTCACATACCTCCACAGGCTTTAAGCTTTGTTTAGCAGGGCCGCTCCATCCCTTCATCTACTTATTTCTTCATGCATTTCTATCGACTCTGTGTATGCCCTGTTTTAGATTAATACCAAATTTCAGATCAAGTTCTTAATCTTGTTTATAAAATCTCTTCTACTTATTTAACTCACACTACTTACTTAGGTGATCCAGGGAACTCACCGTGCTGACCTGCCATCTTCTATATCATTCTAGGAGCAGCGTGGTCGGCAAGCATGAGCGGTAAAATACCGCACTCAATGGGGAGGTCCCCAACATCACCAATGACATCCTTGACAGCCCCACCTTTACCACTGCCAAAGGCCTCAAAAATCTTGGCTGCTGCAAACTCTCTGATGGTACCAAGGAAAGGTGATGAGTAAGCATACTTTCGATTGCCATTATCGAGAAACCAACAATGGAGGCCCAGATCATAGTGTTATTGATGACTTGTATTACTGCTGTTGGAAATGCCCATTGTCACAGATTCACTCAGCAGGTCAGGCCCTCTACTCCCAAAGTGCCAACCTCTGAGCGTAGTCTTGTGAACAGTGAACAGAACAAGGTAGCCCTCTTGTCTGTTTTGTGGATTCGAGTCACCTTAGTCCCAAGTTCTGGAGGGATTCAAACTTGCTAACCTCTTGTTAGCATACCCAATTGTCAGGCTCAGATAATTCCATCTTCGGGGGGCCAGATAACTTTGCCTACGGGCACCTAACCAGGTATTACAAAATGAACCCTTTTAGAACTCTATACAAGACCCAGAGAAACTCTTAAACTGTTTCCCAGTTTGGTACACCCATAGACTCGTGCACCGTGTCAGCTTTCAAACCATCTAACTTCACTTAAAACCAAAGAAATGTTTCAAGGCACACCAGGCAGTTTCTGTTTTTAAAATATATCTTTACTAAACAAAAAGTAAAATAGTAAACAGTAATATACAGAACTCTTATCACAAAAAACATACAGGTCATTAAACAAAAAGGTGTAAAAGTGCAACTATATTTCCTATCCACACAAAATACTTATCTTCTAAAGGCTTGATGTTGCTGCTTCAAAGTCAGGTAAAGAAGTCAGCCTATGAAACCAGAATCATAGTTTTAAAAAGCTGCTTTCTCCAGTCCCCTGGATGAGGTCACTGTACTTCCTCCCTATCAGGATATTATTACTAAAAATATATCTGTACAGGAAACAGGATCCTTATAAGGCAGTAAGATCCTGTTTTTCTCAGCATAACATCCATTCTCAAATGATACATCTTTGATGAAAAAGGGTCTTCCTGATCTTCACAGATATCAAAGCCTTTTTAATTTCACAGAGAAGTGTCATGCCCTGCTTTCCTTTCCTGTAAACGTTGTAAAATGGATATGTTCTTTCCTGCCAACTAGGCTACTGATAAAAGAACTAGCTAAACAGGATGTCCCTGGTCTTAGGTACCTTTTAGCCCTGCAATTATCTTGGCCTTGCAGGTGTTAAGATTTTTTTTTATCTAAGTTCCTGTGTGTGTGGTCATCTCACATACTGAGATCGGGGGGGGGGGGATATGTGAGTGAGGGAGGTCACTCCAAGTGCACTGGCATTTCCAGCAGACACATTGAATACCACATTTCTGTTATTTTTAAGAAATAAAAAATTATACAGCACTCAGAGCTGGCTGTCTATGTCACAATTCCTCCCCACCTAGATTGAATTTGGGGGCTCATCCCCTGCATGGGATGAGCTTCCCAAATCAGTTCACTCCTCATAGACCCTAGATAGCCCATCTGAGTTTTTATTATTCTCTCCAGCCCTATGTACAATTTGTAGATCATACCCTTGTAAAGCAAGGCTCCATCTTAGCAGTCTCCCATTGTTCTTCCCCATCTGCATCAGCCAAACCAGGTGGTTGTGGTCAGTCTGCACCACAAAATACTGCCCATGCAAGTATGGCTCTAATTTCTTTAGAGCCCACACTATGGCAAGACACTCCTTTTCCACCATGGAGTATGCTTGCTCCTTGGGAAGCAGCTTCTGACTCAGGTATGCTACTGGGTGATCTGTTTCTTGGCTGGAAGTCTGACTCAGTACTGCCCCAATACCCACGTCTGAGGCGTCCATCTGAACTATAAAAGTTCTGCTATAGTCAGGACTTGTCAAAACAGGAGCACTGCACAGTGCCTCCTTCAGTTTGGAAAAGGCTTCCTCACAGGCTGGGTCCCAGGTAATTTTCTTTGGCATCCTTTTCTTTGTCAGGTCAGATAAGGGTGCAGCCAAGGCACTGTAATTAGGCACAAACTTTCTGTAGTACCCTGCTGTCCCTAGAAAGCTCCTGACCTGCTTCTGGGTTTCTGGTCTGGGCCATGCCTGGATCACCTCTATCTTTATTTGGTTAGGATAGAGCTGTCCCCGGCCTACCACATGTCCAAGGTATGCCACCTCTCCCATGGCCACCTGACACTTTTTGGCTTTGACAGTGAGCCTGGCCCTCTGTATCCTGTCCAGCACTTCCCTAAGGTGTGAAAGGTGTTCCTCCCAGCTGGTACTAAGATGGCAATGTCATCCAGGTGCGCTCAGGCGTGCTCCTCAGCACCATTCAACACCTGGTTCACCAACCTTTGGAAAGTGGCCGGGGCGTTCTTCATTCCGGAAGACATTACTTTAAACTCAAATAAGCCTATCGGAGTGATGAAGGCCGACCTCTCCCTAGCTCTGTCTGTCAATTCTACCTGCGAATACCCCATGGTCAGGTCAACAGTCGTAAGGTAGGTCGCCCCTCCCAACTTGTCCAGGAGTTCGTCCGTTCAGGGCATCAGGTGGGCGTCAGACTTCGTGACTGCATTCAGTCCATGACAGTCCACAGAGAAACATGTTGAGCCATCTGGCTTGGGCACAAGGACTACGGGTGAGGCCCAGGGGCTGTGGGATCTCTGGATTACCCCTAAATCCAGCATCTCCTCCACTTCCCTCCTAATGTCCTTTTGGAGAGCCTCTGACACCCGATATGCTGTCCGCCGTATGGGCGTCTGTGTCCCTGTCTCCACATAATGTGTTGCTAAGGGGGTTAGTTCAGGCTTGGCGCTAAACAAGGGGGCAAAGTCTGCTAAAACCTCCCTCACTTTCTGGATCTGGTCCGGGTTCAGCTTGGGAGACAATTTTATTGCCTCCACAGAGGACTCCCATTTACTCTCTTCCAGCAAGTCCAGAAGCGGTCTCCTTCGTCCGTCCCCTCCCCATGACTACACACCGCAAACACATCAGCCCTACTGGCATATGGCTTCATCATGTTGACATGGTACATCCTTTCTGTCTGTCTACGGTCAGGTAACTCCACAATGTAGTTTACGTAATTTACCTTTCTAACCACTTTGTACGGTCCTGCCCACTCAGCCTGCAGCTTGTCTTTCCGGACCGGAATAAGGACCATGACTTCCTGACCCACCATGTATGAGCGAGCTCTGGCTCTGTGGTCGTACCATACTTTTTGTTTCTGTTGGGCAGCTGCCAGGTTGCTCTGGGCTGTCCCCATAAGCTCCTTTAGCCTTTCCCTAAACCTAAGGACATAATCCACAATGGGAGTTCCCTGGGTGGCGTGCTTGCCTTCCCAGTCCTCCTGGATCAAGTCTAGGGGCCCACGTACCCAGCGTACATACAAGAGTTCGAAGGGAGAAAATCCTGTCGACTCTTGGGGCACCTCCCTGTATGCGAACAACAGGTGGGGAAGGTATTTCTCCCAGTCCCTCCCATGCTGTTCAGCAAATGCCTGGAGCATTGCCATCAGGGTACCATTGAATCTTTCCACAAGTCCATTGGCTTGTGGGTGATACGGTGTCGTGCATCTCTGCACCACCCCACACTTCTTCCATATACATTTCATTAGGTCCGACATGAAGGAACTGCCTCGATCGGTGATTATCTCCTGCGGAAACCCAACACAGGAGAAAATCACAAGTAAGGCATCTGCCACTTTGTCCGTCCTCAGCGAGGATAGGGCGACTGCCTCTGGGTAACGGGTGGCATAATCCACCACAGTCAGGATGAATCTCTTCCCTGAGGAACTGGGGGTATTTAAAGGCCCCACAATATCCATTCCACCCTCTGGAATGGCTCCTCCACCTAGAACAGTGGAATTAGAGGCGACTTGGGTTTTCTTGCCGCCTTCCTATTTCTTGGCACGGTGACAAGACCTGCAATGCTCCTTCACCTGCTGGTGAAGTAGCCAGTATAAATTCTGGGCCAACCACTGCGTTGTGCGTGTGATTCCTAGATGACCAGACAAGGGAATATCATGGGCAACCTTGAGCAACTGCTCACGATATCCCTGGGGAATGACAAGCTGCCTGCCTAGCATCCCTCCCTCTGTCTGTACTGCCTGTATATACATAAGTCCATTTTCCCAATAAACCTTACGTCTGCCGTCACCTCCCTGTGCACCGTCCGAGTCTGCCAAAGCCTTCAGCTTCTCTAAACTAGGGTCACTTCTCTGAGGCGCTGCAAACCCCTCACACCTTCCCAAGGCATGGGACAAGTCCCCTTCAGTCGCTAAACTAGGGTCCCTAGCACTAGCGTCAGGGCTCTCAGGATCACTGTCAATTCCAACAGTCTGACAAGGGGTCACCCCTCCCTCTTCAGAATAACCCTCTGTAGCTGGGTGGTTACTTGCTCCTGGGGAAATTTCTACTCCCTTTTTATCAGTCTCCCCCTCTGGAGACACAAGCTGGGGAACCAGCCTCTCACTATCTTCCCCAATGGCTTCTGGGGGGCTCAGGGAACTACAATTTTCCCTTGCCACTTGGCTATGGGTAACTACACATACCACCCCCTTCTGGAGATTGTTACCTAGGATCACATCCACTGCTAATGTGTTGGCTACAGCCACCTGCTGCACAGTTCCCCCGGTTCACCCCAGTCAAGGAGAACACTAGCGAGTGGCAATGTTTTCTCTTCACCAGTAAACCCTTGTACAGTTACGTATCTATTGGGTATAAGCTGACCAGGCTGTACCAGATCCCCATTTACCAATGTCAGGGATGCCCCTGTGTCCCTTAACCCCTGCATCTGTACACCATTTACTATGACTGGGTGCATGTGTTCCCTCATGTTCACTGGCATGCTCCCAGAGACACACAAACAACCCACTTCTTTTCTAGCACCCTGTTGTGTATTACGGCTTGTCTTTTTGGGGCACTGTCTCGCAATATGCCAAGTTTCCTTACATAACCAACAAGCATTTCTTATTTCAGATAAATCTTTTCGTTGAAACCTGGGGCTAACTGGTTTTGGTGGAGGCAGTGAGGGTTTTAGCCACCCTGAAGGCACGCTTTTCCCTTTCTGTGCTGCCACGCCTGCCCCATTCATTCTCAGAGCAGGTCTGCTCTTGGCATAGCGGTCCAAGAGTTCAGTAACCTCTTGCACTGTTTT
The DNA here is from genome assembly GCA_016271365.2 of Neoceratodus forsteri. Taxonomy (NCBI): domain Eukaryota; kingdom Metazoa; phylum Chordata; order Ceratodontiformes; family Ceratodontidae; genus Neoceratodus; species Neoceratodus forsteri. The sequence goes on along the minus strand of CM028132.1, from coordinate 875,523,822 downwards.
TGGATCTCGGTCCTCTAGCCAGGTTTTTAGCTTTGCTGGGCAAGCCCAATAAAACTGTTCTAATAAAAATCACATTTTCAATTTTATCAACAGAATTTGCCTCAATTCCTTCCCACCGTTTTAAAAACTGACATTGCTTTGTGGCTAGCTCCTCATAGCTCATATCAGGGCTTCTCCTGAGCTTATGGAATTTAGCTCTGTATGATTCAGCACTTAATTCAAACTTTTTTTAACAGTGCAGCTTTCAGCTTGCTGTAATCATTGCTGTCCTCATTGTTCATTTGACCCAATGCATCCCAAGCTTTCCCGGTAAGTAGCAGGGATAGCTAGAAGCTCCAGGACTCTCTAGGAATTTTAGCCTGAATACAAACTTTTTCAAAAGAATTTAAAAAGGCATCCATGTCCTCCCTTTCCTTAAACTCGGCTATTAATTGGAGTTCAATTTGTAACCCAGTCCTGCAGTCCCAGTTAAACCCAAGCCACTTACCTGCCCTGGTGCCGCTGGTTGGAGTCGTAGCTTCTCCAGTTCACGTTGCCACTGACGCGCCTCTCTCTTCTCCTCTGCCTCTCTACGTTCTTGCTCTCTCTTCTCCTCTGCAGCTCGCTGGCGCTCATGCTCCTCACGGTCTGCCTCCCTCTGTTGTCGCTCTGCCTCACGATCCGCCTCTCTCTGTTGTCACTCTGCCTCATGGTCCACCTCCCTCTGTTGTCGCTCTGCCTCCAGTTCCATCCTGCGCAACTCAATTTGCAGTTTGAGTACCTCTGGATTCAGGATACTGGTGACCATCCCCTGCTGCTGTGGCCCTTCACTGACAGTGGCCCTGCTGTCCTCCTCATTGGCTCGGGACCCCTCACTGGCCTCTAGTCCTGCCACACTCGAGGTCTGGTCCCCTTCACTCACAGTTGGTGACTCGCTGCTCTGGGTATCTGCTACCATCAGGGTCTCTATGAGGTTCTGCTTTTTGGCTGTCACCCTGAACAGGACTCCTCTGTCCTCACACAACTGTTTTAACTGTTCTACAGTGTGCCTGCTGTAGTTGGACGCCATCTTTCCTACCTACTGCTAATCTGACTGGCACTTTAGAAAAAAAAAAGGTAGGAACTTGACTGTATGCCAAGTGATAAAGTTCTGGTTCCCTTTTTTTTTTAAAACTAAATCACTGCCTTTCTTTCTTTCAAGTGAGCTTAATAGTCTCAAGCTGACACACTGTACAACAAAGCTTATTATACCAAACTTTATCCGCATCGCTGCCAACTAATCTGTCACAGATTCACTCAGCAGGTCAGGCCCTCTACTCCAAAAGTGCCATCCTCTGAGTGTAGTCTTGTGAACAGTGAACAGAACAAGGTAGCCCTCTTGTCTGTTTTGTGAATTCGAGTCACCTTAGTCCCAAGTTCTGGAGGGATTCAAACTTGTTAACCTCTTGTTAGCATACCCAATTGTCAGGCTCAGATAATTCTGTCTTTGGGGGGCCAGATAGCTTTGCCTACGGGCACCTAACCAGGTATTACAAAATGAACCCTTTTAGAACTCTATACAAGACCCAGAGAAACTCTTAAACTGTTTCCCAGTTTGGTACACCCATAAACTCATGCACCGTGTCAGCTTTAAAACCATCTAACTTCACTTAAAACCAAAGAAATGTTTCAAGGCACACCAGGCAGTTTCTGTTTTTAAAATATATCTTTACTAAACAAAAGGTAAAATAGTAAACAGTAATATACAGAAAATCACAAAAAACATACAGGTCATTAAACAAAAAGGTGTAAAAGTGCAACTATATTTCCTGTCCACACAAAATACTTATCTTCTAAAGGCTTGATGTTGCTGCTTCAAAGTCAGGTAAAGAAGTCAGCCTATGAAACCAGAATCATAGTTTTTAAAAGCTGCTATCTCCAGCCCCCTGGATGAGGTCACTGTATTTCCTCCCTATCAGAATATTATTATTACTAAAAATATATTTGTACAGGAAACAGGATCCTTATACGGCAGTAAGATCCTGTTTTTCTCAGCATAACATCAATTCTCAAATGACACCTCTTTGATGAAAAAGGGTCTTCCTGATCTTCACAGATATCAAAGCCTTTTTAATTTCACAGAGAAGTGTCATGCCCTGCTTTCCTTTCCTGTAAACGATGTAAAATGGATAAGTTCTTTCCTGCCAACTGGGCTACTGATAAAAGAACTAGCTAAACAGGATGTTCCTGATCTTAGGTACCCTTTAGCCCTGCAATTATCTTGGCCTTGCAGGTGTTAGATTTATTTTAATCTAAGTTCCTGTGTGTGTGGTCATCTCATATACTGAGATCTGGGGGGGATGTGTGAGTGAGGGAGGTCACTCCAAGTGCACTGGCATTTCCAGCAGACACATTCAATACCACATTTCTGTTATTTTTAAGAAATAAAAAGTGATACAGCACTCAGAGCTGGCTGTCTATGTCACACCCATGACATGTGGGGCCAGATTTTCAAAGGGCTCAGAATGCCGCAAGCCCTGGCTGCACCAAACATACGGCACACAGGGCTTGCAGCGTTCTCCCAGCTGGCAATCAGGATTTTTGATCCTGTGCACCAACTGCTACAAGTTAGACCAACTTTTTCTGGTCTAGCTTGCGGCAATCCTGGGTACCCTTTTTACAGGGCTTGTGCCAAATATTTGCATAAAGCAGGTGAAGTGTCATAACTGTGCCCGACCTACTAAAATCGGGTGCAGTTTAGAGCAAAGGTATTGGCACAGCTGTGCCCACGAAAGGGTTTGATGTAGGGCTTAACACGAGCTCCGCATTGCCCTTGGAAAATCCAGCTCATTGCCTTTCTGTAAGCAACTTAAGTTTCTTACTATATTTTGTAAACTTTTGTAACAAGGACCCCATAGGAAATGAGCTTTGCTCAGTTGGGAAATCCTTATTCATATGAAGATTATGAATAAAATATACTACTAGTACTACTAGATCATAAGAGATTTTGGGACAGATTTCAAAGAACAGTTCTTGTCCTCAGCCTTACTCATGCGCCTTTGTTGGTTGTGGTGCCAAATTAGATCCCTACCTGTTCTTTTCCTTTGTTACAGGCTGTTTCTAGCAGTCACTACAGTATTATTTTTTTCAGTATAAACAAATGTGGTCCCACCCTCCTAATGTGTCATTCTGACCTACTGACCAGAAGTGATATCAGCTCCAGAATAGCATGTCTTGTCCAGTCCTGTAGCCACAATGGAGTTTAGCAGTCAAGAATCCTGAGCTAGAACAGGATCCCATGTATGACGATCACTATGCACTGGATCCTTTGCAACTAGAAATATCCTCTGATGTAACCAACAATTCATACTCCTCTGAAGATTCTTCATCGGTTGCACACTGTGGAACGGCAGTATGGATAGTGTTATTCAGTGATCATGTACCATTATACAATGGCAAGGAAAAATCCTGGACTCTGATTGGTCAGTCTGTGGCTGGACCCGTGATGTTATCCCAGTACAACATCACGGGTCTAGTCTCAGCCTCACTGTGAACCTGCAGATGAGCATTTTATGGAGCCTTTGATTGATTGTTTTATTGAGCTTTTGATTGATTGTTTTATTGAGCTTTTGATTGATTGTTTCATCTTCTCTTAAAAAACAAAAATATTTTTCCACACAAAAACATCTTTAAAATAATTTTTTTTATTCTGTATAACAACGAGCCATTGTATAATAGTAATAATGCCCTCCAGAGTGTGTGTCGTTTGGGATAACGTCACACCTCGGACGCACTCAGCCTGCGGCCTCGTGCCCAACCACCTGAGGCGTGACGTTATCCCAGCACGACACACACCCTGTCGGGCATTATTGCTTAATTATGAACTGGGGATTGTAAATACGGGAAGCTGATTGGCCGAGAGGTTTTTGAAGCTGTGATGATATCGGGCTACATCATCATGGCTTCAGAAAACCTCCGTTCACCAGCCTCCTCACTCACAAAACATTCCTCCGTCAACAGCATTCCGCAGATCCCTCACCATGCTTCACAAAACTGTTCCCACACAGAACATGCCCTCCTATACACTAAAACACAGATTTCAATGTAAAATAAGAAAAAACAATGAATCAATACAATCACAAGGCGTAGTTGCCCTGAACTTGCGGTCGGTAACTCCAGACTTGCAGTTTCGATAGCAGCAGCGTGCAAGTGTCAGCAACGGGCATCTTTTTTTTTTTTTTTCTTCAAAGCAAGACTAGAGTAACAGCTACTCACGGCCAAAGATTAACAGCGCTACCTGTTCAGACGACTGCACAGCCCTCCCACATGCTGTTCCTTACCACTAGTATTTGTTCTCTTACCCCAGCCACATTCCTGTAAACTGATTTCTCCATGCTGACTCATGGCATCGGCGCTCCATTTCACTGCGCAGCTTTTTACTCATTTAAAAAAAAAAAGTAAGCTCCACAAATCTCTTACACGCCGCTCGCTACAACAAAGGAACAGAAACAATTCACATCCGGATGTGATGTAGCGCGAGACATGAGTTCACACGGACACAACAGCCCCACCTCTATCAACTGCCAGTATAATAGCGCCACCTACTGTCTTAAGAACTATTTTATCAAAATGTGACCCTACACCACCCAAAACTCATTTTAAAACATTTTAAAACCTCTTTATTTTACTTTTTTATTTTTAAAACTTTAAACCCAGTTCATAATAGCAATAAGACACTCCAGTGTGTGGTATATCATGGGATATTATCACTTCTAGGATGGTTGGACGCACTCGGCCTGCGGCCTCATGCCTAACCACTCGAGGCGTGACGATATCCCATGATATACCACACCCTGTCATGCCTTATTGCTTAATTACGACACCCTTGCTCATATCTTTTTTTTTAATGTGCCTAGTAGTGTTAGCTGCTATGCACTGGACCACTACCACCCTCCATGGCTCAATCAATTACTGCTGTCATGTTATGAAGTAGCAATGTGTAGAAAGCTACTACATGAATTTATGTGAAGTGGCATGATACTGTTCCATAAAGACTAGTAATAAGTAATTCCAAACCTCTAATTTATGGTCAGTAAAGTGCAGAAGGCATTTATCATTATCAGTGACTATATGTTATTAATAATGTAAGGAAGCGGCCATGGTGGGATTTAAAACCAGGAACAGCAGTATCTCAACTCTGTGCTCTTTCTACTGGATCACACTGCCTCTCAACTGCAGTCCCTGTCACTAATGTGGATTATAGATAGTTTGGTAGAAAGAGAGAGTAAGATTTAGATCCATTCTTCTATACGTCTAAGAGGGCTGCATTTTTTTTTTGACTAGGAGAGACATACTAAGCTGAAAGCTTGTTTACAGGTGTGACCTGGGAGCACAAAGAAGCTAAGTGACTTGCTCAGGGTCACACAGTATGCAAGTGGGGGCTGTGGGATTCAACCTCAGGTCTCCAGGTTTGCAGCTCAGAGCCTTAAACCACTGTGTTATACTGAATAATCACGTTTCCACTGCATGCATCACTGTTTTGTATTGGTCATGCTGTGTCTGACTGCATACTTTGGTGGTGGTCTTGGCCAGCTGGCATGTCGGTACAGAGCCCCAACGGCTGACAATGTGGCATGCTGTGCCAGACCGCACATATTAATGATGATTTTGCCTGGTTGACATGTCAGTACACAGCCCCCATATGGGGGGGGTGTTTGCTGACAATGTGGTATGCCGTGCCTGAATGCACTCTTTAGTGGTGGCTTTAGCCAGCTCGCATGTCAGTACAGAGCCCCGACGGCTGACAATGTGGCATGCTGTGCCAGACCGCACATATTAATGATGATTTTGCCTGGTTGGCATGTCGGTACACAGCCCCCGTTTGGGGGGGGGTTTGCTGACAATGTGGTATGCCATGCCTGAATGCACTCTTTGGTGGTGGTCTTGGCCAGCTGGCATGTCGGTACAGAGCCCATATGAGGGAATCTGGACAGTGATGAGGGAATAAGGGATATGAAGAGGGACCTACAAAAGCTAAAGGTGTGGTCAAAGGTCTGGTAGTTAAAATTCAACACCAAAAAGTGCAAGATAATGCAACTAGGGAAAAAGAACCCCAAGATGGAGTACTGGATAGTTGGGTGAGACTTAGCACTATAGAAGAGGAACATGATCTAGGAGTTATCATCAGTAACTCCCTTAAACAAATGATCCAGTGCAAAGAGGCTTATAGCAAGGTTTTGCTTTTTTTCCCAAATTTATTTCACTCCCGTCACGGCCCCGAGGCCCTCTCTCAGGCATCCTATCCTTATCCTGCCTGCCTGAGGATCCCCGTACTGTGCCTCGTCTCTCCCTCCTCATCCATGCCAGCACCTCTGGCTAACCCTATGTGGGGTGGGTCACCCCAATCCTATTTCGGGCGCTCTTAGTAAGGCAGACTCTGGCATCGGATGAGGAGTGGGCAGGGGAAATTGAAGGCCAGTCAAGGAAGCCCGGTGAGGGGCAAGGGGGATAGGTGCCGTCGCCTGATCCTCGGTGCCGGTTTTCTTCCTTGTTCTGGTTACGCTCCCCGATGTGGGACGTGCAATGCCGCCTGGCCCATGACGTAGGTGCACCCACCTACGTCCGGAAGGCAGCTGCCCAACGTTGCCCCTTGCTATGTGAGCCCAAGTGCGTAGCAGTGCCTCTGGTCTCCACTGGGGGCCGCTGCTGCACCAGGCTACCCCTGGATCCCTCCCCGAGAGAGGAGAGCAGTCCATTGGAAGCTCAATCCTCTCTCTCCCCTGCCAACCACCGGCGATCTGGGCTCATTCCCGAACCTAGTTGCCGGCGTGACGCAAGGTGTGGCTTCCAGCGCCTCAACCTTCAGTGCCACCAAGCTGGCTATAGCAAGGTTAACAGGATGATGGGATGTATCAGGAAGGGTACTGCTAGCAGAAGAAAAGAGATAATACTTCCCCAATACAGATCCCTGTTGAGGTCTCACCTGGAGTACTGCTTCCAGTTCTGGAATCCTCAGCTCAGACAAGACAAGAATAAGTTGGAGACAGTGCAGCACAGAACAACAAAAATGATTCGGGGCCAGCAAGGCAGATCCTATGATTCATGAGTAGTGCCTCAAGGCACTAAATATGTACTCACTGGAAATCAGAAGAGAGGGGAGATAAGACAGAGACCTTCAAGTTCCTTAAAGAAATTAACATGGTGAACTGAAGGGAATTATTTTGCCTGAATATCAACTTGCGGTCACATGGTCACCAGTGAAAATTTACCTGAAGGGATGTTCAGGAGGGACGTGAAGAAGTACTTCTTTACGGACGAAAGGTAGAACCCTGTAGCAGTCTGTTGGCTGAGGTGGTGGGTGCGAATACACTCAGGTGATTCAAGCAGGCCTGGGACAGTATGAAGGGAATAGTGGTTGCCTGGGGCACAGGACCAAGGAGGAAAATGGGACTAGGACGGGGAGGATTAGTAACCTGGAGGAAAGTACAGCTACCTAAGAGCTTACCGTAACAGTAGATCTATGAGGGGATCTCTTGCAGCAGGCAACACCTATGGAACTATAGCCGCCAGGCACTAGGACCACACAGAAATGTTTCTAGTTTGCAGTCTACCAAGGGGCTGCCCACTCCGACATTATACGCCAATGTCAGCCTATCCTATAAGAGTGGGTGGCCCCTGTGCCCTCCTCAGTTCTCCTGGCAGAGACCATAAGCCACATAGGCCCAGCAGAGGGAACCAAGGAAGAACTGAAGGTTCCAACCAAAAAGAAATAATGGAGAAGAGGTACAGACACAGAAAGACCTCCCAAGTCCTGGGGAAGGAGGGAGGGATGGCATGGCCTGCTGCAAAAGATCACCTCGCAGACCTACTGTTACGGTAAGTTTTTACGTAACTGTACTATCTGACTTCGGGGTACCTGTTGCAGCAGGCCACACCTATGGAACAAGTCCCAAGCAGTTCCATCTGTAGACAGCACAATCTGGGTGGAGGAAACCCCAAGCCTAAGAAAGTAGGCCCTGGAGTACAGCTAGGCCAAAGTTGGCCCTATACCTAGAGGTAATGTCCAGACTGTAGTGCTTGGTAAAGTTGTGGACAGAACTCCAAGTAGCAACAGCACAGATCTCTGCAGCTGACACATTCATGAAATGGGCAACTGAAGTGGCCATACCTCTGGTGGAATGGCCACGAACAACACCAGAAAGATCCTTGCCATACTTCCTGCAGTAATAGGTGATACAGCTGGCCAACCATTTGGACAAGCACTGTTTTGAAATAGGGACACCCTCTTTCCCAGGGGCAAAGGAAACAAACAGCTGAGAGGATTTCCAACAGTCCTTCGTACAGTGTGTGTACCAATCAATCAATTTTTATTGTATGGTTAAAAAAACTTTACAATATACAGAATACAAATAAATAAGCACATTATCAATTCCATAGAAAAATAGTTTGTTTTAAATACTTGGTTAAAATACCACAGTTATACGATATTTATTCTATTCTTCAATTTCCTAACAGCATATAAATACTTTGCCAACCATTCTACAGCCCATGCATTATCTGTATGAAAAATAATATTTGTCAATTCATTCTTATCAAATAAATAAACTTTACTCAAAAAGGGACTTAACCAGTATATACGCAGTTTTTCATACCAGTTACAGTCCCAACGAATATGCATCAAATCTTCCTTACCCCCTTTCTCACAATCATATTCCTCATTGATTATTCTGATTTTTTTATATTTAAAATTCAGAACATTATTAGGGAACTGTTCGAATTTATAACAAATGAAATTAGTACAGATCTCAGGATTAGTCAATATTTCTAAATACTTTTTAAAGACATGATTATAATTATTAGCAGCAAACCATCTAGAATAATGGGAATCAGCTTTCAGGGACAAATCAGTATTATTCCAATAATTTTTCAGTTTTTTTTGTATATATTTCATATTTTTTATGCTTATTATAATTCCTTTGTCCACAGTTCTTTTTAGATGAAACAACATATACTTTTCCAACATAATCAAAACTGAATTAAACCAAAAAGGGGTTTTATATCCTAGGTTCTGCCAACATTCTTTCTCTTTTAGACACTTTTTAACAAGAGCATCATCATTTTTATTGGTGACCCGTATCCAGAAATTTAATTTTCTTGCATGTATTAAAGTATTAATATCGACCGACCCCAACTCTGCCCTCAAACAGGAGGAAGGGCAGGAATGGCCTAATTTTAAAATTCTTCTCAGAGATTTGTATAATGAGACCATTAATTTATTGGGATCTCTAATGTCCCATACTTCACAGCCATAAAGCAGTTGAGCTTCAACTTTTGATTGGATAATTTGAATTAGTGGGTGTATCGTCATTCCACCATATAAGTAATTAAACTGATTTAAACCAGCTACAGTTTTTTTTTACTTCTGAACAGTCATTTCCAGGTGTTTAGTCCAGTTACCATTTTGCTGTATGATTACACCTAAATACAAATATTCTGAGACCGTTTCTGTTTTTTCAGATCCCATAAACCAGGTCCCTTTGAAATTTATATTTCCAATAATCACTGCTTTTGTTTTATTCGTATTAACAGATAATTGAAGTGCAATTGATTGTTTATAGATATAATCTAATTTTTTTTTAAGTCCTGATTTACTCAAAGATAAAACTATAATATCATTGGCGTAAGCCAATATAGGGACAGGAAAATCCTTAATTTTAGGGGAATCAATATCCACATCATTACAGTGATCTAGAACACCTCCAAAGTAAAGTGAGAATAGTAAAGGCGCTTATACGCAACCCTGTCTAACACCACACTTTACTTCTAAGGGAGTTGAAAGTTGACCTTTAAGGCCCAATCTTATCGTCGCCCATGTGTTAGCATAAAGTTGAGATAGGATTGTTACTAAAGTTGAATTAATACCTCTTTTTAAGAGAATCTGCCATAGTATTTCTCTTGAAACACTATCAAATGCTGTTGTATAATCAATAAAGGTCACAAACAATCTCTGCCTGTGAAGCTTAACATATTTTTCAGTTAGATGCTGTAACACATAAATATTATCAAGAGTTGAATAATTTTCTCTAAAACCTGCCTGATAGACTGAAATACCCCTAGTTCTATTAACTTCCTCCAACAGATGTCCCAATAATATTTTTGAAAAAATCTTCAGATTAATATCTAATAAACTAATAGGTCTATACATTTCAGGGTTTTCTAACGGATCTTTTTTATTTATAGGCACAATAATTGAGCCCTTCCATGAATCTGGGTATATACCTTGTTCGATGCTCTTATTAAAAAAAGCCGTCAAAAAGTGAGACCGTGATGGGGTTCCAGTGAGAAAAACCTCCGCAGGAATCCCGTCAGGACCACGAGCCTTTCGGGTTTTTAATGTATAGATAGCTAGATAAACTTCATCTAAAGTGATCAATCTAAAATGATCAACTGGATGAACAACATTATTACCAATCTCAGGAATTTCAACGTAAGTATAAATATTCTTAAAGTGCTCAAGACATTTTTTTTCTGATATAAAAGAATCAATATTCCCCTTTAAATTATTATATCCCTTAGCAACTAGGGTCCAAAAAGTCTTAGAATCTTTGTTCTGTACTGCCCTTAACATTCCTTCCCACTTCTATTCAAAGTACTGCTTTTTGTTTTCTATAATAAATCATTTAAAAGTTCTTTTCTTTCCATTTATTTCCTTTAATAGCTCTCTAGAAGGACACTTATTATTAAGCAATAAGGCATGACCAAGGGTTATGTTAATGGTCTATTAATCACCTTCTAGGGGTGTACTGTGGCACGAGGTGTAGCCGAGTGCCACATGCCCCTAGAGGGTGATTAACTGGCCATTAACATAATCCCTGGGAGTGCCTTATTGCTATTATAATAAAAAATGTTTTTAAACAGTGTTAAACCTTGTTCAGCATATGGCTAAGCTCTACATGTATGTTAATAAAAGATTAAAGGCTGTTAGAATGTTTGCAGCCAATCAGAAAGCTCCACTTCTCAGACCCTTTTTATAATACCTTCTATTCAAACCCTACAGTGTGTGTAGTAATGCAGAACTCTCTACACATCTAAAGTGTGGAGCAATGCTTTCACTGGATTGGCATTCTCTGGGTAATAAACAGGAAGGTGGATGGATTGATTTAAAGTAAACTCAGACACCACCTTAGTAAGAAACTTAGAAACTTAGGGTTAGTATGCAAAGACGCCCTGTCTTTGTGGAAAATCAAATACGGGTGCTCACACATGAGTGCCTGCAGCTCTGAAATTCTTCAAGCAGAAGTAATAACAACTAAAAACAATACTTTCCATCGCAGAAAGTTTATCCCGCATGTCGTAGCTGGCCCAAAAGGAGCCAAAGTAAGTTTTTCCAACATAAAATTCAAGTCCCAAGGCTGGACTGGATTGCAGATAGGAGGCTTCAGGTGAAGAATGTCTCTCAGAAATGTACAGGACACCTCCAGTTGTGCTACCATACAGCCATCAACAGGCACATGGAAGGTAGAGATGGCAGACATGTGCACCTTAAGAGAGGAGTACTTCAGGCTGGAGTCTGAAAGGGACAGCAAGTATTCCAGAATCTGGTTCACTGGACAAGTGAAGGGATCCTGTTGACATGAAGCAGTCCACAATGCAAAGTGTTTCCACTTCATAGAATAAGTGGCCCTAGTGGAAGGCTTCCTAGCTGCCTCTAGGACATCAGATACCCTGAACTGAGCCATGGCTACATTCTCAGGAGCCAGGCATGAAGATGCAGGGATTTGAGGACTGGATGGGCCAGGGTGCCCCGGTTCTGGGAGAGCAAGCATCCTGCCAGAAAACTCCAGGCCCTGAATTGAGCATGCAAAAATGTGGTAGTTTTGCATTGAGTTGGGATGCAAAAAGGTCCAACTCTGGATGAACCCACCTGTCAAACAGGTCTACAACTGAGGTCAGCAGCTCCCACTCATGGGCCTTTGAGTGTGACTGACTTAGGGTGCCCGCCAGGACATTTTGGATAACTGGAACATGGACAGCTGACAGTTTGAGACCATTCTCCTAAGCCCAATACCAGACTCTCACTGCTTCCCTGCAGAGGGAGTATGAGTGAGTGCCCCCCTGCTTGTTGATGTAATGAACTACACTGATGCTGTCCACCTGCACTAGCAGAAGACCTGGGGATAGCCGAGTCTGGAAGGCCTGCAAGGTATAAAGAATGGCCTGCATTTCCAAGACACTGAAGTGGAAAGAGGATTCCAGATGGGACCAGGTCCCTTGTGTTTGGTGGCGCCCTAAATGCACCCCCCACCCCAACCCCAAAGCATCGGTTGTGAGGATTTGCTGAGGGGAAGGAAAGAGGAAAGGAATGCCTCTTAACAGGTTGCTGGGGTCCATTGATGAAAGTAGAACTCTCTTCACTGGACAGGAGACCAGGACCACTGTTCCAGATCATCAGTACGCTGGTCCCACAGGACCCTCAGTGTCCAGTGAGGAATCCTCATGTGCAAACTGGCTAGAGGCACAGTGATTATGGTTACAGCAATCAGACCCAAAAGCTGGAGGAAAGTTCTGACTAAGACATAGAGGCTGCTATACAGCAGGTGGGCTTCAGCTGGAAGGTGAGCTGCTCAGTCCTGGGGCAGAAAGGCCATGCTCTGAAAGGTATCCAGGACTGCCCCTATGTACTGAAGATGCTGACAGGGGTCACAGCCGACTTGGGTAGGCTGACCATGATGCCAAAATCCTGGAATAGGTGGGTGGTATGTTCCAAAGTCTATAATAGGCACTTCCTAGACTGGGCTTTGAGAAGCCAATTGTCCTGCTACGGAAAGACATAAGAGTCCTTCCTGCTTGAGGGCAGCTACCACCACTGCCAGGCATTTGGTAAACACTCAAGAGGCTGAAGACAAGCCAAAGGGCAAGGCCCAGAACTGGAAGTATTCCTCCTGAAAATGGCACCTTAGGTACTGTCTGTGGAAGGCATGGACCTGTATGTGCAGGTATGCATCCTTCATGTGGAGGGAGCAAATCCAATCTCCCTGGTGCAGAAGGGTCAGCAGACACTAAAGTGTCACCATCTGGAACTTTTTGTACTGGATGAACAGATTTAACTTCCGGAGTTCCAGGATGGGCTTGAGATCTCCTGTGCATTTGGGAACTAGGAAGAAGTGAGAATAGAACTCTCTGCTCTGTTGGGTTTCTAGGAGGGGTTCTATGGCTCTTTTTCACAACAAGGAGTGAATTTCCTCCCACAGCACTGGAATGTGGTCTGGAAAGTAAGACGACAGAACTGAGGGTTTCTCTGGAGACCATGACAGAAGTTTCAGAGTGTGACCACTTTCTATGGTCTGCAGTACCCAGACATCTGTGGTGATTTTTCTACACTTGTCCAAGTGTAGGAAGAAGCGAACCCCTACCACAACCTCCTGCATTAAGGGAGGGGGTGGTTGGGCAGGAAGTCAGGCTGAACTGGCAGGGGCAGCCAGGGCTGCACTTACTCCTCTGGGGGTTTTCACTGTAGTGGAGGAGGGGTGGGCATGGCAAGGGTGGCCCAGCATTTACTCTGAAGTTTGCTGGAGAGCTTGGGTCTGGTTTGTGAATAGACTGATGAAATGGCACTCGCTGATCCCTTTTTGGCTGGTTGGTGTAGCATACGGAGTGGACTAATCGTAGGGTATGGCCTGGGGCTTGCAGTTGGGACAGTAAGTCCTGCAAATCTGCACTGAACAATTTGTAGCCTCTAAAAGGAGCATTCAGGATGGACAATTGGACTTCCTAAGCAAAGCCAGAGACCCTCAACCAAGAGTGTCTATGAAGGCAAATGCCTGCAATGGCAGCCCTAGCCCAGGCATCTACAATGTTGTAGGCAGCTCTAAGGAGATGAATGCCAACATTGGACCTGGCTTTAAGAGACTGCAGCAACTGCTGTTGTATGGCATCCTCTGGGAGGACCCAAGTAGATTCAAGAGCTTGGTTCCAGAGCTACTGGTACTGGACCATATTGGCAATGTAATTTAACACCCTGATGGCCAGCGTGACAGAGGCAAAGTTTCTCTTGCCAGTGTGATCCAACCTCCAAGACTACTTATTTGGGGGCAAGGAACTGAGGTGTTTGGGCCTCTTGGTGTGGTTGTGGGCAGCATGGATGACCACCAAATCTGCTTGAACCTGATCGTCGAAGAAAGGCCTTCCTGCTGGAGCCTGGTATAATATGTCTGCCTTCCTAGGTACAGTGGGTATCAAATTGGGCTGATGCCAGGTAGCCATGGTGGCATCTTCAAAGGGCTCAATTAAAAGAGGGATGACTAGAGAAGGGGCATCTGGTAGCCCTAAATAAGTGACCAGTCGATGTCAAGTGGGACCTTGCTCCTCGGTGTTAAAGCCCATGGCCAACTGTAGCTGTCTCATAACAGAGACAAAAGACAGGTCGTCCGGGGAGGCGGGGGGAGACTGCAGAATATACCTCAGGGTCTCCTCATCATCGGATGAGACTATGGAGGAGGAGTTGTAGGGAGTAGCTCCCCCATCGTGGCCGTCGTTGCCCTCATTGGGAGGAATGAGGCCTGGATGGCATCCATCCTTTTACCCTAAGTCCTGGGGGGGGAGTGAGGGCCCAGGGTTCTTGGGCATGGGCTGTGGCCCTGCTGGAGAAACGAGGGTGTGCTGCAGGGACGGGCCTTAGGGAGAAGCATGCTCAGCCAGCATAAAATCCCATAAAGCAGTAAGCATGGACTAGAAGTCCACCACTATTGGCATCAGTAGAGGGAACACCGGGATCAGTGCTGGGGTCAGCATCAGGGAGGGCAGCCACACAGGCTGGAGCCTATGGGGAAGCGCCTCAGCTGGAGTTGGCATCGGGGTAGGTGACCGGGGCCCGGGCTGGGTTGACTCTGGAGAGGGTAGAGGCTCTGGGCCCAAGACGACAACCGAAGAAACGGTCGAGGTCAGTGGCAGGATTTTAGACTATGATCTGGCAACCGTTGATGCTGGGCCCATCGACGATGAGCCAGCAAAGCCCCTTGACTGAGTGCCCACGGAAAACAAGGGCCTGAACAGCAGGGGATAAGATGTCAGTGGGGCACCAGGACCCCTGAAACTGACCCCTGCCACTGAAACATTGGTGAGGGGAGCTGCCAACAGTAACACTGCAGGGGAAAGGGCATGTGAGGCAGAGGGGGCCACCCCCAACAATGAGGATGGCACCACCACGGTCAGCACAAGAAGCAGCAACCGTGATCAAGACAAAGAGGACCAGGTTTTATCCTTGGGACGGCCCTTGTCTCGGTTCTTTTGCTTCCCTTTAAATTTGTCCTGGGCCATAGAAGGCTGTGAGCCTGAGGACATTGTGGTGGAAATGGAGGAACTTTGAGCCTGAAGCTCCTTCTCCATCTGGGCAACCTTCTGCTTCAGCAGAAAAGTTTCAAGGGTCGGCTCTCGGCACTTCCTTGTGGCCTGGTTGATGTCACAGTAGTTCATGCAAGCCTGGGTGTCGTGGTCAGGGCCTAGGCAGCACACTCAGTCCTCGTGGTTGTTCTCAGGGATCTTCTTCCTGCAGGCACACTTTTTGAAGAGGTTCCCAGAGGTGGAGCTTGACATAAATGGAGGGGGGGAAAATCACTGTATCGCTAAAATGATACACACTAGGGAGAGAAAAAAGAAAATTCAACGAAGAAAATCGGCAAAATGGTGGTGAACTGAAGCTGTCAGAGCTCCATGAAGTCTGATGTGATGGTCGATGACAAGAAAAGAACTGAGGAGGGCACGGGGGCCACCCACTCTTATAGGATAGGCCGACATCTGCATATGACGTCAGAGTGGGCAGCCCCTGGTAGACTGCTAGCTAGTAAAGTTTCCGTCTGGTCTTAGTGCCTGGTGGCTATAGTTCCATAGGTGTGGCCTGCTGCAAGAGATATCCTCAAAGTCAGATCAGTAGGTTCCAAGGATTATAGGGAACTTGAGCAGACTGGATGGACCTCTGGTCTTTTTCTGCCATCATGGTCTATGTTCTGTGTGTGTGTGTGTGTGTCGGGCGGGGGAGGTTTACAATGTGGCATGTTGCATCTGATCGCACATTTTGGTGGTGGTTGTGGACAGCCAACATGCGGGTATGGAGCCCCCATTTGTGGGGGACTGACAGTTACAAGCTATGCCTGTCCCCATACTCTGGTGGTGGTCATGGATGGCTGACACACCAGTATGGAGCCCCTTTCTGTTGGGGAAGCTGACAATGTGGCATGCTGTGCCTGGCCACAGACTTTCAGGTGGTGGTCATGGATGGCTGGCATGCCGGTACAGAGACCCAATCTGGGGGAGGGGGTGCTGACAATGTTTCATGTTGTGCCTGACCACACACTTCAGTGGCAGACTTGGAATGCAGACATGCTGAACTCCAAAAAGTCCATCTGGAGCATCAGAATCCTTGACTTGCTGACTGATAGTCAACTCAGCAAAGGAAACAATATCTGCTGAGGCCAGTAGGGGGCCATTAGGGTCATCTTTCTCCCATGTCCCTGCAGCTTGAACAACACTCTGAATGAGAGGGACTGGAGGAAAGGCGTACAGAAAGAGATTGTGCCATGGCAGTCTGAATGCATGCTGACAGAAAATGCCAACAGGTCCACATGTGGTGTGCCCCATTTTTTAATTTTTGATTTATCAACCAGGTAGAGACACTGGACCAAAGGCCCTTTTTCAAGCCCGATCAGGAGACCACAAACAATACATAGCTACAACATATAAAACAAACATCAACATAATCAAATAGTACATTTACAAACAATATTTTCCAATAAAAACTGCTTAAAAATAAACTTAAAACATAAGAGTGATGATGCAGAATGAAGTGGTACAGGTACTTGTCGAACAGCACTCTCATGATGTCTGGTACTAGTGACCACTTGTGAGGATCTGCCTCTTTCTGAATTAGTTTGCTTGCCAGTGTTCTGGATCCCTGGCAGATAGATTGCTTGGAGTAGGATCCCCTGTTCCAGCCACCATTCCCACACTCTCATTGCCTTTCTGTAGAAAGGGTAAAGAATGTGCACCTCTGTATTTGTTGACATAGTATATGACAGACTTGTCCATCTGGAGGAGGACTGTGTTTTGGCTAAGTCCATTAAGGCTTTTAGACCATAGAGTGTAACATGTATCTCTGGCACATTTATATGGACATGTATTTCTCATGAGTCCCAAAACCCTTGTGTCTGGAGACCTTGTAGGGTTACCACCTGTCCCGATTTTAGCAGGACAGTCCTAATTTGGAAAGATGTGTCCTGCAGAAAAACACTGAAAAATACTACACGTCCTGACATTACAGTAGAAAATGTTGCAAAAAAACTATAAGACCTTAACTAAAATACCTTAAAATGGTAAGAAACACTAGAACAACTAAAAAACTACAACACTTAGTCTTAATTCTGATTATGTAGAGAAAACAAGTCTGTTGCATTGATTGAGGTTACACAATGTCCTGCAAAAATCAGTTTCAGTAAAAAATGTCCCACTTTGGGCTTCTTAAAAGGTGGTAACACTAAGACCTTGGCAGTTGGCTCCCCGCCCAAGTAAGGGGTCATCTATGATGAGAGTCACCTTGGCTCTGGTGGGGAGAAGGGGAATCACTGAAGGAAGTTTTCCTCCACTGGTTACCACATCAGAGACCTCACCTGAGGTTTGATCACCTGGATGGGGTAGTCCTCAGGGTGTGATGCCTGAGACCACTCGATACTGAGCATCCACTGAGTTGTCCTCATGTGCAGCCTTGTTAGGCATGCTGCAAACACTGAGAATGCCATACATCCTAGCATGCATTGCATGAAGTGAAGTGGTACTGAATTCTGTTCCGTGGTGAAGCATGCCATCTGCAAGATGGCTCATACTCTGCTGTCTGGAAGGAAGGCCCAAGCCCAGGTCATGTCTAGAACAGTCCCTATCAACAGCAGTACCTGTAAGAGTTACAGATGAGACTTGGCAGGTTTCAGCAGGACTCCCATGGATGTCAGAAATTGAGAGGCAGAGGCCACTGCCTTCTGTGTATCCTGTCTGTACAGGCTTGTTAGGAACCAGTCATCCAGGTATGGGAAGACTTGTAGTTTTAACTTTCTGAGGTGCACAGCAGGTACTGCAAAGCACTTTGTAAAGACTCACATCACTAAGGAAAGCACAAAATGTAGAACTCTGAACTCATAGTGTTGCTCCTCCACATTCAATTGGAGGTACTTGTGGTGGTTGGGGTGCATCAATATGCACTGGTATGTGTCCTGCATATCCAATGACGCTAGCCAATCTTGATGTAGCCCAGGCACCGTATGCCAGTGGGCTACCCCCCTTGCCTGCTGTCCCTGGTACTGGTGAAAATTGGGGGTTCCTTCCCAGAAATACTGATTATAGTGTGGTGCCTCTACCCGGAGTAAAGTATTAGTGGGCCAGGTATCCGCCTGGTACAGCCCCCTGGGATACTGTGCCTCCCCACCTTCCCAACCAACCACTTTGCACCATAGTATCCCCAATAACCTTGTTCCACCATAAACCATAAATCTCAGCACTGGGTAATGCAATGAACTTCAATAACACAGTAATTTCAACAAGCAAATTCACAGCTTTATTCAGGGGTAAGGTCTAGGGAAGAGATACCAGGGCAAAAGGATTGCTGTGAAAAAAAACTAAAAGAAACATTAGTAAAATAGATAACACTATTAAACATTTAGGCCTGCAGGCCGAACACCACCCCCACTGGTACCAGTGTTCCGAATTAGTCCCTCTGGGTACCCACTAGGTGCAGACCTGTTCGGTGCTGGCCTGGATCCCTCAGGCAGGATGGAACTTGCTCAACGCTCTTGCAGCTGGTCACCTGATTGCAGCTCTGGCCGCTTGTCCCTTTTAGCCCCTTCTGGCCTGTTGCAGAGCTCTGTGGCAGGACAAAACCAGCCCCAGAAAGCCCAGACCTGGGAGTGGCTCCACAGCCCAGCTCCCCAGTGGGTCATAGGTACCCTAGCAAGCACCAGTGACCCTCTGAGACAGTCAGTCCCACTTGGAAGGGGTTAGCAGATTCCCTCCCTGGCTCTGGGTGAGAACTCCCGAGTGGTGGGGGTCCGCTTGCAGTCCATGCACTCAGCTCTCAGCACGAATAGTTCACAGGCAGCTTTTCCCAATAAAGTCCAGTGCCAATTTAAGTGGGGGCTAGCCTCAGTTCTAAGAAGTGTAGGTACAATCCAACAGGGGAATCCAAGAACAATCAGCCCCTGTACACCAGCCCGCACTTTCCAGCTAAGCAAGGTCCACAACCTTTACTTCGGCTGCAGTTGGAGCACAGCTCTCAGCCACTTTAACTAGTTCACTCAGGACATGTACAGCACCTGGCTAGCACCCAGGACCAGAGATGCTTTGCCTCTTCAAGATTACATGTGCAGTCCCACACAAGCAAACAAACTCTCATTAGCAACTGTAGTCTTCAGATAATTCAAACAGTCCTCTCAACCAATTCAGCCAGCTAGTGTAGGGTTTTTGCCACATCTAATCTCTCCCAGCAATATTCAAACAACTTTTCAGTACCTGGGGAATCAGGATCACAGTTCAGTCTCTTTTCTCTCTTTCCCCTTCTCGATCCAATTCTGCAAACAGCACACTCCAATTGGGGCCTGGGTAAGCCCCTTAAGTCCCAAATCCACTCTCACAGAATCCTCCTGACTCATACAGAGCCCGGGAACAGACTGAAGAAATCCCAGAAAGTCCACACTGTTTCAGCCGAAAATCCATGGTTCTGATTGGCTGATGAAGCCTATCAATAAACTATATCCATAGAGGTCAATATTTCCTGCTCGTTTAGTGGGACATGATCTAGGTGCCTGAATTAGTTCCCTGCTTTTCCCAGGAGTCCCTTTGTCCAAGATTTGAGTGCCTAGATCACTGATTGGCTGCAATGATGGGGTCAAGTGTCACAAACAGTTTGGCTCCCATTCAGTTCTATTGAGTCCCTACAGTTCCCACAGCTTCATAGGGTCAGCGCAGACCAACATAATACTTTATGTAAACGAACACCCCACCGAATCGTAACCCAACTTCCCCCTGTCAAGCAAGCCCACTCTCATTCTGGTAATCCCAGTAATTAAGCTATCACTGCCACCAAAACTCTGTCCCCCTGGCAGGCAACAATCTCATTAATCTTCATGAGGGCTCATGAATAATTCATGAGTCCTCACTAGATGCCCATTTCCCAACTCTTAATTTTAACCCCATCACAGCTTCTCTGCCGCATTCCCCAGGTCACTGGTCCTCAGTCAGCAGGGGAGAGGCACCAGGACCACTGTGTCACACTCCGTTTTGCCCGCAAAATGCGGGTGGGCACATCAAAGCGCTGCTTGCACATGCACGAGTGCCGGCCCAGAGCAAGCATGCAGACAGCTCACGGACAAGATTCCATGCCCGAACTGGGCAGAAACAACACAACATGCGGAGACATCCAGGGAAAACAAGGGAGACCAGGGGCACCAGGAAAATGGGGGAAAAGAACAGGGACACCAGCAAACAAGTGTAAGAAGCCGGGAAAACAAGGGCATCACAGGTAAGCCCCCAGAGGGGAGTTACTCTCCCCCCAAGATGATACCCAATCGAAACATCAACCTTACTAACACTTATAACTATACACCCGATTCATATCTAATGTGTAATAACCATGAAAACATTCAAACACAGAATATTATGTACATTCAAGTAACTTTTTCCCCTTATGAACCCTTTGGCCAGATGAAAAATGGCACCCATGATTGACCCATCAGCCATAGGATACTAAAGTTCCACAGAATACGCTTCTTCTCATCATTCCTCCTAGGTACCCTGTTCACCTCCCTCTTCTTCTTCTGATCACCTTTTCCTCAAACCCAGGGTGCTTAGCATCAATAGGGCACATAACCACCTTCTGTAGGGGCCTAGGAGTAATGTACACTCCCTTAATGTACTATAAACATAGAAACATAGACTTTGACGGCAGATAAGGACCACTTGGCCCACCCAGTCTGCCCATTTCCCTACCTGCTGGATAAGCTGCAGATTCTAGTTAACCAACAGCCTACTTCCTGCCACCCCCCACTACAATTGCCTTGTGTCTGTCATGCATGTTTGAATTCCCCACTGTTTTAGCCCCAACAACCTCCCAGGAAGGCAGTTCCACGATCCACCACTCTCTCCGTGAAAAAAGATTTCCTCACATTACCCCTGAGCCGTCCCCCCTCTATCTTTAAATTGTGTCCCTTGTTCTTACACATCTCTTTTTCTGAAAGATGCTGCCCTCCTGGACTTTGTTGATTCCCTTGAGGTATTTGAACATTTATATCATGTCCCCCCTGTCCCTCCTTTCATCAAGAGTATACATATTAAGCTCTCTCAGTCTCTCTTCATATGATTTCTGATGCAGACCCTGCACCATTTTAGTTGCCCTCCTCTGGACTGCTTCCATCCTGTCTATGTCCTTGCATAGATGAGGTCTCCAAAACTGCACACAGTACTCCAGATGGGGTCTCACCAACTGTCTGTACAGAGGGATAACCACTTTTAAACAAAGGTAAGTCTGTAGGATAAACAAAGGTAAGTCTGTAGGAACCCCAGGGGCATCATATGTCAATTTAAGGACAGGCCGTATTGTCCTCCCTGTCCTTCTAGGGGTCTCCTGAATAAATATCCTCACCCTCTTCCTGTTCATCTTGTTCCCCAGCTATTGGGGTGAACAATTCCAACACTTCTCTGACATTATCTACAGCCCTAGGGGGACTAACCTGAGCTCCTTCAAAGGGCAAAGTCGGATTAGTATTCAGTTCCAAAGTGGGCCCTCCAAATGACGCATCTTCCCCCTCGGCTTCCTGATCCTCAGAACCACCCTGTGACCATTCTCTGGGTGTATCTGCAGGAGAGCTGCTCCGGTACCACTCAAGCGGCTCAGCTGGACCAGTATTCAAGTCTGGAGTGGTTCCCCCTGAGGGGCACAGCCAGAACAGGCTCTCCATTCCTACCCTGTCTCCTAGGCACAACACTTATCAGGGGCGGTCCCTTAAATAACCTGGCACGCTCTAGGGTAGAAGAATGACTACGTGGGGTATCACCATTCTCCCCCTCAGACTCAGCATCAGTGTTCTCCTCATCTGACACCCCCTCACCCTGGGCAGGCCCAGCCCCCATGGCATCACTTCTTCTCTGCCTCCGTCTCCTGCATGTAGCAGCTCGACTGATGGGGGGGGTGATGACGGATCTTCCACAACATTCTCGGTATTTACCACTTTGTCACCAATAGGCAGCAAATGGTTACGATGAATAACCTTGTAGCCTCAAGTCTCTCCCTCAGGCCGAATCTTGTAAACCAGTAGGCCTTCACACTTCTCCAAAATGATATATGAGGTGTCTTCCCATCTGTCGGCTATCTTGTGCTTCCCTGGTATGCCCAGCCATCGTAGTAGTACTCTGTCACCTGCTTCCAAATTTTGGGCCTGCACTTTCTTATCCTAACATTCTATTAGCTTGACTCCTCTTGATGGCCATTTCTTAAATGAGATGGCAAGGCATCATCTAATTGTTGTTTCAGCTTCTTCACATACTGTAAATAGTCTCCTGCCCCTAAACGTCTGAGAAGACTCCACAGCACAGGTCCACTGGCAGATGGGCTTCCCTCCCAAACTTGAGATAGTAGGGAGAGAACCCTGTAGCATCATTTCATGTGTAATTGTAGGCGTGAACTAATTTGCATATCCGTTGACTCCATGTGCGCTTGTCCCGAGGATCCTAGGTTCCCAGCATATCTAACAGAATCCTGGTATTTTTGTTTTTGTTTGGTCAGCTCTTTTTCTCTCCTACCTGTGACGGACTATCTCAGGTGCAGATTCTCGGTTGATGCTCTGCTGCAAGCCTGAAGCCTCCCATACAAACGCTTTTACTGGTCCTGGCCTTTCCCTCCAACCTCACCCGGCCGCATGACGCCCTGGCTCTGAGCCCTCCCGGGGCGGGACCACCATCTCCTCCAGTACTCTAGCTACAATCAAGTGGAGTGACTGGAGAGGAGGAGGAAGTCCAGGAGAATGGACCAGTAGAGCCCGGCACTGGGCATGGGGCCCGCCACTGATTCCACCATCGCCTACCGCCGAGGTTGGGGTGTTTCTGTACTGTTTCCCCTGCAGGATGCAGTGTGCAATGTTTTCCTGTGCAGCTTTACCTCTGCGCCTCGTGCTGCTGGAGCCTGCTGACGTCCCACCTCCTACTACGTCCCGATGTCTGTGCCACCTCTGGTCTCCACCAGAGGCCACTACTGCACTGGGAGTCCCCAGCAACCCACCCCGGGAGAAGAGAGTGGTTCTCTGGATGCTCAATCCTCTCCCTCTGCCAACCCCGATGGCCCACATCTGTTTCCGAACCCAGGTTGCCGGCGTGGTGCGAGGTGTAGCATCCAGTGCCTCAACCCTCAGTGCCACCAGGCCGGCCCCTAACACAGTCCTGTTGAATCTCTCCGGTTGAGGGTCATCTTGGGGATGGTAAGGCATGGTCTGGGACTTCCTGATGCCCCACAATGACAATAGTTTTTTAATGAGCCCACTTTCAAAATCACAGCCCCGATCCGAATGGATCTGCTGAGGGGCACCACAATGCACAAAAAACTTCTCCACCAATATTTTGGCCACTGTGGAAGCTCACGGATCCTTGGTTGGGTAAGCTTGAGCATATCGGGTGAAATGGTCTGTGACAACTAGTACGCTGGAAATATTGCGTGAGTCAGGCTCCAGCGTAAGGAAGTCTATGCATACCAAATCCATAGGGCCACTAGTCTTTATGCCGACTAAAGGAGCAGTCCTCTGGGGAAGCACCTTTCTTTTTATACATCTCATGCAGCTTTTGCAATATGTCTCTACATCTGCCCCCATCTTTGGCCAATAAAATCGACTCTTAACCAGGTCCAAAGTACGTTCTGCGCCTAAATGCCCCATATTATCATGTAGGGCCTTCAACACAGTCTTAACATGCTTGTCAGGTAGTACTATCTGCTCCCAAGGGACCCCCTGCTGGTCCTGGGTCTCTCTGTACAACAACCCTTCTTCAGCCGCAGCGTTGGCCATTCACATAGCAGGAGCCATGCTGGGGGATAGATGGTGTCCACTTGTTCCTGGCTCCCCTGTTGTTGAAGCACTTGTATTATCTGCCCTGTGACTGGGCTGGCCCTTTGGTCCCATTGTAGGTCTTGAATAGTTCATTGTGGGAGGGATCTTGCATCTAGGGTGGCCAGCCAGCAATAGGCAACTATAAGGCAGTTTCCTGAGCCCCGAGACAATCTACCAGGCAGAGGGCGTCCTCGGGGGGGGGGGGATCTCTTCATCATCATGTTTCTTGCATAAGGCCTTTACAGCTTGTTCCGAAACTCTTATCCAGATGGAGCTCTCATCAATAAAAGCTTGGGGACGCCTTGACAAAGCATCAGCATCTACGTGGTTCAGGCCCAGGTGGTACTCCACACAGTAATCATAGGTGGACAAAGCTGACAGCCACCTATGATCAGCTGCATCCAGCTTAGCAGTGGTCTGCACGTAGGTGAGTGGATTATCTGTCTTTACAGTGATACTGGCCCCATACAGATAGTCATGGAACTGATCGGCTATGGCCCATTTCAATGCCAGGAACTCCAGCTTATGAACAGGATACCTCCACTCTGAAGGGTTTAAACTCCGACTGGTGACTGTAACTGGACGCAAACCTTTGGGGTGCTCTTGATATAACATGGCCCCAAGTCCACTAAAACTGGCATCATTAGGAAGTACATAGGGTTTCTGCTGGTCTGCATAGGCCAGCACTGGGGCATGGGTCTAGCAATAAATGATGTCCTCGAAAACTTTATCACAGTCCTCATTCTATCGCTCGCTGAAAGGTTCAGATGGCCAGAAATAGCTGACTGGTTTAGCAGAGTCCCCAGTCATAGCAGCTTTCTTGCTTTTGTTGGTGGGCAGACACCCCTGTAACAGATTCAAGAGGGGCTGCACCACCTGGGTGTAATCCTTTACAAATCTTCAATAATAACTGCAGAAACCCAGTAGCCACTGTAATTCCTTCAGAGTTCGTGGCTTAGGCCAGGTGGTAAAGGCCTCAACCTTGCCGGGGTTGGTCTGTATACCTTTCTGAAACTATGTGCCCCACATACTTGACCAAGGTCCGGAAGAACTGGCATTTATCAATGGACAGCTTCAGGCCAAATTCTTTCAGGTGGTCCAACACCTCATTAGCCGGGCCTCATATTCCTCCAGCATCTTCCTAAACACGATGATATCATCCAGGTAGACCAAACACTCCAGCAAGTTCATATCTCCTAGGGCTTTCTCCATCAAGCACTGGAAGGGGGCAGGTGCACCCAAGATTCCCTTTGGTATTCTCAAAAACTCGTAAAATCCAAAGGGACATGTAAAAGCCATCTTCTCCCGATCCTGGGGGGGGGCACCAATGGAATCTGACAGTAGCCACTCTGCAGAACTGAGAACTACTGGCTTCCATTCAAGCGGTCCAGTGCATCCTGTACTCTGGGCATAGTATACTGATCCGGCACCGTCCGCTTATTCAATGTGCGGTAGTCCACACACATCCGTATGGACCCGCCTTTCTTCCACACCACCACAATGCGCGATGCATATGGGCTCCTAGATTCCTGAATAATCCCTGTGGCCAGCATCTCTTCCAAGTGCCACCGGAGGTCATCAATATCAGCTGGGGCCAGCTGCCTTGACCTCTCCCGGAAAGGCTTTTCCTCCATGAGTTGTATCCGATGCTGCTCTCCACTCATACAACCTACATCCCATTCGTGCAGGGAGAAAACATCCGTCCGAGCAGCCAGGTTTTCCCTCACTCTCTCTTTCCATTCCTCTGGGATGGGGGAGTCATTCAGGTCAAACAATTCTGTATCAATTTCCACTGAAGCACCACTGCTCACTGCAGCGGTGTGCATTGCCATGTCGGTGCAATATATTTGAGCCAGGGTCCACCCTTTCTGCACTACCACATCCTTATCAGTGACATTCTTCACTTGTACAGTCACACTCCGAACACATGCATGTGCTCTGGCAGGCAAAATGCTGGCCTTGACTAACAGTCCCACTGGCAACCCATGTTCATCCAGAGCATCCAGCATCAGTATCTGATTCTTGACATCCTTTTTTAACCTCACCACACCAGCAATGTTGCACTCTGAGTTTGGCGGAAGCACAATTTCATCTCCATCTCTTCTCCATACTGTCTTCACTGGGTCATCAAGTTCCTCAACATGGAACTGCCCCTTCCGTCTGTTGGCCTCCCTGTACAGGGGGTGTAACGGGCATTTCTCAACATGTCCTTCAGCCACTTGAGCACGACACAACTGGGCCAGATGTCCAAACATATAGGCATTTGTGCCCACTAACACAGGCACCCCATTGAAGATGTTAGCTTCTGGGCAAATCAACGCTAGGATCTCTACAGCTTCACTCACTCCAGACACTTTAGCAGGGAATGCCATCCACACTTTGACATAGCTGAGATAAGAGTAGGCCCTTTAGCTGAGGCCCCACACATGCAGTCCCTCAAGTGGCTATTATTTCCACATCTGGTAAATGCTGATCGTACCAGGATTTGAAAATAATGGTAACCTGGGAGCCGCTATCCAGAACAGCCCGGATGGGGACTCAATTGATGGTGATGTTGGTCTCAGTTGTCAGTCCCACTAATTTATGCATGACTACTGGCACTGACATGGTGGTTCTGCCAGATGAAACTCTTGTGTGAGCCATGGAGCTGGACCTGCCAGGGGGCCTGGTGCGCACCTCTACCAGGCCCCTCCGTAGTTTCCCTGTTTGCGGGCTGAGTTGGCGGGTGCCCTAGCTCTGTTAGATGAATGGTCTAAAGGCACCCTACACCCTCTCTGTATATGGCCCTCACCCCCACACCTATAGCAAATGACGGGTTCCTGGGGCTGTGGCCAGTCTGTTAGCATCAGACGAGCCCCAGGCATTCCCACTGGGGCACTCTGAGATGGGTGATTCCACTCTACAACCCGCTCATTTCCCTGGGTGGCAACCGGCACCCCTACCCTCTCTAACCCAGCTACCCTCCAAACTAATTCCTCCACTTAAGCCTTGACCCCCACATTGGAAGGGGGTGCCAGGACAGAGGACTCAGTGCCAAATGTTGTCGGACTCACATTAGGGACTATACAACTCTTCCCGGGAGCATCGGTTGAACCAGAACCCACAGCTAGTTTAGCCAAGGAGACTACATTCTTGTATTCCCTCAAAGTCCTCAGTTCCTGTACCTCACCAGGGGGCACCTCTCATTCCATCTGCATCACAGTCATGGAGGCCCTATGCATCCCCCAGTGTCCCTGCTCTTCTTCAGCTCCCCTACTTCCCATACCAAAACCTAATATGGAGGGGGGTTATTCTTCCTGTCTGCTAAGTGCAACTGTAACACTAATAATAGGGAATAACAAGCGGCCTTCACTACGTGCTCTAACCTGATCCGATTCAAGTCTTGTGCCACTACCCTCCCTTTCTGGAACACTCTCTGCAATACCCTTTCTACCCGGGTCAGAAATGCAGGCATTTCCCCGTCCCACTGTCTAGTGGTTTTAAGCTTCCACATGAGGTCCACATAGGTCTCTTTCTCTCTTTCCCCTTCTTGATCCTCAGTACCTGGGGAATCAGGATCACAGTTCAGTGTCTTTTCTCTTTTTCCCCTTCTCAATCCAATTCTGCCAATAGCACACTCCAGTTGGGGCCTGGGTAAGCTCCTGAAGTCCCAAATCCAGTCTCACAGAATCCTCCTGACTCGTACAGAGCCTGGGAACAGACTGAAGAAATCCCAGAAAGTCCACACTGTTTCAGCTGAAAATCCATGGTTCTGATTGGTATAGAAAACCTATCAATAAGCTATATCCATAGAGATCAATATTTCCTGCTCGTTTATTGGGGCATGATCTAGGCACCTGAATTAGTCCCCTCCTTTTCCCAGGAGTCCCTTTATCCAAGATTTGGGCACCTAGATCACTTGATTGGCTGCAATGATGGGGTCAAGTGTCACAAACATGTCGGTTCCCATCCAGTTCTATGAAGCCCATACAGTTCCCCCAGCTTTACAGGGCAAGTGCAGCCCAAAAAAATACTTTAGGTAAACGAACATCCCACTGAACTGTAGCCCCAACTTCCCCCTGTCAAACAAGCCCACTCTCATTCTAGTAATCCCAGTAGTTCAGCTGTCACTGCAGCCAAAACTCTGTCCCCCTAGGCAGCAGGCAGCAACCTCATTAATATTCAGGAGGGCTCAAAAATAATTCATGAGCTCTCGCTAATTGCCCTTTCCCAACTCTTAATTTTAACCCCATCAAGGTTTCTCTGCCGCATTCCCCAGGTCACCGTCCCTCAGTCAGCAGGGGAGACCACTGTGTCACTCTCCGTTTTGATCGCAAAATGCGGGTCAGCACATCAAAGCGCCGCTTGCACATGCGTGAGTGCTGGCCCACAGCAAGCATGCCGACAGCTCACGGACAAGATTCCATGCCTGAACTGGGCAGAAACAACACAACATGTGGAGACATCCAGGGAAAACAAAGGGAACCCAGGGCACCAGGAAAACAGGGGAAAAGAACAGGGACACCAGCGAACTAGCGGAAGAAGCGGGGAAAACGGGGACATCACAGGTAAGCCCCCAAAAGGGGGTTACATTGATGTTTCACTTAAGGTAGCAATGATTTCAGAGAAATCATTTTTAATTTGTCTCAATCCTCGTACTTGTTTAATTTCCTGAAATCAAGAATGGGGAGCATGCCCCTGATTTCTTTGGTACCCGAAAATAGTAGGATGGGAATCCTGTGTTTTGTTCTGACTCTGGCACTATTTCCACTGCCTTGGTTTTCAGAAGGCCTGCAATTTCTGTGCCAGAAGCTCTGACACGTCAGCTGACAGGGGGAGCTGGCTTCTGGGAGGATTGTCCGGGGGGGGGGTCTGACCACTCCAGGGAGCACTCCTCTTGAATGATCCTTAAAACACATTTGTCTGTCAAGATGGATTCCTACTTATGGTAGACCTGGATGTGGTGTCCCCTTCTGGGGAGGAGCAGGCCACCTCAGGCACCTGAAGTGGACCTGGGTCTGGAGCTTTAGATGGTAGCATTGAGCACTTCTGGCACTGTGCTTTCTTTTCAGCCTGGGGAGATGGAGGCCTGTCTGCTTTCACCATAAGAGGACTGCTTGTTATGGAAGGACCCTGGTCTTCCTCAGTACCCAAGGTGCTGGGAAGGGGCCTGGGGGAAAGGGCCAGAGACCTCAACTTGGTATCTCTGGTGCAAAGCCTGCCTCCAAAGGGGGAGGCAAATGCCCCCACTGTAGCACACAGAACTCTAGGGTGCACTTGTCTACAAAGAAGTAGGCATTTGCACCTATTAATATCATGGTCCAGTCCAAGGCAGGTCCAGCATTAGGGATGGTAGTCCAATGCAGCAAAATGACCCTTCCAGGGGCATCGATGCATGGGGGTGCTGCCTTACTTTTTCTTCTACCCCTTCAAATGTGCCACATCAATGGTAAAACAATAAAAGAAGAAGAAAGGAATTCGACACAGAACTGACAAATAAATCATTACTGGAAATGAAACATGGTGCCAAAGCAGTATAAGTGTCCAGTGTTGAAAACACTAACAGCAGCTTCAAACTGAGGAGCTTAACTGTGATGGCACAGTTGAAAACAACTCAGGCTGCTCCCACAGTGCACACTCAATGGCAGGAAAAGCAGAACTGAGGAGGTGCAGCAGCGGTTACTGGTTGGCTCATGTGCGCGACATCACTTCTTCAGCCTCATGGGCAGCACCAGCACCATCATCATCATTCCCCTCCCTCCCTAGGCTGCAAAAGACTTGGCTCCCGCTGGGTCCAAGCACCTCTAGCTTAGACCCATGAGTGTGATTAAATGGTGAAAATTGATTTCTGTAAGATCAGCATTACTGCTCTTCAGAAAGCCTCCTGGTAATTTGACGTATAAATAAAAGTTAAGCTTCTGTCTCATAAGGAGGATGGCATAAGAGTAAGAACTTTTTGCTAATGTGCAAGTTTTCTGGAGTCTTTGTCAGGGTGTGCTGATCAAAAAAGTTGTTTTGGCTTTTTACATGCAGGAGCTTGAATAAATCCTTCTGTTTTAAGATGTACATAAATGTATTTACAAACCCTGCCTGGTCGTTAAATACCTCTTCTCCGTCTTCTTGTCCACTGCTATTGCAAATGCTGGCCATTTGCAACATTTTCTTAAATTTCATTGATGGGTATGCTGGCACCTTTTGCTGAGGTCAGGCCCAACATTTTTAAGAAATCTACCTCCTCAATGCTTGTTTCAGTTTCAGCAGTGAAGATGTTAGTCATATCATAGCAACCATTGATTTTAGGAAAGCAGAATAGAATGAATAGAGTTTTAATCCTCTAGGGGGTGAGCCTATATCCTCATCACCAGTGATCATTGAGGTCATAGGCTTTTCCTCTTTCTCATCAAAATACATGTGTTCCTCTGCAACGCCAGGTATATTACAGTTAGGAACCTTAGTGGCTTGCTCTTTCTTAGTTTGGGAAGAACTGCCACATTCAGTTAAACTCCTCCATAGAGAGCATTTGATTAGTGGCCCACAGGCTGCACAAAAGCATCACTTGCCTTCTCTTTCAGGTCTAAAATGTCTCTGCTTTCTAGTCTTTTTCAGACTAGAGTGAAAGGTAAACTTCTCAGCCTGTCTTTTTTTGGTATCTTTTTGCTCGAGCGTACCTCAGCCAAGGATTTATGCTCCTTACTAGGTTTCCTTGAAGGCTCTGCAATATATGGTTTCTGCAGACATTTTTGCAAAGACGTTTCTTAGCTTGTTTAAAGCAGCAGTATTTGTCAGTCACCATGTAATTTTATTCAGTAATAACTATTTTCTGCAAAAACATCAAAACATAACATTTTCTTTTTGCTTTCTTTCAGTTCTGGACTGAGACACAGGATTTTGCAGTTTTTAAACAGTCCCTCTCCTGGAACATACCCACCATGAAAAAATTAAATATCTTGGTACAGTGTTATGCTGTTATGTGTTAAGGGACCCCGAATGCTCCCCATGGGTCCATGCATCCTGACCCCCAGACAGGGTACCCCGCATCCTGAAGGGTCCTCTCTTGGGTTAGGCCCTATCCCCCCTCCTAGCATTTAAGTCACACCTCCTCCTTGTCTTTCTCCTCTGTCTTTAAATCCCTACAGCCTTATCCCCCTTTCTGTCTAGCCCCATAGCCCCCTTGGAGGGTTCCCCACATCCTGAAGAGGTCTCTCTGGGACACTGCTTATCCCCTTCTCTCTGGTCCCCCCAGTCCCCTTGCAGGGTTCCTCACATCCTGAAGGGGTCTCCAGGGACATGACTCTTCCCCCCCCACCTCACCCTTTCCTCTCCTTTCCCCTTTCCTTTCACGTAAGCACTTGTTTACTTATTAACCTAGCACTTATTATTGTCCACTCTTTCTACATATTATGCGTAACACTGTTTGTAACACCTGCCTTACAACTGTATGTTAATGTTGATCTTGTAACTTGAATGTAACTTGAACATGACACTTCCCCTCCCCACCTCACCCCCTTCCGCCTTTCTTTCACGTAAGCACTTGTTTATTTATTAACCTGCCACTTATTATTGTCCACTCTTTTTACCTATTATGCATAACGCTGTTGTAACACTGCTTGTAAAACCTGCCTTACAACTGTATGTTAATGTTGATCTTGTAACTTGAAGGTTTAATTTCTCACTCCTACTGTACCCCTTCCCCCCACATCGCACCGGGAGACAAGTGACTTGTCGCTCAGTGTGCCTTCCTGCTGAAACATTTCAATAAATAAATAAAATGCTGTTTACCATCAACCCATGTGGAAACACCATCCTAATACATTCCCAGTAAGAATGTAGTATGTACAGTATATTTAACAGATAACCTCAGTGGAAGAGATTTTTTTTTTACAAATGGTGAATTGCAGTCATCATTAAAGTGAGCCATTACATTGAAAGCTAAAAAGGGTTTTAAAAATATCTTTGAAAATTAAAAATTCACTGAGGATGAACCTAATGATGTCAGAAATACATTTTGGCAAAAAAAAAAAGATGTGGTGAACCTTTTCGCCATCTAACAAATACTGCTGCTGCTGTAATGGGGTAGCTGTTTGGAGCTAGGTTAGAGCTGATAAACTGTCTTTTTGTTGGTCTCTATTTCCATTTTTTAGTACAAAAAACTTTGCACAGTTTGCTGAATCGTGATCTGGGGCCAAACACCTATTGCATTCTGCATGTCTATCAGTTTTAGGCAAACAGTTGCCTTAGTTTTGGCACTTGTGGGTCAGTTTTCTTTTCAGGCATTTGTTTCAGTTCTGACTCCGACATGAGACCATATACTAAATCTAACATGAGACCAGACAATGGTGCCACAGTAAACACCAACCTCAGCTGTTGAGAGTTGGTTTCAAATATCAGCCACAGTCATTCTGAGCCAACCCACATTTGTTCGACCCCAGTCATTGTGAGTCAAAATAAGCAGCCTTAAGTGCTGTAAAAAGTAGGCAGAAACACCTTTTGCTGTTTTGGTTAAAACAGAACCATTAGACTGACAAATCTAAACCACAATGTCCACCACAGTCACTGGGAGCAGAATGTTCATACTGCGGTAAGTCAGGGAACTCTGAAGGCAGAATGCCCATAGTTAGTTCCCATCCCAGACACCTTAACTAGTGCAATACCCTGCAGCCAGTAACTAGCCATCCAGTCTATGCTTAAATATATGCTTGCTTTTGCAAATAACTATGTCAAGAGGTAGGCTATTCCAATCATGCACTACCCTCTGTGTAAAGAAAAACTTCCTGATGTTTGTTCTAAAGCCTTAGCTGTGTAATTGGAGTGGATGCCCTCTTGTTTCTTTAACATCTTGTTTGAATTAAAAACCCATTTCCACAAACAAGTTAGGGTCATTAACAATGTCCCAAACAAAGAGGAGGTCACCTCTACACCTCCTAGTCTCAAGAGACATTAAATTCAAGATTTTCAACCTATCATTGTACTCCAGATTTTTTAAGCCATTAATGCTCTTCATAAAGCTCCTCTGAATTCTTCCAAGCTGTCTGATATTTCTTGTATGTTGACCAGAACTGTGAGCAATAATCTACACGGGGTCTGACATATGATCTGTAGAGAGGTAGGAGAATTTTTTCATCTCTTGAACTTATATTATTTTTAATTGTCCAAATGATCCTGTTGGCCTTACTGAATGTCTCATTTGTTTGCTTTGAGGAATCTAGCTTATCAGTGATATATACCCCCAGGTCTTTCTTGAGTTTAGTTTTAGACAATTTACTGATGCCCAGGTAATAGTCATGGTTAGTGTTCTTTGGACCAAGATGCATGTTTAAGCACCCCAAAGCAGGCTTACCTGATAGGGAGCTCCATGCTCCCTGGCTTTTCCCCCTGGCGCTGTCTTGTCCCAGTGGCTCTGGTGGGAATTGTGCCTTGCGACCCCCCCCATTGTGGCATGCGGCTGTCTTCTCTGGTGTCTCTGCCCAATCGGAGCTGGGCCGAGTGCCGGAATGGCTGTCCGCACCGCTTAGTTCAGGGTGCGTGGTCCCGGTCCAGTTTTCGCCAGAATGGCTTCAGCCGTATGGATGTAAATAATTATTTTTATGCAATGGCAGTCCGCTGTGTTTGCGCAAGCGTGATACCGCCAAAGGTAGGGAATTTAGCGGAGCAGCAGCTTCTTAGCCAGCTAGTAGATCTTGGTGCTGGCTGGCACCGCAGGGGGACAGAATAAATATTGTATTTGGGACTGCAAGTCCCACGGGGCACTAGTGTAGTTTGTAGCTTTGGCGCCAGTAAATTCGGTCCTTGACTGGACCACTGGTTTTGGCACCAAAGGACCAGAGGGAGCCCTTATAAGAGAGGGTGGAGAGAGCAGAGGGGGATTTGAGAGGAAAAGAGAGAGAAGGAGGAGGTCAGAGCGGGGCACTCGCTCACTTGGCCATGCGGATGCTGCTGTGCTGTTTTTTATTTTAAAGTGTGGCCACCTGAGAGATGCATGGAGGGGCAAAAGTTGCAGTTTGTTGGGAGTCCTGGGATTCTTGGCCAGAGAATCTGGAATAGGAAAAACGCTGTAACCCCTGAACAGACATGAGGTGAGGGGGCATTAGCAGAGAAAGCTTTATACTGGGAGGACTGCACTTTGGAGCTAGATGGAGGCTTGTGGCTGGGCCTGGTTTGGCTGAAGGGATCTGGGTGCTGGGACCTAGGCGGCAGAGGATCCCAGGACTACCTGGACATGGAGTGCCGCTGCATACTGAGGAGCTCCAAAATGTGTCAATCCATGGGAGACCGGAGAAGACCTGTGGGGACTGGTTGTGGGGGAAGAAGGCAGAGTGGCAGGCTGTGTTCAATTTTCTCGTGGCAAAGCGGCTAAGCCCCACAAATGAGGCTGCTTGGGACTGGGATCACTAGAAACATAGAATTTGATGGCAGATAAGGACCGCTTGGCCCACCCAGTCTGCCCATTTCCCTACCTACTGGATAAGCTGCAGATCCTAGTTAACCAGCAACCTACTTCTTCCTACCCCCACCCCCCAGAATTGCCTTATGACTATCCCATGCATGCTTGAATTCCACCAGTGATTTTGACTCCACAACCTCCTCCGGAAGGCCGTTCCATGCATCCACAACCTCTCTGTGAAAAAATACTCTTAAATTACCTCTGAGCCGCCCATCTTCAAATTGTGCCCTCTTGTTCTTGCACACCTCTTTTTGAAAGATGCTACCTCTTGGACTTTGTTGATTCCCTTGAGGTACTTGAAAGTTTCTATCATGTCCCCCCTCCCTCCTTTTTCGAGGCTATACATATTAAGCTCCTTAAGTCTCTCTTCATATGTCTTCCGTTGCAGACCCTGCACCATTTTAGCTCTCCCTCCTCTGGACAGCTTCCATCCTGTCTATGTCTTTTGGAGATTGGGTCTCAGAACTGCACACTGTACTCCAGATGGGGTCTCACTAGCTGTCTGTACAGAGGGATAATAACTCCTGTTTTCTACTGGTGATGCCTCCCTATGCATCCCAGTATCCCCCAGCCCTCCTTGCTGCCCTCTCACATTGCTTGCCCACCTTTAGGTTATCTGA
Source organism: Neoceratodus forsteri (assembly GCA_016271365.2). NCBI lineage: Eukaryota > Metazoa > Chordata > Ceratodontiformes > Ceratodontidae > Neoceratodus > Neoceratodus forsteri. The sequence goes on along the minus strand of CM028132.1, from coordinate 875,488,705 downwards.
TATGACTACCCCAGGTCCCTTTCCATTTTGTTGTTGTTAGTATCTCACCCCCATTGTGTACTCTTCCCTGGTTTTGTTTCCCAGGTGCATTACCTGCACTCTTAGCATTGAATCTAAGCTGCCATACATTTGACCATTCCTCTAACCTTGCCAAGTCCCTTCTCATCCTTTCCACCCCACCCTGTGCATCAACTCTGTTGCAGATCTTAGTGTCATCTGCAAAGAGACATACTTTTCCTTCCAGTCCTTCTGCAATGTCACTTATAAAGACATTGAAGAGGACCGTCCTAATACTGAACCCTCATGTACCCCACTAGTAACCCTCCTTTCTTCTGAGTGGACTCCATTTACTATTATCTCTGTGTCCTATTCTCCAGCCAATTCTTTACCCAGGCTGTCATCTTGGGACCCACTCCCAGGCTGGCTAACTTGTATATTAATCTTTTGTGTGGGACTGTGTCAAATGCCTTGCTAAAGTCTAGGTAGGCCATGTCCACAGCCCCTCCCTAATCTACTACTTTGGTCACCCAGTCAAAGAAATCTATCAGATTTGCCTGGCATGAACGTCCCGCTGTGAATCCATGCTGCCTAGGGTCCTGTGCCCCTCTGGCCTCTAGATACTCGACAATTCTTTCCTTCAGAAGTGATTCCATCATTTTCCCTACCACTGAGGTTAAACTAACAGGTCTGTAGTTTCCTGCTTCTGCCTTGCTCCCACTTTTGTGAAGGGAATCACATCTGCCTCCTCCAGTCTCTCGGTACCACCCCATCCTCCCATGATTTGTTAAAAGGGTAGTCAGTGGTGTCACTAGTTCTACCTTTAGCTTTTAGAATTCTGGGATGAATCCCATCAGGCCCCATTGCTTTGTCCACCTTCAGTTTTAAGAGTTCTTTCAGAACCCTTCTTCTGTAAATGGGCTGGTATCAACTTCTGTATCCAGAGTGTTACTACTGTTTGTTTTATGTACCTCCCCTTTCATTTGTAAATACTGAGCAAAAATATTTGTTTAGTATCTCTGCCTTTCACAGTCTCCTCTGCCCACCCTCCTCCCTTTATTAAGCCTCACTATCCCTCCCTTGGTCTTCCTTTGATCCCTGATGTACCTATAAAAGGTTTTATCCTTCTTAACTGAGTTGGCTATCTTTTCCTCGGTTTGGGCCTTTGCTGTTCTGACTGCCTTCCCAGCCTCCTTTTGCTTTAACTGATACAGTTCTCTATCCTGCTCCTTCTACGTATTCCTTGTACTTTCTGAATGCTTTCTTTTCTCTTGAACCTTCACTGCCACTTCCTTTGAGAACCATAGTGGTTTCTTACATCGTCTTGTTTTGTTTATTTGCTTCACACAAAGGCTCGTTACCTCTGTGATGGCAGTTTTATTATTCCCCATTGTTCTTCCACCCTCCTTCCTGCCCATTTGCTAGTGCATTCCTTAGGCTCTCACCCATTTTGGCAAAGTCAGCCCTCCTAAAGTACTTTTGTCTTTGTATGGCTTGACTCTATTGCTGTGCTTATTGTGAACCATACTGTTCGATGGTCGCTAGTTCCCAGATGGCTACCCACTTCTACATCTGTGATCCTATCTCCATCTCCATTTGACAGAATCAAGTCTAATATTGCTCCCTCTCGAGTGGGCTCCAGTACTAGTTGTCTAAGGCATGCCCCCTGTAGGGCATCTAGAATAACTGCACTCTTCGAAGTGGCTGCTGCAACTGCGCCCAGTTAACATCTGGCATATTCAGATCACCCATCAGCAATATCTCCCCTTTTCTGCCATTCTAAGTATACCTTCTATCATTTCCTTGTCCATTTCCTCCTGAGAAGGGTCTGTATACAACCCCTGTGCGGATTGTGGTGCCATTGCCTGTCTCCAAATTTACCACAGTGCTTCTTCTCCTCCCTGTTTACCCTTTTGTTCTGTTGCTTTATTCCTTCCCTTATGTAAAGAACTACTCTCCTCCTCCTCTTTTACCCTCCCTGTCCCTCCTGTAGATAGTGTATCCTGGTATGTTTACGTCCCAGTCATGGTTTTGTGTGTACCATGTTTCTGTGACTGCCACGACATCCAGATGTTCCTCCTCCATCAAGGCCACTAATTCAGGAAGCTTGTTACCTAGACTATGGGCACTGGTACTCATTGCTCTCCATTTTTTGATGGCTTTACCTTCTGTTGCAGCATCCCCCACTGACCGTTCTACCTCGGTCTTTTTCTCATTTAGTACCCTGTTTTGTAGGAGAGGCTGGGATTTTCCTGCTGCTTGTCAGAGCCTCCCTTTGACTAGTTTAAAAGCTTGCCAATGAAGCATTTAAACCGATTGCTCAAAAGACTTGTTCCTTGCCCTGGACAGATGCAGACCATCCTGCTGTATAGGCTGGTGTCCTCCAGGTGGAACCCCAGTCCTAATGAAGCCAAACCTTTGTGTCTACACCATTTTTTCAACCATTCATTAAACTGCATGGTGCCAATTACCCTTGCCTCCCCATGCCTTTGACAGGCAGCACCTCTGAGAAGGATACTGTGTGTGCTACTTGTCTTAGGCCCCTCCCAACTCTGCAATGTCCTCCTGCACTGCTCTAATCTCATGATGAGCCAAGTCATTTGTCCCTAGGTGGACATTGCGTCCCAGCTCAGAATCCCTTGCAGCTGTTCTCGTGATCCTGAGGATGTGCTTCCTGTCCTCCAAGCCATGGCACCAGGCAGGCACCTTACTTCAGTTTTCCTAGCTCCCCCAGTTCTATACCCCTAATAATTGAGTCCCCACCAGGAGCTGCTTCCTTTCCCTGTGGTGTCCTCTGCCTCCTTCTTGTGGGCCTCCCTTGTGACAGTTGTCATCAGTCTTCTCTGAGGGTGCATCCATAGGGGAGCTATGCTCCCCCAGAATGGTATATGGATTGTGGAGTGCAACAATTGACTGGGTGTGCCTCTGTTCCACCATCCTCACCCTCCCTGAGCCCACTGTGGTCCAACTGCTGTGCTTTCTGCATGAGGGATTTGCCCAAACCTGCGAGGTTGCGAGGGAAAATACCCCTGGGATGCTCGTGGCAATGGCATAGCATCGGTGATTGGGTGCTGGACTGTGTTTGAAGGGTCTCGCTCCTACCCTAGTCATTTGTGGCTTTAACTGCTCCAGTAAGAAATAAAGGGAACCTCATTAGAGCAAAGATGTGCCATCCATCTAATAAGCTTGTACAGGAGGAGTAGAAGGTGAGGGGGGGGTTGTAAGTGCTCTGTGCACCCCTTACAGGTCAGAGCTCCTGGCAAGAGAGTGTGAAGCTGGGAGACAAAAGTCTAATGCTGCCTGTGTGTGTGGTCATTTTGACCTCAAGTTACTGACTGTGTTGAGACTGTCTGGCTGCCTAAACATATTATGTAACTGAGACCCCTGGGTCCAAGGTACAGTTTACCATCTACCGATTCAGCTACTAATTTATCCCCCGGTCCTGATTTATTGCTCCATGGAGTGACTGTTTATTTTATTGATTGTTCATTAAATGGGATCCCCTGTTTTGCAATTCTGTGTTTGCCTCTTGTGTTTTAAAGAAACTGTTTGCTGCTGCTAAATGAAGTTGCCTCCACAGCCGTGTACCCAGTGTATTCCAGGGTTGTATCCAGAGAGTCAGGGACCAGAGAATCCACTGAGGAAGACATCGGGAGACCTGCCTGGTGAAAGCAGTCTACAGTACAAAGGCCTCCGGGTGAAGTGGACAAGTCCAGGCAGATGAAGGTCAGCGTCATCCTCCCTGTGTTCCAGCTCAGTACCTTGAGGGTCCGGGGCCCCAGATGGAGTCCATCCAACACCATCATCACCCGTGGACATTCAGGTACTGTTTTCCATGTCATATTTCTGGACTGTGTTTCTTGGCTGTACAGCGCTCCCCCTTCCCCATGAACTTTACCACCTTAAATACCTCCTAGACAGGGAAGGGGGGTGGCTTACACATGGTTTTACATATCTCCACATTGAAACGTATCCCCCATTTGTCTGCCCATGCAATAATACTCAGAATTATACTCAGAAAGGTTAGATGCACAGCAGGCACTAGGACCATTTAAGTACATCCCCGGAGCATGGGCATAGTTTACCCCTTATCTTTGTTGAGTAAATAGACATCTAGTTTACTCTTAGACACTAAGTGCTGTTTGCTTCGGCCATCTCTCTAGGAAGGGCATTCCATTTGGGTATAATTCTCTGAGTGTAATAATTACTTCTGTCCTTTCCCCTAGGATATGTTAAATTTAGCTGAACGTTATGACTTCTGAGATTAAATGTTCTTACATTAAATGCTAGACTAAGGTCATCCATTAAATCTGTCTCTCTTGAGATATTATACATCAATAAAAGGTCCCCCCCAGTTCTTCTAGTCTCCAGGGAATACAAATTCAGCACTAACAACCTCTGATCATATCGCGTATCAGTTAGGCCATCGTTTATCTTTGTTAGTCTCCTTTGCATTCTCTTGATACAGTCCACATCTCTTCTCAAGCAGGGACTCCATAGTGATGAGCCGTAATCAAGGTGGGGCCTAACGTATGCCTTATACAATGGGATTATACATGCCCTGTTCCTTGATGTGATGGATTTTTTAATGCAACCAATCACTCTATTTGTCCTAGTAATCATGTTAGTACAGTGATTATTAAACCTTAGGTCTTTTGGGCTCCATGTGATGATAGCGATTGAAAAACAGCGATCACTATCATCGCAAATTTATATTGCCGAAAAGCATTTCGGCGATATACAACTATGAGCGACCCGACTTCCGGAAAAAACACAAGTGTTTATGGGGGGGGGGGCTGCAAGCCCCCCATGCCCCCCGCACCCCCCTGAATAAAGATTGTCAACTCCAGCGGGGTGCATGTCGAGGAGGGGGCGAAACTCGGAATAAAAAAAAAAAACAGAGCCGCAAGCAGTAGCAAAACAACAGTCCCCAGCGGGTCCCGAACCAAGTTCCTGCTGCACCGTAGCCAGCCACCCTCACCACCACACCACAGGCCTGGTTCGGCTGCAGCAGGATCCCACCACCCATACAAACCCTCCCTAGTATCCTTCCCCTCCACCTCCCTATCCCTCTGTTTCCGGTCACTCTCCTTGCTATAGGGTCGCTACCCTAGCAGGGTAGCTGGTCATGATAGCGATATAAATGAGTCACTGTTTTTACAGTCGCTCTTTTATTATCACTATCATCACTGGCTACCGGTCTTTTTGTAATGTGGATACCAAGGTCGTGGGTACTACTGACCTTCTTGAGTAATTTTCCAGCTAAGTAATAATCACTACATACATTATTAGAAACATAGAATTGGACGGCAGATAAGGACCACTTGGCCCACCTAGTCTTCCCATTTCCCTACCTGATGGATAAGCTGCAGATTCTAGTTAATCAACAGCTTACTTCCTCCTACCCCCCCCACTAGAATTGCCTTATGTCTGTCCCATGCATTCTTGAATTCTCCCACTGCTCCTGACTCCACAACCTCCTCCGGAAGGCTGTTCTATGGATCCATAACCCTCTCTGTGAAAAAATACTTTCTAACATTACCCCCACCAATCTTCAAATTGTGCCCCCTTGTTCTTGTACATCTCTTTTTCTGAAAGATGCTACCCTCTTGTACTTTGTTAATTCCCTCGAGATACTTGAAAGTTTCTATCATGTCCCCCTCTCCCTCCTTTCCTCAAGGGTATACATATTAAGCTGCTTTAGTCTCTCCTTGTATGTCTTCTGGTGCAGACCCTGTACCATTTTGGTTGCCCTCCTCTGGACAGCCTCCACTCTGTCTATGTCTTTGTGGAGATGGGGTCTCCAGAATTGCACGGTACTCCAGATGGGGTCTCACCAACTGTCTAAACAGAGGGATAACAACTTCCTGTTTTCTACTGTTGATGCCTCTCCCTATGCATCCCAGTATTCCCCCAGCCCTCCTTACTGCCTTCTCACATTGCTTGCCCACCTTTAGATCATCTGATATAATTACTCCTAGGTCTCTTGATTTTTGTTATCATCATCTCACTCCCCATTATGTACTCTTCCCCTGGGTTTTTGTTTCCCAGATACATTACCTTGCACTTCTTTGCATTGAATCTGAGCTGCCATATATTTGACCATTCATCCAACCTTGCCAAGTCCCTTTTCATCCTTTCTACCCCACCTTGTGTATCAACCCTGCTTCAGATCTTTGTGTCATCTGCAAAGAGACATACTTTTCCTTCCAGGTGCTCTCCAATGTCACTTATGAAGACACTAAAGAAGACCAGTCTCAGTAGCGAACCCTACGGTACCCCGCTAGTTACCATCCTTTCTTCACTGTGGACTCCGTTTACTATTACCCTTTGCGGCCTGTTGTCCAGCCAGTTTTTTTATCCAGGCTACCATCTTGGGACCCACTCCAAGGCTGGCTGACTTGTATGTTAATCTTTTGTGTGAGACTGTGTCAAATGCCTTGCTAAAATCTAGGTAGGCCATATCCACAGCCCCTTCCTGGCCTACTACTTTGGTCACCCAGTTGTAACCCCTAGATGGCACTATCCCAGGGGCTACTACCCCTGCCTGATTTGCCACTAACAGGTTGAGGGGCCTGGATCCAATGGCGGGTGCCTCCACCCAGAGGTCAGGGTTTGCAATAGTTAAACTAACTTGGTCACAGCCCTCTGGGACACTGCAACCCCCCTTTCTTCCCACTAGTGGCCCACACAATATATCAGAATTACCTTCACAGTATACACTTACCCCAGGTGTGGTTCCGCACTGGGACCTCCTGTGAAATGAGATACAGTGCAACAATCACAGTACAGTACTTTAACATAGACAAATACCTCAGGCAGTATAACTTTGCTGAAACAAGCAGCTCTGATTTATTTAGGGGATATAACAAGGACAGGGAAATCAGGTTAATTAGCTTATCACCTAATAATCTACCATGGCGCTCTGTGCACAGGCCTATCCCATTGTGTCACTGTCCCTGGGCACCAAGCCCTAGTGGCTAGTCCAAACCGTGGCAGCTGGTAGGAGCCCTTTCACACAGAGAAAAGGAGAATTAAACAGTCAGCAGTACAGTAATTCCATTTGGATTTAATGTGGCAATTCAACAGGAGCGACCTGAATTAGTACTCACGACCTCCAAATAAGATAGGGTCATTCAATGTCAGCAGGGCTCACTTGAGGTACACAAACCTCTTCACACATCCATATAAAAGAAAGCACTATACCAGGCAGGCTGCATCTGTATCCTGATCGTAATTACTGCACAATACCGGGAGAACACACAGCAGATTCAGTTCCTGACAGACCGAGTGCAATTTTCAGCAATTCCTCCAGCCTTCTACAGGGTGAGTCTGGTTTCTACTCTTCAGAGATCCTTTGATTCTTTCACAGGACGGATTCAGTCCAACAAGCTGTTACACAAGCTGCAGACCGGAACTCTGGGCCTTGCACACGTTTTGACTAAAACTGCACACTGAAAAAGCACAGGGCTCCTTCCTTCTTCACTGCCAAAGCTCAACTGAAACTCCAACCGACAAAACCGGCACTTCCTTTGAGTTCCTCCCAGTTCTTGACTGGATTGGCTGTCACTCACAATAGACTGCTGCTGTTGGTCCAAAAAGGCACTGAAGTCTAAACTACATCTCCCAGAGTCACTGCCCATACAATCCTCTTGTGGCTGGCTCAGATTATGAGTCCAAGTTCTGATTCGTCCAAGGCACCATTTTAGAGCTAGCTTACCCACACTGATTGGTCCAGTTCAGCAGTTCAAAACTAGAATGGGGAACTAGCAGACACAGTTCTGACTGCAAAGAAAGCAGGTTAGACAAACTGTAATTTCATTATTACTCTAAATAATTTCTGGCAAACAGTTACATCTTTCAGATAGGTTCCTTTGCACTCCTAGTGACTGCAAAATGAAGTGAATTGGCAGCAGCTCGAGTGGTACTCAGAGAAGCACACAGTCCCCACACAACTAATTATGTCTGCAAGCAGACAGCTCTTTAAAGAGACAGTACCAGAGGCTCTAAAAACACTCACTGATAAATGGCTTAAATGCCAAACACCATTCAGGCTTGGAGCATTCAAGCAAGCTCCTGAAGTCTTTTGGAACCCCATTTGTAGGGGGTTACACCTTCCTGGCTTGGGAAAGCTTGGCGTCCACGTCAAGCAAGTACCCCATAAGTTTCAACTGCAACCATATACATTTGCATTAGGCTCGCACATATAATCATCAGTCAATATATCATTTTACCAAGAACACATTTCTGAAACATTGCAGTACGTCCTCTTACACAGTATTACATACACATTGTACCATAACTCAAGTTATTACCTCTTGTACATGAAACCTGAAGAGAGGGGCCCTTCCCTATCAGTTACCTTGGGGCTGGATGGGGCAGGGCACCATACTAGAGGGCAACACAAGTAACTTGAGTTAGCACTGATGCTCAGTTTGGGCAATGAGCTCGGGACACATACACTCCTTTATGGACAACATTGAGAGGCAAGTCCACAGGCCTCCCAAGTGAATCATAACTGAGGTGCACCACAGGCTTTACAGCTCGACCAGTCTTTCTAGGGGAACTGTTATAGTCTCTGCACTCTGAGCCTCATTTTCAGCATTGTCCTCACTTGTCAGGGAGTCTCCATGGGGTAGAGAGGCTAGAACTTGGGGCACTTTCAGCTCCAGGAGTTACAGTTTCTGAGTCCACAACATTTGGCTCGCATGGAGAGCTTTCGGACACTGGCAGTGGACTGTCAGGGCACTCAAAATACTCTTCTTGTTCGGTGTATCACCAGTCTGCCCCAATCTATCATTTTCCTCCTGAAAGCTTAAACAGTTCAACCATGCACAATGATTCCATTTCATCTGATCTGATGCTTTGCACTTCACTTTCTGGGAGCATTGGCTCCAGGGATGAAGCTGGGGCTTAGACAGTCCAGAAGGCCCAGCTTCATCTCCAGTATTGACTAGGGATTGCCCCAAACAATTGACTCAGTTCGTAAGAAGGATAGTATTCAAAGTCACTCTCACTTTCTTCCGATCACGGACTGACAGTCATGCTCAACTGGGACTTGTGGAGGGCAACACTTTAACTTTGCTTCTGTAGGTGCAGACTTTCTTGATCTTTCTTAGCAGCAGCTCTAGTCACTGGTCCAGGGGGCATCTTCTAGGGCTCAGACTCAATTAAGATTTGTCCAATGGGCAGTAAATGATTTCTATGCATTGTTTTACATCTTTTGAATTATTCTCAGGCCTTACTTTGTACACTGGCAGATCATCTAGTTTGCCCACTACAATGTGAGGGAGATGGTGCCATCTGTCAGCAATCTTGTGCTTGCCATGCAGTCCCAGATTTCTTAGCAATACCCGATCTCCTCCTGGAGTTCCTGTGCTTTCACCTTTTATCATACCTTTCTTTGTTGGCCAGATTTCTTTTGGCAGCCATGGTTTGAGCCAGTTGGTACGCATGAGTTAGCTGGGCCTTTAACTTTTGCACATACTGTAAATAGTTGTCAGCTTGAACCCCATCAGGAGAGACCCAAAACACACATCTACTGGTAGTCGAGCTTCTTCCAAACATCAGGCGGTAGGGGAGAATCCAGTGGCATCACTTTTGGTGCAGTTATAAGCATGTACCAGGGTGCTAATTTGTTGGCTCCATCTAGGCTTGTCCTTTGGGTGCAGGGTGCCCTAGCATATCTAGCAAAGTGCGGTTGAAACGTTCAGGCTGTGGGTCCCCTGGGGTGGTAAGGAGTGGTTCTGGACTTTCGCACTCCCTACAGAGAAAGCATCTCTTTGATCAGACGACTCTCAAAGTCTCCCTTGATCAGAATGGATTCTTTGTGGAGCCCATAGTGAACAAAAATTTTCTACAAGTACTTTGGCCACAGTGGATGCTTTCTGGTCTTGGTGGGAAAGCTTGGGCATATCTCGTGAAATGGTCAGTGACCACCAGCACATTACTGATATTTCTTTGATCTGACTCCAAACTCAGAAAATCAATACAGACCAGCTCCATGGGTGCACTGGTGGTGATGTTAACAAGGGGGGCAGCCCTCTGGGGCAAAGCTTTCCTCTGTAAGCAGCGACTACAAGTTCGAATGTGTTGCTCCACATCAGCCCCCATCTTAGGCCAATAGAATCTGGATCTCACCAAGTCAAGTGTTCTGTCTATACCAAGGTGCCCCATGTGGTTGTGCAAGGACCTCAGTACTGAGTCTCGAAAGGCAGTGGGCAGCACTAGTTGTTGTTTTCTACTTGTCCCCTCTGTCTACTGTTTCTCTGTATAACAGTTTATTGATCAGTTTCAACTTGGGACCTTCTTTGTATAACAGTGCAGTTCTCAAATCAGTGGGCGTAATTTGGACACATCTTTTCCTGCATAGAGGGCTTCTAAGCTGCTTTGATCATGGGATCGCTGGATTGAGCCCGCGAATACTGTCATTGTCCAGCTGAGGCAGTGCACCAATGTCTATTGCAGAAAAGTGGCAATAAGCAGCAGGTATGCAATTTTCAGAGGCTCCTAAGCAATCCACCATGCAGTCCACTGCGTCCGTGGACATTGTTCCTCCCTGTCAAACTTCGGCAGAGTGCCCGAATGTCAGGTTCTGCCAATCGGACCCAATCATTCTGGGAACAGGCCTCCGGGAGAGAGCATCAGCATCTATGTGGTTCAGACCTGCTCGGTATTCAGAGCATAGTCATATGTAGATAATGCAGAAAGCCACCTATGGCCAGTGGCATCCAACTTAGCTGAGGTCTGCACATAGGTCAAGGATTATTGCAGTTTTACTAGTATTTTAGCCCCATACAAGTACTCATGGAATTGGTCAACAATAGCCCACTTCAAAGCTAGGAACTCTAACTTATGTACAGGATAGTTCTTTTCGGATGAGGTCAGGCTTCTACTGGCAAAGGCCACTGGTCTCAGGCCATTCTCATGCTCTTGGTACAACACAGCCCCAACCCTTGCAAGCTAGCATCAGTGTGCAGGACGTAAGGTTTTCTTGGATCGCATAGGCCAGCACTGGAGCATGGGTGTTGATATATGATCTCATGAAAAGCAGTCTCACAATCAGGAGTCCAGCGGCCCCAAATACTTCACTCGGATGAAAATACACTCTTTCAGTCTTGAGGGACGCTGACTTTTGGTATTTTTGTGGGTTGGGGGATACCCTTGAGTAAGGTTAAGTAAAGGCGGATCACTCTTGAATAGTCCTTGATGAGGCGCCGATAATAACCACAGAATCCAGGAATCTTTGCAGTTCTTTTAGATTTTGGGCTGTGGCCAGGTGGTCAAGGCCTCAACTTTACTTGGGTCGGTCTCTATTCCCTCGTGGATACTATGTGTCCCACATACTTTACTGATGTTTGAAAGAATTGACACTTATCAATGGACAGTTTAAGGCCAAAGTCCTCCAGTCGGTCCAATACCTTAAATAATCTGCTCTCATGTTCCTCCAGTGAGCTGCCAAACACAATAACATCATCTAGGTATACCAGGCACTCTAGTAAGTTCATGTCCCCACTGCACGCTCCATCAATCGTTGAAAAGTGGCTGGGGCACCTGAAATCCCTTGAGGCATCCTCATGAATTCATAGAAACCCAGCGGACAGATAAAGGCCGTCTTCTCGCGGTCCTCTAGGGCCATCGGGATCTGGTAGTACCCTCTTGGAGATCCAGCACAGAGAACCACTTGCTCCCGTTTAGGCAGTCCAAAGCATCCTGAATGCGGGGCATTGTGTACTGATCAGGATAGTCCCACGGTTTAGGTGCGATAATCCACACATCCTTACTGTTCCATTCTTTTTCCTCACTACCACAATGGGGAAGCATAAGGCTTCTGGATTCTTGTATTACACCAGCAGCTAACATCTCTTGCAGATGCCGTCTCACATCATCTATGTCAGCAGGTGCCAGGCGTCGAGACCTCTCACGAAATGGTCTTTGGTCATGCAGCGGATATTGTGCTCAGCTCTGCACGCATCCTACATCCCATTCCTTTAAAGAAAACACCTGGTCTCTCTGGGCAAGCTTCTCACTGATCTTCACTTTCCATTCAGCTGGCAGCGGGAGTCGTGAAATCAAACAAGTCAGGTGTTACTCTGTCATTCTTCCTTGAACTCTTGCTGCTGGGTAGCACTGCAGTGTCTGCACAATGCACATTAGCCAGGATGCAACCTCTGTTTACTCGAATGTCTCTTTCAGACACATTATGAACTTGGACCATTACCCTTCTGGCATAAGCATGGGCTCTAGCGGCAAAATACTAGGCTTGACCAGCAGTCCCTCTGGCAATTTTCCATCGCCTGGTGCATCCAACATTAATATTTTATTCTTAACATCCTTTCTGATACGGACCTCTCCTGTAAGGTACACTGGGCATTTGGCGCCAGGATCAGAGACTCAGGATCCTTCTTCCATACAATTCGGATCGTTCCTCTGGTTCTGTTTTTTAGCATCTCTGTGCCTCATAGGCCTTCTTAATTAAAGCCAGAACTCTTAAAGCTCACTAGTCTTTGACCCCTGTTTTCATAACACAACTGTGCCAGCCTTCCGAACATATGAGCATTTGTTCCAATCAACAAAGGGACACCATCATACAGTCCAGTGGGGGGACACTAAGGCTAGGGTCTCTACTTGTTCGGCTACTCCAGCCACGGAGGTGGGGAAAGACAGCCAAATTCGGATATACCCGGAATAGGGGTAGGCCTTCTCACTTAACCCCCATACATGCAGTCCTTCTAATGGTTGTAAGGGTATGTCTGACAAATGCTTCTGATACCAATCCTGGAACATAATTGTCACTTGGGAGCCACTGTCTAATACAGCTCTTGTAGACACTCCATTCACCTTTACAGTGGTCTCCATGGAGGGACCCACTATTCTGGACCAGTCTGAGAGGCGGTAGTGGGGCCTGGGCAACTGACCTTGCCACAAAAGGACGTGAATTAGCATTTTGGTGCCCTCACTGGGATCATGTCGTGCACCTCTTAACCACTGATTTCTTCTCCAAGCTCTCCTTGTAGCCTATATGCAACTTTGTCAGTGTCTTTGGGACTGGCATTCCCTTTCATGTGCCCATCTTTCCCACAATTATAGCAAAACATACTTTCTGGAGTTTGAGCTGGCCGAGGCGCCACACTGGGAGCCAGGGCGGGTATTACTAACTGGAAACCTGGGTGCCATCTCTGTCTGCGCGTGATAAGCATTTGGAGACATCTCGTCAGTTTCTCCACTTCCATGGTCAAGGAATTGAGTTTGGAGCTGTTATCAGCAGGAGATACATGGGTGGTACCCCCACCCCATAGCAGATGCAGTCGGATATAGGTCAGGGCCGTGCATTCAGGCGTGGCCTTCATAAAGGGACTGTTTTTGAATTCCCGGATCTCTCTCAACAGTTCCCCATTGTGGCATATCTTTTCCTTGTCAGAGCACTCATTGACTGTCAACCTCTGCCCTGAACTTCACTTGATGGGTCACCCTCAGTCACTGGTCGTAGCCACAGCTGTTGGTGCAGGTACCTCCCGAGGTCGCCTTTTCTCAACTCCTCGAATTTCTCTCATTAACTCATCATAGGAGGGTGGGGATTCCAGTCGATTTGCCAGGCGTAACTGAAGCAACAGCAGTTCTGAGAAGGGGGCAGACTTAAGGATTCTGTCCAGTCTGGTTCGGTCCAGTTCAATCGCTGGCAAACTACCCTTTCTGAGGCATTCTTGCAACAATTTTTCCAGCCGAGAGACATACACAGACAACAACTCCCCTTGGTACTGTTGTGCATTTCTTACTCTCCACCATAGGTCCTCATCAGAATCTGGGCTCCCATACACATTCTCCAAGGCCTCAAGATAGGCCTGTGCAGTCGCTTCAGGGTTACTGGCCCGTTTAGCACGGATGGTAGCCAGGGCAGGACCTCGGAGGCTCTCAATAACCCTCTTTCGCTTTTCGCCTTCCGAGCATTGCCATTCTAGCACTTGGGGGGCAACATAGTCTATCCAGGTCTCCCAGTCATCCTCCCCTTGGGGGGTGGGGAAGGTGCCAGAGAAGATCCTCAACCTTCGGTAAGAGTCGTGACTAATGGCAGGTGCAGAAATAGGGGTCTGCATTGGTTCAGCCACCATTACGGGCACTGGAGCAGGAGAGGGTGTTGGGGAGAAACACCCAGGTGGCAAGAATAGTTTCTTCAAGTCCTCCACAGTTTTCCCTCCCAGCAACCATTCAGCAAATTTCTCCTCAAAAGTTTCAGATAGTGGTGGGGCTGATTCACCCCGGTCTTTACTGTCCTTAGTTATCACTCTCCAAGCAGTGAGGGCTCCTCTGGGGTAATGGTCTGTGGCACTTTGGAGCTATCTATGGGATCCTTAAACTCTACTAGGGCCAGGAAAGTGTGGGTGAGCAGATTAGCATGCCGACCCACCACCACAGGGTTTTGTAAACCTTCCACCTTGGAAAGTACTCCTGCACAGTGTCCGTATGATACCCAGGGGATGTCCAGGATAAGCATAGGCATTTGGGGGTCGATCTCCTCCCCAGTACACCACTCCACCAGCCGGTGCACAGCCACTTCTGTCGGGTACCCATTTTTTTTTAACAGTGGTTACGTAATATGGCCACTAGAGGACACACAATCCCAGCGGTGAGCCTCCAAGATGTAACCCCTAGATGGCGCTATCCCAGGGGCTACTACCCTGCCTGATTTGCCACTAACAGGTTGAGGGCCTGGATCCAATGGTGGGTGCCCCCACCCAGAGGTCAGGGTTTGCAATAGTTAAACTAACTTGGTCACAGCCCTCTGGGACACTGCAACCCTCTTTCTTCCCACTAGTGGCCCACACAATATATCAGAATTACCTTCACAGTATACACTTACCCCCAGGTGTGGTTCCGGCACTGGGACCTCCTGTGAAATGAGATACAGTGCAACAATCACAGTACAGTACTTAACATAGACAAATACCTCAGGCAGTATAACTTTGCTGAAACAAGCAGCTCTGATTTATTTAGGGGATATAACAAGGACAGGGGAAATCAGGTTAATTAGCTTATCACTCTAATAATCTTACTTTATGGCCCTGTGCACAGGCCTATCCCTATCAGTTACTGTCCTGGGCACCCAAGCCCCAGTGGCTAGTCCAAACCGTGGCAGCTGGTAGGGCCCTTTCACACAGAGAAAAGGAGAATTAAACAGTCAGCAGTACAGTAATTCCATTTGGATTTAATGTGGCAATTCAACAGGAGCGACCCTGAATTAGTACTCACGACCTCCAAATAAGATAGGGTCCTTCAATGTCAGCAGGGCTCACTTGAGGTACACAAAACCTCTTCACACATCCATATAAAAGAAAGCACTATACCAGGCAGGCTGCATCTGTATCCTGATCGCAATTACTGCACAATACCCGGGAGAACACACAGCAGATTCAGTTCCTGACAGACCGAGTGCAATTTTCAGCATTCCTCCAGTCTTCTACAGGGTGAGCCTGGTTTCTACTCTTCAGAGATCCTTTGATTCTTTTACAGGACTGATTCAGTCCTAACAAGCTGTTACACAAGCTGCAGACCGAACTCTGGGCCTTACACACGTTTTTGACTAAAACTGCACACTGAAAAAGCACAGGGCTCCTTCCTTCTTCACTGCCAAAGCTCAACTGAAACTCCAACCGACAAAACCGGCACTTCCTTTGAGTTCCTCCCAGTTCTTGACTGGATTGGCTGTCACTCACAATAGACTGCTGCTGTTGGTCCAAAAGGCACTGAAGTCTAAACTACATCTCCCAGAGTCACTGCCCATACAATCCTCTTGTGGCTGGCTCAGATTATGAGTCCAAGTTCTGATTCGTCCAAGGCACCATTTAGAGCTAGCTTACCCACACTGATTGGTCCAGTTCAGCAGTTCAAAACTAGAATGGGGAACTAGCAGACACAGTTCTGACTGCAAAGAAAGCAGGTTAGACAAACTGTAATTTCATTATTACGCTAAATAATTTCTGGCAAACAGTTACATCTTTCAGATAGGTTCCCTTTGCACTCTAGTGACTGCAAAATGAAGTGAATTGGCAGCAGCTCGAGTGGTACTCAGAGAAGCACACAGTCCCCCATACAAACTAATTATGTCTGCAAGCAGACAGCTCTTAAAGAGACAGTACCAGAGGCTCTAAAACACTCACTGATAAATGGCTTAAATGCCAAACACCATTCAGGCTTGGAGCATTCAAGCAAGCTCCTGGAAGTCTTTTGGGAACCCCCATTTGTAGGGGGGTTACACAGTCAAAAAAATCTATTAGGTTCATCTGACATAACCTTCCTGCTGTGAAACCATGCTGCCTTGGGTCCTGTGCCCCACTGGCCTCTAGGTACTCAACAATTCTTTCCTTCAGAAGTGATTCCATCATTTTCCCTACCACTGAGGTCAAACTAACTGGTTTGTAGTTTCCTGCCTCTGCTCTGCTCCCACTTTTGTGAAGTGGAATCACATCCGCCTTCCTCCAGTCCTCAGGTACCACACCATTCTCCCATGATTTGTTAAAAAGGGTAGTCAGTGGCATTACTAGTTCTACTTTTAGTTCTTTTAGAGTTCTGGGGTGAATCCCATCAGGCCCCATTGTTTTGTCCACCCTCAGTTTCAAGAGTTCTTTCAAAACCCTTTCCTCTGTGAATGGACTGGTATCGACCCCCCTATTCAGAGTGTTTCTCTTGTTTGGTTTAGGTACCTCCTCCTCCTCTTCTGTTGTGAATACTGAATAGAAATATTCGTTCAGTATCCCTGCTTTTTCACTGTCACCCTCTGCCCACATTCCCTTCCCTTTAGTAAGTCTCTGTATCCCTCCCTTGATCTTTCTTCGCTCCCTAATGTACTATAAAACGTTTTATCCCCCTTCTTAACAAAGTTGGCTATCTTTTCCTCAGTTTGTGCCTTTGCTATTCTGACTGCCTTCCCTGCCTCCTTCTGCTTTAACTGATAAAGTTCTCCGTCCTGCTCCTTCTGTGTTTCCTTATATTTCCTGAATGCTATCCTTTTCTCCTTAACCTTCCCTTTCACCTCTTTTAAGAACCATAGTGGTTTTTTCCTTCGTTTTGGTTTGTTGATTTGCTTCACAAAAAGGCTTGTTGCCTCTGTGATGGCTGTTTTGATTATTCCCCATTGCTCCTCCACCCCTCCTTCTTGCCCGTTTGCTACTGCTTTTCTCAGGCACTCTCTCATTTTCCCAAAGTCAGCCCTCCTAAAGTCCAGTACTCTTGTTTTTGTATGGCTTGACTCTATGGCTGTGTTTATTGTGAACCACACTGTTTGGTGGTCACCTGTTCCCAGATGGTACCCACTTCTAAATCTGAGATCCTTTCTCCTTCCCCATTTGAGAGTACCAGGTCTAAGATTGCTTCCTCCCGAGTGGGTTCTAACACTAGCTGTCTGAGGCATGACCCCTGTAGAGCATCAAGAATGACCCTGCTCTTAGATGTGCCTACAGCAAAGGTACTCCAGTTAACATCTGGCATATTCAGGTCCCCCATCAACAATATCTCCCCTTTTTCTGCCATTTTAAGGGTGCCTTCTATCATTTCCTTGTCAATTTCCTCCCCCTGAGATGGGGGTTTGTACATAACCCCCATGCGGATTGTGGTGCCATTTCCTGTCTCCAGAGTGACCCATAGTGACTCATCAACATCCTGTTTACTCTTCAGTTCTGTTGCTTTAATCCCTTCCCTTATATAGAGAGCTACTCCTCCTTCTCCTCTTTTACCCACCCTGTCCCTCCTGTAGATTGTGTATCCTGGTATGATGCCATCCCAGTCATGGTTCTCTGTGTACCATGTTTCAGTGACTGCCACAATATCCAGGCATCCCTCTTCCATCAAGGCCACTAGTTCAGGGAGCTTGTTACACAGACTGTGGGCATTGGTACTCATCACCTTCCATTTTTTGATGGCCTTACCCCTTTTAGCCCCATCCCTGTCCTTACTGCCAAAGGGCATCACCACACATTTCTCTGCATTAAATACCATGCCATTTATTTCCGCCCAGCATTCCAGGGAGGTGAGATTCTTCCTAATATTTTGAATATTTTGTTCTTTTCCAACCACGTTAGTAATTTTGGTGTCATCAGCAAATTTTACAAAATAACTTTTAATATGTTTATTCATATCTGATATAAAAAGAGAAAACAGGGCTGGTCCCAGCACTGAGCCTTGAGGGACTCCACTGATCACTGGTCCCTCATTGGATAGGTACCCTCTAATTCTCACCATCTGTACCCTGTCACGTAACCAAGAGTTGATCCAGTTCACTACAGATTTCTTGATGCCCCATTGATCCATTTTTTCAATCAATATATGGTGAGGTACCTTGTTGAATGCCTTACATAGATCCAGGTATATGACATCTACTGTTTTTTTTTTTCATCTCTAAATATGTACTGATCTTCTCATAAAATACCAGGTTTGCTGTAAGGCATGATCTCTTATGCCTGAATCCATGCTGGCCATCATCAGCTACTTTTAAGTTAATTAACTCAGATGTTAGTCTATCTTTGATAACAGATTCCATGACCTCACCTATAATTCATGTTAAACTAATGGGTCAATAATTAGATGTGTCCCCATGATGTCCCTTTTTAAAAATGGGGACAACAATAGCCATCCTCCAATCCATTGGAACTTTGCTGGTACGACGGGATAAATTAAAAAGTTTATATAATGGATCAATAAGCCATGATTCAATTGTCTTTAAGAGTCTGGGCTGAAGGGAATCTGGGCCAGGGGATTTATTAGTTTTAATGTTTTTTAACTTCTCCCTAATTTCTTCTCTAGTAATTTCAGATAAGGTAGCTTGACCATTATGATCAGTAGTCTGAGATAAATGACCCTTTGAACCATAAATTGGACAATGTAGTATCTACCATCTGCAGCCCATATCCCTACATGGAAACCTCCCCTTTCACCAAGGGAGCCACCTATTGTGGACTTCACCCCTCTGACCCACGCCTCCTATATACTTCCTACCACTTCTTTTCTGGTTAACTGTCTGCTCCTTTAAATATACCACCACCTGTTGATATATCCCCGGCCAAAAGTAATATGGGATAAGTCATCCCAAAACTTCCCCCTGATGTCCTGGCTTAATTCCCATACATATTGCATCTAACAACTCCTCCCTTCTTGTTCTGGGCAATACCACCCTTTCATCTATCTGCTTAGTGCGTGGATTTGGCCGCATATGGTATAAAACACCCTCCTTTATTTCATACCACCTTAACTTCCTTTATTCTGAACCACATATTTGCTTAGTTGGACTATCTCAGGATCCCCAGCCTGTATTTCTTTCTAGCTAACAGCAGATAAATCAATAATGCTTTTATTAGAAGCACATGGTACAATGTGAGTCCCTTCAGCATCCATTGCTTGTTCATTCTTGCTAGTAGACTTCACCCCATAGTCTCTAACAGTCTCACTTGGGGACTTATCCCTTGTCTTCATTCCTCTTCTCCAAACCAGCACATCCCATCAAACATAGGTAACACAGGAATTGCAACCTCTGGACACACAACACAGGCAGTCTCTTCTTTCAACTTCCCAGGTCCTTCCAAAGTAGAACAGTTCCTGAGTTCCATCAACTGAATACACACCTCCTGGTACTTCCATTTGGCTTCTCCCAAATGACTCTCTGCCTCCATCCACCGATCAAACATCCATCGTAAGGCAT
Organism: Neoceratodus forsteri; assembly: GCA_016271365.2. Classification (NCBI taxonomy): domain Eukaryota; kingdom Metazoa; phylum Chordata; order Ceratodontiformes; family Ceratodontidae; genus Neoceratodus; species Neoceratodus forsteri. The sequence continues at coordinate 875,469,024 of CM028132.1, read as the reverse complement.
CCATCTGGTCGAACTTCTGGGCAGACAAAGTCCCACCATGGCTACACATTCTCATCTTAGCCTGGTCAAACCAGGCCTCGCTGTCACTACACAACTCCGCTCAGCTGGTTCCATCACCCGGAGACATCTTCTCACCAACAACCACAGAGAAACTGCTCCCAATTGATTTTATAGTACCTTGCTGTACTGTCCTGCAACAGTCACTGTCCACCAGGTCTTAGCCAGATCTAACGCTATCCAATGCCATCCCACTACTGCCACCATATGTAGTAGGGCGCAGGTGAACAAGTGGACAATACTGGTAGTCTGACACATGAGCAGTCTTTAAGTTTTCAAATGTATTTTTCTTCTTCCAAAGTTAACTTAAATCAGGACACATCTGTTACAGTGAACTGATAAGCCAGTGGAAAGCAAAGATCACTCATAGTTTAATCCAACATCTTGGAGTAATTCACAGAGCTCCCTTGAGTCTGCCTCCAGACCCAAAACTTATCTGAATTCACAACCCAAAGAGCAGTGCTTTTATACAGAAGAAACCAATCATGTGATGAGCTAACTCTGCCCATTAACATTTAACTTATTAAATTCATTTAGAATTGTTTTAAACTTACTAGGATCACTGTATTCATTATCTAACGCATAATAAAAACTATACAGTCTAACAGATTTATTTTAAGCAACTTTTAAACATTTTTTTCACTTTAAACATCCCCTGAAGCACCACCCATCAATCACTGTAGCAGTATATAAGGGGTTAAGTTAAGGCCGGACAGCACTATAGGGCACTGAGGCATGGAAGAGACATGAAGCAGCAGCACTTTCCAAACCTACTTTAACACAAAAACAGGTAATTTCAAACATACTTCCCTGTGTTTTATTATTACTTGAGCAGTTTTAATCTACTGTATGTTTTTTTTTTGTGTAATCTTTTTTCTGCCCTCCTCGTGCATCGCTGGCCCCCATTCCTTCAGGTTCCGCAAGTCTCCCGCCAGTCCCACTATCCTAATCCAGCCCTCCTCTAACTCCTCGTATTGCAGCCGATCCCCGGGATATCCCAGCGTATCCCTTCGCCAGGCGGGTCCCCCTCCTCCGAGGGGGAAGGCACCAGGGGAGAGAGGGATGACCCCAGCACACTTTCTTTCTAGGGCCTGGGGATACTGCTGCGGAGAAGAAGGCCCCGGGAAGGCACTGGAGGCATTCGGGGACAGTGAGTCGTCATCTGGCAGCCTGCGAGCAGTATTTCCCCGGTTTTCTGAGGTGCGTGACGTCCAGACATCAAGGCATTAGCCGACGTCTGTCACGCACTGCCCAGCAGTGAACCCCGACGTGTTGTCCTACCCATGGTCTCCACTAGTGGTCGCCAACACCGGTTGCAGTCCCTCCTTCCTCCCTGGAGACAACGAGCAGTCATGGCACGCCTGTTGTCTCCCCGCCTGATCCTCCAGCCACCCAGGCTTGTTATCAACCCGTCGCTGGCATCGCAAGCGGAAATCCAACCGCTGCGCCAGCGGGCCAGCTACTGTATGTTTTAACTGACTTCAGGTAGGAAGTGGTTCAAAATAATCTGCCTTTTAAAATCATTTTTACAGCCTGCTACTCAAAGCCTAAAACCATTACCCCAAACAAGTGAATGTACTTAAGGAAATGAAACTGCAAGGGCACAGCAAAAGTAGAGAAACTGATACAGAGCAACCACATTAAAGTGTTGCTTCTCTTTAGTTTTTCATGTGGCTACACTTAGCTTCCGTCTTCTACTCCTCTCACTAAACCCTACCTAATCCTTGACTCCAACATAACCTGCAGGCTTTTATCATAATAGACACTAATTGCTTCTAAACAAATGATTTAACTCTTTCTCACAGAACATTTAAACACAGTAGCTGAAAGAAGCAACCTTGATGTTCAGCTGCTAACTTCTTTTTCTATATCAGGAGTATTTTTACAGTTAAGCGCTCAACCAAGCGCCTTCACTAATACACTGCATTTCTTTAAATTGCAGCACTTTCAGTACTGATTCTAAAGCGCTAGGAGCGGTGGCTGAAATCAACAAAACCTCAGTTCAGCCACCTGCTCCCTGTTTTGCCATATTATCCTTTCTGTCAGGCTACAGCTACCTGCAGGGAACGAAGATAGGGAAACCCACTATAGCTTCAGCCCATTCCTACCACATTTTTCCCCTGAGTGGCGGCTTCCACGGATAACCTGCGTATTTAAACAGACTTAATTAAACAGCACTGAATACATAAACTATGATTTGCACATCATAACATGTGAGCTGGCAAGGAAAATGTTAAGAAACACACCTCTCAACCAAGAGCTCATGCAGCTAGCGAGGTAAACAGCTTCCACAACCAACAGGTGGCTTAGTACCCTCTCACAGGCTTTTCAAAGCTTTCTGTTGTTTTCATCCGGAGGGGGGGACTTATACCTCAAAACTCATTCTCCCTTTCTTTTATTAACAAAAGGCACCTCACGGTGCAGAGCAGCTCTAAACCAAGCGCTTTTACAGATGTATTTATTTCTTTTTAAAACTCTGCATTTTCAGTCTCACCATTTTAACAGGATCCCAACATTATTTTCTGTTACTTGATTTTACATTTTGGGGGTTTTCCTAACACAGGGGCTTTATATACAGAGACAATTACATGGAGTTCCAGGGCCCCTAACCCTTCACAGAGTGACTCTGTGACAAACAAAAGTATTTGTTCAGCTCCTCAGCCATCAAACAATGATCCTCAATTAATGCATTGTTGATTTTGAGAGGTCCTACAGTTGATTGGGAGTTTTTTTTTTAATTATTATTAACATAGGTTGAGAAACTTTTCCCCCATCATTTATATGAGCCAGTTTAAAATCCAGTTTGCGTTTTTCTTGCCTTATATTGGTCTTGCATAATTTTAAGACCTTATATTTGTCCCGATTGTATGTATTATTGTTTCTAACTAGAGCTCTATATATGCTCCTCTTTTTTTTTTTTACAATTAATTTTTGATTCTAGGGTAATTTACCCCTAGTGGTATACAATGGTCTAGTTGGTATGTATTTAGCTGAAAGCTCAATGAGTTTTTGTTTTATCCTTAACCACAACTCATCCATACTGGTGTAATTTTTGTCCCATTCCCATTTTTCAGTTTCAAGCAGAAAGTTTCCAAAATCCACTCTGCTGAAGTCCATGGCTGTGTTTTTTTCCTTTACTTTAGTAACACCTGTATCTGAGGAAAAAATTATTATTCCATGACCACTATACATCAAAGGTTCAATAATTTCAATATTTCTAATATTTTTTGGTAAGTTGGTAATAAACAAATCAAGGATATTTGACCCACGGGTAGGGCTCTGTATTAGTTGCTGTAACCCATTTGTCATGCATAGCTCTAAGAAAGATTTTTCCTGAGATGTGGTCGCTGTGAGGTCTGACCATGCAATGCCCAGGGTATTAAGTCTCCCAAAAGTACAACATCCTTTTTTCTGAGCTGTTCTTCAATATTGTCCAGCAAGTTGTTATGGTCATTTATGGATATGTTGGGGGGTCTATAACATAGTCCCAGGAGTAAATTATCATTGTTAGGCCTGTTAATTTCTACCCATACTAATTCACTGGAATCATTCTCATCAGGGTGATTGATTTGCCTGAATTTCAGCTAATTTCTAACGTATATAGCCACTCCGCCCCCAACCTATTTGTTCTATCCTTGTGAATATTACAGAAACCTAGGATATTTATATTCCAAAGGGAATTACTGCCCCATAACATTTCTGTTATGGCTGCAATATCAATCTTTTTTTGATTCAAAATGATCTCTAATTCATCTTTCTTGATAGTGTTGAAGCTTCTGGCATTGGTCATTAATACGTTTAATTTCATATTGGTATTGTGCTTTTTATTCCCAGTATTAATTTTGTTCTTTTGATTTTGGAAATGAACTCCCAAGTGCCCCCCAACACTCAGTTTTTTTGATCCTGATGATCCTTATTTGTTGCTCCGTGGAATATCATTCCCAGTAATCTCGCTCCTCTCTTACTTAGGTGGAGCCCATAACAATATAGGTTTGGGTCCTCCACAGAGAGTTCCCATGTCTTCAAACAGGTTATCTTGTGTTCTAAACACCACCTACGCAGCCAGTTGTTAAATGACTATTTTATATATTCTGTTCCTAGTGGCTCTTGGAACTGGGATGACCTCAGATTTTATTATATTGGTGTTTAGTTCTTGTAGTTTCTGTACAGCATTTGTCATATAATTTATAACTTCTTCCACCTCTTTATTGCCCAAATCATTTGTACCTGCATGTAATAACACTGTTTTTTGATTTGTAATGTGTCCTAAAATACCCCAAAACATTCCCGTGATATCCTTGATCATGGCACCCCTGTAGCTGCAACTTGCAATGTTTTGCTTGTTCCCCTTGTGGCATATCTATCAGTATATTGGATGATAGAATCTCCCAGTATAAACATTTGTTCCTCACTTAACCCTTCTCCTGGTAGACCTACATTCTCACTATTATATATATTTCCATTCTCTTTCATGGTACTTCTTAAAGTCCTAGGGTTAGTTTTATCTATAATCTTGGCTCTGGCTTTAGGGCTCAGTGGAACATCTGTTGTAAATGATTGATGATCAGAGCTGTTACCCTCTCCCATGAAATTTGGACTAGGGTCAATAATTTTTAGATTGCCATCAATGGTTGGAACTACTACAAACTCTCCCAAATAATCATGGTTGGACACACACAGATTTACATGCAGATTATTTTCCTTTATCTTTTCAGCATGTAATTCCCTCGGGGTATCAATTGAGTGCTAGTATTGCTTGGACCCTCGTCCACAGATGGCGAGGGTTCAGATACTAGGCCACTGGATGGGCCAATATTTTCATCAAGAATCAACAGACACAGGGGATCACAAGGATTTGAGAAAGGGATGGTAAGTCTTTCTGCTTTGCGGCCTTTTTTGTAGGCCCTTTTGCTCTGGTACTGAAACCATTCCTCATCATTACTTACAGAGTTATCCTCCTCCCTACTTCATTTTTTTGTTCCAGTCTGTTCTATTTGCGTTGGCTTAACTCCCTTTGATATGGATTCTTGCGTTGGTTGCAAGGGTGAATCAACATGACTACTATGCCTGAGTTTATAAGGTTCATTAGTTGGCACCATTAATCGTTTGCCTTGCTTACTACAACTGTCTTGCTTCCAATCTCCCCCTAATGTCCTTTTGGTTGTTTACCATAGCCTTCTGTGTGGCAGTTAAATCTGATACTTCTTTTATCAATTTGCTGATCTCTTTGCATTTGCTACAGATGTAAATGGGTTTGGGCAAAGGGGCCTTCAATATTAGATACATACTACATACAAAACACGCACAATTCTATTTAGATCAGCCTGAATAGTTTTGATTTCTTCTGTGGTTTGACATTTGCCTCCTATTTTTAAGTCATCAGCATATTTGATAGATCTATTCAATAATCCATCCGAGATGTCAGATATAAATATGCAAAAGATGTATGGGCCCAGTACCGAGCCCTGTGGTATGCTACTTGAGACCTGGCCTTCTTCTGACAGGCAAAAATTTAGAAGTACCCTCTGTGTTCTTTCTTCTAACCACTTTGTGATCCATACCACATATCTGGTCCTTATGTTTCTTTCGGCTAGCTTATCAGAGATAGCGCCATGCGGCACAGTATTGAAGGCTTTTCCAAAGTCTATATATATATAACATCATATGGTATTTTCTTATCCAAGCTTTTGCTAGCCTTCTCATAAAAACAAAGGTTTGTAAGGCAGGATTTGCCTCTAGAGGAACTGCTGGGTATTATCTAGGACTCCTAGTTGTTTTTCCAGTCTTTCTTTTATGATACCTTCCAGGATCTTCCCGACTAGTGAGGTCAAGCTGATGGGCCTGTAATTTTCTACCTTTTCTTTATCCCCTTTTTTGAATAATGGTGTTATGAATGCTGATCTCCAGTCACTAGGAACCTGTCCCAAATTTAGACTGCTCTTGAATAGGATTTTAATGTAATTTGAGGTTTTGGCCACAGTTCCCAGATCCATTCAGAAACAATGAAAAAGAAAGTTTTTACTTTTGAGCTAAAACAGAGTTCAGAACCAGGAGCAATAGTATACAAATTCAAATAACTTTAAACTGTTTGTAAAGAATGAAATTATTTAAGACTTTACCCAATATCAAGTGCACTGTCCAGTGCGAACATTTTCTTCAGCTGAACCTAGCAAGTGGAATGTAGTGAGGGCTCAAGACCTGTACAGTGAGACAGCATCTTTGAAAAAAACACTCTAATGTTTCTGAGCATCACACACCAGCAGAAGATGATGTACAAGTTTGACAGGGCCTTTCTAATTCATGTTGTTAGAAGGTTTGGCTGCTTAAATATTTTAGCTAAAACCATCCTGATGAGGAGTCCAAGAGCTTGGACATCATTGGTAAGATGGCATAAGTTTCAGCTACTCTTGATATGTGCATTGCCAGCTACCACGGGGATATGGCTAAACAGCAGAGGTATCACTCAGGTAACTAACTAATCAGGCAGAACAGGTTCCTGAGGATCAGGGGGCTTCCTCAGAGGCTCTGCGGCAGGTTTCAAAGGAAGTCATCTACCACTAACTGAGGGCTACCACTAGTACCTGTGATGCTTTGGCCAAGGCAGATGAAGGTAGAGTGTCCATGAGGTGGTATGTCTTGCAGAGGGTTTAGGGCTCCCCACTGAACTTCAGCATTATCCTAATATCATAGTAATGTAGTGTACAAGTTGTCATCCATTAGCCATGTGACTCATTCAGGCTACGCAAATGTTTTGTCCCCCATAAATCTGTCCAAAGATGTCTTAAAGGTCACTATTGTTTCGCTCATCACAACGTTCTCTGATAAACTGTTCCAGGTGTTCACCACCCTCTGACAGAACCATTTTCCATGCTTTTTGGTTCTATGAAATGCCCCCTTTAATTGGAAACAGTGTGATCTGTTTTCCCTTCCTGCTTTTTTAGTTCCAAACCAATACATTCCATAAGGTCCATAATGTGTATAGCTGTATAGACCACACATAGATCCCCCTAATGCTTTCATACTTAAGTGAGTGCAGGTTCAGCTCCATCAGACCATCCTCATGAGGTCTGTTTGCTAGATTTCTGATTTTTGTTTGGTGGCTTTTCTCTGGGTACTTTCTAGCACTCTAATATTGCACTTCGTATTTGGCGCCCAGTATTGCACACAATACTTCCAAGTGCAGACGAGCTAGGGACCTGTACAGAGGAACAAGAACTTCTCTGTCTCTACTGCCTATATTCCTAAGGATGCAGCCCATTACCCTGTTACACCTGCTAACTACCTCTCTGCATTGCTCATCATGAGACATTTTACTCATAGTAATAATTCCTAGATCACTTTCACTCAGTGTTTTCCTTAACTTTCTCCCATACATATTGTATGTTGCCCTTCTATTCTTACTTCCTATGTGCATTACTTAAGCAATAATGTATGACAGGGGGTGTGTTGTTGTGAGATTTACACATGCCTTGGGTGTCGTGTGGCAAGAGGCCACAAGGCTGAGTGCTTTAAACCATCCAAGGTGTGTTTAAATCTCACAACAACACACCCCCTAGAGTGCATTATTGCTATTATAAAATAAATCAAGAAACACATGCAGTATTCATTGTTGATAAATCAATAATTTCTTTTATTTTTATTGATTTTCAGGATGTTGTTCATCTGCCTATGCAAAAAGATAGTCCCATAAACTACATGCTGGCCTGAACGCAATACTGCAACTTTCACATACAGGAGCCCAAAAAAAAATCTCAGCCATTCAGGAAGAAGTATACAATCGGTTCCGCCCTGCTCTAGCCCACAGAGGTGGGGAGCAGTTATTTCTTTCAGGTACAGCAAAGTGAGACTATATAACAAATATATAGTATCTTGCAGTTTTGTCGGCAAATCTGGTTATCTATTCATTTGATATTGTTAGACTTTGCCACAGGCAGCTTGCATTGCTACAAATGTCCCAAAAAAGGCTGTCAAAGTTACTTTAACAGCTGATGCTTTCTTTTTTTTAAAATTCACATATCAGCATTGCCACAATATAGTCATGAGACTGATTGTGTGGGCGGGTTTTGCATCATTCACACAGACTCTACCTTACATACAGTATATGAAAACGTGCTACCAGAGGGCAGAGCTTGCCTTACCTCAGGAGGAGACTTCATATTTAGTGGAGGCGTTCCCCCAGTCTGGCCATTTACTGTTGGGTGACATTCAGTGGGAGGATCTGGTGCCACACCGTCACTAATGCTCGTACTGGCGTAAACAGGAAGAAGTACTTTGAAAACTTCTCTAGTACTGCTCATTAACTGTGCTGTTTCTGCCATGGACTCTCTGTCTATTTAAACTTCTCCGGCTGCACCATCGCTAGGGGTGATTGGTAGATGGGCACTAATGGGCTCTGTGGCTTCTGCCAAGGTGACTTCTCCATTATTACTTTCTATGTCCACAAGCCGCAGAAAATCATCTAGGGAACAAGTGATCAAGTAAAATCAGGTACTTTCCATTTTTACAGCTTTTGGACAATTTCACAAATTATTGGGTGGCTGTGTGGCTTTTCTATCTTTTCTTCACGTATACCACTACCGTTACCACTTGCCCTGATGCAGTATAAACAAATGGCGTTTTTTACCACACGAACATTCAGACCCTGGTTTAAAGCCTGTGTGGCTGTTATGCGGCCAGTGGTGGTCAGCTGGGATTTTAGTCATGTGTATGTTGTGAGATTTACACATGGCTAAGGTCCCAGACTGACCAATCAGCTTGTTGGAATATACTTGTCCATTTTGTAATTTGCATTTCTCCATATTAAAAGTCAGTTTATGTGTCCTGGAGCACAATTCAATTGTGTTTATCTCACTTTAGAACAGTTTGATAGATTCCTCACTTTCCTCTATTGCTCCTACTTTAACGTTGTCCACAAACTTACAATTCCAAAAGCTATTTGATGTTTGTAATGATGAGATAAAAATACTAAACAGAGTTGGTCCCAGGACCGAGCCCTAGGGTACCCCACTCATAACCTCGGCCCAAGATGATAAATGCTCTGCTATGCAGACCCTCTGCTTTCTGCACTGTAGCCATGATCTTACCCAACTGCTGATGTTATTGCTTATTTTCATGTCCTGCAATTCCTTAATTAAGAGAGCATGTGGCATACTATCAAATGCCTTTCAGAAGTCTAAAAATAACACATCAATAGGGAGTTCCACATCCATTGCACTGCTAACAGGCTCAAAGAAATGTAATAGATTTCTTAGGCAGGACCTTCCTGCCCTGAAACCATGTTGGTTAATATCCTCCAAACCCACTTCAGTAATATGATCTAGCACTACCTCCTTCATATACTCCTCCATTAGCTTGTCCACAATGGAGGTCGGGCTAATCAGCCTATAATTTTTAACATCAGTTCTTGATCCTTTTTTATTTATTGGAATAACTGTTGCTTCCTTCCATTCTTGGAGTCCTATCCCCTCTGAGATGAAACTAGAGAATATGTCTGCTAATGGTCTTGATATCTCTTCTGCCAGTTTCTGTAGTAAAAACAGGTGAAGTTTGTCTGGTCCAGGGTATTCATTGACCTTTAATTTCTGCAGCCTATTTTTAACTTCCCCCACGGAGATGTCAGTTTTTACATATGGTCCTGTAGCTACATTCTCCACTCTGATGATGTTGGATTGATAAATATATCTAATGTACTTATTAAATTCCTCTGCTACCTGTTGTCCATCTTGGATCCGCGATACTGCAGCGATGGATTTATGTCGATTGCAAGTTGCGGCTGCCATAAATCCATTGGTAAACTGTTTTTTTTCAGGGGGGCTTAGCCCCCTGGTCCCCCGTAACTAAGGATTATCAACTCCAGGTCGGAGTTGATTCGGGGAGGGGACAAACCCCAAAGAAAGCAGTGCTAGGGTCCTGTGGGTATATTACAGCGACAACAGCAACCTGCCGCTGTATTGTACTTCGCTATCGAAATGTCACTACAGCATCGCCATACGGTCCATCTCTTATGACTGAGCTCCCTATGTTAATAGGTCCAATCATTGGTTTCCTCTTTCTTTTGCTGTTTACATATTTATAGAATGATTTATATTTTGTACCCATAGCTAGTTTTAACTAGTGTTTCCTTAACTGCCCCGTTAACATTTCCTAGTCCTATCTTTGTAGGCCAACCATGTATTTGAAGAGGGATTTCTCTTACAGGTAAGTATATGCCCTCATCTTTAGCTTAATCAACTGTTTAATAATTTTGTTGAACCAAACAGGAAGTTTTCCTCTGTTGTTATGTTTCCATTTCTCTGGGATGTATGTAACCATACAATATCTTAGTTTGGAGTACAATAACTCCCACTTATCTTTTAAGTTTAAACCCGCAAAGTCTTTCCCCCAGTCCCAGTTTTTCGTATACTCTGTGATCTCTGGGATGTTTGCTCTTCTATAGCACCTAACCCTAGTATTACCTTTTATAGGTTCCCAGCTGATTTTTACTGCAAACTGCATCATGTTGTAGTCACTATCGCCAAGGGGTTCTCTCACTTTGCGCCCGGTTATATCCTTCCTAAGATTGGTTATTACCAGATCCAAAATACTACCACCTTGAGTTTTCTCCTGAACATGCTGCTCCGGATTATTTTTCAAAACAAATTCTAAAAATTTGTCTTCAATCAGACTAATAGCGGTTTGATTCCTCCAGCAAATATTAAAGTTAAAATCTCCCATAATTATTAATTTTGTTCCCAATTCAGTATATTGCAAAGCTGGTCTAGGAGTTTATTATTTTCATCAGTTGTCAAGTTAGGGGCTCGATAGCACACACACACACACACCATTATTGTGCCACTATTTCTTGGATTTATCTGTACCCATAGCTGTTCTGTTGGCCAATTATCTAGCACTTATCTGCTGGACAACCTTGTTATCAAGACTACCATATTTAGAAACTACTACAGAATGCCCTAGAGATGGTCAAGGAGAGCAAATCCATCTTTAAACCTCTCAAGTCTCTGTCCCAATCCCAGAGACAAACAACAAAACCTTTTTGTGACTTCAGCACTGTATCAGTTGAAGGTGCAGATTCAGAGGGGGTTTCTAACCATTGCAGCCCGCTACTTCCCAGAGAGGCAAGGACCAAGGTAATTAGCATGTTTTAAGAGAGATCTGGCCAAGATTCATAAAACTTTACCCAGGTGCAAACCTGGTTTAGCGTGAGCAAACTGGGTTTTGCACCGAGTTGTTATTCACAGAAGCCCTGTTTGGGTGCTCAAACCAGGTTTGAGCTTGGACAAAGTGTGGAGGGTGGTACAATGAAAATGAGGGGAAGGGACATGAATATGGGTGCAGTCCAATTCACAGAGCATTTGCTCCACCCAAGAACCTTTTGCCCAGTCCTCTTGTGCAGTGCAAATACCACCATCCGAGACCTTGCCTTAATCCTGCAAAACCCTAATGGTTGGCAGAGGTACTGTGGTGGCCCCCCCCCGGCCAGCTCTCAGCAAAACAGTCCCTGGTGTCCAGTGGTCCCTTCCCCCACCTGATCACCTGCCCGATATAAAATAAAGGCTTCCCTGGTGTCCAATGGCTCCCTCCCCCCACCCGACACACACACATTTCCCTGGCGTCCAGTGTATGTTCCCCATCCCAATCCCCTGTATATTAAAGAGAAACCAGTCCCTGGTGTCTAGTGGACCCCCCTTCCTATCCCAGATTCCCTGTATATTAAAGTTACACCATTCCCTGGTGTCTAACGGACCCCCCACTCCCCCATCTTGGCAGGTAGTGCCCCACCACCCCACTCACACCCCATCCTGACCCTGAGCCGATGACCAGTACAGCCCTCCACTCTCCACCATGGCCGGCTGCCTACTGAGCTATCAATGAGTGTGTACAGTACAGGATGGGGAAACGGGTAGGGGCACTACTGTCGGGGGAGGGGGGCTGCTAGACACCAGGGAATGGGTGTAAAGATTCAGTTCTCTGTACATAGTTCTGTTGACATATGAATATAATAAAATAATTGTGTTTTACTGAGAGTGGACTATGACTCTTCCTTATAAACAACAGCATTTGGTGATGAGCTGGTACAGAATCTAGAGAAGACAAATGGTACAGTAAGTTTTCACACTGAATCAGTTTAGAGCTTTGATGAAGTTAGAGAGAGCTTCTCAAATGATGAAAAAAGATCACAGCAATTTTAAAAACAAACTGGACTGAAGATGAATGTAAACAAGCTGTTTTCCCATCAGTGGTTGGAGCAAAAATATTTGCCCTACTTACAGATCTTTTACCTTAAAAGAAAAAGAACAGTTACATTCTTACCATAACAGTAGATCTTTGAGAGAATCTCTTCCCTTAAACCACACCTTTGGAATATTAGTCAGCACGTACTAGGACCACATGGAAACTTTTCCTAGCTGGGAGCCATCCATGTCGACGTCATACATCAGCATTTATGTAACTGTGAGTGGCCCTATCTCTCCCCCTAGTTAAGAACATAAAAATTTGCCAACAGAAGGAGACAGTGTGGTCCATGTAGTCTGACCGAGATATCTACCTCCCCCCAATCTACTGCTCTTGTTGAGGTGACTACATTGACTGTCCCAAGCCCATCTGAATTCTCTGACAGTCTTAGCCACCACCACCTGAGGTGGCAGGCTGTTCCAAGAGTCCACGACCCTCTCTGCGAAAAAGTACTTCCCAACATTGGTTCTGAATTTACCACCAACCAGGCATAAACTGTGCCCTCTTGTACGTGCAGTCCTAGTTTCCTGAAAGAGGTTACTGGTATGTACTGAGTTTATCCCTTTAACACATTTAAATGTTTCTATCATGTCTCCTCAGTTCCTTCTCTGTTCTAGGTAAAATAGATTTAACTGGCTGAACCAATTTTCGTAAGGTACGTGGTGTAGTCCCTGCACCATCTTGGTGGCTCTCCTCTGCACGGATTCCAGATGGTCTAGTCCCTTTGTAGGTGTGGCCTCCAGCACTGCACACAGTACACCAAGTGAGGCGTCACCAAGGACCTACAGAGTGGGATGATTACCTCATGCTTTCCGCTAGTAATACCCCTATCTATGCATCCAAGGATGCTGCTTGCCCGTAGTGCTGCTTTTTCACATTGCTTTCCTACCTTTAAGTCATCTGGTATCATAACTCCTAGATCCCATTCCATCTTTGCCTTTTCCAATTGCTGCCCTTCCAGGACATAGTTATTTCCTGGGTTCCTCTTATCCAAGTTCATTACCTTACACTTTTTGTTCCCTAACAAAGATTAGGCTTGGAAGGTCATTATGTCTGGGAAACTATGGGAGCATACCAGCACCAGGCATACAAGGCAACGGAAGGTGCTGAAGGAACCATCATGTTGAAGACAAAAATAAGAAATGTGTTATGTAACTCTAGAGGGAAGGAGGGATGGTCGGCATTGCCCAAGGGAAGAGATTCTCTCTAAGATCTAGTGTTACAGTAAGTACATAACTGTTCTATCTTCTATGAGGATATGTCTTCCCTTAAGCCACACCTTTGCAACGAGTCCCAAGCAGTACCAAAAGGAAGTTGGGAAGCTGGTAGAGTCTGGATCAAGAAAGGCGGCCTTGCAATATAGCAAGACCAAAAGAGATGCTGTGTCCAGACTGTAATGTTTAGTGAAGGTGTGAACAGTGCTCCAGGTGGCTGCAGCACAAATGTCGGCAGCAGAGACATTTGTGAAAAATGCAACAGAAGTGGCCATACCCCTTGTAGAGTAGCTACAAACAACACCAGGAAGCTCCTTACCGTACTTCCTATAACAAAACATAATACAATTTAACAAAATATAATACAATGTGCCAACCATTTGAAAAGATGCTGTGTAGACACAGGAGTGCCCTCTTTCCCAGAGACAAATGAAACAAAAAGCTCAGAAGACTTTCAGCAGTCTTTGGTATGATTTATATAACAAGTCAGAATTCTGTGTACATCTAACGTACAGAGCAATGCTTCACTTTGACAGCCATGTTCAAGATAATAAACAGGAAGGTGGATGGATTGATTTAACATAAATTCAGACATCACCTTTGGTAAGAATTTAGGATTAGTATGCAAAGAAACTTTGTCTTTGTGAAAAACTAAATAAGAAGGCTCACAGCAGAAGTGACTGCAACCAAAAATAATGCTTTCCATGACAGAAGGTGTAATCCACAATTCATGGCTGGCTCAAAAAGAGCCAAAGCAAGTTTCTCCTAAACAAAATTCAAGTCCCAAGGCAGGACTGGATGTCAAATAGGAGGTTTAAGATGTAAAATACCTCTAAGGAACGTATGGGAGACCTCCGTTTGTGCAACCGTATGTCCATCAACAGGGGCATGGAAAGCTGACACAGCTGCTAAATGCACCTTGAGGGAAGAATATTGGAGACCAGAGTCTGACAGTGACAGCAAATATTCTAATACCTCCTGTACTGGACGGGTGAAGGGGTCCAGATGTTTGGATGCAGCACACAAAGTGAACTGCTTCCATTTTACTGAGTATGAATGCCCAGTAGAAGGCTTTCTGGCTGCTAGTAGCACATCAGCAAATTTAGGTGAAACCCCAAAATGTGCTATGGCTATGTCTTCAGGAGCCACGCATGAAGAGGTAGGGACTTGAAGTCTGGATGAAGTAAAGAGTCAAAACAGAGAAAAACTGCACTCAGAGCTGGGGAGTAGTGCAGGTTACTGGTGTGCAGCCCAAACTATAACAATCAGAATAAGAGGAGTGTACCTGCACACTACTGCTAAGAAGTGTAGTACTAAGACCAGTAGCTGAGTTAGCTTTCAGGTTTTCCACCATTAGAAAAATTCAAGACCCTTTCAGTTTGTAATTCAAGTTCTCGGTCTATTCAAACAGTTGTGACTTCAATCAGGCAGACAGGGTCAGGAATGTGACCACAATGCACTGCCCCAGCACTTCGCCCTGAGGAAGCTCTACCATGTGAAGCACTGGAGCAGTGCAAACCAAGAACTTGAATTACAAACTGAAGTAGTCTGGAATTTTTCTGAGGAGTGCAGGTAACACTCCTCTTGTTCTGACTAGATGAAATAGGGAGCCTTGTTCTGTGATAGCAGGTTTTGACACAGCAACAAGGGTATCAGAAGTTCCACTGCAAGTTGTTGCAGAACTGGAAATCAAATCTGACCTGGCCACAGAGGAGCAATGAGGATGAAGGTAGCACCCTCTGTCTTCAGTTTGAGTAGCACCCTCTGTATTAGTGGGACTGGAGGGAATGCATATAGAAACTTCCCTCTCCAAGAGAGGGACAATGCATCTCTCCAGAAAACTCCAGGCACTAGAGCAAGTGAGCAAAAATACGGCAGTTTTGCGTTGTGCAGAGACATAAAAAGGTCCAACTCTGGACAACCTCACCTTGTGAAAAGGTCATCAACCGCATAAGTCAGCAGTTCCCATTTGTACATCTGGGATGATGACCTGTTTAGCTTGCCTGCTAAGATGTTTTGAACACCTGGGAGATGCATGGCTGACAGTTTTAGGCCGTGACCTAGCACTCAGTACCACAGTCTCACTGCTTCCCTGCATAGAGGATAAGAATGAATGTTCCCTTGTTTGTTTATGTACTGAACCACTCTGATACTGTCCATCTGGATTAGCAGAGGTCCCCTGAGTCAGAGATGACTGAAATGCTCAGAGACAGTACAGGATGGCATACATTTCCAGGATGTTGATATGTAGACTGGCTTCCACTTTGGTCCAGTAGCCCTGCGTTTGATAGGGCCCCAAGTGTGCACCCCAACTTGAACCTGATGCATCTGTCATAAGGATTTGTGTTAGAGTGGAAGTCAGGAATGGAACACCTTTTAATAAATTGTTGTGGTCAATCCACCATTTTAGGGGTTTTTGCAATGGAGGTGTGACAATACTCGTTGGTCCAGATCATCCATCAGTTGTGTCCATTAGACTCTTATAGCCCACTGTGGAATCCACATATATAAGCACACCAGAGGTGCAGTTACAATGGACACTGCCATAAGGCCTCAAAGGCATAGAAAAGACCTAGCTGGGACCTAGGGGCTGTTGTAAATAAGTTGTGCTTCAGCAATGAGACGGTCTGCCCCGTTGAGTGGCAGAAAGGCCTTCCCCTGGGTTGTGTCTAGGACTGCACTTAAGTATTGCAGACATTGACAAGGTGTCAAAACTGACTTTGGAACATTCATTGTGACCCTCCTTGTCTTGTTTGAGAGTGTGTGTGAAAAAGACTGTCCCTGAAACTAGCCTTTAAAAGCCAGTCGTCCATGTATGGGAAGACATACAGGCCTTCCTGGCAAAGGGCTGCTGCCACTACTGCTACGCATTTGGTACAGACCCGTGGTGCAGAGTATAAGGCAAAAGGCAATACTTTGAACTGATAATGCTCCTCATGCAGCCTGAATCAGGGATAATGTCTGTGTGCTTTCCTGATTCTGATATGTAGGTAATAGAGGATAAAGTATGGGCTGCAGTTAACAACAGCACTGTGTATGCTTCGAGATGTTGCCATTCGGTTGCCCTGACAACGTCGAGAAGAATACACAGCTGTTGTTAACTGTCCGCCCATACTTTATTCTATATAGTGTATGGTGCGATTGAGGCAACTTTTTTCATAGTAACCGCTTCTTAGGATTTGTTCGCCCCCCCCGACACCACTCCTCCCCGCCACACACACACGCTCATGATCTCTCACACACACACACACACACACACACACACACACACACACACACACACACACACAGAGTACCTTACCTGGCCATGAAAAAGCACTAAGATTTTGAATGCAGTTTGCGTTTATTTTAAAATACCTCAAACATGGGAGAGCAATAAAGAATTACAGCTACATAAAATATGTAAGTTCGAGTCATGTGACAATAATGCCATGCGACGTTGCTCGACGTCAAAGGTCAAAGTTTGAGGGTTTCAAGCGCTTCAGCTACTTCCACGAGTTCAGTGACCGGAGTCAGAGCAGGGTGATGTGAGCTGAAAGGTAACTAGGGGAAGGGGAGAGGAAAACAGACTCAGTTAATAAGTGTTTTAGAGAAAAATTTTGTGGAACTTACTGTGGTTACTCATCATCAGAGGACGAGTCATTTATCATGGCAATTCAATGTCTCTTTTGTGGCCCGTGGTAGTGATTTATGTAGATGTTGACACCCTGTTGGAAGAGGCAGTTATCCATCGATAGGGTGAAGTTAGGCAAGTCACTCAAGAGATTCCTAGATGATGATTCTGCTGCTATTGATTTAGGATTTATCTTTAGACTTGCAGCTGAGGTAGAAGAGGAGGCTTGTGATACAGATAATGAGGATTGACCAGCAAATATGGTCGAGTTTCTTTTTTGCTTTGCCTTGGACGAGTGGTTGTAATTATTTATTGACTGCAGGCTGCGGTGTCCAGAGACTTGTTGGACCTCATTTGGGGGTACCTCATTGTCTACCAGGCATTGTATTGCAGTCTTACGGGTGGAATGGTTAGTTATTCTTTTGCAAGATGGTAGACCAGCCACTATTTTTATTGACTGCAAAATACTGCAAACTTTGTTCTCACCAAGAGTCATTGCTCTGTACCAATAACTAATACCAGGCTTGTGGTTTATATTAACTGCCAGGTAGAATGGAGAGTCGCTTTCGAGCATTTTTGGTGGACGCTGGGATGCATACTTCTTGTATGCTGCTATGGGACATCTGCTTGGGTTGCTACTGTTGCTGTACATGTGGGGTTTGACCACTCTCACGTCTCTTGGGTTCGCTCCTGAGCGAGTCTTGGTTTGTCTTTTAGTGTATTCGATAAACTCCTGTTCTTCTGTGTCTGTTTGTAGGGAGAGGTCACCCCAACACAAGCTGTACTGCTCTGCTGTTCTTAAAGAGAAGTACTGACCATTGTTGAAAAATACCATGTTTAGTAATGGGGTAGGGCTATGTAACCCTAAGGCTCCAGTTTTATATAGCCTGTTTATGTCTGTGGGAGATAGTGGGTCAGCTCTGTGTGGTTTGTTGCCCTTTCCCAACTTTTTTAGGAATTTCTGCTTAGCTGATAATGTGGCTAGTGTCTCTTTAAATGCAGTCGTGTTCCCATGAAACACTGAGTGCCCATAGCTGAGTGATAAAAGATGCCTGTCTATGCTGCCTATTATTCCCCTGAGTGTACTGGGTTCATACTCACTGCCATCTATTCATTTTATTTTGTAGAGAAACTCGGCAAGCAGTTCTTCCAGCTCCCCAAGAGGTATGCTATGCAGCTCTAGCCTCGCCTATATTGCCCAGGTAATTACTAAATATTTTAACATCGGCTTCAGTTTTTTTTAATGTACGCTTGTTCTGTTGATCCTTTACAAATTGTTTTCGATCTGTTGATGACTCGTACTTGGATAGCAGGCCCGACATTGCGAACGCTCGTTTATGCTCGCAGACAACTGACTGGATATTTTAAATTGATGTCTGGCGAGATTGAGCATTCGCTGCTGCATTCTGACTGCTGCCTGCACCCGATGTCATTCTAATTTGTTGTACCATCATGGTGACGTCCTCAGGCAGGTACAACACCATCATGACGTCTCCACGATGGTACAACAGCTGTATAGTGTATGGTAGAACATTATTGTGGGCAAAATTCAGTGCAAACACACAGCTGTTGTACCATCGTGGAGACGTCACGATGGTGTTGTACCTGCCTGAGGACGTCACCACGATGGTACAACAACATGGAACGTCCCTGCGCATGCGCATTATCCTCTATGTGTTTGCACTGAATTTTGCGCACAATAACGTTCCACCATACACCACAGCATTCATATCCAGGGAGCATAGCCAGTCCACTTGTAAAAGGGGAACGACAGCCTGTAGAGATACCATTCAAAACTTCTTGTACTCTTTGTAGAAGTTCAGGTTTCTCAGATCTAGTACAGGCCTCAGATCTCCTGTCCATCTGAGAACCAGGAAGTATCTGGAGTAAAACCCTTTGTTCATTTGATGAATAGGAGCGGGTTCTATAGCATGTTTTTGTATTGATGATTGTATTTCCTCTTTCAGCAGGGATAAATGACCCACAGGATTTTTTATTTTTATTTTTTATGTTTGCCGTGTATGTCCGTGCATGTCAAACATTTTGCTATGTACAGGATTTTGGGAGGTGTGCCACAGTGGTCCAATGCAGAACACTCTACACGGGGCTTGGCCCTATCAGACCAATATCAACAAGCCTGATTATAATGCTGTTCTAGCTTGAAACTGCATGTAGTTCAAAAGAACGTGCTGACAGAGACAATCGTAAATCAGCCCTTTCCATTATTTAAACACAGCACAGCTGGTTTCATGATGTGCTCTCAGCCTGCCTGCTCCTTACCCCCTCAACATTACGGCAATGGAAACTGAAACTGCTTGTTAAATATTGGTTGCCTATTAAACATGGTTACCACCTGTCCCATTTCATGCAGGAGAGTCCCATTTTCTGCACTCCCATCTCGTCACCTATATCAAGTATCAGTGGGACATCAAATGTCCCACTTTTGCAGATAAACAAACAGCAGGAAAAGTGCTTGTCTGCCAGGAGCTGCACTTATTTAACTCTTCCCAGCTTAGGCTGTCAGTTCAGATCTCTTTCCTGAATCACACAGCTTAGCCTCATAAAACAGCAACATTTGCTGTAACTGATTGCAGCCTCCCCCCCCCCCCCACACACACACACACATTGTGGCCTTTGTTTTATTGCCAAAGATATTTCAGTAATCTAAGTAGAATTATATAATGGGTCTGGAAATGCTTCTCTGATTGGTTGGTTGGCACTTCAACCCATTGTAAATCCTGACTAGTACCAACAGGAAGAAGTGCCAACCAACCGTACCACCTACCTACCTGGCACATATCCATGCAACCCACCCCCTCTCACTACACTTCTCATGCTACACTGCTACTTTGAACTCGCTGACCAATGCTACAGAAAAAACGTAGGCAAATGCAAAAAATGGAATCCTCGTTTTTTTCTAACTGATTTAGAAGAGCTCGAACAATTAATCACTGTCCCCTTGGACAATTCTGACACAGAAAATAATGCTTTATATCAAATTCCTATAACAATAAACATACCTGGCATCCCTGAAATTGAAAGTACCTCAGCCCAGACTCGCACCACGAACCATCGCTATCCATCTACATTACCTCTCACATCACTACAGTAAAAAGCATAAAAGGGACTATTTCTTCCTCGCAGAGCAACACTACCACGAAAACCACAAAAAATCCTATCTAAATACATATAAATGCACGCTAAAAAACTACAAAAAAAAGAAAAAATTGTATAATAGCAATTTACCATGGGAAAGTATGGGTCACGCTACAAAGTTTACAACGGGTGGTATGTGCCTCCCTTTCGGCCTGCTCGGCCTGACCAAACACTACCCGTTGTAAATCCGAGCGTAACCCACACCCTTCCCATGGTAAATTGTTTAAACATCCCCTGCCCCATGAATGGTAGCAACAGCAGCAGTGGAACTGAAGGGGGGGTCAGATGTTGATGATAGTGATAGAAGAGCTTTTCATGTGTGTGGCAGGGGATGGCTGTGTATATATCGAAAGTGGGACCTCCCTACACTGTTGGGAATGCCTAAGAACTACAGTATATTGCTATCTATTATACTTGTAAGACAGTCCAGAGGTATCTTTAAAATATATTTATTCAAGGCATAAAAGCATTTGAATGGGAAAACAACTAGTGAGCTACAGTACCTACCAGCTCATTTTTAATAGGGTCCCAGCAACAGGGTAGAGGACTATATAACAAGGCTACCCAAAATTATACAAGTACTTCCTGAGTTTTAAGAGCATGTTATCAAAATTGTTGAATGGGACTTTCTTTTTGATTGCATGTATAAGCAGACAAGTGAAATGCCGGAATTGTTCATGGAGAAAGTAATGGTCTTCTGTTCAAATGGCAAACAGAAGCTTCTTTAAATTCCTGATTTTAAATCCTGTTGGTGGTTACAGTTAGTCATTACACATGAGGTACTGTAACTATTGAATAAACCTTATATGTAGTGAAATATTGTTAGAATGTTTGTAGCAGTAGTGATCTTTGATAAACTGCTGTATATTTATTGTACTTCAGAAGTGTGACACAGTTTATTGGACCACCATTATAGAGACTGTACATAGCTTTTAAACTTTTGGGACAATAATCCCATCCCGGGTACCTGATGCTAGGGTTTTTGTGGTCTCACAGATTGTGCACTGTAACATGCCTGTGGTGTAGTTGTTAGAGCACTGACTTGGGGACCAGGAAATTTCAGGTTCAAAGCCTGCCAGAGCAAAATAGTTATTGTGTGACTTTGGGCAAATCTCTTAACCTCTTCATGCTCCAGACCACGCAGTAGATGGTTAGCAGCAAGACCCCATGGGATAAATAAATCATAAACAAACACCTCCACCTGTCCTGTACAGTTTAATATAGTCATAATGGGAGGAATCCAAGGGTGCATGACAACATAATGACACTGGGCACTGTAGACAGAGGCTGAATATAGCCATTTGAAAGGTATGAGACCAGAGAATTTGAATTATTATTGGTTATAAAAACAGGAGGCGTTTGGGCGTGGTTTATTGTCCCATTTTCACATCATCCAAAGATGGCAACCCTACTTATTAAACTGGAGTTTAGTTTACCCCTTCAAAATACAACAACTTGCAAATTTGTTAACATTTAAATGTTTTTTTTTGTTTTTTGTTTTTTTTTTGGGTGTGGGGGAGAGACTGCCATATTCTCTGTTTAAAGAAAAAAACAAAAACAAATCCCATGGTAAAATCATAGAAATGGTCCTACTTCACAGCCAGGCCCAACTGTAGTTAGAGTTACACAAACCAGTTACAGTATGTTTCATGCTAAGTGTACGTGTGTCTGCGAAATGGTCTTGCTCTCAGCCAGGCTCAGCTGCAGTCTTTAGGTAGCTGATGCCAGCCATAGAATATTTTTTCCTTGGAGTCAGGGGTGGGGTGAGACCTAACAGAACTTTGCTTTATCATCCACATCAGCTTTAAAATATACCACAGAGCATCTAAAACCTCAGAGCTTCTGGGGGCCACTCATAACACTGACACTGGGGTGCCCAATCCCTCAGTGTCTCCATCTGAAAAAAAGAAAACCCTCCCTCATAGTTTATTTATTTTTTTAAACACTGTAAAAAAGGAAAACATCAATGTCTGTTGCTGCCCCGCCATCACTGTCCCCCCACCAAGCCCAGCCCACATTAGTCTTCTGGCAAGGCAATCTCCTTTTAGACCTGTTACAACAGCAATGCCAGTGGCAAATGTAACCCCTAGGTGGCGCTATCCCAAGGGCTACTACCCCTGCCTGCTTGGCTAGTAGCAGGTTAAAGGGCCTGAGTTATGAAACGGGTGCCTCCACCCGGAGGTCAGGGTTGGTAGTGGTCAAGCTAACCTTGGCACAGCCCTCTGGGACACTGTAAAACCCCTCTTTCCCCTCTAGTGGCCTGAACACTATACAATAATCACTTTCACAATATCCCTGTTACACTACACAAGTACCCACACTGTTTGCACTTACCACCAGGGCTGGTTCCTCTGGCTCAACCCTGGGGACCCCCTGTAAAACAAGGTTAAGCACAGCAAACAGCAACAGTACAGTACTTTGAGCACAAACTGGAACCACAGTCAGATTACCTGCAGAAAAAGTTAGATCTAATTTATTCAGGGGACTTGAACAAGGGAGGGGCAAAATCAGGTTAATTAGCTTAAACGTTATATCAATCAAGCAGTTATACATGCGCTTTGAGTCTCCCCCACACAGTCCACCTCTGGGTACCCAGGTAGAGAAGAGATGGGCTAGCCATGACAGTTGCCCAGGGTTGCAGCTGGTTGGGGCCCTGTGATGGAAAACACAACATGCACAGTACACAATATTTGTAATCCGGAGCCAGAGGGCTCAGTTCGAAAAGGAAACGACACAACAAGACAATCAGATGACACACTCAGATTAAGCTGTTGTTGTAGGGAGCTACCCTGGTATTTACTTACGATACCCAAGACTGGACACAGGCTGGACGAAAATCGAGACTGCAGGTGGTTGATCTGGAATGCCAGGAGAAGCAGGGCCCACACAAGTCACAGAGGCATCGTTCCTGTTCAAGTATGGAGCAGGGGGCTGATCCCCAGGCAGGTCTCTCGTCGATGGCTTCTCTGTGCAGTGGGTAGTCTGGTTGGGCCAGTCTGGCAAAGCCCAGACTGCATGGAGACAATTTCAAAGCAGTTCTTTCGCTGGATACAGCTTCCAGCAAGCAGAACACAGTTCACACAGTAGGGAACTAACTCACAACCCACTAGCAGCTCATAGCACATTTACATGTATGGGAATTCTACTGTACCAGGCAAAGCGCTCCCCGGGCACAATTGCAAAGTCTCTGCACACACCAGGAGCTTAGGGGTAGCTGGAACTCCTGACAGGCTGATCGTATTCAGCAAAAATATTCGGTCTTCTTCAGGTTGAGCCTGGCCCACGTCAGTAGCTTACGTTAGTCACACAAACTTGGATTTAGTCCAAAATAATTCTCTTTTCTCCCTCTCAGGAGCAGCAGGCAGACATGGAGGCCAACCTCTTAGCCTTTTCATAGTTCTCCCATGCGAATCCACTCAGGATTGCTCTCAGAATCACTTCAGCTCCTTCTTGCTCAGCTTCCAGCTTAGTTCTAACTGAAAACTGAAAGCAGCCTGGGACTTCCCCAAGATCCAAAAGATTTGGTTGACTGATTTGGCTGTCAGTCAAAGCAAGAGTTCCCCCTTCAGTTGCAAAAAAAGACACAAAAAAGCTCCAAACTAAAGTTCCTACAGATTTTGAATTCAGAAGCTCCTGTAGTCCAGCTACATTTTAGGTCCCACCAGTACTGTTTGGTCCAATTTGCAGTCCAGGACCAAGATAGTGGAGACAAACAAAACAGTCCTTGCTACAAAGAAAGCAGGTTAGACAAACTACATTATCATTATCACTCTAAATGAGTTTCAGTAAATGGTTACATCTTTCAACAGAGCTCCCTCTCAGATTACTTAAGCTGCAATTAAGCAGTTCTTAAAGAGACAGTACACAGAGGCTATACAAGCTCTGGTAATCACATTTAAACTGCTAAAACGCAGGACACCAGCCTGGCAGTGAGCATTTAGGCAAGCTCAAGGAAGACTTTTTGGGAACCCCTATTTGTAGGGGGGTTGCACAAACATTCAGCATTGACAAATGCTTGTTTATTTTATTTATTACTAGGATTACAATATCTTTGAACCAGACGTTCTTTTACAAAGGTTCCGGGTCAAGTACAAGTAGGTTTGGGAGTAAATACAGAAACAGATAAGATAGATGAACATTGGTAATAACATGATCAAAACAATACATTAAAAATACAATGATAGCAACTACATACATTTCATAATAATGAGGAATACATATGTACCGGTATTTACAAAATGATATAAGGTATAAATACATAAGTGGTACTAGCAGAGGAGGGAAGAAGAGAGTGAATGAAAAGAGAGGAAAGCAAAAGTCAAGGATATGTGGGAGGTGCAGCAAGAAGTAGAGGGTGGGGGTGGGCAGCAGGGCTACAATGAAAGGCAGGGATGAAAGGGGAGGAGAGCTAGGAAAAGAAGGAATGGGATGGGGTTGGAAAGGAGAGGCATGTGTGTAGGAAAAGGAAGGGCTGGAGGGGAGGAAAAGATGGAGGAAGGGGAGCAAGCATAGGTTGATGCAGTCTAAGGTGACATAGTCAATATAAAGTAGGGGTTGAGAGGTGTGTGCTGAAGTCAAGGAAAAGGAGGGGAAGAGTGCTCAGGACAGAGGCTCGCATCTAAGTCAATAAGGAGCCACGATGGGGGGTTACAAGAGGGCACAGAGGGGGTCAATTTGTTACAGGGGGCAGTCACAGCTATTGAGTGAATACAGGTGCTGTCGAAGGCTATTTTTAAAGGGACCAAGAGCATGGTGTCTACTGATCTGAGGGGGGACATTATTGATCCAGGAAGGGGCTCTAAACCAAAAGGATCGCTGCCCTTGAGTGGTCCAGCAGAAAGGGACCTGGTGTTTTGTCAGGGTGGAACTGCGTATGTTGCAGAGGGTTGGTAGTGGAAGGGGCAGGGTGTTGGGTGGGGTTTGGCCAAGGCTAATGTTTTAGCATAAAGGCAAGACTGGTAGGTGATCCTACCATTTAGATTTACCCAGAGTTTTACACGTAGAGATCGCAGGTATGGGTGAACCCTAGGGCACCAGAAACAAGCCTGCATGCCTTATTGAGAGCTACACTGATTATTTTCATAGCAGAGTCAGTGGCAGCCCCATAGATAATCAGCCCATAATAAATGATAGAAATGACAGAGCTAGAAATGGCGGTCCTGAGGGCTTCAGGGTTGAGGCAGTGCCGATGTCTATACAAGGTGCTGATCCTAACATTAATAGTTTTTGTTATAAAGTTGCTATGTGAGGACTAGGACATGGAGCTATCTAAGGTTATGCCTAGATACTTAAATTCCCTGACTTGTTGAGGGGGAGATTTGGTTGTTAAGGATGGTTAGGGTGCAGGATTTGTACTGGTTATGCGGACTTGAGAAAAGCATCAATTTCATTTTTTTATAGTTCATTAGCAGCTTATGATCTCCAAACCAACGTTCAATTGCTGCAAAACTTATTTGGAGGTCTTTGGTGAGTAGGGTGGGGTCAGAGTGGGTGGAAAAAAGGACAGCATCATATGCATACAGAATAATGTTGTTAGGACAGGCTTTAGGGAGTGAGTTGAGGAAGAGGCTGAACAATAAAGGTCCAAGGATGAGGCCTTGGGGGACGCCTGAGTTAACAGGGCAACAACCGGATAGGGTGTCATTTATTTTGACTTGCTGCGTTCTGCCACTAAGATTGCTGGAGAACCACTTGGTGACCTCCGAGGAGAGGCCAATAGTCTAGAGTGAATGGAGTAGGAGAGAGTGGTTCATGGTATCGAAGGCCTCGGTCAAGTGCACAGTGCAGGAAGTCAGTGTATTCCAACAAGGCAGTGGTTGTACTGTACCCCTTCCTAAAGCCATGCTGCTCTCTGCATTGGATATTGTATTTGGTAAGATATTCGGTCAACTGGTCAGTGACGATACGCTCGAGTGCCGGGGGGGGGGAAAAGATAGGGCCATAGTTAGAAGGCTGTGCTCTGTCGCCATTTTTATAGACAGGTACGACTAAAGCTGTCTTCCAGAGTTGTGGGAATTGTTCGAAGGAGAGGTTGAGAAGAGTGGTAAGGGGCTTAAGGACAGCGTCAAGGGTCAGGTGCAGAAGTTTAAGGTCTAAGGTGTTGTTGCTAACCTTGTTTTCCCCAACACCTTTTGTAAGTATTTTTTGCTTCTTGCATGGAGACTCTCCTAAAGTAGAAGAGAGGGGGGCCTTTGGGAAGGGGGGAGCCCATGGCAATAGGAGGACTAGCAGGCTGCTTTAGGAAGTCAGGGGGGAGTATGCCAGAGAGGTTAGTGTATGCATCATTAAGGGTATCTGCAATTAGAGGGTCCTGTGAGAGAGCTCTGTTGACATAAATAATGTTAGGGTATGTTTTTGAGGGCTTACCAGGGAGGTCTTTAATGCTTTCCCAGAAACGCTTCCAATTATCCCAGGAGTCTGTGAGTTTGCGCTTAAAGCATTTCCTTTTGGCGCAACATATTTCCCTGGTACAGGAGTTGCATGCTGCCTTGTAATGTTGCATGTCAGAGGGTCTCCCAGTGTCATGAGCTAGGTGCCAGAGACTGTCCCTGTCACACATCATTTTGGTTAACTGAGGGGTGATCCAGGGGCTAGTTACTGCCTTTGCCTTCCGCTTGTGGTGCAGAGCATTTATGTCGCAGCCTTTGTTAGAGTGGTGGATAAAATAATCAAGGGCAGCATCCACACTGTGGGCAGAGTCTAAAGGGGATCAGTCGCTGTGCTCAGGGTAGTGCTGGAGATGCTGAAGGTACCCTTTCTTAAGCACGCACTGCATGCATACCTTGGCAGGAGCCTTAGGGTCTTTGTTTATCCAGTGGCAGATGACTGAAGAGTGGTCACTCAGTGAGTTGGATAGAAACTCTGTGTGGGTTATCCTGTCAGGGTGGGTGGTAATGATAAGGTCAAGGAGTGAGCTGTTCCCAGTTCTGTAGTTCGTCCTAGTGGGGGTGGTAACAAGTTGAGTGAGGTTAACAGCTGCAATGGCATCCTTGAAGTGATCAGCTTCTGGGGCCAGCCAGTTGGTGTTAAAATCGCATAGTAAAATAACTTCAGAGTTTGAGGGCAGGTCAGCTAAATAACTAAAGACCAGGTTGAAACCTGTATTTTGTTCTCGGGGAAGGATATAAACAGACAGCATAGTTAAAGACTTTCCATTCTGGCCAAGTATGCTCTTAACAGCTGAAATTTGTGATAGCTGAATAGCATGAAGGGGGGGGAGGAGATGCATAGAAACATAGAAGATGACAGCAGATAAGGACCATTTGGACCACCCAGCCTGCCCAGATCTCCCTTCCTACAGTTCACCACCATTGCAGAATGCACTGGAAGAGTTTTAAAAGCTCCAGAGCATGCACCCTTGCAGCTATCTGTAGGATTTGTTTAATCTGTGGTGATCTCCCTCCATTTTGGAAGGTGAAGAGAGATATGAACCCCCCCATCCCCACCCCCACCCCAATAACCAGCCTTGGAGGGTAAATGTGGCTGTGGTGGATGAGAAGTAGAGTCAGACTGAACCAGTGGGGGCAAACCACCAGTTCCAATGGACATTGGAACTTTTAAATGGGCACTTGGGGGAGAGGGCAAGGCAAGGCACCACTAGACTTTCCCCTGGCTTGCTGACGATAGTCAGGTCAACTACCTCTGGCAACTGTTGGATGACAGGACCCTCTACCACTGACTCTAGCAGGTGTTAGATATAGGTATTTGACCAACCTAATTGTTATTTTGGAGGAATGAAGACTTCATAGGGTCTCTTCAACATCATAACCAAACAGTTTCCTCCTTTAAATGGGGAATTTAAACCTGCTTGTTGGACATCAGAGGCAAAGACAGCAACTCTTATCCAAGAGCAATGCCTCATGCCAGAGGCAACAGCTCTGGCAGAGGCATTAGAGCCACCATATGCACCAGCATTTAAAGTTTTAAGCAATTCTGTTTTGGCAGAACTATCTGGAAAAGCCTGAGCTGCAGCCTTGGCATTTTTCCACAGGCTGTTTTGACATTTAATCATATAGCACTGACAGTTAGTAATCCTAGGGCCCAATAAAGCAGAAGCATATGTTCTTTTGCCTATAACATCCAGCTGCCTGGAGTCTTTATCAGGGGGCAAGGAAGTTAAATGTTTAGGTACCTTAGAGCTATCATGTGTAGCCATGACCACCACAGAGTCCGTCTCTGGTTCAGTGGCATAAAAAGGCTTAGCTGTAGATGCAGAGTACTGCTCATCAGCCTTGTGTGGCACAGCAGAAATAGTATTAGGCTGGTGTCAAACAGCAAAGGTAGTATCCTCCAAAGCAGGGTAAATGGGAGGAATTATTATGGATGGCGTGCAGTAGTCTTCCAAAAATTCCATCAAGTTTTTCTTAATGGAATCTTCCTCTTCCACAGCAAAACCCATTTCACTCTGGATTTGTTACATAAGAGATAGAAAAGTAGGGTCTTCAGGTGGAGATCTGGGTGTGTGCACCACACAGTCTTCACTGCAGGAAGACAGTATAGAGCTGGGATGGTGATTATATGCCTCTTCCCCATATTCCTGTTCCTCTCCAAAATCTTCCTCCATTCTGAGGTCTGGATTATATTCCACAACGTCATTGGTAGACCAGTCAACAGCAGGAGCAGAGAACCATGCCAGCAGTGCCAGCGGCATTTGGAAATCAGGTATTTGCAATGAGCTGGTAGAAGATGTTGATGAGGCCTGTGTAGAAGTGCCCGTCAACATTACAACAAGCTGTCAGGGCAAGCCCAGCAGCAGTCATCATATCACATCAGAAAAAGACAACAGTACTGTTTGTGAGTTGATGCCCAGGAGAGGGGTCATGCTCACCGGAGTCAATAACTGTCTGAGACCAGTCGACAATGGCAGCATACCATCTGTAATAGGTCTGGTAGTGCCTAACCCAGCCCCTGACCTTGGTGTCTGTTCAATGGTCAGTGGGGCTGTAGCCACTGTTGCTGGAGCAGACGGAGGCAAAGTAAGGTTACCTGCAGGCCACAGTGGCCACTGGGATCTTGCAGGTGACGATTCCTTGTCCTTGTGCTTGTGGGATGATGAGAAACGGTCTTTTTCAAGGCCTTTAGGCTTCAATTACCAAGAACTAATCAACAGAGCAGACAAGGCTGCATTCTCATTTTTGTTTACCTTCTCCATGGTGGCCTTTAGAGTTTTCTAAAAGATAAACATCTCTAGCTCCTTTCTGTGATGTTGCACTGTAGCCTGAATAAAGGTTTGGCAAATCTCACAGGCCCACACAGTGAAAGAGAGGCCCAGACAGCAAAAGCACATCTTGTGGGTGTTGTTTTGAAAAATCTTCTCCCAGCACTTACAGTACTGGCTTCGGCGGCATGCAGAGGTGGCGATGAACACTTGGAAAAAGAATAAAGAACAACACTGTAGTTGATATTAGTTTTCATAGCAAATCTGATGAGGTTAATCAATGGCAGGAAAAAAACTAAGGAGAGATATGGCTGCCCACAGTTATATACACGCTGACACAGGACATTGACGTGGACAGCTCCCAGCTATCAAAAGTTTCCCTGTGGTCCTAGTGCCCGACGGCTGATGTTCCAAAGGTGTGGCCTAAGGGAAGAGATATCCTTGAAGAAGATCAGGTGATACTGGATTTCCAGAGCATCTCATAACCCTGGGAGACTATTATCATATATCTTCTAAAAGAAGCCACCCTCTAATGTAAGCCATCCTCTATTAGAAGACTCACCATAAACTCTGTGTTTGTAATAGAAGCTGCCCTCTTATAGAAGCCATGGCTTGCATTACAAGAGAAGGGTATCTGGTAAAACAAAGGAAGGCAGACAAAGCAGTAAGGAGTGCAAAGGCACAAAATGATGGAAGAATAGCTCAGAAGTACCAAAAGGGGACAATATATTTTTTAGGTATGTTAGCGAGAAAAGAAAGACCAAGGAAGGGATTGTATGGTTAAAGAGGGAGGAGGGTGACTATATGGAGGGGGATCAAGAAAAGGCAAACATCTTGAACAAATACTTCTGCTCAGTATTTACAGTAGAAGGGGAGGGGAAGGGACCTCAAAAAGGCACCAGGGGCTTTGAGGGGAGGGAAGTGGACAAAAATCCATTTTCTGAAGAGAAAGTTTGGAAAGCACTCACTAACCTGAAGGTGGACAAAGCTATGGGGCCAGACAGGATACATCCATGGGTGCTGAGGGAGCTCAGGGAGATACTGGTTGCACCTGTGACAGATCTATTTACCAGATCATTGAGACTAGCATGGTCCCTGGGGACTAGAAAAGAACTGTGGTAGTCCCACGTCAGTGGTAGCAGGGAGGAGGTAGGCAATTATAGGCTAGTCAGTATGACACTGGTGGTGGGTAAGTTAATGGAAACACTACTAAAGGAAAGGATTGTGGAATATCTTGTATCCAGAGGATTACAGGATCCAATGCAGCATGGGTTCACAGGGGGAAGGTCATGCCAAACAAATCTGATAGATTTGTTTGACTGGGTGACCAAGGAGTTTGGTCCGGGAGGAGCAGTGGATGTAGCCTACCTGGATTTCAGCAAGGGTTTTGACATTGTTCCACACAGGAGACTAGTAAGCAAGCTGGAGAGCTTGGGGGTGGGTACTAAGGGGGTAACCAGGGTAAAAAACTGGTTAATTGACACGACACAGAGGGTAATGGTAAGCGGAGTTAGTTCTGAGGAAGGGAGGGTGACCAGCAGGGTACCTCAGGGATTAGTGCTGGGACTAGTCCTCTTCAATGTCTTTATAAGTAACATAATGGAGGAGCTGGAAGGAAAGGTCTGCCTCTTTGCAGATGACACCAAGATATGCAACAGAGTGGACACTTTGGGGGGTGGGGGTGGAAAGGATAATGAGGGATCTGAGAAGACTAGACGAGTAGTCAAGGGTATGGCAGCTGGGTTTTTAATGCAAAAAAGTGCAAAATAATGCACCTGGGCCATAGAATACCAGGAGAGGAGTACAAAATGGGCAGAGTGATACTGACAAAGACCAAGCAGGAAAGATACCTGGAGGCAGTCGTAACGGATGAGCTAAAGGTGGCCAGGCAGTGTGATAAGGCAGTCGGAAGGGTGAGTGGAATGCTGGGATGCACAGGAAGGGGTACTGCCAGCAGGAAGAGGGAGGTGGTGCTGATTCTATATAGCTCGCTCGTAAAACCTCACCGGGAGTACTGTGTCCAGTTCTGAAAACCACATCTCAGGAAGGACATAGACAGCGTGGAGGCGGTCCAGAGGAGGGCCACCAAAATGGTGCAGGGTTTGCATCAAAAGGAAAGACTAAAGTAGCTAAACATGTATACCCTGGAAGAGAGGAGGGAAAGGGGATATATGATAGAGACCTTTAAATACCTAACGGGGGTTAATAAAGTACAGGAGAAAAAGGTACTATAGAACAAAGACTCATGCTATGAAGCTGGAGGATGGAAAATTCAGGAAGGATGTGAGGAAGCACTTCTTCACAGAAAGAGTGGTGAATCCCTGGAACAGCCTTCCAGCAGAAGTAGTGGGGGCCAAAACAGTGGTGTTCAAAAATGTTTGGGACAGACACAAGGGAACTGTAGAGGTAAGAAAGGGAGGGGAACAGATGGTGCTATAGAACAAATGAGGTCTACAGCATAAGATGAAGGAAAACAACGAATGATAAAATGGGCAGACTGGGTGGGCCAAGTAGCCCTTATCTGCTGTCACATTCTATGTTTCTATTCAGGAGAGACTTAATCTTTACCATGTGGTCTGGCATTCTACCATATGAGAATCTTGTTGCTGCCCCTTTACTCACTTTA
This sequence comes from Neoceratodus forsteri, assembly GCA_016271365.2. NCBI lineage: Eukaryota > Metazoa > Chordata > Ceratodontiformes > Ceratodontidae > Neoceratodus > Neoceratodus forsteri. The sequence goes on along the minus strand of CM028132.1, from coordinate 875,436,970 downwards.
CTGGTATCTGTATTTGTTGCTCTTGAAACTTTTAACTGTTAAAACTTACACCCCCTCACTTATTTTACTGGTATTTGTATTTCTCCACTTGCTCTCACTGGTTACACAAATCATACAGATTTCTAGTTGCCCTATTCTCTCAATCTCTGCACTGCGTTCCAACCTCTCACACTGATGGACGACCACCTTGTACTCTCTGTGTTTTCTCTCTCTCTCTCTCTCTCTCTCTCTCTCTGTCAGACCACTCTCCACATTTATGTATAGAACTATAAAAAAAAGGTAGTAGGTGATGATAGCCAGAGCACAATAGCATGAAGCACAACAGTGCCTGCAACACAGCAAGTCCCATGACAGCGACAGTACACAACAGTGCGAAGTAATAATGGCAACACAATGAATAAAAAAAAATTACACCTCAAACCCTTGTCAAACCCACAAACATGCAAATATTGCAATCCACAGAAAAGTTCACAGAAGTTAACACTTTATTACGGCACTGAAAAGCACACAAAGGAAGTACCTCAAAACACCATCATAGACACAGCGCCCTGTGACACATGTACCAATACAGAAACTGGGAACCCAGGAAAAACACAAACACTTCAGTAGACACATTAACAAAGCAGGCAGACACATGGCAGTCTCACCACATAGCAGAGTGGAAACACCTGAATCATAGCACCAGCAGTCCTCCACAGCATGAAAGAAGCAAACCCACTACTCACAGCAATCCCAGTTGATCCTTCACACCTACATGCACTACCATATTTAATAAGGGGGGCTGCGCACTCCACACCCGCAATATAAACAGACTCCAAGTCATACGTATCACAGGGACAGCAGCACACCTGAGACACGGCGCCCCAAATGACCCAGCGCTGGCAACTAGGGATGGAGGGTAGCTGTTTATTTATTTATTTATTTATTTTTTATCCCACAATTTATCCCCACCTACTACCGACTGGACCCGGATCATCAGGAGTCGCCCATTAAGCTTGGTCTCTGCCGGAGCCTTACCTGTGTGTCCCAGATCCCTCCATTCTGCCGCGGATACCCCCCGAGCGGGGTCAGAGTGGTGGCAATCCCCCGAATCTTGCAAGTGTCAGGGTCCACGGGAGTTGCAGGCTTGGCTCCGGCATATAGAGAACCCGGCTCAGCGCTCCGTCTTCTTGGCTCCAATGGGGGTATTTCCAATTTTCTCCCTGCGGGACGTCACAGGCCCTGTACGTCGAGGCGTGAACACCGTCGTCAGCAACATCCCTTCCTCCCTATAGTCCAGAGGCTGATTGGTTGCTGACCTACGTCCTCAACCAATCCAGCCACTAGGACCCCAACTTGCTGTCGCGCCCCCAGCCTCCACCAGAGGTCGCTGCTTGCCGGGATAGAGAACCCTCCCTTCCCTGGAGAAGGCAAGCCGTTGTCGGATGCTCCAGCCTATCTCCCCCCGGGTAACCCCCGGCGGCCCGAGCTCGCTCCCGAACTCGGGTCGCCAGTTTGGAGCGAGGTGTGGCGTCCAGTGCCTCAAGCCTCAGCACCACCGGGCCGGCATTTATTTATTTTTTTATTTCTTTATCTCCTCTCTGCCAACTGTCCCCCTTACTCCGGCCCTCCCAGCCCCATCACCCCAGCATCCACTGGTCCTCACCTCTTGGCTTGAGGTGCTAGCTGATAGGGTGCGGCACCTGTGGAGGCCAGCATCATCTCACTGGTCTGCGGGATGTTTCTTCCTCCGTTTTCTTCTCCCTGACCCAGACTGCGGGACATAGCGTGCAATAACACAAATGGCCGAGCCACGTGTGCTTCCGCACATGGCATGCCAGGCACCTGCTTCATCTCCATCGCTGCCTATGGAGTTGGCGTGCCAGCCTCCAACAATTGCTAGGGGCCAAGCATGTACCGATCTCCAGTTCCACCCCTCCCAGGGAGAGGAGAGCTGTCCTCCGGACGCTCAATCCTCTCCCTCCCCGGCCAACCCCCGGTGACCTGCTCGCACCATGAACATGGGTTGGCAGCGTAGCAGGAGGTAAGGCATGATGCTGCAACCATCCATGCTACTGGGCTGGCTGGAGGGTAGCTGTTTAAATAAAAGCCACCCTCTAACAGAAGCTGCTGCTAGAAAATGAGTATTGTAATTGATACATAGAAGCTGTTGCTTCTATTAGAAGATGTATAGTATTTGCCAAAGACAAATGTCACAATAGAAAGGTTTAAGTTTAGCCAGCCCTGTGGTGCAGAGGGTTGAGGCGCTATGCCTCAATCCTCTGCACCACCCAAAATTAATGAAGCTTGCTCAAGCCCCCTGAGCACCACCACAGGTGTACCACAAGGCTCTATACTGGGTCCTCTACTTTTTTAGTCTGTTCTTAAATTTAGTCCCCCTGGCAGTAACAGGCCAGGTTCTGCTCTATGTGGGCGATGCAGTACTCTACTCATCCCACTCAACCCTGCGGCGCTTGAGCGCCGTATGCAATCCGATTTCACTTCAGTGGAGAAATGGTTCAATGACTCTAAGCTACTCCTAAACTATAAAAAAAAAAAAAAAAAACTAAGACTATGGTCTTCACATCAACCCACAACAGGCATAGGAACTATCAACTTCAAATTGTTAATAATCAAAACTTGCCCCTTGAACCTGTAACCCACTTCAAATACCTAGGGGTAACATTAGATTCAACATTGTCATACACGCGACATACTGTTCAGGAACCTAGACCTCCCCTCATTACAGGGCCGGTGTCTAGCCCACTGTGCGAGCTTCACAGCCAAATACTGGTTGCAGTCCCTCCCCATGTACCTCACCACGGTCCTCTCGGCCCACACTCCCCAGGGCTATGCACTGAGAAATAAAGACTCACATCTACTGGCCATCCCACACATGTCAACCTCGGCAGGCCAGTCAGCTTTCAGTTTCCGTTTGCCCAGCCTCTGGAACTCTCTCTCACATCAGACATCTGGCATGCCACACCTAGTTGGCACCTTAACTCCCTACTCAAAACAAACTTCCACCCTATCTGCACTTGCACCCCTGGGAGCTCACCAACCGATAGTCCTCAAACCCCTGCATCAGGGCAATTCCCACTGACACACACCACTCCCAAATTTCACTGTTCCATCCACTTACCTGATGATGAAACCTCCCAGAAGTCTCCTGTCATCTGGTCTCATACTCCTCCTATCGTAAAAGCTTGTTACCATGAATTTTGTACCTTGTATGTATTACCATATTGAAGCCATGGCTATGTACCTGCCTGTGAAATTGTACTCTACCTTGCTAATGTTTCTCTTATGCAATCATGTAAATTGTAATTACTGTATATGTTTGTATGCTCTCCCATTCTCTTATGTATATCATGTATTTGACCTTTATATATATGTTTGTATGCTCTCCTATTCCCCCTATCCCCAGGGCGCATCTGGAATCGAGCACTCGTCTGCTCAGCATGCCTCCCCGGTAAAACACTTGAATAAATAAATAAATAAATAAATACCAGGTTGCCAGAAATGCAAACACTAAACTAGGCCTAATCTACAAAAATAAGCGCTGCGTTACTCCTGATGACCTTAAATTGGCTGTGTCCATCTCAGTTCTGACTCTCATTGACTATGGCTTTGTAGTTTATGGTGCAGCAACTTCCACAACTCTCAAAAGAATTAAAACTTGCCGGCCAGGTGGCGCTGAGGGTTGAGGCGCTGGACACCACACCTCGCACCACACCGGCGACCCGGGTTCGGGTACGGACTCGGGTCATCGGGGGTCGGCAGGGGGAAGGAGGATTGAGCGTCCCAACGGATGCTCTCCTCCTTCGGGTGGTTACCAGGGGTGCTGTGCACCCGACGCCCCTGGGGGCCGGGGAGCACCGGCCTCACGAGGCACTGGCAGCTTCAGAAGGGCTGGAGTCAGGAGGGAGGACGTTGTTAGGCACTTGGCAGTCATGTGTCAGCACGCACTTGCCCGAGCTGGCGTCCTCGGGGGGGACAGGAAGCACAGAAAACGGAAACTAACCTCGGTGGTCCTAGATGACGGCCGCTCCAACTGCCCAGTCCAGGAACCATGGGCAGACCCCGCTGTGCCAGTGTGCTCCACGAAAGACGGGAGGAAAAGGTAGGAGTCACCCATGGGCACTCTAGGGGCAGACTCAGTATAGGGGTGGGTAGCATGAGCGAGCCCGAAGAAATGGAACAACGGGGCGATAGGAGGGGATAAAAAGAAAGTAATCAAAAAAAAAAAAGAATTAAAACTATCCTAAACAAAGCTTAGAAACATAGAATTTGACAGCAGATAAGGACCGCTTGGCCCACCCAGTCTGCCCATTTCCCTACCTAATGGATAAGCTGCAGATCCTAGTTAACCAGCAGCCTACTTCTTCCTACCCCCACCCCCTAGAATTGCCTTATGACTGTCCCATGCATGCTTGAATTCCACCACTGTTTTTGACTCCACAATCTCCTCCGGAAGGCCGTTCCATGCATCCACAACCCTCTCTGTGAAAAAATACTTCCTTAAATTACCTCTGAGCCGCCCCCCCTCTGGCAGCTTGCAGGCTTGTCCTGGGAGTGCACCGCTTATTTATTTATTTATTTGCTTTTGTTGACCAGGTGGGTACACTAGACATAGAAATGCCTATTTTCAGGTACGACCCGGGAGGATACAAATGACATACAAACATCAGTGTGACGCAGCACACATAACTCACACTTGCGAGCTTTATGCCCAAAGTGGTTGGCTCAACCTAGACAGTCGCATCCGTTACCAGACATGCCTGCTCGCCATAAAATCCATACTTGGCCTTACTCCCCTAGGGGTTCAGAACCTCCTCAAATGCCCTGCCCCAGCTAGATGCACTAGGGGCCTAAACGACCTCACCTTGAAAGTCCCTTTCTGCAGAACCTCCATGGGCAATGTTTCTTCGAATATCGTGCCGCCTGGCTAAACTCCCTCAGTGTAGAGCTGCAAAATGCAACAAAATTGGGCCCATTTAAATCCCAACTCAGAGCGTCCCTTGCCCTGGACAGTATCTGTGACTGCACTGCCTAGTTCTCCCCTCTCTCCACCTCTCCCTCCATTGGTTCTTTCCCTACACCCTCTCAACCTGTGTCACCCGCCCCCTCGTACATCTGATCCTGCCTCTCAAATTCCTCGCCGACTCCTGCTCACCCTTACCACCCTTCTTGCATCCGTCTCCACCCCTTCCCTTCTCACCCCACCCCTTTTTCCTGGACTGTGAAATGCCCCCACCTCTCCCCCCACTCTCTCCTCCATTCTCCCTCCCTAACCCCACCAGTCCATGTCATCTTTGTCTCTTCCTCCCCATTTTCTCCACTCCCCTCTGTTTTAACACCTGCCCCTCCCACCCTCCCCTCTCGCCAAATTGCCCTCTACCCTCTACCTTCCGCCTCAACTCTCTGCCGGTCCCTAGCCTGTATCTACTTTAATAGCACTTGTTTCGCCTCTTGCCAAGTACCCTAACAAAAGAATTGTTTTATTGAAACAGTTCTGACTGCCTTCTATCACTTTGCCTGAATGTTATACTATGCCTGTTGACCTAGCACAGACATCAAACTTGTCTAGGGTATGCTCACCCTGCTTTACTTTATCCACTGTTTGTGTATTCTTAGGCTAAATGTGTTGTTAGTTTCTTTACTCTGTAACTGATGTGGAACCTCTGTAAACGACTCGCTAACTCAACGGCATTTCCGAGATCGTAATAAATAAAATAAATACATACCTCTCACCATGCTGACAACCCAGGTTCATGAATAAGCTCAGTTCGCTAGGGGTCGGCCGGAGAGGGAGAGGATTAAGCATCCAGAGGACAGCTCTCCTACCCCAGGGGAGGAAGCCTTGTTGACTCTGCCCTTGGCTGTCCCCAGGTGGAGGCCTGGAGGTAGTGCCAGCAGCTCAAGTGGCATAAAGGGAGGGGCCGCAGTCATAGCATGTGTACGACTCTACATACACGCGCTCACACCACGGCAGGGACAGTGGGGAGAGCAACTGTAAAATGGTGGTTGCAGGTTTTATGAAGCCTTGCCTGCCACCCTGTGCCATCACTGGTTCACCAACCAACCCACAATCTGGATAAGAGCCTCCTGGTGGAGGGAGGATGGCCATCCCATTCCTGGCCCCGCCATGGGAGGGTAAGGGGAAATCTGTGGGGAATCTGGGGCTTGATGGACCAGGCAGGCAGTTGCCAGACGGGGGAGCAGGGACATGGCTGAGCAGCCACCTGTGCAGAACCACAGGGGAAAGTATATATGACAAAAGAAAGGTTTAAGTTTCATAGCCAAAAGTACAAACCTGGAAAAACTATTGTAGATTATACTGCATTTTTTTAACTTTATTTTTATTTATAAAATATACAAGTACATTTATATCCTGACAATGAAACCTAGAATATATATATATGTTTACCATTAGAGAGAAACAAGCATTTGTCAATGCCAAATGTTTCCTTGCATGGTTTATGTGGCAGGTGTGTATTGTGTTAGTTGAACTTCTGGTGGGAGGAAAAGCATGCCTGAACTATGTTTTGTCAAGCTGTCATATTTTGAACAGCAGTTGAATACAGAAGCCCAGGTAATAAGAAGGCTACGTTGAAAATGTGGGGTGCATCACCAGGCCAGTGGCGCTGAGGGTTGAGGTGCTGGATGCCACACCTCATGCCATGCTGGCGACCCGTGTTCAGGAGTGAGCGCAGGCCGCTGGGGGTCAGCAGGGGAAGGGAAGGATCGAACGCCCCAGGGACAGCTCTCCTTCTCCGGGGAGAGGGGCGACCAGTTGTCGGTGCATGCTTGGCCCCTAGCGGTGGCTGGGAGCTGGCACACCGATGCTGCAGACAGTGGGTTAGAGACGGGGCAGACGCCTGATGGGGTGCATGCACGGGAGCGTGCCCGGCACCATCGCTGGCATCCTTGCACACTCCGCCCCTGAAGGGGAGAAACCAGGAGGAAAAAAGCTTGCGGCGGAGAAACCAGGAGGATAAAGCTCACGGCAGATGATGGAGGGAGCTTGCAGTCTCGCCCCCGAATAGTCATGGTGCAGACCACTGTACTGGATCCGGTCTTGGTGGGGGTGTGTCCCCCCGCTGAGGGGGTAAGCCCTGGGGGTAGCTGATCAGCTGTTGGATGTCAGGGGGCAGGGCTGGGGTTCCCTCCAGATAGAAAGGGCCATGGAGCAGGAGTACAAATAATTGAAAAAAAATGTGGGGTGCAAATATTTAAGATTTCCGCAGTTACTAGCATGCGTACCAAAATTGCAACAAGTGGCCATAACTTTGTCATTTTTTCACATTTTGACCCTAAATGTTGAACATAGTCTTCTTATCATCCCACCTCATGAACCCTGTAGGTGAAAATTTTCGAATCCGTGAGAAAACGGTATTCCACGCCACAGGTGTGAAAATGCATTATGGGCAGGATGTGAAAAATGATAGCTGTACTGGTCAAGAGGTGGTGTGATAAAATGGCTATATTGAAAATTTGGAGTGAAAATATTGAAAATGACCAAAGTTACATGTGTGCGTATAAAATTTTGAATGACCAGGTGTAACTCTGCCATTTTTTGGAGTTGTTTCACCAAGTTTTCAACATGGCCTTTTTGGAACCCCAACTCATGAAGAGTGCCACTGTCATTTCGTTCACTTATCCCGAAAGGTGATTTTGCAGAGCGACCACACCATTCTGTGCCACAGGTGTGAAAACATATTTCAGGCAGGATGTGAAAAATGACAGCTGTACTGTTCACGAGGAGATGTGAAAAAATGGCATTGTTGAAAATCTGGAGTGAAAATATTAACAACTGGCAAAGTTAAGAGTGTGCGTAGAACTTGCGCAATGCACACTTGTAACAGAGTCATTTTTTGGGATTTTTTTCACCAAATTTGCAACATGGGCTTTCTGGGACCCCAACTCATGAACACTGTCACTGTCGTTTCGTTAATTGGTCCCGAAAGGTGATTCCACGCAGCAACTGTGAAATCACCTTTCGGACCGAATAATGAAATGACAGTGCCAGTGTTCATGAGGTGGGGTCCCAAGAACCCCATGTTGAAAATTTGGGGTCAAAATTCCTTAAAATGGCTGAAATATCAACCTAAGTTGAAAACCCCATTGATTGCCATTGTACGGTGCTTACCTTTGATTCTTCAGTTTGCCGGTCAGCTTTGAAGAGTGCAGACGTGTCCCGGTCCTCAGAAGATGACAGCGCTGACCTCCAGAGGTAAGTATGGGGTAAGGGGTAAGGGGAGGTGGGTGCTCAGTGGGAGGTGGGGTGGGGAGGGGGACTGGGAGATGATGAGGGACTATTTTCTTTTTACAGGTTAAAATAAAGAGGTTGGGGATGGTTTTCTTTATTTACAGGTATAAAAAAATTAATTTTGGCACACTGGGGTGGGCTCCCAGTGTGCCACATGATTTGGGGGGGATACATGATGCCAACACAGGGATTGGGCACACCAGTGTTGGCATAGGAATGGAGGGTGCGGGGCGGACTGCACACAGTGGGAGGGAGCGGGAGGGTTAACATTTTATTTATTTGCTCCCCAAGTGCCTCCGGACTCCCTTTCACTAATATTTCACTCGGGGCCAGGGCACACGCAAACAGGACTGCTGCCAGCCACACAGAGTGGCTTTTACTTTCAAGCACCGCAGCAATCCTTCAGTGTGCAAGAGGGAGAGGGGAGGGAGGGGGAGGGGGAGCAGCCGACCACAGCAGCTCGCCCAGGAGCTGCGTGGCGATCTGCAACCCGCTGCAGCATGAGGCTGTTTCTTTTACTTTTTTCCTGCTCCGCCAGTCCTCTTTAGCAAAACCAGGGATGACAGGACTGTCAGGAGCATGCGAGGACCCTCTGGATCCAGGGAGCAAGGCAGCACAAATGGAGGTGGCATCTGGTAAGCCTCCAACCGTGGGGGGGGGGTTACAGTTAGATGCCCAGGGCTGGGACGGGAGTGGGGAGGACAGCAGCAGTGGGAGACAGCGAGAGGTTTTAATGAAAGATGCCAGGCCGGTAGGGGAATGGAGGGTGTGCATACGGGGTGGACTGCAGCAGTGGGAGGGAGCATGAGGGTCTGCAGACCTGCAATGCCAGCTATGCAAATGAGAGGAATGAAGCGCTCTCTCATTGGTGCAGTTCATTTCTCTCAAGTGCGAGCCGGCACCCCGCTGTGAAATTCCATCAGCCGTCACACTCAGCCTCAGTGGTCATTGGTGTGTCAGGGTCATGACCACTGTACAGTGCTCTGCATTGGACTTGTGTCTGACACACCTCTCAAATGCGGTACTGTCCCAAGGTGTTTCTTGTGCAAGCACAAGGAAACACAAAAATGAGCTGCAAAGCAGCAAACCTTGGGTATAACATAACATAAAATACACTTAAACATAAGCATAAAACTGCCTTATGCAGTTGAATGAGCCCAAACTTTTAACAGTATACATCTAAAGTATATGATACCTTTACAAATACAGTAGTAAATAGTAAAAACAGATAAGCAGTACATGAAAAAGGTGTTAATTAAGCAATACGGCATAACGGGGGGGGGGGTTATGGTGGGATAACGGCCCACCTCTGGTGAGCTGAAGCACAAGGCAAAGCTGAGTATTTCCACCACCCGAGAAAGGCCATTAACCCACCACAATGCACCCTCTGGAGTGCCTTATTGAGATTATAAAATGGGTCCTTTTTAGTAAATTGGATATATTTTTTAAACATATTTTTGTTAAGCTATTTTCAGCCGGGCTGTTGTGCTGGGATAATGGCCCATCTGAAAGCACCTCTTGGCCAGTCAGGAGCTGGCATTATTTTTACCCATTTCATAATATAAAGCAAACACATAGCAGTAAACAGCAGTATTTCTGTCAGGATAGTTATATAATCAAACTCAGTGTGTGAAGCCACTTTACACTTTACACTTTTCTAATACTCATGTAACCCCCCTGCAAATGGGGGTTCCCAAAAGACTTCCAGGAGCTTGCTTGAATGCTCCAAGCCTGAATGGTGTTTGGCGTTTAAGCCATTTATCTGTGAGTGTTTTTAGAGCCTCTGGTACTGTCTCTTTAAGAGCTGTCTGCTTGCAGACATAATTAGTTTGCATGGGGGGACTGTGTGTCTCTCTGCTTGAGTACCACTCGAGCTGCTGCCAATTCACTCCATTTTTGCAGTCACTAGGAGTGCAAAGGAAACCTATCTGAAAGATGCAACTGTTTGCCAGAAATCATTTAGAGTAATAATGAAAATACAGTTTGTCTAACCTGCTTTCTTTGCAGTCAGAACTGTGTTTGCCTAGTTCCCCATTCTAGTTTTGAACTGCTGAACTGGACCAATCAGTGTGGGTTAAGGTAGCTCTAAAATGGTGCCTTGGACGAATCAGAACTTGGACTCGTAATCTGAGCCAGCCACAAGAGGATTGTATGGGCAGTGACTCTGGGAGATGTAGTTTGGACTTCGGCGCCTTTTTGGACCAACAGGGGCGTCTATTGTGAGTGACAGCCAATCCAGCCAAGAACTGGGAGGAACTCAAAGGAAGTGCCCGGTTTTGTCTACTGGAGTTTCAGTTGAGCTCTGGCAGTGAAGAGGAAGGATCCCTGTGCTTTTCGGTGTGCAGTTTTAGTCGGAACGCGTAAGGCCCCGAGTTCCGGCTCCAGCTTGTGTAACTGCTTGTTAGGACTGAATCCGTCCTGGAAGAGAATTAAAGGATATCTGAAGAGTAGAAACCAGGCTCACCATGTAGAAGACTGGAGAAATTGCTGAATTGCGCCGTCTGTCAGGAACTGAATCTGCTGTGTGTTCTCCGGGTATTGTGCAGTAATTCGATTGGGATAGAGAAGCAGCCTGCCTGGTATAGTACTTTCTTTTACCATATAAATGTGTGAGGAGGCTTGTGTAGCTCAAGTGAATCCTGCTGCCATTAAAGGACTTTTGCCTGTTACTGTTTACCATATAAATGTGTGAGGAGGCTTGTGTAGCTCAAGTGAATCCTGCTGCCATTAAAGGACTTTTGCCTGTTGCAGTTTGTCATATAAATATGTGAGGAGTCTCGTGGAGCTCAAGAGTAGCCTTGCTGATGTTGAAGGACCCTATCTTGTTTGGAGGTCGTGAGTACTAATTCAGGGTTGCTCCCTGTTGAATTGCCACATTGAATCCAAATGGAATTACTGTACTGCTGACTGTTTAACTAATTTTTCTTTTCTCTGTGTGAAAGGGCCCCTACCAGCTGCCACGGTTTGGACTAGCCACTAGGGCTTGGGTACCCAGGGACAGTAACTGGTAGGGATAGGCCTGTGCACAGAGCCATAGGTAGATGAGTAAAGTGATAAGCTAATTAACCTGATTTCCCCCTGTCCTTGTTATATCCCCCTAAATAAATCAGAGCTGCTTGTTTCAGCAAAGTTATACTGCCTGAGGTATTTGTCTATGTTAAAGTATTGTACTGTGATTGTTGCACTGTATCTTCTTATTTTACAGGGGTCCCAGTGCCTGAACCAGTCCTGGGGGTAAGTGTATACTGTGAAGGTAATTCTGATATACTGTGTGGGCCACTAGTGGGAAGAAAGAGGGGTTGCAGTGTCCCGGAGGGCTGTGACCCAGTTAGTTTAACTATTGCAAACCCTGACCTCTGGGTGGAGGCACCCGCCATCGGATCCAGGCCCCTCAACCTGTTAGTGGCAAATCAGGCAGGGGTAGTAGCCCCTGGGATAGCGCCATCTAGGGGTTACACTCATATACACAATTCCTGAAAAAGAAGCCAATTTCATTTTACAGCAGGTAAAAAACTTCTGCACATCACAGGGGAGATAAAATACAGGAGATATACTCCGCGGCAAGCTGGTATGTTTGACCTGTAAAGCAGGTGAAGGCAGAGAATAAAGACATATGCTTGTGCTCTCTGTAGTCCCATTACCCTAGCCATCTTGTACTACTAATAAGGTTCATGCTACTAAAGTATTCAGAGCAGAAGAAGGCTGCAGTGCCCATAAAATCTGCTCCCCACTTCTCAGTGGTCATAAAAATTGCTTTCACTTTAAAGCAGAGATTGTTCTAGACTTAAAACTCATTTTTGACTTACTATAAATAATATTATCTGGAAGCTCATTCTACTTTATTGCCACTTGCTGAGAGTAAAAATACCACCTCTTTTCTGTTCTAAATATCTTACCTTGTAATTGAAGCTTATGATCCCTTATCCTACGTAGTTCATTTTTTAATTCAAAACCAAGCTCCAAAAACAAGTGCTTATCTCGCATGACTCTGAATAGGAACAGTAGGTCTCCCCTTAGCCTTCTTTTGTCCAAGTCCATCAGACTGAGCCTGGATAGTCTCTCCTCATATATCAGGTCATACATGTAATCACTTTTTATTGCCCTGTGCAGAATCTGTTCAATTTTCTCTACGTCCTTCCTTAACAAAGGGGACCACAACAGTGAGTCATTATCTAAAACTGGTTGAATATACCTCCAATACAAAGGCGTAATAATTGTGTTACTCCTACTGTAAATTCCTTTTTTTATGCTTCCCAGAATGTTATTTTGCTTACTGTACACCATTTGAAATTATTTACTGAATATGCAAGCAGGGATTATAAATGATTCCCAGATCATTCTCTTCTTTCATCTCTCTCATGCTAAGGAAAGGATACTCCCTGTAGTATCTGCCCTTATTCTAAATAATTAAAACAGTTAGTACAACTCTTTCATCATCTCTACCTGTGAAATGGTGCCCCAGAATGTAGAATGTTTATATATAAATATGTATAGTGTACTGTGTTTCTTACAGGATAAGAAAGTTATCTCATGCTGTTTTGGGCAAGAGGACTATCAAGCAAAGCTGAGTGGTTCTGTCAGCCCAAAACAGCATAAGATAACATTCTTATTCAATTCAATGTTATTTTTACCAGGATAACACTACTGAGACAGCTCATTTGCGAGGCGGTCCTATAAGGACTAACATACATAGGAGGTACATAGAATTAATAATCACAGTGGCAGATTCAACAACAATGGTAACAAAACCAGTGGCACAAGACAAGTAATGTGCAAGTACAGCTTACTTAGGTTCCATACATAGAAATCAGGGCAGCAGATACAAAAACAATGCTAACTGTACAAGGGATACAAGACAGATAATGTGCAGGTACAACTCAAATAATTACAGAAAGGAAACTAACATTACAAAGAGTGGGAGAACAGAAACAGTTGCTGGAATGAGGTGTAAGAGTATGGGGAAAGGGCAACGAGAGAGCAAGAGACAAATAGGGGAAAGGGGAGGGTAGAAAATGGCAGAAGGGTAAAGGGATAAGCAAAATTGGGAAAATGAAGGTGCAGAGAATAGGGAGTAAGTAGAAGGTATTTAGGCTTAGTATAAGAAGTAGGTTAGGAAAAGAGTAATATACTATGCGATCCCTCCACCACAGAAGAAAAGAAGAACAGGTAGAGTGTATAACACATGCCACCAAGGAAGCAATAAGTGCATAATCATGTAAGGAACACAGTACACTACACATATTGATATATTATGATGCAGTCTAACTGCCTCTAATGAAAAAGAGTCAGAGACTGAGACAGAAATTATTTTTTTGTGTTTGACTTGCACTCCGGCCTTTGCTTATAGTACTAAATGGTATGTTCAGTTCCACATACTGCAAGTTGTGCTGTCGATGCTTACATGGCAAGTAATGGAGGCGGGTTATGTGGAATGACTGGAGTGGCTTAACAATTGTAACACTTTCTTTATAACTAGTTTGTTTCAGTGACAAAAGTTCAAGCCGCGCTAATTTCCATTTCACAGTTCAAGCTGTGGCATTTGTCAGAAAGCAGTCTCTGAAGATGGTGTCAGTGTGATGGGAATTAGCTGATCTGAGCAGCATGAGACACTAACTGTACGCTGGATAGGAGGTAGAGTAAAGCAGCTCTGTGACGGGCTGAATGAGTTAGACTGCTTTATAATTTTAAAATGAAAACTTTCTCTCCGCTGGTCTGATACAGACAGCCTTTCCCTAAAAGATATTTTGATGAAGAGTCATGTTGAAGCCAGGACTGAATTTAAAAAACAATGTCAACAGCAAAAATGTACTAATTAGAATAAAATAAAATTGCAAAATATTAAAATGTTTAAACAAATTTTAAGTTCATTCATTCATTTTAGTTAAAATTGCAGGTTAAGTACACTGAAATTTACATACCGTTTTCAGGTATGACCTGAAGTCAAGCAAATGTACAACATACAAATATATATGATCTTGACAGAAAATACAGAAACAACAATAGTACAATACATTCATTTACAATCACATATATTCAAGCTTTTAAAATAATTAAAAGCTGCCATATTGAAGGCATTAACAGAGGTAGATTGCTTAGCACTAAGAGGCACAATATTCCAAACAGAAGTGGCACAGTAGGCAAAGGTTCTCTTACCTGCATTCGATCTTACAAAGGGTAAGACCAATTGAGACTTTGTGGATAAATAATAAATAATAATAATAAATAATAAACATGACTTGTAAGTGGAAGAATATTTAATAAGTAAATTACATAATGTGACTGGGATTCCACTATTTATTATTTTAAATGAGAAGCGAGACATTGTAAACCTGTAATTATTCTGTATAGAAAACCAGTTAAGTTGATTTAGTATTTGGCAATAATGTGTACGATGAGGTGCCAGGAGTGCAAACTTCCCTAGTTTTTGTAATAAAGTTTATTTTCTTGAACTAGTACTAGCAGGGGCAGTATCAATGAATGACCAACGTTGCATAATTCAATAGTGGGAGAAGATTCTGCTGGACAATATTGAGATGTGTTTCTTTTATTAAATAATTTCGTAATCAATATAATGTTCCTATCTTTGCATGCAACTCAGAAGTGACTTTATCCATATGAACGTAAAATTTTAGGGATGGATCCAAAGTAATACCTAAGTACTTGAACGAATCCACAGTCGCAGTTGCCCCCTTCCCTCCCGTGAACAAACCATGAAATCACTTGAGTATTTTTTTATTTTGACATCAGATCCAAACAGCATGGCTTTGGATTTTATTTTGTTTAAAACCAGATTATTCTGACAAAACCAATTTTGTATTTTGATAAACTCACAGCTCAGTGTAGAATTAACTTGTAGAATAGATGTACTATGGGACAGCAATGCTGCATCATCTGCACAGAGTATCAAGTCGACGACGTGTGGTACTTGTGAAATGGGATCGATAAAAAGAGTAAAAAGTAAAGGGCCAAATATGGATCGCTGAGGGATTCCACACTGGACTCTATAAAATGCTGGAAAAAAAAAACATAAAAAAGTTTAAACACCGAAGTGGAAACAGGCAAAGGTTCACCGTAAAGCTCCAGCTGGATTGACTGTGTAACACTTACCCTAACCTATCTATAATTCTAAAAAGGGGAGGTAGGGAATGGTGAGTTGCAGTAACTGTTCTAATTATTTAGTAGAAAGGCAGATACTATGGTGAATCTTTTCCTGCTACAACAATAGCCTAAAACTGCCAGTCCAACTCATGTAGACTCCAAGCAGTACCCTTGCTTGAAGGGTTTTAGGATTACTTGGGAAATGGATTCTGCAACACTGAGGTGCCAAACCTGGCATCCTCTCTGGCCTGCATACTCAATCTGTTATGAGTAATGAATGTGCAAGCAAAAGCCCAGGTTGTAGCCTACAGATTTAATCCGAGGCTATGTTCCTTCTGGCAGCAGCAGAGGCTGCTGTTCACCTTGTGAAATATGCCCCGATTCCCTCAGGTGACACTTTGCCAGCAGTCACATAACAACACTAAACAATGAATACTATTCATCTTGACAATGTCCGGTAACAGGGTGAGCCCAAGACATTCCTCCATAGATAAGGACCACCTGGCCCACCCAGTCTGCCCATTTTTCCCTACTTACAGTGTCATCGCAGGCCCTACTTGATCTCTGGCTCTTCTGCTCTCCCCCATTCCTTTCAACTAAGATTTCCTTTAGCCTATCCCATGTTTTCTTGAGCTCTTCAACTGTTTTTGCCCCCACCATCTCAGATAGTAAATTGTTTGCGTAATCCACCATTCTTTCAATGAAGAAGTACTTCTCACATCTCTCCTGAATTGACCCCATTCCAACTTCACAGCATGTCCTCTTGTTCTTGAGCACCTTTTTTCTGAAAAATGCTTTCCTCCTGTACCTTATTTACCCCGGGAAGGTACTGAAAGGTCTCTGTCATATCCCCCCTTTTCTTCCTCTCTTCCAGGGTGTGCGTAATGAGGTCCTTTAGTCTCTTCTCATAGGGTTTTTGGTGCAGACCCTGCACCAAACAATTGCTTGTTGTCACCCGGTATTGCTTCAGTCATGCTGCTTTAGAAACTGATGATGGCACTTTTAACATCCAGAGACGTTAATGTCCCTTCACATTCACTTGTGTGTGGCTTTTTGAAATAGACAAAGTGATAGATTCTTTAAATGAAATTCTCACATTACTTTGGGGAGTAGTGTTACTTGGTCCTTAGTGTTACCTTCTCTTTGTGGAACATCTAACAAATAAGGCTCTATCCTTGTTCCTGGAGATTACCAATTATTCTGGAAGAGGTTATGGCCACCAGGAATATTGTTTTATTAATCAATTTTTTTTTTTTAGTCATTCAGAAGACACCTTTGAGCACATGTGCTCATTTACAAAGGGTCCATGTAAAGGATAATAAAAGGGATTAACCCAAACTATAGACAAAACAAAACCTGCAGCTCCAGTGGAACACAGTCAGTGTAGACAATATGAGTATATAGCTACAATCATACACAAACAACTGTGGCTCCAAGGAGTCTAGTCAATAATAAGGAATGAAAGCCCTGGATACTAGCACGGCACAGTGTGAGCTTCATAGCAAATTAAGGCGAAGAGTGCATTAGGTGGCAGAATTGTTGTAGCAGGAGCATTTGGAACTAGCAAGTTATTTTCTCAGTGCCTTCTTGAAATGGGAAATTTTCCAAGTGACAAACTTTAAATTTGCTGTGGCCGTGGCTTCAAAGGGTGGAAATATCAACCATGAAGTCACTAAGGTTAGTCCCCATGCATGAACAGGTGACCTGACTTGTGGGTCTATTTCCAACAGTGCGTGTGACAGTAAGTTTTTTTTGTTTATTTTGTACTTATATGCTGCAACTGCAGATATGTGCACCTTTAAGGATGCTAGCTTTAGGCCAGGTGATTTTAAGTGCATTAAATAGTCCAGGCTCTCAAATGAAGAGATGCCATATTTGTATCCCTTGACCCTTGGATTGTGTAAGCAGATCCCTACACATTGGCAAAGGGTAGTTTTCCCAGGACATTTGCAAGAAAAGGGAGTACCAGGGCAGTCTTAGCCAGTCTCTTGCTATCAGGATCACTCGTGGTCTGTCTGACCTTGCTTTTAGGAGTATTCTCTGTAGCAAGGGGAAAGGAGGAAAAGCATACAGAAATTTGCTTCCCTTGTGGAAGCTCAGGGCATCCTTAGTGTATGTACCCAGAGATGGGGCTCTGTAGCAAAACAGTGGCAGCTTCTTGTTCTGCCATGAGGCAAACCGATCAACTTCTCGGAATCCCCAGTATCTGAATATTGTCTGGATCACGGATTACTTCAGTGACAATTTGTGGCACACAGTCCACATTCTGCTGAGAGAATCTGCCAGGACATTGTCCTTCCCTGCAATGTGCAATACAGATATCTGTGTTTGCAGACTGTAAGCCAGATTCCAAATTGTTAATGCTTCCTTGCACAGTTTTGCCAATCTGGTACCTCCCTGTTTGCATAATACATGTTTGTGGTGTTGTCTGTCCTGATCGGCAGGACCTGACCCCTTTACAGCTCTTAAAATGTCTGACTGACAGGTACACTGCTCCAATTTCTAACAGGTGTATGTGTTCCTGTGATTTTGATTTGTTCCAGGTGCCCTGCACTGTCAGATCTGAGATATTGCCTCCCCATCCTTGGAAGGAGGCATCTTCTGTCAGCACTTTTGTGTTAGACTTTTGTTGAAAGGGTGTCCCCTATCTTAGAAGCCACACATTTCCACAATTGTAGTAACTGTACCATAATAAAAATTAATTACCATAGTAATGTTGTTTCTTTCAAGGGATTCCTCATTCTGTTAATGAGAACTGCAGTGCAGAGTCGACCTCTGTGGCTTTTGGGCTTGGTTTGCTGAATTATTGGTTCTTGGGACATGTAAGCATTGGTCTTGGCTCGAGGACTGTTTGTCCTTTTGTGAAAAACTGCCAGAAAACTTCGCCTAGCACTGGTGAGAGTGGTGTGGAGTGGCGTAGTGGGTGCTCAGTGCTAAAAGTTAATTTCCTGGCCCAAACTTGCCATTCAGCTGTTTGGATGTTGCTGTACCCAGTTTTCTAGTGAGAGTGTTTTCTGGGAATAGCAACTTGAGAAAATATATCTCCACCAGAGGGTCTTCTCTTGTATTAAACAAATCCTTCAGCAGGGTAGGAAACTTGTAACTTAGAACATGGAACTGTTGGTAGTGAGAGCACTTTCTAGGTGATGAATTCTGTCTTCGGTTGGGTGAAAGCCATCTCTGAATATTACTAAGCAAGTAGTGACTGCTCTTAGATTGTCCTTGCTGATCATATAACTCTGAATTTCATAATATTTGCTCCTGAGAGGGAGCTGCCTGCTTTTTGGAGTGTTTGGTCAGTTAGTTTTATTTTGCATTAGGGAAGTTGTATGTGGGTTGTGCTGTGTTTTATAGTGGTTTTAAGATAGGAGAAAGATCAGCTTGGTCGCACCTGAAAATAGGCACTTGACAGTCTAGTGTGCTTACCTGGTTAACAAAAGCTAAATAAATAAAGTTGAGTTAGAAGGCAGTGGTAGTGGTGCTGGTCCCTTGGGATGTGCCGGGTCTTGGGACCCTCACAGACTGCCTTCAATGAATCCCAGGTGTGTGGCCTCCATCCCTTTGCTGACCTCCCTGTGTCAGCTATGACAGCGGGTCACTGTCAGGAGGTTGGCATTACTAGGGAACGGGGAGGTCAGAGGTGGCGGGGTGCTGTGGGCCCAGCGAAGGTGAGAGGCATTGGGATGGTTAGGTGCAGGAGACGCCCTGGGTTTAGACAGAGCCTAAAGAGAAGCCAGATGTGTTCGCTCTCCACCCCCAGGGCTCCCACTAGATTGAGGGGGCAGATAGACAGAGGGGCTGCGGCACCTACCAGTCCCCTGTGGGCAGTGCTATGCAATGCCAGATTGATGAGGAAGAAGACCACAATTATGATGGACTTGATTTCCTTAGTCGATCTGGCTTGTATCACGTATACCTGGTTGGCTGACGATGCTGGGCTGGTTTTGGAGGCATCTGGCCCTGCTGGGTACTCTGTGGTGTACTGCCTGCAGCAGGAATGCAGGGGCAGGGAAGTGGCTATTTGTTTTAGATCTGACCTGGGATTCACCGTGCACCTGATGGGGACAACCAGGTCCTTTGAGTGTGTGGCAGTGCATGGAGGTCCGGGCATAGGTTGCAGGATTCTCCTTATTTATTGCCCTCCGAAAGTGGGGGGGGGAGATTTCCTACAGGAGGTTGTGGACTTCATTGTTGATGCAGTGTTGGAGTTCCCCAGATGTTAGTACTGGGGACTTCAATACCTGGGTCAATGACAAAGCCTCGCAATTTGGTTCTCACCTCCTCCAGTCGATGCCATCATGGGGTCTGCCACAAGCAATTACTTCTGCAACCCATCACCACAGCCACAAACTGGACCTAGTGTTCTCACTGGGGCTAGAGGTAACCAACCTCAGGATTGATAAAGTTGCATGGTCTGATCATTGCATGGTAAAGTTCTCGGTCAGGGCACCACCCTGAGAGTCCCTTCCCATTGAGATGGTCAGCTATCGTTTGTTAAGGGGATTGTCCCCAGAGGGACTACTGGTGGTAGCTGATCTATCTAGTGTAGATGCTGCATGTACAATGGGTATGAGTGAAGACGTGGTTGCCTATAATAGGGTGGTTTCTGGGATGCTTGATATCCTCGCACTGGTCCGTGTACGACCCAGATCCTCTCACTTGAGGTCTCTATGGTTTGATGGGGACCTCAAGGTGATGAAGATCAGGGGTAAAAAGTTGGAGCGTTGTAGGCGGAGGACCCGGTTGGATGTGGATGCAATCGATCGTAAGAAGGCGAGAGTTCCTGTCCAGGGAGATTGCTGCTGGGAAAAACTGACCAGCTCAGCTTTTTAGGACTATCGATAGACATCTTCATCCAGACTGTCTGTGTCTACAGCCAAGAAAAACCTTTTCAATCACTTTATGTGATACGTTTGCTCAGTTCTTCTCGAACAGAGTGTCTGCTATCTGACAGGAGATCCCGTCAGCGAGCCGCATCGCGACTCGCAGTGATGGACTTGGATCGAACAGAAGTGCTCCTCCTGTCTGGGAGGAGATTAAACCAGTGGAGGTGGCTGGATCATTGAGGTCATCTCAAAGCTGAACCACACATATTGTGAACCGGACCCAGTTCTAATCCATTTCTTGATGAGATGCGTTGACTCCATTGGCCCAGTGTTGGCCAGGATAGTCCTGTGTTCAATGTTGGAGGGGGTCTTTCTGGAAGCCTTGAAAGAGACCCTGGTGAAGCCTCTTCAGAAGTTATCTCTTGACCCTGATATCCTGGCGAGTTACCATCCCACCTCTAACCTTCCCTTTTTGGGTAAGGTTGTTGAGAAAATCGTGACGCAGCAGCTCGAGGAGCACCTTGTGTCCTTTGACATCTATGAGCCATTCCAATCAGGTTTCAGAGCCAGACACAGCACCAAAACAGCATTAGTTAGGGTGCATAATGACCTCCTCAGGTCTAGAGATAGAGGAGACAGGTCAATTCTTGTGCTCCTTGATCTCTCTTCAGCTATAGATTACACTGTGCTTCTTGATCGCAATAGAGAGTATTGTGGACTCACCAGCACTGTCATCAGCTGGTTTGAGTCCTACCTCTCTGGCAGGAAGCAACAGGTAGTGATGTGGAATTTCTCCTCTTCCCTGAAGCTCCTGCCATGTGGAGTGCCTCAGGGGTCGATCTTGTCGCCAGTGTTATTTGCAATGTATATGGTGCCCCTGAGTGAGCTCATTAGGTGGCACAGTGTGGATTTTCACTGTTATGCAGATGATACCCAACTGTACATGCCCTTTTCCTCTGGAACAGCAGACGCTGTGTAAGTGCTTAACATCTGCCTAGCTGAGATCAATGATTGGATATCCTCCAGCTGGTTGCGACTGAACCCAGATAAGATGGAGGTACTAGTGGTTGGGCTGGGACAAGGGTGTGATGGGAGTGCCTCCAATGTGGTCACTGGTTTATTTCTGGGATCTATGTCATTGATGGCCTCCCCTAGGGTGTGAGATCCTGGTATGATCCTTGATGACAGATTGACACTTGAAGCTCAGGTGTCGGCTGTCATCAAAAGTGGTTTCTACAACTTAAAGGACATTGCCAGAATCAAACCCCTAGTTCCGCCCAAGGACCTTCCCATGCTGGTGCATGCCTTTGTGACATCCAGACTCGATTACTGTAATGCTCTCTACTTTGGGTCTCTGGAGGTACCCTCTGCCTGCTGCAGTTGGTGCAGAACGCAGGTGCCAGGTTGCTGACTGGCCTAGCTAGGTCTAGCCATGTAACCCCGGTGCTACAAGCCCTGCACTGGCTGCCAGTCAGGTGGAGGGTTATCTTCAAGGTGAATTTACTCACTTATAAGGCCCTATACTGACTAGGCCCTGGCTACCTGGATGATCTTCTGCCATCTGCCACCTCAGTCCACCCCCTCCGCTCCATGACCAGTGGCCTCCTTGAAGTTCCCAGGACCAGATTAAGAACTTCCAGTGTCCGGGCCTTTAGTGTCACTGGACCAGTCCTGTGGAACTCCTTACCAGCTCACATCAGGGAGGCCCTGTTGGTTGAGAGGTTCAAAAGTGTCCTGAAAGCCTACTTATTCTCCCTGGCCTTCCCGGATGCAGTGATCTGACCAGCCCAAAACTCTGCTTATTCTGATGCTGTATCTGAAGTTTTATTCGTTGGATTCTTGTTATCTTATTTTATTAGATACCCTGCCTGCTGTATGTGCTATGTACAGTGCCCAGAGCCTCCGGGATTGGGTGCCTTAGACTTAATGTTTGCCTTGCCTTGCTATTATGCTTACCTGATGCAGTTAGCCCAGTAGGTTCACCTGCCTCAGAGACAGGGAACTTATGTAAATTAAGGAACATTGCAACAGAACTTAGCACGCAGTTCAAATCTCTGCCTCTAGGTCCTGCTGCTAATGGCAACTTTCCCTCTGATTCATTTTGAGCTATGTGAGCAGTAGCCCCCTATCTATCATCCTAAGCTATCCTAGCTAAAAGGTACAAACAGGAGCAAAGTAGAAAAGAATAAACATGTGGCCCAACTGGGCAACTATGGCAGACAAAAACTGGTAGAACAAATGTGAGTAAACAGTAAGCAATGCTTGGTAATAAGAAAATAGGTAGCACTGCAAGTTGGAAAATTGCTTCAGGTTTTGGAGGGGAGGCTGGGTGGGATGTTTAAGCATAATGAGGGATCACATGGAAGACACAACATTACTGTGGAAGTCATTTTTTCCTCAAACCTCCGGAATCCCTCATTATTCTTATCTAATGCAGACTATAAAGCAGTACCTTGGGAGGCTGGGCACAGAACCTATTCAGGAAAAAGGTTCTGCAAGACGGCAGGACCAACCCTAACATCACTTCTGGACTGTATGTTCAGGCAGTAGTGTTTTATAAAGGTGTGCACTGTCTTCCAGGTAGCTGCTTTACAAATTTCCAATAGGGGTATGTCCCTTGAAGCTGCCATAGAGGCAGCTGTGCCATGGATATAGTGGGGTCTGGGGCCCTGAGGTAGCTGTTTGTCTTCTTTGCAATAATAGAACTGTATGCAGGAGACTATCCAATGAGCAGTAGTCCTCTTTGAAGCTGGCCTGCCCTTACCCACCTCGCCATATGTGAGGAACAGCTGTCAGCTGTGAATGGGATGACTGATGTCCTTGGTGCACTCTAGGAAGTGCACCAATGCCCTCTTGACATCCAAGCTGTGCAGCTTCAGTTTACCCAAGCTGGACATTGCTGTAAAAAATACAGGGAGGGTAATGGACTGGTTCAGGTGAAATTCAGAGACCACCTTTGGAAGAAATTTTCTGTTGGTCCTGAGGACTACTTTATCCTTGTGGAAGATGATGTAGTTGGGTCTGTGCAGAGGGCCTGGTGCTCTGACACATTTCTTACAGAGGTGATAGGCACCAGGAAGACAACTGTCCAGGTAACATACTTGAGGTCAGCAGTAGCCATATGCCCAAAGGGGGGGGCTCCATGAATTTGGCTATGTACAGGTTAAGGTCCCAAGTGGGCATAGGCTCTCTAAGAGGTGGGTACAAGTGGAGGAGAACCTTGAAGAATTTTTTGAAAATGGGGTGAGGGGCTACAGTTTCTTCCCAACCTGCTGAGATGTAAGGCCTGAAGATGAACCAGATAGTCCAGTAGGGCTTGCAGGTCCACTTCCGAGGGGTTGATCTGCCTAGGTTTGTACCTTATGGTAAATCTCTTCAATTTGGAAGCATATGGTTTCCTAGTGGCAGGCTTTCTGCAGACTCTGAGTACCCTAAGTACCTCCTTAGACAGCTGTAGATCTGAGAACTCTAGCTTCTCAAGAACCAGGCCTTGAGGTGTAGAGACCTGAGGTTAGGGTAGTTATTCTGCCCTGAAACATGATAAGCAGGTTGTGTCTCAGGGGAAGGAGGATGGGCTGGAACTTGGACAATGCTAGAAGCAGGAGGTAACAAGGTTGCCTGGCCCAATCTGGTGCCACCAGAATTATGGATGCAGGCTGGCTCCTTAGCTTCAGAAGGTCCCTCAGCAGTAGAGGGAAAGGGGGAAATGTGTAAAGAAACCTCACTGTCCAGTCCCATGCTAGTGCATCCAGAGGGATGGGACTCACTGCTGGAGGCCTGCAGCAGAACAGAGGAGCTGATGATAATGCTCTGAGGCAGACAGATCTATTTCTGGGGTGCCCCACCTTCTGAAGATTGTTGCCAGCTCTTGCTTGGTTAGGGCCCACTCGTGGTGCCCTTAGCTGATCCTGCTGAGGGTGTCTGCTAGGGTATTGTCCTTCCCTGGCAGGTGGATTGCTGACAGATGCATGTCCAGGGAGTAGGTCAGAGACCAGATCTCTTTTGCTTCTGTGCAGAGTTTTGAGGATCTGGTTCCCCCTTGTTTGTTGATATAGTACATGGTGGTAGTGTTGTCTGTCTGGACTTGGGACTGACTGACTGACCCATTAGCTGGGGTGGAGCAAAGGTCTGCAGGGCCAGGAAGACTGCCCTGAGTTCCAGGAGATTTATGTGCAGCTATGACTCTCGAGAAGACTGTATACTGTTGGTTGTCTGGTCACCCAAATGAGCACCCCAGCCCAGGAAAGAAGCATCTGTAGTTAAGACTACAGTAGGAGCCTGCTGCTGAAATGCCACTCCCTGTCTCAGATTTTCCTCCTCTTTCCACCATTCCAGTGCTTGTAACAGGGTTCTTGTGACTAGCACCAGTTTGGGGAGTGGGTCTCTTCTTTGAGACCAGTGGGACCTGAGAGGGTACTGTATGTCGGCTACTCCTTAATCCGCCATGACAGACAGGGCAGAAAGAAGGGTGGCGGCACTGCCATGTATATCTCCGAAAAATTCCAGTTCTCCATAATCACTCTGACGGCACCCATACAATCTATTGACTCACTTCTAGTCAATATCTCCCTGCCACACACTATCCCAGTATTTATAGCAGGGTCCTACTGTCCGCCTGACACACCTCTGGGTAGCATTCTCGACCACCTTGGTGACCTGAGGTCCCTTACGGAAGGCGGCGAACTCCATATACTTGGTGATTTCAATCAGAACTGGCTAGGCAGCGCGGCCTCTAAATCACGATGCCAAATAAATGCCCTAAACTTGCACCAGCAAATAATGGAACCCACTCGTCTAAACCATAAATCCAACAAACACACATTACTGGATTGGGCACTTACTACCCACCCTCATCGGATAGTTAAAGCTGGCCTACTATCAGACTCCCTTAGCGACCACCATATGATTTATATGGTGCGAAAAATCTTCCGCCCAATGGCCCTCCACCTCAAGACGCTTCACTGCAGAGCGATAAATCCCTTCATCTGACAGCTTTCCTAAACGACCTCACCAACAATGACTGGTCTTTCATCCCCAGGGCCACCTCTATGGATGAGGCCCTAAAATACTTCTCTACTAACATCCTTGCTATCTGGGACCTCCATGCTCCACTCAGGAGGTCCCGTGTAAGAGGATCTCACTTACCATGGATAACATCTAACCTCCTGGAATACCTAAGAGCCAGAGACCGTGCCTGGAGATCTCTCAAGACCACAGGCACTCAAATGGGCCACCAACACTACCGATCACTAAGAAACGCCTGTACAAGACTCATACGTCAGGCCAAATCAAATTACTTTAAATCTGCTTTCAACAATAACTTCGCTCACCCTTCTCAATTTTGGAAGTCTATAAAATCCCTCCTTTCCCCACCAACCCAACCTCCCACTCCCACCCTCAAGCTGGAAGGAAGAACCATCATGGATCCCAGTCTGGTCGCCACTGAGTTTAACTCACATTTTTCTACCACTACTTCTTACCTCCTCTCCTCCCATCCCCATTCCCTGCCCACTACACCCCCTACAGTATCCTGCCTGACCTCCTTCTTGCTCCGCCCAGTCTCACCTGACCAGGTGCTAAAATTACTGCAGTCACTTAACCCAACCAAAGGTAAGTGTCCATCGGGCCTTGATTCCAAAATGCTCCTACTCTCAGCACCAGCCATAGCCCACCCTCTAACCATGCTCTACAACCTATCTTTTAAACTTGGGGCAGTCCCCACAACATGGGAACAAGCCACAGTCATTCTCCTACCCAAAGGAGGGGACCCCTCCTCACCATCCAACTACCGTCCCATATCTCTACTTCCCAACCTAGCCAAAATTCAAGAGCGCCTTGTGCTATCTCAGCTCCACCACTATCTAGATACCATATCATTTTTCACCCCCTACCAGGCCGGCTTCAGAAAAAAATCACTCCACCACCACCTCCCTCCTTCGCCTCACTAACTCCATCCTTACGGGCATAGACAAAGGGGATATTACGGCAGCTATATTCATAGACCTAGCGAAAGCCTTCGGCCACGATCTCTCATCCCCGTTGCAGGCAAACTTGCCCAAGCTGGTCTGTCGGTGAACACAAATAACTGGTTCCAGTCATACCTGTCAGGTAGGTCTCAATCAGTCCGCGTAGGCTCGGCTAGATCCACCTCACTTCCTGTCACCTGCAGTGTCCCCCAAGGGTCGGTACTCGGCCCACTGCTGTTCTCTATTTTTCTAAATGACCTGCCCGATGCCTGCTCTCAATCAGCTATCCATATGTATGCAGACGATACGGTGCTGTTTGCCTCTGGCCCATCCGCAACCGCTGTGACAGCCTGTCTACAGAAGGACTTCGACTCCATCCAACGTTGGTTCCTCTCAAACCAACTATTCTTGAACTCTTAAAAAAAACGTCTCCCTCACCTTGGATCTCGGCCAAGCTAACCTGGCTTACTGCACCACCCACTTTCTACACTCTGGACAGGTCTCCACTAATCTGCCGCTCCTCGCTATCTAAAGGCGTCTGGTTAGATCAATACCTTGACTTCTCGGCGCATAGACAGTCTACACAAAATTGCACCCCATGCTGGGAGCCCTCTACTGGAACAAGAATTGCATTCCTCTACCAACCAGGCAAGCAATAGTTCAAAAAATGATCCTCCCGATTATGGATTACGGTGATGTTGTCTACTGTGCCGCCCTCAAACCTTCTTAGTGAGACTTGATCCCTTTACAACTCCTTCTGCACTTCTCTGGATCAGCCTCCAAATACTCATCACTGTGACCTCTACCAGTCCTTGGGACTCTCTCGCTACATAACCGTGACTGCTTCACTGTGCCACAGAACCTCCTGCCGATTCTGGACTGAACCTCCCATCCTACCTGTCGCCCTCCTAACCGCCTCTCCACTCTCCGGGCTCACGCCTCAGAACCATAGACTCTAGGCCCTGCACATTCCATACAGATCTACCCGACTGGCCAGGCTGCATTCAGCTACAGGCTGCCCAAATTATGGAACTCCCTGGCAGCAGTTATTAGACACTCCACAAGCACTCCACAACAAAATTCCCTCCTTAGAACGCACTTCTCTTCCATCTGCTCCTGTCCCCCCGCTGACCCCCATCACATTTTCCTACCTCCCATCTATGTCACCAGTCTGGTTCCTGTTTTCAGTCTGCACCTTATATTGCTAAATACTATGAATATGCACTTCTCTATCAATATTATGACTACCTCATCCATTGTTGCACCAATCGTAAAATGTAATACTTGCTGATGTTGTTGTACTGTTGTTTTGGGCTTGTTCAGTTTCTACTGTACCAGTGTAATCTCCCTACCCCAGGGCGCATCTGGAATCGAGTGGTACTCTGCTCAGCATGCTTTCCTGGTAAATCTCTTAAATAAATAAATGTCTCGCATTTGAAATCTGACATCTAGAACCATGACTGTGGTGGAAGCCTTCTGCCCTAGCAACCTGAGGAAGTACCTTGCCAGCCTGGGCTATCCCCGGAGGAATGATCCTGCCAGGTTTTGGAGGTTTTAAATTCTGTCCTGTGGGAGAAAAGCTATTCCCTGCAGAGTATCCAACTCTGCCCCTGTGAACCCAGGGATTGTACTGGTTGCAGGTGGGACTTTTGCTGGTTTAACAAAAAGCCCAGGGACTCTCTTCCCCACAATCAGGCAGCTGTCCAGGTAGGGGAAGACAGACTCCCTGTCTCCTTGGGTGGGCTGATACCACAACCAGACACTTTGTGAACACTCTTGGAACAGAGAAGAGCCAAAGGGGAGAGCTGAAAAATGAAAATTACGTATCTACCGTAATTCTTGATCTTCCTGGACGAAGTCTCCACCACTCATTCACACTGATGGGACTACACCAGAGGTGCTAGGACCGGGCGGGAGCCAATAATCTTCTGGAGGGCCGGCACCAAGGTAGGGTCACGTGGAAATGGCACCGTAAGACCGGCTTGGGCCATATAGGCTACCTTGGTGTCAACCCTCCAACCGCCTCAGTACCTTTTTTACCGAGGAGGTGCAGCATAAACTAACCTAGTGAAACTAACCTATGTCGGACATAAGAAGGGTCAAGAGAACAGAGTCTTCATAGCCCAGCCATCGAGGGAGTGAAGTCCAAAAACAAGATAAGTGAGCTCGGGGGATGGAGGGTGGGCATGTGAATGAGTGGTGGAGACTTCATCCAAGAAGATAAAGAATTACACTAGGTACGTAATTTTCATATCTTCATGGACATAAAGTCTCCACCACTCATTCACACTGATGAGAGAGTACCAAGCTATAATAATCCCCCGAGAAGGGTGGCAGGAGAAAGAGGAGCTCACTTAGGATATAAGTCCATTCAGGATTGTCCTGCCAAAAGACAGATGCTACATGGCATGGACATCCAAAGTGTAGTGCTTCACAAAGGTGTGCACTGAGCTCCAAGTAGCTGCATTGCAGATGTCTGCAATGAGCACGTTTTGAATTTCTGCCAGGGATGCCGCGAATGCCCTGGTGGAATGAGTGTATACTCTGCCTTCCAGTTTAACCTGTGCCATGGAGTAGCATTGGCGAAGACATGCCACTAGCCATGCTGAAATACATCTGACAGCAACAGGCTGACCCAGCCGGGCCATGCTGAAAGAGACAAATAGTTGTTTAGACTTGTGGATCTATTTAGTTCTGCCTATGTAGAACAGCAAAACCCTTTTAACATCCAGAAAATGTAGGGTACACTCTCCCTCATTCTGGAAGTTCGCGAAGTAGGTCGGAAGAACTAAGGGCTGGTTCAGATGGAATTCCGCGACTACTCTGGGAAGAAACATAGAGTGAGTTCTAAGAACCACCTTGTCTTTGTGAAATACAGTATACGGAGGTCTCTGACCAGTGCATGTATTTCAGACACTGCAAGCGGAGGTAATGGCTACAAGGAAGGTGGTCTTCCAGGTCAGGAACTTCAGCTCACAAGTTGCTAGAGGCTCAAAAGGTTTACAGGTGAGCATGTCTAGCACAAGGCTAATGTCCCAGGTGGCTACTGGTCTTTTGACTGGTGGCCTGGTGTAACATATACCCTAAAGGAACCTCTTAACCTTAGGTAACTGAGCCGGAGATATGGAATGTACAGGCTCGTGGTACGCTGAGATCGCGCAGAGGTGAACCTTCACAGTTGAGTATTGCAGCCCTGTATTTGACAGGTCCAGAAGATACTCCAGGACTTTGTTAGGTGGGCAGGAGAAGGGGTCCAGGGAGGACTTTGCTTACCAGATGGAGAACCATTTTCACTTTGCCGTATAAGTTTTCCTAGTAGCCGGCTTGCGTGCTGCTAGGAGAATGCTGGAGACCCTATGTGAAACGTCAAACCTACCCTCTTCTATCTCCTCAGTAGCCAAGTGTGGAGGTGAAGGGATCTCAGGTTGGGACGGACCGCTGGGCCCTGGGTCAGCAGGTCCATTTGAAGTGGAAGCTGTCTCGGAGAAGTTTCCGATAATCTGTTGATTAATGGAAACCAAATCTGACAAGGCCAGAATGGGGCGATGAAGATCATTCTGCCCCTTGTGCTTCCAGCTTGAGCAGTACCCCCTGAACTAAGGGAAGAGGAGGAAAAGTGTACAGAAAGCATCTTGTCCTCCACAGTCTGAATGCATCCTGACAGAAAGCACCAGGTTCTGGACTTCTGAAGCAAAATAGAGGCAGTTTTGCACTGAGTGGGGACGCTAAAAGGTCCAGGTCTGGTGTTCCCCACTCTTCGAATAGCGATTGCATGACGTTTGTGTCGAGAGACCACTCGTGAGGATCCGTTTCCGTTCTGCCGAGATGATCCACTAGATAGTTCTGCACTCCCGGAAGGTAAACCACTTGGATCAGGGCTTTGTGCTCCAGGCACCATTCCCACACCCTCATCGCTTCCCTGCACAGCGGGTAAGAGTGTGCTCCACCCTGTTTGTTGATGTAGCACATCACTTCTTTGTTGTCCGTTTCAAGGAGAATGATCTTGTGACAGAGAATGTCCTTCAGAGCTCGGACTGCATACAGGACAGCTCTCATTTCTAGGATATTTATGTGGAGTTAAGACTCATCCTGTCTCCATCGATTTTGGGTGTGGAGATCTCGACAGTGAGCTCCCCATCCGAGTAGGGATGCATCCATGGTGATGGAGATCTGAGATTCCAGTGGGGTAAATGGAAATCCTTTCAGAAGGTTGTCCTCTTGAGTCTACCAGGTGAGTGACCATTTTAGAGGTTCTGTCACCTTGATGTGAAAGGACTGGGGATGTGTGGTCAGTGACCACTGAGTACTGAGCATCCACTGAGTAGTCCTCATGTGAAGACGAGCCAGAGGCAAAGTGAACACTGAGGTTGCCATGAGACCCAGTACCCGCTGCATCGAGAGGGCTTGAACTGAGTCATTCTCTCTGATGAAGTGGGCCATCTGAAGGATGTCATTCCTCCTGTCCTCTGGAAGAAAGGCTTTTATGCTGGAGGTATCCAGAAGGGCTCCTATGAAGAGGAGCTGTTGGGAGGGTTGAAGTTGTGATTTTCTTAGATTCAACAGAACTTCCATGGACGTAAGGAACTTGGAAGTCATAGCCACGGCTTCCTGTGTCTCTTGTCTGGAGGGGCTTGCTAGTAGCCAGTCATCCAGACATGGGAACACTTAAATTTCGAGTTTTTGAGATGCGCTGCGAGAACTGCAAAGCACTTTGTAAAGACTTGAGGCACCGAGGATAGCCCAAAGGGCAGCACCCTGAATTGGTAGTGCTGACCCAATGTCACAAATTGGAGATACTTATGGTGGTGTGGGTGTATGGGAACATGTTGGTAGGCATCCTGCATGTCCAGGAGACCAGCCAATCATTTCGATGAATCAGAAGTAAAAGAGTGCCGAGTGATATCATCTTGAATTTCTCTTTGTAATGGAATTTGTTTAACTTCCTCAGATCGAGAATAGGTGCAAGCCGCCTGTTTACTTTGGAACTAGGAAGTAATGGGAGTAGAAACCTGTGTTCTGTTGATCCAGTGGAACTACTTCTACTGCCCTGTTGTTCAGAAGGCTTTGAATCTCAGAAGTAAGAAGGTCTGACTCAGAGACAGACAGCTTGGGCTGTTGTTTGGGTGGATGATCCGGAGGGGTTTCCAAAAGATTTAGAGAGTAACCCTCGCGGATTATCCTGAGCACCCATTTGTCTGATGTGACTAACTTCCACTGGTTGTAAAACTCAGTCAAATGCCCTCCTACTGCTGAGGAAGAGTCCCCCTTGGACAGCTGAGGTGGGACTTGGGCTGGAATCTCAGAGGATGGCACTAAGCGCGTTTGGGCCCTGTGTCTTCTGCTGCATTTTCTTTTGTGGCTGGGGGGCTTGATTTTTGTTGAAGCTCCCTCTGCCTTTGCCACGAAAGGACTGACAGTTATGAAACTGCCACTGGTTCCCACCCCATTGAGGGGCAGCAGAGGGTGGCCTGGCTGTTTTGATAGCCATTCTAGTTTTCTGTGTGGCCTCTAGTGCCTGCTTGACCTGAGAGCCAAACAGATAAGTTCCATCAAATAGTAATCTCATAACTCTGTTGGGCATCATTTGTGAATCCCGAAGTTCGTAATCACAAGTGGCGTAGGGTGCATATACCAGCTGCTGCTGCTCTGGAAGCAGTGTCAAAGGTGTCCATAGCCACCTTAAGTTGCCGATTGTTGGACTCAGTGCCTCTAGTAATGGTCTGGAGAAGCTCCGAGCTAACGTCTGATTCCGGAAGAGCTTCCACAGTGGCTTTGAGTGAGTGCCAGAAGGTATACTCATACTGAGAGAAATAACCCTGATAGCTAGCAATGCACATACCCAGGGTAGAAGCAAGCAAAAACTCGGTTCCCCAAGGTGTCAATCTTACAAGATTCCTTGTTTACTGGATGAGCCGTAGATTTCTGAGGAAGAACGGCTTTGTCATTCTCTGCTAAGACAACTATGGCATCAGCAAAGCTTTGAGAGGCCAAGACAGGTCGATCCTTGGGGGGGGGTGTAATTCCTATCTATGGATTTAGCCATGGAAGGAATAAACTCCGGATTATCCCACACCATTTGTGAGAGTGTTTCAAAAGAGGGCTGCGCCGGAGAAGTCAATTCCACAGGACTATCCGGAATGTGCACATACTGCAGATGCAGCAATTTTCCAGGATCAATCTCTGAAGTCTGGAGAGAGAGAGAGATATAGAGAGAGAGAGAGAGAGAGAGAGAGAGAGTAATTCATGTTCTTTAGCAGAGACTTAAAGGAAAGGTCCTCGACCAGAGACTCTTCTGAAGAAGAGGGTTTATTTGCCACTCTGAGAGATGAATCGTCGTCAAAGTCGACTCCCAATCGAAGATTATGATCAGGCTCAATATCATCACCTACTAGTCCCAGAGGGATAGTATATATATATAGGAAAAGGAGGAAAAAGAGGCGCCACTCTATGAATCAGAGATGAAAACCCCAGCGCCCTAGGCGGCGCCGAATGTGCAGACAGTGCCTGCACAGGTGCGATGTCGAAAGAGAAGATGGTGCTGGCCCAAGGAGTGGCACCGGGCATGGCACCGCCAAGAAAGAACTCGAAGGAGGCACCACCCTAGGCACCACACAAACACCAAAGGGCCCCAACCCAATTCTTGGAGTCAAGGAGGAAGACCTGACAAAATTAGTAGGATAAAATGGTACCGTGCTGGCCCTTGCACCATAGCCATATGAGGGGAAAAAAGCACCAGGGCACAGCGTCGATGGCACCAGAGAGGGCGCCGCACAACTAGGAAGTCCCATCTGCCCTGATCGCAGGTTCGAAGCCATTAGGCCCGAAGGCCCCAGAGACGGACCCGCAGACTCAGACAGGCAGGACAACCACCGAGCCCACTGTTTCAAAAGAGCAGCCCAATGATGAAACTGCTCACCAGAAGACCCCCCCAGGGGGCCGGGAGGGACTACGGAGTCGAGGAAGTCGGTCACCAGGAACAGAGGCTGTAGGGGACCCTGGAGGAGTCAGAGTCATAACCCTGCCCCTCGCCACTGACGACTGATGTGCAGACATACCAGAGGGTGACCTTGAGCGGTACCATTTCTTCTTCAACCAGGGGGTTGAAAAAGAACTTGAGGCCGAGTGGTGCCGAGGCCTCGATGAAGATTGAGAATGAGACCACTTCTTTTTGTGCTTTTGGGAGGACCGCCGATCCCCCTGAGCACTGGACTGCCTGTAGTCAGAGCCCCCCCCCCTTCGCAGAGGGCAGCAGACCAGACCCAGCCCTGCTGAAAACACAGCTTTCATGCAAAGTCTCCCTACCGTTCCTCGTTCATGGTCGACTATATCGAAGGCGGGCTGAAGAAGACTTTTTCGTTGACGAAAATCTCCTTTTTTTTTTTTTTTTTAAAACACTGAATTACTAAAATAAATAAAACTAATCAATACTGAATGACTACAGCTGCTATTATACAGACGTGAAGATCTGACTCCCGGCAGGTGAGCGACATCATCACTAAGGCACACTCGATGGCGGGAAAAAAGGAAGTGAGGCAGTTGGAAGGTCGATGCCAAGGTAGCCTATATGGTGCGAGCTAGTCTTGCGGCACTGTTTCCATGCAGCCCTACCTCGGTGCCGGCCCTCCAGAAGATTTTTGGCTCCCACTCGGTCCTAGCACCTCCGGTGTAGTCCCATCAGTGTGAATGAGTGGTGGAGACTTTATGTCCAGGAAGATCTGGTAGTGGCCTGAGGGCAACTGAAACCTTGGGTACTTCCTGTGGCTGGGTCTGACTGGGATGTGAAAATAGGCATCCTTTAGGTCCAGCAAGGCGTGCCAGTCGCCCTGTTGTAGGAGGAAGGGAATCACTGCTGACAGAGTGACCATTCTGAACTTGGGCTTTGCCAAGTATTTGATAAGATAGTCTGAGATCCAGAATGGGTCGCCATTGCCCATTTTTCTTTTGAATAAGGAAATACCTTGAGTAGGGGCCTTTCCCCCAGAGAGAGAGCGAGAGTGGGGAACTGCTTCTGTGGCATTTTCTTGCAGCAACCGTTTGACCTCTAACTCCAACAGAATCCTTTCGGTTGAGGGTGCAAAGTGCTTGTGGGCCTGCTGCTCTGGTGTCTGGTAATGTGTTGCCACACTTGGAAGAAGTAAGCCAACCTCCCTTGTTCCTGGAATGGGTTGCGACCTGAGCAGAGCAGTTAGGGATTCTGCTTAGGCTGGGACCTAGTGTCTGGAGCAGGTTCAGCCCCCCTGGCAGCTCTTCTGCCCCTACCCTTGAAATAGCTTCTCACCTGAGAGTATTCCATGGGCATCTGTGGCTGGTAGTAGGCCCTAGGGTAGTAGCCTCTATCCCTGCCTCCACTTCCCTGAGACCTGTAGGAAGTGGAGGCTTTTTCTTTGACCAAGTTGTTCTAGTAAGTGGTTTTGTATTCTTCCACCTTTTTCATGTATGTCTCAGTCTTATCCCCAAAGAAAGAGTTGTTCTCATAGGCGAAATCTATAGCCTAGGCATGTGTGTCTGTGTCAGGTTAGTAGCCCTTAGCCAGTCAGACTTTCTTACGGAGATGGCCAGGGCCATGACTCTGAAAGCAGAATCACTGGCATCCACTGGCATGTGAAACTGGTACTTTGTAGCATCCAGTGCTTTCCTGGCAGTGTTGGCTATGTCATGCCCTACCTCAGAAGGGATTTTGTTGCACCTGGCTAAGACTGAGCTCCATAGGGCCTTTTGGTACTGGGCAATGTAAGTCATTTAGGTAGCCTGTCTCAAAAGGAGAGAGGCTACCATATACCGCTTCTTGCCCATGCCATCCAGTTTCCTGGAGTCCTTATCCGGGGGGGGGGGGGAGAGACATGGGCACCTTGGCCTTGTCACAGACAGCTGCCCTCATGGCTGGGATGTGAACAGAGGTACTCAGCATTGCTTCTGTCCAGCTGGTACTTATTTTCCACTTTCTTGTTCAACCCAAGAACTGAAGTAGGGGTCTGCAGGATTTTTTCGGTTGCCTTCCTCAGAGATTTGTGGAATGGCAAC
This sequence comes from Neoceratodus forsteri, assembly GCA_016271365.2. Lineage (NCBI taxonomy): Eukaryota > Metazoa > Chordata > Ceratodontiformes > Ceratodontidae > Neoceratodus > Neoceratodus forsteri. The sequence continues at coordinate 875,401,808 of CM028132.1, read as the reverse complement.
AAAAGCCTTTTGGTGGGGGCTAGCCCTATCATCTCCAAAAAGTTGAGTAACCCCCTTGCAAATGGGGGTTCCTAGAAATGCCAGTCTGGGTTTACCTTGGCCCATTGGTTCTGTCCTCCTCCCGCTGTCTCTCGGGCTTCTCCTGATTTGGCCTCTAATTTTTCTGGCTTCCCAGGTCCTGTTTGCCCTCGTGTGTGCCCCAGCTTGCAATCAAAAGAAAATCCAGCCCCTCGGGGCTTAAACTGCTGACCGCGAGCTCCCGCTGCAAAAATGCTGCCTCCAGGGCAGCGGGAGTCACGTTGGCACGCAAAGCGCCTTTGATGTGAAGCCGCTGTTTTGCAGTCGCCTAGGGACTGTGCCGTCGGTCCCAGGATCCCTACCTGGGACCCGGTGACCACTGACAGCCTGCTGGGGGACTGCTCAGATGGGAATTAAAGGAGTTCTGACCGGGGCTCATTTGAGTATGCCTGTGTAGTGCCCCGGTCATCTGAATAATGCATAACAGTGTGTCTGGCTGCCTCCAGGGTAGCTAGGTTCAGCTCCAGCCGAAAAGTAAAGAATTAAAATGTTTTAAATAATGGGACTGTTGCTGCTTGTTGGGAACATACTGTGCATGTGGGGAAAAGTGTTTAAAGTTAAAATGAGTACTGTTTCCCTGGCAATTCCAGTATCTGGGACTCTGTGTGTCAGTCTGCCAGCTGCTGCAAGGGGAGCTTGCATAAGTGCAGTAGCGACAGGAAAAGTAAAAGAGCCATGTTTTTCATATGTGCAGCGACTGCAAGTACAGCCTTTAAGCTATAGAACTGTGGGGCAAATAATTATTTCTTTCTGGCTGCACCAGGACATTATTCAGGACTGTATCTAATCTGCTACAAGGGACAGTGGGTTAAGCAGCCATTGCCAGCAGTACAGCCAATTAGAATTGCAGCAGTAGAAAGCCAGGACTTGTGGAACGTACACTGCATCTTATGGGTAAGCACCCAAGTGCTTATGGGGGCTTACAGGGACATTATTTTAGGTGCAAATTCCACAACCCAATTGTGCCTCGAGTGTTCTGATTGACAGGTCCTTCGGCAACTTGGAGACATGTCACCCCATCCCTGCTACCAATCAGAAGTTGATTTAGGAGCTCTATAAAGAGACAATGTTGCCAGTTTGTCTGGAGATTCAGAGATGCAGAGCTGAGAAAGAGCAGCAAAGCAGGATCCAGCCTGCTGGGAGCCCCCCATGGGGGAGGGGCTCAGGCTCCAGCCATGCCATCAGGCCTGGGCCACTTAATTCAAGCCCTTTCAGTCTTTGGGGGACATTTGTTATTTTCTTCAGTTAAAAGTTAACTAGTTACAGCAATTGTACTTTCTGCAACAGCTAGTCTGGAGGTTGCCAATACTGTCCTCCAGAGGCTAGACTTCCCTCCCACAGCGGGGAAAGATGTGGACCGAAGAATGAGATGTCCAGCAGTGGTGAGAGCGCTGACCAGACCAGATGACATCATGCAGTGGTGAGAGCGCTGACCAAGTACCTCAGCAGTGAGAGAGCTGAAGAAGTCTTCAGGATGCCTTCGATTGCGGATGAGACCCGTGGAGGACCTGAGTGAGTACCCTCGTACCTCCAGGTGCAAGGGAGAAGCTAAGCAAGTAATCTGGGGACTCCATGCCCCATTAAGAAATGTGTGCTGTTAAGTATGAAGTATTGAAGTCATCAGTCTGGGCTACTAACCCCATAAGAGACTGCCTAGTTCAAGTAATGGATGCATCTTGTCTGTGGCCCAAATGGCTAAGTTGAAGGTGCAGCAAGATGCTGGGCTTAGTGAATCATATAAATATGCAGCTATAGGTTAGAGTCCTGCCATCGTGGAGCGTTAAAACAGTCTTTTCCCACACTTCATGAGACAGGAGGCCCTAGAGCATATTAATGTCTAAGTTACCCTGAGGAGAATGTACCTATGTCTGAACAGAATTTCGTCTAAGAGCGCTTGGTATAAGTGTTAAATGTCTAGACATGCTGGATAGGACCGCTTGTAGATAATGTTCTTGGTATATAGAATGTACTGGATGTGACTGCCTGTGACTAAAGTATGGGATGCTTGATGAAAGTATCGTTGCCAACTTACTCTGGATGGATGTCTTTTGGTATATAAAGTACTGGATGTGACCGTATTTGAATTGCACATAGGATGCTTGACAAAAGTATCACCCTTATTGCTTTGGATGGGACTTTCAAGTATTGTGCTGAATGGTCTGGATGTAAGATCCACATAGTTTGTTCTGGAATGTTCAGAAGTCTGCAAGTGCAGGGCAATCCCTGATTTGTCTGCAAGTGCAGGGCAATCCCTGCTTTGTCTGCTAAAGTGCAGGGTAATCCCTGCTGTGGTAGTAAATAGTAATTTGCTGCTTTACAAAGATCTGGTTCCAAGTTGCCCCCACCCTCAAATTAATAGCCAGCCACCTCGACCAGCTGCAACTCCATCAGGCCTGCAACATCTTGGACTGTGGTATCTATTTAACCAGTATGGTATGAGATTGCGGGGTTTCTGCTGTATCTGGGACTGGTACCAGTGTGGGTAATATTAATAATTATGTTTAACATCAGATTTATCAGCAGCTAGATAGCCAGGGCTCTGGATGTCTTAAGTCGAATGGTAAAATGTGATTTATGTCTGCCTGTTAATATGTAGCCACCCAGCTGGAGGGTTCACCAGCAAAATCAAAATGATCTCTGTACATGTGTAAATATGGTAAGATAACCTCTACTCCTCCTGTTTCCCTTTCCTAGCTCCTTTATTACCCCCGAAATAAATATCTTGTTATCTGTTGTTTGAAATCCTGTGTGAGCATATTATTAGAGAAAGCCTTTAATTCAAAATGTTGAAACGTGGGGAACTGTGTATTGGGGCATGTCTGGGGAAGGTAACTGGTCACCGTGGGTGGTGTAACAGCTCAGGGGGCTACACCCAGTACCGTCTCACCCACATAAAGCACCCTGAGTGGAGGCACTGCGCAAAGGTTTTAAAAAATGTTATGAGTTAGCGAACCCAAACCCCTTAGCCTATGTCCAGGGTAGTAGACAGGGGTGTAACACTGGGGGTGGTGCCACCCAGGGGTTACAGTTGGTTTCCTCTTCTACCATTCTCTTGGGTGGTGAGGTTGAGGGTATCCACCATTTGTCTGACAAAGGCATAACAGGAGGAGAAATCCTCAGGGATCCTGGGTGGGGAACTGAACCCCTGTTCCGTGGAAACCTCTGGCTCAATCGGTTCCCCATCATCCCTTATTCGTCCTCCTTGTTCTCCTAAAAATATTCTGGCCCTTGGTGAAGGGGGAACAGGGGCATGGGGTAGCACTGGAGGAACCAGGGGTGCCACAAGAGACCCCATAGACTGCAGGGCCTGAAGAACCTGGAGTGCCTTGGCTATGTTCTCTGCAGAGGGCAGTTTTGCACTGTCAACTGAGAGATCCCTTGCTTCTTCAGCAGAGGTGCACTGACATATTTTTCCTTTTGTTTTCTCTTAGCAGGAACCAGGTCAGAGCCCTGCTCTGTGGACCTCTTGGGCTCAATTTTTAAAGCTCCTAGCGTGGTGCAAGGGGCTTGCACCACAAAGAATGGTGCAAAGTGTCCCTTGTGCCAAAAGATGCCCTGGGAGCGATTCCCTGCCCCAAATGGGGCTTGCGCCACCCGTGCGCCCAAAAATGGGCCACGGCATGATGCTAGGGGGCTTGTGGCAGACACAGGCTGCCATATCCCCTAATCTGGCATTCTTAGAACTTTCCCAGAGGAAGACATTCTAAGTACCCTTAGACCAGCCAGGACTGGTCTAATGGTATTTAGAAAAGTCTCCTCTGGGAGAGTTTACCTGTGTGCGGCAATGTGCCACGGTCCCCCCTTCCCAGCCCTGATGTCAGAGGTATTTATATTTCACAAAACAAACATCCTGGTGGTCTAGTGGGGCCCTCTCCCCAATCCCCGATGCCGCTTGTTCTGTTATTATTTATTATAACCCCTTCCCTGGTAGTCTAGTGGCCCTCCTCCCTGATGTCACCCGTTATAATATTAATACATACAACTCCCTTCCCTGGTGGTCTAGAGGACCCCCACCCCAGCAGGTAGTGCCCACAACCCCACTCCCCCCATTCCAAAACAAAGCCAGCGACTGGCATAGTCCTCCTGTCACCTCCAGGGCCAGCTGCTGACAGAACTGTCACTGAGCGCAATGCATACACTTTACAGTACGCTCAATGACAGTTCAGTTGGTGGTCAGCCACGGAAGTGAGAAGAGAGCTGTGCCAGTCACCATCCCTGTTTCTGGATGGTAGGAGCGGGGTGGTGGGCACTATCTGCTGGGGGGGTCCTCTAGACCACCAGGGAAGGGGGTTGTATGTATTAATATTATAACGGGCGACAGTTGTTTTAGAGCAAAACTTACTGCAAAGCTCACAGTTTGTAAAAAAAAATGACTTGGACTCAGGCACTTGAAGCACAAATCGTGGCTGTCTGCCCGGGCCAGGAGCTCAAAGTACTTGGCACAATTTTTAAAACCTGTAGGTCCTGTTCTCTTTTTAGGCCAAACCAACATGCCAATTTTGTCAGAAAAGCAAAAACATGTGGTTCCTGGACAACAAAAAGTCCAAATATGTGGTCTGGTTCCCTCAGGAAATAAAAACGCTAGATGTAATAGACAAAGCAGTGATTTAAAACTTTAAAGAGAAAAATGTCTTGGTTCCCACGTCGTGGAACTGAGGCGATAAAACACAAATAAACACTATAAATCTCTAAACTGTTTAAAACTAAACACAGTCAAATCAATGTAAAGGAAAAAAATACTGAACAAAAACATTAATAAAGAAGTTACCCCAGTTCCAGGGAACCGAGTCAGAATCAAAGAAACACTAATATATAAACTAACGTCACTAAAAACTATATAAAAACACATTAGAAGCAGAAATATGAGGAAAATAATGTCTTTTTTAGAACTAAACACTGAATAATAAGACTTGCAGTGAAGTTGCTGAGACAGATCTTCAGGATGTCTTGCTAGTACAGACGGAGAAAGAATCTGCGGGAAAGCTGCCATTAGTAGCAGCACTTATAGGCAGAGATTTGAACTGTGTGCTAAGTTCCACTGCAATGTTCTTTAATCTACACAAGTTCCAGTCTCCAGGGCAGTTGAACCTGCTGGGCTAACTGCATTAGTTAAGCATAATGAGGAACTACTGAAGTTTCAATCATCCTTTACCAGGATCATGGTGGTCAGAGGCTGTGTCAGCTGAGACCAGTTAGTTTTTAGGTACCACTGAGTGTCTTTCATGTGTTGTCTTGCCAGTGAGACTACTTATGTGGTTGTTGACAAGTAACCTAGGTGTCTGAGGAACTCCTGAGCAGACCTTTTTATTTCTATTTGGAAACTATCTGCAAAGACCATCAGTGTTTGAGCCTTTTCCTAGTACAGAAATGCTTTGACCTATACTGTGTTGTTCTGCACCAATCAATTTAAGGATTTGTACTGGTTCTAGTAAGGACTTCTCCAGACTCAGTAGGGACCCTAAATTGAGCATCATGTCCATTACTTTTTAGAGCGCTGCTTCTGCCTCCCTTTTTGTTTTCCACACACTAACCAGTCATCTAAGTATGGATAGCCTGTGATGCCAGCTTTCCACAGTGCTGCTGCCACTACAGCCATGTACTTTGTGAACACTCTTGGGGCAGATGTGAGAACCTAAGGATATTGCCCTGTACTGCAACTGTTGTGTTCCCACACTGAATCTCAGGAATTGTCTGTGTGATTCACTGGAATGTGGAAATAGGCATCTTTCAGATCTAGTGATGATAACCAGTCTCCCTATTGTAGTGACTAGATCGCTGTTTGCCAGGTTGCCACTCTGAATTAATCTTTCTTTATGTGCCCTCAGGTCAAGTTGGCAACCATTCTCCTGATTTTTTCTTTGTCAGAAAGTACCTCAAGAAGAATGCCTTCCTTTTTTTCCTTTACGTGTACTTCCCCTATTTCATTTTGAGACAGCAGTTTCTAAATGCCCAATTGTAATTGCTGCTGTTCTGATTTTGGTTTAAACATTTTCAGATTTTTCTGTTTTGGCTATTTCAGGAAGACAAAAGAGAGTCCCTCTCCCGCCACCTCCAGCAGCCACTGGTCTGTTGTTACAGACTGCCAGTATTCAGGGTGGTAAGAAGGGTGTCCCCCTACAAGATCCGGAGGACTGGCGACCTTTAACTCGTCTGAGATTAGTTTTTGACTGAAAGAAGTAGTGGTAGTGGCTTGCCTCTCATCTCTGTAGCCTCTTGCTCTGCCTGAACTTCCTTGAGCCTGGTATGGCTGAGGGGTGCACCATCTCTGGTGGAAACCCTTTCACATACCTCCCATTCCATGGTGTCTGATGTAACCTCTGGGTTTCTTTTCCTTTCCATTAAATCTCTGAAAGTTGTCTTATTTTTGTCAGCTTTGTTCCTGTAGCTCGCTGTGTGACTCCCGAATGGTGATTTTCCTTCAACTGAGAAATCAGCTGCTTTGTTTTGCAGGTCAGAGAGACAGGCCAGTGGTTCTAGCCAGACAGACTCCTGGTGGTCACTGCATTAGCTGTATTCCTTGTGGTAGTGTCATTAATGTCCACTGACATTTGCAGTTGGTGTTTAGCAACATCCAGACCCCTTTTTACTATCTGCAGTGCCTGTGACCTTTCATCAGAGGGCAAACTATCACAGAATATCAGCATTTCCTTCCATAAGGCTTCCTGGTAATGGGTAGTATAGCTCAGAAGGGCAGCATTTCTCATAATCAAGGTAAGATGAGAAATAGGAATGTTCTCCTAGTGAATCAGTTTTCCTGGAATCTTTATCAGGGGTGCTGTTGAAAAGGTAGTTTTTGCCTTTTCACATGCAGTAGCTTGGATAAGCCCTCAGGACTTACAGCAGGTGTTTATAAAGGTAATCAAAGGCAGTTTTGGTGGCCGGGTATCTTTTTTCCACCTTCTTGTGAACAGCCATATCAGAGGAAGGCATTTACAAATGTTTTGTACTCATTTTCTTGAATGATGTTTGCATGGGTATACAAATCCCATTAGTGGGGGTTAGACCCAGCACACTGAGGTATGCTACTTCACCATCCTCCTGCTGTGTTTCTTCAGTGGGGATGTTTATGGACTCTGCCATGCCTCTGAGAAAAGCACAGTAGGATGTAAAATCATCCAGAACCCTTGGTGGGGAACCACTGTTTCCTGTGGTTCAGGGTCAGTGTGCTTCTCCTTTTTTACTTTCTTTTAGGCTGCTAGACAATGCTGGAGTATCAGCATGTTATTTTTTGTCTTTCTTATCCTTCTCTGAATGACCACCAGGTGTGGAGTTTGAGTCTTCTGAAAGCTTCCTTAAGGATTCTGCTTCACAGGTTATATCTTTAGAAGAAGCAGATTCAGCTGACATTTTCTATAAAGGTTTGCAACCATTTCAGGAGAACACTCTTTGAAGGTGGCCAGAGAGCTAACAGAGAAATGCTTTCTGGCTTTCTCCTCTTTTGTGTTTTAGGGTGAAGCAATTTGCAAAGCTCACAGTTTTCCCAATTGTGAGCAGTCCCCAAACACCAGTAACACTCTGCATGCCTGTCTGGCCTTAGGCAAACTGTTTCCACACTGTGTAAATCTTTTCAAATCAGTGGGCCCAGTCTTTTTCTCTGGCTTTCCTGACTCAGCGTGAGACAAGGAAGGGTACCATTGTAAACAGTCCAACCTCAGTCTCTGAGAGCCAGTTTAAACGTCAACCCCAGCTGTGAGCCAACTTGTTAATTTTACTTCACTGGTGAAATTTCAGTGCTTTAAATGTTAGAAAAGCACTGAGAAACCAACCACAGTCGTGAGTTGATAACAGTTGCTACACAAGGCCTCAGGTAAAAGGGTAAAAAAACATGAAAAAAGTACACATTTTTAACACCAGGAACCCAGAAATGGGAAACAGAACATTTTTACTAAATTCTACTGCTAAACTCTAGCATTGTTTAGTGAACTGAGTAAAATGCTGTTATCTTCTTGGTTCCCAGGAACTGAGAAAATAGTGATTTTAACAAAAAAAATAATGTTGAAACACAGAAATGAGAGAGAAATAACTAAATAAATGTAACTCAAAGCTATTACCATTAAGCAAAACAAATAGACTTGGCCATCAAGTAGAACGGGTGCCATCCAGGGTGACCACTCTCTTTAGCGGAAACTAAAGCTCTGTTAGGGAAAGGCTGTCAGTGTGAGACCAGCACAGAGAGACAGAGAGAGATTTTATTTTAAAAACATTCTACGTTCAGGGGCACCATTCCACAGGTGGAGATGATGCAAGAGTTGGACTAGCTGTTGTAAGTTATTGTTGCAGAACGTGAGTAGCAGCAATCTTATTGCAACAGAATCACAGAAACACAGAATTTGTCGGCAGAAAAGAATCGCTTGGCCCACCAAGCCTGCCCAGACGGTCCCTGCCTAGTCTTTTTCTTCAGACTCTAACTGGTCTCTGGCAACACTCCCTCCTCCCTGCCTATTTACTAATATTCCACTATGTTTAATGCATGCATACATGCAGGAAGTCCCTACTGTTTTTGCCTCTACCACTTCTGCTGGCAGTCTGTTTTGTTGCCTATCGGTTAATCACTGTTTCAGTAAAGCCACACTTCCTCACATCCCTGTTTAACTTCCCCTCTCCATGTTCACTGCATACCCTCTGGTCCTGGTGCTCTTCCTCATTCGAAAGAGACTCCACTCTGGCACCCTGTTCACCACTGTGAGGTAGCTGTAGGTCTCTAGCATGTCCCCTCTTGCTCTCCTCCAGGGTTGTATGTTGAGATCTCAGTCTCTCCTCACTGTGCTATTGGTGTAACCCCTGTAGCATTTTAGTTGCCCCCCTCTGTACTGCCTCCACTCTGCCTACAGTGGCACTAGCCAGGATACAACGCAGTAATGTTGCAGTATATCACAAAATGCTCTGTATACTGCAGGCAACAGTGTTATTCAATGGCAATTAAGCCCTTTTGTCATGCAGTATTTTTTAATATGTCACTTACTGCAAGTTACTGCTTTGCATCATGGCTGGCTCTGTTGTATGTCCTTTCTGAGGGTCGTCCTCCAGAAGTGGACACAATACACCAGGTGGGGTCTCATCAGTGAACGATACAGTGGCAACACCACCTCCCTCTTCCTGCTGGGGATACCGCTCCTAATGCATCCCAGCACTGCACTGGCCCTACCCACTGCTTTGTCACACTGCCCTGCCCCTTTGAGGTCATTAGATATGGCAGCCACAAGGTCCCTTTCCTGCTCAGTGACCGAAAGTACCTCTCCCCCATCCTATACTCAGTTCCTGGGTCCCTATGCCCTAGGTGCATGATTTTGCACTTTTGGCACTGAACCCCGACTGCCATGTTCTTGACCACTCCTCGGGTTTCCCAAGATCCCAACACATTGTTTCCACCTCCTCCTGACTGTCCACTGTATTACAGATTGTTCCATCCCAATTCACCTGCAATGTCACTTACGAAGATTACTGAAGAAGATCGGTCCCACTACTGAGCCATGCAACACCCTGGTCACTCTTCCATCATGGGACCGAGTGCCATTAACCACTACCCTCTGTTGCCTATCTGTTAACCGGTTGCTAACCCAGTTCATTACTTTGGATCCCACCCCAAGGCCACTCAATTTCTTATTCAGTCTCCTGTATGGTACAGTGTGGAAGGCTTTGCTAATGTGCCCCCCCCCCATCTATTTCCCTGGTCACCCAGTTAAAGAAATGAATCAGGATCATTTGGCATGACCTGCCCCGTGAGTCCATGCTACCTTTGGCTTTGCAGCCCACTGGCTTCAAAAGATACGCTACTAGCCTTTCCTTTATCAGTGTTTCCATTAATTTCTCCACCACTGAGGTCAGCTCACTGGCCTATAGTTTCTAGTCTCTTCCCTGCTACTGCTGTTATGTAAAGGGACCACATCTGCTCTCCTCCAGTCCTCCAGAACCACGCCCAATTCTAGTGAGATGTTGCATTGAAACATGGTGTAAGTGTCAGTCGTGGTGAGCACAGCACTAAGACTGAGAAAACTGAGGAGGGAGAAGAAAAAAATTACTCACCATAGTGATGTTGTTTCTTCCAAAGGGATCCCTCACTATGCTTAACAACTGCAATCATTCCCCTGGAATGTGCTGCCCTGGAGCTTTAGAATTTTATGCTAATCAGAGAATTTAGAATGAAATTAAAATCCTGCTGTGGGGTCATGCTCACACCTACATTCTGATGACAGATTTATTTCTAAAGCTAGGGTGAGCAGTGACCACTAAAACTAACTAAATGGCTACCACAAAATATACCAAAAAGGAAATTGTAAAAAGTCTGTAAAACTGTTTTACACAGCAGAACAATATTAAAAAGGCTAAAAATGATTAAAATAGCTGAAATCACAGAGTATCAGTTGTGAAGGCACTGTAACAAGTAATGTTCGAGCAAAGAAAGAACTGATTCTTGTTTGAAAATTTTTCCAGGGGGAAGGGGAGGTAGGGATTAAGGAATGTTAAGTATAGTGAGGGATCTCTTTGGAAGAAACAACATTACTATGGTAAGTAAATTTTCTTCAAACCCCAGGAATCCCTCACTTAACCGCAGACTCCACAGCAGTACCTTGGGAGGCTGGCTACAGAACCTATTTAGGGAATAGGTTCTTATTTATTTATTCTTTGAAATGTTTCACCAGGAAGGATACACTGAGTAACTTAATGCTCGTCTCATGGTACGTCCTGGGGGAAGGGGTAGTGGGATGACAGAAGTAACAACGACAAAATCATACAGTAAATCAGAGGTGGGATTAAATGCAGTAATACAGTGGTACAATAGATACAGTACAGTACATACATTCAAGCAAGGTCAAGGAGTGAGTAACATAGTAAGAAGTACATTCATGTGAGAAGCATCATTTACAATACAGGAGGAGCATAGATGACAGGTATACAATGCATAATACATACAATTGTTAAGAGCAGTGCTGAGCCATGTGCCTAGGAGGAGTGCAACAGGATTATGTGGGTGGTACACTGCAGCAGTTACAGTGTCCTTTCACAAGGTGAGCATGTCTCGAGGTTAAGTGCTAGACCAAGAGGGGTAGGGTAAGTGCATGAGGTAGGGGGCAGGAGAGAAGGTAGACAGGAGCTAGGTGAAGGAGGGGGTCAGAAGCAGGCGCAGAAAGGGGTGAGATAGTTATGTAGTGCAGAGGTAAGAGAAAACAGGGAGGAGGAGAAGCAGATTTGAGGAGGCAGAGAATTCCACAGTTTAGGCAGGTGATATGAGAAGGCTTTCTGTCCAGAGGATGTGGTTCTGCCAGGGATAGACAGGGTGCGAGTGTCAGCAAGGGATCTAAGGGAGTAAAGGGAAGGGGAAGGGGTACCAAGAGAGGAGGAGATGTAAGAGTGGAGCAAACCAAGCCAGAATTTAGAGATGAACTTGGCACCGTGAAGAACTCTCCGATTGTGGAGGGGAAGGAATTTGAGGGAGCGGTACAGATCACAATGGTGGGTTAGGAGGGGGGGAGGCAAGAGCGAAATGACAGAAGGAGTTGAAGACAGAGTCCAGTCTGGATAGGTGGGACTGTGGGGTGGCACCATAGACTATGTAATAGTAGTAGTCAAAAATGGGCAGGATCATCTTCTGTACCGGGTCGTGCATGTTGGCAAGAGGGATGCAGCTGCAGTTTCTATAGAGGGTACCGAGCTTAGGTCTTAATTTTTTCAGAACAGCATCTATGTGTACAGAGAAGTCGAGGTATCCATCCAGCCAAATGCCGAGATACCCGAATGAGAAAACATCCTCAAGAGCAGTCCCATCAAGGGTGTGAAAGGAGGGGGAGGTTGCTTAGTCGAGCAAGTCTTTGCCTTGTGCTGAAGGTCATAGAGACTGTCTTTTTGGCATTTAGAAATAGTTGGTGTGAGTTGAACCAGAGTTGGACCTTGGTGAAGTCAGACTGAAGCCTGGCAGTGACATCAGGGACTGATTTACCAGAGGTAAACAGCACTGTATCATCAGCATACATGTGGATGCTGGAAGATGTGCAAACCTGAAGGAGCTCATTTAAAAAAGATGGAGAACAGGATGGGGCCTAGCTCTGAACCCTGGGGGACTCCAGTGGTAATAGGCGGGGGGGGGTGAGATGACATCAGCTATTCTAACTGATTGCAACCTGCCTGACAGGTAGGAGCTGAACCAGCCTGTGGCAGTAGGGGAGAGGCCAGCTGCTGACAAGCTGTGAAGAAGGAGAAGGTGACAGACAGTGTCAAAGGCCTTGGCCAAGTCGACAAAGATAGCTGAGGTAATGTTCCCTTTGTCAAAGCCTGAGGAGATGGTCTCAGTTAGCCTCAACAGGGAGGTGGAGTTGGAATGGGCTTTCCTGAATCCAGACTGGAAGGGTGTGAAGAAAGCGTAGTCAGAGAGGAACAAGGAGAGTTGGTCGAGCGCTATGTGTTCTTGGAGTTTGGCTAAGGTTGGAAGGAGAGAGATAGGTCGATAGTTCCCAGGAGCGGTGGAGTCTCCCCACTTAGGGAGGGGGAGGACAATGGCATGCTTCCAAGTCGAGGGAACAGTGGCAGACTCAAAGGAGAGATTTAGTATCAAAGATAGAGGATAGGCGATGGCAGGAGCTGAGAGGGAGAGGAGCCGTAGGGTCCAGGCCATCGAGTGAGGAGCCTTTGGTAGAATCAAGTGCCAGGAGAGCTGATAGAGTAGTTTCAGGAGAGACAGAGAGAAGGAGAACTGGGGGGTGTAGGGGAAGTGATGGCGTGGGGGCAGCACAGCAGGGGGCGGGGGCAGGTTGTGGGGATGGGATGGGAGCAGGTAGGGGAGCAGTGGGTGGGGGGGTTAGACAGAGACACCGGGGCAAGATGAGGGTTAGGGAGGGTGCTAAGCAGCGCTGAGTCACAGGTGGCAAAGTGGGAGTTGAAGCAATTAGCAATGTCCATAGGTTCAGTAAGGACAGCGTGGTTGTGCCTGAGGATAGGTGGTGTAGTGTTTGAAGCAGGCGAGAAGAGGAATTGGACGACCCTCCAGAATTTGGATGGGTTGTTTGTGTTAGCCTGGAAGTTGGATTTGAAATGCTCAGCCTTGGCTAGGCGGATGGCTTTGGTGCAGCCATTTCTGAGTTCACAATAACGTTTGAGGTCGCTAGTACAGTTGGTTGCTTTAGCCCAATGCCATGCAAGATTGTGAGCTTGTTGGCAGGCCAGTAGCGCAGGTGAGACCCAAGAAAGCGTATGCACCACATACCCTAGTTTTGTGGAGCGGAGCATGGGCATTCCAAATTTGTAGGAACTTGGATTTGAAATGAGCAAGGGCCACTTCCGCTGAGGGAGCAGAGGACAGGGGGACCAGTTGTTTTGAGAGAGATCCTGAAGCAAAAGTTGTAGGTCAAGGGTTGCGAACGGTCGAGTGAGAATCATTTTTGCAGGAAGCTTGGGCCTATGTATTTTTCGCACTACAAAGGTCATGTGGTGGTCGCTGTTAGAGTCAGGTAACAGCCCCGAGGCCACTTCACGGTGGGGATGGGAGGTGAGGACTAGATCAAGCAGGGAGTGGTTTAGTGTCTTATAATGTAGTCGAGTGGGTTCCAGTATGAGTTGCCAGAGGTTTAAGTCATCTATGGTGGAGTGAATGTGAGCCAGGGACGGGGCAGCCAGTTTAGATTTAGGTCACCCAGGATGAATAGTTCGTCACCGCTAGCCAGTGAGGAAAGTTTTGTGACCAAGTCAGTGACGTTGGAAGTTGGCTGCCCTGGGTGACAGTATACTCCAGCAACAAAGATGGGGATGGTATGGAGAAAGGAGTTATTTAAAAGTAAGGCCTCATGGGAGGATTGGACGGTTGAAGTGAAGGTCGGAGTGCATTGTAGGGCAGAGGAGACGTAGACAGCCACGCGCCACCACCTCTCCCTGCCCTGTCCTGTCTAGTGATGGTGAAGCCAGGGATGGCAATAGCATGATTAGGAATGTTTTTAGTCAGCCATGTTTCAGAAATTACAATAATATCAGGGGCATGTGCCAGTACCATGGGTTGTAGTAGAGAGATTTTTGGGGCGCAGCTTCTTATGTTTAGGTGAATGATTTTAAGGCCGTTTGGTAATGTCAGAGGAGTGGTGGTTGTACAGGCATTGACTGATGGGTAATCTATGACAGGGCCCAGGTTTGGGTGGATATCCCCAGATGCTAGCAGGAGTAGGAGGAGAAGGAGAAGGGATACCCTGTTTCCCTTATCGGGAGCTATGGGGCAGCCATTTAGCTTTTTTATGTGGGAGAGAGTGAAACATGGGGTAGGATGTCAGCCTGAGGAGGGTGATGAAGTGAGTGGGCACCGAGGTTAATGAGGCGCAGGGGGCCACTGTGCAGCAGAGGAGGGGTATGGTCTCAGTGTGGAGCGCTGTGCCAGAGAGGCAGACTGTGCTGTTACCCACCGTCGACAGCTTAACCATAATGGGCGAGCCCCTCGGCAGCTTAGTAGGGAGTGTGATAAGTAGTAATAGGGACAGTGCCAAAGATAGATACCAAAGTTGTGGTGCCTGCCAGGACACCACGGTGCAGTACAGAAGGGCAGAGATACTGGAAGAAATGAGAGGGTCCGTAAGCTGTGTTTTAGGGTGCTTTGCTGACGGATCCCTCTAGTGGTAGAGTCCTATAAGCAGCTAATGGAGAAGTGGGCTGTTAGAAAAAACCTGATCGGGTAGCAAGCGATAGGGTATAAATTAAAGTGTCGTGATAGGCGGGTGGGTGGGTAGTCGGTGTGCAGTGCTGCAGGGCAATAATGGCTGGTGGCAGAGCTGTACTTGAGAGGCTGAGGATCCGGGGCAAAGAGCTTGGGTGGCGGCTTGTGAAGAGCTGTCAGTACAGTGGCCGAGGTGGCTCGGCGTGGGAGCTTGCGGTCCCTGCGGAGGGGGCCAAGCTGAGGAGAAGAAGAGAGGGGGGATTAAGTAGGCTGTCTGTGGCATAGAGACACAGTCAGCCCAGCAGGGACCCCAATCTGCACAACAAAGGAGCTGTTTGTTTGGGCACCAAAAGTTTGAAGCAGCACAAAAAACCACAAGAGAGGTCTGTAATCACAGCTTTTTTCAGACAAATTGCATTTAAAACTGTAAACTAGCTGTAATCAATGCAGATATATACAAACAGTACTTAAATTCTCTAAAATATGCCGGTTTTGGAGAGCAGAGATGGTGGAGAGCTTCAGGCCAATCGGAGCGGGCCCTTGAGAGGCGCTCACGTTCCGATTGGCTGGTGGCAGAGCTGTACCTGAGAGGCTGAGGATCCGGGGCAGAGAGCTCGGGTGGTGGCTTGTGAAGAGCCGTTGTCCAGTGGCCGAGGTGGCTCATGGGAGCTTGCAGTCACTGTGGAGGGGGGCCCAGCTCAGGAAAAGAAGAGGGGGGGGGATTAAGTAGGCAGTCTGTGACACAAAGGCGCAGTCAGCCCAGCAGGGAGCCCAATCTGCACAACAAAGGAGCTGTTTGTTGGGGCACCAAAAGTCTGGAGCAGCACAAGAAACCACAAGAGAGGTCTGTAATCACAGCTCTTTTCAGACAAATTGCATTTAAAACTGTAAACTGGCTGTAATCAATGCAGATATATACAAACAGTACTTAAATTCTCTAAAATATGCCGGTTTTGGAGAGCAGAGATGGTGGAGAGCTTCAGGCCAATCGGCGCGGGCCCTGGAGAGGCGCTCACGTTCCGATTGGCTGGCGGCAGAGCAGTACCTGAGAGGCTGAGGATCCGAGGCAGAGAGCTCGGGTGGTGGCTTGTGAAGAGCCATCGGTCCAGTGGCCGAGGTGGCTCAGCGTGGGAGCTTGCAGTCATTGCGGAGGGGGGCCCTGCTGAGGAGAAGAAGAGAGGGGGGATTAAG
The DNA here is from genome assembly GCA_016271365.2 of Neoceratodus forsteri. Lineage (NCBI taxonomy): Eukaryota > Metazoa > Chordata > Ceratodontiformes > Ceratodontidae > Neoceratodus > Neoceratodus forsteri. The sequence continues at coordinate 875,385,916 of CM028132.1, read as the reverse complement.
TAAGCTGTCTGTGGCACAGAGGCACAGTCAGCCCAGTAGGAAACCCAATCTGCACAACAGAGGATCCGGAGCAGACAGCTCGGGTGGTGGCTTGTGAAGAGCCGTCGGTCTGGTGGCCAAGGTGGCACGGCATGGGAGCTTGCGGTCCCTGTGGAGGGGGGCCCAGCTGAGAGGCTGAGGATCCGGGGCAGAGAGTTCAGGCGGCGGCTTGTGAAGAGACGTCGGTCCGGTGGCCGAGGTGGCTCGGCGTTGGAGCTTGTGGTCCCTGCGGAGGGGGGCCCAGCAAGACAACAGTGTCAAAGCTGGCATCCCTTCTGGACTGTTTCCAGGTAGCTGCTTTACAGATTTCCTGCAGGGAGACACCTCTTGTTGCTGCCACAGAGACAGCAGTGTACCATGTGGAGTCAGCCCAAAGACCTTTAGAAGGCTGCTTGCCAGCTTTACCATAACAGAACTGCATGCAGGAGACCATCAAACAAGAAATGGTTATATTGGTTGCTGGTTTATCTTTTCCCATTTCCCCATAGGTGACAAATAACTGAGTATTAGTGGACCTTAACTCATTTGTGTGGTCCAAGTGGTAGCTCAGAGCTCTCTTAACATCCAGATTGTGGAGCTTTTGTTCTCCTGAGCTGGATCTTGCTGTAAAGAAAACTGAAAGTGTGACTGACTGATTCAAACAGAATTCAGACACCACTTTAGGAAGGAATTTTCTGTTAGCTCTAAAGACTACCTTGTCCCTGTGAAAAATGATCTAGTTAGAACCTGTGTGGAGGGCTTACAGCTTGCTCACCCTTCTGGCAGATGTGCGTGCCAGCAGGAAAACTGTTTTCTAGGTGACAAACTTCAAAGCAGCAGCTGCCATTGGCTAGAAAGGAGCCTCCATCAGCTGGGCAATGCACAGATTCATGTCTGAAGGGGAAACAGGATCCCTTACTGGAGGATACAGGTGATTAAGGTATTTAAAGAACCTTTTGAGAATGGTCTGTGAGGCCACTGACCTGTCCCTGCCAGCTGAGGCAAAAGCTGACACTCCTGCCAAATGAACCTTCAGGGTTCAGGGCCTAAAACCCAAGGACTGGAGGTGGACTAGGTAGTTCATGACTGGGGAAACACCAACAGGAAAATCTTTTCCACTTTGAGGCATAAGTTTTTCTTGTTGCTAGTTTCCTGGAAACCTTCAGCACTTCCATAACCCTATCTGAGAGAATTCATCCAGAGAACTCTATGTTTTCAAGAACCATGCTCTGAGATGCAGAGTTCTCAGGTCTGGGAATGTTATCCAGCCTAGGACAATGTCAGCAGACTGGATCTCAAGGTCAGGTTGATAGGTCATCTGTTGGAGAGGAACAACAGTACGGAGTATCAAATCTGCCTTGCCCAAGCTGGACCTATGAGAACCACTGCTGCTGACACCCTTCTCAGTTTCAGTAGTACTCTCAGCAAAAGTGGGAAGGCATAAAGAAACTTCCCTGACCAGTTGAGGACTAGAGCATCCTCTGGGACTGTACCCACTGAAGGAGGTCTGCAACAAAACAGTAGGAGCTGGTTGTTCTCCCAAGATGCAAACAGATTTATTTCTGGGGTATCCCACCTTATGAACATTATTGCCAGCACCTGCTGGCTCAGGGCCCATTCATGATTTTCCTGGCTGATTTTGTTCAGGGACTCTACTAGCAAATTGTCTTTCCATGGCGGGTGGACTGCTAGATTCCAGATCTCCATTGTTTCTGTGCACTGCTTGGAAGATCTTGTTCCTTCCTGTTTGTATATGCAATACATTGTTGTGGTGTTGTCTATCCTGATCTGGACAGATTGACCTTTGATGCTGGGGGGGGGGGCGCTTATTGCTAGGTACACTGCCCTAAGCTTGAGGAGGTTTATGTGCTCCTGAGTCTACTATGCACACCGCATACCACTTACAGTGAGATCCTCCAGGTGAGCACCCCAGACCAGGAGGGTGGCATCTGTTGCGAGTATAACAATAGGAGACCACTGAAGGAAGAGAACTCCCCCTCTGAGGCTGTCTTCTTCCTTCCACCATTCTAGTGCCCTTAGTAGAGACTTTGTGACAGGTACTTGTTCTGAAAGTGGATCCCGCCACTGGGACCAATGGGTCCCTAGGTGGTACTAGTTGGCTGTCATTTGAAACCTGGTACCACTGCGGTTGATGATGCCATGTGCCCAGTAAATGCAACAAATCTCTTTAAGGTCTGGGATAACCTGTCTTGAAGGATTTTGCAGTTCCAATCAGATTTATTACCCATGCCTGGGTAAGAAATGTCTTCCCTTGTATGGTATTTAGCTCTGCACCTATAAAGTCCAAAACGTGTATTGGCTCTTTTTGTGACTTTTGAACATTTATGAGGAAGCCCAAGTCCTTCAAGTTACCCAGTGTCAGAATGAGGGAGGACTTGGCCTCCTGGTGTGATTTTCCTGAGACTAGCATTGGCATTGAGATTGGGAAAGACCTCCCCTCACCTCCTCAAACGTGCTGTCACTACGGATAGGCACTTTGTGAACACTCTGGGTTCTGAGAATAGGCTGAAGGGAAGTGCTCTGAACTGGTAGTGGCAATTCCCTATCCTGAACCTGAGGTACATTCTCTGGCTGGGCCTTACTGACATATAAAAGTAGGCATCCATCACATCCAGTGACCCCAGCCAGTCTCCTTCCTGCAGAGGTGGAATCACTGAGCACTGAGATACCATCTTGAATTTTTCTTTCTTTTTTTTTTTGCATTTTACATTTTTTCCACCCCTGGAGCCCTGGCAGGCGGTTTCAGCCCTCCCAACGGAGGGACTGTCTCTCCAGACCCCACCACTCCCGTGCTAGGCGGCCCCAGAGTTTGCCCCATCGACTGCCCCCCCGGCAGGGCCGAGGAGGTTGCCAGATTCTCCCCTCCCGAGACCCAATCCAGATTCTGGTGCTACTCCTGGGAGCGGCAGCTCATCATCGAGCCTGCCAGGCTCGATTTTCCTCCAGTTTTTGCCCATCTCCCTCCCTGCCAACGTAAGGATGTCGGCTTCCAGCCTCCCAACCCATACTGCCCTCCAGCCACCACCACAGGGCAGTCAGCGAGTGGGAAGGCTAGTCTCCCTCCCCCAAGAGAGGAAAGCAGTCCTCCAGATGATTGATCCTCTCTTCCCCCTGCTGACCCCCAGCGGTCTGAGCTCGTTCCTGAATACGGGTCGCCGGCATGGCATGAAGTGCAGCAACCAGCGCCTTAACCTCCAGCGCCACGGGCCGGACAAATTTTTCTTTAAATGTTTGTTCAGATAGCACTGATCTAAAGTGGGTCACCATTCCCCATTTTTCTTGTGGGTCAGGAAGTATCTTGAGTAAAGTGCTTTCCCCACTGTGAGGGAGGTACTTTTTCCAGTGCATTTGCCTGCAACAATTTTTTCACATCCAGTTCTAAAAGGATTCTTTCTGCTGGGGTGTGAATTTGGGACCCTTTGTGGTTTTGCAGTTTTGTAAATTTTCTGAACTGCAGGGACAAACCCTGACTCACTATTTCCAGGATCCACTTGTTTGGTTATTTTTGTCCAGTCCCAAAAATACTGAAACAGCCTTCGTCCCACTGGCAGTGGACAGGTGACCTGTACAGACTTGTCAGAGGTTTTGCTTAGCCTGAGCTTTAGGGGCTGGTTGAGCAGCTGCACACCTGGTGCCCCTTCTACCCCTACTTCTAAAGTAACCCCTATGAGGGGTGTAGTCATAGGAGATGTAAGCATAGGCAAACTATCCCCTACCTCTACCTCCCCTTCCATAACGTCTATTGAAAGTGCAGGCCTTTTTCTTCTCAGTATTGTTCTTGCAAAGTTTTTTTATTCATCCATCTTTTTCATGTAAGACTCAGTCTTGTCACAAAAGAGTGAGTTTCCCTCTCAAGGAAAACCCACTGCCTTGGTTTGTGTGTCCTGGGATAGACTGGTATTTCTAAGTCAGGCAAACCTTCTTAAGGACACTGCATGTGCCATGACCCAGGATGCAGTGTCATTAGTGCCCACTGCCATGTGGAACTGCCAACTGGTACTTTGCAACATCTATGGCAGTTTTTAACGTGTTCTGTGCCAAGTCACCAGCAGCCTTTTTACTTACTGCCAAAATAGAGTTCCAAAAGGCTTTTTGGTACTGAGCTGCATAGGCAAAGTATGATGCCTGACACAAAGAAAAGGGTCTTTCCTTCAGAGATAGTGCTACAGTCCCAAAATACAAAGTGTGCAGATAAAGAAGGACCCAGCATTCAGGGCTTAAAAGAATAGCTGCAGACTCACTGGTCCTTTCAGCATTTTTTTCTTTTTTACTGTGAGGAAAATAGTGTATTATGCAACTGTGGGTGTTTTATGTGGGATGGACAAAAATAAAGTTTAAGGAACGTATATGGGAGCACATGAGGGCAATTTTAAACGAGAATCTTAAATATGCTTTGTCTGTGCATATCAGTACAGCTAAAGACAGCACCAAACATATCCCATTGTTCATAGGCATTGATAAGGTTTCTTTGGATATAAGGGGAGGTGATATTGACACCAAGTTAGCAAACAGAGAGAGGCTTACTGGATATATCAGTTGGAGGCACCTGAATGTCCAGGTCTTAATGATCAAATAGAGCTGTCCAAACCATTGCACTAAGGCCCCGTTCACACTACAATTTTGAAAACGTTTTTCAATCCGTTTTTGAAATCGTTTCAGCACTTACTGTGCTTATGCGTCCGCACTACTGAAAGCATGTTCAGAAACGCTTTCTGATCCGTTTTTAGTGCATTCGCACTGTCTGGTAAACGTGTGATGTTTCGCTTTGTCCAAAATGAGGAACTGCTTACCAACGTGCATTGTGGCAGACAACTCACAAGACAGGAGGAGGATACCTAAACGATTCAGGGGCTGTTCACACCACAGGTAAACATTAATTGATTCAAAAAACGATTTTCCAACCGTATGTAAGCCTACGTCCCACCAGAGCTTAAGCACGGTTCTTTAAACCATGTCTGGATCCGTGTACAGTGCGAGCGCAATCCGTGATACGGGGCTCTTGAAACGTATTAAGGCACTTGAACCGTTTCAAGAGTCCCAGTGCGAATAAGGCCTAAGGGGATAAGGGTTTCTGAGAAGTTATGGTAACAAACACTTACCAGAGATTGTATTTAGACATAACAGGTGATTTGGAAATAAAAGGAAAATCCTTTCAACCTTCCCCCACATGCTTTTCCACACTTTAATTTTGTTTTGTGAATTGTGAAACCAGTGAGGTTATTTAAATACATTAAGTGTGGGTTTTTTAACAGCACTTTTTTAAAATAATATTTTTTGGCAAGAAAAAACTAAATTTAAGTGTTTATTTTTTGTATATAAATAAAACTGTAAATAAATGCCCATTTTGGGTTCACTATAAAAGTGCATAATCATAAGCAGTACTACACAACTGAGCAATTAGTGCAAAGAGTTAATTGGTGCCCACAAAATCTCCCCCCCCCAAACACATTACAAGTTACCTTTCATGCTGAATTATAGCTTTGAAATATTCTTATGCTACTTCTTAGCTGTGAAATATTTTCATGAAAAGATACAATACTGTAACGGTATATATGAAATGAAGACCCCCTTCAAGCAGTTTTCATTTGAAATGTTATAGATCTAAGTGTTTGCTTTATAAGATTAATAAATAACATATTGTGACCTACCCAGTATGGAAGGTCACTGATTAAATTAATTTAAGTGGAGCAGAGAGTAATTCTGATGTGTAATGAGCATTGTCACAAGTTTAAGAATTAACAAGCATTTGTCAATGCTGATGTTTGCTTGCTGGTATTGGTATTGGTAGTGCAGGAGTTAGAGAGATGCATAGTAGGAATCAATGTGAAGTAATGAACTAACACCAACCTCCACCCCACCCTGCAGAGACTGACAGGCATTGGGGTGTGCCTTTGGGTCAGCCATTACGCTCACGCCATTCTACCTCACCCCGCCCTGCAGAAAGTGACAGGTGTCACGGTGTGCCTTGGGGTCTTCGGCTCTTACGCGCACCCCATTCCATAAGAAAATAAGGTGAGATGGGTGCAGTATAGGAGAATGGGGTAAACGTTAGGGCCAAAGACCCCAAGGCACACCTCAGTGCCGGTCAGTGGCTGCAGGGTGGGGGTGGAATGGCGTGAGCATTACGGCCGAGAACCACAAGCCACACCCTCGATGCCTGTCAGTCTGTACAGGAAGGGGCATTAACAGTTGGAAACCCTAACGCCCCGGGTGTTTGTTGGTATTTTCGTTCAACATTTTCAACATAGGCTTTTTGGGACCTCCCCTCATGAACAGTGGTACTGAGATTTCATTAATCTGTTCCAAAACTTGAATTTGCACAGCGACTGCACCATTCTGTGCCACAGGCGCAAAAACACTTTTTGGGCAGGATGCAAAAAATGACAGCTGTACTGTTCATAAGGAAGTGTGCAAAATCGGCAATGTTGATAATTTTGAGTGGGAATATTACAAATTTGTAAAGTTACGAGTGTGCACGGAAACTGCACAATGCACGCTTGTAACATAGTAATTTTATGGACTTTTGTCACCAAATTTTCAACATAGGCATTTTAGGACCTCTGCTCATGAACAGTGTCACTGTGATTTTCTTAATCTGTTCCGAACACTGATTTCCCACAGCGACTGCGCTATTCTGCATAGGAAGTGGGAAAACACATTTCGGCCAGGATGTGAAAAATGACAGCTGTACTGTTTATAAGGAGATGTGGAAAAATGGCAATGTTGAAAATCTGGAATGAAAATATTACAAATTTATTGTAGTTACGGTATGCGATGGAAACTATACGCTCGTAACGCGAATCATTTCATATTTCACCAGAATTTTCAACATACCGACTTTCTGAGAGCCCACCTCATGAACAGTGACACTGTCATTTTGTTATCGTCCTGAAAGGTGATTCCCGCAGAGACCATGCAATCACCTTTTGGGACTGAATAATGCCATGACAGTGACTGAATTCATGAGGAGGGGTCCCCAGAACCCCATGTTGAAAATTTGGTGCCAAAAGTCAAAAAAATGGTCGAGATATACACATAAGTTGAAAAAAAAAACATTATGCCATTATACAGCTTAACGGCATTTCTTCAGTTTGCAGTCAGCTTTGAAGAGTGCAGATGTGTTCCTGGCCCACCGAAGATCGTCGCGCCAGGCTCTGGAGGTCAGTATGGGGTGAGAGGGGTGTGGGGAGGTGGGGTGCACAGAGGGTGCATGCGGGTTGGGGGAAGGGGCAAGGGACTCAACGAGGGACCATTTTCTTTTTTAACAGGAATTAAAAAAAAGACACTGTAGGACGCTTTTGCCTCGTTGGGGTGGGCTCTCAGCGTGCCACCTGGATGTTTGTTGGGGAGGAGTGGAGCCGATGGGGATTGGGCACCCCGTCGGCCATACAGTGTGCTGGGGTGGGGAGCACATGAGCACACTGGGGTGGGCTCCCAGCGTGCTACCTGGGTGTTTGTTGGGGGAGAATGGAGCCGACGGGGATTGGGCACCCCCATCGGCCATACAGTGTTCTGGGGGTGTGTGCATGAGCCGAGAGGGACTGAGCACCCCCTCGGCACACAACAAATGGGAGGGGTGCATCACGCCGATGGGGATAGAACTGCCCCATCGGCAAATGAACTGGGGAGGGGGCATGCTGACAGGGGGACTGGGCACCCCCGTCGGCTTTAACATGGACTGGGAGAGGTAGTAGCTGTTCGTCGGCTTCGTGGGGACTGTGAGAGGCCGACGGAGAAGCTGCTGTCATGTTTCTCTGAAATGGGACACCAGACAATGCAGCTGTAATTGGCTGCTGCAGTCAGGGACCACCCTGCAAACACAGCTAATTGTTTAATGACTGGGTGCTCCCTGATTGCAGCGGCCAGTTTCTTTCAAGGTTGTGGCATGCTACAGTACTGCTGTCATGGACAGCGTGATTTTCTATTGGTGCCACACAGACCAGCCCCAAAATGGGCTGCTGGCACTGGCAACAATACTGCCACACCTCCACAACTCGCTACTGAAGCAAGCTGCTGCAATATGTTTCTTGCGCATGCGCGCAAGAAAACATATAAATGTGGTTAGGGGAATATATAATTCAGTCACTAGGTAGTGCTGTATACCTTGACAAAGTGCCCAGTTTGGGTGTGAAACGTTGGTTGTGGGTAGCCTCCCTGAGCTATACCATTTTCCTATCACTGTTTTTGCTCACAATAAAAAAGAAAAAATGCTGAAAGGACCAGTGAGTCTAAGGCTATTTTTTTAAGCACTGAGTGCTAGGTCCTCAAGTATGACGCCTGCCTTAAAAGCAGAGGATTTGAAGTATAAACTTGTTTGCCCATACTATCCAGCTTCCTGGCATCTTTCTCAGGAGAATGGGAGGAAAGGAGCACCTTGGCCTTGTCGCAGGTGGCAATCTGGACCTCCCCCTCATGAGCAGAGTGGGAACAGAGGAATTCAGTACCCTGTTTGTCCACCTGATATTTCTCAATTTTCTTATGTATGCCAGCAGCTGAGGAAGGTGCTGACATGATTTTACAGATAGTCTTCTTGAGGGATTTGTGGATGGGTAGTACCAACCTCTTTGTTGGAGTCAAACCCATCGTATCTAGGAATTCCACCTCATCCTCATTCTCAGTCTCTTGTGCGGTGATGTTGAGGATATTAACCATACATCTCACAAAACTATAGTGACAGGTATAGTCACCCGGGGGTTGAGGAGGGGAGCCAAACTTTTGTTCAAGAGAACCATTAGGCTCTGTGGGCTCTCCCTGCTCCTCACAGTAAATTTCTGCCTCCTCCTCCACAGGCACTGAGAAAAGAACTGGAGCCTGGGGGTGGGGGTGGGGACAGGCATATTCATGAAATTCCCAAAAGCCTGGAATGCCTGGAGGAACTGCCATGCCTAAATCATATTTACTACTGAGGACATTTTATTTGTGTCCATTGGTGGCTCCTTTCCTTCTTCAGAAGGAGGGACAGGGACAGGGACATGTTTTTCTTTTTGTTTTGTTTTTTCTTGACAAGCACCATCCCCAGTGTCTGCTCGGAGACTCTTATTTTTGCTGGATTTAGGGCTCTCCCATTCACATACCCTGATTTCTGAACCATCTTTTGCAGCATTTTCTTTCTTATCTGTCCCCTTGACATGGACTGCTGCTTATTTTGAGGGTCTGGACCCTCATCCAAGCCTTTAGGTTATGTGGAGGCAGCCTGAGAAGCCATAATGTCTTTCATCCCTTTCTTTTGTGTGTTAGTGCAAAACTTGACACCAAGTTCACAACTGACAAAATTGTGATCTAGACTCGGGCACATAAAACGTAACTCATGTCGGTCTGCCTTAGTCAGGAGATGAAAACAATCTATACAATTTTTAAAGCCTGTGGATCTCATCTTCTTCTTGGGCCCGTCAGTCATGCAAAACACTGACAAGCCTGGGAAGACATTCCAGTTCCAAAAAAACAACAATTTTCAATAGAAGAATACTTTTTTCATATTAAAGGTTTAAAATACAGGGGGTTCTCGCGAGAGTAAGTTGGCTGTACCTGCCTCTGTACAGCTTCACTGTGAGAGACGCTTTCCTGCTCTATATTTCCCTTTTGTGAAATGTCTCATAATTCTAAGTTAAAAGAGGAGAAAGGGAAGAGTTTGGAGCAAATTGATAGGTATTTTTCCCCAAAAATGACTTTGGGAGGTCGACTTCTCAGCGAGGGGCTGAAGGAACGCAGCCCGTGCCGGGAGGAATGGCCTCCCCAGCAACAACGTGCTCCGACATGGGCGCAAAGGTGAAAGCTCCACAAAATCCAACAATGGCATCACTTCAATCGTTTCTAATGGATTTTCAGGCTGACACTAAGTCTGTATTACTGGAGATAAAATCTTCACTTTCCGACACTGGGACCAGATGTGAAAGTATTGAGGCAAAAATGACAGTAATAGAAGAACGGCTCACTACCTCTGAGAGAACCACGGAGAAATTAAATGCAAGAGTTTTAACTTTGGAAGGGGCTGTGAATACTGCTCTCTACAAACAAGTTAACACCATGGGTAAACTTGAAAAAATTGAGACTACCCTGCTCTTAAAGAATTTGCTACTGATTGGTTTTATAACTGCAGTGCTGGATACAGAGTTAAAAATGGAAGTGGAAAAAATGCTCACTCTGACTCTCTCCCCTGACCAACCAATTTTACTAGAGTCTGTTTTTTGACCTAAACAGCAAGCAGTTTCCAGATCGGAAATAAGTGCAAGGTATGTGATTTGCATCTTTTCAATGCTATCTCAAAGGAATAAGCTGTTACAACTAGCGAGAGCTAAAAAAGGTATCATTTACGAGGGGTTGAAAATGCATTTGTATCCAGACTTCTGTGTAGCAACTCAACACCGCAGGAAACATTTTCTGGCACTTAGAAATGAATTTACACAAGCTGGATTTCGTGCAGTTCTTCAGGCACCTGCCAAGCTTAAGGTGTCTTTTCAGAATAAGGACTATTTCTTTTTTGATGTAGGTAAAGGAAAGGAATTTTTTGATAAAAACATTGTATTACCTACAGAACTAGAATTGGACTCTGAACAAGAAGTGGAAGATACTGGTGAAAACATGCAGTATACTCCTATGATGAATGAAAGTGAATAGATTGTTGTTATGATTAAAATTAGCTAGTATATACTGCAGGGGAAATAGGTTTAATAAAGATGTGGAACTACACCTTAAAGGAATTCTTAAACTTATCTAACTTTTATATGGGATGGATTAAAGCTTGGGACTAGTCAGAGGTGGAGGTGGTACTTTGTGTTTAATAATATTTTTCTTTTTAACCCCCATAAAATCAAAGAATAAATGTTTTATTCTTTTTGTTTTGTCTATGGGGTATATTTGTTCGAGATGAAGTATTAATCTGAATTGTACGGTTGATTATTTTTTTTCTCTCTGAATAAAAAGAAAGTTTAAAAAAAATGTTTAAAATACAGAGATGTGGTCCAGTTCCATTATTAAATAGAACTGCAAAAAACCCCCCACAGAACACTAAATGGTGTCAAAACTGAATTTTGATGCTAATTATTGTCTTGGTTCCCCCCAAAATGAACCAAGAATAAAACAGTGGAAATACCACAAAGTGGTACAATTTAAACCACCAAATAAAGTTTAAAAGACATTTGAAGTGGTGTCCAATGGTGGGCACCACTCCGCAAAACGCTCTAGTTTCTAGGAAACGACATGGAACCAGACAAAATCACAAAAACACGCAAATAGACCATAACTAATGCAGACTTACTAATGAAGTAACTAACAAGTAAAAACTCCATGAAAATAATAAAACAATAAACCATGGTCAGCTCAGAAGTGAAGAGAAGACTTTGGGGTGATTGCTTTCTTCAGGCAGAGAAATTAAATCTGAGATTAGAATGCAGATGTAAGTGTGACCACACAGCGGGGTTTGAATTTCATTCTAAATTATCTAATTAGCATAAAATTGTAAAGCTCTGCAGCAGCTTATTTCAGGGAAATGATTGCAGTTGTTCTGCTTAAGTGAGGGATTCCTGGGGTTTGAAAAAGCCATGATCAGGGGTGAGATCATTAACCAATGAAATAAAGGTGGTCTAACTGACAGCCAAACAGACCGAGGTTAAGAAAATTATCAGAAGAGAGATGTCTGGATAGACTGTCAATCATTTTTTCCAGGACATTATTGAGGATGGAGAAGTTGAAGATTGGTCAAGAGCTGGAGCAGGAGTAGAGATGGGCAAAATTGGAAAATTTTGTTCCGCGAAACATTTTGAGAAATTTTTCGCGAGTGCAAAATGCGGAATTTCAGTGTGAAATTTCACCCACAAAATGGCAAAATTTCACCACTCGCAGGCAAAATTCTGTTGTTTTCAGGTGAAATTTCCTATTTCTCAGGTGGAATTTCACACCAGCAAAATATTTAGTGGAAAACAGTGCAATTCCGTGAAATGTTTTGTGCGGCGAAACTGCTGATTTTGCAGTAATTTCGACAGCAAAATTAAATTTCACCACATCTCTAAGCGGGACTGAGGAATCATGGGATGATTTTCTGAGAAGGAAATAGCTAACCAAGTTTGTTTTTTTTTTTTAACTAAAAATTATTTGCTGCCTATTGTGCAGAAATACAGGTTACTCACCTGTAACAGGAGTTCTAGGAATGGTATATGTTGTTCATCCACACTTCATGGCAGGTTCCTTGCCACTTTAAATCTTGGCGGAAGGTCTTCAAGCTGGCTCCTCCCACCCACCCGGGTGATAAAACTCTCGGCTCCTCCCCATGACGCCAGATCTAGCCTGCTGGAAGCCAGGTTGTGCGCCGAAGCCGGGAGGTCGGAGGGTTGTAGGATGAACAATGCCATACCATTCCTAGAACTCCTGTTACAGGTGAGTAACCTGTATTTCTAAGGACACGGATATGTTGTTCAATCCACACTTCATGGCAGACTCCTAGCAGTTTTCTGGGAGGAGGGAGGCAAGGCGCACATCCCCTATTTAGGAAACAAGGACTGGAGAACTGAGGTCCCAAAACCAGCTTCCCGGCGTGACTCAAGGTTGATGTGGTAATGGGTAATGAAGGTGTGTGCTGACTTCCAGGTAGCAGCCCTGCAGATTTCCTGGATAGAGATGTCCCTGGAAGCAGCCACTGAAGCAGCAGTATGGCAGGTAGAATGAGCTCTTATCCCTTTGGGAGGCTCCATGCCCACCAAACTATAGCAGAGATCTATGCGGGACGTGACCCACCTGCCTATCGGTCACTTGGCTGCAGGTTTGCCAGGTGCGGCTTCAGCGTAGGTGACAAATAGCTGGCGAACCTCTCCCCGAACTTCAGCTGTCCGCTCCTTATAATAAGTGAGCGTTCTTCTAGGGTCCAAAGTATGGAGCCTATATTCGGCCTCCGAGGTATGATTGGGGTAGAACACCAGCAGAGTCAACACCTGGTTAAGGTGAAACTCCGACACCACCTTCGGAAGGAATTTCGGGTTGGGGCGCAGGACAACCTTGTCCCTGTGGAAGACTAGATAAGGAGACTCGATGGAAAGTGCCTGGAGCTCTCCCATCCTTCTGGCTGACGTGATAGCCACCAAGAAGGCGGTCTTCCACGACAGGTGAGAGATGTCACACCTGTGCATCGGCTCAAATGGCTTGCCCATGAGCTTAGCCAATACCAGTAGTAGATCCCACGGAGGTGGAGGTTCTCGCACCGGAGGGGATATGTGATCAAGGCCTTTGAAAAAGCGCCCGACCACCTTCTCCTGCACTATCACCGACTGCTTCCCCGCCTGCGCCCGTAAGCAGAGATGACTGCCAGGTGCACCTTAAGGGTCGCCAACCAAGCCCTTGCTGAGAAAGGGACCACAGGTAGTCCAGAATGCTGGCCAAGGAGCAGGAGGAAGGGTCCAACCCTTATCCTGACATCAAATGGAGAATCTCTTCCATTTGAAGGCATAGCATTTCGTCGACCCTTACGGAAGCCTCAACAACGCTGAGGACCTCGTCGGAAAGACCCAAGGCCTGGAACTCTAGCCACTCAGGAACCAGGCCGACAGGTGCAGGGATTGAAGGTCCGGGTGGAGAACCTTCCCCTGGTTGACTGAGATCAGGTCCGGGTGGGCTGGAAGCTGCCTCGGGAGCCTGGAGCTGAGGCTGAGGAGATCTGGATGCCAGAACTGGTGGGGCAAGTCTGGGGCTACCAGAATCACCTGCACCTTGTCCCTCCTTGCCTTGAGAAGCACCTTGTGGATCAAGGAAAATGGGGGAAAGGCGTAGAAGAGGCCCGGGGTCCACGACCTCAAAAAGGCATCCCCCTGCAGCGAGCCCTGCTGAGGGGGGCCGGCATGAAACAGCCTCAGCTTCACATTCTCCCTAGAGGCAAACCAGGTCCACCTGAGGTGTGCCCCAGTGGGAGAACAGATCATGTACCACCTCCGGCAGGAGAGACCACTCGTGAGATGCAGCGCCTATCCGGCTTAGGGCATCGGCCAGAGTGTTGGAGGCTCCTGCCACATGGATGGCTAGGAGATCCACCTCCAGGCTGCGCACGAGGGACCATGTGCAGAGAGCTTCCTTGCACAGGGGCAAGGAGTGCGTCCCACCCAGGCGGTTTAGGTAGTACATGGTCGTGGTACTTGTCCGTCTGGACCTGGACCACTTGACCCTGTACAAACGGAGCGAAGGCGGTGAGGGCTAGTCGGACCACTCGAAGCTCCAGCAGGTTGATGTGACATCGGGAATCCTAGGGACCACAGCCATGCGCCTGTGCTCCCCCAGATGAGCACCCCAACCCATTAGAGAGGCGTCAGTCGATAGAGTGACCGTCAGCTCGGGGCGGACAAATGGGATGCCCTCCTGCAGATGAGCTGGAACGATCCACCACTGGAGAGCGCTCCACATCTCCTGGGTCACTGCCACTGGCTGGTCCAGAGGACCGGAGCACTGTGACCATTGGCTGGTCAGTCCCAACTGAAGGGGATGCATGTGTGAACGGGCCCAATGGACCAAGCTGGTGCAGGCCGCCATGAGGCCCAGGAGGTGCAGGAAGTCCCGGGCAGGGTGCAGTTGCCCCACCTGAAATGATTGGGCAAAGGAGGAAAGAACCTTGGCCCTGTCCCCCGGGAGCCGTGCTCTGGCTCGAAGAGAGTCGAGCTCTGCCCCAATTAATTGAATCACCTGCATTGGCACAAGTTCCGATTTGGCCTCGTTGATGAGGAGGCCAACCTGAGAGCAAACCTGGAGGGCCAGATCCCTGGACCGCTCCCCTCGGTCTGGAGGGGGCCGCAATCAGCCAGTCGTCCAGGTAAGGGTACACCCAGACCCTTCGGCGCCACAGGAATGCTGTCACCACTGCCATGCATTTGGTGAAGACCCTGGGAGCTGGAGAGAGGCCGAAGGGCATGGCCCGGAACTGATAAAGGGACCCCTCCACTCTGAAGCAGAGGAATTGCTGGTGGGACAGATGGATTGGGACGTGAAAGAACGCGTCCTGGAAGTCCAGAGAACAAAACCACGTCTCATTCCAAGGATGGAATGATCTGAGCCAGAGTGACCATCCTGAAGGTTCGAAACCTTTGGAACCTGTTCAGGTCCTGCAGGTCTAGAATGGGGCACCAGCCCCCCATCCGTTCTGGGACCAGAAAATACCTAGACACAAACCCTGGGTCTGGTGGAGGATCCACCACCTCCCTGATCACCTCCTTCTGGAGGAGCACGGCAATGTCGGCTCAACGGGCCGACAGAGAGGCCTCAGACCCCGTAGCCCCCTCTTGTGGGGCGACAGCTCGGAAGGGCGGGCCTGCCTGGATTCCAGAGGCAGACCCTTTCCTACCACTTCCAACACCCAGCGTCCATGGTGATAGCGGACCAGGTGGAAAGAAAGTGGCGGAGCCGTCCCCCTACGGGGGGAACCCAGGGGGGGAGCGACAAGGCTGGGGGTGACACCCCTCAACCCGTCACTGGGCAGGCTTGGAGGAGGGACCGGATGAGGGACCTCCCGGGCTTTTCCCTCCCAGCTTCCTGCTGGAGGAAGCTGCAGGCTTGGCTTTGGGGTGCCAAGTGCGAGCCTGCTGGCCCTGATGCTTGTGTTGCTGGGCCGGACATGCCGCAGGGGCAGAAGGCTGAAAGGGCTTACGCTGCTGCTGGCGGCCTTTGTCCTTCTGGGCAGACATGACCGAGTCCAAGGTGGCATTGGACTTCGCGATCCTCTGCAAATGGCCCTCCACCCCAGGACCGAACAAGTCGGTACCCAGAAAGGGAACGTCTGCCAGCTTGTGCTGGGTATCCGCCGTGAAGGTGGAGATCCGCAGCCAAGCTCTGTGGCGCATGGCCACTGCAGCCGCTACTGACCGGGCGCAAGAGTCTCCAATGTCAAGAGCAGTTTGGAGCTGCTGCTTTGCCACCGCCCTTCCCCGATCCCGCACCTGCTTGACCGTAGTCTGGAGGTCAGCCGGGAGATGAGGAATCACCTCATCCAGGGAGCCCTTAAGGGTGCAGGGAAAAGTGTGCCATCAGTACGGCTGAACTGGCCTGACGAAGGACTAGGAAGGACGCAGCATACACTTTATGCCTGGCGTAGTCCAGCTTCTTGGACTGTTTGTCAGGAGGCTTGTCCACGTCCCTGGTGTTTCCGGAACACCGGAAAACACTATTGGTCACAAGCCCCTCCGCAGAGGAGTGCTCCGAAAAATGGACAGAGAACTGGTGGGGACCGCGTACTTCCTGGCCATCCTGGCCGAAGGAGCATTACAAGAAGCCGGCCACTGTCATAACTCCAGAGCTCGGCCAACGATGGCTTCAGCCACCGCAAAGGCCTCCGTGGGAGAATCCCCTCGGTCCAGTATCTCCATGAAGGGATACTTGGCCCGCTTAGACACGGGTTCGAGCTTCATCCCAGTAGACTCAGAGATGAGCCGAAGCATGCCCAGGAACGAGGATGGGCTCTCGTCCACTGACTGTCCCCCAGTGGACTCCAGGTCAAGGGGCCTAGAAAACAGGGAAGAGTCATCATCAGACTCCGAGGAGTCTGCGAACAGCTGCCTAGGGCCTGAGCCACCCTCCACTTGCCGAGGACGATCGGGAGTGAGGGTGACCGACAACTGATGGGGCAACCCCTGACCCAACCGACAATCCTTGGTCGGAGCTCCACATTTAGGTTGTGGAGGCGGGGGTTCCACCACAATGGGTGGCACAACTGGTTTCAGCCGAACAACTGGTGCCAGTTTGGGCTCCTCGATAGCCACGAGGGGTTGTTTCAGCCGTTCCGGTGACAGCCACTTAATGGCCGAGGAAGACAATGGGGTCGACTTGTTCCCGGTCAGAAGGAGCTGCTGCCACATCAAGTCCTCATAGCGTCGATGCAATTTGCGCTGAAGCCTTTCCTCCGAGGAGGAAGAAGATGAGGACGAGCGGCGCCACCGCTTTCCTCAATGCCGAGGCCGAGACCGCCAATGTTGGCGGGATCGGCTGGACCGAGAAGAGGTCCGAGACCGAGACTGAGACCGTTGGTGTTTCCAAGGGTGGGTCTGGGAGGGAGCGGGGGAACCCGTTTCTCCCTTGGCTTGGGAACCTTAACCGGGGACTCCGGCACAGGAGGCGCAGGCAAGTCCTCCGATACCACCGCGTGAACTGGTGAAGAAGGGTTGTCGGCTTTACCAGTCGACAGCCCGTCCGACGGGTCGAGAAAAATCTTGACCACATCGATGGGTGTCTCGGCTGGCTGGCTGACCTGACGGGGACACCATGAAGCCAGCGGCCTTAGCTGCAACCTCGACCGAAGTCGAGTGTCGACTGTCCGGGGAAGGGGACCTCTCTCGCTCCCACGAACGCCGATGGTGGGACTTACCCTTCGAGTCCTTCTTCTTGGACCGAGAGGAATGTCCCGATGGACCCTCACCTTTTGTAGAGAGGGACTGACAAAGCTCCTTAAAAGAAGTCATGTAGGAGGAGCCCAAGGAGAGTGGGATAAATGCCGCGACTGAGGAAGACGAAAATGCAGCCTGGGCCGCCTCCTCCTCGAGGGCGATCATCTGCTCAAGTTGCTCAGCTGAGCCTGCTGCCACGGACACCGCCCAACGGGCCTCCTTTGACTTCACTGGAGGGATACGTCTCTCGGGGCGCCCAAGTTGGAGTCTGGCAGCACGGTCTTCAAGGACATTGGCCAAGAAGGATTTGCACAATTTGCAGGCCTGCGGATCGTGATCAAGGCCAAGGCAATAAACGCATGTGGAGTGCGGATCGGTCCGAGACAGCTTCTGCCCTCATGGGCACCGCCGAAATCCAGGAGTCGACTTATCCATCGCAGCCGCGAAGGAAGGAATAGACCGAAGTCTAGAAAATTTAAGAATAAGTTTTGGTTTAACCAACAAGTTTGGATCCAGGCCTAAAACGCAGAGCTCTAAGGAGGGAACCTGAGCTTCCAAGCGGTAAGGAAGATCTGGCGTCATGGGGCGGAGCCAAGAGTTTTATCACCCGGGTGGATGGGAGGAGCCAGCTTGAAGACCTTCCGGCAAGATTTAAAGCGGCAAGGAACCTGCCATGAAGTGTGGATTGAACAACATATCCATGTACCTACAAATTATGCCATGTTTTGTAATACATTCATGCTACTTGTCAAAGACAGTATGTGTGTAATTTGTTTTTGCATTTATTAGTGTCAAATGTTCTTATAATTTATTTTCAATGCTTCTGATAGGTGTTTAATACAATCAAAATATATAAATTCTGAAGCTGAACTGGGAATGTTGTAATGTTACTTGAAATCTAACATTTCTGCTTAATCTATTGCTTATCCTTTAACTATATAATCTTCTGAACCTCTCCTTTTGGCATGCTACACTTCCTGACGCTTGGAAGTCTGCCACCGTGATCCATCTCCCTAAAGGAGGAAACACCTCCAACCCCTGTAACGTCTGCCCCATCTCTCTCTCTGCTCCCCACTCTGGCTGAACTTCAGGAGCATTTGGCCCTGGAGCAACTCTTCTCCTTCCTTGATTCCTCCTTCTTTTTCACTCCTTTCCAGTTTGGATTCCGAAAAGACCACTCCATCACCTCCTCCCTCCAAGAGCTCACTGACACCATTCTCTCAGGCATGGATCAGGGATGCATCACCTCTGCCATCTTTATCGACTTGGCCAAAGCCTTCAGCACTGTCTCCCACTCCCTTCTCAGTGAGCTGACTGTGGCTGGCCTCTCTAATTCAGCCACCAGCTGGTTCCGGTTCTACCTCTCAGGCCGGTCTCAGTCCGTCAGAGTAGGCAACTCCCTCTCCCCTCCACTCCCTGTCACCACAGGTGTTCCCCAAGGCTCAGTACTTCATCCTATATTATTCTCAATTTTCCTGAATGACCTCCCCAACGCCTGCACCTTCTCCTGTATACACATGTATGCAGATGACACTGTGTTGTTCTCCTCTGGGAACTCCCCTCCGAGGTGGCCACCAGCTGGACTTTAGCAATGTCCAACATTGGTTTAAAGCAAACCAACTCTCTATGAACGTCAAAAAAACAGTATCCAATCCCTTTGGCTCCAGACAAAAACTGGCATGACTTGACTCCACCCCTTCCTTCCACACCCTCTCTGACTCAACACTGGATGATGTTGCCACATTTAAGTACCTTGGCCTATGGCTACACAAGAATCTAGACTTTGGGGTACACATTGATGCCATCCACAAAAAACTACTCCCTAGACTCGGTGCTCTGTACAGACACCACAGCTGCCTGCCTCAGCAAGCCAGGAGAGAAATCGTACAGAAGATGATTTTCCCTGTCCTTGACTTTGGAGACATTGTCTATAGCTCCATCTCCAAAACCAGCCTATCCAAACTGGACACTCTCTTCAATTCCTCCTGCCGCTACATACTTGGCTGCCCACCATGTACTCATTACTGTGACCTTTATTCATCACTCTCCTTCCCCTATCTCCATGCCAGGTGCCAGTCATACATCCCAAATTTAACTGGGAAGTTCTGGCTTGGTTCTCTGCCATTCCATTTGTCCTCCCTCTTATCGACCCCCTCCCCTGCTGCTACACCCTTCCACACCTCCACACATAGATCTCTTGCCCGCCCACCATGGCACACTTCTTCTGGCCACACCACCTTCTCTTATAAGTTCCCCGATATCTGGAACTCCCTCCCGCTTGAAATTTGCTCTGCACAATTCCGCCACTCTCTTTCACCCCTCCTCCATTAGCACACTGTTCATTGCTGTAACTGCACATAATACCCCCATGCCAAATAATTCCCCTCCACTACCCTCTTTTCACCCCCTTTGCCTTCCACCTCCAAGTGCCTAATTATGCCTAATTTATTCTTCCAATCGCTAACCTCTTTGCACCCCCTTACTGTCCATTCACCAGTTCTAGGCTACCTCTACCTCCTGCCCCTCCCCAAATCCCCCCCGCACCTTATACCTCCGTCCTGCCAGGTCTTTCAGGGTTCTCAGCACCTGAAGGGCATAGTTCCTAACTCCTTCCTTTCCCTCCTGCCCCCACTTCTCCACTGCTTCCCTCCTCCCACCTCCCATCTGCCGGGTTCTGTCCCCTTGCAAGGTTCTCAGCATCTTGAAGGAGTATAGTTCCTGGCGGCCCTATTCCTCCCACCTCCCCCATTTCTCCACCCCGCTCAGCTCCCCTTCTAACCTCCCAGCCACCAGGCCCTGTCCTCTTGGAAGGTTCTCTGCATCCTGAAGAGGTATAATTCCTGGCTGCCCTCTTTCTCCCTCCTTCCCTCCCTTCCCCATCCTGTCCTCTCCCCCATCACCACCACTAATGTTATAACTGCTTTTCTATTAGACCTATATTAGCATACATATGCTGCTAAATAGCACTTAGTAACCTGGTGCTCAGTCTGCCACTGCTAGCACTTCTAGGTGTTTCTCCATCTTCTGACCATACCCAAACTTGGGTTGCCTGTTCTTGGTTTATCACTATTTGTCCTGTATTTGTAGTTCACTTTGGTATTTGTACTTGCACTGTATGTATTTTATATTGTTTTTCTGCCTGCTCTACACTTTAAGTAATGAATTGCACTGATATATATTGTAAATTGTTATGCTTTTTTTGCCTGTTCTCCCCATCTTTGTAACCCCCCCGCCTCCCCCGGACACTTCTGGAAACTAGCTATTTCAGCTCATGTTGTTCTTCCTGGTGAAACCTTTCAAATAAATAATAAATTAATTTAACATAATCCTGAACACTAGGTGGTGCAAATATTCTTTCCCCGAGTACAGAATGTACCATTCCCTCTAAGCGATGAACACTGGCAGTAGGCAATGGCAGCGAAACTAAATAAACCTACGCTTTTTTAGTGCTCGTTGCTTATGCAATATACATTGTCTCAATCTGCTGTTTAATGGGTAAGAACTCGGTCCAAGGTGGAGGTAAGCTAAATCTCTGCCTAAATCAGCTGTGTCGAAAAGAAATGCTATGGTATTTTGTAACAAAAAACACAGCTTATGAATTAAGGGTGCCAGTCTCAAGTCAGTCTGTTTTTTTTTTTGTTTTTTTTGTATAAGAAAAACCTACTAATGTGCAGGGATGTAGCAAGGTAATCTTGACCAGTCTGTCTTTCTCTTATCACAAGAAACAAAGCCCAACAATAGGCATTATACAGGACCTTAGACAGTCAGATATTTTTTCTTGGAAGAAAAACCATTGGAAATAACTTCTTGTCTACTAGTTCTCTTCCTTCTCGAACCTTGTTGCTGACCATCCACTGTTGTTTTGCCAGTTACCACCCCTGACCTTCCCTCTGTCAGTCTTTCTTGTTATGTTTGAACATTCCTCACATTTCTCTCTATATAACCTTACTATCGTATTAACCCTTTCACTCCACAGGTCGGGTCTGTGGTTTCTGCACTTATCATATATCTTACTGCCATTATCTGTATAATGCTTGCCATTATTTTTTGTTGTTTCTACCCATTGTATTTTTGTAGCACTGCTGTACTGTTCCTCTATTTGTATTATTGTACCCATGTTGCTGTTGTTCAACTGTTCTCTTTTTGTTGTACTCTCTCAGGTCGTGCCTAAAAATAGTCATTTTATGGCTAGTGCACCCACCCGGTTAACAAAAACTAAATAAACAAAATAAATAAAAACAGTAAAGCTTCATTATGTACCAGTAATAGCAGATCTTCAAGAGAATCTCCTCTATAAAGCCACACCTTTGGAACTGTAAGGCATTGGTGTTAGGAACCCTCGGAAACCTTTGCCTAGCTGGGGCCACTCATCATGATGCACATCATCGGCCCCTATATATCGCAAGTATGCCTCCTTAGTTTTCCCAATACTGACAGGAAAAAGAGAGAGTAGCACAGATACCATGCCAACGGGAAAGACAATGAGGCTGTACTCAAGCCTGGTAAAAGGACACAGACAGAAGAAGACCAAGCATGTAGCAACAGATATAATCTTCAGAATATGAGAACTACATCACAGAATGGGGAAGGTGGCAGGGTAAGTTGTGGATCTTTGAAGGAGATTTTCTCCAAGATCTACTGTTACTGGTAAGTGATGTAACTGTCCTCTTTGAGGACATCTCCCTCCACAGAGCCACATCTTTGGCAGTTAATGACTTTTACTGTATTTTACAGCAATTATACAGCCAAAACTGCTCCCAAGAAATGTCAAACATCAAAATACAATTAATGCACAAAAAGCTTATGACAGAATTTGCAGTGCACATTTCTTATTTGTTCAAGTTTGTTTCATCAAGAAAATTCCATTGAGCAAGCTCATTTACAAGGAGGTCCTGCTAAGGACAGGGCAATGCAAGACAAAATACAATGGCAATTTAGAGGCAAACAACATGGTTCAAGAAAACGCAAAATACAATTAAAAGAGATTACAAGAAAGCAGAACAGTAGTTTAAAACAACAGTTGTGAGTTTTAAATAATTTTATAAGAGAGAGAGGGTCAGAAACAGCTTAGTGCTTCGTTAAGTGTATATAGTAAACAACTGTATGCTAGCTAGTAAGGTGTTTGCAGACTTGTTTGTTACAACTTGGAGGGCTGAACACCAATGTAATACCACACAAAAAAAACAGCACATTATGGAGCTTATAGTGCAGCCAAAGCATATAACTTCACTGAGTTAAATATATAAAAGAGCAGTTAACCAAGCCCATAGACTTATGTATAGCGGACAGAATAAGAAACAACAAGGCCTTTCAATTGAGCTTGCATGCAGTTAAGCAGAGCCAGGAACATAACGGTTGTCCAAAAAATGAAAATTACGTACCTACCGTAATTCTTGATCTTCTCTTGTATCTTCACCATTCATTACTGCTTGGGTTAAGCCGGAGGCGCACACCCGCTACGGGAGTTTTTTTTTTTTTGGAGTCGGCTCCAATGGCGCTACCGAGGACAATGTACTGCCACATGCGCGAGGGCGCTTAGGTGCTTTGGACTCCTCCCATTTCAGTTCTGTTAGCCGGAGAGGCAAAATAAAGTGTAAGAAAAAGAAAGTGAGGCAAGAGAGCCGAGGATAGAAAAGGAAAGGAAATAAACTGAAAAAGGAATAAGCCGATGGAGAATAGACAGAGGAGAGAGAATTCCTACCCTAAGGGACCGCAGGGCCTCCTTTCCGGGGCGGCTCTAGGGGAGGAACAGAGAGAAGGAGAGGAAGTAGAAGAAGAAGAAGAAGAAGAAGAAGAAGAAGAAGAAGAAGAAGGAAGAAAGAAAGAAAGAAAGAGGCATGTTGAGAAGGAGAACAGTGCCCATCGAGCATTGTTGGTTGAGAGGCTTATAGGCTCGAAACCAATACGGGAGCAAGAATCCCAGTTGCTAGGACTGAGGAGAGGTTCCACCGAACCTCCTGAACAGACCCAAGAGAGGGCAGACTCTCTGAGCTCTCAACATGTCAAGTCCCTTCATCCTAGTTGAGGGCTACTAGACTGTCCGAGCAGAACCTGTTCCGGAAGAGCCCCCATCCAGGAAGAGGACTAAGTTCCTTAGCACCTTGTTAAGTGCTACTACAGAAGAGTATGGGAAAGACTACGCCTTCTCGAAGGCAGTTTGTAAGAAAAATAGAGAGGAACTCAATCAGACTTGCTAGGACAAGGCAGACAGAGGCTTGACGCCGACAAGTTCAGTCAGCAGCTGGAAAAGCTTGAAAACTAATGCCTGCCAGGGGGATTCCAAACTTTGAGGAGGCCAAGACAGGGCATGGCCACCAGGCTGTGAAACTACATGACCTGAAGAAGGTAAGGAATCGCACCATAGGGCAGTCAGAAAGAGTTCCCTCAGAATTAAAGAAATTTGCAACCGTACTCGTTCCTCGTTACCTTGAGGAAAAAAGAGAATCCATTCACAAGAATGGAGGAAAAAAACAGATTTTTTTTTTTTTTTTGGCATAAAGGCCAAGGGGGGAGAAAAGAATGAGACGGGAGGGGGAGACGCCACAGAAGGAGGCCACTGAGGGGAAGGTGGGTGGGTATCAGTAATTAATGGTGAAGATACAAGAGAAGATCAAGAATTACGGTAGGTACGTAATTTTCATATCTTCCCTTGTCAATCTTCACCATTCATTTCTGCTTGGGTGAGTACTGCTCCTCCCCTTGAAAAAAGAGGGGTAGAACCCTGAGGGAACAAGACCCCCAGCCTCCTGTTGGTGAGGAACAGAAGGGAAGACCTGCTAACACAAAGAGAAGCCTAGTGGGAGAAGAGCTAGAGGTGCCCCCGAGGACGGGAGACGGAGGAAGCCCTGCAAAAGTCTCCTAGCTCTGGAGAGAAAAAGACGGGTCCCCGGAAGCGGAGCCGCATCACCCCTCCGGCCAGGGTGACAACCTTGATAGACGGAGCTATGCCGTCCGCTTAATGCAGATTGCTGTCCTCGCAAGCCTGGAAGCCACCTCATTGGCGCATACAGATTCTTGCTTGTGTCTTGCCAGCTCCAGGCCTATAGCGGAGAGGGCAATAGCCTGTCTGGTTTGCTCCGTATCAGGCATTGATGCTAGGAGCTGGGAGAGCATCGACCACAGATGCCGATTGTAGGCAGCATGGTGAGCCTGATGTGATGCAATGCAAGCCACCGCACGAGAAGAAGAGAACACTCTTCGCCCCCACTGGTCAAACTGTAGTGAATCCAAATCTGGTGGGCAGTCGTGCGCCAGGCGGCGGTGCCCGAAGGAGTCTCTAGTACACCAAACCCGAGGACGGGTTGGGAAAGGGCACCCAGGGATTCCGAGGGGGCACAATACCTTCGACGACAGTCTGCCGGGGCTGGAGAAAGGGCGGCTGACGACTGCCAGGAACGGATAGACGCCTCCTGGAAGGGCATAGTCCAGGAAGGTACCACCAGGTGCTGGGCACTGAATTCTCCAAGGAATTCACGCGTCTCCCGTTCAGTATTGTCTCACCTAACATAAGAGATTCGAAGATCCCTCACCATCCTCGAGAGGAATCGCTGATATTCAGTGAAAGCAGCATCGGAAGAAAGATGAGCAAGGGGCTCCTCTCCCTCAGAGGAGGAAGACGAGGATGATGGAGAGCTAGAATGTCCAGAAGATTCCTGCGGCGGTGGAGAGAGTTGAAAGACCCGCTCATGCATGTATCTAACGTATGAGGGGAAGGCCGCCGGAGAACCTCTGAACTGCTCCCAGGATAACGGACCCGTAGGACCGACATGGCCTGGAAGAGCGAGGGTGGATGCAGAGGTGCTGGAGAAGGGCACCTACAAAGAGGCAACTGACCTCTGCCAGGGCTCTGAAATCCGGGGAACGGAGCCCGAGCTGGCGGGATCCCGGACAACAAACCAGGCCGCAAGACGAGACCCTGAGGATGCGATGCCTGGAAGAGCCCAGGGGGGAACCTCCCCTGTGACGAACCTGGGACTGCATGGGTCCAGAAGGGCAGTCCACAGCAACGCCACCGGAGGGAACCCCGGGGCCCAAGAGGAAAGGGCGGGGTTCGGCGCTACGGCTCCTAGCCACCCCACGAGGGGTGGCGGCAGAGACCGGGCACCCGTCCCCTGCCCCTCGACCCCTCGGACTCCGAGAGAGCCCTCCTCCTCGACTGCAGCGTTCCCCCACCCCGAGAGGAGGCAACAGCACCCAGGAGGGCAGCTGTCACAGGCCCCCTAGGAGGGGGAGCCTCCTCCTCAGTCCCCACCACATCACCCCCCTGGGACCCAGGGCCACCCCTAGCCCGAGGGCCCTCAGGGGAGGACGGGAGTGGGGACAGTGGAAGGGGCCCACTGCGCCGCCTAGCACCCTGTGCCACCGGGGACCCTGACCCCGAAGAGTCAGGGTGCCAGGATGGGTCCACATCTGAGTCATCGGCCTCCGAAGAGGACGAGACCAGCAGAACCTCAATGCTGACAACCCCAGGGATCTCCGGAGCAACGGCGCCATGAACGGCGCCGGACGACCCCAGCCCACTCGTGACAGCCAGGCCCGGTCCTGGCTCCCCTGCCGCACCAGTCAGGCCCATGGCACCGCTTCCAGCGTCGGAATCCAACCCGGCACCGCTGGGAGCACAGACTGGGCCTGCGGCGCCGTGAGCGCACTGAAGGCCAGGACGGCATCGCCACGGCGCCGTCTCGATCACTGGCGCCACAAGCGCGCGATCCAAACGGCACTGAAGGGTGGCATCGAGGGTCCACCGTGCCAGGCCCAGAAATCGTGGGCCTCGACACTGGGGATCCTGCACCTCGAGGAGGTGACTGCCGAGGCGGGTGTCCTCGCACGCCCCGGAGGGACTATGTTTTACCTGCCTCCGACACTGCGAGAGTAGCCTCTTCGCAAGAGAAGAGGAGGAGGAAGCTCTCCTCCTCAGGACCGTGAGTAGGCCCGGAGGGGATCCGGGAAGGCCTAGAGACTTACCTGGGAATCCTGAGCAACGCCGCCCTGAAGGTCGGCGGGCCTTGCCGAGCTTGAATGCGCTGGACTTTCGAGGACACGACGGTCCGGAGAAACAAGCCGCACGCCGGTCCCTGTCGTGGTTGGGTCCCAGGCAACGGAGACAGACATCATGCCGTCCGAGACGGAAAATGCCGCCACAGGAGCACCGACGCATAGGGGCGCGCCCGCTTCGACTTCCACGCCTTGCTCCCGAACCAGAAGGCGATGCGAACTAAACAAGGAAAAAAAGTAATAAAGCACTCGGCCCCGCAGTATAGAAATAAAAAGGAACGGTCTTACCGGTATACGGTGTCGAGTGGATGGTCTGAGAAAAACAAGGAGTCTTGAGTTGAGGAAAAAAACGAGAAACTATACGCTACCGCGCAGTAGATGCAGCCTCGATGGCGGGAGAAACAGAACTGAGATGGAGGAGGAGTCTGCAGCACCTAACGGCCGCCCCTCGCGCATGACGCTGCACGCCGCCCCGAGGGCGCGCGCTGGAGCCGACTCCAAAAAACTCCCAGAAGCGGTGCCTCCGCTTAACCCAAGCAGTAATGAATGGTGAAGATTGACAAGGGAAGATTTAAGGACCTCACCAAAGTGGAGCATCAAGAAAACCTTGGGGATTCTCTGATAACAACTGCAGTCACCAGGGCCAGTATCACTTGTGAGAGAGAGTATACATCAAGGGGAAGAGTTGACAAAATCTGGAAGCAACTACTGTGTGGAAGAAAATGCAGGCAGACAGCTAAAAAGAGACTCTGATGCCATGTTTTCCTTTGGCCACTCAAGTTACCTCTGGTTCCAGATGTGAG
Source organism: Neoceratodus forsteri (assembly GCA_016271365.2). Lineage (NCBI taxonomy): Eukaryota > Metazoa > Chordata > Ceratodontiformes > Ceratodontidae > Neoceratodus > Neoceratodus forsteri. The sequence continues at coordinate 875,358,741 of CM028132.1, read as the reverse complement.
GCAGACACAGCAGACAAACACAGTATAACTACCATAGACTATAAGCACTACAAAATTGCACCCGTCCCAGAATGCCACCATCTTGGAAGCTCAAACCCATGTGTTATACACAATGCCATAGCCAAAGACGGAGAAATGCACCACTACATAACGCATCAAAGTCTGGTAACAATTAATAACAAGGCCAAACAGGAACAATTACAGGAACCAGAACATTCTAGAGAAACAGATATTAAAATCATGGTACAGAGTACATGAATGTAAAATAATGATGCAGTTATGCAAGCTTTAACTACGGAAACATTCCCTCTTCCATCACACCATAAATATAAAATCCACGGTTTCCAGTACCTAGTCAGTTTGGAGAGTCTGTGTGGAGAGCAGCAATGACAGAAAAAGCATTGTCTCAGGTCACAAGAAAAAAGCATTACCATATCAATCCTCATCCAACAGGTCATAAACTACTCACTGTCTCTAGACTGCACAGAGTACAAAGTTTATTCTGCTTCATCATCTGATGGGTTGCCTTCAGGATGGGGCAGCCCACTCCTTGCTGCCAAGTTGGACACACACACAGTGGCCGGTACTTGCAGGTCTGTAAATGAACAGAGTTCATCCTGAACAGTAAACTGTAGCTGCAGTGGAAAACTCAGTCTATAGGGGATGACCAACTCCTGAAGTTTAAGGGTTACACTTTCAAACACACTGGGATGTCCAGCTCATATCTCATAGCAAAAGAGCAATCTGGAAAGAACAAACTGCATCCATTATCCAAACTGATTGGACCTTTGTCCCTGGCCGCTTGGAGAATCCTGTCCCTCATGGCTGATGACTCTCCTTTGCTCCATGGGCCCATTGGGGGGTAATACCATGGGCTCTGATAATGGTGGGCATAAATTCCATACCAAGAGCAGCCTGAATCTATAAAAATATAAATGTGCAGTTGCTCAAAGACAGTAAATTAAGTCTCAAGCTCAGGGTGCACTTACCAGGGAGAAAGGTAGAATCCAAATCACAATGCTGCTGAGACAGTGATAAGGTCAGCACTCAATACTAACCGTATCACTGTCTTGGCAACACTGTGATTTCAGTTCAGCCTGAATCTGTCTCTCCATATGAGTCACAGCATCCATCACTTCCAAGCTCACCGAAATCCCAAGCCACGGACAGCATCCTCCAACTGTTCAGTTCTTGCTTTCAGGACACTTTGCTCCTTACCAGTGGCTGCCACCATCACAAGTGCCTTCCCAGCTCTTTTTTACCAATTCCTCTAAAGTTGGTACCAAATGTTCCACGTGGTTTCCACCGTCACCATTCTCTCTGACTAGGAGTCAAGCTTTTATCAATTAGGCGGATTGACTGTGTTAAGGCTTGTACCACTGCCTGCATTGACTGTAATGTGGCCAGTGAACCTCCTGGTGTGGTAGGTGGCAAAGTGACAGCTGGCGGTTGGCTAGGCCCCACTGGCGATGCGTCCTCTTTCGGCTCATTTGTTGGTCTTTCCATCATAAACTCCCCAGAGTGTCACAGAACAAGAGACAGTTCACTCAAGGAAGTGAGATTTTTAAGTGGTAGCTACAAAAGCACTCAAAAACTTGGCAAAAATGTGAAAATTAAGCCTGAGCATCAGAAGCTCAAGAGAAAAGCGACTTTTCCACTGGGCTGCAAGCTCATTACCCCCACCCCCCAATAGAATCACACCTCTGGAACAATTCAAAAGCAGTCCAAAACTAGTAGAGTGGAAGGAAAGCCAGACAGGAGGGGTGGATTAGACCTCAAGAAAGCAGGCTGGAAGGACAGAAAAGTCTACAAGTCACCAGACTCAATCACAACATGTAGAAAAAGGAGGGACTCAAGGCCACAAGATGGCAGACTATATAGCAGCTGCCTCAAGGAAAGTAAACAATCCATATAATAGGGCATGCCATGAGTGGTGGCCCGATGACAAGAGCAGGAATCCCATGCCTGAGTATCCTGAGATATAAAGCAAACAGTTGAGGCCAACCATTTTTGGAAGGGAAGGAGACCAAAACAGGGGCAGACACTGTCTAGGGAGCAAACAAAATCAAAACATGCAAGGACAAGATGTAGTTCCATCCTGCAGCCCAAACAGTGGCAGACTGTCCTACAGGCAATCAGAGGACTGTGGACAACCATGAAAAACACAGCAGGAATGGCCAGAGATGGTATGGCAGAGGTGGCAACAGGCCCCCATGGGGTTGGCAAGGGACCCTCTGAGTCATATAGGAACCATTAGGCTACACTCTGGAAGCATCCTTGAAAATAAGTTAACCTATAACAAATATAATTTCAACTTTGCGACTGCGCAGAGCAGGACTTGCTACCTCTTGCAAGAGCTAAAGGGATGACACTCAACCAACAGAAACTGCAGAGTGACGCAGAAACATTTTATAGATGGCTGCACAGAAGTCATCGTAGCATCACAACACCAGAAACCCAGCGGAACACCCATGAGCCATAGGAGGGGCATCCAACAGGGACCAGCCTTCAATATCAGGAAGGGTGGGATTTGGAGCCCAATCCCAATATCCGGATGGGAAGGAAACAAACCCTATAGCCGGGAACAGTCAAAACCTGAGGCACTGGGACTACACCTGCAACACAGGGGCCAGCAGCAGATGGGGATATAGTGGAGATGAGAGCAATACTGCTACCCAACAGCTAGGAGCACAATAAGGGGCCATGGGCCTGTGCTGCTATTTTACAAAAGAAAAATAGAACATGCCTGCCAGTAAGTTACAAGTCAGACCATAAAGGGATCATAAGCCAAATAAACCCTACCAGGGCGACAACAGCACCAAGATGGGGGCAGCCATTAACTGGTGGCACAAGGGAGGCAGTGTTCTATAAGGTCACCCAGGAAGTAGGCTGATGACCACAGTGCAGTTTTCAGGCAAGAGATACCCAAGAAAGACCATGCAGGTATTCTGGGTCCCAAAGGGGCAGTCATTTCCTAGGAAAATCTACACCACCATGAGTTGCAAACAGCAGGCGGCAAGCAGGGGAAGGTAAGCCACAACAAGTACCAGGGAACCACGTAGGCATGGAGCCAGTTTAAAGCAAAGCAAGAACAGCTACGGCAGAACCATGGCAGAAACTCCAAATGACCAAACATAGATGAGACAGACCATGGGAAGACATAAGGCCATTACAGTAGGAGAGTCAACATCCCACCATAGGCCTATGAGCTGCCAAAAAAGCGGTTTCAGAAGGAATGACAATGAGAAAAAGCCAGGCAAAAGTCCTGAAAAAGACCAACAGAAGCAGCAATGAGGACACTAGCCAGAGGACCACAACAGACCCGGAGCAGTTAACCAGCTATCCGCTGAGCGGTGAGAGGAATCATCAATGAGAATGGAAGTGCACCAAAGGACCTAAAACAGAAGCCATAACTATAACGAAGGAGAACTTGACATACACAGAAGGCAATAGTCACTGACATAAAGCAGAAAACTAAGCCAAAAAGTGCAGCAGGAACAGTGATGAGGTGAAACCAGTAAATGACTAGTGACTCTTCAAAACAATGTGAGCCAAGGAAGACCTGAGGACAAAAAAAATCCATCAAAGAATGATGAACCTGAAATGCAGACCGAGTGGCCAGAGCTGACAACAAGAGTGTCAACAGCCTTCTCAACAAGGATACTGATGTTACTGGAACAGAAGAGTAAAGCCAGATGACAACCAGCAAACAAGAAGCCACTGGCCCGCAACAGAACTACCACAGCAGAAGTTAACATCAAGAACAGTGACATCAAAACAAACTAACTCTAGCCAGAGCCAACACAGCTGCAGCAGCGCTTTAAAGAGCGCCCGCTGTGCTCATGGCGGAACGGTGCACCATGCCCAAGATGGCCAACAGAGCTCAGTACACATGTGCAAGCAGCGGTGAAATCACACATGTGCACTGAGCTCTGGCAGCCATCTTGGGCATGGCGGACTGTTCAACTTTAAGCTCAGTGCGTATGTGCAATGAGCAAAGGAAGTCAAGCATGCAAAACTGAGCTCTGGTGTCCATCTTGGCCACGGCAGACTGTTCCGTCATGAGCTCAGTGCACATCAATACTGAGCGGAGTGCTCTCACTTACCGGATTGTGCTGCAGCTCCAAATTTGTGCTGCGGTCAGAATCCGGTTAGTCATTTTTAGAGCTGACCGTAATACGGCTGCAGGCTCCATCCACTGCAGCCGTAAAAAGGCAAGAGTTCTCATGGTAAACAGAACAGAGTTAGTTCCAAGAAATGGGCAAAAAACAGAGACATTTAGAACTACCCTAGCAACAGGAACATTGGCAAGGCAAAGCCAAATGATGACCAATGCAGGAGGTGATACCAAAAATGGTAATGACAAACCAACAATGGGTTCTGGGGTAAAAACAAAGAACAACACAAGCAGCAGAAATGGCAACTAGGCAAAAATCAGGTGATGAGGGAAAGGGAACATTGTCTAACCAGGAGTAGCACACTAAGCTGAAGCTTGTTTCCAGATGTGACCTGGGAGCACAAGGAAGTTAAGTGACTTGCTCAGGATCACACAGTATGCATCTAGGTGGCTGTGGGTTTCAAACCCAGGTCTCCAGATCTGTAGCTCACAGCCTTAACCAACTGTGCTATACTGCCTCCCTGATGAGTAATGCAAGAGGTGATGCTGAGAACAGTGACAACAAACAGCAGGTCCCTTTGCAAACTGTGTGAGAGGCCTTTCGGCACCATGCATTTCTGCTTAAAGTTGAACCAGCATAATATTCTGTGGTGATTTGCATATGCAGCCCATGATGCTTTGCATTGTGGGAGCATGTGTGATTTTGTATTTCTTTGAAACTTGACTTCCCGGCCAAATGCCCTTTGAGGTAACCATTGCTTCAGTGCTTGAGCACAGAGGCTCTTTGTCTTCTAAACTGTTTTTTGTTTTAATTGGGTTTACCACAACATAACCCAGATAGACCATCTTAGAGTAGCTGGTTCATTCCACTGGGGTGTCAAACAGACGAGGCATACTGATGAGTCCTGGTAGGACGTAACACGCGTCTATGTCTTCTGTTGGAACCCTTTGCAAACTGTGTGAGAGGCCTTTCCGCACTATGCATTTCTGCTTAAAGTTGAACCAGCATAATATTCTGTGGAGATTTGCATATGCAGCCCATGATGCTTGGGGCATGTGTGATTTTGTATTTCTTTGAAACTTGGCTTCCTGGCCAAATGCCCTTTGAGGTAACCATTGCTTCAGTGCTTGAGCACAGAGGTTCTTTGTCTTCTAAACTGTTTTTTGTTTTAATTGGGTTTACCACAACATAACCCAGATAGACCATCTTAGAGTAGCTGGTTCATTCCACTGGGGTGTCAAACAGACGAGGCATACTGATGAGTCCTGGTAGGACGAAACACATATCTATGTCTTCTGTTGGAACCCTTTGCAAACTGTGTGAGAGGCCTTTCGGCACCATGCACTTCTGCTTAAAGTTGAACCAGCATAATAGTCTGTGGTGATTTGCATATGCAGCCCATGATGCTTTGCACTGTGGGGGCATGTGTGATTTTGTATTTCTTTGAAACTTGGCTTCCTGGCCAAATGCCCTTTGGGGTAACCATTGCTTCAGTGCTTGGGCACAGAGGTTCTTTGTCTTCTAAATTTTTTTTTGTTTTAATTGGGTTCACCACAACATAACCCAGATAGACCATCATAACAACTAATCACTGAAGGGGCTGCAGTTGCGGGTGGCCGGTTGTCAGCAGTGGCTGAAACTGACTAACTTCATCTCGTTTGTGGGGGAGTTGCCGAACAGCGAGACCTAGCCAGCTGACGCTACTACAAGCTTGAACATTTTGCTGAAGGAGCTGCTGACCTGTGTAACTTTGCGCCATTGCTCCCAGTCCTCTCCGGTAACCGTAAGCATTAACAGCAGCTGAGAGGGGGCGCACCGAGAGGTAGTGTCATCATTCTGGGAGGGGCGGACTGTGATAAATTGCTCGCGCTGGTATTTCAGCTATAACAACTAATCACTGAAGGGCTGCAGTTGGGTGGTCGTTTGTCAGCAGTGGCTGAAATTGACTAACTTCATCTCGCTTTGTGGGGAGTTGCCGAACAGCGAGACCTAGCCAGCTGATGCTACTACAAGCTTGAACATTTGCTGAAGGAGCTGCTGACCTGTGTAACTTTGCCATTGCCCAGTCCTCTCCGTAACCGTGGCATTAACAGCAGCTGAGGAGGGGCGGTGCGGAGAGTAGTGTCATCATTCTGGGAGGGGCGGACTATGATAATTGCTCGCGCTGGTACTGCGCAGCGTAGCTAGTAGCGAGCGCCACTCGGTAATAAAAAAGGTGAGGTTTAAGTATTTTAAAATATAGAGGGTTAAAACATCAAAGGGACAATAATAGTTTTAAAAATTAAAATTGTATAACAGTCATATTTTATATATTTCAATTTCAGACAGAATGGCTATAGTTTGTAGGTTGACGTTTCAATTGTGTGTTCTTTTGTTATTAATAGTGAAATTGACATGAGAGTATTATTAGCCAGAGGGATCACTGAGTATAGAGGGCGCCGTAGAAATTCCTTTGTTATGATTAGAGAGATCAGCTAAATAAAAAAATAATTGATATAAGTATATTGGCACCTGGGTACACTAAAAATAGAAATTGTTTATTAATATTGTTGATCTTGGGTGGCGACATAGAAATAAATCCAGGACCTGATAATTTTAGAGATATTAAGATTATTTACGATAATGCTAGAAGTTTAAAGAAAAAGGGGGATTTGATGAAATCCTGGATAGAAACAGAAACCCCTGAAATAGTGGCATTAACTGAAACTTGGTTAAATAAGAATATAAACACCAAAGAATTTGAACCTGAGGGTTATAATAGTTATAGACTGGATAGGAAGGGAAAGCGAGGAGGGGGTGTATTAATGTTTATAAAATGGGAACTTGGACAGATTTTAACTCTGTTTGCAGACCAAGTAGGGAAAATAGATTGTTTGTTAGTTAAGGTTCAAAGCTTACAGTTGGTATTAGGAGTTATTTATGCTCCACCCAAGACTCCAATTAGTGAATTTGAAAATTTGGCATCTGTTATTCAAAGGGTCTCTATGGGTTGCGAATTAATGTTAACTGGTGATTTTAATGCAGCATGGGGGAAACCAAGGGGCCTTGCTTTGGAAAAAAGCTTTAAAATTTTAGAAGTAGAACAAAAGATTATGATTCCAACTAGGAAAACTTCTCATCTTAGTTTTGGTAATATACTGGATTTAAACTTTGTTACAACAAAATCAATATGAGAGCAATTGAAGTAAAGCAACCAGTAATGGGGACCATAGTTCTATAAGCTGTTTGTTTGTTATCGAGGATATAAAAGAAAACATATAATAGGAATCCTCCATTAAGAATAAAACGAGAAATTTTAAAAATTATAATAAAGATGCATTTTGGTGAGACTTTCCTTGGTAAGATGGGATAGATTATTTTGATACCTTCTGTGAATATTATGTTGGGGAATTTTCTAAATGGTTTCTAGAGGTTGTGATGAATTGGCTCCATTTTGTACATGTATGCAAAGAAAATTACATGTTCCCTGGTTTCAGAAAAATAAAAAATTAATACGTGGTAAAAATCGCCTGTGGAAAAGGCTAGTAAATCTTTAAAAATGAAGACTGGGAAGAATATAAAAAGTTAGAAATCATTTGAAATTTTAAATAAAAATTGAAACAAAATATTTTGAAGATAAAATTAAACTAACTACAGATAATAACAAAAATACTGGTCATTATTGAAATCTTTGAGACCCCACAGGTTTGCAGCCCACCTATCCAGATGGTTATTAGAGGAGTTTCCAGAATATAAAGGATTCAACAAATATCTTAAATAACTATTTTGTTACACTGCCTGACTTGGATATTATTGATCCAAAATAGAGGATGAACCAATTGAGAATTTGGATATTAATACATCGAGGTTTAGCTTCAAAATGATATCCTGTAAACAGGTAAAGGTAGAACTTAGGAAGTTAAAACAAATAAGGCCTGTGGCTTTGACCATATAGAAAATCGATTCTTGAAAGATTCAGTGCAAGTGATTGCTCCATATTGACTAAGTTGTTTAATTGGTCCCTGACTGAGGGCATTTTCCCAGATGTTTGAAGAATGCCAAGATTATCCCCATATATAAAGGCTCAGGGACTTATACCAACCAACAAATTATAGGCCTATTGCTTTGTTATCTGGGATATCAAAATCTTGGAAAAATTAATTCAAGCTCAATTGGTTGACCATTTGGAAAGAAATTCAATGATAATTAAACAACAATTCGGTTTTAGAAGGATACTCCAAGGCACCGCTCTCACCGATGTGGTTGATGCTATTGCATCTAAGTTAGAGGGGTCAATCGGTGGAGCGGTGTTCGTGGATTTATCAAAGGCCTCGACACGGTTAATCATGACCTGATGGTTGGTCGCTTAGCAGAATTTGGTATGATTAAAGAGTCAGGAAATTGGTTTAAATCCTATATATCAAAAAGAACCCAACAGGTCTGTATATGGAGTGCTATCAAACAAATTAAATGTCCAACGAGGAGTACCTTAGGATCTATTTTAGGCCCTATATTGTTTTTGATTTATATTAATAAGGTCACAAAAAGTATAGAACACTCTAGGATAAACCTTTTTGTGGATGATACTTTGCTGATCTCTAGTGGTTATACAATAGGTGAAATGCAAAAAAATTTACAAAATGATTTTACTGGTTTATCAAATTGGTTAATTAAATCTGGCTTGATACTCAACAGCAAGAAAACTAAATTTATGGTTTTTTGGAAGTAGGCAAGTCCCTTTAAGTTCTGGAAATATAAGGATTAATATAAAAACCATAAGTGACGAAATGTTAGAACAGGTTACAGTGTATAAATATTTGGGTATCTGGATAGACTCATTATTGAAATTTGACCATCATATAACAGAGACTATTTCCAAAGTAAATAAAAGGTTGGGAGCTTTTAGGCGATCTGGTTTTTGCTTGAATAGATTAATGCGGGAACAAATTATTAATCAATTCCTACTTCCAATTTTGGAATATGGAAATCATATATATGGTTTCGCAGTAAAAAGGTATTTAATTAAGGTTGATCAATTATATTATAAGATGGCCAGATTTATGTCTTCTGTTGGCACCCTTTGCAAACTGTGTGAGAGGCCTTTCGGGCACCATGCATTTCTGCTTAAAGTTGAACCAGCATAATATTCTGTGGTGATTTGCATTTGCAGCCCATGATGCTTTGCATTGTGGGGCATGTGTGATTTTGTATTTCTTTCCAACAAACTCTTTGGTAAAAAAAGACACCTGCCAGCCTGGTGGCACTGAGGGCTGAGGCTCTGGATGCCTTACCTCATGCTATGCTGACAACCCATGTCTGGGAGCAAGCATGGGGCGCCGGGGGTCGGCAGGGGAGGAGAAGGATCGAGCGTTTGATGGACTGCTCTCCTTCTCCGAGAGGGGGGGCACCAATTGTCATTGTTCCACTGTCCCCTGGCGGTGGCTGGGGGACAGTTCACAGACGCCACAGAAGGGGAAGAGATGAGGCAAATGCTTGGAGGACCATGTGTGAATGCGTGCTCGCTCTCTCCACAGGTGTCATTGCACGCCCTCCCCCCCAAGGGGGAGAAAAGAAATGGTCCCGCTGTGCAGCATGAAACTGTCCTCACAAGCCGCCTCAAGAAGGCACCTCCTGGCTGGATCCGAGTTGGGTGGGTTGAGATGCTCCCCACCACCCTGCCATGAAGGGTAAGTCATAGGGGCTCAAGGGAGGGGACTGATCCGTGGGGGACAGTGGATAGGGTGAAGGAGTGCTGACCAGGACGAGGAAGAAATACCAGAAAAAAAAAAAAAAAAAAGAGACCTGCCCAAGGAGCAGGAAAAGCGATGAGGCAAAGCCAGTCAATGACCAGTACAGGAGGCAGTCAAGAAAGGCACTGACAAACTGGGAACAGCCTCTGTGGTAAAAACAGAGAACTTCTCAAGCAGCAGGAACATCGATGAGATGAAGCCAGGTGACAAAGCTGTAAAAAGTCATGGCCCTATTAAAGACTGCGAGCTCTGCACCAGCAACTGACCTTAGCGTCTGAAAGGATGACTGCAGCAGCCATAGAGTCTTTGGAAGGAGGAATTTCTCCAAAGCTCCCATGCTGCGTCGCATCATAGCAGAGTTGAATCCCCAACAAATCTCATTCACATTGTGAGAGAGATATAGGCAGCAGACACACACTTTGTGGGTGTCACCCTTGTAGATTTTCTCTCTGCACTCGCAGTGCCGAAAAAGCTTGGATAGTTCTTTCAGCAGCATACAGATCACAGTAATCACTTTAATAGTGATTTTCAATCTGAATATGAAAAATAATGAAAATGGTGACTTTTTACAGTGACATGTCCAATAGCAGGTCCAATAAGTCTGATCGATGGCAGGAAAAGAACTGAGGAGAGGAAGGGCTGCCCACGTTTATGCAGATGCTGGCATGGGACATCATAGGTGGCCCCTGGCTTGAAAAGTTTCCATGTCATCCTAGCACTAATGCCAGGATAGTTCCAAAGGTGTGGCCTAATGAAAGAGATATCCTTGAAGAAAATGTCGGCATTTCTGTCATGAGTGATCACTGCTGGAAGGAACTGGGAAGCTCTGCTCTTCAACACTGTGGACAGACTATTAAATCCAGTTTGTCTCCAGTCCTGAAGAGCCTTTTCTCTTGACAAGTGTGAGGAGTTTAACCAGTTCATTCTGGCACGGTGTCCTCCACTCAGGCTGGGATCTCCTCAAGCAGCTTGTTATTGGCAAACAGTACCCAGTTTCTGATGGACAGAGGCACTCTGTATTTATTGGCTGAGTGTCAGCCAGTGTTAGTGGATGATACCCTCTGTGTGGTTTCTGGACTGCATCCCACCTTCTGTATGTTGGACCCTGGCCATGCCAGTTTCTTTTAGAGTGCCGGGTTTCACTTGGTCCAATTGTTGTAGAGATCATTAGGTGTTGCCTCTGGAAGGTGATTTTTCCATTCACCCTGAGAAGGGCAATGGTTAAGCCCCTTCTTAAGAAATCTTCTCTGGACCCTGATGTTCTCTCCAACTACAGGCCTAACTTGAACCTTCATTTTTTGGGCTAGCTGATGGAGAAGAAGATGGCAGTGCAGTTGGAACAACACCTGGAGATGACATCTATGAGTCTTTCTAGTCCGGTTTTCAGTCTCTCCATAGTACACAAACCGCTCTAGTCAGGGTACACCATGGTGTCCTTCTAGCGAGAGATAGTGCTCATCATTCCATCCTTGTCCTGCTTGACCTTTCCTCGGCCTTTGACACAGTGCATCATGGATGCTGTTGGTTCATCTGAGGCACTAAATGGGACTCACAGGGACAGTGTTATGGTGGTTTGAGTCCTTCATGTCTGGTATGGTGCAGCAGGTGGCACTTTGCTCTTTTACACTGAGCAGTGCTGCACTCTGCTGTGCTGTGCATCAGGGTTTGATTCTAGCTCCCACAGTGTTCACCATGAATATGGTGCCACTGGGGGAGACCATTAGATGTTATAGATTGGGTTTTCATTATTATGCTGAAGATAGCCAGCTATATGTGTCTTGTGCCACTGACGATGGTGCTATTGTTTCAGCATTGAGCAAATGCATTAGGGAAATTCAGGACTGAATGGTGACCAGCTGGCTTAGATTAAACCCATTGAAAACAGAGGTGTTACTAGTGGAGCCGGGTCATTTGGGTTCAACAGCTATGAGTAGTAATGCTATCTTACCTTTGTTGGATGGCGTGACACTTGGAGCTGCAGATAGGGTGAGGACTGTGGGGGTCACTGGACTCCAAGCTGACCTTAGAATATCAGGTGTCAGCTGTTGTTTGCAGTGGCTTTTATGATCTTTGAAATATCTCCTGGATTAAGCTGTACCTTGAACCAACTGAACTAGCAATGCTGGTGCATGCCTTAGTCACATCAAGGTTAGACTACTGCAATGCTCTATACCTTGGGTTATCCGCTAGGTTGCTGCATCATTTGCAAGTAGTCCAGAATGCAGCAGCTGGCTATTGGGACCTCCCGGCTTGAGAATATCATGTCAGTTCTCCACGCTCTTCACTGGTTGCCAGTGCTGTGTTGCATCAACTTCAAGGTGTGCTTGCTAACCTACAAGGCCTTGCAAGATCTGGGGCGAGATTACCTGAAAGACCTCCTGATAACTTATGCTCCTAGCTGCTCCCTCTGGTCAGTGGACATAGACCACTTGTCTGTGCTGAGATCCTGCTTGAAATCCCTGTGTGATAAAGCATTCAGGGTAGCAGCCCCAATTCTTTGAAGTTCCCTTCCCCTGGAGGTGAGAGGTGTTTCTTCACTGCTCATATTTAGAAAACATCTTTGAAAATTAATCTTTTCACACCGAGTTTTGGGCCTGATGTTGCTATGCAAGTTTCTTTGAGATTTTATATGAACAGGTTACTCACCTGTAACAGTAGTTCTAGGAGTGGTATATGTTGTTCATCCATACTCTCTGGCATGTCCCTTTCCCCTTTAAACTTGCTGGAAGTCTTCAAGCTGGCTCGTCCCACCCACATGAGTGGTAAATACCCAGGCTCCTCCCCATGACGCCAGATCTTAGCCCGCTGGAAGCAAGGTTGTGTGCCTAAAGCCAGAGAGGTCGGGTGGGTGTGTGTGGATGAACATATACCACTCCTAGAACTACTGTTACAGGTAAGTAGCCCATTCTTCTAGGAGCGTGGATATGTTGTTCATTCACACTCTCTGGCAGACTTCAAGCATTTCTCCAGGAGGAGGGAGGCAAGGCGCACACCCCCTACCTGGGAAATAGAAATTGGAGAACTGAGGCCCCAAAACCAGCATCCCGGTGTGACTCAAGGTCGATGTGGTAGTGGGTGATAAAGGTGTTTGCTGACTTCCAGGTAGCAGCCCGACAGATTTCCTGGATAGGGATGTCTCTGGAAGCAGCCACCGATGCAGCAATATGGCAGGTAGAATGAGCTCTTATCCCTCTGGGAGGCTCCTTGCCCACCAACTCATAGCACAGACCTATGCATGATGTAATCCATCTCGCAATGGTCCATTTTGCTGCAGGTATGCCAGAAGCCGCTCCAGCGTAGGTGACAAACAGCTGGCGAACCTCTCCCCGAATTTCCACTGTCCTCTCCTTATAATAGGAGAAAGCACGTCTGAGGTCCAAAGTATGGAGTCTGTACTCGGCGTCCGAGGTGTAGTTAGGGTAGTATACTGGCAGAGTCAACACCTGGTTAAGGTGAAACTCTGAGACCACCTTCGAAGGAATTTCAGGTGGGGCGAGGACAACTTTGTCCCTGTGGAAGACCAGATAAGGGAGTCCACCAAAGTGCCTGGAGTTCCCTGTCCTTCTGGCTGACGTGATAGCCACCAGGAAGGCTGTCTTCCACGACAAGTGTGAGAGCTCACGCTTGTGCATGGGTTCGAATGGCTTGCCCATGAGCTTTGCCAAAACCAGCAAGAGATCCCATGGAGGTGGAGGTTCATGCACCGGAGGGGATATGTGATCCAGGCCTTTGAAGAAGTGCCCGACCACTGTCTCCTGAGCCAAAGTCGGCTGACCGTCCCACGCCCAGTAAGCAGAAATGGCTGCCAGGTGCACCCTAAGGGTCGATGACCATAGACCCCCTTTGGAGAGAGACCAAAGGTAGTCTAGAATGTTAGCCACAGAGCAGGATAAGGGGTCCAGACTCTTATCCTGGCACCAAATGGAAAACCTTTTCCATTTGAAGGCATAACATTTCCTGGTCGATTCCTTACGAGATGCCTCCACCACGGTGTAAACATCCTCAGAAAGACCCAGAGACTGGAACTTTAGCTGCTCAGGTACCAGGCTGTGAGGTGCAGGGATTGAAGGTCCAGATGGAATACCTTCCCCTTGTTCAATGATATCCGGTCCAAGCGTGTACAAAGCCGTTCTGGGGGCCTGCAGCTGAGGCTGAGAAGATCTGGGTACCAGAACTGGCGTGGCCAATCTGGGGCTACCAGGATCACCTTCACCTTGTCCCTCCTCACCTTGAGAAACACCTTGTGAATCAAGAGAAATGGAGGAAAGGCGTAGAGGAGGCCTGGGGTCCACTGCCTCAAGAAGGCATCCCCCTGCAGCGTGCCTTGCTGAGGGGGCGGTCATGGTACAGTCTCAGCTTGGTGTTTTCCCTGGAGGCAAACAGGTCCACCAACGGTTTGCCCCAATGGAAGAACAGACTGTAAGCTACCTCTGGATGGGGTGACCACTTGTGGGACGTCTGGCCTGTGCAGCTGAGAGCATCCGCCAGTTGGTTCGAGACTGCTGCCACATGGATGGCTAGGAGATCCACTTGCAACCGACTTACGAGGGTCCAGATGCGGAGCGCCTCCTTGCATAGCAGACGGGAGTGCATGCCGCCCTCTTTGTTGAGGTAGTACATGGTCATGGTATTGTCCATCTGGACTTGAACCACTTGACCCCAGGGCTGAAGAGCAAAAGCTGCCAGTGCCAGTTTGACTGCTCTGAGCTCCAGCAGGTTGATGTGGCATTCGGACTCCTCGGGGTCCAGAACCCGTGGGCCCTGTTGTCCCCCATGTGGGCTCCCCAGCCCACGAGAGAGGCATCGGTCATCAGGATGACCGTCGGCTCTGGGTGGACAAATGGGATACCTTCCTGCAACCGTTCTGGGGCAGTCCATCATTGGAGAGCATCCCACATCTGGGTTACAGTGATCAGCTGGTTGAATTGACCATGGCGCTGAGTCCACTGGCGCCAGCTCCCAGTGGAAGGGCGCATGTGCCACCTGGCCCAACGGACCACTGAGGTGCATGCCGCCATGTAACCCAGAAGGCACAGAAAGTCCCGGGCAGGGCTCAAGTGCCCAACCAGAAATGATCAGGCAAAGGAGGAAAGAACCTCCGCCCTGTCTGCCGGGAGCCGAGCTCTGGCTTGACGAGAGTCAAGCTCTGCCCCGATGAAGCCCATCACCTGAGAGGGCACAAGTTCTGACTTGGCATTGTTGATCAAGTGGCCAAGCTGAGAGCAGGTTTGGAGGGCCAGATCCCTGGACCTCTCCACCTTCTGAAGGGAAGAACCTGCCAAGAGCCAGTTGTCGAGAGAAGGGTATATATCCAAACTCCTCGACGCCGAAGATGGGCCGCCACCACTGCAATGCATTTGGTGAAGACCCGAGGGGCCAATGACAAGCCAAACGGCATGGCTCAGAACTCGTACAGGGTTCACTCGACCCTGAAGCGGAAGAACCGCTGGTGGGATGGACGGATTGGGACGTGAAAGAACATGTCCTGTAGATCCAGTGAACAGAACCACATGTTTCGCTCCAGGGATGGTATGATCTGGTTAGAGTTACCATACGGAAGGTGCGAGACCTGAGATATTGATTCAGGTCGTGGAGATCTAGGATGGGGCACCAACCCCCCATCCGCTTGGGCACCCGGAAATACCTGGACACGAAGCCTGGGTCTGTAGGTGGATCTGGCACTGGAGCTACTGCCTTCTTGCGGAGGAGCTGAGCAATGTCATCTTGAAGGGCAGACTTAGTGCGAGCTGAGATCCTTTCCTCCTGAAGGACGTGGGCTCGGCCGGGAGGGTACTGCTCGAATTCCAGAGGCAGTCCCTGGCCGACCACTTCCAGAACCCACCTGTCCGCAATGATACCAGACCAGGCGGAAAGAAAGTGGTGGAGCCGGCCCCCCATGGGAGGACTCAGAGCTGGCATGATGGGTGTAGGGGTGGCAACCCCCGACCCGTCACTGAGCAGGCTTAGAGGAGGACGAGGCTCCTGGACCAGCACCTCAGCCTCCTTTACAGGGCTGTTGGGGACCCTGCTTGGGCCTGGGGCACCAAGCTTGAGCCTGCTGCTGTTGCTGCTGGCCTCCTTGAAAGGAGGGCTGCCTAACTACAGGGCAAGAGTGCCAAAAAGGTTTCTTCTTGCGCTTCTGCTGGTTCTTACCCAAAGAACCCTTTGCAGAGGTAGCATCCAAGGTGGCACTGGACTGCTCTATGCACTGGAGGTGACCAGCCACTCCTGGACCGAAGAGGTCGGTGCCTAGGAAGGGCACGTCAGCTAACTTGTGCTGAGTATCCACCGGAAAGGAGGATAACCTCAGCCAGGCCCTGTGGCGAGTGGCCACCGCGGCTGCTAAAGAGCGGGCACAGGAATCTCCAATGTCCAGGGCCGTCTGGAGCTGCTGTTTTGCAACAGCACAGCCCTGGTCATGGACTTGCTTCACAGTGGTCTGCATGTCCACTGGGAGATGAGGGAGGACTTCATCTAATGACCCTAAGAGGGCGTGAGAGAAGTGTGCCATGATAACAGCCAAACTGGCCTAACGAAGGACTAAGTAGGAGGCCGCATAGACCTTCTGGGCAGAGTGGTCCATATTCTTGGACTCCTTGTCCAGGGGCGGTCAGTGTCAGCTGAGCTACCAGTGCATCTGTACACAGAAGCAGTCACAAGGCTTTCGGCCGAGGGATGCTCTGTGAACCCTGCCAGGGACCCCATGGGTACCGTATACTTGTGGGCCATGCAGGCAGATGGAGCTGGACAGGAGACAGGACACTGCCAGAGCTCAAGGGCTGGGCCAACAATGACTTCGGCCACTGGAAAGGCCTCCGTTGGGGTATCCCCCCTTTTGAGGATATCCGTAAGGGGGTATTCCGCCTTCTTTTGGATAGGCTCCAAGGGCATTCTGGTAGATTCGGAAATCAGGCGGAGGATGCCCTGAAAAGAGGAAGGACCTTCCTCCAAACCCGCCACTGATGACTCGTCAACCCACTGGATGCGAGTGCAAACCAGTGGCATCCGAGTCCAAAGAGTCAGGATATAATGGTCTCCCACCTATGTCTCCCCCCATGCACCAAGGGCGATCAGGGACAACAGTGATGGACAGACGACGGGGCAGTCCAGTGTCTGTCTCGTCCTCTTTTGAGGGAGCCCCTCCCTGAGGCTGCTTAGGCAGTGGCTCCACCAAAATCGGTGGGGAGACTGTAATAGGCTGAGCCGGAATACGGGCCAGCCCCACGGGAGGAGGAAACAAAGCCTTCAGTTCTGGAGGGGTCGGCGTGGGAGGTGGGAGCCAAGTAATGGCCCGTGCTGCCAGTGGAGCCAGCTTTCGACCGGTCAGAATCAGCTGTTGCCATATGAGATCCTCATAACGTTGACAGAGTTTCCATCGAAGTCTCTCCTCGTCCGAGGAGGATGAAGATCGATGGCGACACCTCTTTCTGGAGTGTTTGTGGCCTTTCTTCAGTTTTTTGACCAAAGGGGTCCTGGTCCTCGATCGAGACCAATGGGGTCAGCTGGTTTGATCAGGGGATGCCAGAGTCGGGGAAAATCGAGGCTCCGGAATGGTTTCCTTGATGAGGTTACCTGAAGGTACAGACTCCTCGTCAGGAAAAGAAAGAACCGAGGTCCTATCTAAGGAATCGTCAACAGGAGTCAGCGATAAGGGCTCAATGGAATTGAGCATAATCATGGCCGGTTCAACCATTTCCTCGGTCTCGGTGCCTTAGCCCAACGGAAGATCCGTAAAGCCGGTAGCTGAGGATGCGATCTTGACCGAAGTTGAGACCGCATATTCCTGGGACTCGGACCTCTCTCGGTCCCAGGAGCATCTTCTTCTGGAGGAAGAAGACTTGGGGTCCTTGTCCCTCTTCCAAGGGGTGGGAGGAGTGCAAGCCCGAGGGCGCCTCATCCCTGGTGGGGAGAGACCAGCACAGCTCCCGGAAGGAGCCCGTAAAAGTCGAGCCGAGGTTGAGGGGAATGAAGAAGCTTCGACCGATGGAAGCTTGAGACGCTTCCTCCTCGAATGCCTTCATCTGTTCCAATTGCTTGGCAGATCCCACGGCCACGGAAACCGCCCACCTTGCCTCTTTGGATTTCACTGGCGGGTTCCTTTTCTCCAGTCTCCCCAGTTGAAGGCATACCTTGCGGTCATCCAGAATGTTGGTATGGAAGGCCAAACAAATTGTACACGACGAGGTGTCATGTCCGATGCCGAGGCAGTACACGCATGCTAGGTGGGGATCGGTGCGTGACATTTTCTGGCCGCAGGGACACCGGCGAAATCCAGAGGATGATTTGTCTTCCATATCTGAATAGGAATTGCGAACTCTAACGAGTTTGATAGCAAGTTGCGATTAAAACGACGTTTTGAAACCAGGGCCTACGAAGTACAGAAGTAGCACGAGGGACCTGTATCTTCCAGCGGAAAGGACGATCTGGTGTCATGGGGTGGACCTGAGGTATTTACCACCCAGGTGGGAGGGAGGAGCCAGCCTGAAGACTTCCAGCAAGTTTAAAGCGGAAAGGGACATGCCAGAGAGTGTGGATGAACAACATAATCACACTCCTAGAATCTGTTATTCATTCATTTTAATTAATTTTATTTCTCTTGCTGTGTATACTGTGAGGCATCCAGAGCCCGCAGAATTGGATGCCATACAAATAAAATTGCCTTGTTTTACAAAAGACAAAAAAATTATGTCCTGGAGTCACTCTGAAGGGTGAAATTTCAGTCTCTGTTGTGCAGGACATCCAACCTGTGCAGTGTGAATTTAGGGGCTGAGCAGTATACCACATCTTCATAATCCAGCAGAAGGAGTAGGGACTGTATTGCTGTTTCCTGCAGTATCGTTTTAGAGGTGAGGCAGTTCCTGGTGCTAGAGAGGGCTCCAAACCTTACACCAACAAAGCAGTGATGTTATCTGCCTGCTTCAGTAGTAAATTAGGAGTTGCAGCCTAATGTTGCTCAGATGGATCTGGACAAATATGGATCCACCAGAAACCTGCCTTTTGCGGTAGGATTGTAGATCCACCGGATACTTCCATTATCTGCCCATGGATCCGGCCGTCAGAACCTGGTCACATCCCATGTTATCCGATGGCCGGATCTGGAGATCCGGCGGCCAGACACAGGGACCACACACCGGATCCCTGGATCCGGCACTGGGATCCGATGCTGGAGCCAGGGATCTGGCACTGGATTCCTGGATTGGGCATCGGATAATGTTGGATCTGACCAGGTATCAGACCTCCGTATGTGGCCGGATCCCAGGATGGATCTAACTCGAAGAGTACCACCATCTGCTGGATCACTGGCGGATCCACAGCAGCACTATCCAAGAAACACTATTCCAGCCTTATCCCCAGATATTTGACGGACAGGACCTGTTCAGAGACAGCAAGGTTGTCCTTAATGTGGATGGAGAAGGAGGTATCTAGTTCACACATTTGAAGACTGGCATTGTGAATAAGGTGGTTCTCAATCAGCAAGGTTTATACAGCTGCAAAGTCAAGCTGGAATTAATTCTCTAAACAAGCAATTGTGGAGTCATTGTAATATAGAACCATGTCATCAGCATACATGTGTAACTTGCTTGGACACATTGATTGGGTAGGTTTTTAACACACACTGAAAAAAAAACTCAGGCAACATAGGATAGAACCCTGAGGCCCATTCTGCTTGAATGGCTCAAGTTTAGAGTGGGCGGTAAAAACAGCAACCAACTGTATGGACCCCTTAAGGTAATGTGGAAGCCACAATATCGAAAGGTGGTCTAATCCCAGCCCTCAAAATTTTTTAAGAAGGAGCTGGTAATTGATCATGTTGAACGTTTTGGTTGGGCCAATATATAGTAGACTGAGCCAGAGCTGTGACCTTTCTCTGCAGCATCATGAATACTGCTGGTCACCTTCAGGAGTGCTGTGACAGTGGAATGGAAGTCTGACTGGGCAGGGATTAGGAGTTGGTTTTGAAGTAAATGGTTTAAGATTTATGTATTTACGAATCCCTCCAGACAAATGGGCAGTGCAAAGGATTTATTTTACAATTTTTGGTCAGAAAAGACACATTGAGTCGAGACTTGTTTCCAGGTGTGTCCTGGGAGCACTGAGAAGTTAAGTGACTTGCTCATGGTCACACAATATGTAAGTGGTGGCTGTGGGATTCAAACCCAGTTCACCAGGTTTGCAGCTCAGTGCTTTTAAACACTATACTGTGCTACTTCCAGGATGGAGAATAGCCAGCAATTGTTGACATCCTATCACTGCCTTTATGAAGGGGTGTGACCCTAGCATTCTTAGACTTCTGGTAGGGGGCCTGTGGATAGGGAAAGGTTAAAGAGGGTGATTATGTGTCAGCTACATGATGCTGAGCAGCAGGAGACCACTCTGGCATGCTGGTAGCCCAGGTTCACTCCCCAAGCCTGGGATGCCAGGAGAGGAGATGACAGAGAGTTAAATGACAGCTGCGCTGACACTCTCTTCCCAGGGGGTTGCCTTCAAGTGACGCACATTAAGCAGAACTTGCAAGTGGCATGGTAGTGATGCCACTGGCAGCATGGGTGACCATGCACTGCTTGGCATCACCTACCCCAGGAAGTCCAAGTGTATGCCCACATGATGTTAGAGTGGTGGACAGGATGAGAAAGAGGTGTAAAGAAAAACTCTGACTGGTTACAGGATGAGGCTGAACCAGAGCACTGCCCATACTCAGCAGATATGCATGAGCAGCTGGGTCCTCCCCCTTGGTGGCAGCTCTTGATGTGATCCATGTACCCAACTAAGTAGGCCTTGGCCAAATTGAAAGAAGCACCTCACCTTGGAGGGCAAGCTAAAGTGATCCAGGTACCAGACATCTGAGATCAGGATGTGGAAGGCAGTCCTGGTCAGTAGACAGTGTTCCAGATTGGAAGTTGAAAGGAGAGCAATGTTGAAGGTAACCCAATATGAAGGAGCATAAACTCAATCAAATGGCTAAGCCATAACTATTCCCTGAGGGATAACAACATGCGGTTAAAGATTCCCAGGGTAAAAAATATATTTGGGGAAATGTCTTTTAAATATCGGGCAGCAAGGGCTTGGAATAGTTTCCCCAGCCAGTGGAGGAACATGTCATTGTCTATTAATGTATTTAAACAACTTGCAAAGCCAACGTTGCATGTCTGCTGTTGCCAGTAGGGGTTAGAGGTTGCGATAATATATATATTTTTATCATGTCGACTATCTTGTTATTGTAAGTTATGAATTTGTAAATTATTGTGTATTTTTTATTCACTACTTTGTGCTGAAACTTACTGTGTAATTAACAGGATTGCCACGAAAACGGGGCCTTTTTGGCCCTATGGTAAAAAAATTGCCTGTATAAATAAAGTTGTTTTACTACTACTACTACTACTAAACAAATCAACAAAAAAATTTAAAAAGAGGGCAGCGATGGGTGCTGTGATGGCTGGGGCAGCAAGCCTAAGAAGTTTGGGTTCCAGGTTCTCTGGCCCTGCACTCTTACAGAGGTCGAGGCTGAGGAGGTTCTTGAGCATATCCACTGGGTGCAGGTGCCAGAGATGCCTGCCCAGATGGGATGTAGGGGAAGAAGGTGGAGTGCCAATGTCCCATGGTTTGGTGATTGTGGGTGTTGGCTTGGCCAGGGAAGGTTATTAAAGTTCAGGTTTAGAGCACTGGCTATATCACATGCGTCATTTAAGAGTTTGCTTGTGGGTCAACAAGATGCAGGTGATGAGGCTGCTATGGGACCTGCAGAGTAGCTGCTTCAAACCAGCCCAGAAGTACCTGGGGTTGGAGGCACAGCAGTTTCAGAACTCTAGTAAAGAGCTTTGGCAGACTATATGTATTGCCATCAGCAGCATTCCCAGTTCACCTGAACTTGGCGCAAGTTTCATCCCTGTTGCCATGTGGTCAAGGTCATCAGTGGATATGATGGGATGGTTGCTGGCCCTTCGTCCTTCTAGCTCTGATGGGACTGTGGAGGTCGCAAATTCTGGTGAACTCATCCCAAAAGATGGTCAGGCAAAGTCTACATCTAGGAAGAGGGGCAGTTAGTGTCAATGATCCATGTTTCTAGGCTGATAGTTACCATCAAACAGTAACTGTCAGCCTACTTAAGTGATTTGCCACGTTTATTTTTCAGCATTACATTACAAAAGATTTACTGTGAACAAGAGAAGCCCTCCCTCCCCTATGGACACAGATTGTTGTGAAATGGAGGCAGAGTGACTTGCTGTGTCTCTGATGACGTGTCGGGGCGGGGAAATGGATTCAGTGTGCCAGCACAGTGGCCCACTACAACAGTGCTCCTCTTACGAGACAAAATCACCATTTAAAAAATCTGATCAGTATGGAAAGTTTCTATGAAAGTAAGAAAGATAAGGAATGATACTGAGGGAAGAGGGAAGGATGTGTTATTCGATTAGGGATTTACTGAGAAGACCGTTAGGGTTGTGTAAATATTTATTATATTTTGAAGTAAGGGTTGTTTAGATATTTATTATATTCTGAAATTACACATACTGGAAGAAAAAAATACTCACCATAGTAATCTTGTTTCTTCAAAGGGATCACTCATTATGATTAAACAAATGCAGTCAGCCTCCTGTGTTGGACTGTCCAGAGAGATGGAATTATATGCAAATGATGGAACTCTCAATTGGCTCATGCCACTTTCAAACTGCTGCCCTAGCAACTGTTGCACTCTGAGTGCTTCAGATTCTTACATAGCCTAAGCTGGGTGTAAGACCCATTAACTATGATAACATATATATATATA
The DNA here is from genome assembly GCA_016271365.2 of Neoceratodus forsteri. Lineage (NCBI taxonomy): Eukaryota > Metazoa > Chordata > Ceratodontiformes > Ceratodontidae > Neoceratodus > Neoceratodus forsteri. The sequence continues at coordinate 875,336,128 of CM028132.1, read as the reverse complement.
TATATATATATATATATAATGATTTTTTGTCCTCTCAGATGACAAAAAATCCCAATAAATAAACCTAAAAAACTTGAGACCACAAGGGAACCAACTGGTTAACAAAAGGTGAGTCTTTAACTTAACCTATATGTAAAAAATATCCTAAAACAGGGATGCAGAACAACATTCATAGTTTTTTTAGTAGGGGAGGCAGGGTGGGTGCTTTAATCATAATGAGTGATCCATTTGAAGAAACAAGATTACTATGGTGAGTATTTTTTTCTTCTAACCCCAGGAATCACTCATTACGATTAAACAAATGCAGACTACCAAGCAGTACCTTTGGAGGTTGGGCAGAAAACCTATTTAGGAAACAGGTTCTGCAGCACTGCTGTACCAAACTTGGCATCACTTCTGGATTGCAGATCCAGGCTGTAATGCTTTGTGAAGGTGTGTACTGTTTTCCATGTAGCTGCTTTGCAGATTTCCAAGAGTGGAATATCCCCTTGAAGCTGCAATTGAAGCAGCTGTGCCCCTGGTGGACTGTGCTCTCAGATACAGGGAAGCCTGTTTACCCATTTTACTATAGCAAAACTGGATACATGCCACTATCCAATGAACAACTGTCCATTTTATGGCAGGTCTACCCTTACCCTACCTCTCCATAGGTAAGAAAGAGCTGTGTCTGGCCTGGTCTGTAAGACTTAGTTCTGTCAATATAGTGGCTAAGTGCCCTTTTTGACATCGAGGGAGTGAAGCCTCCTTTCTGGAGAACTGGAGTTCTCTGTGAAAAAGACAGGTAAAGTGACGGACTGATTTAAATGGAAATCAGACACCACTTCGGGAAGAAATTTTCTATTGGTCCTGAGGACCACTTTGTCCATGTGGAATGAGATGTAATCTACATTTGTACACAGGGCTTGTAACTCACTGATTCTTCTGGCTGAAGTAATAGCAACCAAAAATACAGTTTTCCAAGTGATATACTTCAAGTTTGCTGTTGCCATCGGTTCAAATGGGGCATCCATGAGCTTGGCAATGCAGATATTCAGATTCCTGGCCAAAACTGGTTCCCTCAAAGGAAGGTACAAAAGGTTAAGGCCTTTAAAATATTTCCTGAAGACTGGATGAGAGGCCATGGATCTCTCTTTACCTGCTGACAGGTAAGCTGAAACTGAAGCCAAATGAACCTTGAGTGTGGAAGGCTTCAGAGCTAAGAAATGCAAATGTGTCAGGTAATCCAGAAGAATGGCAAGGTCAGCCCTGGATGGGTCGATACCCTTACCTGCACACCATCTGGAAAACCTCTTCCACTTGGCAGAGTAAGTCTTTTTAGTGGGAGGTTTCCTGGAACCCCTAAGTACTGCCAAAACTTGTTCTGACAGTTTAAGATCTGCATACTGTAAGTCCTCAAGAGCCAGGCCTTGAGCCTTAGTGATTTCAGGTTGGGGTCCAGTATCCTGCCCTGAGAGGAAGTCAGCAGGTTGTGCTTCCTGGGCAGATGAATTGGAGGTACCACTGATAGAGCCAACAGAAGCGAATACCAGTGTTGCCTCGCCCAATCTGGTGCCACCAGTGTCATTGTTGATGATTGGCATCTCCATTTCAGCAGGGTCCTGAATATCATTGGAAAAGGAGGAAAGCATATAGAAACTTCCCTGTCCAATCCAGTGCCAACGCATCCAGGGGTAGTGTGCCCCTGAGAGGAGGCCTGCAGCAATATATGGGTAGCTGGTGATTTTCTGCAGAGGTGAAGAGCTCTATCTCTGGAGTGCCCCAACGCCTAAAAATTGAGCTAAGAATTTGAAGATTCAGACACCACTCGTGGTGATCCTGACTTATCCTGCTGTGGGAGTCTGCCAGTACATTGTCCTTTCTTGGAAGATGTATGGCTGAAAAGGATACTTTCATGGAGTAGGCCAGGGACCACAGCCTCATTGATTCTGTGCACAGTGGGGCTGACTGGGTTCCTCCCTGTTTGTTTATATAATACATAGTAGTGGTGTTGACAGTTCTGACCTGCACCACTTTGTTTTGAAGATGTGGAGCAAATGCCTGCAGGGCTAGGTACACTGCCCTGAGCTCCAAAAGATTCTTGAGTAGACCATGTGCCACTTGCTGTATAATCCAACATGTGTGCTCCCCAACCCAGAAGGGATGCATCTGTTGTAAGAACTAAGGAAGGTTGTTCCTTTGTGAAAGGAACCCCTACCCAAAGGTTTTGTTCATCCAGCCACCACTGCAGTGCCTGTAGGACAGTGTGTGTGACTGGAACCAGTTTGGACAGAGGATCTGTTCTCTGTGACCAGTATTGTCTCAGGTGGAACTGAATGTCCCTCATTTGGAACCTGGAACCTAGCACCACTTTGGTGGCAGCTGCCATGTGGCCCAAAAGCCTGCGGAAGTCTCTGGTGTGAGAAGGTCTGATGGGGATGTGAAAATAAGCGTCCTTTAAATCTAGGGAGGCTAGCCAGTCTCCCTTCTATAAAGTGGGAGTGATGAGAGCAAGAGTGACCATTTTGAATTTTGGTTTCAGAATATGTCTGTTTAGAAGTCTTAAATCCAGGATAGATCGCCAATCCCCATGTTTCTTCTTTGTAAGAAAGTATCTGGAGTAGAAGCCATTGCCCCTCTGGCTTAGGGGCACAGGCTCCACTGCCTTGATAGCTAGCAGATGTTTTACTTCTGCATCCAGTAGTATCCTGTCTGCAGATGTGACTGGTGCACTCAGCTTGGGAAGGGATTTGAAGCTGATTGCTAAACTCTGGCTCACCACCTCCAGGACCCACTTGTCTGTGGTGATGGTATACCAATCCTTGAGAAAATGAGCCAGTCTGCCACCCACTGGTGGATTTTCGGAAGGGGATGCGACCTGTACCAGCCCATCAGGGGTTCTGAGTGGGCTGTGCCTGAATCACTGGGGAGGGAGACGCTCTCCTTGTAGCTGTCCTTCCCCTTCCTCAGAAGTACCCTCTAGGCTGTTGTTGCAGCTGAGAGGCCTGAGCTTGGAAAAAAGGTCTGGAGTAGGATCCCCTACCCCTGCCTCCCCTGGTCTGGGACCTATAGGATGAGGAAGGCCTATGTTTAGAATTGCTTCTGTAGGTGGCCTTATAATCTTCTGCCTTCTTCATATAGCCCTCTGTTTTATCTCCAAATTAGGAATTTTTCTCAAAAGGAAAGTCCATCGCCTTGGCCTGGGTGTCCAGGGTCAGGTTTGTGGCCCTGAGCCAGGCAAATCTTCTAGGGAGAAGATAGTGCCATCAACCTGGCTGCAGTCATTAGTGTTCACAGCCATGTGGAACTGGTATTTTGTGGCATCTAAAGCGGCCCTTCTGTATCCTGCAAGTCCACTGCCACCTCACCAGGCAGTTTGTCAGCCAGAGATAACACTGCATTCCAGAGTGCCTTCTGGTATTGCACTGCATAGGCCATATAATTGGCCTGTCTAAGGATGAGAGAAGCAGCCATATACCCTTACATCCCCATTGTATGCATCTTCCGAGAATCCTTACCTGGAGGATGGGTGGCCAAGGGGATTCTGGCTTTGTCGCAAGCAGCAGCCTGCACAACTCCTTCAGGGTCAGGATGACTGAACAGAAAATCAGCTGTTGTCCTATCAAGCTGATATTTCATAGCAGCTTTTTTATCGACTCCTGGAATAGAATTGGGAGTTTGGAATACCTGCATTGCTGCCTTTTTTAAGGACTTATGCACAGGCAGTAATAAATGTTTTGTTGGGGTTAACCCCATGATATCCAAAAATTCTGCTTCTTCCACATCCTCCTCTGTATCCTGCAGAGGGAGTTTTGTCTGCTGAGAGCTCATTAGCCTTCTCAGTCAGAGGCGCAGCGACATGCTTTTTCTTACATTTTTTCTTCAGTGGCACAGGTTCAGTCCCTGACTCCACTGGTCTTTTTGGCTTACCCTGCTCAACTTTATCTGATCCTTTGTCAGGATCCTTAGCTTTACCTCCATCCTTTCTTGTCCCAGAGGTGGAGGAACCAGTTTCAGTAGAAGCAGAGACCGTCTCTTCTAATATTTTTGACCTTTTCGTTAGAGTTTTAGGGCAAAATGTTTTGCAAATGTCACAATTTGCAAATATATGGCTAGTACCCAGACAAAAAATACACAATGAATGCCTGTCTGCTTTAGCTATTATCTGACCACAAGACTCACACAATTTAAAACCAGTGTGTCCTGTGCATTTTTTAGGCTTAACAATAGGAGCCTCTGACACTGAGCAAGAATCGTTGAAGAAAATATAACAAATTATGGGTTCCTTAGAAGCAAATATGACAGCTATAAACAAACGCTAACGGGTCCAGGAACCGAGCGCTACTCGGTTCCTGACACTGAGAAACTAAGAAATCTATATAAGATTTAAATAAATGTATGCGGTTAGGAACCTACCACAAAAGATTAACAAATCTAAAAGATTGAGGTAAAAACCTCACTAGAAATAGAGGAACCCTCGGTTCCAAGGAACCACGAAGGAACCGCTAAATACAATAAAAAATTGCACAAACTACAAAATAAACTAAAACTAAGGCAGCAATCTGAAATATAAAGTAAAAACACTACTTATCGATCACATAATTAGATCTTGAAGAGGTTGAAGGAGAGCTCTCCAGGATGTCTTCACTAAGCAGGCGGAGTAAAGAATCTGAAGCACTCAGAGTGCAACAGCTGCTAGGGCAGCAGTTTGAAAGTGGCATGAGACAACTAAGAGTTCCATCATTTGCATATAATGCCATCTCTCCGGGCAGTCCAACACAGGAGGCTGACTGCATTTGTTTAATCTTAATGAGTGATTCCTGGGGCTAGAACAGCAACATTTTACGTGTAGCACCTATTTATAAGTGAGTTCTGAGGGACCAGGAACTGCATTAAACCAGGTAAATTGCAGGCACAAACTGAGACAGCAATTATTATTAAAGAGCTTGGAGCACCACAGATATCAGGCAGGAAATGTTATTAATTTGTAAATGAAGCCAGTTTCTACTGTTTCCTTGTGATGTGTTTTTATTTTTCTATTTGCTTATTAGGAGACTTTCTATACAATCGTATTAGGTATTGATGTAAACAGCAGTACTCTACCTGAAGTAAAAATGAACAGGTGGGTACACGTGTGCCAGTGTAGAACCAAGGTGCAAACCAGAGGATTGCGAATCCCAATAACAAACAGATTAAGCAAAGGTTGCATGAAAGCAGTGACTTGAAAAAATTCAGGAAACAGGTCCATGTGTCCCAAAGTGTTTTATTACACTAGAAAATGTGTAGTGCAATTCAAAATTCAAGTACACTGCAAAACATATGAGACAAGGATACTACACCAGGTGTCCCGGCACTTTGCCAGATAAAGCTTTGTCAGAGACCCTTGATGAAGCCTTAACCGGTGAAGTGCTAGGGCACTTGGTGTAGTGTCTGTGTCTCATATTTTTTGCAGTGTCCATTAATTCTGAATTGCACTACACATTTTTAAGTGTAATAAAACACTTTGGAATGCATGGATCTGTTTCCTGAATTTCTCAAGTCGCTGCTTTCTTGCAGCTGAGACTGTGGCCACCTTTGTACTTTGCCTGGAGCCTGACACATCTAGTTCTATTTTTCTTCAAACCTCGTCAACATTGTGACCTCACTCACTGTGACATCACAATGACCGATCTGGCAACAGGTGGTTGGTTCTTCTTGGTCAGTGTGTGATGTCACAGTCAGTAAGGTTGCAAGGCTGATGACATGACAGTATACCAAGTATTTTCAGGTAAAAATATTCTAATTAGCAAAAGAAAAAGAAAAAAAATACTTCAGATATAAGAAATAACAGTTGATTACATTTAAAAATGAATGCTAATTTCAGGCAGTATACTAGCTCTTTAGTTATTCAGTGCAAACCATAAAATAAAACTTTAGCTATACATGTTTACAGGTAAACAGAGGGGAAGTAAGCTCCTTTCTGTTCTGTTTCGTATAGTTTGAATAGTATGAATTATCCACAGCTCTGCAACAGATAACATACTATCCAAGTCATTGCTTGGGCTAAATAGTTCTGATATGTTTTCGTTTTAAGCTATGTGAGCCTTTGTGTATCCTGATGAATCAGATAGTGGACTATGTGCAGAACCCTAGTTCATATTCCTTTAAATGAGCTTACAACCTGTTCACATATGCTGAAGTTAAATGAAAAAAAAAACTCTGAAGTTATAGTAAACTGAAAAATACATATTCTTTTGTAAAGGTTATTAGTACAAACTGAGCTGCCCTTACAGTAATTTAACAATGTAGACTCGAACCCACATTGATAATACTGGCCAGTATTATCTTATATACTGTGTATGTATTTATTATTATTTTTACCTTTCGTTATTTTGAAACTAATTGACCAACACAATGCTGACATCATATTGTGAAATATACTATGGAACCTTATCTAAATGAGCCTGTGACTCAGATGTGTTTCTACATACCTATTCATTATGAAATGAATAAAACTATTTTACTGCTAATCATCCCCGTGCACACACACATGCATATTTTATTACTATATACGAGCTTTCTCCTCACAGTAGCCATGCAACAGATCTTTTCTAGCATCTTTAGATATAACAGAATAGCCATTTTCTCAATTTTTACCTGGTTCTATTGAGCCTGATATTAAGTTATTTGTTGTCATAACAATCATGTGAGGTCAGGTTAAATGTATAACAGTTTTCTGGTCTTGCAGTATGAAAAAAACAGTTACATACTTACTGTAGCAGTAGATCTTCTAGACAATCTCTTTCATCAGGCCACACCTTTGGAACTATACCCACGTCACCGCAAGGACCACATGGAAACTTTTGCAAGCCAGGGTCAACCACGACGACGTCATGCAACAATGTCTACATAAAAGTGGATGGCCTCATCTCTCCTCGGTTCACCACTGGAGATTATGCTCGGAGGACCTCTCTCTGAGGAACCAGGAAATAAGAGCATCACCCAGCAAACCAGGCAACAGTGGGTGCTGGAAAAGGCACTGATGGAATGACTCAATGCAGTTAAATCCAGTGTCCCACCCCTGAAGGGGGGAACAAGGGTGGGTGGGTATGGCCTGATGAAAGAGATTCTCTTGAAGAGCTACTATTACAGTAAGTACATAACTGTTCTATCTTCTTTCAGAATATCTCTATCAACAGGCCACATCTTTGGAACCAGTCCCAAGCACTATCAAAAACTTGCAATCTGCGTGGATGAAGATATACAATCGCATGACAGCAGGCCTTGTAAAACAGCTAGGCCGAAACCTACTTGTCTGCAGGACACAATCTCCAGACTGTAGTGAAGGTGTGGACAGTGCTCCATGTGGCAACTACACAGATTTCAGCGGCTGAAACATTACAGAAACAAGCAACAGAAGAAAAAATTACTCACCTTAGTAATTATGTTTCTTCTAGTGGAGTCTTGCTGTATTCTGACAATTGCAGTTAGCTCCAGCCTTTCAACTGCCCCGGAGAACATAGGATTAACTTTTCTATGCATGGCATAGAATGTTCATCTCGAGCTTGGTTGAAGCCTCTGCTTGTTGTTATTCGAACTGCAACCGTCAGATCTTTATGAACAAAAACTCACTAGGTGTTCAGTGTGGAAACTGTAAAATTTTAACTGGCCAACTGGCAGAAATATAATGTTTTTGGTTCTCAAAGGAAGATTCAAGTCAGGGAACCCAAAAATAAAAACCAATCAAATGAAACAACATTCCAGCCAAAGAAAAAAGAGGGTGTAAAAGGGTGCCAACACTGCGCCTGCCCACCCACATACCAAAATCTAGGTTCTGAGAGGGGAGGCGGGGGGGAGGTCAGAATACAGCAAGACTCCACTAGAAGAAACATAATTACTAAGGTGAGTAATTTTTTCTTCAAACAACATGAAGTCTTGCTGTATTCTGACAATTGCAGACTACCAAGCAGTACCTCCATGGAGGAGGGACAGAACCTATTTTGGAAACAAGCTCTGAAGTACTGCTGTGCCAAACCGAGCATCACTCCTAGCCTGGATATCCAGAGAGTAATGCTTGGTAAAAGTATGGACTGTTTTCCAGGTGGCTGCTTGACAAATTTCTAAGAGAGGGACATCCCTGGCAGCAGCCAGGGAAGCAGCAGTAGCTCTTGTGGAATGAGCCCTCAGGCCTGAGGGTGGAGTTCTACCCAGTTTTTCATAGCAGAATTGTATACAAGAAACAATCCACCTGGCAATAGATCTCTTGGTGGCAGGTTTGCCCTTCCAAATTCTCCATAAGTGAGGAACAACTGGAGGGATTCAAACCTGTGACCCTTGGTACACTCTATGTAGTAGCTAAGGGCTCTTTTAACATCCAAACTGCGTAGCCTCCTCTCTCCCGAGGAAGAATGATCAGTGAAGAAAACAGGGAGAGATATAGACTGATTGAGGTGGAATTCTGAAACCACTTTAGGCAGGAACTTTTTGTTAGTTCTAAGGACCACTTTATCTCTGTGAAAAGAGATTAAATCAGATTCCACTGACAAGGCTTGCAATTCACTGATACGTCTGGCAGAAGTAATGGCTACCAAAAACACAGTTTTCCAAGTCAAGTACTTAAGCTCTGCTGAGGACAAAGGCTCAAAAGGGGGTTGCATAAGCTGAGCAATGCAAACATTAAGATCCCAAGCAGAAGCAGGATCCCTAAAGGGGGGATTGGTGTGAAGCAATCCCTTGAAAAATTTACAGAATACAGGATGGGATGACAGAGTGGAAGACTTGCCTACAGACAGGAAAGCAGAAACAGCTGCCAAGCGTACCTTGAGAGTAGCTGGTCTGAGACCTAGGCCATTAAGATGGACCATATAATCCAGAACCGTAGGCAAATCAGCAGAGTTTGGAGAAATATTCTTCTTAGAACACCAAATGCTGAATCTTTTCCATTTGGAGTTGTATGTCTTTCTAGTGGAAGGCTTTTGAGAAGCCCTAAGGATATCCAGAACCCCTTGGGAAAGATGCAGATCTGCAAACTCTAACTCTTGAAGAGCCAAGCCTTGAGATTGAGAGACTGAAGACTGGGGTACCAAATCCCTCCCTGAGAGGATGTTAACAGGTTGTAATTCCTGGGAAAAGACAGGGGAAGATGGACTGCTAGGGACAGCAACAAGGGATACCATGGCTGCCTGGCCCAGTCTGGAGCAATCAGAATCACTTTGCATGGTTGTGACCTTATCTTGACAAGCACTTTGAACAGGAGAGGGAAGGGGGGAAAAACATACAGAAATTTCCCTTCCCAGTTCAGGATCAGAGCATCCAGGGGGACTGAGCCCAAGACTGGGGGTCTGCAACAAAAAAGAGGAAGTTGGTGATTGTCTGGGGCTGCAAAAAGATCTATCTCTGGAGTGCCCCATCTTGAGAAAATCACTTTCAACACCAGAGGATCTAGGGCCCATTCGTGATGGCCCTGGGATATTCTGCTCAGTGCATCTGCTAGGACATTGTCCTTCCCTGTAAGGTTAACTGCAATCAGAGAGGTTTGCAGGGAATAGGCCAAGGACCACAACTTCATTGCTTCTGTGCACAAGGCCGAAGACCGAGTGCCTCCTTGCTTGTTGATGTACCATATGGTGGTGGCATTGTCTGTTCTGACCTGAACCACCTTGTTCTGTACAGATTTGGAAAAAGCTTGCAGCACCAGAAACACTGCTCTGAGTTCCAAGAGATTGATGTGAAGCAGAGATTCCTGAGGCGACCACGGTCCCTGGATGGTAAGTTCCCCCAAATGGGCTCCCCAGCCCAGCAGGGAAGCATCTGTGGTGAGGACCACTGAATGAGAGTGAGTGACAAATGGAACCCCTTGCCTCAAATTGTCCTGATCATGCCACCATTGCAGGGCTTGGATCAGAGTTCGAGTCACTGGAATTAGTTTGGTTAGGGAATCCTTTCTTTGGGACCAAAATGCTCTTAAGTGGAACTGAATGTCCCTCATTTGGAATCTTGCGCCTTGGACCACTGCTGTAGAAGCTGCCATGTGGCCCAGTAGCTGAAGAAAATGCCTTGCTGGTCAAGACATCTGAAGGCTAAATGAAGAGGCCAGTTCCATGAGGGTCCTTGACCTTTCCAGGGGCAGGAAAGCTCTTGCTTTTACCATATCCAGCTCTGCCCCTATGAAGGTGAGGAGCTGCACTGGTTCGAGAACTGACTTTAGTAGGTTGAGAAGAAATCCTAAAGAAGTGAGCACTTGCTGGGTCACTTGCAGGTGTGACTTGACTTGGTCTGGAGACTGGCCCACTATGAGCCAGTCGTCCAAGTATGGAAAAAGGGAAACCTTTTGTCTTCTTAGGAAGGCAACAACTACTGCCAGGCACTTTGTGAAGACCCTTGGGGCTGATGTTAGGCCAAAGGGCATTGCTCTGAACTGATAGTGGCCTGAAGGCAACTTGAACCTGAGGTACTTTCTGTGGGAGCAGCTGATGGGAATGTGGAAGTAGGCATCTTTGAGGTCCAGGGAGGCTAGCCAGTCCCCTGACCTTAGAGAGGGAAGGGTAATTCCCAGAGTTATCATCTTGAACTTTGGCTTTAAATGATGTTTGTTCAGGTATCTTAGGTCCAGGATGGGTCACCACTCTCCTGTCTTTTTGGGGGTTAGGAAGTACCTGGAGTACAATCCTTTGCCCCAGTATAGGGTAGGTACTCTTTCTATAGCTCTGAGAGCTAGGAGAGAAGAAACCTCTGCCTCTAGGGTAAGGGTTTCTGAGAGATTTGCAGGTGGAAAAGATCTGGCTCTCAGCTTGGGAAACTGTTTGAAGCTGAGAACCAGAGCCTGGCTTACTACTTCCAGGACCCACTTGTCTGATGTAAGAGACATCCAGTCCTCGACAAAGTAAGCCAGCCTGCCCCCTACTGGGATAGAAGAATCGACCCGGGCAGACCCATCAGGGTGTCTGCTTGGCAGGGGCTTTAGGCTGAGGGGTGGATGCAGGCCTGCTCATCCCCCTTCTGCCTCTCCCTCTGAAGAACCCCCTCTGTGAAAAAGAAGAAGAGGCCTGTGCTTGGTAAAAAGGCCTTTGGAAAGGCCTGCCCCTGCCCCTGGACTGCTGCCTTTGAGGAGTTGCTTGCCTTTCCTTGGCCTGAGCACTCCTGTAAGGGTCCTGCATTCATCCATTTTCTTCATGTAATTCTCTGTCTGCTCCCCAAACAGAGAATTACCCACTACAGGAAAATCCATGGCCTTAGCCTGGGTATCCTGTGAGAGGCTAGTACATCTGAGCCAAGCCATTCTCAGAAGAGCCACAGATGTAGCCATGATTCTTGATGATACATCATTGGAGTCTACAGCAGCATGAAACTGAACTTTTGATGCCTCAATCCCATCCGCAGCCACCTCCTCCAGCTCCTTGGCAAGCTGGGGGGAAGCTTGTTTAGCCAGTGCCAATACAGTGTCCCACCTGGACTTCTGGTACCTGGCTGCATAGGCCATATAATTAGCCTGCCTGAGTCCTAAGGATGATACCATGTACTGCTTCTTTGCCATGGCATCAATCTTCCTGGAGCCCTTGTCTGGGGGGTGTGGTGCCAAGGGAATGCTTGCCTTATCACAGGCAGCAGCCTGTACAACCCCAACATGACTGCACTGCTGATAAAGGAACTCTGTATCCGAGCCTGAAAGAGTATACCTCTTGTCCATTCTTCTGTCCACAGGAGGTATGGAATTGAGAGACTTAAGAAATTTTTGTGTCTGTTTCCCAAAAGATTTGTGGAGGGGAATAGACAGTCTCCTGAACTCTGGGATGTCCATCATCTCTACATAGTCAGGCTCTTCCTGATCCTCCACTGCCTCCTCCAAAGGAAGCTGGAGGGTATCAGCCACCTTTCTGTAAAACATGTAGTGTAAAGGGGACTCAGAAAGCCTAGGAGGAGAAACACCTGAAGGTCTGTCTCGGGAGATGTCTGGGTCAATAGGCACATCCAGACTTTCACCATCACCATAATCATCTTCCAACTCTCCTTCCTCCTCAAACTCCGGTTCATAAAATTCTCCCGGGGGAACCGACCGAACTGAGCCCCTGCCAAAAGGTGCCAGTTCAGTCGGAACCAATCGAAGCGATTCCACAATACGAATCGCTTTGGCTATTTCATCGGCGGTCGGAGTATGGGATTCTGGATCCAAACAGGTCGACTTGTCTTTTCTTTTTCTTTTTGTCGGAACAGATTCCTCAGAATCGGCTCTTCTTTTGCCCGAAGAAGTATCGCCCTGGTCAGAGGGCACTCCTGGTTCAGTCGGAACCGAACCGGGCTGGCCATCCGGGTCAGCGGACTTCTCGGCCTCCCTTTCCCTCAGTCAATCTAATCTCTTTTCCAGGGTAGATTTGGGAAAATGTTTGCAAATTTGGCAGTCTGAATTGAGGTAGTCAAACCCCAGACAATAAACACAGGTGGTGTGGGGATCAGCCTTAGCAAAGACCTCTCCACACACACACACTGAAGTGTTGAAATCCAGTGGACCCGGTTTTTTTCTTGGGTTTCTCAGACATGCCCAACCTAACCAAACTTACCCTTTTTTCGGCAATCCACCAGGCAAGACTCCCCTATCGGTTCCTGACCATGTCACGGGTCTTGGAAAAAAACGTACTAAAACCCATTTTTTTTTAGAACCGATATGGACGGGTAACCACACACTAAAGTAAAGTACAAATTTTACCTCAAAATGATCGGTTCAGTCGAACTGATCCACAGCTTTACAAGTTTCACACAGAAAACAGAACAAATCCTATCTAGTACTCATGGTACCACAGACAGAGACTTGAACTGACTATGCAGAAACAACAATTTTGGAAGAAAAACCGACCGAAAACCGACACTTCAACCGACTTTAAACCGAGCAGCAGGAGAAATCTCCGGAGCGACTGTTCAGTGAGGCAGAGTAAAGAATCTGACGGTTGCAGTTCAAATAACAACAGGCAGATGCTTCAACCGAGCTCGAGATGAACATTCTATGCCATGCATAGAAAAGTTAACCCTATGTTCTCTGGGGCAGTTGAAAGGCTGGAGCTAACCGCAATTGTCAGAATACAGCAAGACTTCATGTTGTTTGAAGTGGCCATGCCCCGTGTAGAATAAATATGAACCAAACCAGGAAGTTCCTTACTGTATTTCCTATAACAGAATATAATATAATGTGCCAACCATTTGGACAGGCAGTATTTGCACACAGGAGTGCCCTCTTTCACAGGGGTGAACAAAACAACAAGCTGAGAGGACTTTCTGCAATCCTTGGTGTTGTTCACATAATATCTGAGGATTATATGGACATCTAAAGTGTTGGAGTAATGCTTCCCCAGGATAGCATACTCTGGGTAGTACACTAGAAGGTGGATGGTTTGACTCAAAGTAAATTCAGACACCACCTTTGGCAAAAACTTAGGATTGGTGCATAAAGACACTGTTTTTTACAGAAAATCAAATAGGGAGGCTCACACATTAGAGTCTGTAGCTCTGAAATCCTTCGAGCTTCGAAGTAATTGCATCTAAAAATAATGTTTTCCATGAAAGAAAGCATAAGCTACGACCTGCAGCTGGCTCAAATGAAGCCACCGAGAGCTTTTCTAATACAAAATTCAGGTCCCAAACCGGGATTGGGTTCCTAATGGGAGGTTGCAAATGTAATATACCTTTCAAAAATGTACGGGCTACCTCTAGCTGAGCAATCGCACGTCCATCTACAGGTGCACGAAAAGCTGAAATAGCGGCCACATGCACCTTGAGGGAGGAATACTGGAGTCTTGAATGTGACCGGGGCAACAAGTATTCCAACACTGCACTGACTGGACAAGTAAGGGATCCAGCTGTTCGGCAGCGACCAATAGTGTAAACCACTTCCATTTCAAAGAATAAGTACATCTGGTGGAAGATTTTCTTGCAGCCATCAGAAGAACATCAGCCGCTTTGGAGGATACCCCAAATCGTGCCATGGCTTTGTCTTCAGGAGCCATGCATGCAGCTATAAGGACTTCAGGTCCGGATGGACCAGAGACTCTGTCCTGTGACAGCAGTACCCCCTGCACAGTGGTAGCAGAACTAGAGGTTCTACTACCAGTTGCTGTCGCAGTGGATACCAGATCTGCAGAGCCCACAGCGGAACAATGAGGATGAGGGTTGCCCCCCCCCCCCAATCTTCTGAGTAGTACTTTCTGAATAAGATGAAAGGGAGGGAAGGCATACAGAAACATCCCTTTCCAAGAGAGGGACAATGCACCTTGCCAGAAATCTCCAGGCCCTGGAACTAGAGAGTGGAAATGCAGCAGTTTTGCATTGTGTGGAGATGCAAAAAAGGTCCAGCTCTGGATGACCCCACCTTTTGAACAGGTCTTCTACTATCCTGGTCAGCAGCTCTCATTCATGTAGCCTGGACTGGGACCTACTTAACTTGTCTGCCAAGGCATTTTGGGCACCTGGAAGATGTATGGTTGAAAGTTCTAGACCATGTTCCAGACCCCACTGCCACACTCTCATTTCTTCTTTGCATAGTGGATGGGAATGAGTCCCACCTTGTTTGTTGATGTAATGCATTACACTGACATTGTCTGTCTGTAGTAGCAGCAGACCTGGTGTCAGATGCGGTTGAAAGGCCTGAAGACTGTACAGGACAGCTCTCAACTCCAGGATGTTTATGTGTAATTTCTTTTCCCTCTGGGACCAAACACCCTGTGTTTGGTAATGGCCCAGGCGTGCTCCCCACGCCCAAGGCATCCAAGGTGGGAATTTGTACTGGATTTGGCATCACAAATGGAATGCCCTTTTGCAGATTGGTGCAGTCCATCCATCATATTAGTGCTCTTCTCAAAGGAGACGTGACTAGCACTGGTTTGTCTAGGTCGTCTGTGGCTTGGTCCCACTGAACTCTTAGGGACCACCGTGGGATCCGCAGATGCAGTTAGACTAGTGACACTATTACAATATCTGCTACCATCAGACCTAGAAGGCACAGCAAAGTCTTGGCTGTGACATAACTGGTTGTTGTACACCAGGTGTGCCCGAGCTATAAGGTGTTCTGCCCTGTCCGGGGTAAAAATGCATAGCTTTGACCCATGTCCAGTACTGCCCCTATGTACTGCAACCATTGACATGGCATCAGTAATAACTTTGACAAACTGACCATTACCTCCAGGTCATTAAACAGTTTCCTGGTATGAGCTAGGGTGAGCAGCAAATGTTTCCTGGAGTGGGTCTTCAATAGCCAATTGTCCAGGTAAAGAAACACATTTAGGCTTTCCATGCAAAGGGCTGCTCTTACAAGTGCCAAGCTTTTGGTAAAGACCCTTGGCAAAGACGACAAGCCAATCGGCAAGACTCTGAACTGGTAATGTTCCCTGTCCAACATGAATCTCAGATATTTTCTGTGATTTTGTCTGATTTTTATATGAAGATGGGCATCCTTCATACCTAGAGAACATATCCAGTACCCCGTTTGCAACAGGAAAATCAGTGTGTGGACAGACCATACAGAACTTCTTGTACTCTATGTACAAGTTGAGGGCTCTCAAGTCTAGAACAGGCCTCAGATCTTCTGTCCACTTGGGGACTAGGAAACACCTGGAGTAAAAGCCTCTGTTCCTTTTTTTTTCAATATATTTTTATTGAAGAATATTTCAAACAAAACATTACAGAGACATCAAGCTTAGAAACTTTTTAAAGTAAACACATTTCTACAAGTTTAAAATGCAAGAAGAAGACATTACTTACCATAGTAATCCTGTTTCTTCCAAGAGAATCTTGCTGTATTCTGACATATGCAGTATTGTCCCACTATAGTGCTGCCCCGGAGCTGAAAAGGTTAATAGAACCTATGCAAATTAGAGAATGTTAGGCTCAAGCTTGGTTTTCAAACCACCGTCCCTGGTAAACAATCCATCAACCGTTAGATTCTAACAAAGCTTGTCTAGGAAGCTAACAAACTAATGCTAATCTGAAATAGCAATAAAATAATAATCAAAATAATCATTAGACTCCCAACCCCTTTATCATCCTCTAATCAATAGGTATTATCCCCAAGACTCAAGCCACAGATAGCCTACGTAAAAAACAGCCCAGGAGTTCACCACAAAAAGCTATAGTGCAGTGCCCCCAGGTTCTAGAATAGGAGGAAGGGTGGGAGCTCAGAATACAGTAAGATTCCATTGGAAGAAACAGAATTACTATGGTAAGTAACGTCTTCTTTCAACCCCAGGAAATCTTACTGTATTCTGACATATGCAGACTACCCTAGCAGTGCCTTTGGAGGTGGGCACAGAACCTACTTAGGAAACAAGCTCTGAAGTACTGCTGTGCCAAACTTAGCATCACTCCTGGTCTGTAAATCCAGGCTATAATGTTTGACAAACGTGTGAACAGTTTTCCAGGTAGCTGCTTTGCAAATATCCAATAAGGTTATGTCCCTTGAGGCTGCTATGGAAGTAGCAGTGCCCCTTGTGGAATGGGCTCGAAGGCCTACAAGAGGCTCTTTACCAATTTTCTATAGCAAAACTGGATGCAGACCACAATCCAGTGAAAAATGGTCCTCTTTGAAGCTGGTTTGCCCTTTTCTACCTCTCCATAAGTAAGGAGCAGCTGGGTTCTGTTCTTCCTATGACCCTTGGCGTGCTTCAGATAGTAACTGATAGCCCTTTTGACATCCAGGCTATGCAATCTGCATTCACCTGATCATGAATGATCAGTAAAAAAGATAAGTAATAGACTGATTAAGGTGAAAATCAGACACCACCTTAAGAAGAAACTTCCCGGTTGTTCTTAGGACTACCTTATCCCTACGGAAGGAAATGTAGTCCTGATCTATACACAGGGCCTGTAACTCACTGATCCTTCTGGCTGAAGTAATGGCTATTAAGAACACAGTTTTCCAAGTAACGTACTTGAGCTCTGCTGATGACATGGGCTCAAAGGGTGGCTGCATCAGCTGACCAATACAGATGTTAAGATCCCACCCAGGGTTGGGCTGTCTGTGTGGGGGATCCAGGTACAGAAGCCCCTTAAAGAATTTCTTGAACACCTGTTCAGAGGCCAAAGAAGGCCTTCTGCCAACTGAAAGGTAGGCCAAGACTGCTGCTAGGTGAACCTTTAATGAAGATGGCTTAAGACCAAGGGAATGGAGGTGTACCAAGTAATCCAGTACCAGGGGTACATCTGCCTGGCTACTAACCACATCTTGTTGCTGGCACCAGCAAGACAATCTCTTCACTTAGAGGAATAGGTAAACTGTGTGGAGGGTTTTCTGGAGCTCCTAAGGACCTGAAGTACCCTCTCCAAAAACCCTAGGTTGGCAAATTCTACGTCCTCAAGAACCAGGCCTTGAGTTTGAGAGATTGCAGGTAGAGACAGAGGATTCGGCCCTGTGAGGTAGTAAGGAGATTGTGCCTGCAGGGTAGAGCTATTGGCTTGCTGACAGACAGAAATAGAAACAGTGAGTACCATGGCTGCCTGGACCAATCTGGGGCTATGAGGATCATGGTTGCTGACTGAGACCCGAGTTTGTTCAAAACTCTGAGCACTAGAGGGAAGGGGGGGAAAATGCATACAGGAATTTCCCTGTCCAATACAATAGTAGTGCATCCATCGTTACTGTGCCCACTGTGGGAGGTCTGCAACAGTCCTGTGGCAGCTGATGACTGTCTGGGTGAGCAAAGAGGTCTACCTCTGGGGTACCCCACCTTCTGAACACTGTTAGAAGTACTGGCCTGTTCAGAGTCCATTCGTGATGGTTCTGATCGATTCTGCTCAGTGCATCTGCTAGGGTGTTGTCCTTCCCTGGTAGGTACACAGCTATGAGGGACAGGTTCAGAGAGAAGGCCATCTTCCATAGTAACATGGCTTCTGTGCACAATTGTTTGTTTATGTAGTACATTGTGGTGGTATTGTCTGTTCTGACTTGTGCCATCCTGTTTGCAAGCTCTGAAGCAAAGGACTGGATCCCCAAGCGCACTGCTCAGAGCTCCAGCAGGTTTATGTGAATAAGGGTCTCCTTTTTGGTCCAGGTGCCATAAGCTGTGTGGCCTCCTGTGTGTTCTTCCCACCCTAGGAGGGAAGGAGGCATCTGTAGTCAGGACCCTTGAGAGGAGCTGCTGCAGGAAAGGAACACCATGTCTTTGGTTTTCCCTGTCCTGCCACCACTGCAGGGCCAGAAGCAAAGAACTGGTGACTGGTACCAGAGCAGCCAACTAGCACTTTCTTTGTGACCAATAAGATCTGAGGTGAAACTGAATGTCCCTCATTTGAAATCTGGCTCCTGGTACTACTGCTATGGATGCTGCCATGTGTCCGAATAGCCGGAGAAAATGCCTTGCTGGCCTGGGACAGGATAACTGGAAGGAGCAGGCCAGCTGTACCAGAGTGTCTACCCTTGCTGGTGGAAGGAATGCTTTTCCATTTAATGTGTCCAGCTCTGCTCCTATGAAATCCAGAAGCTGAACTGGGATCAGAACTGACTTTTTGGGATCTAAAAGGAGCCCTTGGGACTGAAGGAGTCTTTGAGCCTGAGCTAGGGCATCCAAGACTTGTTGGGGGGACTGTCCCACCAGGAGCCAATCGTCCAGATAGGGAAAAACTGTGACACCCTGCTTTCTTAGATGTGCCACTACCACGGCCATGCACTGGGTAAATACCCTTGGAGCCGAAGAGAGGCCGAAGGGCATTGCTCTGAACTGATAATGGCCTGATTTGAGCCTGAACCTGAGGAACCTTCTGTGTGATGGCCCGATGGGGATATGAAAACAGGCGTCCTTCAAATCTAGTGAGGCTAGCCAGTCCCCTTGCCTGAGTGAAGGCAGAATGGTGGCCAGAGTGACCATCTTGAATTTTGGTTTTCTCAGATATCTGTTTAATTGTCTGAGATCCAGAATTGGTCACTGTGACACTTAGACAGCTGGTTCAGATTACTCTATGATTTTTGTAAAATAAAAATATAGTGTGATTGTCTGTCATGAGAAATGTTGTGCTCCTGGATGACCCCCTCAGGTTTCACTTCAAGGGACGGGATATGTTAAACAGCAGATCTCTGTATGCAATTAACTTCTCAGTTTGCTTTAAAAGCTAGGAAGCGGAATATCCATTTTATGACGTCCTCAGGAAAACCCAGTTAATTGACTGGTGTCACAAAGCATATGACACCTCAGTGAGATCTGGCAGAGAGTCATAAAAAGTCCTTTGATGTCCTTGAGACAGGAAGACCACTCTAGATCAAAAGGACATGGGGAAACAAGTTTTTGTTGATATCACCTTCTGAAGGATGAGACATCCTGTTTTGTATTATTTTTTTATATTCTGACAGGGAGGAGCTAGGTGACTCATGCAAAGAGGTTGGCAAAGCCAGTTTTAAACTGTAGTCTGTATCCGATTTAGAGAGATATACATGTTTGGACTCTGAGGAGGAAACATCTACAGCACTATAAGAAGATAAGAATACATTAGGTAGACAGGCCTAAGTGTATTATTGGTAGGAATTTGCACTGTTAACCTTATTCTTTTAAAGGACTGTATAGTTTTGTGATATATTGTTCTATATTTACATTTTTATCTATTTTTAAGTAAACATCTCATTTTAGAGACTACTTGGTGTGCCTTTGAAATTATTTCTTTGACAAGTGAAGCATATATGGTTACACTGACACTGTACATAGCTTAATGGTAACACCAGACTGGGAAAAGGTAAGAGTTTATTCTTAGGTATTTCACAGACTTCTTAAGGGTTCATTTTGTACACCTGGTTAGGTGCCCGTAAGCAAAAGATATCTGGCATCCCCGAAGAGCATAATTATCTGAGCCTGTACATTGGGTACGCTAGCAAGAGGTTCACAGTTTGAATCCCTCCAAGAATTTGAGACCAAAGTTTGATTCGAACCCACAAAACAGACAAGAGGGTTACTCTGTTTCTGTTTCCTGTTCACAATACTGCGCTCAGAGGTTGGCACTGTGGAAGCAGAGGGCCTGACCTGCTGAATGGGGTTGTGACAGATTGGTTGGCAGCGGCATACATAATTTTGGTATTACAAGCTTTATTGTTCAGTGTGTCAGCTTGAGACTGTCAGCTCACTTGCAAAGAAAGAAAAAGGCAGTGATTTATTTTTAAAAGGAAACAGAACTATATCACTTGGCTTACATTCGAGTTCCTACCTGTTTTATTTTTTTTTTTCTAAAGTGCAAGTCAGAGTAGCCATAGTTACGGAAGAAGATGGCTTCCAACTACAGCAGGCAGACTGTAGACTACTTAAAGCAGTTGTGCAGGGACAGAGGAGTCCCGTTTGAGGTGAAAGCCACCAAGCAGAACCTCGTGGATGCCCTGGTGGTAGCAGATACCCAGAGCACCGAGTTACAGACAGTGACTGTAAGGAACCAAACCTTGAATGTGGAAGGGCTAGCGGCCAGTGTGGTGTCCAGATCCGATGGGAAGGGCAGCAGGGTCATGGTCAGCGAAGGGCCACAGCAGCAGGGGAAGGTCACCAGCATTCTGGAGCCAGAAGTACTCAGGCTGCAGATTGAGTTGCACAGAATGGAGCTGGAGTTCCAGAGGGAGGCAGAGCAAGAACGCCGAGAGGCAGAGCGAGAACAGCGAGCTGCAGAAGAAAAGAGGGAGCAAGAATGGCGAGAGGCAGACCGTGAGGAGCGTGAGCGCCAGAGACAATACGAACTGAAGAAGCTACGACTCCAACCACCAGCACCAGAGCAGGTAAGTGACTTGGGTTTAACTGGGACTACAGGACTGGGTTACAAACTGAATTCCAAATTGATAGCCGAATTTAAAGAGTGGGAGGATATGGATGCCTTTTTAAATTCTTTTGAAAAAGTTTGTATTCAGGCTAAAATTCCTAGAGAGTCCTGGAGCTTCCAGCTATCCCCACTAATTACTGGGAAAGCTCGGGATGCACTGGGTCAAATGGACAAAGAGGACAGTGATGATTAGCGCAAACTTAAAGCTGCACTGTTAAAGAAAATTGAATTAACTGCTGAATCATACAGAGCTAAATTCTGTAAGCTCAAGACAAGCCCTGAAATGAGCTACGAGGAGCTAGCCACGAAACAAGGTCAGTTTTTAAAACATTGGTGGAAAGGAACTGAAGCAAACTCTGTTGATAAAATTGAAAAGTGATTTTGTTAGAACAGTTTTTCTGGGCATGTCCAACAGAGCTGAAAACCTGGCTGGAGGACCGAGATACCAAAACAGTGCAAGAGGCTGCTGAACTCTCGGACTGCTATGCCAAGAGCAGACCTGCCCTGAGAGTGAATGGGGCGGGCATGGCAGTGCAGAAAGTGAAAAGCGCACCTTCAGGGCAGCTAAAACCCTCACTGCCTCCACCAAAACCAGTTAGCCCCAGGTTTCAGAGAAAAGATTTCTCTAAGAAAAGAAATGAATGTTGGTTGTGTAAAGAAACTGGGCACATTGCCAGACAGTGTCCCAAAAAGGCGAGCAATACACAACAGGCGGCTAGGAAAGAAGTGGGTTGTTTGTGTGTCCCTGGAAGCATGCCTGAGAACATGAGGGTGCACAAGCACCCAGTCATGATGAAAGGTGTACAGACGCAAGGGTTAAGGGACACATAGAAACATAGAAACATAGAATTTGACGGCAGATAAGGACCGCTTGGCCCACCCAGTCTGCCCATTTCCCTACCTGATGGATAAGCTGCAGGTCCTAGTTAACCAGCAGCTTACTTCTTCCTACCCCCAACCCCTAGAATTGCCTTATGACTGTCCCATGCATGCTTGAATTCCACCACTGTTTTTGACTCCACAACCTCCTCTGGAAGGCCCGTTCCATACATCCACAACCCTCTCTGTGAAAAAATACTTCCTTAAATTACCTCTGAGCCGCCCCCTTTCTATCTTCAAATTGTGACCCCTTGTTCTTGCACACCTCTTTTTTAGAAAGATGCTACCCTCTTGGACGTTGTTGATTCCCTTGAGGTACTTGAAAGTTTCTATCATGTCTCCCTCTCCCTCCTTTCCTCGAGGCTATACATATTAAGCTCCTTAAGCTCTCTTCATATGTCTTCCGTGCAGACCCTGCACCATTTTAGTTGCCCTCCTCTGGACAGCTTCCATCCTGTCTATGTCTTTGCGGAGATTGGGTCTCCAGAACTGCACACAGTACTCCAGATGGGGTCTCACTAGCTGTCTGTACAGAGGAATAATAACTTCCTGTTTTCTACTGGTGATGCCTCTTCCTATGCATCCAAGTATCCCCCCAGCCCTCCTTGCTGCCCTCTCACATTGCTTTCCCACCTTTAGGTCATCTGATATGACTACCCCCAGGTCCCTTTCCATTTTTGTTGTTGTTAGTATCTCACCCCCCATTGTGTACTCTTCCCCTGGGTTTTTGTTTCCCAGGTGCATTACCTTGCACTTCTTAGCATTGAATCTAAGCTGCCATACATTTGACCATTCCTCTAACCTTGCCAAGTCCCTTCTCATCCTTTCCATTCCACCTTGTGCATCAACTCTGTTGCAGATCTTTGTGTCATCTGCAAAGGACATACTCTTCCTTCCAGTCCCTCTGCAATGTCACCCTATCCAGGACATTGAAGAGGATCGTCCTAATACTGAACCCTGAATTGCCCCACTACTAACCCCTTTTTCAGAGTGGACTCCATTTACTATTACTCTCTGTTCCTATTCTCCAGCCAATTCTTTACCCAGGCTGTCATCTTGGGACCCCTCCCAGGCTGGCTAACTTGTATATTAATCTTTGTGTGGGACTGTGTCAAATGCCTTGCTAAAGTCTAGGTAGGCCATGTCCACAGCCCCTCCCTGATCAACTACTTTGGTCACCCAGTCAAAGAAATCTATCAGATTTGTCTGGCATGACCTTCCTGCTGTGAATCCATGCTGCCTTGGGTCCTGTGCCCCTCTGGCCTCTAGATACTCAACAATTCTTTCCTTCAGAAGTGATTCCATCATTTTCCCTACCACTGAGGTTAAACTAACAGGTCTATAGTTTCCTGCTTCTGCCTTGCTCCCACTTTTGTGAAGGGGAATTACATTTGCCCTCCTCCAGTCCTCGGGTACCACCCCATCCTCCCATGATTTGTTAAAGAGGGTAGTCAGTGGTGTCACTAGTTCACCCTTAGTTCTTTAGAATTCTGGGATGAATCCCATCAGGCCCCATTGCTTTGTCCACCTTTCAGTTTTAAGAGTTCTTTCAGAACCCTTTCTTTGTAAATGGGCTGGTATCAACTTCTGTATCCAGAGTGTTTCTACTGTTTGTTTTAGGTACTTCCCCCTCTTCCTTTGTAAATACTGAGCAAAAGTATTTGTTTAGTATCTCTGCCTTTTCACAGTCACCCTCTGCCCACCCTCCCTCCCCTTTATTAAGCCTCACTATCCCTCCCTTGGTCTTACTTCACTCCCTGATGTACCAATAAAAGGTTTTATCCCCCTTCTTAACTGAGTTGGCTATCTTTTCCTCGGTTTGGGCCTTTGCTGTTCTGACTGCCTTCCCAGCTTCCTTTTGCTTTAACTGATACAGTTCTCTGTCCTGCTCCTTCTGTGATTCTTTGTACTTCCTGAATGCTTTCTTTTTCTCTTGAACCTTCACTGCCACTTCCTTTGAGAACCATAGTGGTTTCTTACCTCGTTTCGTTTTGTTTATTTGCTTTACACAATGGCTTGTTACCTCTGTGATGGCAGTTTTTATTATTCCCCATTGTTCTTCCACCCCTCCTTCCTGCCCATTTGCTAGGCATTCCTTAGGCATTCACCCATTTTGACAAAGTCAGCCCTCCTAAAATCCAGTACCTTTGTCTTTGTATGGCTTGACTCTATTGCTGTGTTTATTGTGAACCATACTGTTCGATGGTCACTAGTTCCAAGATGGCTACCCACTTCTACATCTGTGATCCTCTCCTCATCTCCATTTGAGAGAACCAGGTCTAAGATTGTTCCCTCTCGAGTGGGCTCCAATATTAGTTGTCTAAGGCATGCCCCCTGTAGGGCATCTAGAATAACCCCACTCTTAGAAGTGGCTGCTGCAACTGCACTCCAGTTAACATTTGGCATATTCAGATCACCCATCAGCAATATCTCCCCTTTTTCTGCCATACTAAGTATACTTTCTATCATTTCCTTGTCCATTTCCTCCCCTTGAGAAGGGGGTCTGTATATAACCCCTGTGCGGATTGTGGTGCCATTGCCAGTCTCCAAATTTACCCACAGTGCTTCTTCTCCTCCCTGTTTACCCTTTTGTTCTGTTGCTTTGATTCCTTCCTTATGTAAAGAGCTACCTCCTCCTCTTTACCCTCCCTGTCCCTCCTGTAGATAGTGTATCCTGGATGTTTACATCCCAGTCATGGTTTTGTGTGTACCCATGTTTCTGTGACTGCCACGTATATCCAGATGTTCCTCCTCCATCAAGGCCACTAATTCAGGAAGCTTGTTACTCAGACTATGGGCATTGGTACTCATTGCTCTCCATTTTGTGATGGCAAGGGGCAATCCTTGATATTGGTAAAAGGGGATCTGGTACAGCCTGGTCAGCTTATACCCAATAAATATGTCACTGTACAAGGGTTCACTGGTGAAGAGAAAACATTGCTACTGGCCAGTGTTCTCCTGGACTGGGGTGAAACAGGGGGAACTGTGCAACAGGTGGCTGTAGCAAAAACCTTAGCAGTGAATGTCATCCTGGGCAACAATCTCAAACAAGGGATAGTGTGTGCAGTTACACATAGCCATGCGGCAAGGGAACACTGTAGTTCCCTGGACCCCACAGAAGCCACTGTGGAAACCACTGGAAGGCTGGTTCCCCAGCCTGTGTCTCCTGATATGGAGACTAATGAAAAGGGGGTAGAAATTTCCCCAGTAGCAGTTAACCACACAGCTACAGAGGGTTGCTCTGAGGAGGGAGGGGTGACCCATTATCAGAGGGGTGGAACTGACAGTGATCCTGAGTGCCCTGATGCTAGTGCTAGGGACCCTAGTTTAGCAACTGAAGGGGACCTGTCCCATGCCTTGGGAATGAGTGAGGAATTCACTGCTGCTCAGAAAAGTGACCCTAGTCTACAGAAGCTGAGGGCTTGGGCAGACTCGGACAGAGCACAGGGAGGTGACGGCAGACATAAGGTTTATTAGGAAAATGGACTGATATATACTCAGGCTGTGCAGACAGAAGGAGGGGTGCTAGGCAGACAGCTTGCGTTCCCCAGGGGTATCGTGAGCAGTTGCTCAAGAGTGCACATGATATTCCCTTGTCTGGTCATCTGGGAATTGTGCGCACTACGCAGCGGTTGGCCCAGAATTTCTATTGGCCAAACTTCACCCAGTAGGTGAAGAAGTATTGCAGGTCTTGTCACCAGTGCCCAGAAATAGGGAAGGCAGGCAAGAAAAACCCAAGCTGCCCCAATTCCATTGCCTATAGTGGAGGAGCCATTCCAGAGGGTGGGAATGGATATTGTGGGGGCTTTAAATACCCCAGGGGGAGAGACATAAGACAATTCTTGTGGGGGGGTAGGAAGAAATAGGCTGTTGGTTAACTAGGATCTGCGGCCTATCCTGTAGGTAGGGAAATGGGCAGACTAGGTGGGCCAAGCGGTCCTTATCTGCCATCAAAGTCTATGTTTCTATGTAACTCCTCAGGGAAGAGATTCATCCTGACTGTGGTGGATTATGCCACCCGGTACCCGGAGGCAGTCGCCCTAGCCTCACTGAGGACAGACAAAATGGCAGATGCCTTACTTGGGATTTTCTCCCGTGTTGGGTTTCCACAGGAGGTTATCACCGATCGAGGGGGTTCCTTCATGTTGGACCTGATGAAATGTTTATGGGAGAAGTATGGGGTGGTGCAGAGGTACATGACACTGTATCACCCACAAGCCAATGGGCTTGTGGAAAGATTCAATAGTACCCTGGAGTCAATGCTCCGGGCATTTGCCGAACAGCATGGGAGGGACTGAGAGAAATACCTTCCCCACCTGTTGTTTGCATACAGGGAGGTGCCCCAAGAGTCAACAGGATTTTCCCCCTTCGAACTCTTATATGGATGCCGGGTACATGGGCCCCTAGATTTGATCCAGGAGGACTGGGAAGGCAAGCATGCCACCCAGGGAACTCCCATTGTGGATTACATCCTTGGGTTTAGGGAAAGTCTGAAGGAGCTTATGGGACAGCCCAGAGCAACCTGGCAGCTTCCCAACAGAAACAAAAGGTGTGGTACAACTGCAGAGCCAGAGCTTGCTCATACACGGTGGGTCAGGAAGTTATGGTCCTTATTCCAGTCCAGAAAGACAAGCTGCAGGCTGAGTGGGCAGGACCGTACAAAGTAGTTAGAAAGGTAAATACGTGAACTATATCATAGCATTACCTGACAGAAGACATACAGAAAGATTGTACCATGTCAACATGATGAAGCCATATGCTAACAGGGCTAACATGGTGTTTGCAGTATGTAGTCCTGGGGAGGGGACGGATGAAGGAGACCCCTCCTTCTGGACTTGCTGGAAGAAAGCAAGCAGAAGTCCTCTGTGGAGGCAGTTAAATTGTCTCCCCAGCTGGCCTCGGACAAGATCCAGGAAGTAAGGGAGGTTTTAACAGACTGCCACACTGTTTAATGCCAAGCCTGAACCAACCCCCTTAGCAACGCATGAAGTGGAGACAGGGACATAGACGCCCATACGGCGGAGAGCATATCGGGTGTCAGAGGCTGTCCAAAAGGACATTAGGAGGGAGGTGGAGGAAATGCTGGATTTAGGGGTAATCAAGAGATCCCACAGCCCCTGGGTCTCACCCGTAGTCCTTGTGCCCAAGCCAGATGGCTCTACTCGTTTCTGTGTGGATTACTGTGGACTGAATGCAGTCATGAAGTCAGATACCCACCCGATGTCTCGGAGAGACGAACTCCTGGACAAGTTGGGAGGGGCAACCTACCTTACGACTACTGACCTGAAAAAGGGGTATTGGCAGGTAGCGTTAACTGACACAGCTAGGGAGAGGTCGGCCTTCATCACTCCAATAGGCTTATTTGAGTTTAAAGTAATGCCTTTCAGAATGAAGAACACCCCGGGCACTTTCCAAAGGTTGGTGAACCAGGTGTTAAATGGTGCTGAGGAGTATGCCGTGGTGTACCTGGATGACACTGCCATCTTTAGTGCCAGCTGGAAGGAACACCTGTCCCACCTTAGGGAAGTGCTGGGTATGATACAGAGGGCCGGGCTCACTGTCAAAGCTGAGAAGTGCCAGGTAGTCATGGCATACCTTAGACATGTTGTAGGCCAGGGACAGCTCTGGCCTAACCAAGTAAAAATAGAGATGATCAAGGCATGGCCCAGACCAGAAACACAGAAGCAGGTCAGGAGTTTTCTAGGGACAGCAGGGTACTATAGGAAATGTATACCCAATTACAGTGCCCTGGCTGCTCCCCTATCTGACCTGGTAAAGAAAAAGATGCCTAAGAAAATTACCTGGGAAACAGCCTGTGAAAAAGCCTTTCCCAGACTGAAGGAGGCACTGCGCAGTGCTCCTATATTGACAAGTCCTGACTTTAGCAGACCCTTTATAGTCCAGACTGACACTTCAGACGTGTGTATTGAGGCAGTACTGAGTCAGACATCCAACCAAGGGAAAGATCACCCTACAGTGTACCTGAGTAAAAAGTTACTTCCCAGGGAGCAGGCTTACTCTACTGTGGAAAAAGAGTGTCTTGCCACAGTGTGGGCCCTAAAGAAGTTAGAGCCATACTTATATGGGCAGCATTTTGAGGTACAAACTGACCACAACCCACTGGTTTGGCTGACACAAATAGGAAAAACTAATGGTAGACTATTAAGATGGAGTCTTGCCTTGCAAGGGTATGACATGACAATCTTACATAGGGCTGGAGCGACCAATCAGAATGCAGATGGCTTATCGCATCTATATGACGAGTGAACTGACTTGGGAAGCTCATCCCATGCAGGGGCTAGAGCACCCAGTTTCAGTCTAGGTGGGGAGGATTATGACGCTTGGCCAGCTGGTTATGACTGTTGTATGATATTTGTAATACAAGAAATGTAGTATGCAATTGTCTCACATAAGACAACCTGTGCTTCCATGGGTGCTCCCCCCCCCCCAAGTTTCAGTGAAGCTACAGGATATGTAACTGACCAGAGGATGTGAGAATTTGGCCTACATCAAGGTGTCAGCAGTGACAAGCGACCTGAAACCAGGACGTAATTAAAAAGACCAGAGACCTGATTAAAGGTCTCCTGTTTTTTGTCTTAACTAGAACTGACCCAGCTGCAAGGATACAGGGCTCATCAAGTTTTATGATTCCTATAGGAAGAACGTTTGATACCAACATGGTGTTTAAAGTTGTAAAACCCTTTGATATGCCTTGGGAATAGGAACCACACAAGAGCAAAGAGAAAATGTTTAATTAAGGAGTCATATTTAGGAAGAGGAATTTTTGTTGATGTCACATTATTTAATATACCTCCTGCTACAAAATCATGTTTGGAATTTTTAATTCTAAAAAGGAGGAGCTAGATGACTCACCAAGGGGGTGGGGAGATGGAGCAGAAATGTATCCTTGTAACTGGGGAATATGTCATACCATCTTGGAACTCTAGAAAGACGCAGCTCTCTGATTTAATGTAACTGCACTTATAGAGGTAATACATTAGATAGAAAAAATCTAACTGTATGTTGGTAGGCGTTTGTTCTGTAGTTTTCCTTGTTTTTCTTTCATGTGATCATGAACTCTTTGATATATTGTTCTGTGTTTACATTCGTCATATTTTATAATCTTTTAGTAAAGTACCTTTTATTTGAAAGACTGCCTGGGTGTCTGCCAGTTCTTTTTTGCATGTGATGTATAGATGGCTAAGTCTGACAATTGTTCAACAGTTTCATGGTGTTACTAAACTGGGAAAAGGTAAGAATATACCTAAGATCTCTTATAGCATTTTAAGGGTTCATTTTGGAAGCCCAACTTGGTGCCCCTGGCGAAGGATTGTACCACAATCCCTGAAGAGGGTACGTATCTGAGTCTGTACATTTGGTATAAGATTCGCAGTTTGAATCCCCCCCCTAGAACTTGAGACTAAAGGTGATTCGGACCCAAAAGCAGACAGAAGGGGTTACCCTGTCTGTTACCTGTTCACACTATTGCACTCGGAGGTTGGCACTATGGGAGCAGAGGGCCTGACATGCTGAGTGTGTTTGTGACAGGGATCAGCTCTAGCAAATGTTTCCCCGGATTCGGTACAAGGTTGGAAACCAGTTGGGACAGTTCTTTTCTTAGGTGTCTGAGACATGGCCAACTACCCCAAACTAAAATCTTTATTTTTTTGGTCGGTTTAAGGACCACAGAATGAACCGGGGTTTAACCCAGTAACATCCTCACAAAAAGAAATTTAAACCAAGAAACACGACTTACAAGGAAAAGAAGAAAAAAATGTTGATTCCTGACCGGAGAACAGGACAGAAACCGAGGACTTACCTAATACTTTCTATCTAATACTAGTTTACCTTGTGAACCAGAGACAGCAGTTTAAAAATTCTAACTAAAAGCGGTAGAAAACCGAGAAAATACATGCGACTTTTGGCAAAGATGCAGAGGATTCTCTGAGGCATCTGACTAGTCAAGCAGAGTGAAGAATCTGACGGTTTGATGGATTGTTTACCAGGGATAGTGGTTTGAAAACCAAGCTTGAGCCTCGCATTCTCTCATTTGCATAAGTTCTATTCACCTTTTCAGCTCCGGGGCAGTACTATGGTGGGACAATACTGCATGTATCAGAATACAGTAAGATTTCCCAGGGTTAGAAATACTATATGTCACATTAGGTTAAACAGAATTGGTAGCTAGAACACTTTTACTACACTAAAATAGTTCAAAACTACTTAGTAAATCAGTTGGCTAAAGTGAGGTAAAGGAAAAAGGCAAGCCTTACCCTCAGATGAACAATTCACAAAGATTACGTATCATATTTCCAAAGAGAGTCCAGTACCAGAATACGAGCACACCTGTTTAAACAGTACAGTTTTATACAATTCGCAAGCTCACCACCTCACGTTCATAATATCCTATGGGAAATAGAGGGCATCAACTTGGTTAAAGACATAATTAATAATGGGGCGCCCATGTCATTCTCAGATATAGTTAATAAATTTAACATTCCAATTAGGGAGAGAGAGAGAGTTTTGTGAGTGTCTCAAAAATGTAATCAAAAACAAAATAGATTAATGACAATTCCAGATCTCTGCAGGGTTGTATGCTTATGTCCGCATCTATCTCTTTGTTATACAGGCTATTTGTGGAACTGGTCAGGGGGTCCTCTTCTGAATCAATACAGTGGTGGTCACAAGCGTTGGGGGGGTAGCCACTGAAGAGTGGGACTGGGAGAAAAATTGGTCTTCCCAATTTCAGATCTTCAGCACAGTAAATGTGAGGCTTATTCAGTTCAAAACAATCCATAATCTTTATTATACCCCTCACCAAGCCTCTGTTCCTTTGCCTGACAAGGAGTCCACTTGGGGACTAGGAAGCATCTGGAGTAAAAGCCTCTGCTCCTTTGTCTGACAGGGACTGGTTCTAAGGCCTGTTTCTGTAGTAAGGCCTGCACCTCTTCTTTCAACAGGGACAGGTGTCCCAGGGGATAAGGTAAAGTCTGGGTGGATGAAATGGAGGGGAATCCAAAAGCTCCAGAGCATGCCGTTTTGCAATAGTGTCCAGAGCCCATTCATCTATAGTAATCTCCCTCCACTGGGTCAAATGAAGGGAGAGATGACCCCACACAACCACCCCTTGGGGTAATGGGGGTTGGGGAGTGTAGTTCTGTGAGTCATGCTGAATTGGAGAGGGCAACGCTTCTGGCTCCACCTCCTCTAGGTGCTTTGGAATGGGCACCAGGGGGAAGGATGGCTGGCAGGGCCCCAGCACCTCTTCCTCTAAATGGATGCATGTAGGTCTGCCTACCAGCTCTGGTGGCTGGTGGACAAAACTGACTCCTACCCTTACCACTGCCTGGTGTGGGACAAAGGGATTTGACCGACCTTAACATCATCCTAGATAACTGAAGGCCTCTTAATGCCTCTTCCACATCACAGTCGAATAGTTTAGTGCCTCTGAATGGTGCATTGAATACTGTCTGTTGCACATCATTGGCAAACCCAGCTACTCTGAGCCAAAAGTACCTCCTCACACAAATGCCAGAGGCAGCTGCCCTGGCCGAGGCATCGAGACATCGTAGACTGGGTGGATTAAATGCTTATACACTTCAGCATCCGCAGAGAGTGTTTTCATTAATTCAGTTCTGGCAGAACCCTAGGGTAAGGCCTGTGCTGCAGCCTTGGCACTTCTCCAGAGGGTATTCTGATATTTGATCATATGGCCCTGGTAGTTTACAATATGTAGGCCCAATGTAGCAGAAGCAGAAGTCCTTATCCCCATGACATCTAGCCTCCTGGATTCCTTATCAGCATGGAGGGAGCTCATGTGTTTAGGCATCCTGGACCTGTAACAGGCAGCTGTGATCACCACTGATATGGTTTCAGGCTGGTTGGCATAATAAGGCATGCTAGATGATGCAGGGTACAGCTTGTCAGCCTTTCTGGGAACAGCTGGTATGGCATTAGGTTTATACCAAGCTGCACAGGTGGCATCCTCCAGGGCTGGGTATAGTGGAGGAATGACTATAAATTGTGACTCTGGCACCTCTAAAAACTCCCAACAAATTTTTTTTGTGGAGTTTTCTTCTTACAAAGT
The DNA here is from genome assembly GCA_016271365.2 of Neoceratodus forsteri. Lineage (NCBI taxonomy): Eukaryota > Metazoa > Chordata > Ceratodontiformes > Ceratodontidae > Neoceratodus > Neoceratodus forsteri. Next base: position 875,304,453 of record CM028132.1, on the reverse strand, counting down.
GAACCCCATGGCAGCCTGCATTTTCTGCATCATTGCCTGGAAAGAAGGGTCATCTGGTGGTGATTTTGAGGTATTCACCATTGATTGCTCACTATAGGAGGATACAGTGGAGCTAGTACCAGGTTAGTACTGGTCCTCAGCATAACCCTCCTCTTCCTCATAATCTTCTTCCATTATGAGGTCTGGGTTATATTCAACCTCATATTCATCCCCTTCATTGATGGGAGTTGAGGAACTCACCAACAACACTGGCAATGGCTGAGTAGGTCCCTTAGGTACAGTGCTGAGAAGCTGCATTGATGAGTCTGGGAAGTAGAAGGGCCTGTTGGAGTGAGTACAGGCTGATCAGGCAAGCCTGGCAACAGGCATTGTATCATTTTCGAGAATGATACAAGCACTGTTTGGGCATCGATGACACTTACGAACATACGAAATTTGCCAGCAGATAAAGGCCTAGAGGTCTATCAAGTCTGCTCGAATGTGCAGCTAGCACCCCTTATTCTGCAGCTGCCCCTCCCTTCCACCCTTCCCCTTCATTAACCCTCCCCCTTGTCCTGTCCCATCCTCGTTTGAAGCAGTCCACTGTTCTACTGCATACCACTTCAGCAGGTAACACATTCCACCCAGCCACCACCCTCTCTGTAAAAAAGTGTCTCCTCATCTCCCTCCTGAACCTTCCTCGCTCCAGTCTCATATCATGGCCCTCCCCTCCCTTACTTTGAACAGCCCCTCTGTACCCATCTTGTTTATTCTTTTCATGTATTTAAAGGTTTCAATCAAGGCACCCCTGTCTCTCCTCTCCTCCAGTGAGTACATGTTCAACTCCTTCAACCTCCTCTCGTATGATAAGTTCCCCAGCCCCTTGATCATCTTTGTCGCTCTGCGCTCGCACCCTCCAGTAACTTAATGTCCCTCTTCAGATACGGACGCCAGTACTGCACGCAGTACTCCAGGTGGTCTAACTAATGACCTATACAGTGGCAGAATCACCTCCCTCCTCGAGGATATACCTTGCAATACAACCCAGCATTTTGTTGGCCTTTGCAGCTGCCTTCCTACATTGTGCCGAGTTATTCATTGACCCCGTAATGAGCACACCCAGATCCTTCTCCTCTTCTGTCTAGCCTAGCTGCACTCCCCCTAGCTGGTAACTCCTCCTTGGGTTCTTCATCCCAAAATGCAGCACCTTGCACTTTTTGGCATTAAAGCCCAGTTGCCAGGTGTCTGACCAGGTTTCAAGCTTTGCCAGATCATCCTGCAACCCCTGCCATCCCCTAGGTCATCCACCACCGCGCCTACCTTGGTATCATCAGCAAACAGACTGATCTTGCTCTTGATGTCCCATGATATGTCTGCAATGAATATCCCAAACAACACTGGTCCCAACACTGAGCCCTGTGGAACACCACTCGTCACTGCCCTTGGGTGTGAGAGCTCCCCACCCACCACCACCCTCTGTTGCCTTCCCTGCAGCCAGTTTCCTACCCATCTCACCCTTCGACGCTTGTAGGAGGGGCTGACTGTAATGGTCAACAGCAGGTGGAGACCCAGTGATGATGGCATCATACCGCTCATTATAGGCCCAGTAACAGTTAAGCCAAGCACCGACCTTGGTGTCTAGTCAATGGTCGGGGGGGGGCTGTGGTCATTGTTGCCATAGCGGACTAAGATGAGATTAAAGATGTACCTGCTGGCCACAGCGGCAACGTAGAGCATGTAGAGAAAGCCTTGTCTTTATCCTTGTCTCAATGTTTATACTTGCGGATACCCAACAATGATTTTTCCTTAGATTTTGACAATTGGTATTTAGTCAAGGGGGGCAGGTGATGTGGATTTCTCCTGCATCTCTTTTTCCATCTCAGCCAAAGTTTTCTTTAATAAAAACTTTTCCAGCTCCCCTTTTCTGTGTCACCTGGTAGGGGAGTTAAAGCCACAACAGAGCTCACACATTTGAAGGTTGTGAGAGAGGCCCAAACAGCAGACACACACTTTGTGTATATCATCCTTATAAATCTTCTCTACGTGCTCGCAATACCAAAATAATTTTGCAGGCTCCTTCAGCAGCATACAGTAGACCTAAGAATCACTAAAGTAGTGATTCTTAACTACTTAGAAAAATAATGATGGTGGCTAATTGTCAACGTGTCTGTGTGTACTCTAGGTGTGGCCAAACCAATGATGTATACAAAGGGAGGATGACATTGCTGTCTCTACTGTGAATGTTTCTTCTAATACTACTTAAGATGGTGTTGGTCTTCCTTTTTGCCTTCGAGTGGCAGAGTTTCTTGAACCTTAAACTATTGGTAATTAATATTCCAAGGTCTTTTTCTTCCTCAGTCTCTCTTAGAGTATATTATTGTAACGAATATTTTATCATTTTATTATTTTTGCCCAAATGCATTATCCTGCATTTCTCTAAATTAAGATGTAGTTCATGTGTGAGTGGCACTAAGGGTTGAGGTGCTGGATGCCTCAGCAGCAGGGGAGAGAGAGGATCGAGTGAACGGAGGATTGCTCTCCTCTGGGGATCCAGGGACTGGCTGGCACCGCAGTGGCCTCCAGTGAAGATCGGAGGTACTACTACGCTCAGGGCCAAAAAAGTGGGATGCAGAGCAGAGATGGATGTCCCTGGCATCATTGCACACTCGGGCTCTGCAGGGGGACGGTGGGCGTAACTAAAAGAAAAAATACCCCAGCGCACGAGGAGGCGATGAGGCCTCAGGGACCTCTCTCACATCCCCAACACGGATGCCCAATCAAGCACCCACACCGAGATCCCTGGAGAGCTGGACCTCTAATTTCAGACAGACGCCGCCAGGTAGGAGAGGTGGGCCCTGCCTCACGGGGTGATCCGGGGCGCTGGGAAATCGCTCAGTGGGGGAAGGGGTAGTTGGTGTATCATGGTGGGGAGTAGAAGGGGCTGAGAGTTGAGTAGGCATGTCTGTGAGATGCCTTTGTGTACTGGTGCCGAAAAAAAGAGTTGGGGGACAAAAAACAAAAAAAGATGTAGTTCGTGTGTTCGGGCACATTGCTCCAGATTTAATAGTTCTGCTTGTTATCTGTAAATAAAAGTTTGTGTTCCCACCACTGATCACAATTTAACATCATCAGCAAATGTTGAGACCCAAACACCTTCGCTATTTGTTATTGAAGACACACAGATGTTGAACAAACAAGTCCCAAAACTGATCCTTCTGGGGCACCACTGGTGACATCGGCCCACCTAGAAGCATTCCCTCTTATATTATTGATCTGCCTCCTGCCAGTGAGCCAAGAGTCAATCCATTTTACTAGACAGTTATCTAGTCCTATATTAAGTCGCGCATTCACCAGTTGTTTATGTGTGTCCTTATCAAATGCTATGCTAAAGACCAAGAAGACCATGTTCACTGGTTGTCCATTATCAACAAGTTTGACTGGCATGAACGGCCCTTGGTAAATCCATGCCAAGTTATGTCTGTCAAACCCTGGCTCTTAAATTCCTCTATCAACTCTTTTAATAGTCCTTCAAGGACCTTCCCAAGCACTGATATAAGACTTACTGGTCTGTAGTTCTTACATTCTTTTTTCAATCCCTTTTTAAAAATTGGAATGACAATGGCCTCCCTCCATGCTTTGATTACCAAGCCATTATTTAGCATTTCCTGAAAGATCCTGGTGATTGGACCCACCAGCTAATCTGCCAACTCTTTTACTACTCTGGGATTAATCCCATCACAACCAGGTGACTTGCTGGGGATTATTTGTTGTAACCTGGTTTGAATATCCTTTACATCCACAGTTATCGGTATTTCATTAGTACTGTATTACTAAAGCACAAGGGTACTCTAATTTTTCATTAAATATCGGGCAGAAGTATTCATTCATCTTTTGTGCTATCTGACCACAATCTGAGATCAAATTCCTGTTTCTATCCTCCAGTGGCCCTACCTGAACATTACATCCCCTCTTTTTATCTTATTTCTATTTTTCTCTCCTTGTAGCCACTGACCTGCCCTATCTCCAGCCACTGCTCCACTTCCCCTGACGACCACGGAAGCACATCTTCCCAGGCCAGCTAGCATATGCAACTCTACCCACGAAAGGGACACCCTCCTCGGTCCCCACACCAGGCCAGGAACTAATACCAGCCCCAGTTCTGCGCCAGTGAGCCCCACCGAGCTCAGGAAGTGTAGCTATCAAGCTGCCACAGACAGTGCTGCCATTTTTCCTCTTGATTAATCCCCCAGGAGTGTAGACGTGCATGATTGAGCACTGACGTGCTGATGTCCGCTGCACTCCTTCCTCCACTGCACTGACTCTAGCAGTGCCTCTGGACATCCCCAAGGGCCACTGCAGAGCAGTGGAGACCCACATCCCTCCCCAGGATAGGAGAGCAGTCCTCCAGAAACTCAATCCTATCATCCCGTGCCGACCCCTGACAACCCGGGCTCGCATCCAAACCCGGGTCACCAGTGTGACATGAGGTGTGGCGTCCAGCACCTCAACCCTCAGTGCCACCAGGCTGGCATACATCCCCTCTTTTTGATTTATATATTTATAGAAAGATTTGTAATTATTCTTTACCCTAGTACCTAACCTGAATTCAAAATACTTCTTTGCTTTTCTTATAACCTTTTAATTGTTATGGGCAATAATCTTGTATTCTGTCCAAGCTAGATTAGTGTTGAATCTTTTTGCTTTTAAATATGCCTTGCCTTTCTTTTTAAGTTTTTGTCCTTTTATTAAACCACGATGGGTAATTTCTTCTCCTACTATATTTATTAATTACAGGAACAGGCTTTTCCACTAGGAGATCTAATTTGGCCAACAGAATGTGTCATATTTCCTCCTGGTCGACATTTTCAAAATCCTTTTTCCAATCCCAGATACAGTACCCATCTCTTTCCGCATTTCTCTAAAATTAGTCCTATTAATACATTTAACTTTAGTTGAACCTGATATTACCGTAGCCTCCAGTACTACAGTAAACATTACCATCATATGGTCGCTGTTGTCTAAGGGAACTGCGGTTTCATAATTTGTTAAATTGTCACCCATTTTACTAAATACCTGATCCAGGATATTAGTCCCCCTAGTTGGAGATACTGCATGTTGGTCCAGACCTAACTTATCAATACAGTCCAAAAAGTCCCTATCAGTATGTGAGCTGCCATCCCATGATTTCCAATCAATAGAGGGCATATTAAAGTCACATAAGAGAATAATATTCTCTTCAGGGTCTATGGTTTTAAGAAATTCCATCATTGAGCCATTCACATTTTCATCCTGAGAGGGGGGTCTATATCCTAGTCCCAATATGATTGTTTTACCCTTTTTTGGGAAGGCCTTCAACCACATATGTTCCAAATGCCTCTCAATACCCCAGCTGAGCTCTCCACATCAATGTCATCAGATACATAGATCACAACCCCACCCTTGACCCCACTTCTATTGACTCTTCCTTTACTAAAGTGTTTCTGTGACGGACATACTGTATCACCAGACGGATCTATTAATTTTGTTTCGTTAATGTACAGTATTTTGTTAGTGTAATTATACTTCTGTCATAAATTCTCCTATTTACAATGTGGACACAAAAACATGGCTTCCAAAGTCACATGACCAAACAGGCCTTATGGGGAATATTGGCCATAGCTGCTCAGGAAAATGCTCCCTTGGGAACAGTCAGCCACAAGATTCTGTAAGGCAGATGTGAGCGTGCCATTTCGAACACATCAGGCATCCTGAAAGGCAGTGACCGTGAGGTTGCACACCTTGGGCATACTGCAAAACAGAATCATAAAAGTGGACAGAGCACATTTGGGTGTGAAGGGAGCCAGCTGGTCTGGATGATGTCATCACTGCATGTACCCACCCATTTGGGGAAGGGGCAGTGGAGAACTGTCACTCAAAGAAGTGAGACCCCTCCCCACAGAGAGAGAAAAGGAATAAACTGAGGTGTTGAAAGCCAGCACTTTCTCTTGGACCCAGTAATATCTGAAACCCCAGAGCCCTTCAGTTAGAGGCCTGGTAAGAAAGACAGCTTAGGGAACAGTGTCTTTTTCAGACAGCAGCAGATAAATAAATTGGTTGTAGAGTGAGAATTGCTCAGATTCTTCTATCTGCTAACAGTCGGGTGTAACTCCATTTAGTTTCATTTCTTGTAAACCGTAAGCCTTTTGTTTGATTGTATATAAATCCTGTTGTAAATACTTATAGTCTTTTAGTAAAGAATCATATTTTGATAGTGACTGCCTGTGTACTGTTAAGGTATTTCTGCTGGATTCTGTTTGCAATCTGTCTCTGAAGGGGCACTCTACCCACAGTTATTGTGTTGACTTTCCTGACCTTGTGCAAAGGAGGAGGTTAGAAACAAGTTTCCTGATTCCTACTGGTAAAAACCTAGTGGTGGCAGTGAACTTGAAGTCCCTGCTGAGGGGATTTTCGTTACAGTATCCTTGAATGTCCCAGTCCCACAGATCTTCCTTACACCACCATGTTTCATTCACTGCACATATCTAAATATTGTCCTTAATCAATACATGCTCAAGTTCTCTTTTTTAATTTTTCGAACTCCTGGCGATAAGCAATAGGCACCTCCAAACCTTATCAGTCAAACTTGTATAAGACTCAGTCCCCATGCTTTTAGTCTCATTTTGGGTTAGTGGCTCCCCTTCCCCATTCCCCTCACTGATTAGTTTAAAATATTAATTGCGTGTCTAATCCTAGTACCCAACAGTCAAGAGCCTTGTTAATTTAAATGTAATCCATCTCCTCTGTACAATGACAGATTGCTAAACCTTCACCAGTTGTGCAAGAAGGTAAACCCTTCTCTAAAACACCACCTTTTCATCCATCCATTTAGGTTAAGGCTATCTCTTGCCCTGGTTTTACTAGCTTTCAGAACTGGTAATATTTCTAAAACTATCACTTTACATTCCTTGACTTTCAAGCTATTCTCTAGCTCCTCAAAGTCCCTCTGAATGTCGAATATTTTCTTTCTGCCAACATCATTTGTGCCTACATGTAGGACTGTGATAGGATTGGATGTACTATGCAGTAATCCATCCAGATTCTCTCTGATACCATGAACCTTAGCCTAAGAAAGTGATGATTACATACAACGATCCTTTCTTCCTTTACATATCACCGAATCAGTGTATTTAAGATCAGAGTCACCAAGTCACATTATCTGTATGGGTTTTATTCGTATTTGATTAATCCATATTTAATGGTACTTGGCTAATGGGATTTGTTACTGTATGACACCCTGTATCTTGTGAAAGTATCTCTAATTGGTCAATTGTGTGTTTATCAATACACATGTTCCCATCTGGCTCCTCCAAGTCATTATTTTTCAGTACTGAAAAATGATTTCTCAATTCGATAGAGACCTCTCTCAGTGTCTGTTCCCTTCTACGTTTAGCTCGGTTATGAACTCTACTCCAGTCTTCCTCAACAGCCTCCACTGCAGTGTCATCTTCCTCATCTGGAGTTTTTTTTCCTTTATCACCTGTTTCTGGCTCATTTATGTCACTTACAGTCAAAGAAACTTCCTTCCCATCCTCCTGTAACTGTATTAGTGAATTATCGATAAATCTTTTATTTTTTTTTTTTTTCCGGGATGTATTTATACACCGCGCTGGTCAGTCCCCATCCGACATGACCCCTCCAGCCCCGTCCCCCGGAATTACCAGTGCTTACCTTGCCTGGCCCAGGTGCGGTGCCTGAGGGTAGTCAGTCTTCATCTTGCTGATTGGAATTTTCCCCTCCAATTTTCTCGCAGGGGCCCCAGGCGTATTCACGCATGCACCGTACAGCCCTGGTTACCACCCCTATCCACCACCCCATGGCCTAATGCCTGGGCACCCTCTGAGCCCGTGCGACCCCTTTCCTCCACTGAGGGTCACCATCTGCTGAGGGATGCCATGCTTCCTCCCCAGAGAGGAGAGCTTGCCTGCCGGCAGCTCTATCCAGCTCTGCCCTCCCCCCGTGCCAACCTCCAATGGCCTGGGCTTGTTCCCGAACCAGGGTTGCTGGCGTGAGTCGAGGTAAGGCGCCAGCACCTCAACCCTCTACGCCACCGGGCCGGCTCGATAAATCTTTTTAAAGAAAAAAATTCACTTTGTACCTCCAGTCTCTTTTTAAGTAAATTAATTTCTATTTGCATGTCATTGATAAGAATACAGTTTTGGCAGATAAAATTCTTGTGATAGCTCCCTTTGAGAAGCATCTTACATGATTCGCATTGACTGAATTCTGATTTCATTCTGACTTATACTTATCACGATGATGTTACTAAGTAATATTAAACGTACACCAAATCTACCCAGAATAGACACATTTAAATAAAAACACTATGAGCGGGGGCGAGGGGGGGAAGAGCAGGTAGTTTATACTATGATATGTGTACTGTTCTTAGGTGTATTCTATGGGATACACATAGAAGGAAACCCAAGCAGGGTAAATGTATCAACACCCTACTGCAAAATCAGCTTAACTCTCTACACCAAAGTATTTCTTTGTGTTTACCGTAATCTCGGCTATACCCAATAACAGCGTGGTAAAGTAAATGGCAGTCAGGCTACAAGCTATACTTTCCTTTACACCCAGCTAAATCAACTCGCTACATTTAGGCTATAAACAGCTATCACTACCTAAACACTGAAGGCCAAAGAAATGGACAAAGTACCTGACCCGCTGTCCTGCCTGTCATGCCAGATATGCGCTTGTCTCAGCGCGCATCACAGACATGCGCTCACCGAGGGGTGCGTTTCAATACAGGTGACCCGGAAGTCACACTCCAGGGTCATGCACTAGCTCATTTATAACAGACCATGAAAGACAGTTTTAAAATTAAATTAAAAGGCTCTACAGGTTGTGCCACAGCTCCAATGCAACACCAGCTTTAAAATATAAACTAAATTGCTGGCCGGGTGGTGCTGAGGGTTGAGGCACTGGATGCCACATCTCGCGCCACACTGGCAACCTGGGTTCAGGAATAAGCCTGGGTCACTGGGGGTTGGCAGGGGGAAGAGAGGACTGAGCGTCTGGAGGACTGCTCTCCTCTCTCTCTGGGGAAGGGGATAAGTCATCCCGCCCGCTGAGTGCCCTCCAGCGGTGGCTGGAAGGCAGTATGGGTCAGGAGGCTAAGAAGCCGATGTGCTTACATCAGAGGGGAGGGACGGGAGAAAACAGAAACTGGCCGGGGCTCCACAGACCCATGATGGCCCAACTGCTCCGGCGAAGTCTGCCCCCGCCACCAGATCTGACGTACCGGGTGGCGGGGGACCACTGGCACCCCTACACCTGGCCCTGCCACGGAGGGGGAATCTACAGGGGAACCTCAGGGGGCAGATGAGCTGAGAGTCGGGCCGGAGGATGTACCCCCTCCAAGGGGGGGGTGTCGTAGCCCTATGGAGCCCGCAGCAAAGGAGATAAAAAGTAAAATAAATAAGTAAAAATATAAACTAAATTATAGCCACAGAAAAAATTAGTGAGAGATCTGTAGTTCCTGGGTCTCTCCAGGACACTACAACTCCCACTATCCTTTAAAGGCATTTCCAAGCAGCTAGCTACAGTCCTGGCACCCTCGAAGCAACCTCTGCCAAAACCGCTACTTTTAGGATTCGCTACACAGTTTGCATTTGTTTCCCTGCTGTCAAACAATTACACAGCAGGTTTTCTGAAATGTACATTTCCTGAAGGGAGAGTTTAAATACAGGTCACCCAGAGGTGTAGTCCTGGGGGGAAGGGGGGCTCAAGGGAGCACTGACCCCTTTGCTTCATTTTTAGTGGGGGTGTTGATCTTTCACTTCTCATAGCCACATGCTTAGTTACTGCTGTTTGTACCACCCTGTGCTGCTCAGTACAAAAAAGCCTGTAGTCCAACACCTCCTGAGTATTTTCTGGCACTTAACCATAACCACTTAATAGCTTCCTTTGAAGTCCAAACAATCCAATGCTTAACCTGATACAAAAGGGCTACAGGGTACAATGAGTTAACTTGCATGTCATAATTAACTATGTAACATGGGGAAGAGAAAGGGTTGCGCAGGATTGGTCCAATAGCATCAGGTGACCATTGATTAATTCTCAAGTAATCCACAGTTGCTGGAGACACGCACTTTGTCTTCCCCATGTCTGTTTCCTGTCCCTGCTGTGGTACATAGATGCAGTACCAGTAGTGGACACATTTCGTTTTCCTCAAAGTACCACAGCAGTTACACATATCACAGAAGTGTCTTATTTCTGTGACTTAGCAGTGTCAGCAGCATATTTTTTTCCAGCTGACTGCATGAATCACTATTTTTTCACTCTTCATTTCTGTGCTCAAGTCAGTACATTTGGAAACTGATCAAAAAAGGGGTGTAAAACAGTGTTGTGCTGCTAGCATTGTTTGACAGTCATCTGTTAGCCGACTGGGAATTGCAGGAACAAAGAAGTTGTAAATCAGCCAAAATGAGCACATATTCTGAAATGTTGATCACATCTGCATGTAATCAGTAATTCAATGACTGTTCACCATTGCACTCACAATTTTAAAAAAAATCACCCTGTTCAGCATATAGTTTCTCCAGTCAGGTGCAACCCCCTTTCTCTTGCACATTGTAGGAACCTTAATATCCTCCCAGAACCTTTGTAATTTTACACTTTAAAATAACTTTTACGCAAATGTAATGTGGGTTTATTTTTTACTTGGTTTATGAAAGTTTTTTTTTCAGATTGGCTCAATTCAGTACATTTGGAAATTTATCAAAAAATGGGTGTAAAGCAGTGCTGTGCTGCTAGGATTTTTTGACAGCCATCTGTTGGCCAGCCGGGTACTGCAGGAACAACAACCAGAAGTTTCACTTAAATTTATGTAATTCCCATAATGCACAGCAGCCAAATCCCAAACAGCAAACATAGGAGAAAAACTGAGATGATTCCACAGTTCACAAAAGTAAGTCAGCCAAAATGAGCACATATTCTGAAATGTCGATCACATCTGCATGTAATCAGTAATTTTACTGTTGCCCTCACAATATTAACAAAGAATCAGCCTGTTCCAGCATGTAGTTTCACTAGTCAGGTGTAACCCCCTTTCTCTTCCCCATGGTAGGAACCTTAATATCCTCCCGGAACCTTTGCAATTTTGCACATTAAAATAACTTTTACACAAATAGTAACATGGGGAAGAGAAACATATAAAAAGAGTGGTGAACCCTTTCTCTTCCCCATGTTACAAGTGAATTAACCCATGACAGAGCGTGGGTCTACTTGGGAATTAATCCATGGCTGCTTGGTTGGAACCACTCAGCCTGTGGCCTTGTGGTCCAAACCCCCACCCCCAGCTGTGGATTAATTCCCAAGTAGACCCACGCATTGTCACTTTGTCGTGGGTTAATCCTTATGTATCCCTTGCCCTCATCCCACCTTTTCTGTCTCACTTTCAGGCATGGTTATCCCCCCCAGTCTGCTCCTGAGCTGTCAAATCATTATCAGGAACAGAGAGAGAGTTACAGCACACATGGGGCCTCTTTACATATTAAATCCTACAGTGTCGAGGGAAAGTTTTAGAATTCTGCAGATCCAAGGAAGACTGCATATCTGTACCTTGGTTTCTTGTCTAATGTTGTTGTGGCTTGATTTTGAAGAAAGTTCTAACTGGTGTGGTGCTTAGATTCATGAGAAAACTGGTATGCTTAGTTGTTTATTTCATGTGGAATTTGCTGTTGTCTTATCTACCTTAAAAAGAACACAGAGCACTGTTAATACAGAAACTGTATTTTGGGGTATGATAATGTGCAGTAACATGGGATTGAAAAATATAAGCCCTAGCAAACCTGACATGTCTGGATGAGGGTGGGCTGTACTTTTGGGAGTAGTTTTGAATGACTATCCTAGTTTGAAAAGGGGATATGAAAACGTATTAAAGCCTTACTTCAAACAGCAGTGCAAGAATCTAGTGAAAATTTAGACCTGCACTTTTTTATGCTGTTTTAGATTGCCAGTTACCTACTGACTTGTATGATACCCTTCTTTCCACAATCTAAATCTGCTTTAGCACTTTTTTCATGTTCGAAATAACAAAAAGCGCACTCCTTTTAATATGGCTCGGACTAGGTCTTCAATCAGTATTCTCAGCTGTTTTTGTCCATATCACTTCTGTTGTGACTAAAATGAACTATTATGCAGCAGACAGTGCACTCTGATCTTGTAGAAGAGGTGTTCAAAGACAGCTGCAAATACTGATGAAAACCTGGTCCTAGCCATATTAAAAGGAGCGCTCCTTTTATTATTTCAAGTCAGGAGGTAAGGGGCAATCCAAAATAGCACAAAAAAGTATAGGTCAAAATGTTCACTAGATTCATGCACTGCTGCTTGCACTACTGATACAGGAAAAAATAGATTATTTACTACTGAGTTTTGATTCAACAAAGAAAGTACCATGTTAGTGGTTCTGTTGGTATGCTTGTTTCTAGGGCTTGAAGATAGGAAAGTCATGGGTTCTAGTCCCACACCAGGAACTTAGACTACTACCCAGTGCTGACACTGTAGAGCACTATTATGGGGCATTATACTGGTGAGAAACAAATCTTGGCTTGGTGTACCTTTCGTGGAATCCATCTGCAAATTAATAATGTGCAATGCTTTGTTCCTAGTAATGTGCAATATTTTATATAAACTAAATTTTCTAAGATGCCTTTCCTTGCTCTGACTTCGTCAGATGTTACAGAGCCAATACTGATAACTGTGTGTATATTGGGGCATTTCATCGTTCTCCATAAATTTAGGGCCCTAGAGCTATCAATTCACTGGGGGGCCCTAAAACTGTAAAGAATCTTGCTTGGGGGGGGGGTAGGATCGATGGACCTCCTGGTTGGCTTGTGGGAAGGTGGAGTGAAGGGCCTACTGGGGGGCTTGAAGCTAGAGGAGCTGGTCTGGCTTGGGAATCTGGCCTGTTGGTGTGGCTTGTGAGGGAAGTGGAGTGATGGGCCTCCTGGTCTGTCTGGTGGGGAGGGTTTGGAGTGAAGGGCATACTGGTGTGGTTGGGGGTTGTGCTATGGGGGCATTGTGGAAGTAATGGCGCCTGTTAGCATTGTGTGCTGGGGGGCTTGCAGCTGAAGCCAGGCTTGCTGGTCTGGCTTTGGGATCCAACCTAAATGTGGCTTGGGGGCTTGGATCGATGGACCTCCTAGTTGGTTGGGGGAGGTGGAATGAAGGGCCTACAAGGGGGGCTTGAAGCGAATGGAGCTGCTGCAGCTTGGGAATCTAGCCTGTTGGTGTGACTTGTGGGAGAAGTGGAGCAATGTGCCTCCTGGTCTGTCTTAAAGGAGGGGAGTTTGGAGTGAAGGACTTACTAGTGTGGCTGGGAGGTTGTGTTGTGGGGGAGGTTGTGAAAGTAATGGTGCCCGCTGGTCTGTGTGTGTGTGTGTGTGTGTGTGTGTGCATGGGGGGGGCTTGCTAGTCTGGTTTGGGGAGCTGGCCTGTTAGTGTGACTTGTGGGTGGGGAGACTGGACGGATGGACCTCCTGGTTGGTTGAGGAGTGGAGTGAAGGGCCTACTGGTGTGGCTCCGGGGGGGGGGGTACTTGGAGTGAAAGGATTACTAGTGTGGCTTGGAGGTAATTTGGGAGTGAATGGTCTGTTGTTCTGTCTTGAGGAGCAACCAAGCCAGAGCAACCGGTCCTTCACCTCCTAGCCTCCAATCAACCATAGCCCTTCACTTCAAAAGCTGAGGGAAAGGGGAATAGCATCTGTGTATGGGGCATAGGGATTGAGATTTAAAAATTACGTTTGAGGATGTTAAAATGTATGTGGACCTTGTGTGGTCGTGGTTGTGGAGATTAACAAACATGTGCTTTTAATAATCTGTAGTGCAACACGTTGTTTTCTAATTTTTTGTTTGCTTTCTATTTATCATCCTTGTCTCAGTTTGTATGTGGAAGCTGGTTTGCTCCTACCTCACTCCCCCCACCCCCCAGCCCTTCATTTCAACAGCCAGAAGAGCTGACTTGGGACTGCACAGCCTGCTAGTGTGGTTTGGTTGAGAAGGCTGGAAAGATGGGCTTCTCGATCTGGCTTGACGGGGGGGGGGGTGGTATTTGGAGTACAAGGCCTGCTTGTGTAGTTTGGGGGGAGAGGATCTGAAGTAAAGGGCCTGTGGTCTAGCTTGGGAAGTACATGCTCTTCTTTCTCTCCAGATTCCCTCCTCTGACAAACCTAAGTATAGGGAATTTGCATGTAGTGCATTGTCTCGACAGAGTTTAATACATTTATATAACAACTGGGGAGCCTTTTCTCCCATAGGGAAACCCAGTTATAATTCGCCGTTATAATCTGCGGGTTATAACAGCGAACACATGCCGGGTTTCCCTCACTCCACGCGTGCGCCTGCCACCGCTCTCCCCCTACACAGTGCAGGAAAGCTTACTACTGAATGGAGAAGGCAGTTTTTTTTCTTTTAAAAAGCATTAACAGATTACTTCACCATGGGTGCACTGTATTTAACTTGGAGTTTTACACACACCTCGGTGTTGGATGTAAATAAACCCCTCGAGCTTCGCTCTCGGGGTTTATGTAGCATCCAACACCTCCGGTGTGTGTAAAAACTTGTTAAACACACCACCCCATGCATTACTGTATATGTAAACCACTTCTTTTCTTTTTGGAAGTACAAAGGTAGTGGATGTTCTAGGTACAAGTTGAACTTTGGAGGGGGAGGTGTTTGATAGGGTGCCAGGTGACTCCCTCAAGATATAAAATATGGAAGGTTTCAGTCTTTGGGATAGGCTCAGAAAGGGTGCTATACAGTACTAAATAAAAAATCAGTCTATCCGTCTGCCTCTTCCTCTGGCTACTGGTGGTTTGCTGCATTGTGGGAGGCACTTGAGAGTGGTGGAGGTGGCCTTGCACCAGAGAGGGTAGGAGACACAACTGGAGCTAAAGTGGAAAACCAAACTGAAGAGAACTATCTGTTGTTATATCTCTTTGTTGGATCCTCACCCTTTCATAATCTCACTCCACAACATTTATAGCATGAGCCCAACCCCACTGTGGGATTAGAACCCACAACCATTTGGCGCAGAGGGGGGCATGCTACCAGCTAAGTCACACAGACACCTTCCAGCCAGTAGCTACAGTTTTACGTGGAACAAGAGACACAGTGACAGACAAAAAATTCATGAATGGTGACAGCCTATCATATCTCCAAAATGGTCTGGTCCATTATCCTGTATTTAACAGCATGTGTAAATCCTATGTGCAATAAAGTTGCCAATGTGAACATTTCGTGGTTGAATTTTCTGGATTAGGGATGTATGCAGTTTCTGCTCCTTGATATTGATCAAGAAGTTGTTTCAGTTTTGACAATTTTTTTTTTTTTTTAAAGAAAACAAAGTTATTTTGATAGTGATATTGGTTGTTTGTAACAAGTCAAGGAAGGCTTTAAAAACAGTCAAATACAGTGCTCCCTTGCTATAACGAACCTGTTATAGTGAATTCCTGGTTATAACGAATGGGGTTTATGGCTCCCGACAATTGCAGCACAGAACTGTATATACATGACTTATGCCCGTCCGTGCATTTCCTGCCTTACCACACAGCCCTCCCACAGAGAAAGTAGAAAGCATTTGTTCAATTGAGCACTGTACCTGATATCAATTAACATCAATAAAATCAATCAGTGAACAAGTACCGTAACAGTGTGCACTGTAGTGTGTTTATTTAAATGGCCATTGCCTGTACTTGCAAAGCTGTCTGTGCTTGACAGACTTACAGCTGATTGAACCAGAATGTACTGCCAGTGATGATCAGATGTCCGTAGATGACCATCTTCAGACACATAATCAGCTAACTGAAGCTGAGATTGTGACGGCCATTGTGGGACAGGAGCAGTGATGCGAGCGAGGAATCAGATGCGGAGGATGTAGTGGAGGTACCGCCAAGCGAGTCTGCCATCACGGGTCTCAGAACTGCACTACTGTGTTTACTGACTTGCTTTTTAAAATGCCCGCTTTTCTACACCTCGTTTGGTGTGTTTACTGACTTTTAAAATGCCCGCTCTGCTGTTTGTTTTTTAAGCATTACAGTACAGTATTTAAATGTGAGCAAATGTCTTTTAATACTGCTGATGTGCAATTGATGTTTTTTATAGAAGCACCTGCACTTTATGAGTGACACATCGACTACATGTTGCTCGTACATTTACTAAATATTTTAACAACTTTTATTAAAGTTACAGTATTTTAGTACTTTTTAGTAGGTTTTACAAGATTTTATGTTATTTTTTGCTGCTAATGTTAAATAAATGTATTTTGATACTTTACCCGAGTGACACCCATGGTGTTACATATTAAAGTGAAGCTCCCTCGATTAAATAAACAAATGGCTACAACTAATTTGTTCTTTGGTTCTCGTTTTGTTCGTTACACTGAGGGACCACTGTAGTGTCAAAATGGCCCTCAAAATGCACCAGAATGCATCTAAAACCCAATAGCTTCTAGGGGCCTAGGCTTCCCCCTGACTCCCAGCCTATTGGTTGGGGGGCTGTGGTTCATGGTCAGAGACCCCTCACTTCTAAATTTAGCACTACTCCACTGAGGTCACCTGGAAGTGGTGCTCCAGAGTCACGCACTAGCCTGTTTGCCACAGACCCTGAAAGACAGTTTTAAAGCTAAATTAAAAAGCTCTGCAGCTTGTGCCACAGCTCCAACACAGCACCTGCTTTGAAATACAAATTAAATTATGACCACAGAACAAATTAGTGAGAGACCTGTAATTCCTGGGTCTCTCCAGGACACTACAACTCCCACTATCCTTTGGAGGCATTGCCTAGCAGCTAGCTACAGTCCTGGCACCCTCGTAGCAACCTCAGCCAAAGGGTGCTATTTTAAAGATTTGCTACACAGTTTGTGTTTGTTTCCCTGCTGTCAAACGATTACACTGCAGGTTTTCCTGCAGATAGCTAAAATGTTCTCTTCCGGTTAACCCAAAATGCCGATGCATCTTTTCAAATGAAATTACCGCGTGTGTATCAAGGAATTGGAAGATATATGTGAGTCCTAGTGATCTTCATCTTGCAAAAGCATGATCAATTTGTTGCACTGCCTGCTGTATATATCTGAACAGATTCTTTGCTTCAAGTTTGATAAATTCTCAACCCAACGTTTGTAACTAATTACCTTGTACATGTATGTACAGTATCTCACCTGGTTTGTGTTTGTTTATGATGTTTAGTTTTGACCTACTGTGTGTAACTAATTCCAGGTCACCCCTGAAAAAGTGACTCTTTCTGTATCAGTGGGCCTACCCAGTCATCAAAATTCAAATAAATAAATAATATGAGGTAGCAGAAATTCTGGGTCAGCTGTTAGTATCCTGAGAACATACAAAATCAGGGTGAGGTTGGGAAGTCTCTGCAGGTAGAACCCGATATGTAGAGTAACTGTGGTAAAGGGGGCATAAGCAGATAATAATAAAAGGAGAGGTGCAGTTTGTAAAAAAGAAAGGGGTGATGTCATGCATATCATTAAAGGTAAACTGTATTTGTTTCCAAGGGGTGGGGATTTGTGATTTTAACCAATGGAATGTTATATGCAGATGTGCAGCTCTGGCATAATTTACCAAATCTAGGAGATTCACACCACCCTTGGAAATGGTTATCTGTAGCACCAAATGTCGTATCCTTGATGGCCGTCCCCCCATATATGTCGTAATATTATTTTGTTCTAGGAACTGAAGTAGTACTTGTACAGAAATATACAGTAGGAAGAGTTTCAGAAAGATATGGTAAATGTGGTAAAACATGCATACATATAGAGTAAATTTTTGAGACAAAGGGGAGAGGCATTGTGGCCCATCTGGCCAGGTTCTCAGTTAAAGCAGCAGAGAGCAGCTCATAGTTCAGAAGTTCCACATTATTCAAGTAACTTAGGATGTTAATCCCTGGATATTCAAACTTTGTTCCTTTCCACTTAAATGGAAATTGCTGTCTCAGTAAGGGAGACAGGTTGAAAGTCAAGAGCAAAACCTCCATTTTCTTTAAATTTAATGAGAACCCCACCAATCAGCCAAAAGATTGTATTATGGTCCAGGCAGCTGGTACTGATTGTTCAGGAGTAAGAAGGGTTAAAAGAATATAACCTGCATAAAGGGCAGCTTTTGTATTCTATCCCCTCCACTATGGATGAGTGCTAGATAGCTGCCACTAAGGGTTCAATGTAGAGGGCCAAAAGTAAAGTACTAGGAGTGGGGACCCTTGACAGGTCCCTCACTGGAGAGAGTGAAATACATTAACATGAATATATACCTGGGGTTCAGTGTATATATTTCAAAGCCAAACTAGAAAAGTTTCTGGAAAATCAAAGGTTGACAGGGTATTAACTTTCTAAACCAATACATATGCATTAAACCATAATAATTTTTATAAATATAACAGATTTAGTTTCTTGAAGTACAAAAACAAACAATAAGCAAGCAATACAATAACAAATTACTTTAAGGAAGATATGAAGAACTGTTTGTTGCCGTATTGGCCCTTGTAGTAAAAGATGAACAAAGTGGTTGTTGTAATACCTTTTATTGGACCAACAAGAAATTTAAAGGTTTTAAGCTTTTGAGCTATGCAGAGCTTTTCATCAGACAGTGACAGACTTTGCAAAGAACTCACTTTAAATGCATAGGGTAGAATTTGTATCATTCAAAAACTGAAAAAAAAAGTCTGAAATCCTAGTTGTGTGTAAATCAGCCTGGCCTAGGAATGGAATAGGACAAGGGCTATAAATTGTCAAGTGCTTATTTGCCTCCTTGAAAATGGACACCAAAGTACGTGTGTGTGTCTATGCCTAGAAAGTATGAAACCAGCAGTGTGAGTGTGTGTGTGTGTGTTTTACCTGGAAAAGGTTCTACTGAGCAAAGCTTATTTATATGGTGGTCATGGTTTTAGTAAAATCATTGTCCTATGAAGTCATGGAGCACTGTCTGCTGCATGCTAGTTCACACCAGAAATTATGTTAATAGGTGTTGAACAACAATGTATTGAGAAATGTTAGTCACAAGAAAACTTACTGTATGTTAACAATGGGTGTTCAAAAACAATAAAGAATACTGTTGAAAACCTGGACTGTCCAGGCCACATTAAAAAGGATCATTCCTTTTATTATTTCAAATGTAAAAAAAAATGTTACGTAACTCAAAATGGGGGTGTGGCATTATAGAAGACAGGATATAAGGGGCCATTTAAAATAGAGCAACAAGTAGCTAATATGCCCTGCTATTCTGAAGTTTCATGCCCACCACAAATTGCTCTCCCAACTGCTTAACCACATGTAAAATCTCTACAAATAATTACATATTTTAGAACTAT
Organism: Neoceratodus forsteri; assembly: GCA_016271365.2. Taxonomy (NCBI): domain Eukaryota; kingdom Metazoa; phylum Chordata; order Ceratodontiformes; family Ceratodontidae; genus Neoceratodus; species Neoceratodus forsteri. Next base: position 875,285,121 of record CM028132.1, on the reverse strand, counting down.
TTTACCATATGATCAGGAAGCAGTATCTGATGCATACTAGTTAATTTTAGTTACAAGAAAACTCAATGTATGTTAACAATGGGTGTTCAACACAGAGTACTGTTAAAAACCTGGTCTGCCCAATCCATATTAAAAAGGATCATTCCTTTTATTATTTCAAATATTAAAAAGTTGCTACAACAACTCAACATGGGAGTGTGGCATCACAGAAGACAGAATGTAAGGGACAATTTAAAATAGAACAAGTAGCTAATATGCCCTTCTATTCTGAAGTTTCAAGTCCACCACAAGTTGCTCTACAACTGCTTAACCACATGTAAAATCTCTGCAATAAATTAAGCGTTTTAGATACTAAAACATTTAAAACAACTTGAAAGCCAGAGCCTACCTTACAAGTAGATACTATAATCACAAACTGTTGCAGAATTCTGCCTCATTTTGCTCTCTCTGTCCATGAATGGTTTGATTTCTCTGCCTTTGTGGAACACTTGGAAATCTTTACAGATGAAAGGCCTGATTCTACATGCACCCCTAAGCATGTCGCAAGCTGCAGTTGTGCCAGAGATGCTGCACCCAATTCTCTATTGGGCAGGGTCCTCACAGCTAAGTCCCATGACTTGCACCAACCCCTACTGTGTGCCAAACAGAGGGTGCACCTGAGCAGGTTGGCACCAGTCGTCGCATCACCCAGGTAAAGGGCGTAAGCACCACCCCATAGCCCTGATCCCGATATTTGTTAATATCAGCCCTAATGGGCTAGCAGACCCCCAACAGCCCCAATCACGATATTTAATATTAGCCTAATGGGCTAGCAGACCCCCACCTCACATACTGATTCCGAATTCCTACCCTGTCATTGCATGACCCAAAAGAAAAACACAGATCCACTTGAACCCTAGTGGTCTACTGGCACCACTACCCCCCACCGGGCAATTGCAAAGACCACCTCCCCCCCCACCTGTACCCAGTCCCGGCAACTGGCACAGCCCACCTCTCACCACTATGGGCAGCCGCCAGCTGGGCGTCTATGAGTGCGTGCTAGCAAATAGTACGTGCTCAGTGACTGACAGCAGCTGTCATTCACTGAGCATGCATTTACAGCACGCACTCATAGATGAGCTCAGCTGGCAGCTGGCTGCAGTGGTGAGAGGTGGGCTGTTACACTCGCTGGCTGGGTATGGGTGGGGAGCGGGGCCACTAGACCACCAGGGCCTCAAGTGGCTCTGTGCTTTTTGGGGGAGGGCCACAATGACAGGGTAGTAATTCAGGGATCAGGAACTGGGGGTGCTAGACCATATTAGGGCTGATATTAACAAATATCAGGATTGGGGCTCTTGGGGGGGGGTACTAGCTCATTAGGGCTGATTTTAACAATTATCTGGATAGGAGCTTGTGGGGGCCGGTAGCCCACAGGAGGGCATATCCAGTGCTACAATGGGAGCACATTGGCACAACCCCCAGTGGACGCAATGTACACTTACATCAGCTAATAGCTGGTGTAAGTGTACTCTGGTGAATGTTCTCCAGGGTTGTTACAGAATTCTGAATTAGGGGATGTGGCAGCCACCCTTCCAGAATAGGGTGCAACTGCTGCCGTAAACCCCCTTACCTCATGTCGCAGGGGGTTTATGGTGCAACTCATGCCGCAAAGCGTTACTTGCGCTATTCTCACTGGTGCAGGTCACTTTGCTACAGGCATAACATTTTGAGAATCAGCCCCAAAATCTTTATAGGTCTCTGCTAATCGGGGATGGGGGTGGGGGGTGACAAAATCCAGGTGAGACACTGTGGCGGACCTCTCAGTCAATCACTATTAAAGGATACCTAAACAACATTTTGACAACAAACTATTCAAAAATCTGACTCCGTAGGTGACTAAAGGAGAGGTTTCTGTATTCATTAATACTAAAACTACATTTATATAGTTTACCTAAATGTGACTCCAGAGCATTTGAAAATTGTAAAATCAGCCTTCCAATTTCAAAAAAACTCTCTTACCTACTTCCTAAAATGGCTGCCAAATGTGTTAAGTGATGATATCACTGGAGCCAAAGTCAGAGAGATACATGGTTCTCTATTGTGCTAACAAGTTATTTTTTCTCTTTGTATAGAATTATTTCACCCAAACAGTCGAGACCATGTGCATTATTTTGTATAATACACATGTTAGGCTATGAGACAAAGAACCTCAGTGTGCAAGCACTGAGGCAATGGTTACCCCAAAGGGCATTGGCCGGGAAGCCAAGTGTCAAAGAAATACAAAATCACACATGCCCACATAATGCAAAGCATCATGGGCTGCATATGCAAATCACCAAAGAATATTATGCTGGTTCAACTTTAAGCAGAAATGCATGGTGCCGAAAGGCCTCTCACACAGTTTGCAAAGGGTGCCAACATGAGACACAGACACGTGTTTCGTCCTACCAGGACTCATCAGTATGCCTCATCTGTTTGACACCCCAGTGGAATGAACCAGCTACCCTAAGATGGTCTGTCTGGGTTATGTTGTGGTGAACCCAATTAAAACAAAAAACAAGTTAAAGGACAAAGAACCTCAGCGCGCAAGCACTGAGGCAATGGTTGCCCCAAAGGGCATTGTTAAGCAATGGTTCTGTTCATTTTGTTTCCTTTAACATGATGAAACTGTTTTAATCCAACTGAGTTTCTCTGTGGCAAACCACAGTGAAGTACAAATCCTGAGTAACCTGGTGGTCTAATGGTTATGGCGGATCCAGGATGCTACAATGGGGGTGGTGTGCATATTTAATATGTACTTTTTAACATTTTTATTAAACCTTCATATTTTCTGCTGTTATTCATTTCTAGTGCATTTTTGACAGAACCTACAAATGTAATCCATAGTCTGAATGTAAACATTTGTACAATCTATAAATCAGACTTCTTCAACAAAGTGAAATGCAGCAGCACCAAGCAAGTGCGTTATAATGTGGGTGTGGCGGGGTTGCAGACACACCCTTCACCAGCCCCTAGATCCACCACTTTTTTGTAGCAAAGTTCTTGTGCAGTCCAATGTTAGAGTTCATACTTTCTCGAAAATCAAATAAAGTATATGGTTGTCCTGTCTTCCTTTTCCATGGGAAATAAGAAGAAGAAGAATAATCGGCATTTACATAGTGCTTTTCACACACATTGTATCCCAAAGTGCTTTACAAGCAATACTGGACTGGTAGTGAAGTGACTGAATGTTTAGTGGCAGCCATTTCATACATTAATATCCACACACAGCCTTGGACAATTGCATGAACTGGTTTTATGGGAAGGGGAATGTTGGCCAGGACAATGGGGTCAGGTAACGATCACGGTGCTGGCAGCCCCACATCTTATTTCTCACAGAATTCTGCTCATATTTCTCTCCTTCTGTCTTGCCCTTCCCTGAATATAGCAGTACCTTGTAAGAGTGGCCTTCTCAGTCCCCCTCTGGTATTTATTCATTCTTCACTACTCCTCCTCACACCAAACACTGGTGAGCTCATCACCCTTCTGCATCATGAATGCAAGTAGTACCATCCCCGTTTTTTCTGACATATCAAATATAAACATATCTTTCCAGTAAGTCAGGCTGATAGCAGCAGGGAACAAGGGGAATGATAGGCTTTCCTATCCATAAAAGATCTAGGCTACCTTTGATTAGGCACAACTAAATGATGAGAGTGCACATTATTATGCATGTCATTTTAATAGTGCCTAATCATAGGTGGCTTAGATCGTATACCAGTTGGAAAGCCTATTTTTCCACTTGTGCCATGCTGCTATCAGTCTGGCTTACCAGAAGATCATGTTTATTATTAATATGTAAAAATAACACAGGATACTGTACTAACCACACTCGTGATGTGGAAGGGTAGTGAGCTCACCAATTTTTGGTGTGGGGAGCAAGTGAGAAGAATGAATGTCAGAGAGGGACTGAAGAGGCCATTCAAGCAGGGTGCAGCTATATCCAGGTTAGTTGAAGACAGGAAAGAGGAGGTTGAGCAGATCACTGTGAGATCTGAAATGTGGGGCTGCCAGCAGCGTGATCACAACCTGACTGTGGATGAGAGCAGCCAGCGATGACAAATACTCAGAGTGGCAGGGCTGCACCTAAACTGTTACTTGAATTCAGTGTAGGGAGATTACCCTCGGGTGGGGGACGGGGGGATGTTGACATTTGATAGGACAGTATTGAGGGAGTTGTGTATAGCTCATTCAGGATTTGGAAGGGTAGTAGCCAGCCAACTCACATTGTGGAGTAGAGGACAGAAAAGTACTGGAGAAGAATTGCTGAGAACTGTCCTGAGGGGTTCTGTAGATCACAGGTAATGGAGTAGACTGACACTGGAAGTCGGGTGGATTCACTCAAGACATGCCTCTCCTGCTAATAATATTGTTATCCACAGTAAGTGCAGCCCTTATGAGGGCATAAACAGCAATTTTTCTGGTGGGTCATAATGCTTACTGCTTGGCCCTCCAGGAAGACCTAGTTGTTGGTTAATGAGGCAAGGACAAAAACACAACAGGGGAACTGTACATGCTACCTTCACTGTGCAGAAGGGTGGAGATCCACTCAACGTTTACTATGGGAGCAGAAGTCAAACATTGAAAATGTGGACTGGAGAGTGATTTGGGAGGCATTTTTACAGTGCCAGCTGATGATGAGTATCGGTATAGGTGTGCACAACTCTCTGCGGTACAACATTACAATCTGAGGTGTGATAATTCTCTTCGTGAGGCCTCATGCACATATGTGGCCCCAGGCAGTACTAAGGACAGTGTATGGATGGTGGAGCATTCAACAGAAGGCAGGCTAGGTGCAGGGGGTTCACGTGGAAAAAGAAAGCCTTATTTGTGGATTAACAAGACAGTATGAGCTTTGGAATTGAACCAGACCAGTACTTTGCTGTGTGATCCTGAGCAAGTCACTAAACTTCCTTGTGCTCACAGGCTACACCTGTAATCAAGCTTTCAGCTTAGTGTGTCTCTCCTGGTTAACAAAATTCAGGGCATCACATAACCACTAGATCATCAACTAGTTTAAGTGTTGTACTGTACTGCGGTTTGCCAAAGAGAAAGTCAGCTGGATTGCAAAACATTTTCAGCAAGTTAAAGTAAACAATATGGACAAAATCATAGCCTAACATGTGTACTGATCAAAATAATCTACAAGTTAACACATGGTATTAATCATTCTGGTACAACAATTCAAAACAAAAAAGGAAAGAAGAACTAATTAGCACTATAGGAATCTATGTGAGTCTCTTCTCTCTGGCTCCGATGATGTCATCATGACTTATCACTTAACACACTTGGCAGAAATCTTCGGGAGAAACCAAGGCTGCTTTTTGAAAGTGAAAGGCTGATGTTTACATTTTTCAAAAGCTATGAAACTGCATTTATTTTTTTTTATTTAGTTTTTGTTAACCAGGTAGGTGCACTAGCCATAAAATGACTATTTTCAGGCACGACCTGGGAGAGTACAACAAAAAAGAGAACAGTTGAACAAAAGCAACATGGGTACAATAATACAAATAGAGGAACAGTACAGCAGTGCTACAAAAATACAATGGGTAGAAACAACAAAAAATAATGGCAAGCATTATACAGATAATGGCAGTAAGATATATAATAAGTGCAGAAACCACGGACCCGACCTGTGGAGTGAAAGGGTTAATAAGAATAAGGTTATATAGAGAAAAATGTGAGGAATGTTCAAACATAACAAGAAAGACTGACAAAAGAAAGGTCAGGGGTGGTAATTGGCAAAACAACAGTGGATGGTCAGCAACAAGGTTCGAGAAGGAAGAGAGCTAGTAGTCAAGAAGTTATTTACAAAGAGAAGAAAAAATATGGGGAAGGGAAGAGGAGACAGTCTTGGAGTTGGATTACAGCAGGGGTGACATTACTGATAATTCTCAGGAGTGTTATTTACATAAATGCAGTTTTAGCATAAATATAAACAGCAGCCTTTACTTTACCTTGCAATGAAACCAGATTTTGGAGTTTGCAGTTTTAAAAAACTGCTTGTTTGAGTACCCTTTAACATCCCTGTGATGTGCATGTGCACAAACCCCATTTAGGTTACACTATATGCTTAAGTATGTTAGAAGGTGTTTGTATCCACTCTCCCTGCAAAAGTTCCAGATGCAGGGTTGGAATTACTGGGAAAGGGAACACAAACACGTTCTAAAGCAAACAAAAAAAAGTATTTTATTAATGCCTGCTAGCAGCGTTACAGTACATTCTACTAATTACCGAGGGCACTAAGAGGTGACAGAACTTAGCTCCGGTGCGTTCCGGCCAAAATTAATACATGCCTAACTCAGCGGACATGGTCATGTTAAAGCCTCCCCCAAGGACAAGTTGTCCTCAAAGCAAATCAATTGGCTTATTCGAAAACTGTCAGATGACTGGGATAGTAGAGTTGGGAGGGAGATATAAATTTGCTAGTGTGATATCACTATCATAAAGGTGGCCCTGCAAGATCACATAATGCCCTGCTGGGTTACTATACTCCTATTACAGGATAAACGGTGTGGTGGAGGGAATCAAGACAGCCATACCTTGATGCTTGCCCCACTTATATGAGGAGGCATATATGGTATAACAACTACCCCACAACAGTTTTGTATGTTCCAAGGGGGACAAGTAAGTCTCTTGGAAAAGGATAACATCAGACAGGTGGTTATGGAGGTACTGACAACATTTGGTGCACTGTATGGGATTATTAAACCCATTTATATTCTGTGAGAGAACCTTTACTGGTATTAGGGCCATCCTGGAAGTCTCCATGGGGGCACGCACTGTTTCCATCTGTCAGGGGCACTGGTTATTGGGAATTTTCTGTTTGGTGATCTGTTGGGGCAGCAGGTCCCCCCACCCCCCACTTGGATGCCTGTACCGTAGGGCCTAAAACAGTAGGCCTACCACTACAGCAGGTTCCTCCATCCCAGAATTGCCTCCATGATAATACCTGACGCAACCTTCCTGAACAAAATAATACCCTGTTGAGTCAGTTGTCGGTGCCAAAGCAACCATCCACCTTATGTTTTGCCCCAGCCAATTAGGGGCTTCATCAGAGGATTCTCTGATGAAACCCCCAACTGGCTGGGGCGAACCATAAGGAGGACGTTTGCTTCGGCACCGACACCTGACTCACCTGTGTGCTGCACTTCTAAACGGCTACGCAATGAACAAAAAATGTTTTTACTACTTCAAGTTTTGTGCTCAAATTCCTTGATGTCTGGAGTAAGTACTCTCCTCTATTTCTACAAATGAACTGTGTATGAGAGAAGCACCACCATCCCAGTGCTGCCCTTCATTTTGAATAATATCCTGTTGTAATATAACGCTCCCTAATTTTAAATGGTATTGTAACAAAATGAAATTCAGCACGTATTAAACAATTAACTGGTGCCAAACAAGCGCTTGGGAACAAATCCCCAATAAGAAAAAGGCTGTGTCTTACTAAATCGAGAGAGGGGTCAACTACATACAGTGTAGCTTCCAAGCGAGGGGCTTGGAATAACACCAGCTCTATATTCTCAGAAAGAGCGCCACTGTGGTGTTGTGGTTTCCAAGCTGGAAGAGATGCCAGAGTCACTCAGAATCCATGCTTCCAGGGGGTCAATACCATTAATACTTTATAATGTGAAGACTGGAAAAAATACATTTGCACTGTAAACCAGGAATTGTTATGAGAAAATTTAGTACTGACACCTAAAGAAAAGAACTTGTTTTTGATCTAAATGGTAACCCACTTCAACTCTCTTTTTCTTTGTTGACTAAACTTTTTTGGAGGTAGCTACTTTCCCAATGGACTGCCAGCTTCATGCCCCTGCCACATGTCTCTATCCCATCTGTCGGTACCAATACTGTTTCTACACCAATTCTGCCCCTGCTGCATTTCTCAGTGTCCTGACCACCTGGACCGATACTTCCAGCCCGATACACATTACCCCTCTCAATCTCCCCATTTACTTGGTGCTCAGTTACTGATATGGATGGAAGGGGGGCACGATACTGAAACTCCTCTTTGTGCCAACTCGAATGAGCAGAAGACATAACTGGATGCACATAAAAGTAAAACAGTGGTATAAGAGAGCACAAAGAAAAGTGAACTTTAAAACAGACACTGCTTCTTTGACAGACTGTGTTATGCTAGACAGGTTATGAAATAGGGCTTAGTGTCAGCAGCTGTTGGATGCTGTTTACTGCTGCAGATGGAAATTAAGTTAACAAAACTTAATTTAAATGCAGCTCATTTTCTTATCATTTATGATGTATTACAAAGCAGGACAGCTTGCTGTTCTATACTGTTGATTCCTTTTAGAAAGAAAGCAAACCGCTGTTTGCTCAAATTTTAGAACACTGGAATTTATAACGTTTATTAATGTACAGTATTTAGAAAGGTTTTACCATAGAATTGCTATTAGCTGCAGGATGTATTGCCCTCTAAACTCTGAGCTAAAGCCTCTCCTAGTCACTTGAATGAAGAAAGAAAAAAAATAAATGATTTATAAGATAACTTTATTGGAAGCCTGTGTTGGAGGGTCACACTGGAAATAAAACCTATTTCTTATGATCTGTTGTAAGCATCTCTTGATGGCAACATGCATCTGGCTGATTTCATTAGCAACCAGTTAATAAATCTTTATTGGAGTCCGCTATATTTTTCATCATGGTTGCCATGGTGTTAAGTACAAGAATGGATCCTTCTAAGAACTTTGAAACTCTGGTTTCTTAGCAACTTGGAGTCATACGAGGATTAGAGCAAACTAATGAGGTAAGACAGACAGAGCCTGTCTCCATTTGGAAAGGGCATAATATATTACTCTGCAGAAAAACCAGAACAGTAGAAGGTATTTATCATATGCAAATTGAATGAAAACTTTAACATTAACTGAATTTGCACATGTTGGACCATACCACAGCACCTATAGAAGACAGGTCTCTTAGGTTACATGTGATAAACAGTTTTACCTTCTCCTTTAACTCTGCACAAAAATCTTGCTGCCTTCTCCTGTCAGCAGCTAGTGCCATCTCTGCTTCATGAGCAGCAAAGGCTTCAGCGAAGGTCATAACTGCTTTCATCAGCAAATCTTTTCTGTCCCTGGTCCAGTTCTGTATCAAAGTCTTCCTCTGCTCCATTGCAAATCGATAACATTCCCATGACCGCTCATGAGAAACCTGAAAAAAAAATGCAAACTTGTATGTTCCTGTTCCAATCTGCAGACAAGTCCTAGTTAAGGCCTAGTTTAAGCTCATCACAAATGAAAGACTAGTACAATATATGGTGGAAATTACCACACATGTATAAGTAAATCACCAGCATTGCTGAGTTTTTTTGGGGGTGGGGGCATGGACTCTTGCACAGATATTGGTTAAAGAAATAAAATGCAGTGCAAAAACGTGTCACCAGTAATATGCTGAATTCTTAAATTCACAAACAACAATTTGAATGTTTTTTTTCCATGAAAAGAATATTAGTTTTGAGAGTTTTACACTTTTCCAGTTCCTTCAATGATATGGCTGTTTCCAGAAGAAAACACAGAAGTACTGTAGTTGCAATACATGGACGCTACCACCAGTGGCACTATTAAGGAGCCTAAACATAGGGCTTTATAACTAATACATGTGTGGCACAAATTAGGAACTACAAAAGCACCCTTGGAGCTAAGTAAAACAAGCTCCTACACTGTCTAGGCTGACATTCTTCAAAGACCCACAACCAAAATATGTGCAATGCAGAAATCTACAGTTATGAGAAAAGGAGACTGGCAGGAAAAGCTCCAGCATTCAAACACCAATGCACCTATTCTGGAGGGCATATATGGAGGAAGGGCTTACCTTAATACCTGTCAGATGGAAGGTATGAAGGGCATACACTCTTCCCTTTTTAGGCTTGGAAACTCAAAACTAAATACTGTATATGCCTATTCCAGCTGTTATCTTTTTGGCACCAATTCTCAATGTTTAAAGAAATGGAAAGAAAGGCATATTACGAGTAATAGGGAACTTCTTTGACCCAGTTTCAGGATTCATCAATAGCTTATTTGCAATGGTTCAGCTGGAAAAGTGGTACCCAATTTGCACTGGCCTCGTGAGTTTTGCACTGGCCAGAGTTTAAAAACGGTCAGTATGAAGCTAAGGGTACTGCTCGTGACACTGCCAATGCGAGTTCAGAAGCGAGCCTGAGTGGTTGGGGGTTGACCAGGAGTAGGAGGACTGAGCGTCTCAGAGGAAATTCTCCTCCTCTGGGGAGAAAGGGAGGGAGGGCTGACAGATCTTCTGTAAGACTGTCACATGGGTGACCACAGGTGGCAGTTCAGTTGCAGCTATGCCGGGAGGGATGGACACAGTGGGTGCCGCACAGCATGGCATGCTTGTGATTCCTCCCCTGCATGCTGGTATTCAGTGAGCAGGGACCCAGAACACAGAAAATGCCCTGACCTATGTAGGATCACTTGGACCTCCTGCGACCCATCACCGGTGACTTGGCCCTCCTCCAACTGGATCCAACTGCTGTGGGAGTTCGCCAAGCCCCGCCACCTCTGCCACATGGGGTAAGCCATAGCAGAATTAGGAGTTGAGGTAAGTCCAAGGGAACCTGGATGACAGGGCTGGGGAGGTCTGCACAAAGGGGGACAGGCCAGACAGACATGAGGAAAAATTGAGTATCAGAGTCTAAAAAGGAGATCTTTGTAAAATAAGCACAGCACACAATAGAGTCTGTTAAAAACAGATGTTTTGGGGCTGGACAGTCAGCACTGCTGTAGTGTTACTGCTTGTGATGACAGGACATCAGGGGCCAGCTGAAGGGAGGGGGACTGAGCACACCAAATGCTGCTCTCTACCGGGAGGGGAGGGAAGAATGTTCTGCTACAATACTGCCACTTGGATGACCACAGGTGGAGGTGCAGATGGAGGAGCTTGAAGGAGGGAAGATGCAATGTGGCTCTGGTGCACAGCCACCCAATTGCATATGCATGCACTTCATAAAGCCCTTGCCAGCTGCATCCTGGGAGCTGTGAGAGACCAGAGTAGAAAACCCTTGAACACAGCAGCATATTGCCAGCACACTCAGGCCCCACCATTCTGACTAGCCTCTGTTCTCCGCACTTGAGGACCTGAGAGGGGCATTTTCCTGTAAGGCCCACTAATGTAATCCACCATGGGGCAAGTGCCAGAGGAGGAGGAAATGGATGGGGCTGGGTGTTTGTAAGGCAGATGTAGGCAGCCCTGGTGACCAGGGGGATAAAAAAAAAAAACAGTTGTTAAGTCTGGTTTGCATAGTGGACCTGTTCCATGTCGGATCAAAGTCAGGAACTGTTTTGCAGCTGCCCCACTGAAATGCATTGGGGGGCTGAGATGTGACTATTTAAGGCTCTAAGTGAGCAACTGTTGTGTCTTGCCAGTGCTCCTTTCAGCTGTCAGTAACACTTTGTTAACTTTGTGTTGGTTACAAGAAGAGTGCATGAAAAATGGAAATTACATACCTATCATAATTGATTTTCTTGGACGAAGTCTCCACCACTGATTCACACTAATGGGGAATACGCCAGAAGCGCTAGGACCCAGCGGGAGCCAAACTTTTTTAGAAGGGTCGGCGCTGAGACAGAGCCACGAGGAAGTGGCAGTGTGAGCTAGCCTTGCGTGGTATAGACCATCTCAGCGTCGACCCTCCAACCGCCTCAGTATCTTTTTTTTCCAAGGAGGTGCAGTGCAACTAACCTACAGAAGGACTACCCTAGCTATCGGACATAAGATAGTCCAAATGAGTAGCTGGCCCGTCGGCGCAGCGGTTGGATTTCCGCATGACAGACGTCAAGTAATTCGGTTCGTGGAATGACCAGGGTCGCTGAGGGGTCAAGCTAGGGAAGAAGGAGACAGCGTCCCCAGGGACTGCTCTCCTTCCTCTGGGGAGGGTGGGAAGTGTCCGAACATCACTGACTTGGCGGAGGCCAAGAGTCACACAACTACCGGCACTGGCATGTACAGGAGGCAGGGGTGGATGCAGGCATTATTGCACGCCCCCACCTCCCCGAAAACAGTCAGCTGCCAGCCGCCAAGAAAGCTCACCACAGTTTGGACATTAGCTCCTCAGGCTGGCCCCCAACCTAGCTCAAGACTGCGCATGTAAGGAAGTGTCAAGAGCCTCTGCCGGGGGAGTAAGCCACGGGTATCGGAGGGCCTGAGGCTGGATCTGAGGAAGTGGAGGCCTGCCCGTGACCGGGCCGAAAAATATCAGGTGGCAGGGCAGCTTGGGTGGAGAAATAATAAAATGAAAAAAAAAAAAAAGATAGTCCAAATGACCCGTGTAGGAAGGGTCAAAACACAAATTGGAGGAGTGAAGACCAGAAACAGAAGTGAGCTCGGGGGATGGTGGGTGGGCATGTGAATGAGTGGTGGAGACTTCGTCCAAGAAGATCAAGAATTATGGTAGGTACGTAATTTCCATAGCTTCCTGGACATAAAGTCTCCACCACTCATTCACACTAATGGGAGAGCACCGAGCTAAATAATCCCCCAAGATGGGTGGCAGGAGAGAGAGGAGCTCATGTTTTAGGACAGAAGTCCATTAAGAATTGTCCTGCCAATGACTGATGTTGTCTGGCATGGACATCCAAGGCAGAATGCTCAACAAAAGTGTGCACGGAGCTCCAGGTAGTTGCACTGCAAATGTCTGCAATCTGTACATTACGAATTTCTGTCAGAGAGGCCATGACTGCTCTGGTAGAGTGATGTACACTCTGCCCTCCAACTTGACCTGTGCCATGGAGTAGCAGTGGCGAAGGCATGCCACCAGCCACGCTGAAATGCACCTGATAGCAACAGGCTGACCCAGCTGGGTCATGCTGAAGGAGATAAACAGTTGTTGAGCCTTGCAAATTTCTTTTGTCCTGTGAAGATAGAATCGCAAAGCTCTTTTTACATCCAGGGAATGAAGGGTACGCTCTCCCTCATTCTGGAAGTTGGCAAAGTAGGTAGGAAGGACTAACGGTTGATTTAGAAGAAATTCTGAGACAACCTTTGGGAGAAACTTAGGATGAGTCCTAAGAACTACTTAGTCTTTGTGAAATACAGTATACGGTGGGTCTGTGACCAAAGCGTGTATTTCTGATACTCTACAAGCAGAAGTAATGGCCACCAGTAAGGCCGTCTTCTAAGTAAGGAATTTCAACCCGCAAGTGGCTAGAGGCTTGAAAGGTTTACGAGTGAGCATATCTAGCACAAGGTTAATGTCCCAGGCTGCAACTGGATGTCTAACAGGTGGTCTGGTATGCAGAATACCCTTAAGAAACCTCTTAATTACAGGTAACTGAGCCGTGACATAGAAAGTACTGGCACACGATATACAGAAATTGTGCAAAGAAGAACCTTAACTGTAGAGTATTGCAGAACTGTGTTTGAGAGGTCTAAGAGATACTCCAGGACTTTATTCGGTGGGCAGGAAAAAGGATTCCAAGAGGATTTTGCGCACCAGATAAAGAAATGTTTCCACTTAGCAATGTAGGTTTTTCTGGTAGCTGGCTTGCATGCAGCTAAAAGAATATCTGAAACTCTACGAGAAACATTAAACTTGTTTACCTCTATCTCCTCAGGAGCCATGCATGGAAGTGAAGAGACCTCAGGTTGGGATGAACTACAGGGCCCTAGATCAGAAGATTCATCTAAAGGGGAAGCGGTTTCAGAGGATTTCAGACAGTTTGTTGATTAGAGGAAACCAGATCTGATGAGGCCAAAAATGGGGCAATGAGAATCGTTCTGCCCTCCGTGCCTCCAATCTGAGCAGTATTCTCTGAACTGGGCGGGGAGGGGAAGGGGGAATTCGTAAAGAAGTGTTTTGTCCACCGCAGCCTGAATGCATCCTGACAAGAAACACCAGGTCCTGGATTTCTGGAGCAGAAGAGAGGCAGTTTTGCATTGAGTGGGGACGCATATGGGTCCAGCTCTGGAGTTCCCCACTCTTTGAAGAGTGACTTGAACGACAGTTAAGTCGAGAGATCACTCTTGAGGATCTGTCCCCATTCTACTGAGATGGTCTGCCAGCTCGTCTTGTACTTCTGGCAAGTGAACTGCCTGAATCAGCCTTGTGCTCTAGACACCATTCCTACACTCTCATTGCTTCCCTGCATAATGGGTAAGAGTGTGCACCGCCCTGCTTGTTGATGCAATACATCTCTGCCTTGTTGTCCGTTTGAAGGAGAATATTCTTGTGACAGAGTATGTCCTTCAAAGCTTGGACTGCATACAGGATGGTTCTCATTTATGGAATGTTTATGTGGAGTTGACACTCGTCCTGGGACCACGTGCCCTGGGTGTGGAGATCCTGGCAGTGAGCTCCCCAGCCCATCAGGGATGCATTGGTGGTAATGGAGATCTGAGGATCCAGAGGGGTGAAGGGATATCCTTCCAGAAGGTTGTCCTCCTGAGACAACCAGGTGAGGGACCATTTCAGAGATTCTGTCACCTTGATGTGAAAGGACTGAGGATGAGTGGTTGACGACCACTGACCACTGAGCATCCACTGAGTGGTTCTCATGTGGAGATGAGCCAAGGGCACAGTGAAAGCCGAGGATGCCATGAGACCCAGCATCTGCTGCATCGAGAGAGCTTGAACTGAACTGTTTTCTTGATGAAGCAGGCCATCTGAAAAATATCGCTTCATCTGTCCTTCAGAAGGAATGCTTTTGCGAAGGAAGTGTCCAGAAGGACTCCTGTAAATAGAAGCTTCTGGAAGGGCTGCAGCTGCGACTTTTTCAGGTTTAGCAGGACTCCCATGGACATGAGGAAACTTGAGGCTGCGGCCATGGCCTCCAGAGTCTCTTGTCTGGAGGAACTTGCAAGAAGCCAGTCGTCCAGATGTGGGAATACTTAAATTCCGATTTTCCTTAAATGCGCTGCAAGAACTGCACAGCACTTTTTAAAAACTCAAAGCACCGAGGACAGCCCAAAGGGCAGGACTCTGAATTGATAGTGTTGACCCAACGCCACAAACCTTAGGTATTTGTGGTGTTTTGGTTGTAAGAGAGTGTGTTGGTAGGCGTTCTGCATGTCCAGGGAGGCTAGCCAATCGTGTTGATGAATCAAAGGTAGCAGGGTATCGAGTGATATCATCTTGAACTTTTCCTTGTAGAGGAATTTGTTTAACTTTCTGAGATCGAGAATAGGGCACAGGCCGCCAGTTTTCTTTGGAACCAGAAAGTGATGGGAGTAGAAACCTGTGTTTCGTTGATCCAGCGGAACTACTTCTACTGCCCTGTTGTTCAGAAGGCCTTGCACCATGGCAGCAAGAAGGTCTGACTGCACAGCAGACAGCCTGGGCTGTCACTTGGGAGGATGATTTGGGGGGGGTTCCGACAGATTGAGAGAGTACCCCTCATGGATTATCCTGAGGACCCATTTGTCTGATGTTATAGACTTCCATTGGTCATAGAACTGAGTCAGACAACCTCCCACTGCCAAGGAAGAGACCCCCCTCAGACAGCTGAGGTGGGACCTGGGCCGGAAACTCAGAGGGTGGCACTCGGCATTTTTGGGCCCTGTGCTTTCTGCTGTATTTTCTTTTGCGGCTGAGGAGTTATGGTCTGTAGTAGCTCTGAGGAAACCTCCGACTGGGTCCGAGCTTCTACCGTTGTTTTGAGCGAATGCCAAAGAACATACTCGTATTAAAAAAAATAACCCTGATAGCTAGCAATACGCATGCCCAGAGTTGAAGCAGCAAAGACCCGCCTACCCAAGGTGCTGATCTTGCTGGATTGTTTGTTTATAGGACGGGCTGTGAATTCCTGAGGAAGGACAGCCTTATCATTCTCTGCCAGGACCACTAACACATCAGCAAAGGCCTGTGAGGCTAAGATGGGGCGATCCTTGAGAGGGACATATTTCCTATCTATGGACTTGGTCACAGAGGGAATAAGAGCCGGATTCTTCCACACTATCTGGGAAAGAGTCTCGAAAGAGGGCTATACCGGAGGGGTTAAATCCATAGGGATTTCCAGAACATGCAGATACTGGAGGTACAGAAGCTTCCCAGGATTGATTTCCCTGGTCTGGAGAGAAAGAGCAGAATTTAAGTTCTTGAGCAGAGACTTAAAGGAAAGGTCTTCCACCACAGGCTCTGCAAGAGGATTGATCCCTGCCCCCAGGGCAGAGTCGGCATCAACATCATCACCCAGCCAAAGATCAGAATCAGGCTCAATATCATCTCCTGACAGTCCAGGGAGGACTGTATAGACAGGAAAGGAATGAAAACCAGGAGGAAGTGGAGGAGACAGATTTGGAGTCGAAAACCTCTGTAAACTATGCAGCGCCGTCAACCTCCCCCCCAGCGCCGTCAAAAAGAGTGGCACCGTGAACAGAGATGGTGCCAACACAGAAAATGGCACTGCACATGACGTCAACAGGGAGCGCGGTGCTGACCACCATGGCGCCAACCACCACGGTGCCAACAGCCACGGTGCCAACCACCATGACGCCGACCACCACCCAGTACTGCACACAGCGCCGACACCACCCTGGTTCTGAGGATGGTGCCAACAGGGCATGCTGATACCACACATGGCACTGAAAAAGGACCTCAATGCCAGAGAAGCTGGCCCCACAGGCCGTGGCACCCCGCAAAAGTCTGAACTGCGATTTGAAGGTAAAGAATGAAAAATGGCAGGAGATAAAGGCATCAGTGTGGACTCCTGCAACGCAGCCATGTGAGGGGGATAGACACCAGAGTGTGGAGTCGACGGCACCGAAGAAGGCACCGCGTGTCCGGGAAGTCTTAACCGCCCTGCCTGCTGATCCAAAACCCAGAGGCCCAAAGGCCCCGGCGACGTACCGGCCAGTTCAGGCAGTCGGGACAACCTCCGAGCCCACTGCTCCATAAGAGTGGCCCAATGGTGAAACTGCTCATTGGAAGCCCCTCCAATAGGCAGTGAGGGGCTCAGATGTCGAAGAAGCTGGCAGTCAGAGATAGAAACCGGAGACTCCAAAAGAGATGGAGACTGACCCCTGACCCCAACAACTGACTGTCTACGTGCAGACGTACCAGAGGGCGAACTCGAGTGATGCCATTTCTTCTTCAGCTGATGGGCTGAAGAAGAACTCGAGGTCTAACAGTGCCGTGAATGGGACTGTTTCTTTTTATGCTTTTGGGGAGACCGCCAATCCCCCCCGAGCACTGGACCGTCTGTTGTCAGACCCCCCTCCGGAGAGGGCAGCGGACAAGACCTGGCCCGGCTGACTAAACAGCTTTCATACGAAGTCTCCCTACCATCACCTGCCCCACTCATGGTGAGCTGAAGACTTCTGCTTGTACAAAAGTAATTTTATTGAATGTAATCAGTACTTTTCGTGATAAAATACAAAATAATAAAACTGAAAACTAAGCTGCAAGTTTGAAGCTTGTCTCCCGGCAGGCAAGCAACATCGTCACTGAAGTGCACTCGACGGTGGGAAAAAAGGAACTGAGGCAGTTGGAAGGTTGATGCCAAGATAGCCTAGCTCGCGGTGCCGCTTCCTTGTGGCTCCATCTCGGCGCTGGTCTTTCTGAAAAGATTTGGCTCCCGCTTGGTCCTAGCACCTCCAGTGTATTCCCCATTAGTGTGAGTGAGTGGTGGAGACTTTATGTCCAGGAAGATCCTGTTTATCAAGTAGAGTTACTCTTGTGAAAGTGTAGCTAACCTGAGTGACACATTGAAGTTGCTGGGTTGTTTAGCCTAGCCCCCCCACCCCCATGAAGATTTCTCTTCGCTGTCGGGGTTTATGAGCATCTAACCCCTCGGGTGTGTGTAAACTTCTCATTACACACACCACCCCATATTTTATTTTATATAATTGCTGGGTTTCCCTTTTTCATCTCAGCAATTATATAAAATAAAGAGCTTCCAGTGTTATCCTAGGTTCGGTTTCGTTTTAGTCCGGTGCTGGGATTTGCCGTATTTTAAACCTGTTTTTAATTTTTGCTTTGTGCAGGTCTTTGTGTGTTTCCAGGGTATATGGGGAAAAAAAGAAAATAACTTACCGCCCAGTTCTTCTGGCGGTTCTGTTTCGGTTGAGACGGAAGCGGTAAGCGGTCTCTACTGGTCACGCTGCTGCGTAAGCATGCGCACAGTAAGGGAAATCATGCGTGTGTTTGCCGTTATAAACACTCCTTTATAATGGCAAATTACGCCACAGTTTCCCAATGGGAAAAAAGGGGAAGCCAGTTATTATTGCAATATAATACAAGGATGAGAACTTTGCACCATTGAAAAGGCCATCATTTATTTTCCTATATACCTGTGACTAATCTATCAATTAAAGCTATATACCTGCACTAATTAGTCAGTTACAGCTATATACCTACAATAATTAAAGCTTTATAACTACACTAATAGTCATCTCTCAGCCACCGGCTTTAGTACCCACTACTGTGCCATGCATTCAAACTAATGCAAGACCCTCCCACCAGAGAGTCTCGACAGCCTACTTATACCCAAGAGGACAGGTACATTGCTCCGGACCGCTGGCAGGAACCTACTGAAAGTGCCCAGGATAAAGACCGCTGCTGGCAGCAAATCCTACACACTCAGCACCCGTGCTCTGGAATAAGCTCCCCACTGCTCTGCAGGCTTCCAGCTCTCTTGGATCCTTCCAAAAAGGGCTCCGAGAGCACCTGCTGGACAACAGCAACTGCACCTAAACAGTGGTCAGTCTGAACAAGAACAAAGATGACCCAAGAGTGACTTCCTAACTGCACAACATGCTTGGGCAAAAACCCACATGAGTGGCATCAAGATTATATATGTTCATATAGCATATGGTAGAGCACGCTGTTGAGCATGAAATCCATGCTCCCAACAATCATTGTTGGCTAACTGCCTCAGTCGTCACCGATTTTCATTGTGCTGCACTGGAGTGCGTTACGGTGCAGCACAACAAGAACAAACAATATTCGCCAAGCATAAAAAGCGATGCAGGGAAGCCGTGGTCGGCCATGAGCCAGAAGCGCTGGAGCAAGCTACAACATGGAAGCCAAGTAAGGCTTGATTTAAAAAAATTCTGCTTCCATTCACTGTTTTGACATGAATAGACTCCCCATACACTATAAAAGATTGTCAATGAGGAGTCATTCACAAACAAAGATCTTCTCGGATCTCGAGGTATCCTTGGCAACGGATGACCTCTCGAGCTTCGCTCTCGAGGTTTAATGTTGCCAACAATACCTCTCGATCGAGAATATCCTTGTTGTGAATGACTCCCCATAGACAATCCTCCATATGTTTTAAGCTGTCTACCAATGCATGTATATATGATCTCCTGCACTGTCGGCACTGTAGTCTCACCTTGCTTGTCACCATGTGTTTTGTTCCTACTCTCAAATGATTGTACCTGTAACTAACTCCAGGTTGCCCCTGAAAAAGGGATCTTCAAGACCCAGTGGGCCTACCCAGTTAATAAAATTGAAATAAATAAACAATTAAAAGTATATACCTCCACTAATAAAAAGTATACACCTGCACTCCATTAAACTGTATGAGACACTGCTAGTAACACAATTAACATAGCATTAGGAAGGCAGCAAAACCAATTATAGATGTTATAGAATAGTAACAGATATAATACAGTTATTGCATTGTATCTTACTAGGTGAGGTTGGCGCAAATGTTGAAATGTTTGGCACAGTGATTATTGCTTACAAATACATCCTATGCTGTTTGTGTTAGCAGGGCATTTCTGGAAACCCCAGTATTGATTTGTTTGGCACAGTGATTATAGGCTAGGATTTGCTGTACTACTGAAGTGTAACCAAGGTTTAAAGGGCAGATTGCTTTTGGTTGTGCTTAGAGGACAGACTGCACTTACTGGTTGGGCAAGCTTTGTTGGTTGGCTTTTTACATGAGAGTAAGGTATCAAAGAGCTGGGGGAACCATGGGCAGAACTGGAAAAGGTAGATGGGAGGGGTGACGGGGGTGGTATGGGCATTCTTCTACTGAAAATGAGGGGGGACGCTAGTGGGCGAAGAGTGAGACGGGAAGGGTAGTAGGCTGCAACAACTGTGGAGTAGCGATCTTTCTGAAAACTGCATGGAGAGTGGGAGGGTGTTTGGTACACCGGCAAATAAGGCAGCTTGGGAACAAGAGCAGCTGTTTACAAATGGAGCTTAGGAGGAGAATGTGGGCTGCAACTGAGGACAACTCAGTGGCTGGGGAGGGAAGGAGGGTAACTGAGGGGGGAGGACAGATCAAAGAGAGGGAAAAAGATGGCAGATGGGGGAAGGAGATAGGGGGTTCCAGTTCACAGGTCAAATGAGGGCAGGAAAGGGAAGGAATGGAGGACGGGAGGGAAGGAGGAATCTAACAGTCGCAGAGTCAGCAGCGGTGGGGTGGTGAGCAGAAGGAAGGAGGAAATAGGTGGTAGTGAAGTGACACTGAAATATTGGTTCACAGAACTGGCAGGAGTGGGGGATGTGTTAGGAGGACTGTTGGGAGCAGAGGAGCCGATGATAGACCAGGCGAGAGAAGAACGGGAGGGGGGCCAAGGGGTTGAAGGGATATGGTATGAGGGATAGGTTGAGTAAGGTGGGTTGTGGGGTTGGGGTATGAGAAGAAAGGAGCAGGGATGCATCAGGGGGAGGAGGCAGGTGGAGCCCGGTACAGAGGGGTGGTAAAATCAGAGGAGAAAGGGGAGAAGGAGGGCAGAGCAGAGATAGGGGATATTATAACATGAGTGGAAGGGGTAACAACTGCAGTGGAGAAGGAGGAGGAGTGGAGAGGAAGGGGACGGGATAAAAGAAGGACAAGGTGAGTAGAACATGAAAATGAGGGCGGGATCCTAGTGCTGGGAGACTCGATTCTGAAAGGGATCAGACGGGGAAGCAAGGGGGAGAGGCACAGTCACATATGGGTGGAAGCCATGACAGTGGAAAGGGTGGGTCAATCTGTTCTGAAGTATGCAAGGAGGGGTAGGGAGAAACCTCACATAGTTCTGCATTTGGGAACAAATGACCTGGTACGAAATGCAGTAGATGCAGTCCAGAGGAGGTTTAAGGAGCTGGGGCTGATTTGTGAGGAGGCAGGAAGGTCAGTAACATTCTCAGAGGTGCTTTCAGTATCGCAGGGTGAGCACAGCAAGGAAGCTGAGGATAGAGGGATTTAACACATGGGTAAGAGAATGGTGTCAGTCCAAAGGGTATGGGCTGGTGGGGGGGGGAGGAACTGGGAGGGCAGTGATCTCTACACTAAGGGCAGGCTACACTTAAGTGAGGAGGGAAGGAGGGTATTGAAACAGAAACTGGGGGAATACTTCGCAAACAATGAGAATTTAAACTAGAGGAGGGGGTGGCAAGTGGGCAGGAGTCAGGCAGGATCCACAGGTAGGGAAGCCGAACAAGCTTACCCCCCCCCCATACCAGCAACAAGGGACTTAGGGAGAGGTCAGGAGGGGATGCTAGAAAGGGAGAGCAAGCAGGGAGAGAGGGGAAGGAAGTGGGGTGGAGGGTGGTAACCTTGAATGCTAGGAGTCTACGGAATAAAACAGCACAGTTACAGGCTCTCATGGCAGATGGGAAGGTGGACATGGTGGCCATCACCAACACATGGGCCACTCAGTACCATGACTGTGACCTGGCAGTACCAGGGTATAAGATATTTAGGAGGGACAGGATAAAAGGAAAAGGGGGGTGGCGCTGTATGTGAGGGAAGGACTGAAGTGAGTCAGGGAGGAAGGCAGCACGGAGTCATTATGGGTGCAGCTCCAGGACTCCAAAAATAGGACCTTCAGAATGGGAGTGGTGTACAGGCCACCCTCTCATACTGAGAAGTCAGACAGGGAACTAGTGGGACAGATCAGAAGGACCTGTGGGAGGGGCAGCACGGTGATTGTGGGGGACTTCAACCTGCTGGGAGTGGACTGGGGTACCCCAGCCACCATGAATAGGAGGGAGCAGGTACTTCTGGAAGCCTTCCAGGACAGCATCCTGTTGCAAATGGTCAATGAGCCAACCAGGTTAGGGAACACCCTAGACCTCATGCTGGTGAATGGCGAGTTTGTGAGGGAGCTGGGCGTGGAGGAACCGCTGGCGGGGAGTGACCACCACTCGGTGTGGTTCACAATAAACATGGGGA
The DNA here is from genome assembly GCA_016271365.2 of Neoceratodus forsteri. Taxonomy (NCBI): domain Eukaryota; kingdom Metazoa; phylum Chordata; order Ceratodontiformes; family Ceratodontidae; genus Neoceratodus; species Neoceratodus forsteri. The sequence goes on along the minus strand of CM028132.1, from coordinate 875,263,021 downwards.
AAGGGGGAGTAGGAACGGGCACAAGGGTGTTAGACTTCAGGAGGGCAGATTTCGGGAGGATGAGAGAAATAGTACTGGGGTATCTGGCCAGGATCCATCCAAACATGGACACTAACCAGAAGTGAGAGGTCATTAAATTGGAAATTGAGGAGGCAATCGTAACACGTACAAGGGTCCAGAGTAAGAGCCGCCTTTAGAAGGTACAAAAAAAACAGGGAAGGGGAGGACAAAGAGGAATACCTGAAGAAGTCGAGGGAGGTGACAAGGGCAGTCAGGTCAGCCAAGGTGTCCAGGTAACTCAGGCTAGCACAGGGCAACAAAAAGGGGGACAAGGATTTTTCAGGTACATCAAGGAGAAAAGGAGCTGTAAGGACCAAATAGTAAGGATAGAGAAGGATGGGGTGGGTGGAAACGGGCAGAACAGGCAGAAGCATTAAACAAGTACTTCTACTCAGTATTTAGTAAAGAGAAAGAGTGAGCAGAACCCAAGGGGGGGGGTTGAAGGGTGGGTACGGAGGAGAAGGAGGTGACAGATGGGGAAGTCCCAGTGGACAGAATACTGGAGGGCTTGAGGGCACTGAGGGTGGACAAGGCACCAGGGCCAGATGGCATACACCTCAGGGTGCTGAAGGAGCTGGCAGAAGTCCTGGCAGAACCCTTGGCAGACCTGTTCAATGTCTTCCTGGACTCGGGGAGTGTACCTCAGGACTGGAGGATGGCGCACGTAGTACCCCTCCACAAGAATGGCCCCAAGGATGTGCCAGGGAACTACAGATGGGTAAGCCTCGCATCCACTGTGGGAAAGCTGATGGAGACAATCCTGAAGGAGAGGCTGGTTTCCCTCCTAGAGGCTAATGGGCTGCAGGACAGCAGACAGCATGGGTTTGTTTCAGGTAGATCCTGTCAGACCAACCTGGTGGAGTATTATGACTGGGTAATCAGGCTATTAGACAGGGGCCATGCAGTGGCTGTTCTGTACCTGGCATTTGATTCCATGCCGCATGGGAGGCTAGGAAGTAAGCTGGAAGGCACAGGGGCGGGGGTTAAGATGGTGGGATGGGACGTGAACTAGCTGCAAGGGAGACAGCAGAGGGTAGGGTGGGAGGGGAGCTCTCATCTCCCAGGGCGGTGACAAGGGGGATGCCACAGTGCTTTATACTGGGGCCGGTGTTGTTTGGGATCTTCATAGCATACATCTCAATAGGCATCAAGAGCAAGATCAGTCTGTTTGCAGACAATGCTAAGATAGGAGCAGTAGTGGATGACTTAGAAGGATGGCAGGGGTTGCAAGATGATCTGGCAAAATTGGAGGCCTGGCTGGACACTTGGCAGCTGGGGTTCAATGCCAAGAAATGCAAGGTGCCACATTTTGGTGCAAAAAACCCAAGGAGGAGCTACCAGCTAGGGGTGAGGATTCAGCTAGCCAAGACGAAAGAGGAGAAGGATCTGGGGTGATCATAATAGGAGCAATGAACAACTCAGCACAGTGTAGAAAGGCAGCTGCAAGGGCCAACAAGATGCTGGGTTGTATTGCCAGAGGCATATCCTCTGGGGGGGAGGTGATTCTGTCACTATACAGGTCACTGGTTAGCCCACACCTGGAGTACTGCGCATGCAGTTCTGGCGACTGTACCTGAAGAAGTACAATAGGTTACTGGAGGGGGTACAGCACAGGGCAACACAAATGATCCAGGGGTTAGGGGACTTACCCTACGAGAGCAGGCTGAGAGAGTTGAACATGTACTCCCTGGAGGAAAGGAGGGATAGAGGGGATATGACTGAAACCTTCAAGTACATGAAGGGAATAAATAAGGGACTGTTTAAATTAAGGAGGGGTGGGACACTCAAGGGCATGATCTGAGAGTGGAGGGGGAAGGTTCAATTCAATTTTGTTTTTTACCAGGAAATACATCATTTAAATACTCATTTGCAAGGTGGTCCTGGGTGGGCAACACAAGGTAAAATAAGGAAAAAAAGTATAAATCAAATTTAATACAAGATCAAAGCAGGCATAACAGTTACACAATATAAAAGGCCATAATATGAATGCAATATTCCTGCCTGAGCAATTTAGCTGCTAGAAGACAAGGTAATGAAGACCGCAAGGTTTAAAAGTGGGGAGAAAGTATGGGAAAGGGGGATCATGGGTAATATGACAGGGGGTACTATGACAGAGAGAGGGCATGTGGGTGTTCAAGGGCTAGAGGATATAGGGAGGGTGATCAAGGGCTAGAGGGTGTAGTGGGGACAGAGGTTGTTGGGAGAGTTACGAGATAAGTAAAGAGAAGGGTGACAAGGGGCACCAACAGTCTAAGAAGGTATAAGTGCATACAGGACCACACAGAGGGAGGGGTTAGGAGAAGCACTGGCAATTCTCCTTTAACAGGGGTTTTAAAAGTGATTTGAAGGAGGATAGTCTGACAAAATGAGTCAACTTTAAGGTTCTTTGGAGCACGTTCCACAGAGGGGGTAGGGAATGACTGACAGGAGGAGCCAAACCGGGTTCTAATCCATGGTACATTAAGCAGTATGAACACGTATTTCCTGAGATCCTGAATCCATTCACATATCGAGACTGTGTTGTACAGTACAGTCTGCATACCCATTGGCCCACGCTGGACCAATGGGCCTCAACCGTACTTCGTACGCTGTCAGTCGGCGGGTGGCTTCGCGGGTGGGAGCTGCCGCTCGCCACTGACCGGGGAGCGGGTGGCGGGTCTGCGAGCGGGTGGGAAGGGGGTCATGCTAGACCACCAGGGATATTTCATCAACAAAGCCCACAATCGGGCTGGATTCGGTCCACTGGACCACCAGGGATACTTTTAGTTCTACAAAGCCCGCGATCAGGCTGGGGAGCAGGTCCACTGGACCACCAGGGACTGCATTTCATTCATTATGCCCGCGATCGGGCAAGGGGGTAGGGTCCACTGGACCACCAGGGATATTCTACAATTACATAGCCCGCGTTCGGGCTTTGGGGTGCATTGCCGCTGAGGGGCAGGGGGCGTCGGTCCCCGATGGCTGTAGCCTGGCAGGGCGCCAGGCGCAAGTCGCCGGGGATCGGCACACCTGCATGCGAATGGGGCCATAATGACATGCAAATGCTCCCATTTGTGCCTTGCATGCATTATGGCCGCATTGCATACAGCGCTGAATATCGCAGTTCATGCACCCAGCGCACCCGCACCTGCGCTGGCGCTTCCCCCTGCTCCTCACTCACCACTTGCACTGGTGCAGTGCCACTGCACCATGCGCAATGCGGGTGGCCACCATGCCATATTCAACGGTGCTGAGCCATGGCACAGCACCGCTGAATATCATCCAGACTACGCCCTGGCGCATCCCAGTTGCGCAGCGTCCAGGCTTGCGCCCCAGCCTGGCGCAGTCTGAATATCCCACCCTTGGTGTCAGAAGTGAGATAACTTGCTGGAAGCATCTGGACTGGCCAAAGAGGGATGTTTTCCAGTGGATATCGCCCAGATTTCCCAGGTGGGCTGATGCGCAAGGAGTTGCCAGAGGAGAACCTGGAGAAGAAAGTCCATGGAGTTCTGACCAGAACTATGGCTGACAGATGGATAGAAGCTACTGCCTGGACTGGACCCAGGAGCTTAGAAGAAGGCCAAACCTGAAGACGAAGAGATGCAGGATGAGGCAGACTGGAGGTGCGCGAGACAACACCCAGGAGGTGGAGACCCTGATGAGGATGAGCCACTGGATGAGTGGGCAATGGCTGGAGGCAGACTGACTATGCAGAGAGGCAGAACACCGGTGCCAGGTGCTCGAGAGGTTCCTGCCGGAGAGTTTGGATAAAGATTCGGAGGAGGATTTTTTGTGGGCTCAGCTGGAGGAGGAGGACCCCCTGACTGAGCAGGATATGCCTTTGTTTCCTGTGTTCCCAGGATGTTTACCTGTTGGAGGTCAGAGATGCAAGTATGGAACTTGAATGTGAGGCCTCAGGCAAGCCTGTGCCTAGTGATATTGTGCTGGGTTGAAGATTCCAAGCAAGCAAGAAGAAACCTACGAGGCTGAAGAGACCTTTTCTTGTATTGATACAGCTAAATGTATTAACAGTACTGACTGGGGTATACTGCAGGCTTAAAGATACTAATATTGCCAAAATGTTACAATATGTTAAGATCAAGGAGGTGGTACATGTGTTTATTTTTCTTTTTTTTTATGAAAAAAATACAAAGGAGAAGGTGGGTGGAAAATGGATTGGAACCTGTATTGGGGTAACACCTAGAGTGTCTACCCTCAGGTGTCTGTATCAGTAGCAAATGAATGACTCAACAGACATAGTGGGTTTATATAGATGGGTTGAACCTCGGACTGGGCCCCTGCTTAAAACTGACATGTCTGGTGGGACTGGAGCAGGCAATTACTCACACCAGAGAAATTGTTTCTGTGGTACTGGACTTTACAGCCATCCAGATTTTTTTGGTTAAGAAATATGACGTACCTTCCATAAAAGGAGATAGTTCAGGAAAGGTACTGTTCGTCTCTGTTGAGAAATGTGTTAATGCCTCAGGGTAAAGAATGATGATATCCACTATGTTTATGATGGAATGTTTATCATTAAAAGCAACCCTGAGATGTAGCTTCTGAAGATGGATGAGTGGAAGATCCATCCCTTCCTGGGACAGGAAGGTGGTAAGCAGTCTGCAATAACTGATTCCCTCTTAAGGTGGGGGATATGTGACAGGGAGTTCATGCCACTCTTGAGGACCGACCTTTTCTTAAATCTGTTGCGACAGTTCTTCTATTTCGTAGCCTAATCTATCCTTTACTATTTCTAGTCCATAAGGTTGGCCACCTATGGGCACTCCCTTCTCTTTCTTGACTATGCTACAGTGTACTCTTTAATTTTCCTTTTACCTCTCAGGTCCTTGTACAGGGAGGTTACTGTGGTGACCTCCAAGCATATGTAAAACAACAGGTTGTGTTTATCGTTATTGGATTTAGTACGTAATAGCACTACTATGTCATAAAATACCCTGATGTATATACCTTAAGTTTATGAAACCTATAAATGTTGAAAATACCATGGCACTAGGTGTTTTTGATAAAGGTAAAAAGTACTAGATGACTGTATTATAAAGATTAAGTTAGTTATGCTATTTAAAATGCATGCAAATTGCTGTAAACTGAACAAGTCTGACATTTCTTGGTGATGTGCATATATCCCTAATGCTTTGCATTATGGAAGTATGTATGATGTTGTATTTCTTTGAAACTTCACTTGTTGCCAATGCCCTTAACCCTTTTTTCAGTGATTCTGCACTGAAGTTGTTTGTTTTTAGCTTGTTTTGATTATTTTTTTCCTTTTGAGCCCCCACTACCCAAGCAAACAAGGCCCACATAGGGATGAAGGGTTTTCACTAAAAATGTTTAGATCAGAGATCAGTGTCAGTAGGTGCTGGCTAAGTGCAGAGAAAGGACATTCATAGTCTGCTACTGCAAACTGATGTACCTAAGAAGGAATATGCCATTGCAGAAGGTTATTTCCTGTATTTTGAATAAACATCATACCGAGTTTGTGTGTTGAACCTGACATTCGGTGTCTGGTCCATCTGTTATCCCAAAACTTCTTCACAGATGGACAGGCAACATAAAGGACAGTATCATCCACAAATAGAAGAACACTGGCAGAGTTGATGTTACGGTCTATGTTGTTGATATATATTGCGAATAGCAGAGGGCCCAGGACCGAACTCTGGGGGACTCCTCTGAGGAGGGTTTTACTGGGAGAGAGGTCGTCTTGCAATTGCACCAGCTGCAGTCTACCGACAAGACAGGAGGAAAACCAATGTATGGCAGTGTCATCTAGCCCAATGTTTTTCAATAGGGTCACTAATAGATCGTGGTCAACCGTATCAAACACTTTACTTAAGTCAAGGAAAAGCGCAGCAATGTGATTTTTGGCCTCGAGCAAGATTTGCCAAGCACTGGCAATTTTGGCTAATGCAGTGACCGTACTGTGGTTTGGCCTAAAACCAGACTGAAGAGGGTTTAAAAGGTTATGGCTTTCTAAGAAATCTCTTAGTTGGGAATTTACTAGTTTTTCTAGAAGCTTTGACAGAATGGGTAGTAAGGAGATGGGTCTGTAGTTGTTTAAGTCGGACAGGTCACCCAATTTAAACAAGGGGATAACATGGGCTGTTTTCCATACTGTAGGGAGGGCCCCATCACTAAGAGACATATTAAAAAGGTGGGTGACTGGGCTGGTGGTGCAGAGGGCTGTGGCGCTGACACCTTATCTTGAACCACGCCGGCCACCCGGATTTGGGAACGGACTCGGGGGGCCGGCAGTGGAAAGAGAGGATTGAGCATCTGTAAGACTGCTCTCCTCTCCTAGGGTGGGCTGTGGGTGTGTGTCGCTCTTCAGTGACCTCCGGTGGAGACCGGGGGTAATGCAGATGCAGCGCAAAGGAGGGAACATCACCAGAAAAATTTAAAATGGCTCCACGCTCAACTGGATGATGGCTGCCCGGCAGTCCGATGCCATCAATGTCCTGAGCCATCCATCCCTCAGCAGTACCCCAGGGCCAAGTATTGCGCTTGCCCTGACTCAGGTGCCTCTCCCCTCAGAGGAAGGGGGAGGCCGCCCGGTGAAGGGTGACGTCCGGGTTACCCTGGGGATGTCTGCAATGTGAGGGACAGGCTGGGAACAGGACGAATCGGGTGTAGCCTTGGCAAAACCTGAAGGAGTGGCTGAGAGTGGCAGCACGTAGAGGGGAAAAAAAGATAATACAAAAAAAAAGGTGGGTAATTGGAGGTGCTAGACAGCAGTAGTCTATTTTCAGTAGGATGGGATCTATTTGGTCAGCCCCTGCACCTTTCTTAGTGTTTACGGAGGTTAGCAGATCTTCTACCTGCTTGAGTGTGACGGGAGAGAAGCTAAATATAGCAGGGCTGATGGGGTGGTGGTGGTGGGGCCTGCTGTGGTGAAGTGGTTATTGAAGCGTTCTAAGATGTCCTGTTTATTGGTGAATGTAAAGTCCTCTTGGGTGATTTTGGATGGGAAAGAGGAAGAGGAAGAGGAAGAAGAATTACGTCCTACCACTTCTTTCAGTATCTGCCAGAATTTGGTGCTGTTATTCATGGACAAATCAAGGGCACTTTGGAAGAATTTAGCTTTTCCAGATCTGATCAGTTTAGTGCAATGATTCCAAGACATTCTGAACGCTGCCCAGTCGGAATCTGACTTTGTTTTTCTGGCCTTTTTCCATAGGGCATCCCTATGGCGTAAAGCTATTTTTAAGGTGCTGTTGAACCATGGGAAGGATTTTTCCATTGCTCTGCTTTTAACAAAGGGTGCATGTTACTTGATTACAGTCAGAACTAGCGCTTGGAAAATTGCATAGGCTTCGGAGACAGTAGGGGCAAGGTAGAAATCCTGCCATCTAATCCTATTAAGATCAGCTAGGAAGGCAGAGCGGTTAAATTTGCGATAGCTCCTTCTATAGGTGTATCCTGGCACAGAGGTAGTTTTTGGCATGAACCTTACACAGGCAATTGTCCTGTGGTCACCGATGTTGTTGTCAAAACTCCTACATGTGAAATTCTATGAGGTTTGTTAGTGAGGATTAAGTCCAGAAGAGTGCTGTGTGCAGGGTTTTTGAAATTGGGTCGGGTCACATCAGAGATAAGCTGATGTAGACCAAGTGCATTACAGAAGTCCTTCAGGCGTGAGGAACAAGCAGAGTTCCAATCCAAGTTAAGGTCACCCAGAATAATTGTTTCAGCATCAGTGGAGTCTAGCAGGTTACGCAGGTGATATAGCAACTTAAGGCCACCAGATGGGGTCTGTAACAGCCTACAACATAAATGGATTTATTTGGCGATGTGGAGATTTTTAGGGCGAGACATTTGTATTCCTTGGTCGTAGAGGAGGAGCCGATCATTGCAGCTGAGAATTTGTCTGAAACATACATTGCAATCCCACCTCCCCTAGTAGGTCTATCGGCTCTGAAAATGTTAAAAGAGGGGATGTTGACACATTGGTCTGGGGTGGAGCGTTTCAGCCACAATTCTGAAATAACTAGTATGTCCAGCCTTGCATGCACTGCCCAGGCCTGTACCAGGTCGATCTTTTTCAATAGGCTGCATGCACTGATATGCAGGAGGCTGATGCCTTTTAGCTAGGATAGGTCAGCAGGGGCAGCGATGGGAGAAATGGGCCCTGGGTTTAACTCCACGTTACCAGAGCAGAGTAGCAACAAGAGGAGTAGTTTTAAAAATCTGTGTATTAATGTTTTGTAGAGGAGGTATCTTAAGCACTTGCAAGGGAAAGGGTTAGTCATCGTTGCCTTGATGGCCGAGTGATAAAGATAAAGGGATAGGGCATACAAGGCAACACGTGCTGGTATACATAGAGGCGTGGAGCTTCAGGGTTGTGGTCTCAGGTTCATAGCAAGGGCAACAACCTCCGCAGAGATAGTTCCAGCATAGTGGAACTGAAAGATATGTGTGTCCTTGGACAAATGTGCCTGAGTGTAAGATACATTGTAGGAGTTATGTATAGTGGTATTAGATTTGTGAATGAGGTTAACTGGTGAGTAATGGGCACAGAATAGGGCTAGGAAGAGGAAAAGACTGAGCTGCATGTCAACTGGATAGGATCTTGAGTTGTAGCGCCCCATGATGTGGTTAAAAAAATAAAATGCACTATATTCACTAGTTACAGGGTGCTTGCCTTTTAAGAGGATAAGGTGCAAGCTTGAAAAGAAAAAGGGGCGGGTCCAAGGAGTATTTAATAGAGGATGGGGCAGGGTGGGCGGAAGGGCCGAAAAACAGGAGAAGGCACTGTGCACTAAGGCAGCTGAGCTCCGCTTAGTACTGCAAGCCAGCTGGGAACGCTGTCTGCTTAAGTGCCACACTGTTTGAGTACAGAGAGACTGGTGCCAAAATTCAAAAAGCTGAAAGTTTCTCCCGTACCTGGTGGCTTGGGGTTCAGTCTGCTACGGCGCCTCTCTAATTGGATTCGAACCGTGGGTTGTGGTTCGATGGGGACTAGAATGCCAATTCAGGGCTGGCAATCCACTGGTGGCTTGGGGTTCGGTCTGCTGCGGCGCCTCTCTAATTGGATTTGAACAGTGGGTTGCGGTTCGATGGGGGACTGGAATGCCTGTTCAGGGCTGGCGATCCCCTGGTGGCTTGGGGTTCAGTCTGCTGCGGCACCTCTCTAACTGGATTCGAACCACGGGTTGTGGTTCGATGGTGGACTAGAATGCTTGTTCAGGGCTGGCAATCCCCTGGTGGCTTGGGGTTTGGTCTGCTGCGGTGCCTCTCTAACTGGATTCGTACCACGGGTTGCGGTTTAATGGGGGACTGGAATGCCCGTTCAGGGCTGGCAATCAGGAGGGAAATGAGGAGACACTTTTTAAATGAGATGGTGGTGTCTGTGGAGCGCATTGCCAGAGGAAGTGGTATCCTGTAGAACAATGGGCTGCTTCAAAAGGGGATGGGACAGGGTAAGAGGGAAGGTCACTGGGGAGGGAGGGCAGCTGCAGTATAAGGGCTGCTAGCTGCACAATCGAGCAGACTTGATAGACCATAAGACTTTTATCTGCTGCCAATTTCGTATGTTTCATACAATTAACAACCTGCAAAAGAACCTGGAAAAAAAGACACTTATACAAAACTCTCCCAAACCCAGAAACCCCCCAAACTCCTACCTGCACTCACTACACACCACTCCCTCCTTGTTGCAAGAGACCTTACAATAACCATCCTAATGTATTATAGTCAACAAACAATGGGTAAGGGTGGAACACTCGGATATATACCCATTTCGGGTGCTTATTAGGGCAATAAAGCCACTCGGCCCTTTGGGCTCATGGCTTTATAGCCCTAATTAGCCTAAACAGACAAAGAACAGCATATCTGTGGCACCCTTTGATGCTTGTAGGAACTAGGAAGTATCTCTCACAACCCCTCTGTATTATTAAAAAATAGATGAGTTTCCAGTCAGTATGAGTAGCCTGGCCATGGACTAGGAAAACTAAGGGAGGAAGGAAATCAGCTACTGGAGCAAGAGAGAGGTCAGGGTGAGCCAATGTACAGAACAACACTTAGCAAACATGATTTTCATACTCACTGTATTCCAATGTGTTTTACAAGGCACACACACGAGTTCCATACTGGTAGCAGGTCCTATGTCACAACGGCGATCGCCGTTAGGGCGAGTGTACATTGCTGAAAATAAAAACAGTGGTGTACGCTCGCAGAGAAGACAACGGGCACACAGATAACTTTATGTATGCAGGGGGCTGCACCCCCCGCACCCCCTAACTAATTATTCTTAACTCTAGTGGGGTGCATGTCAGGGAGGGGGTGAAACTTATGTAAAAAACAAAAAAACACTGGTGACACAAAACTGTACTGTGCCTCCCCAGCCCCAAAACTCTACACCCTCCCCACCGTAGCCAGCCACCCTCACCACCACACCACATGGCCAGCTCGGCAGCCTTCCACTGCACTGCCTCTCTCCCTCACACCTTCCCTCCTCTTCCATTCCCCCATGGTGGTTCTCGTCACCTTCCTTGCAGCTCATCACTACCCTTTCTGGGTAGCTCACAACACAGGTGATAAGACTGAGTCGCTCAATTTCAGTCGCCCTTTTCACGGTATACCCTGGTGGCACAGGGAATGTAGACTAGAATAGAATTTCTGGTGCCCAACCTAGTCCAACAGGGAATAAAAAATTAAAAAAAGTCCACCTCCCCCAACTATCTGACAGGCCCGGTGCCCAACCCCACCTGGCAGGGAATAAAAAAATATCTACCCACCTACCACTCCAGTACCCAACCTGATCCATCAGGGAATAAAAACAAATCTGCCTCCCCAACTACCCAACAGGTCCAGTACCCAACCTAACACTTCAGGGAATAAAATAAATCTGTCCCCCTTCCTTTACAACCTGAAAGATCCAGTGTCCAACCTGACCCATCAGGGAATAAAAAACAAACTTGGCCCTACCCCCTCCAGTTACCTGTCTGGCCCAATCAAGCACATCAGGGAATAACAAAAAATATGTCCCTCTCCCCAAAACTACCTGATGGGTCTGGTATGCAACCCAGACTATCAGAAAATGAAAAATATGTCCCCCCCCCCCAAAACTGCCCATTAGGGAATTAAAAAACTGTCCCCCTTCCCTGACAACCTGAGAGGTCTGATGCTGAGAGGTCTAATGCACAATCTGGCCTTTCAGGGAATACAAAAATATAACATTCCTCCCAACAACCTGATCGGTCCAGTGTTCAACCAAGGCCCATCGAGATAAAAAAAAAAAGTTGCTTCTCCCCACAACAACCTGACAGGCCCAACCCCGCCTGGAAGGGAATAAAAAAAATCTGGCTATCTTCTCCTCCAAACATTTTACCAGTCCAGTGCCCAATCTGGCCCATCAAGGAATTAAACAAAAATCTGCCCCCTCCCTCCAACTACCTGATGGGTCCTGTGCCCAGCTGAGCCCATGTATTATGCCAAACAGAGATAAGCAGGGCCAGTGAATTCTGGTAATCACTGAAATTCCTGTAGTTTTTGCTGAAATTATAGTCTGGATCTGAAATTTCCATTTGTGCTCACCTGTGTTCCAAAAATGCTGCATCCTGCTTCATTGCAGAGTTGCCATGGAGAAAAATTCATTTAGTGGCCATTAGTAAAGAGTAAATACTTATTACATGTAAGTTGGGGGCTGTAGAAAATTGGGAACTTTCAACTTGTTTTTTTTTTCTGTGCTTCTAGAATATTCTGCACTAAACCAGACAGGATTAATAGCTGCATCTCACGTGAGTTTGCAGGCATTGCCAAGCACCTTCTACACGAATGCAAACCTCCCCCCAGATCCCACAGACTGTGATTAAACAAAAATAAAGAAATAAAAATAAAAGAAATACAGAGGGCCACATTTATGTATTGGTGATAGTTTGGCTGTAATTTTCGGTGTATTTGTGCTGGTGAGGGTGGGTTAGGGATGGTGTGAGTTTGATGGTCAGGAAAGCTGAAATCCGGAAATCAGGAGCACATCATTCAGTATTAAGGGACTACATGGTGGACTGGTGCCGTAGATAAAAAAATAAACCAGTCCAGTCAGGTTTTCTTTCTTGTGTGTGGTAGTTGTGGTGGTGGAGGTTGACTGAGTTTGGCGCAGTGCAGCAGTAGCCAGCAGGTGAGGTGAGGGTATACACATATACTATGGGGCATTACTTAAACAATGCTGTTACTGCTAACTCAGCAAGTCTGGGAATTAGGATTAGAAAATCAGTAGGTTGAAAAAAGTCAAGCAAGTCAGCCAGGTTTTCTTTTCAGAGAGAACTGTGGGGCAAGCAAGCAGGACATTTTATTCAGACCACTACCACCAGGGCACAGAATTTCAGCAAACATGAATTCCATTTTGGACAATGCAAAGGCAGGAAATGAAATGATTATAATTAATGTAAATTTTCACTGTAAAACTACAATATTTTTACAGTGAAAATTTCCAGTTCTACTGTATAGTCTGGTATCCGGAATTGTCTGACATTGGCAATTTTTAACTACCGGATCTGGGATAATTCCATATCTGGAAAACACTGGCCCTAGAGATAAGGAGGAGCAGCAGCAAAGCAGTGAAATGAATGTGGAATAGGCAGGGTAGTAAAACACTGCCTTCCTCATGCCCCTCCGCTCAGGTCACAGTGAAGGGGCTCAAACACTGCACAGGAGGTTTGGGGCTGCTGCTGCTGCACTACTGCTGCTATCAGCCTGTTCAGTCATCTTCACCTCCTCCAGCACACAGCACAATAGCATGGGGAACTGGACTGAGGGGGACCAATGGCGCACATTTCCAAGGCCGTAACCTCAAGGGACAATGATCCCGGCTCCACCGTCCAACTCTCCCTCTCTCGCCCTTTCCTTCTTTTGGACCTCAATCTCAGCTCTGCACTCTCACCCAATAGGCACATAGGATCACACCCACGTGCATGCTCCACCCAGCCTGCTGCACAGCAGAATGATCCTGTGCACAAGCTGGCCATCAGGGAATAAAAGAAAAAATTACCACAGTAATATCGTTTCTTCCAAGGGATCCTTCACCATGCTTACTAGAGTATAATCAGCCTATAGGTCTGAGCTGCGCTGGAGTGTGGAATTTATATAAATTACAGAACTATGGAATGTAATTTGAGTTTCTGCCACATAGTGGCCTTCTAACCTGCTTTCCAATGTCAGATTTATTTCGACAGCCAGGAAGTAGTGACAACTAAGCTCACCAAACTAACCCTGAAGAAAAATATAAAAAGAAAAACACAAGAACTCCAAAAGATTGGTCTCACAGGACAAACTATGATTATAGCTGTGTAACAAACAACAAGAACTGATTGTAGGCAATGCAGTAAGTAACACTCAGGCCAAAGAATAAGAAAAACAACAATAAATAAATCTTGTAGAACTTATTCCAGGTTCTGGAAGGGGAGGAAGGGTGGGAATGTTAAGGACAGGAAGGGATCCCTTGGAAGAAACAATATTACTTTGGTAAATCAGTTTTTCTTCAAATCCCAGGAATCCTTCACTATGCTTACTAGTGCAGATTACAAAGCAATACCTTGGGAGACTGGGTACAGAACCTATTTAGGGGAAAAGATTCTGCAAGCAGCAGTGCCAAACCTAGCATCCCTTCTGGACTGCACATCCAGGCAATACTGTTCTGTAAAGGTGTGTACTGTTTTCCAGGTAGCTGCTTTACAAACCTCTAGCAAGGGGACATCCCTTGCAGCTGCCACAGAGGCAGACGTGCCATCAGTGAAGTGTGCCCTGAGGCCTTGTGGGGGTAGTTTGTCAACTTTGCTGTAACAGAACTGGATGCCAGAGACTATCCAGTGAGCAGCAGTTCTCTTTGAGGGTGGCCTACCCTTGCCCACTTTACCATATGTGAAGAACAGCTGTGAGTGGTAAGATCTTAGGTTCTTAGTACAGTCCAGGTAGTAACAAAGTGCCCTCTTAACATCTAGACTGAGCAGCCTCTGCTCCCCAGAGCTGGAGTTTGCTTAAAGAACACTGGAAGAGTGATGGACTGGTTCAGGTGGAACCTGGACACCACCTTAGGAAGAAATTTTTTGTTAATCCATAGGACTACCTTGTCCCTGTGGAAAATGTTGTAATTTGGGTCTGTGCAGGGGGCCTGCAGCTCGCACACCCTTCTGGCTGAAGTTATGGCCACCAGGAACCCTGTTTTTCAAGTGACATACTTCAAATCAGCAGTAGCCATAGGCTCAAAGAGAGATTCCATGAGCTTTGCTATGCACAGGTTCAAGACCCAGGGAGGGACTCAGTTCCTAACTGGGCAGTGCAGCTGTAGAAGTCCTTTGAAGAATGTTCTGAAAATGGGGTGTGAGGACACTGTTTTCTTCTTACTGTACCTGCTGAGACATAGGCAGATACAGCAGTCAGGTGCACCTTCAGGGTAGTGGGCCCGAGGCCAGAGGCCTGGAGGGGGACCAAGTAATCTAAAAGTGTTGGCAGGTCTGCCTTCAGAGATTTGAACTCCTTTGGGACGCACCACAGAGAAGATCTTTTCCATCTGGAAGCATAACTTTTCCTAGTGGCTGACTTCCTGCAAACGCAAAGGACTTTAAGACTTCTTCAGAAAGGTGGAAGTCAGAAAACTCTAGCTCTTGAAGAACCATGCCTTGAGGCAAAGAGATCTGAGGTTCAGGAAGGTAATTCTGCCCTATGATATAGTCAGCAGGTTGCACCTCAGTGGGAGACGGATGGGCTGCTTGATGGAGAGTCCAGAAGAAGGGAATACCAGACCTGCCTGGCCCAATCTGGGGCCACCAGTATCATTCTGGCTGACTGACTTCTCAGCTTCAACAACACCTTCAGCAAGAGTGGAAAAGGAGGAAAGGCATACAGGAATTTTCCTGACCAGTCCAGGGTTAGAACATCCACTAGAACTGAACCCACTGCTGGAAGCCTGCAACAAAAAAGAGGAAGCTGGTGGTTCTCCCTGGAAGCAAACAGGTCTATCTCTGGTGTTCCCCACCTCCTGAATACTAGGCTCAGTACCTGCTTGTTCAGGGACCACTCGCAATGTCCCTAGCTGATCCTGCCAGAACACTGTCCTTCCTTGGCAGCTGGACCACTGAGAGCTGCACTTCCAAAGAATAAGCCAGATTTCAGATCTTCGTTGCTTCTGTACATAGCTTTGAAAATCTTGTGCCCCTTTGCTTGTTGATGTAATACATAGTGGTGGTGGTGGTGGTGGTGTTGTCTGTCCTGACTTGGGCTGACTGACCTTTGACCTGGGCAGCTGCCCTGTGCTCCAGGAGGTCTATGTACTCTTTAGGTTTCTGTGGAGACCAAGCTCCATTTACAGTTAAGTTGTCCAGGTGAGCACCCCAGCCTAGGAGCAGGGGTGTTCGAATCGAAACTTTTATGACTTGCCCAACCATGACTGTAGCTGAATTTTCACTTGCCCTTAATTCATTATAATAAAATTAGCTTTCCTTTTGTATTTGCCCTTCGAGGAAATTTACTTGCCCGAGATAGGGGGCAACAGGATTTGCACACCCCTGCCTAGGAGGAAGGCATCTATTGTTAGAATAACCACGGGAAACTTCTCCTCAAGTGGTACTGGATGTCTCTCATTTGAAATTTGGCCCCTGCCACCAGAGCAATGTAGGCGGCCATATGACCGAACAGTGGGAGGAAGTGTCCTGATGGCCTGGGCTGGCCCAAGATGAAGAACTTCTCCAAATTTATTAGATTTTCTACCTTTTCTGAGGCAGGAAGGCCCTCCCTAGGAGGGCATTCAACTATGCTTCTATGAAGTCCAGTACTTGAACTGGCTCTCTCTGGAACTTCTGGGCATTTATGAGGAAGCCCAGACCTTCCAGGGTGTTCTGGGTCGAAAGAAGAGAGGCCTTGGTCTGCTGCTATGACTTTCCTGCAACTAGATAGTCATCCAGGTAGGGGAAAACCTGCACCCCCTGTCTTCTGAGGTGTGCTACCACCACAGCTAAGCACTCTGTGAACACCCTGGGAGCCGAAGAAAGCCCAAAGAGGAGGGCTGAGAACTGATAGTGACCAGTTCCTACCTTGAACCTTAAATACCTCCTGTGGCTGGGTCTGATTGAAATATGAAAGTAGGCATCTTTCAGACCCAGAGAGCCCAGTCAGTCCCCTTGCTGAAGAGATGGAATCACTCTAGCCAAGGTTACCATCTTGAACTTCTCTCTTTTTAAGTGTTTGTTCAGATACCTGAGATCCAAAATGGGATGCCACTCCCCATTTTTCTTGTGGGCAAGGTAGTACTTTGCATAAAGACCTTTTTCCCCCTGAGAGGGGGAACTCTTTCTGCTGTTTTTGCCTGCAGCAACTTTTTGGCATCTAACTCCAGCAGAATCTTTTCTGTTGGAGTGGGAGATGTGAAGTTTCTGCAAACCTGCAGGCTGGGTAATTTTTTGAACTGCACTGTGAGCCCTTGGCTCACTACTGCCAGAACCCACTTATCTGTGGTGAAGTTTTTTCCACTCCTGGAAGAAAACAGCCAACATTCCCCCCACTGGCAATGGATGGGTGACCTGAACCGAATTGTCAGAGGTTCTGTTTGGGTTCAGCCTTAGGTGCTGGGGTTGAGTCAGCCTATCTAGAGCCTCTTCTGCCCCTGCCTCTGAGGAACCTCTCATTTGAGAGAAATCGTAAGGGAGGAAACTCTGGGGAAAGTAACCCCTACCCTTACCTCCCTTTCCATGAGGCTTATAGGAAGTGGAGGCCTTCTCTTTCTCAGTGTTACTTTTATAGGTGGCTTTTTACTCCCATCTTTTTCATGTATGCCTCTGTTTGTCATAGGGAAAGTCCATGGCTTTTGTTCGAGTGTCCTAGGACAGGTTTGCAGTCCTAAGCCAGGCAAACCTTCTTTTTTTTTTTTTTTTGGTTAGTTGTTTAACTGGGACTAGCACACTTCTTAGGGAGATAGCTTGGGCCATGTTGGTATCCACTGCCATATGGAACAGATATTTAGTTGCATCCAGGGCTGATTTTAGAGCATCTGCCAAATCTTGCGCCAGATCCCCAGAGGCTTATTGCCAGGCTAGAGCTCCAGAGAGCTTTCTGGTACTGGGCAATATAAGCCATATAGGCAACCTGCCTCAGCAGTAAGGAGGCAGAAGTGCAAACCTTCTTTCCCATACTATCCAGGTTTCTGGAGTCTTTATCTGGGGGCTGGGTATAGAGGGGAACCATAGCCTTATCACAGGCTGCAGCCTGCATTACCCCTTCATGGACAGGGTGGCAACAGAGGTACTCAGCATCTTGCTTGTCAAGCTGGAACTTCTTTTCAGTGTTCCTGTCAATGCCCAGGGTGGAGGTGGGAGTCTGTAATAATTTACAGGTTGACTTTTTAAGGGGCTTATGCACTGGAAGGATCAACTTTTTAGTTGATGTTGGACCCATCGTGTCAGAAAAACTCAACCTCTTCCTCATCCTCCACAGTCTCCTGGGTGGAGAGATTGAGGGTGTTGACCATCTTCACAAATGTATAGTGTGAGGAAAAATCTTCCTGTCCCCAGGGAGGGGCACCAATCTCCTGTTCAGAAGAGCTGTCAGGCTCTATGGGCTCTCCTCTTCTTCCTCCTCATCATAATAAAACTCGGCCCCTGGGTCCTCTGGAACCAGGGAGGGACCCGGAACCAGAAGGGGAACCAACATGCCCATAAGCGATCCCATGGCCTGAAAAGCCTGGAAAAATTGCCAAACCTTAGCCATGTCTTCCACAGAGAGCATTTTAGGTCTGTCCACTGACAGCTTCTTTCCATCTTCAGGACGAGGGGCAGCGACATGTTTTTCTTTTTGTTTTTTCTTAGCAGGGACCATATCTGGAACCTGCTCTGAGGCCCTTTTATGCATGCTTACATTGGGATTCCCTCTTTCAGGAGCCCTAGACTACAGAGCATCTTTGGCAGGCCTTTCTTTTTGTTTGTTGTGGGATGAGGGACCCTCATCAGTGTGCTTAGGTGACAGAGGCAGACTGGGAAAGCATGATCATTTTTAATTTCTTAGCCGTTTCTTGACAGTTTTAGGGCAAAACTTACTGCAGAGTTCACAATCAGAAAAAAGGTGCTCAGGACCCAAACACCTTAAACACAAATCGTGGCAGTCCACTTTGGCAAATAAATTAAAGCACTTTAGACAATTCTTAAACCAGTAGGTCATGTTTTCCTTTTGAGCTTGTCAGACATGCCAAACATGACAAGACCCACAGAAAAATGGTTCCAGCAGTCAAAAATGAAAGTCTGTGGTTTGGTTCCAAAATCAAAAATGAACCGCTAACAAAATGGCTCTTTTTTTCAAGTTTTGAAAATTAACAGCAATGCATTTTGGTTCCTGGAGAGTGGGGAACCAGGACAAAAAAACAGAACCAAAAAGCTAAAATATGTAACGCAAGAAGCAAGACTAGCTGTGTGTGCTAGAATAAAATAAGACAAAATAAAAACAACTAAAATAGGTTTTCTCGGGTTCCTCGGAGCCTCTAGGGAACCAGAGAAAGACACTAAAATAATACAAAAAGATGAGAAACTACACGAAATCTAAATAAAATGGCAGAGAAGTGAAAAATAAACAGAATACTTGCAAAAATAATAAAAGGCAATCAACTTCAGCAAGACAAAGCAAGCTCTTTGGGGTGACCTCCTTCCTCAAGCAGAGAAATAAATCTCTGACACTGGAAAGCAGGTTACTATGCCACCACATGGCACAGATTTGAATTATATTCCATAGTTCTGTAATTTACATAAATTCCACGGTCCGGGGCAGCCCAGACCTACAGGCTAATTATGCACTAGTAAGCATAGAGAGGGATTCCTGCCGATCCTGGCAGTGTTTATGGACACCGAGAAGACCTTTGACTGGGTGGACTGGAGGCTCCTACACAGGACTCTGGAGGAGATGGTGTTGGTCCCCAAATTCAGGAAGGGGGTGAAAGCCCTTTGTGCATCACCACAAACAACAGTAAGGGTTAATGGCTTTACCACTGAGAGGTTCCATTTAACAAGAGGAATGAGACAGGGATGTCCGCTCTCCCCGCTTTTGTTCGCTCTCTATATTGAGCTACTGACGGTGGCTGTGAGGGGAAATGACAACATTCAGGGCATACAAGTAGCTAATAGGAGCCATAAGGTATCTTTATACGCCAATGACTCCCTGTTCTTCTTAACCTCACCCAAATCATCACTCCTAGCCCTGGAGTCAGAACTCCAGGAATATGGCCGGATCTCTGGGTACAAAATTAACACGGAAAAATTGGAGGCCATAAAGTTTGGAGGCACAATGCCTCACGGGGCAGTGCAAGACTTTCCCTTCAAGTGGGCCATGACCAACACAGTAAGATACTTAGGGGTCAAGATATTGCCCCAAATGTCTGCACTCTTTAGACTCAACTATGGGAAACTGTGACAGAGATCTGGGCAGACCTGGCTCGGTGGGAGCTTCTCCCTCTATCTCTGGCAGGGAGGATAGACACAATTAAAATGAACGTCCTCCCCCGCTTCTTGTTTTTGTTTTAGGCCCTGTCCATTAAAATTCCAGACTCCTTTCTGAAAAAAGTCAACGCCACCCTTCTGGCTTTTATCTGGCAGAAAGGCAGAAGGCAGATTACTGGCAGGCTCCTCTCCCAGCCAAGGAGAAGAGGAGGCCTGGCCTTACCAGATCTAGGATTATATTACATGGCGGCGCAGCTAGCTCTAGTGATAGCCTGAGTTAAGCAGCGGAGGGATACAGGATGGCTAGAGATAGAGGCCCATCACATCCAAATGATCACCTTCTCTTCTCTCCCTCATGCCCCACTTACCCCAGAGGTCTAGGGAACCCTGCAAAACCCATGGACAAAATACACACTGAGGGTCCTGGTGAAGGCCAGGAAATAAACACATACCCCAGAGGGAATAGACCCTCTCACTACAATCATAGAAGACCCTCGGTTTGTCCCACCTTGGACAGACCCCCGGTTTCTGGGATGGAATCCACTGACTCCAAAATAGATTCCAAAATATGCTGGAAGGAAATTCAGTCCTCTAATTTACGGCCCTACAGGCAAGTATTTATTTATTTATTTATTTATTCAATTCTGATGACCGGGTAAGCCCACTGAGCCCCGAAGGTCCCTTTTTCAGGGGCGACCCGGGGTTAGTTACAGAGATTAGGCATTAATACAGGAATATAGATATTAGGCATACATAGTGGTAAACAAGGAATGTTAAGCAATACTTACAAACAGGGATTCAGTATATTTGATCACTATGCCTTAACTAGAGATGATTTTCACAGGTTTTTACAGGTAAGGCATTACCTGATCTCCAATCATCAAGTCTCTAAGATAAACAGACACTTTACAGCACTGGAAAACCTCCTATACTGGTCAGTCCGGTTGACCGGAAAGGGAAAACTGATCTCAGGGGCTTACAAAGCCCTTCAGGGAGACTACTGTGCTCAGCTCGAAAGCCTGAGGGGGAAGTGGGAGGAAGAGGCAGGAATCCCAATCCCAGATGAGAGCAGGAGGTTGGCCTGGGAGAGAGGCTGGAGGATCACAGCATCCCCGAGCTGGAGGGAGTTCCGTTGGAAGTGCCTGACCAGGTTCTTCCACACTCTTTCAATCACAAGACATTTTTTTTTTGGGGGGGGGGGGGACTCTGAGTTATGCAGGAGAGGCTGTGGAAAATGTAGGTACCCACTTCCACATATTCTGGTCTTGTTAAGCAGTGGTGCCCTTTTGGACTGCAGTTCATCAGACCCTAAACAGTTTGTGGGAAACACAACTACAGTACCATTTACCTTTAACATAATAATCCTGGGCTTTAAAGTCCCTGCAGTAGGTAATAGTAGGCAGCAAGGTCTCTTTAGGACACTGTGCCTAACAGCACAAAAGAAATAATAGCCAATTGGCTCAAGGCCCCCTCCCCATCACTGGCCTCATGGAGAACCAGGGTAGACAACATAAAATGGATAGAAGAGCTGATGGCGAAACTCAGGCTCTCCACGGACAAACAGAAGGAATAGTGGGGGAGGTGGGAAAGATCAGAATCCTCAGCCCTGGAAGAGATCTCAAAAAACAATGTAGGCAAAAATTAGAGGAGGAATCAAAGAAAAAGTTACTCACCTTAGTAATGTTGTTTCTTCTAATGGAGTCTTGCTATATTATGACATATGCAGTTTGTCCCAGCCTTAGAACTGCTCCGGAGGTGAAAGAGTTAACTTCCATGCCAGGCATGGAATCTTGAGCGCAAGCTTTGTTGAAAAACTCTGTCTGTTGATCTTCAAACTGAAACTGTCAGATCTTTACGAGCAAAACTCACTAAGGTTCTGTGTGGAAGCTGTAAACCACACCAGCCAACTGGCTACTAAAATATTAACACATTTTCTGGTCCCAAAACCAAGACTCAAGTCAGGGGATCCAAAAAATAACATAAAATAAAATACAACACCCAAACACCCCAAAAAGAGGGGTGAAAACACAAGGTGGGCATCATTAAGTGCCAACACTGCACTGCCCACCCACATCCCAAGAGCAGAGGTTCTGAGAGGGGCAGGCAGGGGAGGTCATAATATAGCAAGACTCCATTAGAAGAAACAACATTACTAAGGTGAGTAATTTTTTCTTCAAACAACATGAAGTCTTGCTATATTATGACATATGCAGACTACACAGCAGTACCTCCATGGAGGAGGGACAGACCTACTTAGGAAATAGGCTCTGAAGCACAGCTAAAGAAACCGAGCATCACTCCTAGCCTGGATGTCCAGGGAGTAATGCTTGGTGAAAGTGTACTGTTTTCCAGGTAGCTGCTTGAAATATCTCTAAGATAGGGATGTCCTGGCAGCAGCTAGGGACGCAGCTGTACCTCTGGTAGAGTGAGCCCCTCAGGCCTGAAGGGGAACCTACCCAGTTTTGATAGCAAAATTGGATACAAGAGACAATCCACCTGGCAATGGATCTTTTAGTGGCAGGTTTCCTTTACCAACCTCACCATAAGTGAGGAACAGTTGGAGGAGTCAAACCTGTGACCCTTGGTATGCTCTATGTAGTAACTAAGGGCCTCTTTACATCTAAACTGTGCAGCCTCCTCTCACCAGAGGAGGAATGGTCAGTGAAGTACACTGGAAGAGATATAGATTGATTAAGGTGGAAATCTGAAACCACCTTAGGCAAGAACTTCCTGTTAGTCCTGAGGACTACCTTATCTCTGTGAAAGGAGATAAAATCAGGCTCCACTGACAAAGCTTGTAATTCACTTATGCGACTGGCAGAAGTGATGGCTACTAGAAACACAGTTTTCCAAGTCAAGTACTTAAGCTCTGCTGAAGACAAAGGCTCAAAGTGGGTTTGCATTAGCTGAGCAATGCAAACATTAAGATCCCAGGCAGGAGCAGGGTCCCTGAATGGAGGGTTGGTGTATAGCAATCCCTTGAAAAACTTGGAGAATACAGGGTGAGCAGAAAGAGAAGAGGGTTTTCCTGCTGAAATAAAAGCAGAGACAGCTGCCAAATGCACTTTCAGGGTAGCTGGCCTCAGCCCCAAAGTATTTAGATGGACCATATAGTCCAGGACTGTGCGCAAATCAGCAGATTCTGGGGAAATATGCTTTCCAGAGCACTATATGGAAAACCTTTTCCATTTAGAATTATAAGTAGCCCTGGTGGAAGGCTTCCTTGAAGCTTTTAAGATATCGAGTACACCTTGAGAAAGGTGTAGGTCAGCGAACTCTAACTCCTCAAGAGCCAGGACTTGAGGTTGAGGGATTTAAGATTCGGATACCAAACTCTCCCCTGGGCACAGGTTAACAGATTGTGATTCCTGGGGAGACACAGTGGAAGGTGGACTGCTAAGGACAGAAGGAGTGGATACCAGGGCTGTCTGGCCCAATCTGGAGCAATCAGAATCATCTTGCAAGGTTGAGATCTGATTTTGACTAGCACCTTGAACAAGAGAGGAAAGGGGGGAAAGGCATAAAGGAACTTCCCTTCCCAATCGAGAAGGAAGGCATCCAGAGGGACTGAGCCCAACACTGGGGGCCTGCAACAAAAAAGCGGAAGTTGGTGATTGTCTGGGGCTGCAAAAAGATCTATCTGAGGGGTGCCCCACCTGGCAAATACTAAGCCCAATACTAGGGGATCCAGTGACCATTCGTGATGGCCCTGGGAAATCCTGCTGAGAGCATCTGCCAGGACATTGTCCTTGCCTGGGAGGTGAACTGCCATGAGGGGGTGTTCAGAGAATAAGCCAGAGACCACAACTTCATTGCCTCGGTGCACAAGGCCGAAGACCAAGTGCCCCCTTGCTTGTTGATGTACCACATTGTAGTGGTGTTGTCTGTTCTGACCTGTACCACTTTGTTCTGAACAGATGCAGAAAAAACCTGAAGTGCTGGAAAAACAGCTCTGAGTTCCAACAGAATGATGTGGAGCAGAGATTCCTGAGGGGACCACAATCCCTGAGTGGTGAGGTCGCCCATGTGAGCTCCCCATCCCAAGAGGGACGCATCTGTAGTAAGGGTCAAGGAGTGAGATTGAGGGATGAAAGGAACCCCCTGTCTCAGATTGCTCTGATCCTGCCACCACTGCAGGGCCTGGATCAGGGTTCGAGTTACTGGGATCAATTTGGTTACAGGATCTCTCCTTTGAGACCAGAAGGCTCTCAAATGGAACTGGATGTCCCTCATCTGAAATCTTGCTCCTTGCACTACAGCTGTGGAAGCAGCCATGTGGCCACGGAGCTGTAGAAAGTGCCTTGCTGGTCGAGAGACCTGCAGAGTGAAGGAGGAGGCCAGAGCCACCAGGGTCTTTACTCTTTCTAGAGGAAGGAAAGCTCTGGCCTGCTTTGTGTCCAGTTCTGCGCCTATGAAGGTGAGTAGCTGAACAGGCTCTAGAACTGACTTTGGAAGATTGAGAAGAAAACCTAGAGATGTAAGCAGCTGCTGGGTAACCTGAAGGTGTGATTTGACTTGGTCTGGGGACTGACCCACTATGAGCCAGCCGTCCAGGTAAGGAAAGATGGCAATCTTTTGCCTTCTTAAGTGAGCAACTGCTACTGCCAGGCATTTGGTGAATACCCTTGGGGCAGAGGTGAGGCCGAAGGGCATTGCTTTGAACTGGTAATGGCCTGAGGGCAGTTCGAATCTGAGGTACTTTCGATGGGAGCTTCTGATGAGAACATGGAAGTAGGCATCCTTGAGGTCCAGGGACGCTAGCCAGTCCCTGGCCTTAGGAGAGGTAAAATAATTCCCAGAGTCACCATTCTGAATTTTGGTTTTAAAAGGTGCTTGTTTAGGTATCTTAGATCCAGGATGGGCCGCCATTCTCCTGTCTTTTTTGGAGTAAGGAAGTACCTGGAGTACAGTCCTTTGCCCTGGTGTAGGGGAGGAACCCTTTCTACAGCTCTGAGATCCAGGAGGGTTGAGACTTCTGTTTCCAAAGCAAGAGCCTCTGATGGATTTGCAGGTGGAAAGGATCTGGTTCTCATCTTTGGAAATTTTTTGAAGCTGAGAACCAGTCCCTGGCTTACTACTTCCAGGACCCACTTGTCTGATGTTAAAGACTCCCAGTCCTGGATGAAGTAAGCCAGCCTGCCCCCTACAGGTAATGGAGAATCGGCCCTGGGCATCCCATCAGGGTGCCTGTTTGGCAGGGGCTTTAGGCTGAGGGGTGGAGCAGGCCTGCTCGTACCCGTCCTGCCTCTCCCTCTGAAGAACCCCTCTGGGCATAAGCTGAAGAGGAGGCCTGGGCTTGGTAAAAGGCCTGTGAAAGGCCTGCCCCTGCCCCTGGAAGCTGCCTCTGAGGAGTGGCTTGCCTCTCCTGGCCTGTGCACTCCTATAAGTGGTCCTATACTCATCCATTTTTCTTCATGTAATTCTCTGTCTGCTCCCCAAACAGAGAATTACCCTACAACAGGAAAATCCATGGCCTTAGCCTGGGTATCCTGTGACAGGCTAGTACACCTGAGCCAAGCCATTCTATGAAAAGCCACAGATGTAGCCATGACTCTTGAAGATACATCATTAGAGTCCACTGCAGCATGGAATTGCACCTTGGATGCCTCAATACCATCAGCAGCCACCTGTTCCAGCTCCTTGGCAAGCTGGCCAGGGACCTGTTTCGCTAAAGCCATAACAGTATCCCATCTGGATTTCTGGTATCTTGCAACATAGGCCATATAATTTGCCTGTCTGAGTCCAAAGAATGCTGCCATGTATTGTTTCTTTGCCATGGCATCAATCCTCCTGGAGTCCTTGTCAGGGGGGTGTGAAGCCAAGGGAATATTTGCCTTATCACAGGCTGCAGCCTGCACTACCCCAACATGGCTGCATTGTTGTGAAAGGAACTCCGTATCAGAGCCTGACAATGTGTACCTCCTGTCCATCTTTTTATCCACAGGAGGTAAAGAATTAGGAGCTTTTAAAATCTTTATTGTCTGTTTCCTAAAATATTTATGTAAAGGAATAGACAATCTCCTGGACTGTGGGATATCCATCATTTCCACATAGTCAGGCTCCTCCTGTTCATCCACAGCTTCTTCCAAAGGGAGCTGGAGGGTTTCAGCAACTTTTTTATAAAGCAGAAAATGAGAAGGGGACTCAGAAAGCCTAGGGGGAGACACTCCTGAAGGTCTGTCTGGGGAGATGTCCGGTTCAATGGGCACATCCAGACTTTCAAAATCACATTCACTCTCTTCATAATCCTCCTCCCCCTCCTCCGGTTCATAAAATTCTTCTATATCATATTCTTGAACCGGGAGAACCGACCGAACCAACCGTTTACCTGATGGTGCCGGTTCGGACGGAACCGGGGAAAGCGACTGGACAATTTGGATCGCTTTGGCTATCTCTGCAGCGGTTGGAGAAGGACATTTTGGCTCCACACCTGCTGATTTTCTAGTCCTCTTTGCTGGAACTGGCTCCTCCGAGTCAGCTCTTCGTTGCCGGTATCGCCCTGGTCAGAGGGCACTCCCTCGGTTCGGGTGGCACCGAACCGGGCTGTCCATCGGGTCAGCGGACTTTTGGCCTCTCGCTCCCTGAGCCTACCAACTCTCTTATCCAGGGTAGCTGCAGGAAATTCTTGCAAAATCTGGCAGTCTGCATTGAGGTGGTCAAACCCCAGACAATAAACACATGGTGTGTGGGTCAGCCTTGGCAAAGGCTTCCCCACAGACACTACAGTGCTGAAACCCAGTGGGCCTGGTTTTTCTTTTGGGTTTCTCAGACATAATGCCAGCCTAACCAAAAACTTGCCCTGTTCCGGCAAATCGCCAAGCAAGACACCCTTATCGGTTCCCAACCGTGTCACGGGTCGTGGAAAAAACCGTAATGAAATCCATTTTTTTTTAGAACCACGATAAGAACCGGGAACCACACTCTAAATGTACTTTAATAAGTTTTAACAACAACCTGATCGGTTCAAACCGAACCGATAACAACGTTTGCAAGTTCCACACAGAGAAATGTAAAACCTATTACTTACGATACCACAGACAGAGCTTGAACCGACCAGTTGTGGTTAAAATATACAAATGCGGTTTAGAAAACCGAGAAATAACACTTTTTTAACCGACAAATGAACCGAGCAGTAGGAGGAAGCTCCGGAGCGACTGTTCAGTGAGGCGGAATAAAGAATCTGACAGTTTCAGTTTGAAGATCAACAGAGTTTTTTCAACCGAGCTCGCGCTCAAGATTCCATGCCTGGCATGGAAGTTAACTCTTTCACCTCCGGAGCAGTTCTAAGGCTAGGACAAACTGCATATGTCATAATATAGAAAGACTTCATGTTGTTTGAAAGCCTGGCACTCAGGCCACCTTGCTTAAACAGAGAGGCAGGGAGCTAGGTAACAGGCCCTCCCAAAGGGGGGATATCCACCCTTTCCAGGGGTAAGATAAAGTAGACTGTAGCATAATCTCTTCAACCCGCACTTGTTGACTCCGGTTGAGTCACCCTTTACTGTCACAAGTTTCTCTAAGTTATACTTTATTAAGGAAGGGCTCTGCCCTAGAACAGACAGCCATTCCTAGAAACAGGTGGTATATGAAGACAGACAGCATGGCTGGTCATGGCAAAGGAAAGAGTTGATACTATATGAGCACATCAGGGTTTAACAAAGTGATGTACAAGGATAAAACCTACCAAAATGTGTGTACTACTGAATTGTTCAACTGTTTCATTCTCCATCTATGGTTTCCCTGTAATGCGACATTTCTCCTAACAATAAAAATTAGTTTAAAAAAAAAGAGAGGTGTTCCTGGGGTTTGAACAAAATATGTTCCCTCCCACAAACTACCTGATGGGTCCAGTACTCAACCTAGCAGGGAATAAAAAAAATCAGACACCCTCTCCCAACTACCTAATGAGTCCCATGCCCAAAACGATCTGTTAGAGAATGAAAATATCTGTCCCTCCTCCTCCTCCACTCAAATATCTCATTAGTTCAGGGCTGAACCATGACCATCAAGGATTTAAAAAAATTATCTATCCCAAGTCAGCCCAGTGGCACTGAGGGTCGAGGCGCTTGGCACCACACCTCACAACACGCTAGCAACCCAGGTTTAGGAACAAGCCCAGGCCGCCGGGGGTCAGCAGGGGGGTAAGAGAGAGTATTGAACATCCGGAGAACTGCTCTCCTCTCTCAGGGAAGGGAGGATTTGCTGTCCCGCTTGTCGATTGCCCTTGAGTCGGGAGGCACATTGTCAATGCACGACATCGGTGGGGGGGAGAGAATGGAGGAAAAACGGAGCTGGCAGGCTCTGTGATGGCCCCACCATCACCCATTCTGGCTCCCTGACATCTGGATATTTGTCCAGGGGTGGGAGGAAAGCCAGCATCCCTTCGCCTCGGCCCTGTCATGGGGGGAAGGGACTCATGGGGGATCGGAGGGTAAGTTGGACAGGAAAATGATGGGGCCGGAGACTGAGTCCCCTCTGAGGGAAGGGCCAGAGTCACCTGCCAGGCTCCCAGGAGGATAAAAATATAATAGAAAAAAAAATCTATCCCTCCCCTCAACAACCTGTTGAATCCCAAGCCCAACCTGGTCTATCAGGGAATAAAAAAAAAATCTGTCTCCCTTCCCAAACCAGCCGAGGGGTTTGTTGCCCAGCTTGGCCCATCAAGGAATACAAAACATCAGGTTCTCTCCCCCCAACTACCTGATGGGTCCAATGTACAAGCCAGACCATCAAAGAATAAAACAAAACAGTGATGTGGAGGGGGACTATAATATTTTATTACACAGTTTTACTATCTGTCATGCACAAACTATTATGTCTTGTTGTCGACTATGTCCTATGTGTCCAGGACCACCTTGAAAATTAGCCTGCTCAATGATGTAACTGCCTGGTTAAATAAAGTTTGATTGATTGATTGATTGAAGTGAGTTTGGTGCTGGAGAATGAAACTAATATAAACAGAGGAAAGGAGGATGTCAGGGATCCCAAAAAAGCTGGCTTAAAACCACCAGAGCTGAATAAAAGACCCAAACCTGGCCTTAGGGTAATAGTAGGAGATTCATTAGTTAAGAACAGAGCAGTACTCACCACTGCTGATCACTGCAGCACACACCAAGGTGCCTTGAGAAAGCACACCTGTGCGTGTGTGGAAACATGCAGCGATGGTCAGCGGTAGTAAGTGAAGCTCTGTTCTTAACTAATAAATCTGCTACTATTATCCTATAACCAAGTCTGGGTCTTTTATTCAGCTCCAGTGGCTGTGAGCTGGCTTCTTTCCTTTCGTACAGATAAAATTAGCTACCTGTTGTTGGGCAGACTTGAACCACTGTATGCAGTGCAGGGTGCATTACTGAAAAGCAGTGCCACTGCGTAAAAGCCCTCCCCATGGGCACAAAATACTAAAATAATCAGTAAAACTGACACTGGATGTGCTCTTCCTAATTACAATTATAACAGTGAGACTGGTGGCACAGTGAGACCTGCCATGAAAATAAACGAAGATAACAACATAAAAGCAAGACCAGCCTTGTTGGAACCAGCCAAATCTTGGTTTACTATATTTACTGTATTAACGACCCTTTTTTTAAGGTGATGTTTATTACATCTCAGATTGTCTCCCTTTCCATGTGTTACCTAGTGTCCACTGGTACCTCCTCCCTCTCCTGCCCCTTGCCAAGTATTCCCTGGTGTCCAGTGGCACCCTCTCTCCCCATTCCAGTCCAAGTACTCCTTGGCTTCTAGTGGCACCCCCCCTCTCTCTCTCTGCCCCTGTCCCTTTCGAAGGACTCCCTGGCATTCAGTGGCACCCCCCCCATCAGCATCCATCCCTTTCCAAGTACTCCCGGTGTCCAGTGGCAACCCCTCACCTCATCCCTTTCTAAGTAGTCTCTGGTATTCAGTTGTACCCTTCCCGCATCTATCCCTTTCTAAGTACTCCCAGGTGTCCAGTGGAACCTTGTCTTCCTGTTCCATTCCAGGTATGATGTAGTACAAACTTAGGCTACGATACAAAATGTTTAATATTAATTTAATGAGAGATAACACTATGAGTTTATTTTATGTTATTATTACTTATCATGCCTTAGCAAAACTATTCTGATGAAGGAAATCCTGTGCAAACGTACCAAGAGACCAGTAGCTTCATACTGACTATTGTACATTGAGGCTTGAAAAAAAGAAACAGTTTGACATGCAGAAGCATGCCCGTGTGAGGAAGGAAGGAGGTAATATAAAAAGAAAACATATCCTCATAAAAACATGGACTACACAACCACTGTACTACTTAGAGATGTTTCCATATCAAAGGACATTACACAGAGGGATGTACCTCAAAGGTAAGATGACCTCCATAACTTAATGGGGCCTCACTGACATCTTGGAATGTTTTCTATGACTGAAAGCCACAAAAGTCAATGAGACTGCCATAAAATGTACTGTAGGTACAATTCTGGCAAGAGGTCGTGAACCTTTAATCAAAGGACGTATGAATAATCCATAAAGTGGGTAAGGTCAATGAGACTGCTACAAAATATAGGTACAATTCTGGTAAAGAGGTCTTGAATTTTTAATCAAAGGACGTATGAATAATGCAAAAGGTGGGTTGGATTTTCCACTTTAACACATGACAAAGAGGTCTGAAGCATACTCGTCATTTGCTTCCTGCACTGGATACATGTAGTTCTCTTCTTGCCTTGGACACAGAGATCTCTTTTGCCCTTAAACATGGACATACAAAGGTTTCTGAAATCTCTCCCTTGGGGAGCATGACAGTGCTATGGAGAGACATTAAAGGTCTTTTGACATTGCCATGCACCAGCAGAAGACTGTTGCCCTGGAATTATGAACTTTTGCTAATATGATGAAAGAACTTGCACTGATACCTGATCCAAGCTAAACAGACAATACTACCAGAAAGACAATGCTCTAGGAAAAGCACCAGAACTGGATAGATAACTTCAGAATCTACCAGCACAAAAACCTACTGCTTCCCTGCCAAGACAGCTGACAAATGTAAGTATTTTTTTTTATAATACTCTTGCTAAAAGAGCAAGTTCTGAGATTAGCAAAACTGGGGGTTGGGGTCAAGTATGATTTTCAATGCAATCTAATGGGTTTGCACTGTAACTTAACGTGTTTAATCAGGTCTACCTAGAGATAAACCATGCTATTACTTTGACAGAAATGTTTTTTACGTATGTGTAAACTCTAGTGAATTCTTAGATCTTTTGAAGAGTGTATTATAGTTATAAAATATATCACATTTATATCAAAAACCTGTTTTAATCTCTTCTGGTGATGAATGCGTAATGTCATACATATCAAGGAACCTTTTTAAACGATGGCTAAAAACACATATACAAGCCGTAATAATAATCACGATTAACTTCCAATCAAAAAGGAAATATTTTGATTGATGGTTCCAGTTGTGACAATTCCCTGGCATCTACTAGTACCCCTGCCTATCCCTATCCAGAGACTCTCTGGCATCAAGTAGCACCCCCCCGTTACCCAGTCCATCCCAGTACTGTAGAAGCAAAGGGAGCTGGCACTTTGACATTCTAGCTAGAAGAAATGGCCCAATTGGTTCTGCTGTACCTACAGCATCCTGAGGAGACCAGGATACTAGTAGCTATGTCTCTTTTATACAGAAATTTAAAATGACATCAGTGATAGAGTATTTAAATAACATCCAACAAAGAAAATGTAAAAACATGTTTGCTACAAAGTGAGAAAGAGCTTAGGATATTAAGAAAATATTACTGGTGATATGGCAGTACAATCTTATCCATTGCACCCATACATAATATGCTCATGTACTACATATCAACCGAAAATTATTTTATCCACAGTCACTGGACAATCCACAGCTCTGTAAAAAATAAGACATAATAAAAGTATTGTATATAAGCTAACGTATAATAGGTATAAGACCTTCCTAAAAAAAGAACTAATGTTTGTTAATGAAAGGCACATGTTTAAAATGATCATTACGCTCAGGAAGGTGTAAAGCCAACAACTGTACTGTCCACATTCCCTCTTTCTGAAGCAACTTATTCTCGAAGTCACCACCTCTTCTTCCCAATTGTACTTTTTCCACCCCACAGAAATGAAAATTACGTACCTACCGTAATTCTTGATCTTCTTGGACGAGTCTCCACCACTCATTCACACTATTGGGATCTGCGCCGGAGGCACTAGGACCCATCAAGAACAAACTTTTGCTGGAGGAGTCGACACCAGAAGATAGCGCCCAGCGAGAAACCTGGCGCCATGACACTAGCTTCGGCGGCAATAGACTATCCCGGCGCCGACCTCCAACCGCCTCAGTAATTTTTTTACCAAGGAGGTGCAGCGAACTAACGAAAGAGTAACTTGTCCTTAAGACGGGACATATCAAGATAGTCCGGCGCACCCGTGTAAGAAGGGTCAACAAAGAAGTCTTCACGGCCTAAAGATTTGAGGGAGTGAAGACCAACACAGCGGTGAGCTCGGGGGATGGAGGGTGGGTGTGTGAATGAGTGGTGGAAACTCGTCCAAGAAGATCAAGAATTACAGTAGGTACGTAATTTTCATATCTTCCTGGACATAAGTCTCCACCACTCATTCACACTATTGGGAGAGTACCGAGCTAATAATCCCCCGAGAGGGCGGCAGGAAGACCAAGAGCTCACGTTTCTAGGACAGAAGTCCATTAAGGATAGTTCTGCTGAAGGTGGAATGTCGCCTGGCATGAACATCCAGTGCATAATGCTTAACGAAGGTATGCACCGAGCTCCAGGTGGCGGCATTGCAGATGTCTGCAATCGAACATTGAATTTCCGCTAGGGATGCCGCGACCGCTCTGGTAGAGTGAGCGTAAACCCTACCTTCCAATTTAACCTGTGCCATGGAATAGCAATGTCGAAGACATGCCACTAGCCACGATGAGATGCATCTGATAGTGACAGGTTGACCCAGCCGGGTCTCGCTGAAGGAAACAAACAGTTGTTGGGCTTTGCGAAAATCCTTGGTTCTATCTAGATAGAAACGCAAGGCTCTCTTAACATCCAAGGAATGAAGAGATCGTTCCCCTTCATTTTGGAAGTCCGCAAAGTAAGAGGGAAGGACCAAAGGTTGGTTTAGATGGAATTCCAACACAACCTTGGGAAGAAATTTAGGATGAGTGCGAAGAACTACTTTGTCCTTATGGAACACAGTATACGGAGGGTCCGTAACCAGGGCATGTATCTCAGAGACCCTGCGGACTGAGGTAATGGCCACTAGGAAGGCCGTCTTCCAGGTGAGAAAGTTTAGCTCACAGGTAGCCAGAGGTTCGAAAGGTTTCCCGAGTGAGCATGTCTAGCACAAGGTTAATGTCCCAGGCTGCAACCGGACGTCTTATAGGGGGTCTGGTATGCAGAATTCCTTTAAGAAATCTCTTAACCATAGGTAACTGAGCCAGAGACAAAGAAGAAACGGCTCATGATACGCTGAAATGGCACTAAGGTGAACTTTGACTGTAGAGTACTGAAGACCTGAATTTGAGAGGTCCAATAGGTACTCCAAAACCTTGTCTGGTGGACAGGAAAAGGGATTCCAAGAGGACTTTGCAAACCAGAGCGAAAAATGCTTCCACTTAGTCGTGTAAGTTTTCCGAGTAGCTGGCTTCTGAGCAGCCAGAAGAATGTCTGAAACTCTTTGAGAGACATTGAACCGGTTCACTTCTACCTCTTCAGGAGCCAAGCGTGAAGGTGAAGCGATCTCAGGTTGGGATGGACCACCGGACCCTGAGTCAACAGGTTCATCTGCAGGGGGAGTGGTCTCGGAGGGGCTGCCAACATATTGTTGAGTAGAGGAAACCATAGTTATCGAGGCCAAGAGGGAGCAATGAGAATCATCTTGGTCCCCTGGGACTCGAATTTGAGAAGTACTCTCTGAATTAGAGGAAGAGGCGGAAAGGCGTAAAGAAAGCGTTTTGTCCACCGCAGCCTGAACGCATCCTGACAGAAAATGCCAGGCCCTGGATTTCTGGAGCAGAAGAGAGGCAGTTTTGCGTTGAGTGGGGATGCAAAAAGGTCCAGGTCTGGAGTTCCCCCACTCTTCGAATAGTGATTGAACTATGGTTGAGTCGAGAGACCACTCGTGAGGATCTGCCTCTGTTCTGCTGAGACGGTCCGCCAAGTCGTTTTGTACACCTGGCAGGTAGACCGCTTGAATTAGAGATTTGTGTTCCAAGCACCATTCCCACACCCTCATCGCTTCCCTGCATAAGGGGTAAGAGTGAGCACCGCCCTGCTTGTTGATGTAATACATCACAGCTTTGTTGTCCGTTTGAAGGAGAATGTTCTTGTGACAGAGGATGTCCTTCAAAGCCCGGACCGCATAAAGGACGGCTCTCATCTCTAGGACATTTATGTGAAGCTGGGCCTCGAGTTGAGTCCATACACCTTGAGTGTGGAGAGCGACAATGAGCTCCCCACCCCGTTAGCGATGCGTCTGTGGTGATGGAGATTTGATGATCCAGAGGAGCAAAGGGAAATCCTTCCAGGAGATTGCTCTCTTGAGACCACCAGGTGAGAGACCTCTGTAAGGGTTCTGTCACCTTGATGGGATAAGACTGTGGGTAAGTGGTTGGGGACCACTGAGCACTGAGCATCTATTGGGTGGTTCTCATGTGTAGCCGAGCTAGGGGTACAGTGAACACTGAGGATGCCATGAGGCCTAACATACGTTGCATTGAGAAAGCTGTAACTGATCTGTTCTCCCCAGTGTAACGGGCCATCTGAAGGATATCGAGCCTTCTGTCCTCTGGAAGGAAAGCCTTCGCGCAAGAGGTGTCCAGTAGAGTCCCTATGAAAAGGAGTCTCTGGGAGGGCTGCAACTGTGACTTCTTTAGATTCAGCAGAACTCCCATGGACGTAAGAAGGCGAGATGCCGTCTGAACGGCTTCCAGGGTCCCCTGTCTGGAAGGGCTTGCTAGGAGCCAGTCGTCCAGGTAGGGAAACACTCGGATTCCGAGCTTCCTGAGATGCGCTGCGAGAACTGCACAACACTTTGTAAAGACTCGCGGCGCCGAGGATAGCCCAAAGGGCAGGACTCTGAACTGATAGTGTTGACCCAGAGCCACAAACCTCAGGAATTTGTGATGCCTCGGGTGAATAGGAATGTGCTGGTAAGCGTCCTGCATGTCCAGGGAGGCTAGCCAGTCGTGTTGATGAAGCAAAGGTAACAGGGTTCCTAGAGAAATCATTTTGAATTTCTCCCTGGGGAGAAATTTGTTTAGCTTTCTGAGGTCTAGAATGGGGCGCATACCCCCAGACTTCTTTGGAACCAGAAAGTAGTGGGAGTAGAACCCTGTGTTTTGCTGATGCAGAGGCACCAGTTCTACTGCCCTGTTGTTCAGAAGGCCCTGGATCTCGGCGGCGCGAAGGTCTGACTGAAGGATTGACAGCCTGGGTTGTCGTTTGGGAGGACGATTCGGAGGGGTCTCCAGAAAATTGAGAGAATACCCCTCGCGAATTATCCGAAGGACCCATTTGTCTGAGGTTATGGACTTCCACTGGTTGTAGAAGTGCATCAGACGACCTCCCACCGGAGAGGAAAAGTCCACCTCGGGCAGTAGAGATGGAACTTGGGCCGGCAAATCATAAGGTAACACTGGACGCTTTGGGCCCTTGCGCTTTCTGTTGCATCTTCTTTTGAGGTTGGGCAGGTTGGTTCTTATGGAACTTCCTCTGCCCCTGCCTCGAAAGGACTGACGATTATGAAACTGACGTTTACCGACATGCCCTCGAGAGGGGGTAGGAGGAGGTCGAGCCAGCTTAATGGCCGACCTAGTCTTCTGAGTAGCCTCTAGAGCTTGCTCTACCTGAGGACCAAAAAGATACGAGCCGTCAAAGGGCAACGCCATCACCTGCTGCTGTGCATCATTCGTGAAGCCCGAAGTACGCAGCCAGGAGTGACGGCGAGTACAAATACCAGCGGCTGCTGAACGAGAAGCAGTGTCGAAAGCATCCATGGCTGCTTTGACCTGTTGGTTATTAGATTCAATACCTTTGGTAATGGTCAGAAGAAGCTCTGACTTAGAGTCCGAGTCCGGAAGAGCTTCAACCATTTGCTTGATAGAGTGCCACAGGATATACTCATACTGAGAAAAATAGCCCTGGTAACTGGCAATACGCATACTTAAAGTGGACGCAGCAAAGACTCTCTTACCTAATGTATCAATCTTACGAGACTCTTTGTTAATAGGTCGAGCTGTAGTAGCTTGAGGAAGAACTACCTTATCATTCTCTGCCAGGACTACAATAGGATCTGCAAAGGCTTGAGATGCCAAAATGGGACGATCCTTGGGGGCTGAATATTTCCTATCAATGGATTTAGCCACCGAAGGGGTAAGAGCAGGATTATTCCATACCATTTGAGACAGCGTCTCGAAGGAAGGTTGAATCGGAGGAGTCAAATCCGTAGGGATCTCCGAAGCATGAAGATACTGGAGTCTTAACCGCTTCCCAGGATCGATGTCTGTAGTCTGGAGAGAAAGAGTGGAGCTCAGGTTCTTCAACAGAGACTTAAAGGACAGGTCCTCGACCACAGGCTCTGTAGCAGTGAAAGATCCTGCTTCGTCCACTTCATCACCCAACTGAAGGTCTGGGTCAGGCTCAACCTCATCTCCTGATAGTCCAGGGAGGACTGTTTGGACAGGAAAGGAGTGAAATACAGAAGAGGAAGGAAGAATTGAGAGGAAAGAGGAGTCCTCGAGAGCTCCCGGTGCCGAGGAGGCAAACGGGACTGAAAATGGCGCGAGAACAGTGCGGGCGCGAGAGCCGCCAGCGCCACAGACAGCGCCCAGGCCTGCAGTGCCGCAGAAGGCGCCGAGAAGCTCCATGACACCGTGGACGGTGCCAACAAGCCCCACGACGCTGAAAACGGCGCCGACAAGCCCCGCGACGCTGCAGACGGCGCCAAAGGCGCCGAAAGCATCCCAGGACCCTGAGAAACATGGTTAGAAGGGAAAATAGCAGGAGATAAGGGCATCGGTGTGGCCCCCTGCGCCGCAGCCATGTGAGGGAAACACCTAAGTGCGGAGTCGTCGGCACCGAGGAAGGTGCCGCGCAACCAGGAAAGTCCAACCGCCCTACCTGGTCACCCGACAAGCCCGAAGGCCCGCGGGCAACCGAGCCAGGTAGCAGAACCAACCTCCGAGCCCCTTGCTCCATAAGAGCGGCCCACTGATGAAACTGCTCATCTGAAGACCTACCTATAGGCGGGGTAGGACTCGGATGCCGAAGATGGCGGCTACCGGAAGCAGAAGTTGGCGACTCCGAAGGAGGAGACCGGCAACTAGCCACGATAACGGAGTGTCAATGCACAGACATATCAGAGGGCGACTTCTAGTGATGCCTTCTCTTTTTAGACCTGTGGGCCAAAAAAGAGCTCGAGGCCGAACGGTGCCAAGAATGCGACCGTTTGTTTTTATGCCTCCGGGGGGACCGCCCATCCCCCCGGGCATTGGACTGACCGTTGTCGGACCCCCGTTCGGGAGAAGGAGGCGGACCGGACCTAGCCCGACTGACTGAACAGCTTTCATACGAAGTCTCCCTACCGTCACCTGACCTGCTCATGGTCGACTTCGTCAAGTAGGCTGAGACTTCTTTATTGTATATTAAAATAGAATAAACTTAAGCGATACTATATCGAGATAATACTACAAAAAAATAAACTGAAAACTATGCTGCTAGTTTGAAGTTTGACTCCCGACAGGAGAGCGACATCGTTACTGAAGCGCACTCGACGGCGGGAAAAAAGGAACTGAGGCGGTTGGAGGGTCGACGCCGAGATAGTCATTGCCACGCGAGCTAGTGCTCGCGGCGCCGTGCCTCGCGGCGCCATCTCTGGTGTCGACCCTCCAGCAAATAGTTTGCTCCCGATGGGTCCTAGTGCCTCCGGCGCAGATCCCAATAGTGTGAATGAGTGGTGGAGACTTATGTCCAGGAAGATCTTAAAGACTTGAACAGTGGTACTGCCCGAGACATAACGTGCTGAGCTAAGGCATTGTTGGAATCATTCCTTGTAATAACCCTAAGGTGTTCGCTGACTCTCAATTTAAAGTTCTGACTAGTTTTTTCCTATGTAAACGGAATCACACTCACTGATGGGAGTTATCTTCCTACGTTTCTTTTATTACATCTAGTGGCCCTCTTGGTTGTCTACCATACAGCATTTCAAATGTGAAAACCCTGTTGATGCCTGTGGCACTGCTCTATAAGCAAAAAGTAGGTAACCTAAGTATTGATCCCAGTCGTTCCCTTACCCTTTTACAAACCTTTTTAATATGTGTTTTAGGGTTTGATTAAAACGCTCAACAAGACAGTCTGTCTGAGGGTGATAAGGGGAGGTTCTTATGGCAGTGATACCTAGTAGTCGGTACAGCTCCTTCAGTAATGCTGCACCAAAGTTACTACCCTGATCAGTAAATCTCTTTAGGCATGCCC
Organism: Neoceratodus forsteri; assembly: GCA_016271365.2. NCBI lineage: Eukaryota > Metazoa > Chordata > Ceratodontiformes > Ceratodontidae > Neoceratodus > Neoceratodus forsteri. The sequence continues at coordinate 875,225,088 of CM028132.1, read as the reverse complement.
ACCCTGCTGAGAATTTGGACAAGCTCTGCTGCCACTTTTGGGGCTGTGACAGTATGCATTGGAACTGCCTCTGGGTATGAAGTATCATAGTCACATACTACCAAAATGAATCAATTACCCTTTTTTACTTTTGTCTAAGGGGCCAACCACATCCATTGCAATTCTCTCAAAAGGCACATCTATCAAGGGTAGGGGCACCAGGGGCACCTCGTCTTTTTTAGTCACTGGGGCTACTTTCTGACACTCAGCACAGGAACTGCAATAGGTATCAACATCTTCATGAATTCCAGGCCAGTAAAATCTGTACAACAATCTGGCAAGGGTGCGATCCCTTCCCGAGTGACTAGCCATAGGACTATCATGTGCTATCTGTAACAACTCAGATCTATACGTTTGCGGTATAACCAATTGTTCTATCTGGTCCTGTGTCTGAGGTTTAACCCAAACTCTGTACTGTATCCCATTACATTTTTTCAACACAGGTTCACCCTGTTTTGGTTTCACCTCCAGCTGCTTAAAATAACCCTGGAGAGAAACATCATTCACTTGCTCTGAAAGAAAATCACAATCAGTTATCAGTTTAGTTTCAGCGTTTTGATAAGTTAACCCCTTATGTCCATCAGTCTTTTGTCACCACTGTTTCTTCAGGCGTCGTTTTTCTTTCCTGGACTTCCTGATCTTGGAGCTGTGCTCAAAAAGTCCGAATCAAAATCACTGAATGGAAAAGAGTCCCCACCATCTGAGATTTTCTTTGCCTGAGATCTTGTCACCACAGCTGCTGAAACATCAGGATTTACTCCCTCTTTGATTAACTCAGTAAATCCTAGAAACTCATTTCCAATAATCACAGGTACAAGTAACTTAGGTACTACCCCCACTTTCATTTGGTGTGACACCCCATTAATAGTCAGAGTCACTTGGCTGGTGGGATAGTAGTGAGTGTCCCCGTGGATGCAGATGACACCAGTACCTGGTCCTTTTGAACATTGTTTTCCCAGCACTTCAACATGCACTAGCGTCTGTCTGCTTCCCAAATCTACAAGTCCCCTCACAGTCTTATCTTCCACCTTCACATCTGTCAAACACTTGCCCCAATTTGCTAAGGACAAATCTGCTTCAGTGTCACTATTTTTACTATGGCAATTTCTTGCAATATGACCTGGCTTATTACAGTTATAACAAATAAAGTCTTTGGGTGCAGATTTGTTACCCCCACCAGAGTTCTTATCAGACTTTATGAGTTTAAATAGGAAAAAGGGTGTCTTACCAGTGCTTGGCTGTTACCTCGCTGCTGTGGCATTTGTCTGGCCATTTGGTAGTTTTTGGCCAAAGAAACAGCCTTTTCTCCACTTTCTGGTCATATTCTTTTACCCAAAGTTGCATCTGTAGGCAGGATGTTGATGAATTGCTCCATTGCAAGTATGTCGATGATCTGCGGGACTGTTTTGCCCTCTGGTTAGAACCATTTTATCAGGAGTTCTCCAAGTCGAGTGAAGGCTTCTCGAGGATTGTCGACTGAGTTGTACTTCAGGGACCGAAATCTCTGCCTACAGGTATCTCCTAAAATGTCATACCTTTTCAGGATTTCACTTTTCACCACGTCATAGTTTTCTAACTGTGCAGTGCCCATATTGCTGAAAGCAAGTTGGGTTTTCCTTTTCAGGTAAGGTGCCAGTCTGACTGCCCACTGCTGCTTTGGCCACTGGCAAGCTGTAGCGACCCTTTCAAAAGTTGTCAAGTATGCTTTGATGTCATCCAGGGGACACAGCTTTGTAAGTTTAATGTCTTTTAAGCTGCTTGTGTTTGGTTGTTCTGCTGGACCTGTGCCAGAACCTCCAGCTTTGATAGCTTGCAAGGTATCCATCCATCGCTGCATCTCTTCTTTTCTCTGCTTCTCAAGCTGTTGTATTTCTTCTTTTCTCTGTGCCTCTAAACGCTGAATCTTTTTTTCTCTCTGCTGCAGCTCCTCTCTTCTCTGTTTCTCCGTCTTTTTGTTGCATTGCCCACCACTGGAAAAAGGCAGCAGGCTTTCTGTCACTGCCTGTTCTTTTTTCTCCATCACTAGTGCTGGCTGTACAGTCTCAGCTTGAACTTTTGTTTCTGCTAGTTTTGCTGCCATTGTTTTGGTAATCACTCCTGGACTTGCTGCTGCAGAATCAACACCTGTCTGCTATGCTTCCCTGGTACTAGGTCTAGTACCCAAGCACAAAACTCCTGGCTTAGAGTATGTATGGCATAAATCTCACTTAGGCTGACACCATCTGTTGTTGAGGCACAGGTCAGGAAGCATAGAAAAACCAGGCGCAGTTGTAAAATTCGCAACAAGTGTTTTTTAATAACAGTAAAATAAAAAAAAATAAAATTATTCAAAATAATTATTTACAATGGCAGCACAAACATAGAAAGCAGAGTCCTTTTTCTTCTCAATTTCAAATCTCAGTCTGTCTCTCTCTTTTGCAAAACATTGCAGCTCTTTTTTAGGAGTTTTTGCAGGAGCTCGTTAAGAAAACAGCATGCTTCTCACACAATGTCCTTGTAAGTTTCCAATGTTCTTGTAGGTGCAACAAAAAGAACATAGTGACCCAGAACTGACCTGTTGTTTACATCTCTGCAAGAGGCTTAAAAAACTGCATTTCAGGTTAACCCCTTGAGTTCCAAATAGCTTTGTAATTAGTTCAACATTATAACTATATACAGTTTTAAACAAACGGATCCCAGTATCAATTACATTTTCACAAAATGATTCACATATATTTGTATACCAGCAGATATGCAAGGGGGAAGAAAAGACAGAACAGCAAGTGAGGGTAGAAAAATAGCAAGAGGCAGAGAACTGCAAGACTGTTGGGGTGATCAAGTCCTAGGTTTGACAAGAACATTTTGCTGCGCAACCAGACAGAGAAGAGACAGAAAAGAAGAGAATGAAACAGATCCTTGCATTTAAACTCTTTCTCCATAACAACTGGGACAGGGCCGTATTCAACCCTGTCACAGTCCTCACTGCAATTTCTGCATATACGCAAGTATTGGGACTTTTGGATAATGCTCACTGAGTGCCTGGGATAACATCTCGATAACAGTAAGATGGTATTCCTGTCGGTCTCTTTCCTGTACAGATCTGTCCTTACTGTACAATCTCCTTTCTCTAATATAACAAGATCAAGGAAGCTGACAATGTCCAAACTCACCTGGACTATGAACCTAAGGTTCAAGTTTGATTACTTAAGATAGCTGATATAATCATCTAGCTCCTTCTTGTTACCCTTTTAAATCATAAGTATGTAATCTGTATATCACCGCCACCGATCTATCCTTCTGTAAAAAAGGATTAGTCTGTGAGTCATAGACATATCATATCTCCCAGGTACAGGTCTGCGTAACTGTGACCAAATGTAGCTCCAATAGCTGCACCACAGATGTGCAGAAAACTTGGTCTGTGAACAGAAAAACATTGCATGTGAGTACAAACTGTGCACATTTCAGCAGAAAATTAATAAATGTGTTACCACACACTGTGGAGCTCTTCAACCAATGCTCTACTGCAGACAGACCTTCACCATGGGCAATATTGGTGTATGTCCACTGTTAGTTTCCATTTGTAGATCATCCAGGACACCAGATATGTCCACAGTAGCTCTCACGTAAAAGGGTAATTTCATTACAAGGGGCTTAGTGTATTTGTCCACAAACTGGGACAGATGTTCTGTGAGGAAACCTATGCCTGCTACTACTTGGGGGGGGGGGGGGTCAGGTGGATCTTCCAGGTTTTTATGAATTTTAGGTAGTATGTACAGAGTAGCCCTAATTGGGTTTTCTACTGTTAGAAAATCAAACTCATGGTCTGGTACCCCCAAACAAGGCACTTCTGAAAAAGTATCAACTTCTTACTGGTACATGGGAGATGGATCCGACTGACCAGTGACAACAGATAAATTCATTCATTTCTGGTTGATACACAGTCCATGAGACTATAGTACTATGCATAGGTGCAAAGGATAAGATCATATTTCCATATCACCAAAAAAGGACTACAAGATTTTCATATTATCCTCGGCTCCTTCAAACTTTGTAACAAGCATGGTTTTAAATTGTCTTTGTTGGATTTTAAGTACACCATTTAATCACCAGTGTTGAGTAAGTTACTTTTAAAAAGTAATCAGTTATACATTTACTAGTTACTTTCAAATAAATGTAATCAGTTACAGTCACTCATTACTTTTATATAATTACTGGCGACACCCTTTATTACACTGTTTACAAGTATTTGTAACACGCTGAAATAACCCGAAAACCGGTTATTACAGCATTTTGCTTTAAGTCTCCTATCACTTCCGAAGCCTTTCATGTCACTCAGTTGTAGTACGCCGTCTAATTGGCTCTTAGTTTGTGTGTGGGCGGGTGGTACATCATAAACAACATGGCGGCTCCGTTGCCATGCTATTGAGCACCTGGCTTGACCTTATGGTCCTCGCTAAAATTACATTTTTAAATATTTCTCAATATTAATCTGGTTGATCTGTCCTTTACAATGTTTAAAATATAATGCCGTCCCAGTGGCACTGAGGGTTGAGGTGCTGGATGCCTTACCTCATGCCACACCAGCGACTCGAGTTCGGGAACGACCTCGGGTCGTCAGAGAGCCTGCACGGGGGGGGGAGAAGGGAGCAGGACTGAGCAGCCAAAAGGCAGCTCACTTCTCCCAGGGTGGTCATTGCCCCCTCCCATAATTCCGCTACCTCCAGGTGGAGGCCTGGTGGGTAGCATAGGCATGAGGGGGTAGCAGCGCAGCAGGAGGGCGCTCCGAGGTGTGGCGTGCATGTGCCTCCACACACGCACGTATGCCTGGGGCACGGGGATAGGAAGAAAACAGGGAGAAAATGCTGATAAAAATCTATATAAAAAAAAGCAATATTTAAAATATATCTGATTGATCCTGCCATCTGTACCATTGGAGTGGGGCTTTGGCACTTTCGGGACACAGCTACCGTACAGTGCCTAAACAAGTAACGGAGCAGGTTTTTTTTTTTGTAATTAAAAAAAACAGTAAAAAAAAAGCCTGTACTCACTGTGTGTGGGTGTGTGTGTGTGTGTGTGTGAGAACTGCTCCAGTACCTTTGGCATTCATTCCCTTGCACCAGTAATTATAAAAAAAAATGCCTGTGCAAGGTTTGTGTTATGAGGATCTTTCACACACCCTCAGTGTGTGATAATCTCATAAACCCCTCAAGCTTCGCTCTTGAGGTTTATGGATTATCACACACCTCATGTGTGTGAAAAATTGTCATAACACACACCTGCACAGGCATTATTCTATATATAAAAAGTAATTAGTAACTGTAACTGTAACGCATATTACTTTATACTGATAACTTCGTTATGTTTACTTACTGAACATAGCTATGTGCTCATGAAACTCCAAGAAGTGTAAAAAAAGAAATAACAGATTCTAAAGAAAATAAATATATTAATTTATAACGCAGTACCCATCTGGCTTTGCCAGCCCCAACAATCGCTTTTCACAACTGACTGTTTACACAAATGCACCCACATCACAGACAGTAAATCCAATCATCACACACCTGCCTACCCCCAACACACAGTTTAAACACTCTTTCCCACAGCTGAACCTTGGCTTATCACTGCCACTGAGACACAGGTATAATTATAATTAAGTCTGCTATGATTATATATCACTGCCAGTATGTCACAACTGAATTCACACAGTGTCACCTACAATCAAATTATCACACAACACAACACACTTGTTGCACTCCAGTACATAACCTCTTCAGTGAGGATTTATTTGAGAGGGGTTGGGTGATGGTGACAGACTTGGTGGGTGGATGGACTGTCAAGCGGCCTTCTGTGGCAGTTCAGCACATGTGGTGTTGGTGGAAACAGGCCCTGAGCCCTGCCTACAGAAGGACTACTTGCCTTTTCTCCCTACAGTGGCTAGGCTAGCCCTGATTCCCTCCAGGTTCACAATGGCTACAGGCCCATTGCCAAGATTTTTCGGGGGGGGGGGGTGCTTTTACTGTGGGGAGGATGTATGTTGTACATGAAGCATATAAAAAAGTTTCACGTAAAAGGGCCGGGAGGTCTATGTCTTCCAGAAACTTTGGGGTTTTAGATGCTCTGTGGTGCATTTTGGGGCTTACAGCACATTCAAGGTAAAATGCAGTTCTGTTAGGTCTCCTCCACTTCTGACTCCAGTAAAAATATTTGGTCTTTGGCTGGCTTAAGTTACCTAGAGTCTGCAGCTGGGATTGGCAGGGAGCAGGTCTACCGCCAGGGGTAATATGTTTTTTTTCCCAGGTCGTGCCTGAAAACGGTTCATTGATCAGTGCACCTATCCGGTAAACAAATGCATATAAATAAATTTAGTGGGGAATCTGGTGTTCTTTCTCCAGAAGGTTTTAAATTCTAGGTGTTCAAATTTGCAGTTTGCTGCATTATGAAAGGGCAGGTTTCTATTTCTACTGTATATGCAACCAGTATTTAAAAAACAGTGCAAGTCACTGTTTGCCTCATTGTTTTATCTAATCTAAATTAATGTGGACTAGTCACTTGTCTGTTAGGTTTACTAGGGACCTGTCCTCATTGTTATAGGTTAGGTAAAACAATGAGGTAAGTACTGCCTGGGGCATGCTTCCAGGGTGGCCACATAGGCACATAGCAGATAATTCAAAATATGTAAAAACATCTAAAATAAAGATTAAAAAAATGACAACATCCTAGCACAAGAGGACTCGTTGCTGGCCACAGAAACCAAAATCTCAGAGAAAGAATGGCGAAAAACACAATTAGAAATACAGTGTAAAGTACCAAAACAGAAGGTACATCCATTCTCAAGTCCAGATTTAAAACTCCAGCTAGCACTAATGTTGGGTCCCTAATATCCAGGTTTTTCCAGGAAGCTGTGTCTGACATGCCCAGAGTGAGCAGTCCCCAAGTAACACAGTGGTCCCTGAATACCCCCTCCCTCCCTGCTCAGTGCCTGCTGCCCTGTATACTTCCTCCAGTACCTGATACTGATGTGCCTTCCTCCACTTGGGAAACTTAAGCCCCAAGCTCCACAAACTTCACGCTGTAACTGCTCCTCCTCCGGACTCCCGGCTGCTGGCACGTCACCCTCGCCTAAAGAATAGCACATTGCAGCTCCTCCATTATGGTGGTAGCCTACAACAGTTTGCCACGCTACCGTAAACTCTAAATGCCACATGCAAGAACACAAAGTCCAGCCTTCCCTATTGTGCACGCTTCTCACTACTTGAGAACTCTACACAGTTTTACAGTTTCACGTACGGGGGTGGGGTGGGAAGAGGGAAGAAGTTGCCCATTCCAGAGGACCATCCAGAGTGCCCTCTTCTTCTAGCCCCAGCCCATCAAGGCAGTATGCATTAGGCAAACCTGCTGCATTAAACATAGAATAATGCATGGGGTGTTGTGCTTGGAGTTTTTTTACACACAAAAATGAATACTGTTACACCCCATACTTTATACAATTGCTGGTGTAAATCTGTTATAACTGCCATTATGAGAGAGGACAATCGTGTCTGGCAGTGGAGATTTGAAAATGCATGTGGAGAACTGGAAGTTGTTTTACCAGGTAAAACATGTCGTGCACATTATTCCACCTTGACATGAGCAGATTATAAAATGCCATTGTTACAAAAAAAAAAAAAGGCAGCACAGACTGTTTTTGTTCTATTTAAAATTACTGAATATGTTTAGAAACAGGATTTCATCTCAACCAGAGCGAAGCTTACTGCTTTCATTTACTGTGTCTGTTTGCTGTCATCCCTCTTGATGATTGTGATTAACAGTTTCTTTTTTAAAGGATTCTTGTTTGTGTTACAAAAGATTTAGTGTAGTTTTTTGAAGTAGTTCACTGTTGAAAGATATATGCAATCAGGACTCTCTATTTTATGAGTATCAGGGAAGTGACGGCAGCGGCTTTCACTCTCACAGTTGTATTTCCACTAAATAAATGACCTTTTTTAAATCCAGTCTCATTGCCATAATGTTTTAAAGTGTTTCTGAAGGAGTTTTCTTTTTTACGGTTCTGTGACTTAAGTTTTAGAAGGGGGCAGGCTCTGTGGTTGAAAGACGCAGGGATGATGCAACTGAATTGGGAAAGAGGTAAAAAAAAAAAAAGAAAGTGTTCATCACAATAAAAGGAATTTTAACATATTATGTTTCTGCTTGCTGATTTTTACAAGCTATACACTAACCTAGATGCTAGCAATGGATAGACTGAAGATCTATGCAGTTATTACTGTTTCCTTTTATGCTTTGTTATTGACTGGCCGGCGCCAAATGCCGTAATAACCAGCCGATTATTATGGAATGCAACCCAGTTATTATGGTATTTGAAACAGGTGCCAGTCCAGTCAATAAATTGACTTACCAGTAATTATAACAACAAATGACAAAAAGACAGGGAGGAAGTTAAAAATAATAACATAGTGCTCTGGCAGAAAACCCCACTAGGTGATGGGACTGGGCTACTATACAGGGACACGACTGATGGCGCGAGATGGCTGCTGCTGCTATCTCTGTTTGAAGGACCGGACTGAGTGACGAGCTCTTCCCACTCCTCTTCGTCTCTGCTTGTGTTCCACTTTGGCAATTCATACCAAGACTACGGGCATTACTCGTGTGTGCAGCAGCCCGGATGACTCCTCCTCCTCCTCCTCACAGTGCCACAGTCAGTTGAAGGGAAGTAAGTGACAGCGATGTGAGCCAACCCAGGGCTCAGCCATCAAAATGGAAGCCAATTCTGACCCTGACCAAGACAATAGCCCAGTGTGGTCACCATGGCAATGGGATCAGGGAAAAAAAAGAGAGAGGCCATCAGGCAATGAGCAACGCAAGCTGAATTAGTGATACCTGTCCGAGAAGTTGATGGGGGCGAATCGCAGGTGGCAGTTAGTCATGGTTCCTGCACCAGACCACATCTGAAAAGTAATAGGGACTAAGCGCGTTACAGTAATGTATTACTTATAAGAAAATGTAATCAGTAACTTCACAGTGTTACATTTTCTTATAAGTAATCAGTAATTACAGCAACGTTACATGGGAATGAAATTAGATTACTACAACGTGTTACTTGTAATGGTTTCTACACAACACTGTTTATCACTACTGCCACTTTAAATGGTCTCTACAGAAGAAAGACATGGCTACTAATGTACAGTTCTCCTGAAGATGCTGTAGGTACAGTGAAACTGGTTGGGCCATTTTTTCTAGTCCGAAAGTCTGCCAGCCACGAGGTTCTGTATACACTATTTTCACATGCACTTTAATAAAATGCTGTACTTTACTGCAAATTCGGTGCCAACTCCCTTTGTTTGTACGTGACTGCATATTGCTGAGCATGGACTGTTCAAGATGAAGCAACTCCTTTTGTTAACATCTTTCCAAGTACTCTCTGGTATGTACCACCATGCAACTGAGTGAATCTAAGAGGATATTCTGCTCTCCTGTCAGAAAAGAAATTGACAGCTGCGCATTGTCCTGGACATCCCAGCCACATACCCAAAGGGCTTCTTTTCACAATGGGTAAAAATGTGTCCCCCTCCCATTTTTTTTTTTAGAAGCTTTTTCCCTCCTGGCTGCCTGAGCTGCCCCCCCCCCATCGTGGGGACATCCAGCCGCCGCCCACCTCTGCCACGAACACCGAACTCTGCAGCACCCTCCCCCCACAGTGGGGCCGCAAGGAGGGATGCTGTGTACTCCCTGCGGGCATGGATCAAGGCAGGTGCCCCTGCGAAACTTGCGGACAACCATCAAGCCGCTCGCTTCAGGCGCCGTTTTTCCCTGGTTTTCTTTGCCCAAACAGTACATGCTCAGACAGTGCCCCAAGTCTCCACTGGAGGCCGCTACTGAGCGCTGCGTCCCCGGATCCCACCCCCGAGGAGAGTGCAGTCCGCCAGATGCTCAATCCTCTCCGTCCCCTGCCGACGCCCGGCGCCCCGAGTCCGTTCCCCAACCTGAGTCGCCAGCGTGGGTCGAGGTAAGGTGCCAGCGCCTCAACCCTCTACACCACCGGGCCGGCCTGCCCTCCCATTTTTTTAGGTAAAACATCACACAGAGATTGCCTGCTTGAACCAGAGAATATACAGAACTGCCCCATTTATAGAACATTAATGTGAAGGGATTGCTCCACAGTTGACCAGATTCCTTGAGTCTGGAGGGAACAAAAGTGTCTCTCCCATCCAAGATGGGACACATCCATTGTCAAAACCTCCTGTGGGGGGAAGAGATGTAAATGAACCACCCAAACAAAACAGGCTTGAACTGTCCTGTAACCAGAACCATGCCTCCCTGAGAAAAGCACAGCCTGTTCGGGCGGTCCAGCAAGCGGAGAGCTAAAGTCCACAGTGGCTGCAGCATCCACTAAGCAATTCTCATGTGCAGATGCACTGCTAGAGTGTGGGCAAAACTGTACTTTCAAAGCATTACTTGATAAACCTTGCAGTAATAAATAGAGGTTACTCATCTATAACCATAGTTCTACTAGTGGTATTAAGTTCAAATCAACATTCTGGCAGTTCTGCTGCAAACAGCTCTGACACTGGATGTCTTCAAGCTAAACTCTTTGTAACACCTATGGTATATGTCCTCCGGCTCTGCTCCATTGAAATAAAAATCTTACCACTCTGAAAGCAGGGATATCTACATATCTTGTCAGGGGAGTTCGAGTGGGCTGAGTGGATGTGCACTGAATGCCATTAGTAGAACTGTGGTTGCAGGTGTAACTTCGATTTCTACCATTGTGGATTCAGTTCACTATCCACATTTCATCAGGCCTCTGGGAACAGAGGGAAAGGCGTGAACCCCTATTTGGCAAACATAGACTAGAGGACTGAGGCCATAAAAGCAGCATCCCAATGACTGACCATGTTAATATTGTAGTGAGAGAAGAACAAGTCTGCTTTACCCAGGTTGTAGCCCTGCAGATCTCCTCAATGGGGATATACCACCAAGCAGCCTGTTGGCATGAGCTTTCAGTCCCTTGGGCGGCTCCCTACCAGCCATCCTATAGCTGAGGGCAATGCAAAATGTAATCCACCTGGCAATCGTCTGCTTAGCTGCTGGTCTGCCAGGCCTGGCAAATCCACTGTATATGAAGTCTGTGGTTGACATCTGTGGTTGGACTGTTGAAGTAGGAAGTTTATCATCTGGTTAAGGTGGAACTCGAACACGACCTTCAAGAAAGCTTCAGGTAGGAGCGAAGGATGACCTTGTTCTTGTGAAAGACAAGATAAGGAGACTCCAGTGAGCGTGCCTGGAGCTCACTCACTCCTATGGCTGACATGATGGCTACCAAGAAGGAGATCTTCCATGACAAGTATGACATCTAACACATATGTGTAACCCTACCTACAAATGGGGGTTCCCAAAAGTCTTCCTTGGGTGAGTCTAAATGCCCATTTCCAGGCTAGTGTTCTGCATCTTAGCAGGTTTAAAAGAGTTTGCATGTGAGTGCTCAGTTGGCCTCTGTGCCTGTCTCTTTAAGAGCTGCCTATTTTGAGGTTTATAATTAATCTGGGTGAGGACTGAGTGTTTCTAGGCTGGAGTCCCGCCCAGGCTGCAGCACAGCCACTTTCTGCCGTCAAACCAATGTGCAGAGGGAGCCTTACAGGACCCTGTGATTGTTTTCTGATCATCTGTGTTAAATGGAAATTATGTTGTAGTTTGTCTAATCTGCCTTTCTTTGCAGCATGGACATTTTTGTTATGTGCCACCATCTTGGTTCTGGACTGCCTATCTGCACCAATCAGCACCTTTGGGTCCCTAAAATGGAGCCTGCCCCAGGGGGCTTTGTGGGAGTAAAATTCTGTAGGAATTGTATTTTTTACAGTTAGGCACCTAAATGGATCTGGAGGGGGAGCTCTAGCTGTGAGACAGGTGGAAGAACAAATCAAATCTTTTGGATGAGAGGGAAAATCCCGTGCTGCCAGCTGCAGAGTGTGAGAGTAGAGTTGGAGAAGAAAGAGTGAAAAGCTCGAGAGAGTCAGGCAGCTGCTCCTGCATAGTGCGCCGGGGAAATCAGCGGGAAGGCTGTGTCTGGCCCATCTGCTACCATCTTCCCTAGTGAGGGATTATTGCCTTCAATGTTTTGGACTGCATCCGAAGAAGTGCTGCTAATGGATCATTGAATGTGACTGCATTTCACCTGAAGAGGACCGAGGGATTTGCACTCACAAGATCGGCCCATCGGGACTTCCAAAAACGACCGCAGAGCATACAGTTTGTGCAGAGACACTGTAAATTGCAACCAGACTGTTATCCAAATCTATGGTAATTCTCTACCCTTACTATAAGTGTGCTGATTGTGGAGGTGGGTCGCAATTTGGTTCCCCACCTTGCCTAATGCGTCACGTTGGCTGGAGGCTGCATCCAGCTCCTGAATTGTTCACCCAGTTTGGGCCTTGCCATCCTGGCCCAGACAATCATTCATGCCGCAGAGAAACAACCGACAAGGATTCGGCTCCCTGTTCAACAACAACCGACAGAAACGACACCACGGTGCTTCCGTGTGGGCCCTGGTCTCTTGGCCATCCAGCTCTTCATCCAGAGGTCTCCCACTTCATCCATCCTGCATCCTGTACTGGGTAGCATGAGTAAACACCAGGGTAGCTCCCTGCAACAAAGCTCAAATCAAAGTGTGTCAGCTGATTTAATAATTGTTGCTGATCTGTTCAGACAGCTTCGGAATACAAATTAAGGGTTAAAGTGCATGCTGTTTTCTTCTTTCTCAAGGGCCCCGGCCAGTTGCAATGCCAGCCTACCCCGGGCAACACTTCAGGCTAGCTTGTAGTTCCAATTGGGTACCCACATTGTGTGTGACTGTAATACAGGGACCTCTGAGTGCATGCCTTATAACCTGACTAAATCAGATCTGAAATCAACCTAGATTGCTGCCCCTTCCCTTGTTCACACCCCTAATAAATCAGATCTAAATCTTTTTGCATCCTAACTGGTGGTGGAGTACCTTTGTACGGAAAACTTTGTGATATTGTATGCTTACTGTTACAGGCCTTATTTTACAGGGGTGTCTTCAGGGCGTTCTAGCAAATCCAGCCCTGGTGGTAAGTGGTTATCAGGGGCCATTCACTGTATGTTACAAGGTATATTGGTGTGGGACAACTATAAGCATTGTTCGACCACTAGGGGAGCCAGAGGGGGTTATCAGTGTCCTGGAGGGCCGTACCCAAGGTAGTCACATGGCCAACATCCCTGTCCACCAGGTGAAGGCACCCATTTAGAAAATCCAGGCCCCTCAACCTGCAGGCCACAGTACAGGCAGGTGTAGTATCCCTGGGGATAGTGCCACCTAGGGGTTACATATGCATCAGCTTAAATGGTGTCCCCATCAGCAGTGCCAGCACCAGAAGTAGGTCCATGGAGGTGGGGGTTCATGCAGTGGAGGGAACAAATGATTCAGGCCTTTGAAAAAATGCCCAACCACCAAGTCCTGCACCACAGTCAGCATTCCAGCCCACACCCAGTATGCAGAGATGGCTGCCAGGTGTACCTTAAGGGTCGTGGCTCCCAGTCCCAAATGAGATAAGGATCAAAGATAGTCAAGAATTACAGCCATTGGGCAGGTGAGAGGATCAAGATCTTTCACTTGGCACCAGAAACAGAACCTCTTTCACCTCAACGCATACGTTCTGTGAGTCGACGCCTTTTGGGGTTCCTCTTCCACATGGAGGACATCTTCTGAAACACCCACAGCCTGGAACTCTAGCCACTCAGGAACCAGGCCAAGTGGTGCAAGGGTTGAAGGTTCAGGTACAGGACCATTTTCCGTTGTCTCATCAGCAGGTATAGATGGAGAGGCAACTGCCATGAGGACCTGGTGCTGAAGCTGAGGAGCTCCTGGTACAAAAACTGCTTGGGCCAGTCTGCAGCGATCAGGACCAGATGTGCCTTGTCGTTATGAGCCTTGAGCACCGCCTGTGGATCTAGGGGAAAGGGAGGAAAGGCATACAGAAGGTCCAAGGTCTGAGGCTAAGAACAGGCATCCCCCTGCAGCGTAGGAGTAAGGTGCAATAGACTTCTAGGAAAACATAAACTGAACTCACAAGCTCAAATGGGCAGACTGGGTGGGTCATAGGCCCTTATCTGCCGACATTATCTATGTATCTATGTCCTGGTCTGAGGGGGGGCATGCCTCAGCTTTTTTGCTCTCTCAGAAGAAAAACAGGTCCATCAGAGGTGTGCCTCAACAGAAGAACAACTGACCTACTACATCCTGATGCAGGGACACCCGTATATCTTCCCAACCTGACTGAGAGCATTCACCAGATGATTGTTCTTTCCTGCAACATGAACTGCCAGGAGATAGACCTGCAAGCTGCGTACCAGTGACCATGTGCAGAAGGCCTCCTGACACAAAGAAAAGAAGTGCATCCTACCCTGTATGTTCTGGTAGAACATGGTGGTTATGTTGCTTGTCTGAACCTGAACTACCTGGGCTCAAAATCAGTAGAGCGAACTCCTTTAGTACCAGATGCTCTGGACAAAGCTCCAGCAGGTGATGTGATGTGACATCAGAATTCCTTGGGTAACCAGAACCCATAGGACCTGTGGCCTGCAAGGTGAGCTTCTCACCCTGCCAGACAGGCACCCATCATGAGTGTGAAGGTTGGCTTTAGACAGACAAATGGAATTTCTTGTTCTAGGTTCTGGGCACACAGCCACCACTGGATGGTATCCCACATTTACTGGGTCATCAGGATCAGCTGATCCAGGTGGCCATGGAGCTAAGACCTCTGGCAGCCCAGCTCAAATAGGAGGGGGGCACATTTTTCAGTGTGCCCAAAAGGACTACGCTGGCTGAAGTTACCATGTACCCTAACAGCTGGAGGAATTTCCAAGCTGGGCATGATTGGCCAACCTAAAATGACACAGCTATGGGGGGTCCTGTCTACAGGCAACCAAGTCTTAGCCCAGAGGGAATCTAATTCCACCTCATGAATTTGATCACCTGCAAGGGGACTAGGTCTGACTTGTTCAGGTTGACCAGCAGGCCCAAGTCATGAAAGGTATGGAGGGCCAGATCCCTGGAGCTTTCCACTGCCTCCCTACTGATGCCTAATATGAGCCAGTTGTCCAGGTATGGGTATTCATTGGCACCCCAGCGCCAAAGATAGGCCTCCACCACTGAGAGGTACTTGGTGAAAACCCTCAGTGTCAATGACATTTTGAAATGCATGACCCTGAAATGGCATAAAATCCCTTCCGCCCTGACCTGGAGGTATCAGCAGTGGGACAGACAGACTGGAACATAGAAGTTCATCCTGGAGGTCAAGGGCAAAAAAAAAAAAAAAAGCCGCTGGATCCAGAGGTGGTATGATCTGATTGACAGTGACTAGATGAAAATTAAAATGACATTCTTACCATAATTCTTTATTTTCCAGAATGTATTCACCATTGATTCACACTACTGGGTCTTAGGTGGAAAGGCCAGAACCCAGCAGAATCCAGAAAGTTTCAGAGGGCTGGTGACATGAAAGGCACCACATGTGCATCATCATGCAATGATGCATTCACCCACTGGTATACAGCGGCACTAGGCTTTGACCACCTCAGTACCTTTTTTACTGAGGTGGTGAGTAGCAGAACCTAACGAGAACCTATGCACATAAACTAAAGGCATAAGATAGCCCTGGTGGCCCGTATATACAGGACCACCAAATCTAGTAACACAGTGTCTTCAAAGCTCAAACCAAGTATAAAGGAGTGAAGACCAATACAACCATACTACAATGAGTCAGGGATGGTGGGTGAGCGTGTGAATCAATGGTGAAGATATTTTAGAAGATTAAGAATTACAGTAAGAACGTAATCGTAATATCTTCCAAGAATCAATCTTCACCACTGATTCCCACTAGTGGTCAGAGTACTAAACTAAGAAAAGCTCCCCCAGACTAGGGCAGCTGGAGCCGAGGGCTCACTCAGTATAATAATACATTCAGGACTGTCCTACCAAAGGTGGCATTCTACCTGACATGGACATCCAGGGCATAGTGCTTAGTAAAAATGTGCACTGTGCTTTAAGTTGCAGCTCTGCAAATTTCTCCAATAGGCATAGAGGGCATTTCTGCCAAGGATATGGCAACTGCTCTGGTAGAGTGGGTGCATATGCTGCCCTCCAATTTGACCTGAGCCATGGCATTGCAGTGGCGAAAGTAATTCAGAATCCAGGCAGAAATGCACCTGATTTTAACAGGCAGTCTCTTCAGATCAGAATTAAAGGAGACAAAGCATTGTTTGCATTGTCTGAAGTCCTTGGTTCTGTCTAGATAAAACTTAAGGACCCCCTTAACATCCAGTGAGTGGAGAATCCTTTCTCCCTCATTCTAGAACTTGACAAAGTAGGTAGGCTGGACTACGGTCTGGTCAAGATGGGACACCAACACCACTTTCAGCAGAAACGTGGGGTGTGTATGGAGAACAGTATACAAAGGATCTGTGACCAAAGCATGGATTTCAGGTATTCTGCTTGCAGAGGTGACAGCCACCAGAAATGCTGTTTTCCAAGTTAAGAACTTTAAGTCACATGTCGCAGTAGGCTCAAAGGGCCTGTGGGTGAGCACATCCAACACAAGGCTGATGTCCCAGGAAGCTACTGGTTTCCTGATGGGAGGCATTCTGTGTAAAATACCATAGAGAAACCTCTTGAACAGTGGCAGATGTGCTAGGTACAGAGTACCAACAGGCTTGTGATATGCTGAAATAGCACACACGTAGACCTTGACTGGAATACTGCAGACCAGCATCAGAAAGGTCCAGTAAGTAGTCCAGAACCCTGTTAGGTGGACACCGAAAGGGGGTTCATGTGGGTTCTGGAGCACCAGATGGAAACTCTTTTCCATTTGGCTGTGTATGTCTCAAAAGTATCTCAGAGACCCTCTAAGATACCTCGTACCTGCTCACTTCTATCTTTTCAAAAGCCAGGACTTAAGGTGAAGGGAACAGAGGCAGAGATGACCCAGTTGACCCCATGTAAACAAGTCTATCCTGAGTGGTAGAGTCCTCGGTTTGCTGACTGAAAGTCTGTTCAACAGAGGAAGCCATCTGCTGAGGCCAGCAGGGGGCCACTCGAATCATCCTACGCCCTTGCGCCTCCAACTTGAGCAACACTCTCCGAATGAAAGGGACTGGAGGGAATACATAAAGAAACAGATTTCGTAATGGCAGTCTGAATGCAACCTGACAGAAAATGCCATGTCCTGTGTGACAAGGTAGAATAAGACTCTGTCCCATTTGTTATGGAGATACAGTGTAAGCCGCTTACAACGGACTGATCAGGTCTCATCGATTTCTTCTGTTGTAGCACTTGTCCGTGATACCAGAAAATGAAAAAAAATTATTGAAGCAGCGCTTATGTTGCGCTCGATATAGTGATCACTGTAATGTACTGTGCTGCACTTATTAGAGTATTATTCTTGTGTGTGCTGGTAAATTAAAACTAATCTTTATTGTTTAAATCTTTAAAAACGTTCTGTGCAGCATAAGGAATTGAGTGTGCTTGTGTACTGTACTGCTGATACCGTACAGTAATCAGTTAAAGAACTCTGTAATCTTGCTTTGCTTCCCTCTAGCCATAGTGTAAACACTCCACTCCTTGAGAGCAGGTCCCAGTTCAGCAGGATATCGAGTCTCTGTTCCATCGCTCGCTGAAGTGTCAGAAGTGCATCATGCACATCAGCACTCTTAACAAGCTTGTTTTCTGTGTCTCCTTCTTCCTCCTCTTCACCAACACACTGCTCAATCTGCTTGTCTTTTGCTTTCATGGTGGCGATCACTTCGGCTACTGCATCTGTCTGTGGCTCAGCATCATTTTCTCCGAGACGGCACAGTGTGTCAAACTCTGTTGCACTGAGGCCAGCAGGTGGCAGAATAGGCTCATCTGAATCAGGGACAGTGTCATCCAGCATTTGAGCAAACCCTGCCTTACAAAAGCAGTTGCAGATTGTTTCCCTTGTAACACTGTCCCAAGTGGTTTTCATCATGTGGATAGCATCCAAAATGGAAAATTTTTTTTACACAATCTGCAGCTGTCAGTTCACTCCCTTCCCCCTCGTCTATAGCTTGCTGCTGTTAGGTGCTGATCGCCATCCGCTCAATATGGAAAACAAGGTCCAACTTATCAAACTAATTTAGCATTGCTGGCAAGTTAATTGAATTGGGACTGAGGAAATTGTCCGTTTAACCTGATTGTTTGTGCAATCCATGGATGTCTTAAGTGGCTTAAACTGTAGTGTTTAAATGCAAGGATCTTTCCTTTTTCTGTCTTTTCTCTGTCTGGTTGCGCAACCCAATTTTTCTGGGAGACCTCGGACTTGATCACCCCGAACAGTCTCACAATTATTTGCCTCTCACTGTCTCTCAAGTTTTCTCTTCCTGTTTGTTTTTCCTCCCTTGCATATCTATAACAGCTAATATACAAAAATGTGTAAATCAATGTATTAAAATGTAACTGATATTGGAAATTCCCTTTGTTTAGAAAAATATATAGTGTTACTGTTGAAATATATATATATTTATATTTTGAGATGACTGCATAAACTCTAGAGGTTACTTGAGTGCAAATGTTGAGCCTTTTGCAGAAGCTGCAGAAAGGGCCTCTCAGCTCAAGAAGCATACTGTATTCTAGCAGCTCCTGAAACTTACAAGAACAGAATATTTACAAGGACAGGATGTTTGCTAAGAATGGGGTTGGAAAAGACTTATAAAGGAGCTGAGCTGCAATTTCTAGAGGATTAGAGGAAAAAAGAAACAAACAGAGACAGAAAAAACTCATTTCTCCTCTGTACATACTTATTCTGAACAAGTTTATTTATTATGTTACTGATACTGTAAATAAATATTTTTGGTGAATTCTACAACTACTTCTGGTTTTCTTATGGTTCCTGACTTGTGCCTCAATGACAGATGGTTTTAGAAGTGGGATTTAAGCCATGCATACCCCAAGACAGGAGTTTTGTACTGTATGTGGGTACTGGACCTAGTACCAGGGAAGCACAGAGGAAGGTATAGATTCTGCAGCAGCAAGCCCAGGAGTGGTTACCAAGGAATGGCAGCCAAACTAGCAGAGACAGAAGTCCAGTCTGAGATTGTACAGCCAGCACAAGTTATGGAAAAAAACAGGCAGTGACAGAACCTGAAAGCCTGATAGACTTTTTCAAATGGTGGGCTATACAACAAAAAGAGATGGAGAAGCAGGGAGAAAAAGAGATTCAACATTTAGAAGTGCAGAGGAGAGAAAAGATGCAGTGACAGGAGCAGCAGATGAGAAAAGAGATGCAGCGATGGCAGGATGCCTTGCAAGCTATCAAAGGCAGAAGATCTGGCAGAGACCCAGATGAGCAACAAAAAGCAGGCAACTTAAAAGCCATTAAATGTACTAAGCTGTGTCGCTCAGATGATATTGGGGCATACCTAAAGAAATTATTACTGATCAGGGTAGTAATTTTGGTGCTACATTACTTAAGGAGCTGTACAGACTACTAGGTATCACTGCCATAAGAACCTCCCCTATCACCCTCAGACAGATGGTCTTGTTGAGCGTTTTAACCAAACCTTAAAACACATGTTAAAAAGGTTTGTAAAAGGGGAAGGGAAAGATTGGGGACAATACTTGCCTTACCTACTTTTTGCTTACAGAGAAGTGCCACAGGCATCAACAGGGTTTTCACCATTTGAAATGTTGTGTGGTAGGCAGCCAAGAGGGCTACTAGATGTGATAAAAGAAACGTGGGAATATAACCCCACTCAGAAACAATCTATATCTTCTTATATGTGTGCCCTAAAAAAGAAGTTGGCAAAATATTCTGAAATTGCCCACAGTAATCAGGAAGAGGCTCAAAACCAGCATAAGGCATATTATGACCATGGGGTAAAAGAAAAAGTTTGAGCCAGGTGAAAGGGTTTTGCTACTGTTACCCACAACAGAAAATAAGCTGTTAATGAAGTGGCAAGGGCCATATAAGGTTCTTAGACGTACCGGTATTAACTACGAGATTGAGACCCCTGACAGGAAAAATCCTTCTAAGACATACCATGCTAACCTCCTCAAGAAATGGGTTGAAAAAATGCCTAAAGCTGCTTTGTTAGTGTTACCAGAAACTGATAAGGAAGATATTGATGTAGCTTATGATAGACTGGAACAAACTAAATGTTGATGATGTAAAGGAGAATGTTTCCTTAACCTCAAAACAAACTGTAGACATTTGTAATGTGCTAAAGGCATTTAACACTACTTTTACCACGGTGCCAGGCCGAGCAAAAGGGGCTGAGCATACAATAGTGACAAGGAATGCTTGTCCTATTAGGCAAAAGCCATACAGGTTGCCAGAGTGGTTAAGAGCTGATGTGGTTAAGGAAATACAAAAAATGAAAGAACTGGCTATCATAGAGGAGTCTAGGAGTGCTTGGTCATCTCCCATGGTAATTGTAAAAAAAAAAAAGAAGAAGGGGGTGTTAGAATTTGCCTTGATTTCAGGAAACTTAATCAAGTGTCAGAATTTGACAGTTACCCTATAGAAACATAGAAGATGATGGTAGATAAGGACCGCAAGGCCCATCCAGTCTGCCCATTTATTTTTCTACCTTATAAATGTGCCATCGGCCTTTGCTCTGTCAATGGCCTATCTAGTCATACTCATCTGTATTGCTCCCTTATGCCTATCCCATGCCTGTTTGAAGCCCTGCACTGTATCCATATCCACCACTTCCTGAGGTAGACCGTTCCACGCATACACCACCCTTTCTGTGAAAAAGAACTTCCTCACATTACCCCTTAATCGGCCTCCCTCTAATTTCATGCTGTGTCCTCTTGTCCTGCTATTTTTCTTATATTGAAACATGTTAGACTCTTTCCCCTTGTTAATGCCCTTAAGGTGTTTGAATGTTTTGATCATATCACCTCTCTCCCTCCTTTGCTCTAGGGTATACATTTTGAGCTCCGTTAATCTGTCCTGAAATGTTTTCTGATGCAGTCCCTACACCATTTTGGTTGCCCTTCTCTGAAATGCCTCCATTTGGTTAATGTCCTTGTGAAGGTGTGGCCTCCAGTACTGCACGCAGGACTCCAGATGGGGCCTAACCAGTGTCTTGTAAAGAGGGATTATTACCTCCCTCTTCCGACTTGTGATACTCCTGCTAATACACCCTAACATCCCCCTAGCCTTACCTACTGCTTTAGTGGTCTGCTTGGATGATTTCAGGTAATCGGTGATGATGATGCCCAAGACTCTTTCTTCCCTTGTGACTGCCAGCAACTCCCCTCCCAGCCTATAGGTGGCTTCAGGGTTTCTCATCCCTATGTGCATGATCTTCCACTTCTTTGCATTAAACCCCAGTCTGGCCTATGCCCAGAATAGATGATTTGGTGGACAGACTGGGAAGTGCAAAGTATATCAGTACCTTCGATCTCACCAAGGGTTAATGGCAAATACCTTTAGCTAAAGAATCCAGAGATAAAACTGCATTTGCCAACCCCTATAGGATTCTATCAGTCCACCACCATGCCCTTTGGTTTACATGGTGCGCCAGCTACATTCCAATGGTACATGTATGTCATTTTATCCCCTCACACTGGTTATCGTGCTGCATACCTGGATGATGTTGTAGTGTACAGGCCAGACTGGAAAAGCCACCTGGAACACCTACAAGTAGTTATCCAAGCTATCAAATATGCAGGTCTGACTATTAATCCTACCAAATGTGCATTGGGCATGCAGGAAACCAGATATTTGGGCTATGTGTTGGGAAATGGAGAAGTTACGTCAGAGATTTCTAAAATAGAAGCTGTAGCTAACAGCCCTGCACCTAAAACAAAGAAACATGTCAGGTAATTTTTAGGGCTGGCTGGTTATTATCGGAGATTTGTTCCCAACTTTGCAGAGTTAGCTACTCCCCTCACTGTACTCATGAAAAAACGGTACCCAAATAATGTGAAATGGACCCCAGAGTGTGATGAAGCTCTCCAAGCCATAACGGCTGCATTATGTTCAGCACCTGTTTTAAGAAGCCCAGACTTTGAGAAACCATTTTTGCTACAGATGCATCTGAGGTAGGCCTAGGTGCTGTCCTAAGTCAAAATGTAGGTGGGACAGAACATCCTATTCTGTACATAAGTAGGAAGTTGCATGACAGAGATAAAAGGTACTCCACTATCGAAAAGGAGTGTTTAGCAGCAAAGTGGGCCGTGGAGACCCTCACATTTTATTTGCTAGGAACTGATTTTGTTCTTGTAACTGGGTACAATCCTCTCTGTTGGCTTAACCAGATGAAAGATAAAAATTCCAGAATCACAAGGTGGTATCTGGTACTACAGCCATTTAAATTCACTGTGATACATAAATCTGGTAAAGAGAATAGTATTGCTGATTTTCTGTCAAGATATGGATCAGGAATCGAGAGTTCTGATGGTTGAAAAAAAAAAAACTAATGTATGGGTTTGAACTGTACTTTTTGCTGTACTGTTAAAAAAATGGATGCAAATGTGCTTAATTTCTGAAAGTAGAAAATGTTAGTAGAGAACAGAAAGTTTTGGAAACCTATTTTTGCAAAACAGGTTCCCTCTTAAGGAGGGGGGTGTATGTGACAGGGTAGAATAGGACCCTGTCCCATTTGTTATGGAGATAGTGTTTAAATGCATGAATCTTTCCTTTTTCTGACTTTTCTCTGTCTGGTTGCGCAACCCAATTTTCCTGGGAGACCTCAGACTTGATCACCCCGAACAGTCTCACAATTATTTGCCTTTCACTGTCTCTCAAGTTGTCTCTTGTTGTCTGTTTTTCCTCCCTTGCATATCTATATCAGTTAATATAAAAATTTGTAAATCAATGTATGAAAATGTAACTGATATTGGGATTCCTTTTGTTTAGAAAAATATATAGTGTTACTGTTGAAATATATATATATTTATATTTTGAGATGACTGCATAAACTCTAGAGGTTACTCGAGTGCAAATGTTGAGCCTTTTGCAGAAGCTGCAGAAGGGGCCTCTCAGCTCAAGAAGCATACTGTGTTCTAGCAGCTCCTGAAACTTACAAGAACAGAATATTTACAAGGACAGGATGTTTGCTCAGAATGGGGGTCGGAAAATACTTATAAGGGAGCTGAGCTACAATTTCTGGAGGATTAGAAGAAAAAGAGACAAACAGAGACTGAAAACACTCTTATTTCTCCTCCGTACATAATTATTCTGAACAGGTTTATTTATTATGTTACGGATACTGTAAATAAATATTTTTGGCAAATTCTACAACTGCTCCTGTTTTTTCTGTGCTTCCTGACCTATACCTCGATTACATCCTGAACTTCTGGAGCTGAATCAAGGTAGTCTGGCATTGAGCGGGGATGCAAAAAGGTCCACCTATGGGGTGCCCACTTGTCGAATAGCGATCTCACGATATCTGGAGCTACTGACGACTCATGAGGATCAGCCTCTGTTTGACTGAACACCCCAACAAGGAGGCATCTGTGGTAAGGAAAACTTCCAGCTCCAGTGGGGAGAGGGGGAAGCCCTGGAGATTTTCCTCCACTGACCACCATGTCAGGTACCTTACCAAAGGTTTGGTCACCTGAATGGGGTAACTCTGATGGTGTGATACTTATGACCATTGAAACCATTGTGTTGTGCTCATCTGTAGACATGCCAGGGGTACTGTAGACACTAAGGAGGCTATAAACTCAGCATGTGTTGCATGGAGTGAGCTTGCACAGTTTTGCGTTCCATGATTCATACAAGGATTTGTAGGACAGCAAAAGACATATTGCCTACCGAGACTGTCCCCCCCACTGCTCATTGGTAATAACCATCAATTTTGTTCTCCGCTATGTATCTATCCAGTTTTGATTTAAATTATGTATCCATCCATTTCAAACACCGACGACCAGGGTTCAGTAACGAGCCTGGGCCACTCGAGTTCCAGCTGGGGACAGGAGGATCAAGTGTCCCACAGGACTCTCTCCTCTGAGGAGGGAGTGTTTCATGTCCCAGTGCTGCACTGCCACCCAAGTGACTACACGTGGCAGTGCAGGGGATACACAAATGATAGACGGGGATCACTGAAGCACGCCCACAGGTTGGCTGCATCAGGCTTTGCTGGCAGCTAATCCTGACGCATGATCCTGGGGAAGGGTCAGGAAGAAAACGGGAAAGTTGAGTGCGCAGCGCCAGGCAGATGAAGCTCCTCCAGCAGCCCATTGGATAGACCCACATCTTCACCTGGGTGGACCAGATGACTGTGGGGAAGAAAGAAAAACTTGCTCACCTTAGTAATGTTGTTTCTTCTAATGGAGTCTTGCTATATTCTGACAGTAGCAGTGAGTCCCAACCTTTGAACTGCCCTGGAGATGAAAGAGTTAACTTTCCATGCCAGGCATGGAACGCTGAGCTCGAGCTCGGTTGACACTCTGTCTGTTGTTCTTCAAACTCAAACCGTCAGATCTTTACGAGCTAAACTCACTAAGGTCCTGTGTGGAAGCTGTAAACCTACACTAGCCAACTGGCTACTAAACATAAAACATATTTTTTGGTCCCAAAACAAAGACTCAAGTCAGGAGACTCAAAAAATGAAAATCACAACACCAACTCACCCCAAGAAAAGAAGGGGTGAAACAAAAAGGTGGGCACCTACTAAGTGCCAACACTGCACTGCCCACCCACATCCCAAAAACAGAGGTTCTGAGAGGGGCAGGCGGGGAGGGTGGAGGTCAGAATATAGCAAGACTCCATTAGAAGAAACAACATTACTAAGGT
Source organism: Neoceratodus forsteri (assembly GCA_016271365.2). Lineage (NCBI taxonomy): Eukaryota > Metazoa > Chordata > Ceratodontiformes > Ceratodontidae > Neoceratodus > Neoceratodus forsteri. The sequence continues at coordinate 875,200,291 of CM028132.1, read as the reverse complement.
GAGTAATTTTTTCTTCAAACAACATGAAGTCTTGCTATATTCTGACAGTAGCAGACTACAAAGCAGTACCTCCATGGAGGAGGGACAGAACCTACTTAGGAAACAGGCTCTGAAGCACAGCTGTGCCAAACCGAGCATCACTCCTAGCCTGGATGTCCAGGGAATAATGCTTGGTAAAAGTGTGAACTGTTTTCTAGGTAGCTGCTTGACATATCTCTAGAATAGGGATGTCCCTGGCAGCAGCCAGGGAAGCAGCTGTGCCTCCGTAGAGTGAGCCCTCAGGCCTGAGGGAGGAACCTTACCCAGTTTTTCACAGCAAAATTGGATACAAGAGACAATCCACCTGGCAATGGATCTTTTAGTGGCAGGTTTCCTTTACCAACCTCACCATAAGTGAGGAACAGTTGGAGGAGTCAAACCTGTGACCCTGGAGTGCGCTCTATGTAGTAACTAAGGGCTCTCTTTACATCTAAACTGTGCAGCCTCCTCTCGCCAGAGGAGGAATGGTCAGTGAAGTACACTGAAGAGACATAGACTGATTAAGGTGGAAATCTGAAACCACCTTAGGCAAGAACTTCCTGTTAGTCCTGAGGACCACCTTATCTCTATGAAAGGAGATAAAATCAGGCTCCAATGACAAAGCTTGTAATTCACTTATGCGTCTGGCAGAAGTGATGGCTACCAGAAACACAGTCTTCCAAGTCAAGTACTTAAGCTCTGCTGAAGACAAAGGCTCAAAAGGGGGTTGCATAAGCTGAGCAATGCAAACACTAAGGTCCCAGGCAGGGGCAGGGTCCCTGAATGGCGGGTTGGTGTGAAGCAATCCCTTGAAAAACTTGGAGAATACAGGGTGAGCTGAAAGAGAAGAGGGCTTACCTGCTGAAATAAAGGCAGACACAGCTGCCAGATGCACTTTCAGTGTAGCTGGTCTCAGCCCCAAGCTATTTAAGTGGACCATATAATCAAGGACTGTGGGCAAATCAGCAGATTCTGGGGAAATATGCTTCCCAGAGCACCATATGGAAAACCTTTTCCATTTGGAATTATAAGTAGCCCTGGTGGAAGCTTTTCTAGAAGCCTTCAGGATATCCATTACACCTTGGGAGAGGTGTAAATCAGCAAACTCTAACTCTTCAAGAGCCAGGCCTTGAGATTGAGAGATCTGAGGTTCGGGTACCAAACCCTCCCCTGAGCACAGGTTAACAGGTTGTAATTCCTGGGAAGACACAGGGGAAGATGGACTGCTAAGGACAGTAGGAGTGGACACCAGGGCTGTCTGGCCCAGTCTGGAGCAATCAGGATCATCTTGCAGGGTTGAGATCTGATTTTGACTAGCACTTTGAACAGGAGAGGGAAGGGGGAAAAGCATAGAGAAACTTCCCTTCCCAATTGAGAACTAAGGCATCCAGGGGGACTGAGCCCAACACTGGGGGCTTGCAGCAAAAAAGGGGAAGTTGGTGATTGTCTGGGGCTGCAAAAAGATCTATCTGCGGGGTGCCCCATCTGGAAAATATCACCTCCAAGACCAGGGGGTCCAGTGACCATTCGTGATGGCCCTGGGAAATCCTGCTGACAGCATCTGCCAGGACATTGTCCTTGCCTGGGAGGTGAACTGCCGTGAGGAGGTGTTCAGGAGTAAGCCAGAGACCACAACCGTTGCTCGGTGCACAAGGTCGTGAGCCAAGTGCCTCCTTGTTTGTTGATGTACACATTGTAGTGGTGTTGTCTGTTCTGACCTGTACAACTTTGTTCTGAACAGATTTGGAAAAATCTTGAAGTGCTAGAAATACTGCTCTGAGTTCCAAAGATTGATGTAGAGCAGAGATTCCTGAGGGGACCACAACCCCGGGTGGTGAGGTCGCCATGTGAGCCCCCCACCCCAAGAGGGAGGCATTTGTAGTAAGGATTAAAGAGTGAGACTGCATGACAAAGGGAACCCCTTGTCTCAGATTGTTCTGATCCTGCCACCACTGTAGGGCCTGGATCAGGGTTCGAGTTACTGGGATCAATTTGGTCAGAGGTCCTTCCTTTGAGACCAAAAGGCTCTCAAATGGAACTGAATGTCCCTCATCTGAAATCTTGCTCCCTGCACTACTGCTGTAGAAGCAGCCATGTGCCCCAGGAGCTGTAGAAAATGCCTTGCTGGTCGAGACACCTGCAGGGTGAATGAGGAGGCCAGAGAGACCAGGGTCCTTGCCCTGTCCAGGGGAAGGAAGGCTCTGGCCTTCTCTGTGTCTAGCTCTGCACCTATGAAGGTGAGGAACTGGACAGACTCTAGAAGTGACTTTGGAAGATTTAGAAGGAAACCCAAGGAAGTGAGCAGTTGCTGAGTTATCTGTAAGTGTAACTTGACTTGGTCTGGGGACTGGCCTACTATGAGCCAGTCGTCCAGGTAAGGGAAGATGGCAATCTTCTGCCTTCTTAGAAAAGTAACTACCACTGCCAGGCATTTTGTGAATACCCTTGGAGCAGAGGTGAGGCCAAAGGGCATTGCTCTGAACTGGTAATGGCCTGAGGGCAGCTCGAAGCCTGTGCACTCCTATAGGTGGTCCTATACTAATCCATTTTCTTCATGTAATTCTCTGTTTGCTCCCCAAACAGAGAATTACTCACAACAGGAAAATCCATGGCCTTAGTCTGGGTATCCTGTGACAGGCTAGTACATCTGAGCCAAGCCATTCTACGAAGTGCCACAGATGTAGCCATGACTCTAGATGACACATCATTGGAGTCTACTGCAGCATGGAATTGCACCTTGGATGCCTCAATACCATCAGCAGCCACCTGCTCCAGCTCCTTGGCAGCTGGCCAGGGACCTGTTTTGCTAGGGCCGTAACAGTGTCCAATCTGGATTTTTGATACCTAGCAGTATAGGCCATATAATTGGCCTGTCTGAGTCCCAAGGATGCTGCCATGTACTGTTTCTTTGCCATGGCATCAATCCTCCTGGAGTCCTTGTCTGGGGGGTGTGAAGCCAAGGGAATGTTTGCCTTATCACAGGCTGCAGCCTGCACTACCCCAACATGGCTGCATTGTTGTGGAAGGAACTCCGTGTCAGAGCCTGACAATGTATACCTCTTGTCCATTCTCTTATCCACAGGAGGTATAGTGTTAGGAGCCTTTAAAATCTTAAATGTCTGTTTCCCAAAAGATTTGTGCAAGGGAATAGACAGCCTCCTAGACTCTGGGATATCCATCATTTCCACACAGTCAGGCTCCTCCTGGTCATCCACAGCTTCTACCATAGGAAGCTGGAGGGTTTCAGCCAGTTTTTTATAAAACATGAAATGGGAGGGGGACTCAGAAAGCCTAGGAGGAGACACTCCTGAAGGTCTGTCTGGGGAGATGTCCGGGTCAATGGGCACATCCAGACTTTCAAATCCACGTTCACTTTCCTCATACTCCTCTTCCTCCTCCTCTGGTTCATAAAATTCCTCTAAATCATACTCTTGAACCAGTGGAACCGGCCGAACCGAGCGCCTGCCTGATGGTGCCGGTTCGGTCGGAACCAGGGAAAGCGACTGAACAATTTTAATCGGTTTGGCTATTTCTTCAGCGGTTGGAGAGGAAAGTCTTGGCTCCACACCAGCTGATTTTTCTTTTCTAGTTCTTTTAGCCGGAACCGACTCCTCAGAATCGGCTCTCTTTTTGGCCGAAGAAGTCTTGCCCTGGTCAGAGGCACTCCTTCTGAGTCCGGTTTGAACCGAACTGGGCTAGCCATCGGTTCGGTGGACTTTTTTTGGCCTGTTGCCTGCAGCTCATCTTTTCTAGGGTAGCTGCAGGAAATTTTGCAAATCTGGCAGGCTGCATTGAGGTGGTCAAACCCCAGACAATAAACACAGGTGGTGTGGGGTCAGCCTTGGCAAAGACTTCCCACACACACTGCAGTGTTGAAACCCAGTGGGTCGGTTTTCTTTGGGTTTCTCAGACATAGTGCCAGTCCTAACCAAACTTACTTTTTATAGCAATCCGCCAGGCAAGACCCTCTTATCGGTTCCCAACCGTGTCACGATGTGGAAAAAGTAATAAAATCCGTTTTTTTTAGAACCGATAAGAACCGGTAACCACATTCTAAAAGCACAATTTAAGATTTTTTAAACAACTTGATCGGTTCAAACCGAACCAATAAACCGTTTACAAGTTCCACACAGAATAGAATAAAATAAAACCTATCTAGTACTCACAAATACCACAGACAGAGACTGAACCGACAGGTTACGGTTTAAATTCGGTCGAAAACCGAGAAAAGCAGTACTTTAACCAACAAATTGAACTGAGCAGAAGGAGAAATCTCCGGAGCGACTGTTCAGTGAGGTGGAGTAAAGAATCTGATGGTTTGAGTTTGAAGAACAACAGACAGAGTCTCAACCGAGCTCAAGCTCAGCGTTCCATGCCTGGCATGGAAAGTTAACTCTTTCATCTCCGGGGCAGTTCGAAGGTTGGGACTCACTGCTACTGTCAGAATATAGCAAGACTTCATGTTGTTTGAATGTCTAAGTTGCTGAAGGTGTACCCTACCCCAGGGGGCAGCACAGAGGTGTGACGCTGGTGGGTGTGGGGAATGGGAGTAAGTTGCAGCATGGTTTCAAGCAGAGAAGGAAGCTTACTTGTTGGCAGCTGAGGGAGGTCCCAGCCTGTGGCCCCAGAGGAGCGCAAACAGTATTTGAAAAAAAAAATCTGTATTCACTAGGGGAGCTGGCAACTTTTTCAGGTAAACTATTCCACATACGTATTATCCCTACTGTGAAGAAACATCTCCTATCCTCTTTTTCGGCTAATTTTTGTTCTGATTGGTACTGATGTTTATTTATTTGGTATTCGCAAAAGACCTTTGAGCGCAAGCTCTTTTACAAAGGTTCCACCTCAGAGTTGAAAAATAAACAGTGGGTGAATAACAGAGTACAATGCATTGAGATTACAATTGGTTACAGAACAGTAGTATTTATGCTAGCCTAGGTACAACACATAGCAAACAGCAAAATACACGATTATTGATTACTAGGCTAACACTGATAACAAGGGAAAAAGGTTCAGTGACAGAGAATGGGATAAAGAGCAGAGGTGAGAGAACAAGTGGGGGAGCAGCCTCAGAGGGACCTTGTCGAAAATAAGGTGGGGGGAGAGGGGAGGCAGTTGGGTGAAGGGGAGGGTGAGAGAGCAAGGGTGGCAAATACTGAAGAAGTGTGAGACAGGGGTTCTGGTAAGGGCAGGCTAGGTCAGGTGCTTGATCTAACATGGACTCACTGGGTTTGGTTGTAAGAATGGTGCAGGGTGGGTATGTGCCGATGGTGGGTGAGAGCCTGCTTTTGTGGTTAGGATGCTGGCAGAATAGTAAGGTACTACAGTCCTACCAAGTGCTATCTGGGGGGGGGTTAGTGTCAGCGAGGGCAACCTGATTAGTGACTGTACTTATGTCTTCTAGGGTTATGATAAATGACTTTGTAGTTAATGCCCAGCTGTACTCTTAGTTCATCGTCTCTAAGGATTTTATACAGTGGTATCATGACCCCACGTCGTCATCTCCTTTCCAGGGTGTATAGGTCTAGATACTTGATTCTGTCATTGTAGGGATTGCTGACAAGGTTAGGTATCATTTCAGTAGCTCACTGCTGCTGCCTTTCCACTAAATCTATATCCTTCCTTAGATGAGGACTCCATACAAATGGGGTCTTACATATGTAACCCCCTTGCAAATAGGGGTTCCTAAAAATACCAACCTGGGCTTACCTTAGCCCTGCACCCTTGATCTCCTCCTGCTATCTCCCGGGCTTCTCCTGTTTTGGCCACCAATTTTTTTTTTTTGGTCCCCCAGGTCTGCTTTGCTTTTCTGTGTGCCCCTGCTGCAGCCCGATTGAAAATCCAGCCCCTTGGGGCTTAAAAAATGGCTCTCGCGAGTGCCCATGTTAAAAGTGCTGCCTCTAAAGTAGTCCTCAATGGTTTTAGCCGAAAAGTAAAAAAATTAAATGTTTTAAAAAAATGAAACTTGTTGGTGCATGAGGGGGAATGACTGTACATGTGGGGGAAAATGTCTAATTTTGAAATAAATGCTTTTCCCAGGATTAACCAGCATTTTGGGACTCTTCTGTGTCAGCCTGTCAGCTGCTGCAGGGGGAGCTTGCATAAGTGCAGTAGCGACAGGAAAATGATCAGAGCCACATTCTTCAGCTGTGTAGTGACTGCAAGTACAACCTCTGAGCTGCAGAACTGTGGGGCATTGGGGCAAATAATTATTTCTTTCTGGCTGCACCAGGACATTATTCAGGACTGTATCTGATCTGCTATAAGGGACAGTGGGTTAAGCAGCCATTGCAAGCAGTCACAGCCAATTGAAAGCCAGGAAAAGAAAACCAGGACTAGTGGGGCATTCACTGCACCTCATGGGTAACCACACACATGCTCATAGGGACTTACAGGGACGTTATTTTAGGCACCATTTCTACAATCCAATTGTGCCTTGAGTGTTCTGATTGACAGGTCCCTCAGCCATTTAGAGACCCATCTCCCCATCTCTGCTGCTAATCAGGAGTCGAACTAGGAGCCCTATAAGAGACAGTGTCTGCCAGTTTTTCTTCATATTCTGCCAGAATGAGAAGAGGAGAGCAGGCTCCAGCCTGCTAGGAGCCCCCCACAGGGATGTGGACTCAGGCCCCTGCCATGCCACCAGGCCTGGCCCACTTAGCTATGCCTCTCCAATCATCAGGGGACATTTGTTATTTTTTTAGTTACAGTTTAAAAGTTAAAGTAATTTTAGTTTCTGCAGCATCTAGTCTGAAGGTTTCCAGATACGTCCTCCAGAGGCTAGCCCTCCCTCCCATGTCGGGGAAAGATGTGAAAGAAGACCATCTACCATGCCTCAGCAGTGACAGAGCTGAAGAAGAATTCAGGATGCCTTCAATTATGGATGTGATCTGTGGAGGATCTGAGTGAGTACCCTCATACACCCCGGTGCGAGGGAGGAGATTTAAGAGTAATCTTGGGGGCCTAAAGCCTCACTACCAGATCTTTCTACTGTGCAAAAAGATCTCTGAATTATCAGTCTGGGCTACTAACCCCATCAGAGACTGTAGTTCAAGTTAATATGGATGCATCTTGTCTGTGGCCCAAATGGCTAAATCGCAGGTGCAGCTAGATGCCTTGATGGTAAATCATATAAATGTGTAGGAAGTTGTTGTTGCACTATGAGTTAAAGTCCTGCCTTGTGGAGCTGACTGCCAAGCCGCGTTTGCCACTTCATGGGACAGGAGGCCCTAGAGTATATAGTTTCTGATTCTGAAGAGAATCTACTTTGGTCTTACCCAGATGTCATCTGAGAGCGCTTGCCCGAAGTGTAAAAAGGTTCCGACATGCTGGATGAGACTTTGTCTATGAATGCTGTCTTTGGTATAATAAATGCACTGGATGTGACTTTGCATCAAGCAAATTCGGATGCTTGGCAAAAGTATCAGTTTCTATCTATACTGGATGGGACTTTCAAATATGGTGCCGAAGAAAAAATTACTCACCGAAGTAATGTTGTTTCTTTTAATGGAGTCTTGCTGCATTCTGACTATATGCAGTTAGCCCCAGCACTTGAGCTGCTCAGAAAGGAAAGCGTTAACTCTATGCCAGAGCATAGAACGTTGAGCTTGAGCTCGGTTTTCAAACCTCTGTCTCTGGTACATCTCAGTGTAACCATCAGATTCTTACGAGCACCATACTAGCTAAATACTAAGTATAGAAATTGTTTTTAAATTTTAAGCCAAATAACAAAAATAACAGCTTGGGTCCATAAGACTCAAGTTGAGAACCCCCAAAAGAATCTATGTAGATAGTGATAAATAATAAAAAACATAAAGCAAGAACAAAAACCCCTCCTAGAAGGAAGGGTGCAAAGGTACACCTCTGGGGTGCAGCACTGTTCCTGCGAACCCACAGCCCAAAACAAGACTAGGTTCAGAGAGGGGAAGCAGGAAGGGCGGTCAGAATACAGTTAGACTCCATTAGAAGAAACATTACTTTGGTGAGTAATTTTTTTTTTTAAAACAACATGAAGTCTTGCTGTATTCTGACTATATGCAGACTACCAAGCGGTCCCCCCAGAAGGAGGGTCTACAGAACCTATTTTGGGAACAAGTTCTGCAGTACTGCTGTACCAAACCTAGCATCACTTCTGGACTGGATGTCGAGAAAGTAATGCCTGGTAAGTATATGAAAAGTTTTCCAGGTGGCTGCTTTACAAAGTTCCAGTAAGGGAATGTCTCTAGTTGCTGCTAGCGAAGCAGCTGTCCCTCTTTGGTAGAGTGAGCCCTCAGGGCTGAAGGTGGCTCTTTCCCCAACTTTGAATCGCAAAATTGGATACAGGAGACAATCCACCTGGCAATGGTTCTTTTGGTGTCAGGTTTACCTTTTCCCACTTCTCCATAAGTGAGAAACAATTGTGAACAATCATTTTGATGGGCCTTAATGTGCTCTATGTAGTAACTGAGGGCCCTTTTTACATCTAGACTGTGTAATCTTCGTTCCCCAGAAGAAGAATGGTCTGTGAAAAAGACAGGCGGTGACACAGATTGATTCAAATGAAAGTCTGATACCACCTTGGAAAGGAACTTTCTATTTGTCCAAAGTACCATCTTATTTATCCCTGTGGAATGAGAAAAAATTATATTCCACTGACAAGGCCTGCATTTTACTGATTCTCTTGGCAGAAGTAATGGCTACCAGGAACACAGTCTTCCAAGTCAAGTACTTAAGCTCAGCTGAAGATAAGTGGTACAAAGGGGGGCTGCATAAGCTGTGCAATACAGATATTCAGGTCCCAAACAGGAGTAGGCTTCCTAAAGGGAGGGTTGATATGACCCAGACCTTTGAAGAATTTCTGAAATACTGGATGAGGAGCTAAGAAAGAGTCCTTCCCAGCCAAAATGAACACAAACACAGCTGCCAGATGAACCTTAAGAGTGGGAGGCCTAAGGCCTAAGCTGTTAAGATGAACCAGGTAATCCAAGGCAGTAACGACATCCGCTGAATCTGGCTGAATGTGACTCTGAGAACACCAAATGCCAAATCTCCTCCATATGGAATTGTAAGTTTTCTTAGTAGAAGGTTTTCTACTGACCTTATGGATATCCAGAACTGACAGAGAGATGTAGGCCTGCATATTCTAGCTCCTCAAGAGCCAGGCTTTGAGCCTGAGAGACTGGAGGTTGGGGTGAAGTATCCTCCCGAGAGGATGTCGGTAGATTGTACCTCCTCAGGAGACAAAGAGGAATTGTCACTGATAGTGACAATAGGAGAGGGTACCATGGTTGCCTGGCCCAGTCTGGAGCCACTAGAATCACTTTGCAGGGCTGAGGCCTGATCTTTATTAGCACTCTGAGAATCAGAGGAAAGGGAGGAAATGCATACAGAAACCTGTTTGTCCAATCCAACAGGAAAGCAACCTGAGGAACAGACCCCAAAAGAGGGGGGCCTGCAACAGAACAGGGGAAGTTGGTGATTGTCTGGGGCTGCAAAGAGATCTAATCTATCTCCGGGGTGCCCCATCTCTTGAACTGACACTGTAATGCAGTATGAGAGGGGTGCTGCATTTCTGAGGTGCCGTCTTTCAGATGAGACGTTAAACCGAGGTCCCATCTGCCTAGATTGGTGGTAGTTCAGGTGGATGTTAAAGATCCTATGGCACTTATCGAAAAGAGTAGGGGAATTTCCCCGGTGTCCTGGCCAAATTCCCCTCATTCACTAAAAATACCACCAACAGCTTAATCTGGTTCAAGGTCAGTTGGCATTCATCTGTATCCCCCTCCCCCGGGTCGTGCCTGAAAATAGGCAGGATTTGTCTAGTGCACTTACCCGGTCAACAAAAGCTAAATAAATAAATAAATAAAATGGCCTGAAGAATCTGGGGATTCAGGGACCACTCGTGGTGACCCTGAGAAATTCTGCTGAGTACATCTGCCAACACACTGTCCTTTCCTGGGAGATGCACTGCGATTAGGGAAGCTTGAAGAGCATAAGCCAAAGACCATATTTTCATGGCTTCTGTGCACAAGGCCGTGGACCACATGCCCCTTTGCTTGTTTATGTACCACATGGTTGTGGTGTTGTCTGTCCTGATCTGCACCACTTTCCCTTGAATTGATTGTGAGAATGCCTGAAGAGCTAAAAAGACAGTTCTGAGTTCCAGAAGATTTATGTGCAAAGGGACTCCTGGTAAGACTATGTCCCCTGAGCAGAGAGATGATCCAGATGAGCTCCCCATCTCAGTAGGGAAGCATCTGTCGTGAGAATCACTGAGGGGGTCTGACTGAGGAAAGGGACGCTCTGCTTCAGGTTGTCCTCTTCCAGCCACCAGTGGAGAGCCTGGACAAGTATCTGAATCACTGGAACTAATTTGATAAGAGGGTCCTTTCTTTCGGACCAAAAGGACCTTAAACAGAACTGAATGTCCCTCATCTGGAACCCTGCCCCTTACATCACTGCAGTGGAAGCTGCCATGTGGCCTAATAGTTGTAGGAAGTGCCTGCCTGATCGAGACACCAGTGGTCGAAAAGAAGAAGCCAGAGCTGTGAGGGCCTTTACCCTCAAGAGGGGAAGAAAGGCCTTTGCCTGAACAGTGTCTAGCTCTGCCCCTATGAAAGTGAGAAGCTGGACCAGTTTGAGAATGGACTTTTCTAGGTTTAGGATGAACCCTAAAGACTCCAGAAGCTTCTGAGAGGTTCCTAGAGCTGACTTGACTTGGTCTGAGGACTGACCTACTATGAGCCAGTCGTCCAGATAAGGGAACACCAAAATGCCTTGTCTCCTGAGGGAGGCCACTACTACTGCTAGGCATTTTGTGAACACCCTTGGGGCAGATGTTAGGCCGAAGGGCATTGCTCTGAACTGATAATGACCTGAGGGCAAATCAAACCCGAGATACTTTCTGTGGGAATCTCTGATAGGTATGTGAAAATAGGCATTCTTGAGACCCAGAGAGGCTAGTCAGTATCCTGGTCTCAGAGAGGGAAGAATTATTCCCAGAGTCACCATTTTAAACTTTGGTTTTGTGATATGTCTGTTCAGGTATCATAGATCTAGGATGGGTCGCCACTCCCCTGTCTTTTTTTGGGTAAGGAAGTATCTGAAATACAGTCCTTTTCCCCTGTTCTGATGAGGTACCCTCTCCACTGCCTGCAGAAGCAGTAGAGAGGCGACTTCTGTCTCTAAGGCATCTATTTCCAAGGGAGTAGGAGGACTGAAAGATTTTACTCTCATTTTGGGTAACCTTTTGAAACTGAGAGCAAATCTCTGGCTTACCACTTCCAGGACCCATTTGTCTGAAGTGACAGACTTGCAAGCCTGGAAGTAGTAAGCCAGCCTGCCACCCACTAGGACTGAGGAGGCGACCTTGGCCGACACATCAGGGTGTCTGCTTGGCAGGGAGCTTGGACTGAGAGGAGGATGCAGCTCTGCTCATCCCCCTATTACCTCTTCACCTAAAGAACCCCCTCTGCTGAGGAGGCCTGAGCTTGGTAGAAAGGCCTGTGAAAAGGCCTGCCCCTGCCAGCCCTAGAGTGCTGCTTTTGAGGAGTGGTCTGCGTCTATTTAGCTGCAGCACTCCTGTAGGTGGTCCTATACTCTTCCATCTTTCACATGTAAGCCTCTGTTTGTTCTCCAAACAGAGAATTACCCATAACAGGAAAATCCATGGCCAGTCTGGGTATCCTGAGACAAATTGGTACATCTGAGCCAAGCAAATCTCTGCACAGAGACAGATGTAGCCATAACTCTGGAATGTACATCATTTGAGTCCACAGCAGCGTGAAATTGGACCTTGGATGCCTCAATACCATCTGCAGCCACCTGCTCCAGCTCCTTGGCTAGCTGGAGAGGGGCATTCTTAGTCAGTTCCAGAACTGTATCCCACCTAGATTTCTGGTTCCTGGCTTTGTATGCCAAATAGGTAGCCTGCATGAGTCCCAAAGAGGATGCCAAGTATTGTTTTTTGGCCATAGCATCCACTTTCCTGGAATCCTTATTTGGGGGGGTTATATGCCAAAGGAATATTAGCCTTATCACAGGCTGCAGCTTGCACTACCCCAACATGGCTGCAATGAGTGGTTGAGAATTCCGTACCAGGGCCTGACAAAGTATATCTCATGTCCATTTTCCTGTCTACAGGAGGTACAGATGTGGGAAATTATAAAGGTTTTTGTGTCTGTTTCCCCCAGGGATTTGTGCAGAGGGACAGACACTCTTTTGGACTCTGGGACATCCATCATTTCCCTGTAGTCAGGCTCCTCCTGATCCTGCTCAGCTTCTTCCACAGGAGGCTGGAGAGACTCAGCCACCTTCTTGTAAAACAAGAAGAAAAAGTTACCCACCATAGTAATGTTGTTTCTTCTAATGGAGTCTTGCTGTAATCAGACACAATGCAGCTTAGCCCCAGGACTTGAACTGACCCGGAGAGGAAAGAGTTAACTCTATGCAGAAGCATAGAACGTTGATCTCGAGCTCAGTTTTCAAACCTCTGTCTGTGTTACTTCTCAGTGTAACCATCAGATTCTTACGAGCAAACTAACTAATATACTATAGTATAGAAATTGTTCAACATATAGACAAAGGGTAAAATATTCTTTTTGGGCCCAAAAGACTCAAGTCGAGAACCCAAGAAGGAAAGGTAGTGACAATATTTAAATATAAAACACCAGAAAAATAATAACAACATCTACCCCACCCAAGAGGGAGGGTACAAGGTACACCCCTGAGGTGCAACACTGTACCTGCCAGCCCACTTCCCAAAACCAGGTTCTGAGAGGGGAGGTGGGGGGTCTGAATACAGCAAGACTCCATTAGAAGAAACAACATTACTATGGTGAGTAATTTTTTTCTTCAAACAACATGATGTCTTGCTGTATTCAGACATAATGCAAACTACCAAGCAGTTCCCTATGGAGGAGGGAATGCAGAACCTACTTTGGGAAGAGGCTCTGCAGTACTGCTATACCTAACCTAGCATCACTTCTAGCCTGGATGTCCAGGGAGTAAAGCTTGGTGAAAATATGTACTGTTTTCCAGGTGGCTGCTTTAAAGATCTCTAACAAAGGTATATCTCTGGGTGCAGCTAGAGAAGCAGCTGTACCCCTAGTCAAGTGAGCCCTCAGGCCTGAAGGGGGTGTCCTACCCAATTTGTCATAACAAAATTGTATACAAGAAACAACCCACCTAGCAATAGTTCTTTTAGTGGCAGGCTTACTTTTCACCACTTCACCATAAGTGAGAAACAATTGAAGACAGTCATTTCTATGTGCCTTAGTATGCTCAATGTAGTAACTAAGGGCCCTCTTAACATCCAGACTGTGTAACCTTCTTTCACCTGAAGAAGAATGGTCAGTGAAAAACACAGGGAGAGATACAGACTGGTTCAGATGAAAATCTGATACCACTTTGGTCAAGAACCTCCTACTGGTTCTTAGGACCACTTTGTCCCTATAGAAGGAGATGAAGACAGGTTCAATTGACAGAGCCTGTAACTCACTAATCCGCCTGGCAGAAGTAATAGCCACCAGGAACACAGTTTTTCAGGTCAAGTACTTCAATTAGGCCGAAGCCAGAGGTCCAAAGTGTGGCTGCATTAGCTGAGCTATGCAGACATTAAGACCCCAAGGCGGAGTGGGCTCCCTAAAGAGAGGGTTAATGTGAACCAAACCTTTGAAAAACTTTCTGAAAACAGGATGAGATGCCAGGGAGAGCCCTTCCCTGCTGAGAGGAATGCAGAGACGGCTGCTAGATGAACCTTCAGAGTGGCAGGCCTAAGGCCTAGACCATTGAGATGAACTAGATAGTCTAAGGCTGTGGAAATGTCTGCAGAATCAGGCAAGATGCCATTCTGAGAGCACCAAATACTGAACCTTTTCCATTTGGAGTTGTAAGTTTTTCTAGTGGAAGTTGTCCTGGAGGCTTTCAGAATATCCAGAGCTCCCTGAGAAAGATGTGGTGCTGCATTTTCTAACTCTTCAAGAGCCAAGCCTTGAGATTGAGAGACTGGAGATTGGGATACCAGATCTGCCCCGGGAGGAGGACAGGAGATTGTATGTCCTGGGCAGAGACAGGGGATGTGACAATGACAAGGACAGCAGTAGAGGATACCACGGCTGTCTGGCCCAGTCATGAGCCACCAGTATCACTGTGCACGGTTGAGTCCTGATCTTGATCAGAACTCTGAACAGCAGAGGGAAGGGAAGGCATAGAGAAACCTGCCCTTCCAGTCCAAAAAGAGAGCATCCTGGGGAACCATCCCCAGGACTGCAAGTCTGCAACAAAACAGAGGAAGCTGATGATTGTCTGGTGCTGTAAACAGATCTATCTCTGGAGTGCCCCAACTGGAGAAGATGACCTTCAGGATGTGAGGATCCAAGGACCATTCGTGATGTCGCTGTGAAATTTTGCTCAGAGCATCTGCTAGTACGTTGTCCTTCTCTGGAAGGTGAACTGCCACCAGAGAAGTCTGAAGAGAATAGGCCAGAGACCACAGCTTTATGGCTTCTGTGCACAAGGCTGAGGACCGAGTGCCTCCCTGCTTGTTGATGTACCATATTGTGGTGGTGTTGTCCGTTCTGACTTGGACCACCTTGCCCTTGACTGAATCCGAGAAGCTCTGCAGGGCTAGGAGAACTGCCCTGAGTTCCAGGAGATTGATATGAAGGAGAGACTCCTGTAGAGACCAGAGCCCTAGAGCTGTCAGGGCTCCCAGGTGGGCTCCCCACCCTAGGAGAGAAGTTAGAACTACTGGGACTTGAGGGAGAAATGGAACCCCTTGTCTGAGGTTGTCCTGGTCCAGCCACCACTGGAGAGCTTGGACCAGAGTCTGAGTCACTGGAATCAGTTTGGTAAGTGAATCCTTTTGAGACCAAAAATACTTTAGATGAAACTGAATGTCCCTCATCTGGAACCTTGCTCCCTGCACCACTGCAGTGGAAGCTGCCATGTGGCCCAGGAGCTGGAGGAACTGTCTTGCTGGGCGGGAGACCTGAGGTCGAAAGGAGGAAGCGAGATCCACTAGGGCCTTCACCCTTGCCAGGGGAAGGAAGGCTTTTGCTTGTACAGTGTCCAACTCTATGCCTATAAAGGTGAGAAGTTGAACTGGTTCGAGTATAGACTAAGGAAGACTGAGAAGAAACCCCAGGGAGCTGAGTAGGTCCTGGGTAGTTTGAAGAGCTGACTTGACCTGTAAAGGTGACTGACCCACTAAGAGCCAGTCATCCAGATACAGGAATATGGTGATACCCTGTCTTCTGCGGTAAGCCACCACTACTGCAAGGCACTTTGTGAACACCCTTGGAGCTGATGTTAGGCCGAATGGCATGGCTCTGAATTGGTAATGGCCTGAAGGCAACTCGAACCTGAGGTATTTTCTGTGGGAGCACCAGATAGGAATATGGAAGTAGGCATCCTCGAGGTACACAGAGGCTAGCCAATCTCCTGGCCTTAGACAGGGAAGGATTATTCCCAGAGTTACCATTTTGAATTTGGGCTTTGAAATGTGTTTGCTCAAATACCTTAGGTCTAAGATGGGTCACCACTCCCCTGTTTTCTTTGGGGTAAGGAAGCACCTGGAGTACAGTCCTTTTCCCTTGTGCTGAGTAGGTACTTTCTCTATAGCTCTGAGAGCCAGAAGAGAGGAAACCTCTGCCTCTAGGGTAAGGATTTCTGAGATTGATGCAGGTGGAAAAGACTTGGCCCTCATTTTTTGGACATTTTTTGAAGCTGAGGGCCAGTCCCTGGCTTACCACTTCCAGGACCCACTTGTCTGAGGTCACAGACTTCCAGGCCTGGAAGTAGTAAGCCAGCCTGCCTCATACTGGAAATGGGGAGTCAACCTGGGCTGACACATCAGGGTGTCTGCTTCGAAGAAGCCTTAGACTGAGAGGAGGAGGAGGAGGGAGCAGCCCTGCTCATCCCCCTCCTGCCCCTCCCTCTGAAGAACCCCCTCTGTGGGAAGAGAGAGGAGGCCTGGGCTTGGTAAAAAGCCCTTTGAAAGGGCCTGCCCCTGCCCCTAGACTGCAGCTTGTGCAGAGTGGCCTGCCTTTCCTTGGACTGTGCACTACTGTACGTGGTTCTGTACTCATCCAATTTCTTCATGTAAGCCTCTGTCTGCTCTCCAAACAGAGAGCTACCTACTACAGGAAAATCCATGGCCTTATTCTGGGTATCCTTTAAACCGAACAATTTACTTTTACCGAACCAAGCAGAGGAAATCTCCGGAGCGACTTCACTGTTAGGTGGAGTAAAGAATCTGATGGTTACACTGGGAAGTACCACAGACAGAGGTTTGAAAACCGAGATCGAGGTCAACGTTCTATGCTTCTGCATAGAGTTAACTCTTTCCTCTCCGGGCAGTTCAAGTGCTGGGGCTAAATGCAATATGTCTGAATACAGCAAGACTTCATGTTGTTTGACATGGGAAGGGGACTCAGAAAGTCTGGGAGGAGAAACATTAGAAGGCCTGTCTGGGGAGATGTCAGGCTCTACTGGCTCATCTAGGCCTTCATAGTCATCATCAGCATCATTTGGATATTCCTCTTCTCCTTCCCATCTGCCCTCATAAAATGCCTCCAGATTGTAATCTGAGGGAGTAGACTCCAACCAAACCGACTGTCTATGTGTCGGAGCCAGTTCAGTCGGAACCGGGCAAAGCGACTGGACAATAGTGATCGCCTTAGCAATCTCCTCAGCAGTTGGAACATGGGAATCAGGATCTAAACCAGCTGACTTTTGCTTTCTTTTACTTGGAACCGATTCTGCAGAATCGGCTCTCCTTTTGCCTGAGGAGGTATCGCCTGGGTCAGTGGGCACCTCCTCAGGTTCAGTCATCCGGATCAGCGGACTTCTCAGCCTGTCTTTGCTTTAGCCTTCTAGAACATTTTTCCAAAGTGGCTTCAGGGAAGTTTTTACAGATTTGGCAGTCTTCTTTGAGGTGGTCAAACCCCAGACAACATACACAGACGAGGTGGGGATCAGCCTTGGCAACCGCGTCCCCACACTCGGTACAGTGCTGAAACCCAGTGGGACCAGTTTTCTTTTTTGGTTTCTTAGACATGCCTAAAATTTTAAAGTTACCCTTTTTAGCCTTCAAGCTAGGTAACAACAGCCTATCGGTTCCAACCGTGTCACGGGTCGGTTAAAAAAAAAACAGAAAAAAATCTTAGTTTTTTTTTAGGAATCGATAGGTACTGGAACACCACACCAAATATCACAAAAAACAGAAACAAGAATAGTTTCGGTTCCCAACCGGACCGACCGGAAAGAAACCTAAGGAAAAACATTTCTTAACAGAAACACCTCACTATCTATCTATAACACTACCTGTACCATACACAGAGATCCGATACTGAAAAATAAATGACAAAACGAATAAAACTGACCGATTTTGCTTTAACTGAACCAGTGAAGGAGAATTCTCTAGAGAATCTTCTTAGTTAGGCAGAGTAAAGAATCTGACGGTTACACTGAGGTGTACCAGAGACAGACGGAGCCCGAGCTCAATGTTCTATGCTCTGGCATAGGGTTAACCCTTTCCTCTTCGGAGTAATTCAAGTGCTGGGGCTAACTGCATATAGTCAGAATACAGCAAGACTTCATGTTGTTTGAATGTTTATGATGTTGAATCCAAGTAGCTGGTCCTAAAATGTTTGGAATTCAGTAAATGTAGGGCAATCCCTACTGTTCAGTAATGGGCAGGGCAATCCCTAGCTCTCTGTGACTAGCAGGGTCAATTTCTGCTACTTCTACTAAAATTGCAGGGCAATCTCTGCCTTCATTGTATATAGCATCTACAGTCATTGCAGAAATCAATCTCCAAGTTGCCCCCTCCTTCAAATCAATAGCCAGCCACCTCAACCAGCTGCAACGTCCACCAGGCCTGCAACATCTTGGACTGTGGTATCTGGGATTCCAGTATGGTATGAGATTGCAGGGTTTCGTATTTATTTAGTTTTAGTTTACTGGGTAGGTGCACTAGCCATGAAATAACTACTTTCAGGCACGACCCGGGAGAGTACAACAAAGAACAGTGGAACGACAGCACACATGGGTACAGTAATAACAAGTAGAGGAATATAGTAAAGCGATAATACAAGGATAACAATAAGTAGGAGTTACAAAATATTGGCAAACATAAAACAAATAATGGCATCAAAGTTTAATAATAAGTGCAGGAGTCATGGATTCGACCTGAGGAGAGGCAGGGTTTGGTCCGAAAATAAGGTTATGGGGCGAGAGAGAGAAAGGAGGAGATGATCAGCTGTATTGATCTGGGTACTGGTACCAGTGTGGGTGATGATGATAATTATAATGTACCATCTCATTATTCAGCAGCTAGATAGCCAGGGCTGTGGGTATCATAAGTCAAATGGTAAAATGTGATTTATTTCTGCCTATTAGTATATAGCCACCCAGCTGGATGGTTCACCAGCAAAAGCCAAACAAGCTGTGTACATATGTAAATAGTAATCAAATAACCTCTACTCCACATCCCCATTCCTAACTCCTTACCCCATAAATAAATATCTTGTTATTGTTTTTGAAATATTTGGTGTGAGCATATTATTAGAGAGAACCTTTAAATACAAAATGTTGAAATGTGGGGAAATGTTTATTGGGGCATTGTCTGGGGAAGGTAAATGGTCATTGTGGGTAGTATAGCAGCCCAGCGGGCTACAGCCATTACCACCTTACCCACATAAAGCACCCTGAGTGGAGGCAATGCGTAACAGTTTTAAAGTTATATTTATCAGTTAACGAACCCAAACCCCTTAGCCCATGTCCAGGGTAGTAGGCAGGGTTGTAACACTGGGGATAGTGCCACCCAAGAGTTACACATAGGTTTGATATAATGGACATAACATGGCTTCAGACTTGTTCACAAACGCCCTTCTTACAAAACCCAGTATACTACTGGCTTTGCTGATTATCATCCTACAGTGTGTACCAGGTTTCAGGTCACTGATAATTATTATGCTCAGATATCTTTATGAAGTTACTTTACTGAGTGCTAAATTATTTAGGTAATATTTTTGTTGATGGTTATTGATATCAAAATGGACAACACATTTACTGATATTAAACTCCATGTTATTTAATGATGTAGCATGCCATCTGCAGGACTGCTTGTAGTCTGCTTTCTGGAAGAGAAGCCCAGGCCCATGTTGTATGCAGAACAGCTCCTACGAATAAATGTTGCTGGGAGGGGTCAGGGTAAGACTTGTCAAGGTTTAGCCAGACTCCCATTGAAGTTAAGAACTGAGAGGCAATGGCTACTGCCTGTCCGTCTCTTGTTTGGACGGAGCTGATATTAGTCGGTAGTCCAAATATGGGAAGACTTGGAGTCCTGATTTTCACAGGTGCACTGTAAGTACTGAAAACCACTTTCTAAAGATGCATGGCGCAGAGGAAAACCCAAATGGCAGGACTCTGAACTGATAATTCTGTCCCAGCACAACGAAACAAAGGTATCTGTGGTGGCTGGGGTGCACCAATATGGGCTGCTGTGCATCTTGCATATCCAGGGATGCTAGCCAGTCCTGAGGTTTCAGGTAGGAGAGAAGAGAGCCCAGATAAATTATTCTGAATTTTTTTCAATCTATGAATTTGTTCAGATTTTTGAGGCCGAGAATAGGCACATGCCCCCAATTTCTTTGAAACTATGAAGTAGTGGGAGTAGAACCCGGTGTTCTGTTCTTACTTCAGCACTACTTGCACTGCTCTGTTGTTCAGAAGGCCCACAGCCTCCTGCGTCAGAAACTCTGACATGTGAGCTGATAAAAGAGGTTGCCTTCTGGGTTTATAGTCCGGGGGTGGGGTGGGGGTTCTATGAAATCCATTGAGTGCCTCCTCAGATAATTCTGATGACCCACTTGTCATTCATGATGGAATCCCACTGATTGTAAAACTGGGTCAGGAGCCCTCTGAGGTCTGCCTTGGGTAGCTAAGGCAGGAGCGGGACCAGAGCTTCAAATAGTGACTTTAAGTGCTTTTAGCACCTGTACCTTTGGTTGCGCTTTATTCTGAAGTTGAGGAGGTTGGTTTTTATTATTCTGGGCTCTCCTACCTCTTCCACAAAGAGACTGCTTGTTGTGAAAAGCCCCATGCCCCTTGCCTCTCTGGGAGTTGAAGGGAACTGGTTTGGAACTCTTCAAAGGAAGGGCTTGTGTGTTTTTCCTTTAAATCTGTGTGGCCCAGGCCATTAATCTCCCAATGCTTTTCTCCGATCCTTTCAAAAGCAGCAGGATGTCAACTTTAATTAGTTTCCAAAAGTTAGGGTGAAAAAAATGTCTCAGAGACATCTTCAGGACCCAGTCATGCAATGCATCATGGGGGCTGGCTAAGGATCATGCCTGAACTATATAGTAAAATAAAGGAAGCACACGAGCAAGCACACTAATATTTTCAAGAACGTTACCTCAACACAGGCACACAATCAGTATTCCAAAACACCTTACTAAGCAACACCTCATAGGTGAACAAGAATAGACATGCTTACTAGTGTGATGCATACACTTTGAAACAATGTGCAAGAATAATGCACATAGATGCTGCTTTATGAAGCACTGAACTAAAATCACAAGTAATCAAAGATAAGTTAAACTACATAGGCTTACTGCTTTCAAATTATTTGTATCTGCTGTGAAAAGCCGTTGTACCAAAAGAAAAAATTACTCACCTTAGTAAAGTTGTTTCTTCTAATGGAGTCTTGCTATATTATGACTAATGCAGTTTGTCCCACCATTAGAACTGCTCCGGAGGTGAAAGAGTTAACTTCCATGCAGAGCATGGAACTTAGAGCGCGAGCTCGGTTAGAAAAGCTCTGTCTGGGATATTTCAAACCGAAACTGTCAGATCTTTACGAGCAAAACTCACTAAGGCTCTGTGTGGAAGCTGTAACCTACATTAGCCAACTGGCTACTAAAATATTAACACATTTTCCTGGTCCCAACACCATGACTCAAGTCAGGGGACCAGAAAAGATAAGATAAAATAAAACACAACACCTAAACACCCCAAAAAGAAGAGGTGGAAAACATAAAAGGGGGCATCAATAAGTGCCAATAGTGGACTGCCCACCCCATACCCAAAGTAGAAGTTCTGAGAGGGGCAGGCTGGGGGGGAGGTCATAATATAGCAAGACTCCATTAGAAGAAACAACATTACTAAAGTGAGTAATTTTTTCTTCAAACAACATGAAGTCTTGCTATATTATGACTAATGCAGACCACACAGCAGTACCTCCATGGAGGAGGGACAGAACCTACTTAGGGAATAGGCTCTGAAGCATGGCTGTGCCAAACCGAGCATCCTTCCTGGCCTGGATATCCAGGGAGTAATGCTTGGTGAAAGTGTGTACTGTTTTTCAAGTAGCTGCTTGACATATCTCTAAGATAGGGATGTCTCTGGCGGCAGCTAGAGACGCAGCTGTACCTCTGGTAGAGTGAGCCCTCAGGCCTGAAGGGGGAACCTTACCCAGTTTTTGATAGCAAAATTGGATACAAGAGACAATCCACCTGGCAGTGGATCTCTTAGTGGCAGGTTTCCCTTTCCCAACCTCACCATAAGTGAGAAATAGTTGGAGGAGTCAAACCTGTGACCCTTGGTACGCTATGTAGTAACTTAGGGCCCTCTTAACATCTGTTGTGCAGCCTCCTCTCACCAGAGGAGGAATGGTCAGTGAAGAACACTGGAAGTGAAATAGATTGGTTAAGGTGGAAATCTGAAACCACCTTAGGCAAAAACTTCCTGTTAGTCCTGAGGACTACCTTATCCCTGTGAAAGGAAATAAAGTCAGTCTCCACTGATAAAGCCTGTAACTTACATTTATGCGCCTGGCAGAAGTGATGGCTACTAGAAATACAGTTTTCCAAGTCATACTTAAGCTCTGTCAAGACAGAGGTTCAAAGGGGGTTGCATCAGCTGAGCAATGCAAACATTAAGATCCCAGGCAGGGGCAGGGTCCCTGAATGGTGGATTGGTATGAAGCAATCCCCTAAAAAACTTGGAAAATACAGGGTGAGCAGAAAGAGAAGAGGGCTTCCCTGCTGAAATAAAAGCAGAGACAGCTGCCAAATGCACTTTCAGGGTAGCTGGTCTCAGTCCCAAAGAATTAAGATGGACCATATAGTCCAAAACAGTGGGCAAATCAGCAGATTCCGGGGAAATATGCTTCCCAGAACACCATATGGAAAACCTTTTCCACTTGGAGTTATAGGTAGCCCTGGTGGAAGGCTTCCTAGAAGCTTTCAAGATTTCGAGAACACCTTGAGAAAGTTGTAGATCAGCAAACTCTAACTCCTCAAGAGCCAGGCCTTGAGGTTGAGGGATTTGAGATTGGATACCAGACTCTCCCTGGGCACAGGTTAACAGATTGTGGTTCCTGGGGAGACACAGGGAAGATGGACTGCTAAGGACAGAAGGAATGGGTAACAGGGCTGCCTGGCCCAGTCTGGAGCAATCAGGATCATCTTGCAGGCTGAGATCTGATTTTGACTAGCACCTTGAACAGGAGAGGAAGGGGAAGGCATAGAGAAACTTCCTTCCCAATCGGGGAGAAAGGCATCCAGGGGACTGAGCCCAACACTGGGGCCTGCAACAAAAAGTGGAAGTTGATGATTGTCTGGGGCTGCAAAAAGATCTATCTGAGGGGTGCCCCATCTGGCAAAAACTATCCCCAGTACTAGGGATCCAGTGACCATTCGTGATGGCCCTGGGAAATCCTGCTGAGAGCATCTGCCAGGACATTGTCCTTGCCTGGGAGGTGAACTGCTATGAGGGAAGTGTTCAGGGAATAAGCCAGAGACCACAACTTCATCGCCTCGGTGCACAAGGCCGAAGACCGAGTGCCCCCTTGTTTGTTGATGTACCACATTGTAGTGGTGTTGTCTGTTCTGACCTGTACAACCTTGTTCTGAACAGATGCAGAAAAAACCTGAAGTGCTAGAAAAACAGCTCTGAGTTCCAACAGATTGATGTGGAGCAGAGATTCCTGAGGGGACCACAACCCCTGGGTGGAGAAGTCGCCCATGTGAGCTCCCCATCCCAAGAGGGGCACATCTGTAGTAAGGGTCAAGGAGTGAGATAGAGGGATGAAGGGCACCCCTTGTCTCAGATTGCTCTGATCCTGCCACCACTGAAGGGCCTGGATCAGGGTTCGAGTCACTGGGATTAACTTGGATAGGGAATCTCTTCTTTGAGACCAGAAGGCTCTCAAATGGAACTGAATGTCCCTTATCTGAAATCTTGCTCCTTGCACTACAGCTGTGGAAGCAGCCATGTGTCCTAGGAGCTGCAGGAAATGCCTTGCTGGTCGAGAGACCTGCAGAGTGAAGGATGAGGCCAGGGCCACCAGGTCCTTACCCTTTCTAGGGGAAGGAAGGCTCTGGCCTGCTTTGTGTCCAGTTCTGCACCTATAAAGGTCAGTACCTGGACAGGTTCCAGAACTGACTTTGGAAGATTGAGAAGAAAGCCCAGAGAGGTAAGCAGCTGCTGGGCAACTTGCAGGTGTGATTTGACCTGGTCTGGAGACTGACCCACAATGAGCCAGTCGTCCAGGTAGGCAAAGATGGCAATCTTTTGCCTTCTTAAATGAGCAACTGCTACTGCCAGACATTTTGTGAATACCCTTGGGGCAGAGGTAAGGCCGAAGGGCATTGCTCTGAACTGATAATGGCCTGAGGGCAGTTTGAATCTGAGGTATTTTGGTGGAGCTTCTGATAAGAACATGGAAGTAGGCATCCTTGAGGTCCAGGGAAGCTAGCCAGTCCCCTGGCCTTAGGGAGGGTAAAATCATTCCCAGAGTCACCATTTTGAATTTTGGTTTTAAAAGGTGCTTGTTCAGATATCTTAGGTCCAGGATGGGCCGCCACTCTCCTGTCTTTTTTGGGGTAAGGAAGTACCTGGAGTACAGACCCTTGCCCTGGTGTAGGGGAGAAACCCTTTTACAGCTCTGAGAGCCAGGAGGGTTGAGACTTCTGTTTCCAAGGCAAGAGTCTCTAGAGGGTTTGCAGGTGGAAAAGATCTGATTCTCATCTTTGGAAATTTTTGAAGCTGAGAACCAGACCTGGCTTACTACTTCCAGGACCCACTTGTCTGATGTTAAAGACTCCCAGTCCTGGACGAGTAAGCCAGCCTGCCCCTACAGGTAATGGAGAATCGCCCTGGGCATCCCATCAGGTGCCTGTTTGGCAGGGGCTTTAGGCTGAGGGGTGGGAGCAGGCTTGCTTGTACCCTGTCTGCCTCTCCCTCTGAAGAACCCCCTCTGAACATAAGCTGAAGAGGAGGCCTGGGTCTGCTAAAAAGGCCTGTGAAAAGGCCTGCCTCTACCCCTGGGGGGCTGCCTCTGAGGAGTGGCTTGCCGTTCCTTGGCTTGTGCACTCCTATAAGTGGTTCTGTAGTCATCCATTTTCTTCATATAATTCTCTGTCTGCTCCCCAAACAGAGAATTTCCCACCACAGGAAAATCCATAGCCTTAGCCTGGGTATCCTGTGACAAAGTAGTACACCTGAGCCAAGCCAATCTACTAAAAGCCAGAGATGTAGCCATGACTCTAGAGGATACATCATTAGAATCCACTGCAGCATGGAATTGCACCTTAGATGCCTCAATACCATCAGCAGCCACCTGCTCCAACTCCTTGGCAAGCTGGCCAGGGGCCTGTTTGGCTAAAGCCATGACAGTATCCCACCTAGATTTTTGGTATCTCGCAACATAAGCCATATAGTTTGCTTGTCTG
The DNA here is from genome assembly GCA_016271365.2 of Neoceratodus forsteri. Lineage (NCBI taxonomy): Eukaryota > Metazoa > Chordata > Ceratodontiformes > Ceratodontidae > Neoceratodus > Neoceratodus forsteri. Next base: position 875,175,554 of record CM028132.1, on the reverse strand, counting down.
AGTCCCAAGGACGCTGCCATGTATTGTTTTTAGCCATGGCATCAATCTTCCTGAGTCCTTGTCAGGAGGATGTGAAGCCAGGGAATATTAGCTTTATCACAGGCTGCAGCCTGAACTACTCCAACATGGCTGCATTGCTGTGAAAGAAATTCTGTATCAGGATTCTGACAAAGTGTACCTCCTGTCCATCTTTTTATCCACAGGAGGCACAGAATTAGGAGCTTTTAACATTTTTATTGTTTGTTTCCTAAAAGATTTATGTAAAGGAATAGACAATCTCCTGGACTCTGGGATAGCCATCATGTCTACAAAGTCAGGCTCCTCTTGCTCATCCACAGCCTCCTCCAAAGGAAGCTGGAGGGTTTCAGCAACTTTTTTATAAAACAGAAAATGAGAAGGGGACTCAGCAAGCCTAGGGGAGATTCTCCTAAAGGTCTGTCTGGGAGATGTCCGTTCAATGGGCACATTCAGACTTTCAAAGTCACATTCACACTGTTCATAATCATCCTCCCTCCTCTGGTTCATAAACTCCTCTATATCATATTCTTGAACTCGTGGAACCGCCGAACCGACTTTTGCTAGATAGTGGCGGTCGACGGAACTGGGAAAGTGACTGGACAATTTGTATTGCCCTGGCTAGCTCTGCAGCAGTTGGAGAAGGGATTTTTGACTCCACACCTGCTGACTTTCTGGTTCTCTTTGCTGGAACTGGCTCCTCAGAGTCAGCTTTACGTTTGCCCGAGGAAGTCTGGCCCTGGTCAGAGGGCACTCCCTCCGGTTCGGTTGGCACCGAACCGGGCTGGCCATCTGGGTCAGCGGACTTTTGGCCTCTCATTCCCTGAGCCTACCAACTCTTATCTAGGGTAGCTGCAGGGAAATTCTTGCAAATCTGGCAGTCTGCATTGAGGTGGTCCAACCCCAGACAATAAACACATAGGTGTGGTCAGCCTTGGCAAAGGCTTCCCCACAGACACTACAGTGTTGAAACCCAGTGGCCCGGGTTTTTCTTTGGGTTTCAGACATAATGCCAGCCTAACCAAAAACTTGCCTTTTTACGGCAGTGCCAGGCAAGACACCCTTATCGGTTCCCAACCGTGTCACGGGTCGTGGAAAAAAACGTAATGAAATCCATTTTTTTTAGAACCGATAAGAACCGGAACCACACTCTAAAAGCCTTAAACGCTTCAGAATGAAGTTTCAACACTAATCTGATCGTTCAAACCGAACGATAAACATTTACAAGTTCCACAGAAAACCTATCTATTACTTACAATACCATAGACAGAGCTTGAACCGATCGGTTTGCGGTTAAAATAATGATAATCGCAGTTGAATTTAACTGAGAAAAAAACTCTTTAAACCGAGAAAATGAACCGAGAAGCAGGAGGAATCTCCGGAGCGACTGTTCAGTGAGGCGGAGTAAAGAATCTGACAGTTTCGGTTTAAAATATCCCAGACAGAGCTTTTCTAACCAAGCTCGCGCTCTAAGTTCCATGCTCTGTATGGAAGTTAACTCTTTCACCTCCGGAGCAGTTCTAATGGTGGGACCTACTGCATTAGTCATAATATAGCAAGACTTCATGTTGTTTGAAGATGAGTTAAAGGAATGACTGCTGTCTGCAGTTGAATGCAAATTCGCATATCAGTTTAAAGAGCAGCTGAACTCCAACATTAAACCTCTCCTTCAGAAACTTTATTTTTAACATTTATAAAGTACTAACCTGGTAATATACTTTACTTATAAATGTCTACTAAGTGAAAAAATCTAACTTTGCCATAGGGAGTAGACAGAAGCTTGTAGTTCCTGACAGCTCTGCCATGTAGGCAATGCATACTTAGTAAAATGTGATCTCAGCAAGTGATCAGTGATCAAAGATTAGATAAAATACAACCAAACATCTTGTAAAACTGTTTTTTCTTAGCTGCACAGAATACGGAGAAGCGCACAGTTCTAAACAATGCAAATGAATGTGACAGGGTCCTGATACTCAAACAATTGTAAACCCAGAAACCTAATCAAAAGCAGTTAAAACTACTCGAACAAAACCATACTTTTTTGTAAGTGCTTATCACACATGTTTTACAGTCTACCCATGAAAGAAGACAGCACTTAATGTTTACATTTAATCTGTACCAACACTGGAGGAAGAACACAGGCACTAAAGTACAAGCTACCAACCCTCAGGAAAATCTAAAAGGAACCGAGTTGAAAACAAAGCAAATCACAACTTTACATCACTAAACCCCATGATGCATTGCACAACTGGTGTCATGACCTGTACAATGTCTCTGAGTAGGTTTTTTTTTTCACACTGACTTTTGGAACCTAATTAAAGTTGACATCCTGCTGATTTTGAAAGGAACAGAGAAAAACACTGAGGGATTAATGGCCCAGGCTGCACAGATTTAAAGGCAAAACAGTCCATGAGCCCTTCCCTTTAAAGGGGCACTGTCAGCTTTGCCCCTTTGTTTTCCAGCAGATCTTAGCAGTGTGCCTTTTTGCACACACTGATCAAATCTGTACTGTAGAATACCCCCTTAGATATAAAAAATGAGTTGTTTAGCTTCTGAATCTGACAGAGTCTCTGCAAGAATATTTAGCTTGTTCCAGAGGGGTTATTCATACTTCTTAAAACAGGAAGCTAAGACTGGCACTTACTACATACTTGCTGTACGAATACAGTTGGAAAGAAATTTAAAAAGAAGCAATTTAGGTTGATTGCTCTTCTTTATTTGTGCAAAACATGCAGAAATTGCAATTCCTTCAGAGCATATATTCAAAGCAGTATACTGAGGCCATTCATGGCCAATGCCACATGGGCTAGCAACCCCCGTCATCACCACCTGATGCAATTCAAGCCACAGGTTTTTTTTCAAAGACTCATGGACACATATCACCATTACCCCTTATATCTATAAACTCCTAAAGGCACAGTCCATGATGAATAAAGGTGCATTGAAAGTGCTAGTGTTCAGCATAATAAAAAACAAAAAAGAACTTGCACAAGGACGTGGTGCCATGGAAAAAATAACTGTAAGTACACAAAAGACCAAGGCAACTCACCACCACATTTTAAACTTGACACCACGAGGGGTAGAACTTAAAACATATTTATTGCAGGTAATTTGGGCAATAAATATGTTTTAAATTCTACCCCCCGTGGTGTCAGCTTAATATGTGGTGATGAGTTGCCTGTTTTTTGTGTACCTGCTCAGCATAATACCAACAATAAATATAATATTGAGACATGTTAAAAACACTATCTAGGGTAAGAGCGAACATACATCTGCTCCCAGGTTATCAAATAATTTCCTTTAAGTCGTCATGTTCCATATTTCATATTCTGTGAAACAAGTCACCAATATTAATATGGTAAATATATGACAAAAAAATACAATCCAAAAATTACATCTTTTAATTTTGTTGCTCCATTAATTCTTATGTAACCCCTAGATGGCGCTATCCCAGGGGCTACTACCCCTGCCTGATTTGCCACTAACAGGTTGAGGGGCCTGGATCCAATGGCGGGTGCCTCCACCCAGAGGTCAGGGTTTGCAATAGTTAAACTAACTTGGTCACAGCCCTCTGGGACACTGCAACCCCCCTTTCTTCCCACTAGTGGCCCACACAATATATCAGAATTACCTTCACAGTATACACTTACCCCAGGTCTGGTTCCGGCACTGGGACCTCCTGTGAAATGAGATACAGTGCAACAATCACAGTACAGTACTTTAACATAGACAAATACCTCAGGCAGTATAACTTTGCTGAAACAAGCAGCTCTGATTTATTTAGGGGATATAACAAGGACAGGGGAAATCAGGTTAATTAGCTTATCACTCTAATAATTCATTTATGGCTCTGTGCACAGGCCTAATCCCTATCAGTTACTGTCCCTGGGTACCCAAGCCCTAGTGGCTAGTCCAAACCGTGGCAGCTGGTAGGGGCCCTTTCACACAGAGAAAAGGAGAATTAAACAGTCAGCAGTACAGTAATTCCATTTGGATTTAATGTGGCAATTCAACAGGGAGCGACCCTGAATTAGTACTCACGACCTCCAAATAAGATAGGGTCCTTCAATGTCAGCAGGGCTCACTTGAGGTGCACAAACCTCTTCACACATCCATATAAAAGAAAGCACTATACCAGGCAGGCTGCATCTGTATCCCGATCGCAAGTACTGCACAATACCCGGGAGAACACACAGCAGATTCAGTTCCTGACAGATCGAGTGTAATTTTCAGCAATTCCTCCAGTCTTCTACAGGGTGAGCCTGGTTTCTACTCTTCAGAGATCCTTTGATTCTTTTCACAGGACGGATTCAGTCCTAACAAGCTGCAGACCGGAACTCTGGGCCTTACACACGTTTTTTGACTAAAACTGCACACTGAAAAAGCACAGGGCTCCTTCCTTCTTCACTGCCAAAGCTCAACTGAAACTCCAACCGACAAAACTGGCACTTCCTTTGAGTTCCTCCCAGTTCTTGACTGGATTGGCTGTCACTCACAATAGACTGCTGCTGTTGGTCCAAAAGGCACTGAAGTCTAAACTACATCTCCCAGAGTCACTGCCCATACAATCCTCCTTGTGGCTGGCTCAGATTATGAGTCCAAGTTCTGATTCGTCCAAGGCACCATTTTAGAGCTAGCTTACCCCACACTGATTGGTCCAGTTCAGCAGTTCAAAACTAGAATGGGGAACTAGCAGACACAGTTCTGACTGCAAAGAAAGCAGGTTAGACAAACTGTAATTTCATTATTACTCTAAATAATTTCTGGCAAACAGTTACATCTTTCAGATAGGTTCCCTTTGCACTCTAGTGACTGCAAAATGAAGTGAATTGGCAGCAGCTCGAGTGGTACTCAGAGAAGCACACAGTCCCCCATATAAACTAATTATGTCTGCAAGCAGACAGCTCTTAAAGAGACAGTACCAGAGGCTCTAAAACACTCACTGATAAATGGCTTAAATGCCAAACACCATTCAGGCTTGAGCATTCAAGCAAGCTCCTGGAAGTCTTTTGGGAACCCCCATTTGCAGGGGTTACACCCTTCCTGGTTTGGGAAAGCTTGACGTCCGCTAAGCAAGTACCCCATAAGCTTCAACTGCAACCAATATACATTTGCATTAGGCTCGCACATGTAATCATCAGTCAATATATCATTTTACCAAGAACACATTTCTGAAACATTGCAGTACGTCCACTTTACACAGTATTACATACACATTGTACCATAACTCAAGTTATTACCTCTTGTACATGAAACCCAAGAGAGGGGGCCCTTCCTATTAGTTACCTTGGGGCTGGATGGGGCAAGGGCACCATACTTAGAGGGCAACACAAGTAACTTGGAGTTAGCACTGATGCTCAGTTTGGGCAATGAGCTCGGGACACATACACTCTTTATGGACAACATTGAGAGGCAAGTCCACAGGCCTCCCAAGTGAATCATAACTGAGGTGCACCACAGGCTTTACAGCTCGACCAGTCTTTCTAGGGGGAACTGTTATAGTCTCTGCACTCTGAGCCTCATTTTCAGCATTGTCCTCACTTGTCAGGGAGTCTCCATGGGGTAGAGAGGCTAGAACTTGGGGCACTTTCAGCTCCAGGAGTTACAGTTTCTGAGTCCACAACATTTGGCTCGCATGGAGAGCTTGGACACTGGCAGTGGACTGTCAGGGCACTCAAAATACTCTTCTTGTTCGGGTGTATCACCAGTCTGCCCAATCTATCATTTTCCTCCTGAAAGCTCAAACAGTTCAACCATGCACAATGATTCCATTTCATCTGATCTGATGCTTTGCACTTCACTTTCTGGGAGCATTGGCTCCAGGGATGAAGCTGGGGGCTTAGACAGTCCAGAAGGCCCAGCTTCATCTCCAGTATTGACTAGGGGATTGCCCCGAAACAATTGACTCAGTTCGTAAGAAGGATAGTATTCAAAGTCACTCTCACTTTCTTCCGATATGGACTGACAGTCATGCTCAACTGGGACTTGTGGAGGGAACACTTTAACTTTGCTTCTGTAGGTGCAGACTTTCTTGATCTTTTCTTAGCAGCAGCTCTAGTCACTGGTCCAGAGGGCATCTTCTAGGGGCTCAGACTCAATTAAGATTTGTCCAATGGGCAGTAAATGATTTCTATGCATTGTTTTACATCTTTGAATTATTCTCAGGCCTTACTTTGTACACTGGCAGATCATCTAGTTTGCCCACTACAATGTGAGGGAGATGGTGCCATCTGTCAGCAATCTTGTGCTTGCCATGCAGTCCCAGAGTTCTTAGCAATACCCGATCTCCCTCCTGGAGTTCCTGTGCTTTCACCTTTATCATACCTTTTCTTTGTTGGCCAGATTTCTTTGGCAGCCATGGTTTGAGCCAGTTGGTACGCATGAGTTAGCTTGGCCTTTAACTTTGCACATACTGTAAATAGTTGTCAGCTTGAACCCCATCAGAGAGACCCCAAAACACACATCTACTGGTAGTCGAGCTTCTCTTCCAAACATCAGGCGGTAGGGGAGAATCCAGTGGCATCACTTTGGTGCAGTTATAAGCATGTACCAGGGTGCTAATTTGTTGGCTCCATCTAGGCTTGTCCTTTGGGTGCAGGGTGCCTAGCATATCTAGCAAAGTGCGGTTGAAACGCTCAGGCTGTGGTCCCCTTGGGGTGGTAAGGAGTGGTTCTGGACTTTCAAGACTTCTACAGAGAAAGCATCTCTTTGATCAGACGACTCTCAAAGTCTCTCCCTTGATCAGAATGGATTCTTTGTGGAGCCCCATAGTGAACAAAAAGTTTTCTACAAGTATTTTGGCTACAGTGGATGCTTTCTGGTCTTTGGTGGGAAAGCTTGGGCATATCTCGTGAAATGGTCAGTGACCACCAGCACATTACTGATATTTCTTTGATCTGACTCCAAACTCAGAAAATCAATACAGACCAGCTCCATGGGTGCACTGGTGGTGATGTTAACAAGGGGCAGCCCTCTGGGGCAAAGCTTTCCTCTGTAAGCAGCTACTACAAGTTCGAATGTGTTGCTCCACATCAGCCCCCATCTTAGGCCAATAGAATCTGGATCTCACCAAGTCAAGTGTTCTGTCTATACCAAGGTGCCTCATGTGGTTGTGCAAGGACCTCAGTACTGAGTCTCGAAAGGCAGTGGCAGCACTAGTTGTTGTTTGTCTACTTGTCCCCTCTGTCTACTGTTTCTCTGTATAACAGTTTATTGATCAGTTTCAACTTAGGACCTTCTTTGTATAACAGTGCAGTTCTCAAATCAGTGGAGCGTAATTTGGACACATCTTTTCCTGCATAGAGGGCTTCTAAAGCTGCTTTGATCATGGGATCGCGGATTGAGCCCGCAATACTGTCATTGTCCAGCTGAGGCAGTGCACCAATGTCTATTGCAGAAAAGTGGCAATAAGCAGCAGGTATGCAATTCTCAGAGGGTCCCAAGCAATCCACCATGCAGTCCATCATGCTCCGTGGACATTTGTTCCTGCCTGTCAAATCTTCGGCAGAGTGCCCGAATGTCAGGTTCTGCCAATCGACCCAATCATTCTGGGGAACAGGCCTCCAGGAGAGAGCATCAGCATCTATGTGGTTCAGACCTGCTCGGTATTCAAGAGCATAGTCATATGTAGATAATGCAGAAAGCCACCTATGGCCAGTGGCATCCAACTTAGCTGAGGTCTGCACATAGGTCAAAGGATTATTGTCAGTTTTTACTAGTATTTTAGCCCCATACAAGTACTCATGGAATTGGTCAACAATAGCCCACTTCAAAGCTAGGAACTCTAACTTATGTACAGGATAGTTCTTTTCGGATGGGGTCAGGCTTCTACTGGCAAAGGCCACTGGTCTTAGGCCATTCTCGTGCTTTTGGTACAACACAGCCCCAACCCTTGCAAGCTAGCATCAGTGTGCAGGACGTAAGGTTTTCTTGGATCGGCATAGGCCAGCACTGGAGCATGGGTAAGTTGATATATGATCTCATGAAAAGCAGTCTCACAATCAGGAGTCCAGCGGGCCCCAAATACTTCACTCGGATGAAAATACACTCTTTCAGTCTTGAGGGACGCTGACTTTTGGTATTTTTTGTGGGTTGGGGGATACCCTTGAGTAAGGTTAAGTAAAGGGCGGATCACTCTTGAATAGTCCTTGATGAAGCTACTAATAACCACAGAATCCCAGGAATCTTTGCAGTTCTTTTAGATTTTTGGCTGTGGCCAGGTGGTCAAGGCCTCAACTTTACTTGGGTCGGTCTCTATTCCTCGGTGGATACTATGTGTCCCACATACTTTACTGATGTTTGAAAGAATTGACACTTATCAATGGACAGTTTAAGGCCAAAGTCCTCCAGTCGGTCCAATACCTTAAATAATCTGCTCCATGTTCCTCCAGTGAGCTGCCAAACACAATAACATCATCTAGGTATACCAGGCACTCTAGTAAGTTCATGTCCCCACTGCACGCTCCATCAATCGTTGAAAAGTGGCTGGGGCACCTGAAATACCTTGAGGCATCCTCATGAATTCATAGAAGCCAAGCGGACAGATAAAGGCCGTCTTCTCACGGTCCTCTGGGGCCATCGATCTGGTAGTACCCATCAGGAGATCCAGCACAGAGAACCACTTGCTCCCTTCTTAGGCAGTCCAAAGCATCCTGAATGCGGGGCATTGTGTACTGATCAGGATAGTCCACGGTTTAAGTGCGATAATCCACACATCCTTACTGTTCCATTCTTTTTCCTCACTACCACAATGGGGAAGCATAAGGGCTTTGGATTCTTGTATTACACCAGCAGCTAACATCTCTTGCAGATGCCGCCTCACATCATCTATGTCCAGCAGGTGCCAGGCGAGACCTCTCACGAAATGGTCTTTCGTCATGCAGCCGGATATTGTGCTCAGCTCCTTGCACGCATCCTACATCCCATTCCTTTAAAGAAAACACCTGGTCTCTCTGGGCAAGCTTCTCACTGATCCTCACTTTCCATTCAGCTGGCAGCGGGGAGTCGCCGAAATCAAACAAGTCAGGCGTTACTCTGTCATTCTTCCTTGAACTCTTGCTGCTGGGTAGCACTGCAGTGTCTGCACAATGCACATTAGCCAGGATGCAACCTCTGTTTACTCGAATGTCTCTTTCAGACACATTATGAACTTGGACCATTACCCTTCTGGCATAAGCATGGGCTCTAGCGGCAAAATACTAGGCTTGACCAGCAGTCCCTCTGGCAATTTTCCATCGCCTGGTGCATCCAACATTAATATTTTATTCTTAACATCCTTTCTGATACGGACCTCTCCCTGTAAGGTACACTGGGCATTTGGCGCCAGGATCAGAGACTCAGGATCCTTCTTCATACAATTCGACCGTTCCTCTGGTTCTGTTTTTCAGCATTTCTCTGTGCCTCATAGGCCTTCTTAATTAAAGCCGAACTCTTAAAGCTCTACTAGTCTTTGACCCTGTTTTCATAACACAACTGTGCCAGCCTTCCGAACATATGAGCATTTGTTCCAATCAACAAAGGGACACCATCATACAGTCCAGTGGGGGACACACTAAGGCTAGGGTCTCTACTTGTTTGGCCACTCCAGCCACGGAGGTGGGGAAAGACAGCCAAATTCGGATATACCCGGAATAGGGGTAGGCCTTCTACTTAACCCCATACATGCAGTCCTTCTAATGGTTGTAAGGGCACGTCTGACAAATGCTTCTGATACCAATCCTGGAACATAATTGTCACTTGGGAGCCACTGTCTAATACAGCTCTTGTAGACACTCCATTCACCTTTACAGTGGTCTCCATGGAGGGACCCACTATTCTGGACCAGTCTGGAGAGGCGGTAGTGGGGGCCTGGGCAACTGACCTTGCCACAAAAGGACGTGAATTAGCATTTTTGGTGCCCTCACTGGGATCATGTCGTGCACCTCTTAACCACTGATTTCTTCTCCGAAGCTCTCCTTGTAGCCTATATGCAACTTTGTCAGTGTCTTTGGGGACTGGCATTCCTTTTCATGTGCCCATCTTTCCCACAATTATAGCAAAACATACTTTCTGAGTTTGAGCTGGCCGAGGCGCCACACTGGGAGCCAGGGCCGGGTATTACTAACTGGAAACCTGGGTGCCATCTCTGTCTGCGGCGTGATAAGCATTTGGAGACATCTCGCAGTTTCTCCACTTCCATGGTCAAGGAATTGAGTTTGGAGCCGTTATCAGCAGGAGATACATGGGTGGGTACCCCCACCCCACAGCAGATGCAGTCGGATATAGGTCAGGGTCGTGATTTGCAGGCGTGGCCTCAGAAAGGGACTGTTTTTGAATTCCCGGATCCTCTCAACAGTTCGCCCCATTGTGGCATATCTTTTCCTTGTCAGAGCACTCATTGACTGTCAACCTCTGCCCCTGAACTTCACTTGATGGGTCACCCTCAGTCACTCGGGTCGTAGCCACAGCTGTTGGTGCAGGTACCTCCGAGGTCGCCTTTCTCAACTCCTCGAATTTCTCTCATTAACTCATCATAGGAGGGTGGGATTCCAGTCGATTTGCCAGGCGAACTGAAGCAACAGCAGTTCTGAGAAGGGGCAGACTTAAGATTCTGTCCAGTCTGGTTCGGTCCAGTTCAATCGCTGGCAAACTACCCTTTCTGAGGCATTCTTGCAACAATTTTTCCAGCCGAGAGATACACAGACAACAATTCCCTTGGTACTGTTGTGCATTTCTTACTCTCACCATAGGTCCTCATCAGAATCTGGGCTCCCATACACATTCTCCAAGGCCTCAAGGATAGGCCTGTGCAGTCGCTTCAGGGTTACTGGCCCGCTTAGCACGGATGGTAGCCAGGCAGGACCTCGGAGGCTCACTAACCCTCTTTCGCCGCCCGAGCATTGCCATTCTAGCACTTGGGGCAACATAGTCTATCCAGGTCTCCCAGTCATCCTCCCTTGGGGTGGGAGGTGCCAGAGAAGATCCTCAACCTTCGGTAAGAGTCGTGACTAATGGCAGGTGCAGAAATAGGAGTCTGCATTGGTTCAGCCACCATTACGGGCACTGGAGCAGCAGAGGGTGTTGGGGAGGAACACCCAGGTGGCAAGAATAGTTTCTTCAAGTCCTCCACAGTTTTCCTCTCCCAGCAACCATTCAGCAAATTTCTCCTCAAAAGTTTCAGATAGTGGTGGGGGCTGATTCTCCGGTCTTTACTGTCCTTAGTTATCACTCTCAAGCAGTGAGGGCTCCTCTGGGGTAATGGTCTGTGGCACTTTGGAGCTATCTATGGGATCCTTAAACTCTACTAGGGCCAGGAAAGTGTGGGTGAGCAGATTAGCATGCCGACCCACCACCACAGGGTTTTGTAAACCTTCCACCTTGGAAAGTACTCCTGCACAGTGTCCGTATGATACCCAGGGGATGTCCAGGATAAGCATAGCATTTGGGGTCGATCTCCTCCCAGTACACCACTCCACCAGCCGGTGCACAGTCACTCTGTCGGGTACCCATTTTTCTTAACAGTGGTTCGTAAATATGGCCACTAGAGGACACACAATCCCAGCGGTGAGCCTCCAAGATGTAACCCCTAGATGGCGCTATCCCAGGGCTACTACCCCTGCCTGATTTGCCACTAACAGGTTGAGGGGCCTGGATCCAATGGGGTGCCTCCACCCAGAGGTCAGGGTTTGCAATAGTTAAACTAACTTGGTCACAGCCCTCTGGGACACTGCAACCCCTTTCTTCCCACTAGTGGCCCACACAATATATCAGAATTACTTCACAGTATACACTTACCCCAGGTCTGGTTCCGCACTGGGACCTCCTGTGAAATGAGATACAGTGCAACAATCACAGTACAGTATTTAACATAGACAAATACTCAGGCAGTATAACTTTGCTGAAACAAGCAGCTCTGATTTATTTAGGGGATATAACAAGGACAGGGGAAATCAGGTTAATTAGCTTATCACTCTAATAATCTACTTATGGCTCTGTGCACAGGCCTAATCCCTATCAGTTACTGTCCCTGGGTACCCAAGCCCTAGTGGCTAGTCCAAACCGTGGCAGCTGGTAGGGCCCTTTCACACAGAGAAAGGAGAATTAAACAGTCAGCAGTACAGTAATTCCATTTGATTTAATGTGGCAATTCAACAGGAGCGATCTGAATTAGTACTCACGACCTCCAAATAAGATAGGGTCCTTCAATGTCAGCAGGGCTCACTTGAGGTGCACAAACCTCTTCACACATCCATATAAAAGAAAGCACTATACCAGGCAGGCTGCATCTGTATCCCGATCGCAAGTACTGCACAATACCCGGGAGAACACACAGCAGATTCAGTTCCTGACAGATCGAGTGTAATTTTCAGCAATTCCTCCAGTCTTCTACAGGGTGAGCCTGGTTTCTACTCTTCAGAGATCCTTTGATTCTTTTCACAGGACGGATTCAGTCCTAACAAGCTGCAGACCGAACTCTGGGCCTTACACACGTTTTTGACTAAAACTGCACACTGAAAAAGCACAGGGCCCTTCCTTCTTCACTGCCAAAGCTCAACTGAAACTCCAACCGACAAAACTGGCACTTCCTTTGAGTTCCTCCCAGTTCTTGACTGGATTGGCTGTCACCACAATAGACTGCTGCTGTTGGTCCAAAAAGGCACTGAAGTCTAAACTACATCTCCCAGAGTCACTGCCCATACAATCCTCTTGTGGCTGGCTCAGATTATGAGTCCAAGTTCTGATTCGTCTAAGGCACCATTTTAGAGCTAGCTTACCCACACTGATTGGTCCAGTTCAGCAGTTCAAAACTAGAATGGGGAACTAGCAGACACAGTTCTGACTGCAAAGAAAGCAGGTTAGACAAACTGTAATTTCATTATTACTCTAAATAATTTCTGGCAAACAGTTACATCTTTCAGATAGGTTCCTTTGCACTCCTAGTGACTGCAAAATGAAGTGAATTGCAGCAGCTCGAGTGGTACTCAGAGAAGCACACAGTCCCCCCATATAAACTAATTATGTCTGCAAGCAGACAGCTCTTAAAGAGACAGTACCAGAGGCTCTAAAAACACTCACTGATAAATGGCTTAAATGCCAAACACCATTCAGGCTTGGAGCATTCAAGCAAGCTCCTGGAAGTCTTTTGGGAACCCCCATTTGCAGGGGGGTTACACCTATATGGGCAAAAAGTTTATAAGAGGTAAAAAGGCAGCATGAGCTCAAAAACAGAATCGCCACAGACTCTAAATAAAAAGTGTCACAGAGTGATGCACATTATTTCCCATCCTTATGGATAATCCACTTAGTGCTTCAAATAGCAACCTATACTTGCTGGGACAGCCACAAGTGCAATTCTGTAACAAGAGAAGCAAAGGAGTGTGTATCAGTTATGAAGCAGTGTTAAGAATTCTTAAGCAATCTTCAGCAAGATCTATGTGTAACCCCTAGGTGGCGCTATCCCAAGGGCTACTACCCCTGCCTGCTGGGCTAGTAGCAGGTTAAGGGGCCCGAGTTCTGAAATGGGTGCCTCCACCCAGAGGTCAGGGATGGGTAGTGGGAAAACTAGCCTGGGCACAGCCCTACGGGACACTGTAACCCCCCTCTTTCCCTGCTAGTGGCCGAAACAGTAAACAATAATTACTTTCACAATACCCCTGATATACTTTGCAAGTACCCACACAGTTTGTACTTACCACCATGGCTGGTTTCTCCGGTTCGACCCTGGGGACCCCCTGTAAAACAAGGTTAGACAGAGCAAATGACAACCGTACAATACTTCGAGCACAAACTGGAACTACAGTCTGGTTGAATGCAGAAAAAGGCAGATCTGATTTATGCAGGGGATCTGAACAAGGGAGGGGCGTAATCAGGTTAATTAGCGTAAATGCTCTATCAATCACACAGTTGTGCATGCATTCAGAGTCTCTATCACAGTCATACTCTCTGGGTACCTAGGTGGAGGAAAGGTGGGCTAGTCAGGACCGCTGCCTGGGGTAGGCTGGCGTTGCAGCTGGTTGGGGCCCTGTGATGGAAAAACAACTTGCACAACACACTATTTGTAATCCGGAGCCAGATGGCTCAGTTTGTGAAGAAAGAGAAACAAGAAAGCAATCAGATGACACACTTAGATTAAACTGTAGTTGCAGGGAGCTACCCTGATGGTTACTCATGATACCTAAGGCTGGACACAGGATGGACAAAAATCGAGACAGCAGGTGAACTCTCTGAAGTGCCAGGAGAAGCAGGGCCCACATGATTCGCCGAGGCGTCATTCCTGTTCAAGCGTGGATCAGGGGGCTGATCCCCAGGCAGGTCTCTCATCGATGGCTCTTCTCTGTACAGTAGGGTAGTCTGGCAAGGCCCTCATGGCAAGGCCCAGCTGCATGGAGCTAACAGCGGATTCAGTCCGTTTGGGCGGGCTACAGTTTTCAGCAACCAGAGCACAGTTCTCAACGTGGGGAACCAAATCGCGACCCACTTTCCTTACACACCACGTTTATGTGCAAGAAAGTTCCATTGTACCAGGCAGGATGCTCCCAGGTCACAGTCGCTAAGGTCTCTGCTCAAGTCAGAAGTTCTAGGGAGAATGGGATTTTTGGCAGGCCGATCGCATTCAGCACAATCTTCGGTCCTCCTTAGGTTGAGCCTGATCCCACTCCAGTAGCTTACTTTGATCACACAAACTCGGATTCAGTCCAACAACAATTCTCTTTCCCTCTCAGAGCAGTAGACAGGCATGCAGGCCAGAAGTCAGGCCTTTCCACAGTTCTCCCACTCGAAACTACGCAGACCGCTGCTCGAACTATCACAAGCTGCTCCTCTCTCAACTTCCAACTTAGATCTGCCTTAAACAGCAGGCAGCTCAAGGATTTCCTTCAGATCCAAAATGTTCAGTTGGCTGATTCGACTGTCAGTCAAAGCAAGAGCTCCCCCTTTAGTTGCAAAAAGGCACCAACAGTCCAAAACTACAATTCCCAAGCTTTTACTCCACACAGCTCCTGTAAGCAGGCTCCATTTTAGAGTCCCCAAGTACTGATTGGTCCAGTTCGGCAGTTCGGGACCAAAATGGTGGAGGTAAGCAGAAACCCCTTGCTGCAAAGAAGGCAGGTTAGAGCAAACCATCATATTACTACTGCCCTAACAAACAGTCAGCAGTTACATCTTTTACCAGGGCTCCCTCTGCGCAATTAGCGATGGCAGAAATGGAGCGATTATCTGGCAGCCCGGGCGGGACTCAAGCATAACAACACTCAGCCCCCCCTTTCAGATTAACTATTTCTGCAAACTAGGCAGATCTTAAAGTGACAGTACATAGAGGCTACACAGGCACTCTTTGGAAATAACATTTAAACGGCTATAGTACCGAACACCAACCTGGCAGTGAGCATTTAGGCAAACTCATGGAAAACATTTCGGGAACCCCCATTTGTAGGGGGGTTACATATGACATTTACTGCATGCATTTTTATAGACAGGTACCTAGGGTCAAATGAGATACAGAACAAGTTTTCATTCGAAAAGGGTTCTCATGTTGTTACAATGCTGACTGAGAAAATAGCAGTATCATAAAAAGGGTATTACTTTCAGCCTATCATTAAGGTCTGATGCCTCTATTGCACCCATAGAAAAGATCCAGTACTGTTCTCTCTTTAACAGAATCCTGTCATAGCCCCCCCCCCTTCTGCTTTTGAAGAGTTTCTCAATTCTAATAAATAAAAACTGGTGAGCACTCATATTTCTGGACTTATTTATTTAGGAGGCCACAGAATTACTGGGGTCTGCATTTTCAATAGCTCTCATATGTTCTCTGGTGCAAACTTTGAAGGCCCTTTTTGTTTTCCCCACATAAAAACTTCAACATCTACAACCTGCTAAATAGATTACCGCCTCTGTACTGCAAGTCGTGGACCCTCTCACTTTCACTTCCCTGTTGCTTCTGGGATTAGTATAAACCCTAGATGTGTTCACTACTGGGCAGCATATACAGTCTCCACATTTACTGCAGCCATCAGTCCTAGCAGGGAGCCACATTCTGGGTTTATCAGGTAAAGGCTGAACCGAATGTACCACAGTGTCGCAGAAGTTTCTCCTCTCCTATACACGAGTCTGGGATTTCTATTTGTCAAACATTTTAAGCCTGGGTCCATGCTCGCCAAATGCCAGTGTTTCTGGATAATGGACCCTATCTCCCTCGATGGTGGGCTTAATATGGAGACAAAGTTGATCTGTGGGGCACCTCTCACACACATTTTCCTTTATTAAATCTGTTTTGGGTATTACCATCACCCTCCTCCCCTGCTTTTTGGATCAGGTTGGTGGCATACCCCCTCTCTTGCAATCTTTTTGTTAGTTCATTGGCTCTAGTCTGGTACTTTTCTGTGTCCTCACAATCCCTACTGGTACAGATGAATTGTCCCCTAGTTATTACCAAAATTGTGTAGCGCAGATGGCAACTGCTAGATAACAGGATAGAAGTTCTATCAATGGCCTTGCGATAGAGGTTAGTAGTGACCCCTCTCCTCTTACTATCTTTCATTACATTAAGGTCCTAGAAGCTCATTCGTGTTCCGCTAAATGAAACACTTAAACTGTAAGTTTTCATTCCTAGCTTCTAGGAGTCTCACAAATTCAGAAAGTTCAGCTTCTGTTCTGCGCCACACAATAATAATGTCATCAGTAAAGCATCTCCACAAATCTATTTTGTAGAGATGAGTTGATGGCGCCATTACAGACAACTTCACTATCCCCCTTCCCTAACAAGAGGTTTGCATAATTCAAGGCAAAGCTTGCCCCCACTTCAGTCCCTCTTTTTTGTAGGAAGAACTATGTGCCATATCAAAATTAATGAAGCCACAAAATTAAATGATGATGTGATTTTTGGATTGTATCTTTTTGTCATATATTTACCATATTAATATTGGTGACTTGTCTCACAGAATATGAAATGTGGAATGTGATGACCTAAAGGAAATTATTATATAACCTAGGAGTAGATGTGTGTTCACTCTTACCCTAGACAGTGTTTTTAACATCACAGTATTTTATTTATTGCACCTTTGGTGAGTATTATGTTGAGCGGTAGCACTTTCGATGCACCTTTTTTCACCGTGGACTGTGCTTTTAAGAGTTTACAGATACTGTATAAGGGGTAATGTGTTATGCGTCCACCAGCCTTTGTAAAAGCGCCCTTTCATGAAACGAGTCAGGTGGTGATGACAGCAGGAGAAGGGGGTCCCAGCTCATGTGGCATTAGCCATGAATGGCATCTGTAGTCTGCTTTGAATATAAGCTGTGAAGAGATTCTGAAGGAATTGCATGTTTCTGCATCTTTTGCACAAATAAAGAAAGCAATCAAGGTAAACTGCTTCTTTTTCAACTCTTTCAACTGTACATGTACAGTATGTCTGTAGTAGGTGTAGCTCATTCCTTCCCGTTTTGAGCTATCTGCCTCTGACTATGGCACCACCGCTCCCTGGTTGCAGTTTTCCCTTTTCATTTTCTGAGGTATACTCATACTTGGAAGTATGCCCTCTGGTAACTATCTGCCTTCATAGCCAGGGCAGCTGAAGCATATGCTTGTTTGCCCATGTCGTCAAGCTTGTGCGACTCCTTATTGGTAGAGTGCACAATGACCTCCTTGGGCACATGGACCTTGTCATTCTCTGTGAGAACAACAATGGCATCATCCGCTACAGGCTGAGTGAAATACACTGGCTTATTTTTAGGAGCAGCGCATTTCTTGTCCGCCTGCTTAGGGACAGCTCGCACAGTAGCAGGCCTGTGACAAACTACTTCAGACAAGGGTCTCAGTTTTCGAAGGGTGGCACAAGGCTTGCACTCAACCATCATGCCTAACTTTACTTTGACGCAGTTGTGCCAACTCCCTTTGCTGCAACTGTGCCCAGGTTTGGTAGGTCAGGCGCAGTTGCGACAGTTTACCCCATTTATGGCAGCGGCGACAACTCTTTGGTGCAAACACCAAGAGCAGATCAAGTTGGTCTAATGTGCGGCAATTGCCACATGGGCTTGAAAATCCCGACTGCCGGCAGGGTGATTGCCACATGCCCCATGTACCACATTGTCGGCGCACCCAGGGCTTGCGGAGATCTTGAAGTTTTGAAAATCGAACCCAAGGTCTCCAGAGCAGTTGGGATAGGAGGAATCCAACTGATCAGAATATTAGGTATGTTTAAAAACTGATGGAGGCACCTAGAATGGTCAATGGCTGCTGATTTGAACTCCAATGCCGAATGTATATTTCTAAGCAGAGCCTGGAAAGGAAGGTCTTCCTGACGAACAGACACAGGAACTGGGTCAAGACCTCTTCACTATAATAACGGTCATCATCCCCACCTTCAGAAATAATTAGGTCAGGATCTGACCCATCCCTCACTACACTCTCCTCACAAGGATAACAGAAGGGAGAGTGGGGTTGCACAGCTGACAGTGCAGTGCATGACTGTGGCAACACTGGTGACCTTGGTCCCAGCCCCAGGAGTGGCACCAGAACCAACACCATGGGTAGCACCTGGAGGGTTCCTGAGCCTGCAGGCATCGGACCTGACATCAGGTCAGGCCCTGAGGGTCTCGAACTCAGTGCCAGACATGACCCTAAACCCGGCATCAATGACACGGCCAGTATAGGAGTGACCAGTGGTGGCACTGTGGCTTTCCCCATCCCTTGACAGGATGGAGGTGACACCACAAGTGGGACAGATGTTGGCAGTGTCACTCATAGAAAGGACCCAAGGCTGTAGCCACAGGCAAACACACTACTGGGCCCAGCAGAACTGCCAGGGCATCAGCCCAGCTGACCCAGAGAGGTCAGGAGTCTGCCCCACTAGCAGTGACACATGGGCCAGACCCTACACCCACTGCTCCTTAAGAGCCGCCCAATGGTGGTACTGACCCACCAGAACCTTCATTAATAGATGGTGAGGGGGGGTGCTGGACCTGAGACAATGATCTCACAGACCAAGAAGTCCCTGGTGTTGTCGGCAACTATGGTGGGGAACTCTGGCCCATGGAAGCTGAATGCCTCACAGCAGACATCACCGAGGGTGACCTCAACCAGTGCCATTTCTTTCCCTTCTTACAAGAAGAGGCAGAGGCTGAGGTTGACTGGTGCCTGGACACAAACACTGAGCGTGTGCAGGATCGGTTCTGCTTTTTTTTAAAACTTACGAGAGGACTGTTTTCCCTCCTGACTTCTGGACCGCCAGTCATCCAGACCCCTCTCCAGAGGACAGGGTGGACTGAAGATGGCCCACTGCCTCTTGAAGCTGAATGCCTCACAGCAGACCTCACCGAGGATGACCTCAACCAGTGCCATTTCTTTCCCTTCTTACAAGAAGAGGCAGAGGTTGACTGGTGCATGGACACAAACACCGAGCGTGTGCAGGATCGGTACCGCTTTTTTTTTTTTTTAAACTTATGGGAGAACTGCTTTCCCTCCTGACTTCTGGACCACTAGTCATCCAGACCCCTCTTTAGAAGACAGGGTGGACTGAAGATGGCCCACTGCCTCTTCAGGCTCCCTAGCATCCATGGCTGTTGACTGCTGACGGTAGAGCTGAACAAAACTGAAAATTATTTTTATGTAAATAATCTAAATTGACAAAAAAATAAACTCCAAGTTAAACACTATAATTGAAGAATTGAATGTTGTCCTCCTATAGAAAGGGAAGTTCTGACGCTCAGCGGGTGAGCAGTGTCATCACAGATGTACACTCAAAGGTAGGAAAAAAGTAACTGAGGGGTGGTGCCGTGGTATACCAGCGGGTGCGTGCGTACCTGCCACATCACCAGCCCCCTGAAAATATCTGGCTCTTGGTAGTTCCTTGCACCTCAAGCTAAGACTCGCTAGTGAGAATCAATGATGAAGGCTAATTCTTGGAAGATCTTCCATTTTCATGCATTATTTGTTCAGAGTGTGTAAATCCAGAATGGGACACCAGACACCATCTGCTTCTGTATGAGAAAGTACAGGGAGATGTAGCCCTGTAAAGCCAGGTTGTCCAGAACCCACTTTATAGCACTAAATTCGAGAAGTTGAACTGTCTTGCTCCGAAATGTAGGCAGTTTGTCTTTGAGCACCCTGGACTCCCCGGAGCCCAGGGTTGGTATGACAAGAGCACATCAAAAAACAGAGGCAAACTCTTTCCTACTACTTCCAGAAAGAACACTTACATAAGAACTTACTGTAACAGTAGATCTTCAAGAGAATCTCCTCCTTTAGACTACACCTTTGGTTAGCTGTTAGCTTCAGGACCACATGGAAAATTTTGCTAGCTGGCTGTCACTCACAATGATGTGCCACAACTACATGCATATAAGTGTTGGTTCCTGGCCAGAGATTAGCCTCGGTGTATCACCGCCCGTGGGGAACCAGGAACTAAGACCAGCATCAGGCATACAGGAAAAGCATGGGGCTGGATAAAGGATGCAAGCAGTCGGATTTAGACACAGCATTGGATAGAACCCTCAATGAAAGCAACAGAGGGAAGGAGGGAGAGATAGCATGGCCTAATGGAAGAGATTCTCTCAAATATCTACTGTTATGGCAAGTTCTTACATAACTGTTCTGCCTTCTTCAAGGATATTTCCTCCATTAAGCCACACCTTTGGAATGATTTCCAAGCAGTACAAAGTAAACTGGGAAGATGGTAAGGTCTGATATATAATCAGGATTGAAGGCCTTGCAGTACAGCAAACCCATAGCCAGCACGTCTACAAGACACGATGTCCAGACTGCAATGTTTAGTGAAAGTGTGGACAGTATTCCATATGGCTGTAGCACATATGTCAGCAGGAGGGACATTTTTGAAACGGACAATATAGGTGGGTCATACCTCTGTAGTTACCTTGAACAACACCAGAAGTTCCTTACTGTACTTCCTATAAAACAACGTTATACAATGTGCCAGCTATTTGGACAGGCATTGTTTAAACACAGAAGCACCTCTTTTCCAGGGGCAAGTGAAACAAAAAGCTGAGAGGACTTTCTGCACTCCTTGGCACAAATAATATAGTATCAGAGTATTCTATGTACATCCGAAGTATGGAGCAGTGCCTCACCCTGGTTGGCATTCTCAGGATAATATACAGGAAGGTGTACTGTTTAATTCAGTATGAACTCAGATACCACCTTCAGTAGAAACGTAGGATGCATACGCAAGGAGACTCTGTCTTTGTGGAAAATCAAATAAGGAAGCTCAGGTTAGAGCCTGAAGCTTGGAAATCCTTTCAGCAGAAATCAGTGCAACTAAAAACGTTTTCCGTGATAGGAAATGTAAGCCACAACTCACGGCAGGAGCCAACATCAATTTGTCAAGCACAAAATTCAAGTCCCAAGATGGGACTAGATTATGGATCGTAGGTTTCATATGCAACATACTACTAGAAGCTCTTCTAAAGCTGCTTTCCTAGTCCCATTCTGTGGGGCTTCCATGGGACAGAGGGCTTTCATGCATCGGGCTCCCAGTTGGTTAAAATGACCTGCCCACTGAAGTATCATCTGTACATAGTCTAGGCCCTTTCAAACATTCACTCCGACAGCACCTCCTTGTTAAATGCAGATGTGACTGTTCCTAGCCTCCTCTCCTCTCACTTCACTACCCTGCCTCTTTTCCTTGAATTGGTACTCTACTGCGACAAGGCCAACTCTGGCTGCTCCCTTCTAGTTTACCTCCCTTCCCCACCCACTAACTCCCCTCCTCTGCCTGTCCACCTTTTCCCTGCCCCACCTACTTCCATCCTCTATGCCTCCCTCTCTCTTGCTTCCTGTCCTCCTCCTCTGTATTCTCTGCCTCTCTAATTGTATCTCCTCTACATAACGGTCTCCTCTAAGACAAGATATTTATTCAAGGTACCAAGTTTTGATTTGAATTACTGCACTTATGTTTGTTCTAGCTATGGTTATCATCCATGTTATTCCACCTGTTAACTCACGCTGTTAATAGTCCTCTTGCCTCTGTATATCAATTGTGTACTCAAGTTCCCAGTTTCCCTGAGTGATATTGTAGTTCCTTGTACTTTGTCTTCCTGTATACCTTACTAGAAATTGCTTCTGTACTGTCATTGTGATCACGTATTGCTTCTGTACTGTCATCGTGATTATGTATTTGCACCTCTTCACTACCTTCTGTTTGCATGATGTGGAGCCTTTGTAAAGGAGTCTCTGACTCAAAGGTTTGTAATTCTGATACTTCAGTAAATAAAAAAAAAGAATACCTCAGAAACATATGGGACATCTCTACTTGGGCAACCGTACTACCATCAATAGGGGCATGGAAAGCTGATACATCGGTCAAATGCACCTTAAAGAAGAAATAGTGCAGACCAGAATCAGACAAGGAAAGCAAGTATTCCAACACAGCATTTACAGGACATGTAACTGGGTCCAGATTTCTGGAAGTAGCCCACAAAATGAACTGCTTCAATTTCAAAGAATAAGTATGTCTGGTAAAAGGCTTTCTAGCTGTAATCAGGACATCAGCCCCCTTAGGGGATACCCCAGCATTTGCAGTCTATGTCTTCAGGAGCCATGCATGTATTCTACTGCAGGTCCGACGTGATCTTAGTCCAGAAAATGATCCTCACAGTTTTCGACTACGAAGGTCTATTCTATGGTGCTACTCGCAAGATCTTCCTAGCCAGTCTGGACGCTCTCTTCCATCCTTTCTGTCGTTTAGCTGTCGAATGCCCTCCTCATACCAACCACTGCTCTCTCTATCAATCTCTCTCCTTCCCCTCTCTGGAAAACAGGCACCGTTATCACTGCGCCAACTTCTTAGCTACATTTTGGTTCAGCTCTCTCCCCATGTACCCCTTCTCCTCACTTATCACTTCCACCCCCTCCCTCCCACTCCCTTGGAAACCACGACTCTCATATCATGGCTGTCCACCCCTAGGTCTACTGCTGCTGGACAGGCTGCATTCTCCCACCGCTTCCCCGAACTGTGGAACTCCTTTCCCCTGTCTATCCACAAAACCTACCCCCCCCCACATGCCCTCTCTTCCCTCCTACATAACTTCCCTTCCCCTACCTGCAGTTGCTCCTAATTTCCTCCCTACACCCCTCCTTAGCCTCTTCTCCCTCTCCTCCCTCTACCCCTCCTTCTCTCCAACTCATACACCCACTTTGATTCCTCTGCCTCGTATTGACACCCTCATCCCACCCTGCCCCTCTACCTCTTTTTTAAAACTTCTTTTATTATTTTCCAACAATAAAAATTAATTCCATTACATTCTATTATGACATTAATAACTTGTTTGTTTGACAATAGTACATCTCATCCATATCTTTCTCATTTCATTTCTCAACTCACAGCGGGTAATAGTAAATGGAGTCCACAGTGAAGAAAGGAGGGTTACTAGTGGGGTACTGCAGGGTTCAGTACTGGGGCCAGTCCTTTTTAATGTCTTTATAAGTGACATTGCGGAGGGACTGGAGGGGAAGCTATGTCTCTTTGCAGATGACAAAAAGATCTGCAATAGGGTTGATACGCAAGGTGGGGTGGAAAGGATGAGAAGGGACTTGACAAGGTTGGAGGAATGGTCAAATGTATGGCAGCTTAGATTCAATGCAAAGAAGTGCAAAGTAATGCACCGGGGAAACAAAAACCCAGGGCAAGAGTACACAATGGGGGGTGAGATACTGACAACAACAAAAATGGAAAGGGACCTGGGGGTAGTCATATCAGACGACCTAAAGGGCAGTAAGGAGGGCTGAGGAGATACTGGGATGCATAGGGGAAGGCATCACCAGTAGAAAACAGATAGTTGTTGGCCCTCTGTACAGACAGCTGGTAAGACCACATCTGGAGTACTGTGTTCAGTTCTGGAGACCCCATCTCTGCAAAGACATAGACATAGACACGGTGGAGGCTGTCCAGAGGAGGGCAACCAAAATGGTGCAGGGTCTGCACCAGAAGACATATGAAGAAAGACTAAAGGAGCTTAAGATGTATAGCCTCGAGGAAAGGGGGGGGGCATGATAGAAACTTTCAAGCGCCTCAAGGGAATCAACAAAGACCAAGAGGGAAGCATCTTTCAAAAAAAGAGATGTGCAAGAACAAGGGGGCACAATTTGAAGATGGGGGTGGCTCAGAGGTAATGTGAGGATGTATTTCTTCACAGAGTGTGTTGTAGATGCATGGAACAGCCTTCCCGAGGAGGTCATAGAGTCAAAAACAGTGGGGGAATTCAAGAATGCATGGGACAGACATAAGGCAATTCTAGTGGGGGGTAGGAGGAAGTAGGCTGTTGGTTAACTAGGATCTGCAGCTTATCCATTAGGTAGGGAAATGGGCAGACTAGGTGGGCCAAGCGGTCAGTATCTGCCATCAAATTCTATGTTTCTATGTTTCTAACTTTCTCTTTTTTTCTTTTCAGGTCTATTATATTAAAGCAGAACAATCATACCTCTTCATCAAAATATAAAAGGCTAATAAAAACAGAAGAAAATTCATAACCAACAAGGAGAAAAAAAAAAAAGAAAATGGAAAACTTTACAGCTGGCAAGTCGATGGCAATTAAAAGAAAAACAAAAAGAGAGACAGTGAATTATGTTTCCGACTTTCTTACATTCAACTTTAAGGAATTACATTCTGTGTGTAGGGTCTTTTCTCAACTAGCTATATGTATGAGATCATAATGCTTGCTCAGTAGCCCTGAGCCCGTTAAGTCAAAACTAATATGCCCTGATTTCCGGTGGCACCATAGAGTGAGGAACAGCGTGAGCTGGAGCTCTCCCCCCTGCTTTTTACTATAAAACCAGCTAAACTACATTCAAAGCATTCTAAACTGACAAAAAAGTCAGCCGATCACTTACCTAAACAAATACCTTGCTGCATGAATCTCTGAGGGGCTGACCGTAACCAATTCTGGATTTTTGGCCTGAATAAGAACCAGGGAGACAGCAATACCTCTGTTGACGAGGGAGAGATGGCAGCCTCGGAGGATAACAAGTGCACTCACCAAAGCAACAAACACACACTGGGCAGGACACCCTCCGAGTCGATCCTGCAGGCCATTCAAGACTTTCGCTCGGAGGTTAAACAAACTGTTCTCAACCTCCACAGGGACCTGGGGCAACTATAGAGCCACCTGGATGAGGCCGACTTACAGATCAGCTCCAACATGGAGTGCCTGAATACTCTCGAAACCTCCGTGAAAGAGCTGGCACTTTTACACCTCCAAACAGTCCAGAGGCAGGAGGACACGGAAAACTGAGCATGGAGGAAAAACCTTTGGTTCTATGGCATACCTGAGGGGGAGGAGGTTACAGATATCCAGGCCTTCCTGGACCATTTTCTTCACTCCACGCTTGAATTCTGTCCAGATTTCCCCATCGATATAGAGAGGGCCCATCAAGCACTAGGCCCCAAGCCCCCGCCAAGAGTGCGTCCAAGGTCGATCATCACGCGCTTCCTGAACTAAGCGGTGAAGGAAACATTGATCCAGAAAACCTGGGCACAGAAAACCATAATGTTTGAGAAAAAAAGGATCCTCACAGATAATGACTATGCCCCAACAACCCAGTGCCACAGGTGAGAATATTGTTCCCTCTTCTCCTGCCTCCGAGCAAACAAATTGAAATTTAAAATGCCCTACCCTGCCAGGATGGTTGTCTTCTTTTCCAACGGTCCCCAGTCCCACTCGTCGGCAGAGGAAGCTAGGAAAGACTTGGTATCAAGAGGCCTCTTGAAAGACCATGAGGCCCGAGAGGAGAAAAAAAAAAAGGGAATCGCTTAGCAGAGAGGCCTCTTAAAGGGACACAAGCAAATGAACAGAACAGACACTACAGGGGATTTTATTATCTATCCAGCAATTTCAGCGAGGTGTTGCTGTCGACTGATTGCTACTGATCCCTGCTCAGTAACCCCAGGAATATGAGGTACAGAACTGCTGAGTGCTTTATTGAGGGGTTTGGAGGTTGGGGGGGGGGAGCCTGGAAGGCGTTAGACCCAACAGCCACATTTGGAGCCCCAGAAAACTTTCTAATTGATTTGCGGGGTTTCTTGATGGCGGACAGTGCTGGTCGGGCTGAGAACCTCACTCTAGTTTTCCCTTCTGCATATCAGGGGCTCTGTGGTTTGGGTCACCTGCTTTACCCTGCCGCCACAAGCTCTCTGCTCAGGTGTCCCTCCCCCTCACTCCGCTTTTCCCTGCCCCTTCAAACTTGATCTCCAGGCCAGGAGAACATTTCATCCAGAAGATCTGAGGACTGTTACGCACTTGCTGAGGCAGGTCCTTGGGCTTTGGACTCACGGGCCTGGATGCCCCAACGAATGCTCCAGACTTACATTTACTTCCAACTGAGGAAGGAATGAGGGGCAGGCTTCCTCATATTCCACCAACGCGCTGGACAACTTAGTTGGTGTGGGTCTGGATGTAGGGGTTTGAGTGGTGCTGACGGGGGAGGGGAACCTCTCAGCCCAGGTATCACTGCTGGACTGCCCTGTGGTCCCACTTGGCCCCTTAGATCCCCCTTCGCAATGGCAAGGCCTGTTGGTCAGGCTGCGGGGGGGGGGGCGCGGAAGGCCGCAGGCCCTCTGTGGTTGTTTGGCTTTCTCTCCCAGGGCCCAATCTCTCTCAGACTCCTCCTATTTCCCCTCCAGCCCCGAGGACAACATCCAAGAACACTTTCCTGAAACAACACCAGGGACATTACTCAGAACTTAAAACTTAATGATATCACGCAGCATGGATTCAAACAGGGCCATTCTACAACCTCCAATCTTATAGCTTTTTATAATCATGTACACCATAAAATTGATGATAGGATTCCCATGGACATTATTCTTTTAGACTGTAGCAAAGCATTTGATCGTCTTATCACATAAAAAATTAATTAACAAACTAATACACTTAGGGATTTCTACCAACCTAGTTAAATGGGTGGATTACTGGCTGACAGACAGGAAACAACCGGTTAAAATTAATGGATTCCTGTCTGACCTTGGTGAGGTGATGAGTGGAGTTCCGCAGGGCTCTGTCCTTGGGCCTATTCTGTTCAATTTATTCATTTCTGATATGCAGGCTAGTTCAAACACCCTACTTTCAAAATTTGCCGATGATACCAAACTGGGAGGGAGGATGGATTCCCTAGACAATAGAAATCAACTACTTAAGGACCTATCCAATATCGAGGAATGGGCAAATACAAATAGTATGGAATTTAATATCAATAAATGCACTGTACTTCACCTAGGTAATAGCAACCCACAACAATCTTATATATTAAATAATATCAAATTAAAAGTAGCAAGAAGTGAAAAGGACCTTGAGATCACTGTTAACAACAAATTATCTTCAGTAGACCACTGTAATAAACTGGCCAAACATTCCAATGGATTGCTTAGAAAAATAGACCGCATTTTTGTAACCAAATTGGAATACTGCATTATTCCCCTCCACAGGACATACATTAGAGCACACTCAGATTATGCATCTCCCTTTTGGAACCCTCATCTGAGGAAGGACATAGCAACAGTCGAGGGCATTCAAAGAAGAGCAACCAGAATGATACCACACTTGGCACAGTTGTCTTATATAGACAGGTTACAAGGCAGCAGAGGGAAGATCTTCTGTTCCTTTGCAAAACTTTACAAAACCCTGATTTAATGCAACAATGTGGGATTAAGTACACAGATAGAAAACTCGTACCCAGGCTATATTTTAAACAAATAGATATCCCAAAGGCAAATACTAACAGGAAATGAAATTTTTTTAATGTAAGAGCCCCAAGGGAGTGGAATAAGCTACCAGATAGCCTTGTTAACCGGGCTAATTTTGAAACCTTTAAAACTAATTTAGACCAGTGGTTATATGCAAACACCAAACAATGATCCACAAGATTGTGGAGGGCATTCCCGATGGGCAATCTGCCTTCTTATGCCCCACAATACCAAGTAGTACCAAGGAACTAGGATTATGGAATTCCCTATTCCCCCTTCCCTTTCTAACCCTCCACCTTTATACCTTTTCTCCCTCTTCCCCCAACCCTCTGCTTTTCCTACCCCCCCCCTCCCAATTCTCCTGTTTGCTTTTCCTTTATTTGCTACATAAAAATCAAGATAACTCCCACAAGCTGGATAGGTCCTGAGAAGGACAACACACATTTCAATAGCTTGATTTATAGCCATAGCCGTGGGGTAAGGCCTGGGGCTCTACTTAAAAATGAAGCTTATTGAATGGAGTATGGACATTGAATCTAACAGGCTAATCATTTCTGTTCTGAACCCTATTCAGCCCCAGGCTAGTGACAGATGAATGCTTTCCTCCCCCCTCCTTTTTTTTTTTTTTTTCCTCTTTCTCCTTTCAGAATGGATTCCACTGGTTAAGGGCCCTTAGAGCCAGAGGGCTATGGTTGAAACACCTGATCTTTAGCCCCCGACACAAATCAGGCGATACGTACCACTGGGTTGATCTAAAATCTACCTGAATAGTATTTCAGATATGATTCTAGAAGAAAAGACCGATTAGATCAGCAGGTAGCAGAGCCTTAAAAGCGCTCCTGCAGCACTACCTACAGGCAACATTAAGAAACACAGCTGTGTATGCAAGGAAAACATTAGTAATATATCCTGCTGAGATCTTATTTCCCAGGGTATCCCTGCCCCTCCCCACATCTAAGCCCTAACCATACGAGTGAGAAAGTTAACAAACCCTAATATTCCTATAAAGGAATTAACATATTTTTCTCTCGCTACCCTTCCCCTTCTCCCCAGGCCTCCTTGTGCCCTTACTGCAATCGTTTGGATACAGGCTGTAAGGTGGAGAGCCCACTCTTGAGACCCCCATAGGATGCCACCATGCTTAATTTTGTTCACCTTACTGGCAATGTTCCTTTTCCACCAGAACATTCCAGTTCCCCAGAGGGTCTTTTAGGCCATGTCTGTGGCCCCTGCTTTCTCGTCTAGGGACACTCTAATTTTGGAGTCTTTCCCTGTACCCCTTAGGAGGTGGTTGAATATTCCTACCTTCAATATGGAAGTCAACTTGTATATAGTTACTCTTCTTACATGTTTTTCTCGACAGTTGAACTTTAGTTTTACTGTAAACAATTTCTACTTTGGCTCCCCAGTTTGCAGAGGAGTGTTTTGGAGTGGGAAGGTGTTTTTCCCCTCCCAAAGTTTTAACCCCACTAGTGGAGCCCTTTGCGATGCTGCAGCTCTTTATATTGAAGGCACTTGCCATCCACTCAACTCTGTTAACACGGCCACAATATGTCCTAGGTACTATGCTTTGTTTTTGGTTCAGAACAAAGTAGCTAAAAAAAGAGACAGACACACACACCAAGGTTTTGAAAATGCTTTATTACAATACGATCTCATCCTTATTGCACCTACCTGTATCTGTGAATGATGGTGGTTAATCCGGTTAAGATTTTCTCAATGAATGTGATCGGGCTTCACGGCCCAATCAAGAGATCTCACCTCATGCAGTACTTAAATAAGCAGGCGGCAGACCTCTTCTTCCTACAGGGGACTCACTTACCTGATTCAGAACACCAGAAACTAAAATGGGGACATCGCTATGAAGTATATGCATCCTCTCACCCTAGTGCCCGAAGACACAGGACTGCAATTCTAGTACCCGCCTCCACACTTCTGGAGGTAAGTGACGTTATTGCAGACACCCAGGGGAGATATGTTATCCTTACAGGTGTACTGTACTCTCAGGAATAACCCTAGTGAACACTTACCTACCCTCCCAATCATCACTGGGAGTAATCCGGACTTTTCTCCAGAAGGTCCTAGCTGCTCATCAGGGCATTTTAATAATGGAGGGAGATTTCAACATAGTTCTTTCACCCCAACAAGACACCTCTACACCTCGGGCTTACAGATCTTCCACTGCCCTTAAATATCTCAGATCTTCACTGTCTCACCTGGGCACACAAGATATTTGGAAGAGGCTCTTTCCCACAGACCCCGGTTTTTCCTATTACTCAGCCCGTTTCCAAACTTACTCCCATCTTGACTACTTTTTTGTCTCGTTTGAACATTCCTCCCTTATCCAGGATTTAACTATAGGACCGAGAATTCTATCAGACCACCACTCACTAACTTTGAAAATAAATTTGGGCAAACCCCCAAAATTAAAATTATGGCGACTCAGTCCAGCGTTATTGAAGGACTCCAAATACATAAAATATATCACTACCAGAATCACACAGTTCCTCATGAACAACAGTGGAGGACAGACTTCTGATCCTATAGTATGGGATACTTTAAAAGCTGCCATAAGAGGAGAGACAATAGCTTTCTCATCTCATAAAAAGCGGAAGGCAGAGGCCTTATACAAATACTACACAGAACAACTACAATCCTACCAATTGCTATACAGGGAGGGGGACAAAGCAATACAGCAAAAATTAGGGAAGTTAAAAAAGAAATACAAAACATAATAGACTAAGATACTTCAGACCTTGACCTACTTAAAACAGGCAAACTATGAGAGGGGTGTTAAGGCAACCCGCCTCCTGGCCCAGAAATTAAGAAATAGGAAATGCACCGCAACTATTTTAAAAATTAGGCATCCAGTAACAAAACAAATCTCGCATTCAGACAAACGTTATCAGATCGTCCTTTCTTGAATTTTACCAAGCTCTATACACATCTTCATCTGCCTCTTCAGATTCTGGAGCCAGGTCAGAGTTCCTAACTAAATTATAATTTCCAAAGCTATCGGACACTCAATGAGCTGCTCTCGATTCCCCTATAAGCGCGGACAAAATTTTAACCCATATTCAGGCCCTTAAGCCTTTTAAATGCCCAGGCCCAGACAGTTTCACAGCAGAATGGTACAAAAAAGTTGCCAGTCTTCTTCTACCTACGCTCTTGTCTTCTTATAGGGTGGTGGTGGTGGGGGGGAGGGAAGCTCCGCAGCCCTTCTGGCATTATGCAGTCATTACTCCCTAAACCTAACAAAGATACATCAGACTTGGCTTCATACCGACCTATTTCCATTCTCAATGTCGACTACAAGATCTACATGGCTGTCTGGGCTTCTCGGCTCAAGACACTCCTACCTTCTCTTACCCATCTCGACCAATCTGGATTAATTAAGCATCGCAGCACCACCGACAATATCCGGCGTACCATGTTACTTTTGGAACATTGACACTCTAGACAAATCCCGTCAGCCCTTCTTAGTTTTGATGCTGAAAAGGCATTTGATAGGGTTTAATGGAATTTCCTCTGGGAAATTGGAATGTTTCTTTTTCCGGACCAATTTCTTCTCTGGCTTAAAAATGATATATTCTGAACCTAAGGCCTATACCTGCTTAAATGGTTCAATGTCCTCCCCAATACATTTGCAACAGGGAATATGCCAGGGATGCCCGCTCTCCCCTTATCTCTTTGCCCTTTACATGGAACCTCTAGCCATGACTATAAGACAGGGCTCCCGAGTAGAGGGTATACCCTTGGCCAAAAAGCCTATAAAATATCTCTATATGCGGACAACATCCTTTTAACAGTCTTATCCCCAGAAACTTTGATACCAGTGGTCTGGGAGATTCTCAAGAATTATGAAAAGGTAGCAAATTTAAAATTAAATATTACCAAAACAGAGGTTTTGATGTTATACTTCAAACCAACACAAATTTTAAAAGGCTCCCTTACCCTTAAAGTGGCAGTGCACCAAATTCAAATATATGGGTATCCACATCCTATTAAATCTAGAACATCTTGAATTAGTTAACTATGAACCGGTCTCTCTTCTCATTCAGGATGATTTATCCTGATGGAAAAACCTAAAACTGACTTTCTCCCAACAAATAGAAACCATATTAATGAACATACTCCCCAGATTATTATATCTGTTCCAAAACATTTCAACCTTCCCGGCAACTTTCTACACTTTCCTCTTTTATCTGGAATAACCAGAGACCGAGGCAGTCGCTCTGTAATCTCTCCTTTGGATGGGGGTAAATCTCCTGATCTGAAAATGTATGCCACGGCAGCTTTTCTTAAAATCTTCTTCCTCTGGCTCTCTCCAACAAACTTGTCGGCTTGGAATGAAATAGAATTTCTAATAAATGATCTCCATGATATAGAGAAAATTGCCTTCTCTTTTCCTGGAGTCTCCTCCTCTTAGAGACTTCTCTAATTACACGGCCCAAGTCCTAAGAATATGGAATAATTTTAAATACACAAAGCCCTTTAAACAATGCATCTTCTTTTTCACTTTGACATCCGGGGATGAGAATTTTTATCCAGCTCTATTCAATACTTCTTTCGGATCTTGGCGGAGAATAGGTCTTAGCTTGAACAATTCTGGGGTCCTACCCTTTGCGGACCTACAACAAAAATACACCCTTCCTGACTGGGATAGGTAGTGCTACATTCAGGTGAGGAATTACATCTTAAGACAAAAAGACTTCCCCACTCGTCATCCCTCTCCTTTACCTACTCTCTGGACTCTACTTAGGGACACTCTTGATAGAGGTCCCTGGGGGATCCTAATAGGTCACCTATATAGAATAATACGAGATAATCTGGGGGACTCATCCTATTCAATACTAGAGACCTGGAATAAGGACTTAGAACTAGAAATCCCCTTCCCGCTATGGAAATAACCTTGAAAGCGATCAAAATTACCTCCTATGGGGTTTGGAGGGAATTCGCATGGAAGGCCCGTTCTAGATAGTTCCGTTCTCCAGCAGTGCTAGCAAAATATATGCCAGCCTCACATGGTAACTGTTGGAGAAAATGTAATTGCACACAAGCGGACCAGAGACATAAATTTTGACACTGCCCGGCCCTGATGACCTTCTGGTTCACTTTACAGATGGAACTGGAGGGGTGTCTAGGTGAGACAGTGAAACTGATGGCAGAGATGGTGCTACTGTCCATCTTTCCTCCCCATAGACCAAAGTGGACCAACACCTTACTTCCTCTTTCCCTACTAGCAGCAAAAAAGGCCATCACACGTAGGTGGATATCTCCTGTGATCCCGGTAGTCTCAAATTGGCACAAAACAGTACATGAAATTTACAGATTTGAATACCTGACAGCTAAACTTCATAATAAACAGGATGCCCTTCTGAGGAGGTGGCAGCGATGGATTTTCTATTACTCCTAGATAGACACAGAATTTGTCCCTAGAGGGGTGGGATTAGGGTACTCTCTGCTGTGCCCTTTCCTCCCCATTCAACATGCTGTCATGGGGTTGGTGGGGTGCCTTGCAAACCTCTCTCCTTATAATAAAATTTAAAGGGGATACGAGGTCCGGCCACCTGCTTAGACATGCCCAGGATTACTCCATTGTGATTCCCTGGGTGACTACACAAGAAAAGGTGTGTGAATACTCTAATACTCTGCCATACTAAGAATTGTAAAAGTCACATTATGTATTATCCATACTGAACTGTATATCTATGTAGAACTTTTTAAGGTTGGGTATGATAATCTAATGTACACTGGATGTCTGCTAATAAAATGAAAATAAAAAGACTGATGTGTCCTCCAGTTCTTCAATTAATTTCATAAAGGGTAACCATGTTCCTCTAAGTATTTCTTACTGTAATTTAAGGGTAGCCATTATTTTCTCCATACGGTATATCTGTTTTATTAGTGCAACCCATTCTGCTATAGTTGGTGGCTCTACTTGTAGCCATTTTTTTGTGATTGTTTTTCCTGCGGCTGCCACTAGAATGCCTAAGGATGTGTTCTTTTTATTGTTGCTTTTCCCCTTAGCGGGAACTCCCAGATAAGGTGTGAGAAGTTGGGGAGCTTATCCATGTGTGCTAATTGTTTAAATCATTGGCCCAGGTCTGTCCAATATGAATGAAGGATGTGACATTCCCAGAAAATATGATAAGAGGTACCCTTTCCTCCACATCCACACCAGCATCTATCTGAACTTTGTGGTGTGTAGTGTTTTGTGCGGGTGGGGGTTAGAAAATAACACTGCAACTTCCAATGCTATTCTTTCCAATTATTTGAAGCTGATGTCTGAAAAGACCCATACCAAACTGAGTTCCATTCCTTAGGTATAAGGGGGAGCCCTCTCTCTTTTTCCCATGCTGACTGATAGTCAGGTGGGGCTTTTGTATGTGTTTATGTATACTTGGGTGATTGGTAATCAAACCCTGTGCTGCTTAATAGATCACATCGACTAGCGGATGTGGTTCTTGTTGCACTTCATCTAGATGGGATCCCGTCAGAGGAAAATGTGCCATGGATACAGCAAAAAAATCCATCTATCTCAAATTAAATTCAGTTGACAGACAAGCAAATGACTTCATGACCCCTTGATGTGTAAACTAGAAAAGTATTTTAAACCTCTAGTTCTCCATCTATGAAAACTAAGGTCCAGTTTGGGTGATGTGAAGTTGGTACAATATACTATTTGCATGTGGGTAGTCAGGAACCCCTATATTTAAGTCTTTCTTAACCTGCTTCCATATAAGACAGAAGCCACCCTCTCACACACTCCTTGACAATGACTCTGAATCACTCTAAGGGCTGCCTGTACACCCTTACCTCCTCCCCCTTCCCCTGTTTGCACGCTAGGATGGGTCTCTGCCTCCTTGGCCTCAGCCCTGCCTCCTTGACCACTTTTACTAGAGGCCTCCTCCTCCCCTACCAAAATCCTGTCCTTACTGACCCCCTGCCCAACCTAACCTAACCCCTAGTGCCTCTGCACCTTACCTGCACTTGTAATCAACTAAAGTTGATGTCCATATGCTGCATAGTGTTTCAAATGTCTAAGAAACTCTGTAACCTTTTCCTGATTGCTGTGCTGCTCAGTGTCTCAAATGTCCTAAAACTCTGTAACCTTGATTGAATGTCTATACTCAGTTCACATGATGTGGAATCTTTGTAAAAGAGCCTTGCCACAAAGGTTATTTTCTGAATACCAAATAAATAAAATAAAATAAATATAGTATAAAGCTGCTTGGTTCGTGGGTTGGATATGTTTAAATTAGTGAGGGCTGTAATGGCTGTCTCAAAACCTTCCCTTGGGTGGGGACCCAATCTGCCTTTTATTTCTTGTGTCACCCAGACATTTTCTGGGTCTTGTTTACGTAATGGAATCCAGGGGTGATTTGTGCCATCTGATACTATAATTTCAGATTAAGCAGACCCAGCCCTCCCAAATCTTTGGTCTCTGCAGATCTGACCACCAGGTTCTAGCCCTCCCCCCACCCAACATGAACCAGCTCAGGGCCTTATTTAACTACATCCAATCTGATTGGGGCACCCTAAGGGGAAGCACCTGAAATAGGAATGAAAATCAGGGTAAAATGTTCATACGTATGGTGTCAATTCTGCCAATCATGGATAGGGGCAGCATTTCCCATCTTTTAAGATCTGTCAAGACATTTTTCAGCAGAGTCTCATAGTTTAATTGGTATAGCTTATCCAACTGATTAGGAATATTTACCCCTAAGTAATGAATGGCTGTTGTAGCCTATTTGAATGGTATCAGATCAATCAATTCCTGTGTCTTAGTGCCACTGAGTAACACCTCTTCCGTTTTCCCTTCATTTACTTTAAAGCCTGAAACTCTGGTAGAGGTGAGGAAAGGTGTTTTGGGGGTCTCTCAAAAATAACATTGTATCGTCCGCGTATAATGATATATGATTATCCTCTCCCCCACCCTGATTCCCCCAAGGTCTGGGTGCACCTAATGTATATTGCTAAGGGTTCAATGCTTAAGGCAAGTAAAATAAGGGATAAGGGGAAGCCTTGTCTAGTGCCACGATTAGTTGATAGGGGCTCTGAAGCTGTTCCATTTACCTTCACTCTGGCTACTGGGGCCGCATAATGGGATCTCAGCCATAGGAGGAATTGGTCTCCGAACCCATATTTCCATAAGGTCATAAATAAAAATTCCCATCCCAACCAATCAAAGGCCTTCTCGGTGTCAATCATTATAGCTATCTGGGTTTCTTTTACTTGGAAACCATAGTGAACTATGTGGAGATGGCATCTAATATTATCTATTATTTGCGGGTTGGCATGAAGCCCTTTTGGTCTGGGTGTATGAGGGTCTAGAACAAATTTGTTAACTCTATTTGCTAATATTTTTGTCAAAATGTTTGAGTCTACATTGAGTAGAGAAATCGGGTGGTATGATCTGCAATTATACAGTGGTTTGTCTGGTTTTGGAAGAACAGTTATAAAGCCTGTCTGCCAAAAGTTAGGCAGGTCACCTTTCTCTTTGCAGGAATTAAATACTTGGACCATTAAGGTGGCAAACTGGTCTCTAAAAGCCTGATAAAACTCAGCATTGAAACCATCCAGCCCAGGAGATATGCCAGTTGCCATCTCCAGTATGGTTTGGGACACCTCCAGGGGTGTTATGGGGGCATTCAGCATCTGGCTCTGAGTATCCGTGAGTTTAGGGAATGTTACACCCTCTAAATATGCAGCTACTTCTGCTTTACTAGGCATCACTGTGCTAAGTGGGTTATAAAGGGAACTGTAATAGTCATGGGAGGCCTTTGCTATTTCTGGTGGAGAATGTATATTTTTATACTCTTCCCCCCTCTGCTATTGTGAGAGAACGTATTGATCTCTCCACCTGTTGCTTACAGAGTCGGAGTGCTAGCAAATGACCTGCCCTGTTGCCAGACTCATAATATTTTTGGTTAGTATATTGGAGTTGACCCTCTATCTTGTCATCCCATAGGGTCTGCAATTACTAGTGGGGTACCACAAGGTTCCGTACTGGGACCGGTCCTTTTTAATGTCTTTATAAGTGACATTGCAGAGGAACTGGAAGGAAAAGTATGTCTCTTTGTACACGACACAAAGATCTGCAACAGGGTTGATACACAAGATGGAGTGGAAAGGATGCGAAGGGACTTGGCAAGGTTGGAGGAATGGTCAAATGTATGGCAGCTCAGATTCAATGCAAAGAAGTGCAAGGTAATGCACCTGGGAAACAAAAATCCAGGGGAAGAGTACACAATGGGAAGTGAGATGCTGACAACAGTAAAAATGGAAAGGGACTCGGGGTAATTATATCAGATGACCTCAAGGTGGGCAACCAATTTGAGAAGGCAGTAAGGATGGCTGGGGGGATACTGGGATGCATAGGGAGAGGCATCAATAGTAGAAAACAGGAAGTTGTTATCCCTCTGTACAGACAGTTGGTGAGACCCCATCTGGAGTACTGTATGCAGTTCTGGAGACCCCATCTCTACAAAGACATAGACAGAGTGGAGGCTGTCCAGAGGAGGGCAACCAAAATGGAGCAGGGTCTGCACCAGAAGACATACGAAGAAAGACTAAAGGAGCTTAATATGTATACCCTTGAGGAAAGAAGGGAGAGAGGGGACATAGAAACTTTCAAGTACCTAAAGGGAATCAACAAAGTCCAAGAGGGTAGCATCTTTCAGAAAAGAGATGTGCAAGAACAAAGGCACAATTTGAAGATTGAGAGGGATGGCTCAGAGGTAATGTGAGGAAGTATTTTTTCATGGAGAGGGTTGTGGATGCATGAAACAGCCTCCCTGAGGAGGTCGTGGAGTCAAGAACAGTGGGAGAATTCAAGAATGCATGGGACAGACATAATCCTAGTGGGGGATAGGAGGAAGTAAACTGTTGGTTAACTAGGATCTGCAGCTTATCTGTTCGGTAGGAAAATGGGCAGACTAGGTGGGCCAAGTGGTCCTTATCTGCCATCAAATTCTATGTTTCTATGTTTCCTATGGGCCTCCTGTACCCTCTATAGGGTCACCAGGGCACCATCCCTTTTACGTTATTGTTCTACATCAGCCATTTCCGGCTCTAATTTTTTCTGTCGCCCCTTCTTTTGTTTTTTGATACGAGATGAATGTGCAATAATTATACCTCTCAAATTTACCTTTA
Source organism: Neoceratodus forsteri (assembly GCA_016271365.2). Classification (NCBI taxonomy): domain Eukaryota; kingdom Metazoa; phylum Chordata; order Ceratodontiformes; family Ceratodontidae; genus Neoceratodus; species Neoceratodus forsteri. Next base: position 875,137,722 of record CM028132.1, on the reverse strand, counting down.
AAGCATCCCACACCCATTTAAGTTTAGCACCCTTGTTCAGGTTATGCTGTAGAAATTCCACAATTTTCTCCTTAATATTGTGGCAGAAATCCTCTTTGTTTAATAAAGATGTATTCATCCTCCAAAATGTAATCCTGGGACAATGTCCTAATAGAAGGTCGAGACTGACAGCTGAGTGATGAGAAATAAATTTTGGATGGATTATCCATTTTGTAAACTTAGGTAAATCATTACTACTGCATAGGAAGTAGTCAGTTCTTGAATATGACTTGTGGTGGTTGGAGTAAAAGGTACAGTCCAACACACCCTTATGAAATTCCTGCCACACATCTATTAATGCCACCTCTCCCATCCCTGTTCAGACCATTCTCCCCATTTGTCTATTTGTGGTCATCGACTGGGATGATCAGTCTCCAGCAGGATCTATCACACAATTAAAATCCCTACCTAATATGGTTATCCATTCCTCCAAATCCCAATCTTCATAAATGCTCATTGAAAAAATGAGGGTGAATCCTGATTGGGGGCATAGATATTGATGAAATGTATTTTCTGTGAAAATAATACACCAGAGACAATTACTAATCTATCCTGTTCAACCAGCCCAGTGGCACTGAGGGTTGAGGCGCTGGACGCACACACCTCATTCCACGCCGGCGACCTGGCTTCGGGAATGAGCCCGGGCGGCCAGGGGTCAGGCAGGAGAGAAGAGGATTGAGCATCCGAGGACTGCTGTCCTCTTTGGGGATCCAGGCCTCCCGCACCACAGCAGCCCCCAGTGGCAACCGGAGGCACTGCAACACGCAGGGCATGCTAGCGGGGACACAGAGCTGCAGCAGGCATGCCTGGCGCCACTGCACATTCAAGCTCTGCCAGGGGGGTGGAAGGGACATAACTCAGCCAAGAAAATCCCCGCCCCCGGAGATAGGCGACGGCACAGCCCCCTTGACCACACTCCACTGGCTGGATTCCTCCAGCTGCTGGGATGAGCCCAGCCTGGCCTGAATTGCAGATAGGGCGGCCCCACCTTGGGAGGGCTCAGAGCCGAGGGGATAGCCAGGCTGGTGCCAGGAAGCTGGAGAGTTTCAAGCCCGGAGGTAGAGCTGAGGATGTGTGAATGCCCGAGCGAGTTCTCCGGGGACAAGTGGAGCCAGAAAAAGAATATAAAAAAAAAAACTGTTCAAAGCCCTCAGATGATGTGACCTTGAGGGGCAGATTTCTGCGTATAAGAATCGCCACCCCTGCACTTTTTTCAGATGAATGCGAGGCTGAAATCACCTTCCCCACCCACATTCTACGAAGTTTAGAGTGTTCTATTTCCAACAGTCTGGTTTCTTGTATAGACCCCACATCCACCTGTAATTTATTCAGGTATGCCAGTATTTTTGTTCTTTTAATGGGTGAATTGATACCTTGAACATTCAGGGTGGTTACTTTCAGAGACCTCATGGTGCTATTCCACTCGAATCCCTTTTCTGTTCTACTTCAGTAACCTTCTTCTGATCTGACTCCCTTGAGGTCACTACCCTCTGCAAAACCCCACACAGAAAAACTTGTCTCTTTTTCAACATTCCCATCCATAACTGTTTGCCAACATTAAAACCTATTTTGTGCACAACAGGTGCAACTATATACAAGAATAACTCTCTCTTGAGTTCTGAGATCTTATGGGAATGCACAACCGGTGCAATCCTTGACCCATAGGTGGCCTAATAAAGAATATACTCTCAATTGTACTTCCAAGGTGTTTTAAGGTTCTGTTCCACTGAGATGTTCCAGTGGAGGCAGCTCTAGCTACTGTGCTCACAGTATAAGCGAGCCTGACTGGTTGGATAACTAGGTCAGTAAAGTCACTGGGCTGGCACTGCTGTGGCCTACACATGCCCCTGCCACCTAATTGGATAATGGGGACAAAATCACAGACACAGTGCAGCTCCTGGGAGTCCAGGGCCTATCTTTTTAAAGCTCCTTAGAGATTGTACCCTTAAGCCTAGGCTTTCCACCTTCCCTGAGACGTTATGGGTCAAAGGTAAAGGGACCCAAAGGGTGAGAGGGCTGTATCTGTATTACTTCTTTGTCCCCCTAAGTGAACTCCCTTTACTCAGAGATCTTTGTAACTTATGAAATTCAGGCAAGTTCATCACCAATAACTAGCACCCCGCCCCCATTGTTTGAACATTCCAGTCATATCATCCACCTCCCCCAGGCAAACCCCCACAAAGCAAGTGACATGGTGCCTCATCATAACATTGAGGGAATGAAGCCCTATGTAAAATGACCTGCTGGATCCAATTACCCATGGAGAGAAAAGAGAGGAGGGTGGGAGAGAACAATCCACAGAAAACAAGATAGAACATATCAACAAGAACCACTTTTGTTCTGGTAATGGTAGTCATGCCACCCTCTAAAATAAGTGTCTTCACCTCCATGCAGGTACATGTCCATGTCCCATAAATCATAAAGTCCCTGTACCAGTTCCAGCCACATTTGAATCACTCATGCCCCAACAGACACCCTCAGAATACTAAGAAAAGATGGTCCCATAGGTCCCTTTGGTGTAGCAAGCATCCCGGTTGAGCACTGGATCTAATGAAACTTTTCACCTATTTTCTACCTTCTGGGCTGTCAGTTAGGTGCTACACCATATTCGGGTGCTGGATATTAAAGATGCAAGCTCTGTGATGCTCTCCCAAGACAGGGAAAAAACCATCAGTAGCTTGGTGAGTGAAAAGACAGTACCTTTTGTTGCAGATCTTCAGGGTGGGTTCCCCACTGCCATAACCTCATTGAGGGACACTGAATTGTTCAGGTCACATAGCTCTTGCTCCAGCACAGTCTTCAGATCTTCACGGAGATGTGTAGGCCACATTTCCGATGATATGTTTGCTCGGCGTGGTTGTCCTGCTCATCACCAAGCTGCAAGGCTCAAATGATGTTCCAGCACTTCAACCCTGGCTCTGGACACAAAAGGCCCATTTTGTGGAGAGTAGGGGCTGCCTCTCTCAGGGATTCAAAGACCTGTTAGTTGGAGTTCATTAGGATACGTAGTTTTGCTGGGCAGTATATTTGTATTTGAATGTTTTTCTGTTTGGCTTGTTTGATAATGTCCCTTACTTTTTGGCACTTCTCATTAAGAATATCTGAAAAGTCCTAGTCAAAAAAAATGCGCTGGCAGTCAATATTGGGATCTTTCATTCGCCAGGCCGTTTGGAGAATCAGTTGTCTTTTAGGGTACTCTAACATGCGAACAATAATAGACCTTGGATGAGCCTTCTTATCCTTCAGTTTCTGCATTAAGGATCGATGGGCTTTCTCTAGAGGCAGGCTCGTGGATGTTGGTTTGTTTAAAATGTCTCTGAGGATGTACGTGACAAAGTCCTTCATGGAGCTGTGCGACTTTTCCATATCTTCTGGCACCCCATGGATGGATAAGTTTTTTCTGCACGCCCTGTTTTCTTGGTCTTCTTGGTCTTCTAGTTTATTTTGGATCTCCCGTTCCCAGGTGAGAAGGTACAACAGTGCGTGGCCATGGCGGCCTACAGTATCTGTGATTTCTTCGATGGTTTGTTCTGCCACAGTGGTTCTTTTTTCAATTATTTTCAGATCAGTTCTAAGATCCGCTACTGAGGACTGTATGTGGAGAACCATTTTATTGATGCCTCCTAGTTTGGAGAAAATTAGTTATTGTTCTCTCGGGGCCGAATCCTCCTCCCCACCATCAGAGCTTACTGAGGGCGAATCTGGTTTTCCAGTGGAGGCAGGCCAATGTTGTGATCACTGTCTATCAAGTTCCTTAACCGCCGCCTGGGTTTGGTGCTTCTTGCTTCTATTCACTGCCATCCTCTATTATTTATTTACTGAAAATCTCCTCATAAAAATATTTTGGGGTCTGATTTTAGTGATTTTGTGCCCGTGACTCCGGAGCTCAATGATCAAGTGGCCATTCTACCCGTGATGTCACTGGAAGCCCTAGGAAAAAACCCACCGCCTCTCTAAATCACAACCCCTGCCCCTTTCTTTTTCACTTAATATGTAAGTATCATTTTGCCATTTGCCACTGTGAATACTGAGCCCTCTGTAACTGCAGTTCTATCAGATGCAGATTTGCTAGGCCATTCTCCCCTGTTTAGTCTGCCTCTCTAACAATTTGCACTTAATAGTTGCACTTAACTGGAACCTACTCCATCTGTATGTGTATTTGATTTGTGAGACATGTTGTATTTACTGTATTCTTGCTTGTTCCTCCATCCCCACCAGTCGCACTTGAAACAAGCCATGCTGCTCAGCCTGATTTCCTGGTGAAACATTTATTCATTTATTTATTTGTGAATCGGAATTACAACCTTTGCACTCAAACCTCATTTACAAAGGGTCCTTGTCAATCAAGGGGGGGTCAATCAATTAGGAAATTACAGACGCAGCTATCAAACATATTCAATAACACATTAATGGCATAGACAAACAGCAGAACAATAGTATTACAAGAGAACAGGGCAGAAGCATTGCAACAATCCCGAAGTGACATAATAGTTAAGATACAAAAGGTCCATCAATACACAGTTGTGGGTGCTCTCAGATAGCAGCTAAGAAGCCCTGTCAGTGAGCAAGACCAATCAAAGTAGAAACATCCTAAAGCAAAGGGGTAGAGGCTGCAATATAGAAGGGTGGGATAGGTTCAGCAGAGGATGAAGAGATATAGCCACATGGGGGAGGCGAAGAGGGTAGGGGGTACATATGTGAGTAAATATGGGAGTAGTGGGCTTGTAGGGAACAGATAGCAACTTAGCAGTCCAAGGCGTGGTCCGAGGCCTAAGGGAGGCTGGATACAGCTTGGTTAGGTGGTACAGTAGCAGTGCACAGAGGAGCTATAGAGTTTCTAAGTTCAGATTTGAAGAGACTGAAGCGAATGAGGCTTGTTATGGTGTTTGGGAGCTCATTCAGCCAGTTGAGTGCCCTTACTGCAAAGGCTCGTCTGCCTAGTACAGCTCTTCTGAAAGGCACTGCAAGAGCATGTTTTGTGACACTTCTTGTGGCATGCTCGGCTGGGGCAATGCGGAACAGAGCCTGTAGGGAGGGTGGAGCAACACCTAGTGAGGTCTTCTTCCCTAAAAGGCAGGAGTGAAGCCTGATTTGATCCATGAGAGGAAGCTATTTCATTCTGATGTACATATCACATGTATGCATTAGGCGATCGGCACCTAGGACAAGTCTACAGGCTTTGTTTAGGGTGGCATGGACTCTTTGGAGGCTGGAATCAGTGGCGGCACCACAGACCACAAGTCCATAGTCCAAAATAGGTAAGATAGTACCTCTGACCACCTGATACCTAGCCTCTGGAGTGAGGCAGGATCGAAGCCTGTAGAAGGCCCCTAATTTCCTATTGGCAGTGGCAGTAATATCGCGTATATGTTCATCGTAGGAGAGGGACTCGTCAACAGTGATCCCAAGGTACTGGAAGGAGAACACTTGCACGAGGGTGGAGTGGGAGCTGTCAGTTATTGAGAAGGTTGCAGCAAATCTTCTCTTTTGACGTCCGGCGAAGAGCATTGTTTTTTTTTTTTTTTTGCTGTTCAGCACTAATAGGCTATCCTTGAACCAGTCCTGCAGTAGGTCAAAGTTGCACTGCAAATTCCTGGTGAGTGCTTCTTGGCAGGATTCATGTGAAAAGACTACTGTCTCATCAGCATAGAACAGGACCCTAGCTGAAGGCCATGCATCTGGGAGGTTGTTCACAAAAATGTGAACATTTTTTAAAATAAAACAATAAATAAAATAAAGATGTAGGGACTTCAGGTCCGGATGAAGCAAGGACCTCTTGTCCTGTGACAACAAACATCAGCAAAAAGGCAGGGGGACAGAAGGCTCCACTGCCAGATGTTGAAGCAGTGGAAACCATATCTGGCGAGGCCCCAACTGAACAATGAGGATGACAGTGGCATTCTCCAACCATAGTTTGAGCAGAACTCTCTCAATTAGAGAAATGAAGGGAAATGCATATAGGAATGTACCTTTCCAAGAGGAGGACAGTGTGTCCCGCCAAAAAACTCCAGGCCCTGCGGCACGCGAGCAGACATGCAGCAGTTTTGCATTGTGTGGGGACACAAAAAGGTCCAATTCCAGATGATCCCATCTTGCAAAGAGGTCATTCACCACGGCGGTCAGCAGTTCCTATTCCTAACTCATTGACTGGGACCTGCTTAGCCTGTCTGCTAAGCTGTTCTAGAGACCTGAAAGATACAGGGTCAATAGCTGAAAACAGTGAGACAGGGCCCAGTACCATACTCATACTGCCTCCCCGCATAAGGGACATTGTTTGTTGATGTAAAGCATCACACTGACATTGTCCATCTGGATTAGCAGAAGATTAGGACAGAGATGATTCTGAAGTGCCTCGAGGCTACACAGGACAACTCTCATTTCCAGGGCATTTATATGCAACTCATCCTCCACCTTGGTCCATGACCTTGTGTCTGCTAAGGGCCAAGATGGGCACCTCAGCTGGAGCCCAATGCCTCCATGGTGAAGATCTGTACAGGAGCTGGTACAAGGAATGGAACACCCTTTAACAGGTTTTCATGATTCATCCACCATAACAACACTCTGTGAAGAGATGTGAAAAGAACCATTTAGTCCAGCTCGTAACAGAAACAGAATTTGTCAGCAGATAAGGACCACTTGGCCCACTTAGTCTGCCCATTTTTCCCTGCCTACAGTATCTCAATGGACCCTATCTGATCTCTGGTTCTTTCTCACCCCCCCCCCATTTCTTTCCACTAAGATTCCATTATGCCTATCCCATGCATTCTTGAACCCCCACCACTGTTCTCACCCCCACATCGGCTTATAGGCTGTTTCAGGAATCCACCACTCCTGTGAAGAAGTACTTCCTCATATCTCTCTTGAATCTACCTCCCCTCAACTTCATAGCATGACCCCTTGTTGTTGTGTACCTTTGCTTCTGAAAAATACTTTCTCCTGTTCCTTATTTACCCCTTAAGTTATTTAGAAATCTCCATTGTGTCCACCCCCTCCAGGGTCTACATACTGGGATCATTTACTCTCTCCTTGTAGGACTTGTCTGTCAACTTATCCCACTGGACCCTGAATGCCCACTGAGGGATCCTCATATGAATGTGTGCCAGTAGCATAGTCACTATGCCTGCAGCCATGAGACCCAGGAAGATGTCACATTGTTCTCCCATAGAGATAATGGGTCCTGTATGTCAATTGTGCCTGGGCAATCAGATTGTCTGACCTGTTCTGAGGCAGGAGATCACAACCCTTCTCTGCGTCCAAGACTGCCCCTATGTATTGCAGTCTTTCACAGGGAGTCATCAGACTTTGGCACATTCACTGTGACTCCTAAGTCATCAAACAACTGATGCATTCAAGGCAGAATATGTGCAGAACCTCCCAGGAGATGGCCTACAGGAGCCAGTCATCCAGATAGGGGAACACATACAGGCCCTCCCTGCGAAGGGCTGCTACTACTACTGCCAAGCATTGGGTAAAGTCCTGTGGCTCAGAAGACAAACCAAAGGGAAATACTCTGAACTGATAATGTTCACCCTCCAGCATAAAGCAGAGGTACTGTCTGTGGGATTTCCTGATCTTTACATGAAAGTATGCGTCCTCCATGTCTAGAGAACAGAGCCGGTCCCCTGTTTGCACAAGTGAGATCAAAGCTTGCAGGGATACCATTCAAAACCTTTGTATTTGATGTAAGGTTGATATCCCTGACATCCAACATATATGCAGATCCCCTGTCCATTTTGGGACTAGGAAGTATCTGGAATTGAACCCTTTGTTCCTCTTCTGAGGAGGAGGAATCAGTTCTAGGGACATGGATATGTTGTTCATCCACACTCATTGGCAGTATCCTTGCCGCTTTAAATCTTGCCGGAAGGTCTTCAAGCTTGCTCCTCCCACCCACCCGGGTGGTATAACTCTCGGCTCCGCCCCATGACGCCAGATCTTCCTTACGCTTGGAAGCTCAGGTTCCCTCCTTACGCCTCGTTTGGACTAGTTCCTATTTCTCCGTTTGGATTTAAAAATAATATTTTGCAAAGACTTGATCTTGATCCCTCGTGGCTCGCGATGGATAAATCGACTCGGATTCCGGAGATGCCCATGCGGGCAGAAGATGTCTCGGGCGGATCCACACTCCGCGTGTGTGTCTACTGCTAGGCCCTTGAGCAGACCGCAGGCTTCGACCTGTGCTCATCTTTCTCGGCCTCGTCCTCAAGACCGTGCCTGATTGCAACTGGGCTGTCCGAGAAGCGTTTCCCTCCGGTGAAAGTCCAAGGAGGCCCGGTTGGCGGTGTCAGCTGGCGCGCGAGTCAGCGGATCAGCTTCAAGCGGATGGTCGCCCTCGAAGAGGAGGCGCGCGGGCGATCTTCCTCGGCGCGCGTATTTATCCTGCCTCTCTGTTCTTCCTACACGGCTTCTTTAGGAGCTTTGTCTGTCCCTCTCCACTAAAGGAGAAGGGCCTCGCCTGCTGGACCTTTTCTCGGTCCAAAAGAGGGACAAGGTAAGTCCCTCCGTCGACGCTCTTGGGAGCGGGAAAGGTCCCTCTCCCCGGGCCGTCGACCGTCGGCTTCGGTCGACCGCTCGGCTTCGGCCACTGGCCTCACGGTGTCCCCGTCAGGTCAGTTGACCGAGACTCCCACTGATGAAGTCGAGATTTTTCTCGACCCATTGGACGGGCTGTCGCCTTTAGCAGCCGAGATTCCCCTCTCCCCGGTTCCCCGGGAGAGTTGAGGATCCCGTGGGCTGCCTGTGCCTCGGTTCGGAGCCTCGGATGGACCTTCCGAGCGGCGGAGGTCGGTTCGGGCCGACACCTCCTGCACCGACTTCGAAATTGGGACTCTCGACCCGGGTTCGGACTCCTTCGCGGTCCAGCCGCTCCCACATGCCGGGCGGTCCGGTCTCGCACCGCTGGGGTTGCGGGCTGGCCGGGCCCTCGCCCTCCTCCCTCGATGAGGGAGGTTTCATGACATTACGCCGATCGCACGAGGACCTTATGTTGCAATAAGCCTCCCTGGCTCGGAATAAGCGATCCGGGCGCCCTTCCCTGAAGCATATTGCGCCACTGAACGGTCACCACAAACTGACTTCCCGAGAGTCATACCCAGGCCGGTTGTCTGCCAAACCAGCTGCTCCACTGGCTGCGGTGGAACCTCCGCCTCCATAGCCACTACACATCAGTCTTACCGTGATTCCTGTCATTAAGGGCTTCACCCTACCTGTTGTCAGGTTACCTCACCTGACCGACCCCTGCAGGCAGAAGGTGGCTCAGCTGGTGCAGCTGTTTCAGGACTCTTCGAGTCCGAAGATGATTCCTCCTTCTTCTCCAAGCGACTGGACTTGGAGTCTTCAGGAGGTCAGCCAATGGACGATAGCCCGTCAGTTCTTCCTAGGACTGCTTCGGCTCATCTCGAGTCTACCGGATGGAGCTCAACCCGTTTCCAAACGGGCCAGGTATCCTCACGGAGATTCTGGACCGAGGGATTCTCCACGGAGGCCTTTCCGTGGCCGAGGCCATAGTGGGTCCAGCACTGAACTTGCAGCGCCTGCTTCCTGCCCTGCGCCGGCCAGGATGGCCAGGAAGTATGCGTCCCTACCGCTCCTTGTCCGCTTCGAACACCCTTCGCTGAGGGGTTGCCATCGACAGCCGTCATGCGCACGGCAACGCCAGGGATGTGGGACAAACCTCTTGACAAGGAGTCCAAGAAATTGACTATGTCGGCTAAAAGTCTACGCCATGCCCTCTCTCGGCCTTCTCAGCTGCCAGTCTGCCGCCCTCACTGGTTCACTTTACAGATGGAACTGGAGGGTGTCTAGGTGAGACAGTGAAACTGATGGCAGAGATGGTGCTACTGTCCATCTTTCCTCCCCATAGACCAAAGTGGACCAACACCTTACTTCCTCTTTCCCTACTAGCAGCAAAAAGGCCATCCACGTAGGTGGATATCTCCTGTGATCCCGGTAGTCTCAAATTGGCACAAAACAGTACATGAAATTTACAGATTTGAATACCTGACAGCTAAACTTCATAATAAACAGGATGCCCTTCTGAGGAGGTGGCAGCGATGGATTTTCTATTACTCCTAGATAGACACAGAATTTGTCCCCTAGAGGGGGTGGGATTGCGGGGTACTCTCTGCTGTGCCCCCCTTTCCTCCCCCATTCAACATGCTGTCATGGGGGTTGGTGGGGGGTGCCCCTTGCAAACCCTCTCTCCTTATAATAAAATTTAAAGGGGATACGAGGTCCGGCCACCTGCTTAGACATGCCCAGGATTACTCCATTGTGATTCCCTGGGTGACTACACAAGAAAAGGTGTGTGAATACTCTAATACTCTGCCATACTAAGAATTGTAAAAGTCACATTATGTATTATCCATACTGAACTGTATATCTATGTAGAACTTTTTAAGGTTGGGTATGATAATCTAATGTACACTGGATGTCTGCCAATAAAAATGAAATAAAAAAAAGACTGATGTGTCCTCCAGTTCTTCAATTAATTTCATAAAGGGTAACCATGTTCCTCTAAGTATTTCTTACTGTAATTTAAGGGTAGCCATTATTTTCTCCATACGGTATATCTGTTTTATTAGTGCAACCCATTCTGCTATAGTTGGTGGCTCTACTTGTAGCCATTTTTTTGTGATTGTTTTTCCTGCGGCTGCCACTAGAATGCCTAAGGATGTGTTCTTTTTATTGTTGCTTTTCCCCTTAGCGGGAACTCCCAGATAAGGTGTGAGAAGTTGGGGAGCTTATCCATGTGTGCTAATTGTTTAAATCATTGGCCCAGGTCTGTCCAATATGAATGAAGGATGTGACATTCCCAGAAAATATGATAAGAGGTACCCTTTCCTCCACATCCACACCAGCATCTATCTGAACTTTGTGGTGTGTAGTGTTTTGTCGTGGTGGGGTTAGAAAATAACACTGCAACTTCCAATGCTATTCTTTCCAATTATTTGAAGCTGATGTCTGAAAAGACCCATACCAAACTGAGTTCCATTCCTTAGGTATAAGGGGGAGCCCTCTCTCTTTTTCCCATGCTGACTGATAGTCAGGTGGGGCTTTTGTATGTGTTTATGTATACTTGGGTGATTGGTAATCAAACCCTGTGCTGCTTAATAGATCACATCGACTAGCGGATGTGGTTCTTGTTGCACTTCATCTAGATGGGATCCCCGTCGCAGGAAAAATGTGCCATGGATACAGCAAAAAAAATCCATCTATCTCAAATTAAATTCAGTTGACAGACAAGCAAATGACTTCATGACCCCTTGATGTGTAAACTAGAAAAGTATTTTAAACCTCTAGTTCTCCATCTATGAAAACTAAGGTCCAGTTTGGGTGATGTGAAGTTGGTACAATATACTATTTGCATGTGGGTAGTCAGGGAACCCCCTATATTTAAGTCTTTCTTAACCTGCTTCCATATAAGACAGAAGCCACCCTCTCACACACTCCTTGACAATGACTCTGAATCACTCTAAGGGGCTGCTCCTGTACACCCCTTACCTCCTCTCCCCCTTCCCCCCGTTTGCACGCTAGGATGGGTCTCTGCCTCCTTGGCCTCAGCCCTGCCTCCTTGACCACTTTTACTAGAGGCCTCCTCCTCCCCTACCAAAATCCTGTCCTTACTGACCCCCTGCCCAACCTAACCTAACCCCTAGTGCCTCTGCACCTTACCTGCACTTGTAATCAACTAAAGTTGATGTCCATATGCTGCATAGTGTTTCAAATGTCTAAGAAACTCTGTAACCTTTTCCTGATTGCTGTGCTGCTCAGTGTCTCAAATGTCCTAAAACTCTGTAACCTTGATTGAATGTCTATACTCAGTTCACATGATGTGGAATCTTTGTAAAAGAGCCTTGCCACAAAGGTTATTTTCTGAATACCAAATAAATAAATAAAATAAATATAGTATAAAGCTGCTTGGTTGAGGGTTGGATATGTTTAAATTAGTGAGGGCTGTAATGGCTGTCTCAAAACCTTCCCTTGGGTGGGGACCCAATCTGCCTTTTATTTCTTGTGTCACCCAGACATTTTCTGGGTCTTGTTTACGTAATGGAATCCAAGGGGTGATTTGTGCCATCTGATACTATAATTTCAGATTAAGCAGACCCAGCCCTCCCCAAATCTTTGGTCTCTGCAGATCTGACCACCAGGTTCTAGCCCTCCCCACCCAACATGAACCAGCTCAGGGCCTTATTTAACTACATCCAATCTGATTGGGGCACCCTAAGGGAAGCACCTGAAATAGGAATGAAAATCAGGGTAAAATGTTCATACGTATGGTGTCAATTCTGCCAATCATGGATAGGGGCAGCATTTCCCATCTTTAAGATCTGTCAAGACATTTTTCAGCAGAGTCTCATAGTTTAATTGGTATAGCTTATCCAACTGATTAGGAATATTTACCCCTAAGTAATGAATGGCTGTTGTAGCCTATTTGAATGGTATCAGATCAATCAATTCCTGTGTCTTAGTGCCACTGAGTAACACCTCTTCCGTTTTCCCTTCATTTACTTTAAAGCCTGAAACTCTGGTAGAGGTGAGGAAAGGTGTTTTGGGGGTCTCTCAAAAATAACATTGTATCATCCGCGTATAATGATATATGATTATCCTCTCCCCCACCCTGATTCCCCCAAGGTCTGGGTGCACCCTAATGTATATTGCTAAGGGTTCAATGCTTAAGGCAAGTAAAATAAGGGATAAGGGGAAGCCTTGTCTAGTGCCACGATTAGTTGATAGGGGCTCTGAAGCTGTTCCATTTACCTTCACTCTGGCTACTGGGGCCGCATAATGGGATCTCAGCCATAGGAGGAATTGGTCTCCGAACCCATATTTCCATAAGGTCATAAATAAAAATTCCCATCCCAACCAATCAAAGGCCTTCTCGGTGTCAATCATTATAGCTATCTGGGTTTCTTTTACTTGGAAACCATAGTGAACTATGTGGAGATGGCATCTAATATTATCTATTATTTGGCGGGTTGGCATGAAGCCCTTTTGGTCTGGGTGTATGAGGTCTAGAACAAATTTGTTAACTCTATTTGCTAATATTTTTGTCAAAATGTTTGAGTCTACATTGAGTAGAGAAATCGGGTGGTATGATCTGCAATTATACAGTGGTTTGTCTGGTTTTGGAAGAACAGTTATAAAGCCTGTCTGCCAAAAGTTAGGCAGGTCACCTTTCTCTTTGCAGGAATTAAATACTTGGACCATTAAGGTGGCAAACTGGTCTCTAAAAGCCTGATAAAACTCAGCATTGAAACCATCCAGCCCAGGAGATATGCCAGTTGCCATCTCCAGTATGGTTTGGGACACCTCCAGGGGTGTTATGGGGGCATTCAGCATCTGGCTCTGAGTATCCGTGAGTTTAGGGAATGTTACACCCTCTAAATATGCAGCTACTTCTGCTTTACTAGGCATCACTGTGCTAAGTGGGTTATAAAGGGAACTGTAATAGTCATGGGAGGCCTTTGCTATTTCTGGTGGAGAATGTATATTTTATACTCTTCCCCTCTGCTATTGTGAGAGACGCATTGATCTCTCCACCTGTTGCTTACAGAGTCGGAGTGCTAGCAAATGACCTGCCCTGTTGCCAGACTCATAATATTTTTGGTTAGTATATTGGAGTTGACCCTCTATCTTGTCATCCCATAGGGTCTGCAATTACTAGTGGGGTACCACAAGGTTCCGTACTGGGACCGGTCCTTTTTAATGTCTTTATAAGTGACATTGCAGAGGAACTGGAAGGAAAAGTATGTCTCTTTGTACACGACACAAAGATCTGCAACAGGGTTGATACACAAGATGGAGTGGAAAGGATGCGAAGGGACTTGGCAAGGTTGGAGGAATGGTCAAATGTATGGCAGCTCAGATTCAATGCAAAGAAGTGCAAGGTAATGCACCTGGGAAACAAAAATCCAGGGGAAGAGTACACAATGGGAAGTGAGATGCTGACAACAGTAAAAATGGAAAGGGACTCGGGGGTAATTATATCAGATGACCTCAAGGTGGGCAACCAATTTGAGAAGGCAGTAAGGATGGCTGGGGGGATACTGGGATGCATAGGGAGAGGCATCAATAGTAGAAAACAGGAAGTTGTTATCCCTCTGTACAGACAGTTGGTGAGACCCCATCTGGAGTACTGTATGCAGTTCTGGAGACCCCATCTCTACAAAGACATAGACAGAGTGGAGGCTGTCCAGAGGAGGGCAACCAAAATGGAGCAGGGTCTGCACCAGAAGACATACGAAGAAAGACTAAAGGAGCTTAATATGTATACCCTTGAGGAAAGAAGGGAGAGAGGGGACATAGAAACTTTCAAGTACCTAAAGGGAATCAACAAAGTCCAAGAGGGTAGCATCTTTCAGAAAAAGAGATGTGCAAGAACAAAGGGCACAATTTGAAGATTGAGAGGGGATGGCTCAGAGGTAATGTGAGGAAGTATTTTTTCATGGAGAGGGTTGTGGATGCATGAAACAGCCTCCCTGAGGAGGTCGTGGAGTCAAGAACAGTGGGAGAATTCAAGAATGCATGGGACAGACATAATCCTAGTGGGGGATAGGAGGAAGTAAACTGTTGGTTAACTAGGATCTGCAGCTTATCTGTTCGGTAGGAAAATGGGCAGACTAGGTGGGCCAAGTGGTCATATCTTGCCATCAAATTCTATGTTTCTATGTTTTCCTATGGGCCTCCTGTACCCTCTATAGGGTCACCAGGGCACCATCCCTTTACGTTATTGTTCTACATCAGCCATTTCCGGCTCTAATTTTTCTATCGCCCTTCTTTTGTTTTTGATACGAGATGAATGTGCAATAATTATACCTCTCAAATTTACCTTAAAGCATCCCACACCCATTTAAGTTTAGCACCCTTGTTCAGGTTATGCTGTAGAAATTCCACAATTTTCTCCTTAATATTGTGGCAGAAATCCTCTTTGTTTAATAAAGATGTATTCATCCTCCAAAATGTAATCCTGGGACAATGTCCTAATAGAAGGTCGAGACTGACAGCTGAGTGATGAGAAATAAATTTTGGATGGATTATCCATTTTGTAAACTTAGGTAAATCATTACTACTGCATAGGAAGTAGTCAGTTCTTGAATATGACTTGTGGTGGTTGGAGTAAAAGGTACAGTCCAACACACCCTTATGAAATTCCTGCCACACATCTATTAATGCCACCTCTCCCATCCCTGTTCAGACCATTCTCCCCATTTGTCTATTTGTGGTCATCGACTGGGATGATCAGTCTCCAGCAGGATCTATCACACAATTAAAATCCCTACCTAATATGGTTATCCATTCCTCCAAATCTGCAATCTTCATAAATGCTCATTGAAAAAATGAGGGTGAATCCTGATTGGGGGCATAGATATTGATGAAATGTATTTTCTGTGAAAATAATACACCAGAGACAATTACTAATCTATCCTGTTCAACCAGCCCAGTGGCACTGAGGGTTGAGGCGCTGGACGCACACACCTCATTCCACGCCGGCGACCTGGCTTCGGGAATGAGCCCGGGCGGCCAGGGGTCGGCAGGAGAGAAAGAGGATTGAGCATCCGGAGGACTGCTGTCCTCTCTTTGGGGGGATCCAGGCTCCTTCCCGGCACCACAGCAGCCCCCAGTGGCAACCGGAGGCACTGCAACACGCAGGGCATGCTAGCGGGGACACAGAGCTGCAGCAGGCATGCCTGGCGCCACTGCACATTCAAGCTCTGCCAGGGGGGTGGAAGGGACATAACTCAGCCAAGAAAATCCCCGCCCCCGGAGATAGGCGACGGCACAGCCCCCTTGACCACACTCCACTGGCTGGATTCCTCCAGCTGCTGGGATGAGCCCAGCCTGGCCTGAATTGTGGTGATAGGGCGGCCCCACCTTGGGAGGGCCCAGAGCCGAGGGGATAGCCAGGCTGGTGCCAGGAAGCTGGAGAGTTTCAAGCCCGGAGGTAGAGCTGAGGATGTGTGAATGCCCGAGCGAGTTCTCCGGGGACAAGTGGAGCCAGAAAAAGAATATAAAAAAAAAAACTGTTCAAAGCCCTCAGATGATGTGACCTTGAGGGGCAGATTTCTGCGTATAAGAATCGCCACCCCTGCACTTTTTTCAGATGAATGCGAGGCTGAAATCACCTTCCCCACCCACATTCTACGAAGTTTAGAGTGTTCTATTTCCAACAGTCTGGTTTCTTGTATAGACCCCACATCCACCTGTAATTTATTCAGGTATGCCAGTATTTTTGTTCTTTTAATGGGTGAATTGATACCTTGAACATTCAGGGTGGTTACTTTCAGAGACCTCATGGTGCTATTCCACTCGCATCCCTTTTCTGTTCTACTTCAGTAACCTTCTTCTGATCTGACTCCCTTGAGGTCACTACCCTCTGCAAAACCCCACACAGAAAAACTTGTCTCTTTTTCAACATTCCCATCCATAACTGTTTGCCAACATTAAAACCTATTTTGTGCACAACAGGTGCAACTATATACAAGAATAACTCTCTCTTGAGTTCTGAGATCTTATGGGAATGCACAACCGGTGCAATCCTTGACCCATAGGTGGCCTAATAAAGAATATACTCTCAATTGTACTTCCAAGGTGTTTTAAGGTTCTGTTCCACTGAGATGTTCCAGTGGAGGCAGCTCTAGCTACTGTGCTCACAGTATAAGCGAGCCTGACTGGTTGGATAACTAGGTCAGTAAAAGTCACTGGGCCCGTTGGCACTGCTGTGGCCTACACATGCCCCTGCCACCTAATTGGATAATGGGGACAAAATCACAGACACAGTGCAGCTCCTGGGAGTCCAGGGCCTATCTTTTTTAAAGTTCCTTAGAAATGGGATCCCTTAAGCCTAGGCTTTCCACCTTCCCTGAGGGGTATGGGTCAAGGTCTTCAAGGGACCCAAAGGGTGAGAGGGGCTGTATCTGTAATTACTTCTTTGTCCCCCTAAGTGAACTCCCTTTACTCAGAGATCTTTGTAACTTGTGAAATTCAGGCAGTTCATCACCAATAACTAGCACCCCCCCCATTGTTTGAACATTCCAGTCATATCATCCACCTCCCCAGGCAAACCCCCACAAAGCAAGTGACATGGTGCCTCATCATAACATTGAGGGAATGAAGCCCCTATGTAAAATGACCTGCTGGATCCAATTACCCATGGGAGAGAAAAGAGAGGAGGGTGGGGAGAGAACAATCCACAGAAAAACAAGATAGAACATATCAACAAGAACCACTTTTGTTCTGGTAATGGTAGTCATGCCACCCTCTAAAATAAGTGTCTTCACCTCCATGCAGGTACATGTCCATGTCCCATAAATCATAAAGTCCCTGTACCAGTTCCAGCCACATTTGAATCACTCATGCCCCAACAGACACCCTCAGAATACTAAGAAAAGATGGTCCCATAGGTCCCTTTGGTGTAGCAAGCATCCCGTTGAGCACTGGATCTAATGAAACTTTTCACCTATTTTCTACCTTCTGGGCTGTCAGTTAGGTGCTACACCATATTCGGTGCTGGATATTAAAGATGCAAGCTCGTGATGCTCTCCCAAGTCGCGGGGGACATCAGCAGCTTGGCGAGTGAAAAGTCAATACCTTTTTTGTAGATCTTCAGGGTGGGTTCCCCAGCCATAACCTCATTGGGACACTGAATTGTTCAGGTCACATAGCTCTTGCTCCAGCACAGTCTTCAGATCTTCCACGGAGATGTGTAGGCCACATTTCCGATGATATGTTTGCTCGGCGTGGTTGTCCTGCTCATCACCAAGCTGCAAGGCTCAAATGATGTTCCAGCACTTCAACCCTGGCTCTGGACACAAAGGCCCATTTTGTGGAGAGTAGGGGCTGCCTCTCTCAGGATTCAAAGACCTGTTAGTTGGAGTTCATTAGGATACGAGTTTTGCTGGGCAGTATATTTGTATTTGAATGTTTTTCTGTTTGGCTTGTTTGATAATGTCCCTTACTTTTGGCACTTCTCATTAAGAATATCTGAAAAGTCCTAGTCAAAAAAATGCGCTGGCAGTCAATATTGGGATCTTTCATTAGCCAGGCCGTTTGGAGAATCAGTTGTCTTTTAGGGTACTCTAACATGCGAACAATAATAGACCTTGGATGAGCCTTCTTATCCTTCAGTTTCTGCATTAAGGATCGATGGGCTTTCTCTAGAGGCAGGCTCGTGGATGTTGGTTTGTTTAAAATGTCTCTGAGGATGTACGTGACAAAGTCCTTCATGGAGCTGTGCGACTTTTCCATATCTTCTGGCACCCCATGGATGGATAAGTTTTTTCTGCACGCCCTGTTTTCTTGGTCTTCTTGGTCTTCTAGTTTATTTTGGATCTCCCGTTCCCAGGTGAGAAGGTACAACAGTGCGTGGCCATGGCGGCCTACAGTATCTGTGATTTCTTCGATGGTTTGTTCTGCCACAGTGGTTCTTTTTTCAATTATTTTCAGATCAGTTCTAAGATCCGCTACTGAGGACTGTATGTGGAGAACCATTTTATTGATGCCTCCTAGTTTGGAGAAAATTAGTTATTGTTCTCTCGGGGCCGAATCCTCCTCCCCACCATCAGAGCTTACTGAGGGCGAATCTGGTTTTCCAGTGGAGGCAGGCCAATGTTGTGATCACTGTCTATCAAGTTCCTTAACTTCGCCGCCTGGGTTTGGTGCTTCTTGCTTCTATTCACTGCCATCCTCTATTATTTATTTACTGAAAATCTCCTCATAAAAATATTTTGGGGGTCTGATTTTAGTGATTTTGTGCCCGTGACTCCCGGAGCTCAATGATCAAGTGGCCATTCTACCCGTGATGTCACTGGAAGCCCTAGGAAAAAACCCACCGCCTCTCTAAATCACAACCCCTGCCCCTTTCTTTTTCACTTAATATGTAAGTATCATTTTGCCATTTGCCACTGTGAATACTGAGCCCTCTGTAACTGCAGTTCTATCAGATGCAGATTTGCTAGGCCATTCTCCCCTGTTTAGTCTGCCTCTCTAACAATTTGCACTTAATAGTTGCACTTAACTGGAACCTACTCCATCTGTATGTGTATTTGATTTGTGAGACATGTTGTATTTACTGTATTCTTGCTTGTTCCTCCATCCCCACCAGTCGCACCTGGAAACAAGCCATGCTGCTCAGCCCTGATTTCCTGGTAAACATTTATTCATTTATTTATTTGTGAATCGAATTACAACCTTTGCACTCAAACCTCATTTACAAAGGGTCCTTGTCAATCAAGGGGGTCAATCAATTAGGAAATTACAGACGCAGCTATCAAACATATTCAATAACACATTAATGGCATAGACAAACAGCAGAACAATAGTATTACAAGAGAACAGGGCAGAAGCATTGCAACAATCCAAGTGACATAATAGTTAAGATACAAGGTCCATCAATACACAGTTGTGGGTGCTCTCAGATAGCAGCTAAGAAGCCCTGTCAGTGAGCAAGACCAATCAAAGTAGAAACATCCTAAAGCAAAGGGGTAGAGGCTGCAATATAGAAGGTGGGATAGGTTCAGCAGAGGATGAAGAGATATAGCCACATGGGGGAGGCGAAGAGGGTAGGGGGTACATATGTGAGTAAATATGGGAGTATGGGCTTGTAGGGAACAGATAGCAACTTAGCAGTCAAGAGGCGTGGTCCGAGAGGCCTAAGGGAGGCTGGATACAGCTTGGTTAGGTGGTACAGTAGCAGTGCACAGAGGAGCTATAGAGTTTCTAAGTTCAGATTTGAAGAGACTGAAGCGAATGAGGCTTGTTATGGTGTTTGGGAGCTCATTCAGCCAGTTGAGTGCCTTACTGCAAAGGCTCGTCTGCCTAGTACAGCTCTTCTGAAAGGCACTGCAAGAGCATGTTTTGTGACACTTCTTGTGGCATGCTCGGCTGGGGCAATGCGGAACAGAGCCTGTAGGGAGGGTGGAGCAACACCTAGTGAGGTCTTCTTCCCTAAAAGGCAGGAGTGAAGCCTGATTTGATCCATGAGAGGAAGCTATTTCATTCTGATGTACATATCACATGTATGCATTAGGCGATCGGCACCTAGGACAAGTCTACAGGCTTTGTTTAGGGTGGCATGGACTCTTTGGAGGCTGGAATCATGCGGCACCACAGACCACAAGTCCATAGTCCAAAATAGGTAAGATAGTACCTCTGACCACCTGATACCTAGCCTCTGGGTGAGGCAGGATCGAAGCCTGTAGAGGCCCCAATTTCCTATTGGCAGTGGCAGTAATATCACGTATATGTTCATCGTGGGAGAGGGACTCGTCAACAGTGATCCCAAGGTACTGGAAGGAAACACTTGCGAGGGTGGAGTGGGAACTGTCAGTTATTGAGAAGGTTGCAGCAAATCTCTCTCTTTTGCGTCCGGCAAGAGCATTGTTTTTTTTTTTTTCTGTTCAGCACTAATAGGCTATCCTTGAACCAGTCCTGCAGTAGGTCAAAGTTGCACTGCAAATTCCTGGTGAGTGCTTCTTGGCAGGATTCATGTGAAAAGACTACTGTCTCATCAGCATAGAACAGGACCCTAGCTGAAGGCCATGCATCTGGGAGGTTGTTCACAAAAATGTGAACATTTTTTAAAATAAAACAATAAATAAAATAAAGATGTAGGGACTTCAGGTCCGGATGAAGCAGGGACCTCTTGTCCTGTGACAACAAACATCAGCAAAAAGGCAGGGGGACAGAAGGCTCCACTGCCAGATGTTGAAGCAGTGGAAACCATATCTGGCGAGGCCCCAACTGAACAATGAGGATGACAGTGGCATTCTCCAACCATAGTTTGAGCAGAACTCTCTCAATTAGAGAAATGAAGGGAAATGCATATAGGAATGTACCTTTCCAAGAGGAGGACAGTGTGTCCCTCAAAAACTCCAGGCCCTGCGACACGACAGACATGCAGCAGTTTTGCATTGTGTGGGGACACAAAAGGTCCAATTCAGATGATCCCATCTTGCAAAGAGGTCATTCACCACGGTCAGCAGTTCCTATTCCTAACTCATTGACTGGGACCTGCTTAGCCTGTCTGCTAAGCTGTTCTAGAGACCTGAAGATACAGGGTCAATAGCTAGAAACAGTGAGACAGGGCCCAGTACCATACTCATACTGCCTCCCATAAGGGACATTGTTTGTTGATGTAAAGCATCACACTGACATTGTCCATCTGGATTAGCAGAAGATTAGGACAGAGATGATTCTGAAGTGCCTCGAGGCTACACAGGACAACTCTCATTTCCAGGGCATTTATATGCAACTCATCCTCCACCTTGGTCCATGACCTTGTGTCTGCTAAGGGCCAAGATGGGCACCTCAGCTGGAGCCCAATGCCTCCATGGTGAAGATCTGTACAGGAGCTGGTACAAGGAATGGAACACCCTTTAACAGGTTTTCATGATTCATCCACCATAACAACACTCTGTGAAGAGATGTGAAAGAACCATTTAGTCAGCTAAGTAACAGAAACAGAATTTGTCAGCAGATAAGGACCACTTGGCCCTTAGTCTGCCCATTTTTCCTACCTACAGTATCTCAATGGACCCTATCTGATCTCTGGTTCTTTCTCACCCCCCATTTCTTTCCACTAAGATTCCATTATGCCTATCCCATGCATTCTTGAACCCCACCACTGTTCTCACCCCCACATCTGACATATAGGCTGTTTCAGGAATCCACCACTCCTGTGAAGAAGTACTTCCTCATATCTCTCTTGAATCTACCTCCCCTCAACTTCATAGCATGACCCCTTGTTGTTGTGTACCTTTGCTTCTGAAAAATACTTTCCTCCTGTTCCTTATTTACCCCCTTAAGTTATTTAGAAATCTCCATTGTGTCCACCCCCTCCAGGGTCTACATACTGGGATCATTTACTCTCTCCTTGTAGGACTTGTCTGTCAACTTATCCCACTGGACCCTGAATGCCCACTGAGGGATCCTCATATGAATGTGTGCCAGTAGCATAGTCACTATGCCTGCAGCCATGAGACCCAGGAAGATGTCACATTGTTCTCCCATAGAGATAATGGGTCCTGTATGTCAATTGTGCCTGGGCAATCAGATTGTCTGACCTGTTCTGAGGCAGGAGATCACAACCCTTCTCTGCGTCCAAGACTGCCCCTATGTATTGCAGTCTTTCACAGGGAGTCATCAGACTTTGGCACATTCACTGTGACTCCTAAGTCATCAAACAACTGATGCATTCAAGGCAGAATATGTAACAGAACCTCCCAGGAGATGGCCTACAGGAGCCAGTCATCCAGATAGGGGAACACATACAGGCCCTCCCTGAGAAGGGCTGCTACTACTACTGCCAAGCATTGGGTAAAGTCCTGTGGCTCAGAAGACAAACCAAAGGGAAATACTCTGAACTGATAATGTTCACCCTCCAGCATAAAGCAGAGGTACTGTCTGTGGGATTTCCTGATCTTTACATGAAAGTATGCGTCCTCCATGTCTAGAGAACAGAGCCGGTCCCCTGTTTGCACAAGTGAGATCAAAGCTTGCAGGGATACCATTCAAAACCTTTTGTATTTGATGTATGGGTTGATATCCCTGACATCCAACATATATGCAGATCCCCTGTCCATTTTGGGACTAGGAAGTATCTGGAATTGAACCCTTTGTTCCTCTTCTGAGGAGGAGGAATCAGTTCTAGGGACATGGATATGTTGTTCATCCACACTCATTGGCAGTATCCTTGCCGCTTTAAATCTTGCCGGAAGGTCTTCAAGCTTGCTCCTCCCACCCACCCGGGTGGTATAACTCGGCTCGCCCCATGGCGCCAGATCTTCCTTACGCTTGGAAGCTCAGGTTCCCTCCTTGCTCCGTTTGTGACTAGTTCCTATTTCTCCGTTTGGATTTAAAAATAATATTTTGCAAAAGACTTGATCTTGATCCCTCGTGGCTCACGATGGATAAATCGACTCGGATTCCGGAGATGCCCATGCGGGCAGAAGATGTCTCGGGCGGATCCACACTCCGCGTGTGTGTCTACTGCATAGGCCCTTGAGCGAGCCCGCAGGCTTCGACCTGTGCTCTGCATTCTGCGGCCTCGTCCTGAAGACCGTGCCAGATTACACAACTGGGCCGTCCGAGAAGCGTTTCCCTCCGGTGAAAGTCCAAGGAGGCCCGGTTAAGCGGTGTCAGCGGCCCGTGACTCAGCGGATCAGCTTCAAGCGGATGGTCGCCCTCGAGAAGAGGACGGCGCGGGCGTATCTTCCTCGGCACGGCATTTATCCCGCTCTCTGGGTTCTTCCTACACGGCTTCCTTTAGGAGCTTTGTCTGTCCCTCTCCACTAAAGGGAGAAGGGCCTCGTCTGCTGGACCTTTTCTCGGTCCAAAAGAGGACAAGGTAAGTCCCTCCGTCGGCGCTCTTGGGAGCGGGAAAGGTCCCTCTCCCGGAGCCGTCGACCGCCGGCCGGTCGACACGCTCGGCTTCGGCCACTGGCCTCCAGTCTCCACGTCAGGTCAGTTGGCCGGGACTCCCACTGATGAGTCGAGATTTTTCGACCCATTGAACAGGGCTGTCGCCTTTAGCAGCCGAGATTCCCCTCTCCCGGTTCCCCGGGAGAGTTGAGATCCGTGGGCTCGCCTGTGCCTCGGTTCCGGGCCCTCGGATGGACCTTCCGAGCGAAGGGATGTCGGTTCCGGCCGACACCTCCTGCACCGACCGAAATTCGGGACTCTGGTCTCGGTCTCGGACCCTCGCCGCGGTCCAACCCGTTCCCGTCATAAGCGGTCTCGGTCCTCGGCACCCGTGATAAGCGGCGTCGCCCTTCGTCCTCGTCCTCCTCCTCGGATGAGGAGGCATCGCGTAAATTCGTCGGCAGTGCGAGACCTTATGTTACAACAGCTCCTCCTGGCGGGAATAAGCCGACTCCGGAGCCCCCGGCCATTAAGTAACTGTCGCAGGCCAGCCGACACAACCCCTCGACTTGCCGAGGCCTATACAGGCGGTTGTTCGGCCAAACCAGCTACTCCACCGATTGCGGTGGAACCTCCGCCTCCACAGCCACCAATTGGGGCTCCGACCAAGGATTCTCATTCGGCTAAGGGTTTACCCCATCGGCTGTCAGTTACCCTCCTCCGACCGACCTCGGCTTGGGTGAAGGGTAAGCTCAGGCCAGAGCAGCTCTTGAGGACTCTTCGAGTCGAAGATGATTCCTCCTTCTTCTCCAAGCGACTGGACTTAGAGTCTTCAGGAAGGTCAGCCAATGGGCGATAGCCGTCGTCTTCCTAGGACTGCTTGGCTCATCTCGAGTCTACGGGATGGAGCTCGAACCCGTTCCAAGCGGGCCAGGTATCCTCACGGAGATTCTGGACCGAGGGATTCTCCGACGGAGGCCTTTCCGGTGGCCGAGGCCATAGTGGGTCCAGCACTGGAACTTTGGCAGCGCCTGCTTCCTGCCCTGCGCCGGCCAGGATGGCCAGGAAGTATCGGTCCCTACCGGTTCCTTGTCGGTTTTGAACACCCCTCTGCTGAGGGGTTGGTTACCGACAGCGTTTTCAGTGCGCCCGCTGCGCCAGGGATGTGGACAAACCTCCTGACAAGGAGTCCAAGAAATTGGACTATGTCGGGCGAAAAGTCTCTGCGTCCTCTCTCGGCCTTCGTCAGGCCAGTTGGCCCGTCCTCATGGCACATTTTCTCATGCCCTGTTGGGCTCCTGGATGAGGTCATCCTCATCTTCCCGCGATCTGCAGACTACGGTTAAGCAGGTGCGGGACCAGAGGCAGGGCAGTGGCCAAACAGCAGCTCCAGACTGCTTTGGATGTAGAGAGACTCATGTGCCAGATCGGTGGCGGACGCAGTGGCTATCGTCCAGGCTAGCTGAGGATATCCACCTTTACCGGATACACAGCAAGTTGGCGGATGTTCCCTTTGGGACTGACCTCTCGACCCTGGGGTGGAAGGTCACCTGCAGAGGATCGAGAAGTCCAATGCCACCTTGGACTCGGTCTCTTCGCTCAGAAGGACAAAGGCCGCCAAACCACAGCCTAAGCCCTTTCGTCCTTCTGTGCCCCGCGCGCCCGGCCCAGCAACGTCAGGAGCCAGCAGGCTCGGCCATGGCATCCCAAACCCAAACCCTTGGCTTCCTCTAACAGGAGGCAGGAGGAAAGGGCCCAGGAGGTCCTCGGCGGTCCCTCCTCCAAGCCTGCCCAGTGACAGGCTGAGGGTGTCCCCCATCCCGTCACACTACCCCTAGGTCCCCGTGGGGACAGCTCCAGCACTTCCGTTCCGCCTGGTCCGCTATTACCACGGACAGGTGGGTCTTGGAGGTGGTGGGAAGAGGCCTGCCTCTGGAATTGAAAGCAGGCACCACCTTCAGAGCCGTCGCCCTCGGGGCCCGGGATCCCCAGCCTCACTGGCGGCTCGTCGAGCCGACATCACACTCTCCTCCTCCAGAAGGAGGTGGTAGAGAGGTGGTGGACCCTCCTTCCAGACCCAGGGTTTGTGTCCAGGTACTTCCTGGTTCCGAAGCAGACGGGGGCTGGCGCCCCATTCTCGACCTACACGACCTAAACAAGTTCCTAAGGTCTCGAACCTTCAGGATGGTCACTCTGGCTCAGATAATACCATCCTTGGAGCGGCGTGTGGTTCTGCTCTCTGGACTTGCAGGACGCGTTTTCACGTCCCTATCAATCCGCCTCACCAGAGATTCCTTCGCTTCCGGCGGAAGGATCTCTCTTCGAGTTCCAAGCCATGCCCTTCGGCTTGTCTCCAGCTCCCAGGGTCTTCACCAAATGCATGGCAGTGGTGACAGCATTCCTGCGGCGCCGAGTGGTCCGGGTGTACCCTTACCTGGACGACTGGCTGATAGCAGCTCCCTCCAGGAAGGAGGCGGAGTGGTCCAGAGATCTGGCCCTCCAGGTCTGCTCTCAACTGGGCCTCCTTGTCAACGAGGCCAAGTCGGAACTCGAGCCGAAGCAGGTGATTTTATTCATCGGGGCGCAGCTCGACTCTCTTCGAGCCAGAGCGCGGCTCCCGGCGGACAGGGCCGAGGTTCTTTCCTCCTTTGCCCGATCATTTCTGGTTGGGCAATTGCGCCCTGCCCGGGACTTCCTCGCCTCCTGGGTCTCATGGCGGCCTGTACCAGCGTGGTCCGTTGGGCCGCTGGAACATCGTCCCCTTCAGTGGGGACTGGCCAGCCCAGTGGTCACTGGCAGCTGCGATCCCTTGGACCAGCTTGTGTCGGTGACACAGGGGATGTGGAATGCTCTCCAGTGGTGGACCGTTCCAGATCAATTGCAGGAGGGCATCCGTTCATCCGCCCGAGCCGACGTCTCTCTGTCGACCGATGCCTCTCTGATGGGTTGGGGTGCCCATCTGGGGAACACCGGGCTCATGGCCTCTGGTCCGCGGGAGTCCGATGCCACATCAACCTGCTGGAGCTCGAGCGGTCCGCCTAGCTCTCACCGCCTTGCTCCGTTCCTCCGGGGTCAAGTGGTCCGAGTCCAGACGGACAATACCACGACCATGTACTATCTAAACCGCCAGGGCGGGGCCAGCATCCATGCTTCTATACGAGGAGCTCTCCGCATTTGGTCACTCGGCGCAGCCTGGAGGCGGATCTCCTAGCCATTCACGTGGCAGGAGCCTCCAACACCCTGGCCGATGCCCTGAGCCGGATAGGGGCTGCATCCACAGTGGTCTCTCCTGCGGAGAGTAGTACAGCATCTGTTCTCCTTTGGGGCACACCTCAGGTGGACCTGTTTGCCTCCACGGAGGCAGCAGCTGAGTCTGTTCCATGCCCGCCCCCCTCAGCAGGGCTCGCTGCAGGGGATGCCTTCTCGAGGCAATGGACCCCGGGCCTCTTTACGCCTTTCCCCATTTCCCTTGATCCACAGGTGCTTCTCTGCGAGGAGGGACAAGGCGCAGGTGATTCTGATAGCCCAGACTGGCCTCGCCAGTTCTGGCCCTATGATCTCTCAGTCTCAGCTCCCAGGACTCGGGCAGCTTCCAGCTCGCCGGACCTGCTCTCAGTCAATCAGGGAAGGTGTTCCATCCGGACCTTCAATCCCTGCACCTGACGGCCTGGTTCCTGAGCGGCTAGAGTTCCAGGCTTTGGGTCTTTCCGACGAGGTCCTCAATGTAGTTGAGGCGTCCCGTAAGGAGTCGACCAGAAAATGCTATGCCTTCAAATGGAAAAGGTTTTCCATTTGGTGTCAGGACAAGGGCTTGGACCCTTCCTCCTGTTCCTTGGCAAGCATCTTGGACTATTTATGGTCCCTTTCTAGTCAAGGGCTTAGGTCGACGACCCTAAGGGTGCACCTGGCAGCCATCTCTGCTTACCGGGCGCGGGCCGGGAAGCAGTCGGTGGCGCAGGAGAAGGTGGTCTGGCGCTTTTTCAAAGGCCTTGATCACATTTCCCCTCCAGTGCGGGAACCCCCACCTCCGTGGGATCTACTGCTGGTACTGGCAAGCTCATGGGCAAGCCATTGAACCTATGCACAGGTGTGCTCTCTCACCTGTCGTGGAAGACCGCCTTCTTGGTGGCTATCACGTCAGCCAGAAGGATGGGAGAGCTCCAGGCGCTTTCCATCGAGTCTCCTTACCTGGTCTTCCACAGGGACAAGGTTGTCCTGCGCCCCCAGAAATTCCTTCCGAAGGTGGTGTCGGAGTTTCACCTTAACCAGGTGTTGACTCTGCGGTGTTCTACCCCAATCACACTCGGAGGGTCGGAACATAGGCTCCATACTCTGACCCAGAAGGGCGCCGCTTATTATAAGGAGCGACGGCTGAAATTGGGAGAGGTTCGCCAGCTGTTTGTCACCACGCTGAAGCCGCATCTAGCAGACCTGCAGCCAAGCGGACGATAAGCAGGTGGGTAACCTCCTGCATAATCTCTCTATAAGTTAGCGGGCATGGAGCCTCCAGAGGATAAGAGCTCATTCTACCGCCATACTGCTGTGAACGTGGCTGCTTCCAGGGACGTCCCTATCCAGGAAATCTGCAGGGCTGCTACTCGAAGTCAGCAAACACCTTTATACCCATTACCACATCGACCTTGAGTCCGCCGGGATGCTGGTTTTGGGGCCTCGGTTCTCAGTCTCTCTTTCCCAAGTAAGTATTGGGGTGTCGTCTTGCCTCCCTCCTCCCGGAGAACTGCTAGGAGTCTGCCAATGAGTGTGGATGAACAACATATCCATGTCCCTAGAAATACAGGTTACTCACCTGTAACAGGAGTTCTAGGAATGGTATATGTGTTCATCCACACCCCACCCGACCTCCCCGGCTTCGACGCACAACCTGAGCTTCCAGCGGGCCAGATCTGGCGTCATGGGGCGGAGCCGAGAGTTATACCACCCGGGTGGGTGGGAGGAGCAAGCTTGAAGACCTTCCGGCAAGATTTAAAGCGGCAAGGATACTGCCAATGAGTGTGGATGAACAACATATACCATTCCTAGAACTCCTGTTACAGGTGAGTAACCTGTATTTCTATGGCATGTTTTTGGACTAAAGACAAATTTTTCTTTCAGAAGGGACAATTAGCCAGAGGATAAAAGGAAGGAAGTGAAGGATGATCTGGAAGGATTTGTAACAGATCTAGAGCATG
The DNA here is from genome assembly GCA_016271365.2 of Neoceratodus forsteri. Taxonomy (NCBI): domain Eukaryota; kingdom Metazoa; phylum Chordata; order Ceratodontiformes; family Ceratodontidae; genus Neoceratodus; species Neoceratodus forsteri. Next base: position 875,109,133 of record CM028132.1, on the reverse strand, counting down.
CCCCATTGCACTTATCTCCAGAACCCACTCATCTGTACATACATACGAACATACAGAGAAGCCAGCAGAAGAAGGCCATTTGGTCTATCTAGTTTGCTTGTACTGCAGCCACAGCTTGAGCTACTGTCCCTACCCTCCCTCCACACTCCTCCCATCCTCCCTAACCATGATCCTTACCTTCCTCCTAAGCCTATCCCAGCCTCTCTTGAAGCTGCACACTATCAGAAGTACTACCTGTGAGAGGCAAGGGAGAGCATAGGAGTCCATGCACCAGGAACTTTAACTCATGGTTGAAGAACTGGTGCTGTGAGGAAGGGTTTGGATTCATTGGTGACTGGGGACCCACCTGGAGGGATGGAGGTTTGTTCAAGCCTGACGGCCTGCATCCATCCTGGAGGGAATCCAACACTCAATGATAAGTTTAAATGCTACATTGACTACATTTAAACTAGCAAAGGGGGTGGCAGGCCAGCAAGGAGGTGGTACCTACTTGCTCACCCCCACAGCTAGCAGGAACCAGTGAACCAGAGGAGGCTATCTCTGCAAAGCAGTGTGCAAAAGATGGAGATTAGTGCCCAAGAGGTGGATAAGCAGAAAAGGGCAAAATGCAGCAGAAGGGCAGACAGCAAGGAGAACCAGTGATAAATGACAACCAAGGAAGGGGCTGGAGTAGAACAGTGAAACAGTCTGAGGAGGTCAAATCATGGAAAGCCATGTGTGAAAATGCCAGGAGCCTTAGCAACAAGATGGAAGATCTGGAGGCTGTCATGGTGCAGTCAGACCTGGACATTGTGGCCATCACTGAAACCTGGTGTAATGATAACCACGACTGGGAGATGGCCATACCTGCTACAACATATTCAGAAGAGACAGAGCAGGCAGGAAGGGAGGAGGAGTGGCACTGCATGTGAAAAATGACATAAGGGCCACAGAGATCCAGGAGGAACAAATGGGGAGAGATACTGTGGGTTAAGCTGGAAAGAAAATGGGGACAGCTATCCGCACAGGTGTGGTCTATAGACCACCAGCCCAGGAGGAAGAAACAGATAGGGAGTTGATGCTAGCCATCCAAAGGATGGCAGACAAGAGTGAGGTAGTACTGGTTGAGACTCAATATTCCAGACGTGGACTGGAGCATCCCAGCAGCAGCATCAACTAGGAGTAGATTTATCCTGACTCCTTCAGGGTGCCTTCCTCAAGCAACTGGTCATGGAACCAACTCGGCAGAAGGCAATACTGGACCTTGTGCTCACAACAGGGACAGTGTGATGGGGGTAACAGTGGGGAGCACCTGGGAAACAGTGACCACCAGTCATTGTGGTTTGAAATCACAGAAGGAGCAGAACCAAACCACACAAAAACACGATCCTGGATTTTAGGGGGCAGACTTTGGGAAAATGGGGAGATACTTGAAAGAGGCATTAAGGGGAATGGGACAGGAATCAGGGGTTGAGGAACAGTGGGCAGTATTTAAAATGGGGATTACAAGAACAACAGAATTGTGCATTAAGCAGGTTAGCAAGAGGAAAAGGAAGAGGAGACCATTATGGTTTTCCAAAGAGGTAGCAAGGAAAGTGAAAGCCAAAAAGATTGCATTCAGGCAATACAAAAAGACACAGGCAGAAGGGGATAGGGAGAAGTACCAGGAGAAGCAGAGGGAGGCAGGGAGGTCAGTAAGGGAAGCCAGAGCTCAGACAGAAGAACACATTGCAAAATCAGTGGGTAGAGGGGACAAAACCTTTTACAGGTACATAAGTGAAAAAAGAAAGACAAAGGGAGGGATAGTGAGACTGAAGGGGGAGGATGGGTGCTGCGTGGAGGATGACAACAGTAAAGCTGACATATTGAACAGGTATTTCTGCTCAGTCTTTACTGAGGAAGAGGAGGGTAATGGGTCTGAAGGGAGTACAAGGGGTGAGAATGGTGCAGAAATGGACACAAGTCCCTTTACACGAGAAAGGGTCCTGAAGGAACTGGAAGTTATAAGAGTTGATAAAGCAATGGGGCCAGATGGGGTGCACCCCAGGGTCCTTAAAGAACTAAGAGAGGTGGTGGCTGAACCTCTGGCTATCCTGTTTAGCCGATCACTGGAAACAGGGGAGGTACCCAAAGACTGGAGGACAGCAGATGTAGTCCCTTTATACAAAAGTGGGAACAAAGAGGAAGCAGGGAACTACAGACCAGTCAGCCTCACCTCGGTAGTGGGAAGATCATGGAAGCACTACTGAAGGAGAGATTGGTGGAACATCTGGTTGTCAATGGACTACAGGACCCAAGGCAGCATGGTTTCACCAGGGGAGGTCATGTCAGACCAACCTCATTGAATTTTTGACTGGGTGACTAGGGAGGTGGATCAGGGAGGGCAGTGGACATGGCCTATCTGGACTTCAGCAAGGCCTTTGACACTGTGCCACATAGAGACATTACACAAACTGGTGAATAAGGGTGTGGGCAGGACAGTAGTGTGGTGGGTAGGTAACTGGCTGGGTGGCAGGACACAGAGGGTGGTGGTAAATGGCTGTCACTCCACAGAGGAAGAGTGACCAGTGGGGTACCACAGGGATCAGTGCTGGGACGGTCCTATTCAACATCTTCATCAGTGACATTAGCAGGACCTAGAAGGCAGAATTTCACTGTTCGCTGATGACACAAAGCTCTGTAACAGAGTAGACACACCAGAGGGTGTAGACAGAATGAGAAGCGACCTGCAGAAACATGAAGAATGGTCAGGGTTTGGCAGTTGAAATTCAATGCAAAGAAGTGCAAGATAATGCATATGGGCACAAAACCTGGCACAATATATCAGTTGGGGGTGAGGATATAGCATGCACCAAGCAGGAAAGGGATCTTGGGGTTATCATCTCTGATGACCTCAAGGTAGGGAAACAGTGTGACAAGGCAGCAGGTAAAGCAAATAGGATGCTGGGATGTATAGGCAGGGGCATCACCAGCAGGAAAAGGGAGGTCATAATTCCGCTATACAAGACCCCACCTGGAGTACAGTGTACAGTTCTGGAGACCATACCTACGTAAGGACACAGACAGGGTAGAGAAGGTTCAGAGGAGGGCAACAAAGATGGTGCATGGATTGCATCACAAGTCCTATGAAGACAGGTTGAAGGAACTGAACATGTACTCCCTGGAGGAGAGGAGGGAGAGAGGGGATATGACAGAGACATACAAGTATCTTACAGGGAGGAACAGGGTGCAGGAAAACACTATTTTTAAGCGAAAAGATGTTCCAGGACTAGAGGGCATGGGATGAAGTTGGAGGAGGACGATTCAGAGGAAACATGAGAAAGAATTTCTTCACAGAACGGGTGGTGGACAAGTGGAACACCCTGCCAGAGGAAGTGGTGGGGGCTGAAACAATCACGGGATTTAAGAATGCATGGGATAGACATAAAGGAATTCTGGAGGTCATGGGTAAGGGGCAACAGACTTCTAGGAAAACAAACTGAACTTACAAGCTCAAATGGGCAGACTGGGTGGGCCATAGGCCCTTATCTGCCGACACTATCTATGTATCTATGTATCTTCAATGAGACCACCTCTTCTGGCAGCACATTCCAAGTGCACACCACCCCTCTCTGTGAATAAATGCTTCCTGACCTCCCTCCTAAACCCCCCAGTTTAAGACTGTGCCCCCTCATGTTATGGTTGCCACTCAACTTAAAAAGACCCTCCTTAACCACCTTATTTATGTCTTTCAAGTACTTGAAGGTCCCAATCATGTTCTCTCTCTCTCTCTCCTGTCCTCTAGGGAGTACATGTTCAGTGTCCTCAACCTCTCCTCGTATGTTTTACCCTGCTGATCCGCTATCATCTTTGTAGCCCTCCTCTGGACCTTCCCCAGCAGGTTAACATCCTTTTTTTCCCCACATATAGCTTTTTGTTCCCCCGTTGCCTCCTGCGCCTACTTTGCAACAGGGGAGACATGGTATTTCTTGATTTTCTCCCCATTACCCCAGAACGCGGTTGCACATGCGCATGGAGGCACACATGCACTGCGCGGATCCAGTGATGGCCCCTTCCAACCACCTGGCCTAGTGCCAGGGTTCTCTGTGGTCTGGCACTACCACCTAGCCTTCACTGGGTGTCAGCCAAGAGCCGGGGCACCCCGACTTCCCTCTCCGGAGAGGAGAGCTGCCTTGCAGCTGCTCGACCCAGCTCGGCACCCTCCCCCCCCCCGTCCGACCCCTGACAGTCTGAGCTCACTCCTGAATTCAGGTTGCCGGCATGGCACGAGGTGTGGCGTCCAGCGCCTCAACCCTCAGCACCACCAGGCCAGCCAGGTTAATGTCCTTTTTGAGGTGTAGGTACCAGCACTGAACTCCCTACTCTAGATGTGGCCTCACCAGTGACCTGTACAAGGGTAGTATAACCTCTCTTCTACTACTGATCCCCCAAACTATGTATCCCAGCATTTTGTTTGCCCTTCTGCTGCTTTCTTGCACTGCATGCAGTGCTTCAGGTCATAAGGGATCATCACTCCCAGGTCTTTCTCCTCCTCTGATGCAGATATCTGGACTCCACCCAGGTAGTACTCCGTCCTGGGATTCTTAGCTCCAATGTGCATAACTTTGCTTTTCTTGGCATTGAAGTCAAGCTGCCAGATCCTGGACCACCTCCCCAACTTTTCCAGATCATCCTGTAGGTCCTGTATCCCTTCAGCTGTGTCCACTCTCCCGCAGAGGTTGGTGTCATCCACAAATAGGCACATTTTGCCCTTAATGCCATTCCCAGTGTCATTGATAAAGCCATTGAACAACACTGGACCCAGCACCGAGCAGTGCAGGACCCCACTGGTGACCTCTCTGGTGCCAGATAACTCTCCCCGCACAATCACCCTCTGTGTTCTGTCCCTCAGCCAGTTTTCCATCCATCTGGACATCTTCTCCCCAACCCCGAGATCCACCAACTTCCTGATTCATTCTTTTGGGAGTTAGAGACATTGCTGAAATCCAGATAGAGGATGTCTCCCACTTGGCTCCTGTCTACCATCTTAGTGACCAAGTCAAAAAAGTCAATCAGATTTGTTTGACACAATATCCCCCCACCCAATGAACCCATGCTGCCTCGCATCCTGGAGACCATGCTCCGCTAGATATTCCTACCAACCTTTCCTTAAGCATGGTCTCTATGAGCTTGCACACAATTGATCTGTAATTCCCTGGGTCATGCTTGGGACCGCTTTTGTGGAGGGGCACCACATATGCTGTTCTCCAGTCCTGCAGTACCACGCCTGACTCTAGTGAACTATTAAATAGGTTTGCCAGTGGCCCTGCCAGTTCCTTAGCCAGTTCCCTTAGTATCCCTCAATATACTCTGTCCGGGCCTGGTGATTTGTCCACTTTCAATGCTAGCAGCCCCTCCCTCACTCTATCCCCTTCTATCACTACATCTGTGTTCCCCTCCCCACCTGCTCCTCTTCTCCCTCCTGAAGGCACTGGTCTGTCCTTCTCCCTGGTGAAGACAAAACAGAAGTATCCATTTAGTATCTCTGCTTTTCCCCCGTTATCCTCCACCCACTCTTCCTCTTTCTTAAGCCTAACAATCCCATCCTTCTTGTCCCTTTTCTCACTTATATAGCGAAAGAAAGACTTCTCCCCCTTCTTAATTCCTTCAGTCGTCTGCAGCTCCTTCTGTGCATTAGCTCGCTGGACTTCCTTGCTTGCCTCATTAGACAACCTTAGGTAATTTTCCCTATCCACCTCTTTCTTGGTCTTCCTGAATTTTCTATAGGTTAACCTCTTTTCCCTTACTGCCTGGGCGACCCTAAAACTGAACCAGCTGGGTGCTTTGGCCCTTGTGTTCGTCCCCCTGAGCTTAATGCACTCCAATGTGGCAACCAGTATTTCTGCCAGTACCAGTAACCAGTATATCTGTAGTGATCTCTTGCCATTATTTCAGAGGCAGGGAGATCCTACCCCCCACACACTCACCCCTGAAAGTAACGGTTTTGGTTGGGGGGAGAGATAGAAGACAGTCAAGATGGTACCAGTGGTGGCAGGGCCACCGAACCCAATTCCTTTGGGTGCTTTTGAATGGGCACCACAGGGAAAGGGGACCCAGAAGAGTACCACCTCCTCTGCCATGAGCTTGCTAATGGTAGGCATGGTTTCCTTGGGCAGCTGGCTGATGAAAGGAACCCCAACCATGACCTCTAGCAGGAGAGGGATACAGAGACTTTACAGACCTTAGAGTCATTTTTGACGTTTGAACATCACATAATGCCTCTTCAACATCATAACCAAACAGTTTTGTTCCTTTAAAGGGGGCATTCAAAACTGCCTGTTGCACATCATTGGCAAACCCAGCAACTCTAAGCCAAGAATATCATCTCATGCAAATACCAGAGACATCAGAGACAAAATAAGCTAAGCACAGCAAACATTTGTCAACTTCATCACCAAACCCTGACCTGCAGTACGAGCAGCTTTCCACAAGCTGTTCTGATATTTTATCATGTGGGCCTGGTAGTTTGCAATCCTAAGGCCCAGTGATGCAGAGGCATAAGTACGTTTGCACATCACATCCAGCCTCTTAGATAATTTATCAGTAGGCAATACAGTCATGTGTCTACGAACTCTAGACTTATCATGAGCAGCCATAATGACTACAGAGTCAGTATCTGGCTGGTTAGCTTAATATGGCTTAGCAGATGGTGCAGGATACTGCTTATCAGCCTTTCCTAGAACTGCAGGCAGTGAGTTTGGTCTGTACCATGCAGCAAAGGCAGCATCCTGCAATGCAGGATATATAGGTGGAATTATAACGTTGGGGAGCAGGGCACCTCATAAAAATTCCATTAGATTCCTTTTTTTGGAATTTTCCCTTTCCACAGCAAAGCCTATGGCAGACTGCATTTGCTGCATAATGGTTTGGAAAGTTGAATCCTCAGGAGGTGATCTTGGTGTATAAACCATGGAGTCCTTACTGCAGAATGAAAGGGTAGAACTAGAGTGAGGTGCTAGAAATTGTTCTTGCTCATAATCCTCCTCTAAATCCCCCTCTAAATCCACAAGGTCAGAATAGTATTCCACTTCATCATCATCTACCTAATCGACTACGGGAGCCGAAGAATGAACCTGCAACACTGGTGGCAGCTGAGAGGAAGGAATCTGCAGTGTACTAGTGGAACCTGTCGACAAGCACCAAGTACCAGGAGGCCCTGTCAAAACACAAAGTAAAATAAAAGAATAAATTGCAATGGCTAGGTTGATGGCATTTCCTTCAGCAGGTCTGACAAGGCTGATCCATAGCAGGAAAAGAACGGAGGAGCACCCAGCTAGCAAAAGTTTCCATGTGGTCCTAGCACTGATGGCTATGGTTCCAAAGGTGCGGCCTAATGGAGGTGATATCCTAAAAGATGATCCAATTCATTCACAGTAACAGCAGACCACTGTGACAAGAGAGGACAGAGCTGACCCCCAAATGGGAGCCGGGACTGCGGCTGGACAGCAAGGGGAATGGCACCACACAACCCATCAATTAGCAATCTGGGTGGGACTCCGGACAGCTGGAAACCACATGCTCCCTGCCCCCCACCCGACCACCATACTTTTGTTTTGGACATTAGAGCTGAAGCTGCCCTGCTAGAACTGCTGCTGCTGGAACTAAAAGACATGAAAATGCTTTTTCTTAGCTTTGACCATGTTAAGGTATTTCTAGTATAAAGACACAGAACACAGGGTAGCAATGGACTTCTCGATGCGAGTAGGATGTCCTTCCACCCCTGGGAAAAAGAGGTTGGCGTCCAAGAAAGACACACTGGCCAACTTTTTTAGGTGTCCATTGCAAAGGTGGACATACTAAGCCAGGCCCTACTGCAAATAGACATGGCCACAGCGATTGCTCAGCTGCAGGAGTTGCCCAGGTTCAAGGCCATCTGGAGCCGATGCTTGGCTAGCATGTAGCAGCCCTGGTCCTGATTGGTCCTGTGCTCATCTGGGAGGCTGGCAGCATGGAGATGAAGTTCCTGATGAGACTAAATAGAGTGTCACCATACAGACACATCATCATGGCATAGCTAGACTGCCAGAGGCCCAGGCTGGCAGCTGTGTAGACCTTTTTGGCTATATAGTGCAGTTTCTTGGGACTTCTTATCAGATGGCTTGTCCATATCCTCTTAACTCTTCAACCTGCAATAGACCGAGTTGGACACAAGCCCCTTCATGGTGGGGTAATCCAAGAACTCCAAGAGGCTTTCAATAGGGGCCACATACTTGTGGGCCATACGGCTGGGGGCACCAGGCAGGATGCTGAGTCTTGTTACAGATCCAACATTGACCCTTTGATAACCTCTGCCATGGGAACAGCCACCCCTAGGGAATCATCCTTGACCAGGATGTTGGTGAAGAGGTATTTACTTTCTTCTGCACTGACTCTAAGGAGAGATTCAAGGACTCCAACAAACTGTGGAGTAGCGCTCCAAAAGAGGTCAAGCCCAACTAAGAGGATCACCCATAAGAGGTGTCCATGTCAACCAGATGGATTGGACTCAAGGCTATACAGAAGTCTTCAGAGTCTGAGGCTTCTTTGAAGACCAACTGTATCCTTTTCTCGAGGGTGTGGAATGACCTCAAAGACAGTCAACCAAGCAAGCCAATCTCCAGTCAAGACTCCTTCATGGATGTCCCCTCACATGACTGTGGAGAAGGGGGGGGAACCACTATGAGTGGAGAACAGGTGGATGCTGTTGTCTGCATAGAAACCAGCTGAGGGCAGCCAGCAGGGTGACCCACGACATCGAAGGTCCTAGGTGTAGAGCCCAGCCCCACTTGGCAACAGCCCACTGCTGCCATAAGAAGGTCTTCCTACTTGTGACAAAGATGGTGCTGACATCAATTCCAGTTGGTTGAGCAAGAATGGGACCATGAATGGTACCTCAACCTTAACTGTCATCCACCAGGGGTCTATGGATGTCCACCAGTAGGGCTGTGTAGACCACCTGCTTCAGCAGTGAGGCTACAATGGGCTTCACAGTGGTTACTGGAGGGGTCACCACCCAAGTAGGCAGGAACTGAGTGAGCTTGTCCAATGGTACTGGCTGAACCATCTCCTCTTGGGAGAACTGGGGTCTTTGAGATTGACAAAGCCTCACTGACATCCCCCTTCTGACGGCTGGTCAACCAGTTTAAGAAAAATCTTAACTGGCTCCTCAACCAGAGTCAAGGTTGTCAGCTTCAAAGGGGACACCATGGAAGCATCAACCCAGCTCTTGACCAGTGGAAGCTTAACCAAGGTCAGCCAGTCAGGGTAATTGAAAGAGTGGGAACGGCATGAGCACTCATTACCATGATCAACAGATGGCACTTCTTGTGCTTTTTGTTGCAGGGTAGGCTTTTACCCAAGGTCTAGGAGGCCCAAGTACAGTTTATGGAACTCGGGGCAGTCCATGAAAGGCCCCGACCAATGAGGAGCCCACTTCCATTACCTCTTTCTCCAAGGTTACAAGCTGTGCCATTGACCCAGGGGCCACCAAAGGCAGTTTGCAGTCCTTGGGCATACCTAGGAGGAAGTGTATGTTTTGTTCCACAGTTTAATGAAGGACGCATGGCCTGGTAAGTACTGCACTCCTTCGCATCAAGCTGTTGCTCCAGTCAGTAGAGGCACATGTCAAATGGATCCATGACTGACATCTAATGGCTTCAGAGCACACAGCACTAAACTTCGAGCTTCAGGTGTTCCATCTTATAAAACTGTCAACAAAGCTCGAACCGGAAGATGAATATAAGCTTCAGAAGTCAAAAGATTCTAAAAAAGTTGAAAGTTCACTAAAGAAATTTTTTTTTTTTTTATTTAGTTGTTTAACCAGGTATAGCACACTAAGCTGGAAGCTTTTTTACAGGAGCGACCTGGGAGCACAAGGAGGTTAAGTGACTTGCTCAGGGCCACACAGTATGCAAGTGGAAGCTGTGGGATTCAAATCCAGGTCTGGTCTGCTGGATGTCACCAGATTTGCAGCTCAAAGCCTTAGACCACTGCGTTATACTGCCTCAAATTAGTGCTAGAACACCTGAATCCTCTCATAAACTGGGTAGAAGTTTCAAGAATATTATTCATCATGCTTTAAACTAGTAAATATAGGGGAAGAGGGAGCCCAAATAGAACCCAGCAAAAATAATTAAAATTTTAACAGCCAAAATAATTTAAAATTGAAGAATCTCAAAATATGGAACATCAATGCTATAAGTCTTAATAATGTCAAACTAGCAGAATTAAAATTACTTACAAAAAAACATAGTATTGACATTATTTGTGTAACTGAAACTTGGTGGGACAAAAGAAATAACTGGTCTAACAGTATTCCTGGGCATCATTTGTTTTTCAAAAATCATATAGACAGGAAATGTGGTGGTGTTTATTGTTATGTTTCTGATTATATTCAGTGTCAAGAGACTGAAATATCTAACACCTCTAAAAGTATAATTGAAAACCTATGGATTAATTTAAAATTTCCTCATTCACCCAAAATAGTACTTGGGATCTGTTATAGATCCCCAAATAGTAATAGTTATTATAATAATAGTTTAATTGATGAAAATGATAAAGTATGTAGTATGGGTGATATCTTAATTCTGAGAGATTGTAATGTACCTGGCATTACCTGGGACCAAATGAAAGGAGTTACTGTATTTGAGAAATCATTGATCCGATACATTGGTATGGCATGGATGTCATCAAATGGTGGATATTCCTACCAGAGAGAGAAATATTCTGGACTTAGTGATAACAAATTCTAAAGAAAGAATTTGTAATATAGAAATTCTCCCACATCTGGGAAGTAGTGATCACAAGATTGTGGAGTGTACTATCAATATTAGAAAACCAAAATCAAAAGTATCCTTTTTAGCATTTGACTATAAAAAAGCATACTGGATGAAAATTATTGAAGTCCTTAATAAAATAGATTGGGGAATATCATTCTCTAAATTAGACGTTAATTCAATGTGGGAAAAATTCAAATCTAAAATTCAAGAAACAATAATTACTTTATTCCAAGGCGTAAAGACAAAAATAAAAAAGGTATTATTCCATTATGGTTTAATAAAAATATTAAGGCCCAAATAAGAAAGAAAAACAAAGCCTTCAGAAAATATAAATCCCTTCCATCCCAAAATAACTTAAGTAAATACAGGATTCAACAGAGACTCCTGAAATCCATTATTAAAAAAGTAAAGTTACATCTTAAGAATAAATTAGCATCTAATAAAAATCATAAGGCCTTTTACGCATACATTAATAACAAGCAAACTGGTAAAAAAATAAATTCAGTGATAGTCAATGGAGAAATAATAGATAGTAATAAAGAAATGGCAAACAGTTTTAATAATTACTTCATGGCAATCTATCAGGTGAACAAATCAAAAGTAACTACTCCCAGTGTAATGAACTCTTAAGTTTTTAGTATTAGCCAAGACATGGTATGTAAGGAATTAAATGAACTATGAACTTCTTCCTCTTCAGGTCCAGATAATATAGATACTGTAGTTTGGAAACATCTTTCTGATGTGGTAGCAAGTCCTTTGACCACCATATTCAATAAATCTCTTTCAACCGGCATGATCCCTCTTGATTGGAGAATTGCAACAATAGTGCCAATACATAAAAAAGGAAATAAATCCAATGTGACAAATTATAGGCCAATTAGCCTAACTGCAATTTGCTGTAAGATTCTGGAGAGGTTAATTAAAAATAAAATTGAGAACGACATAGTTGAATTGGGATTGCAAGATACATCTCAAAAAGAGGACTCTCATGCAATACCAATTTATTATCATTTTATAACTATGTTAGTAGTACTCTAGGTGAAGGGAAACCCATGGATGTGATTTTCCTGGATTTGGGAAAGGCATTTGACATGGTTCCATACAACAAACTTATTTTGAAATTATTAAATTTAGGTCTAAATAAATACATGGAAAGATGGATTGGGAATTGGTTGTCAAAAAGAAAACAAAGAGAATAAATTCTGTTCTTTCGGATAAAGATAGTGTTTCAAGTGGAGTTCCCTAGGGCTCGGTGCTGGGCCTGATTTTGTTTGGATTATACATCAGTGACATCGGTTATGGTCTAAAATCAGTCATCACTAAATTTCTTGATTCACTAAAGTATGTGGGGGATGTTTCATCATTATCTAAGTATCAAGAACTAAGTGACAGCCTTAAGAAAATCGAAAAATGGGGTGAAATAAAAAATATGAAATTCAACAAAAGCAAGTGTGTAGTGATACACTTTGGTAAAAGAAATCCCAAATATCCATATTTTCTCAATGGAGAACCTATAAAAAATAGCACATGTGAGAAAGATCTTGGAGTCTGGATAAATTCACAATTGTCATCAGGTTCACATATAACCAAGACTGTGGGGAAATGCAATAGCACTATTTATTCCATTAAAAGGGCCTTTATTTCTAGGAATAAAGAATGTGTCCTTAAATTATACAGGACATATGTTTTGCCTCACCTTGATTATGGATCCCCAATTTAGAACCTTTATCATAAAAAAGATATCATACAGATTGAAAGAGTTCAAAGGAGGATGACCAAATCCATTAAGGGACTTAACCACATGGAGTATAATGAAAGACTTATGTGTCTAAATTTATTTCCCTTAGAAATCAGAAGAATTAGAGGTAATTTATTCCTATTGTACCAAATTTTGAGGGATAAGGCATTAATGGAACAATGTAATTTAAAAATGATTCAGAAGAAAGTTAATTTAAGATCACATGGTAGACAAATTGTTATACACAAGGCAAGAACCACGAGGCATCAAAACTGTTTTAATCTACTTACTCCAATGATTTGGAACAATCTCCCTGGGAATATAGTAGAGTCTTTGTCGTTTGATATATTTAAAAAAAGGTTAGATGAATATTTACTACATAAGATCGTCAATAAACCCACTATGAGTGGGAGACAATTAAATGGGCCGTCAGCCTACTTTGTCTAATCAGACCAAGTTAACCAAGTTAAGTTAACACGCAAAGCTGCAAAGGAGAAGACCTGTTCCTCCTAGCGGAAAAGAAGAGCTAATGTCGATGGGATGGAGCCGGAAGACATAAACCACAGGTGGTGGAAGGAGCTCAGCTGGAAGACATCCAGTGACAGAGCTGTATCCAGCAGAACTGCCAGAGGGGAAATAGTGAAGTGAATCCATGAAGGTAGAAATGAAAGTTACGTACTAACTGTAACTGATTGATCTCCCTGAATATTTTCTCCACAGATTACCACTGATGGGTCTGAGCCAGGGGCACTAGGACCCCACGAGAGCCAGAACTTATCTGGAGGGCTGGCAGCGTGAGTAGACCCCATGCACACATGACTGCATGCACCCAATGGTATGTAGTGGCGCCAGCCCCCAAACACCTCAGTACTATTTTTATCAAAGAGGCCAGCAGCACAAACTTAACCAGCAACCTATGCACTTAATCTAAAGGCATAAGATAGCCCTTGTGGCCAATGTAAAAAGGGGCACAAAACCCAGTAACACAGTGTATTCATAGCCCAAACCAAGTACAAAGTGGTGAAGACCAGCACCACAATACTGGCGTGACCCCAAGAGATGGTGGGCAGATGTGGTAGTCTATGGAGAAGATATTCAGGAAAATCAACAGTTATGGTATGTACATAACTTTCATGTTTTGCAAGAATCAATTTTCTTCATAGATTCACACTGATGGGTCAGAGTACCAAGCTCAGAAAAAGTTTCCTGGACTAAGGAGGCTAGAGCTGAGGGCTCACTCAGGACAGTAGTCCATTCAGAATTGTCCTGCCAAAGGCAGCATGCTGTCTGGCATGGACATCCAGGGCATGGTGATTGGTAAAAGCATTCACTGTGCTCCAAGCTGCAAGTCTGCAAATCTCTCCAATTGGCACAGAGCACATTTCTGCCAGAGAAGCAGCAACCGCTCTGGTGGAGTGGGCATGTACATTGCCCTCCAGTTTAACCTGACCTATGGCATAGCAGTGGTACAGACAATTTACAATCCAGGCTGCAAAGCACTTGACTGTTACAAGCTGTCCCTTTCAATTAGGGTAGAAAGAAACAGAGAACTAGTCTTACTGTCTGCAGTCCTTTGTCCTGTCCAAGTAAAGCCTGAAGAGCCATTTAACATCCAGTGGGTGAAGAGTCCTTTCTCCCTCATTCCAAAAGTTGGCAAAGTAGATACAGTAGGCAGGATTATAGCCTGACTCTGATGAAACTCTGACACCACCTTAGGTAGAAATCAGGAGTGTTTATGGAGCACTACCTTGTCTGTATGGAAAACAGTACACAAATGATTTGTGACCAAACATGGATTTCAGACACTCCAAGTGCAGAGGTGACAGTTACCAGAAATGCTGCTTTCCAAGTTAGAAGCTTCATGTTACAAGTCACAACAGGCTCAAAGGACTTGCGAGTGAGCATGACCAGCACAAGGCTGAGATCCCAGGGAGCCACCAGCTTCCTGATGGGAGGCCTCATGTTCAGGATACCCCCCTGGGGAACCTCTTAAACAGCACGCAGCTGTGCCAAAGAGAGGGTACCTACAGAATTGTGGCATGTTGATATAGCACCAAGATGGACCTTAACTGTGGAATACTGCAGGCAAGCATCAGAAAGACCCAACAATTACTCCAAAACCTTTTTTAGATGGATACCTGAAAGGGTCCACAGAGGTTTTGGAACACCAAATGGAAAATATTTTCTACTTGGCTGTCATGTCTTTGTGGTGGAAGGTTTAAGTGCAGCCAAAAGTATTTCAGAGACCCTCTGAGACACTTTAAACCTTTTCAATTCTGTCTTTTCAAGAACCAGGCCTGAAGGTGAAGGGAAAGCAGGTTGGGGTGGACTAGCTGACCCTGGGTCAATAAGTCCACATGGTGGGGTAGAATCACTAGTTTGTTGAGTGATAGTCAAATCAACCGAGGAACCCATATTTACCAAGGCCAGCAGTGGGCTACTATAATCATCTTGTCCATCATTTACCACCCACTTGAACAGCATTCTCTGGATAAAAGGAATTGGAGGGAATATATATAGAAAAAGACTCTGCCATGGCAATCTGAATGCATCCTGATAGTAAATGCCAGTTCCTGGATTTCTGGAGCAGAATCAAGGCAGGTTGGTGTGGAGTGTGGATGTAAAAAGCTCCACACCTGGGATGCCCCATTGTTGAATAGCGATCTCACACCATCTGGTGCTAGTGACCACTCATGAGAATCTGCCTCTGTTCATCTTGGCTGGCAGTATAGCCTAGAGGTTAGAGGAATGAGGTGTGAACAAGCTTGATACATCCAGCAGACCAGACCTGAGTCTGATTCTCACAACCTCCACTTGCATACTGTGTGACTACGAGCAAGTCACTTAACCTTCCAGTGCTCCCAGGTCAACCCTGAAAACAGGCACTTGTGCCTATTGAGCCTTACCTGGTTACCAAAGGCTAAAATAAAATAAAATAAAAAAAAAAACTTAAATGGATAGGGCACTGGAGGAAGCCATGAGTGCAAAGGCAGATAAAGGGGAGGTACTGTTGGTGGGGGACTTCAATCTTCTGGATGTAGACTGCAGCATCCCAGCCATGGACTCAGCTTGAAGCAGGGACATCCTGGACTCCCTGCAGGGTGTGTTTCTAATGCAACTAGTCAGGCAGCCCACTCGCGATAGGGCAGAACTGGAACTGGTACTCACAAACAGGGACAGTGTTGCAGATGTCAAGATGGGGGGGCATCTGGGGACCAGTGATTACCATACAGTGTGGTTCAACATAAAGATTGTAGCGAAAGCAAACCACACAAGGATGAGGGTCCTGGACTTCAGGAAGACAGATTAAAAAAAAAAAATGACTGAATCCTCATGGATGACCTAGCCAAGGGCAGGGAGCGGCCTGGGTGCAGTTGAGGAACAGTGGGACAGGTTAAGGGATGGCATAGTAAAAGCAACAAACCTCTGTGCAAAAGAATTGAGCACAAACAGGAGAAAAAAAGAGGCTGCTATGGTTCTCAAGGATAGTGGCTGAATAAAGGCTAAAAGGGGTGTCATTCAGGAGGTACAAAGGGAAGCAGAG
Source organism: Neoceratodus forsteri (assembly GCA_016271365.2). NCBI lineage: Eukaryota > Metazoa > Chordata > Ceratodontiformes > Ceratodontidae > Neoceratodus > Neoceratodus forsteri. The sequence continues at coordinate 875,093,076 of CM028132.1, read as the reverse complement.
GGAAGAGGATATGGAGGTGTACCATGAGAAGAAGATGGAAGCAGGACAAGTGGTGAGGAGGGCAAAAGAAAAAATTGGGGAAAGGACAGCCAAAGGGGTAACTAAAGGGGACAATGCCATTTTAGGTGCATAAATGAAAAGAGGAAGACAATGGGAGGTGTTGTGAGGTTAACAGAGGAAGGAGGGGACTGTGCAGAGGATAATCAGGAAAAATCGGATATCCTAAAGACATACTTCTTGTTCAGTTTTCACAGTGGAAGGGGAAGGAGATGGACCACATAAAAGCAGCAAGAACATTGAGGGGAGTGAGGGCGACACAAGTCAATTTCAAGAGGATAGTCTTGAAAGGACTTGCAAATCTGAACGTGGACAAAGCTATGGGATCAGACAGGGTATATCCAAGGGTGCTCAGGGAGTTTAGAGGGGTACTGGTTGCACCTCTGACATTGCTATTCAACAACTCACTGGACACAGGAGTGGTTCCAGAGGACTGGATGAGGGTAGATGTAGTCCTGGGACTTCATGTAAGCAGTAACAGGAGGAAGGCTAGCAACTACAGGCCAGTCAGTCTGACATCAGTGGTGAGGAAGTTAATGGTGTAGCTCTTAAAGAAAAAGACTGTGGAGTATCTTAAATCCAGTGTTACAAGACCCAGGGCAGCAGGGATTCTAGGGGAGGTGGGAGGGAGCGATCATGTCAGACAAAGTTAAAAATGGAGGAAGAGGTACTGACCATCACTAAACAGGAAAGGGGCCTTGAAGTAATAATATCTGATGATCTCAAGGTGGCGAGGCAGTGCAACAAGGCAGTAGGTAGGGCTGGTGGGATGTTGGGGTGCACAGGGAGGGGTATCACCAACAGAAAGAGGGAGGTAGTGTTGCCACCATATACATCACTGATGAGACTCCACCTGGAGTACTGTGCCCAGTTCCAGAGACCACATCTCAAGAAGGACATAAACAGGTGTAGAGGCAGTCCAGAGGAGGGCAACTAAAATAGTGCAATTGCTGAATCAGAAGCCCTATGAGGAGAGAGACTGAGGGACCTCAATATGTACACCCTGGAAGAGAAGAGGGAGGGACATGATAGAGACCTATAAATACCTCACAGGTTGAACAAGGGTACAAGAAGGAAATATTTTCAGAGGAGAAGGTGCACAAGAAAAACAGGTTACTCATTACTCACCTGTAACAGTAGTTCTAGGAGTGGTCTATGTTGTTCATTCACACTGTTTGGAATGTCCTTTCCCTTTAAGAATCTTGCCAGAAGGTCTTAAAGCTGGCACCTCCTACCCACCCAGGTGGCATACCCCTCGGCTCCACTCCATGATGCCAGATCTTGCCCGCTGGAAGCTTAGGTTGTGCGTCAAAGCCGGGGAGGTCGGGTGGGTTTGTGTGGATGAACAATACATATACCATTCCTAGAACTACTGATACAGGTGAGTAACCTGTTTTTCTAGGTTCATGGATATGTTGTTCTATCCACACTGTTTGGTAGACTCCAAGCAGTTCTCCGGGATGAGGGAGCCAAGACGCACACCCCCTGTATACTTACTTGAGGAACAGAGATTGGAGAACTGAGGCCCCAAAACCAGCATCCCGGCATGACTCTAGGTTGATGTGATAATGGGTAATGAAGGTGTTTGCTGTCTTCCAGGTGGCAGCCCATCAGATTTCCTGGATAGGAATGTCCCTGGAAGCAGCCACTGATGCAGCAGTATGGTGGGTAGAATGAGCTCTTATCCCTATGGGAAGCTCCTTGCCCGCCAACCCGTAGCAGAGATCAATGCAGGATGTAATCCATCTGCCAATTGTCCACTTTGCTGCAGGTCTGCCAGGTGTGGCTTCAGCGTAGGTGACAATCAGCTAGTGAACCTCTCCTCGAACATCCGCCGTCCACTCTTTATAATGAGAGAGTGCTCATTTCAGGTCCAGAGTATGGAGCCTGTTCTCGGCCACCGAGGTGTAGTTCGCGTAGAACACAGGCAGAGTCAACACCTAGTTAAGACGGAACTCTGACACCACCTTTGGAAGGAATTTATGGTGGGGGCACTGGACAACCTTGTCTCTGAGGAAGACCAGGTAAGGACACTCCACCAAGAGCTCCTGGAGTTCCCCAGTCCTTCTGGCTCACGTGATAGCCACCAAGAAGGCGGTCTTCCATGACAAGTGTGACATCTCACAATTGTGCATCGGTTCGAATGACTTGCCCATGAGCTTTGCCAATACCAGCAGTAAATCCCATGGAGGTGGAGGTTCACAGACCGGAGAGGATATGTGATCGAGGCCTTTGAAGAAATGCCAGACCACCTCCTCTGCCACCGTCTGCTGACTGGCCTGTGCCCGGTAAGCAGAGATGACTGCCGGTGCACCTTAAAGGTCGTAGACCGAAGGCCCCCTTTGGGCAGAAACCAAAGGTAGTTTAGGATGCTAGCCACTGGACAGAACAAAGAGTCCAGGCCCTTACCCTGACACCAAATGGAAAACCTTTTCTATTTGAAGGCATAGCACCTCCTGGTTGACTCCTTTCTGGATGCTTCTACGACCGTGAGCACATCCTCAGAGAGACCCACAGCCTGGAACGCTAGCCACTCAGGAACCAGGCTCCCAGGTGCAGGGATTGAAGGTCCGGATGGAATACCTTCTGCTGACTGACTCATAACAGGTCCGGGCATACCAGAAGATGCCTCAGAGGCCTGGAGCTGAGTTTGAGGAGAGCTGGACACCAGAACTAGTGAGGCCAGTCTGGCGCTACCAGGATCTGCTATGCCTTGTCCCTCTTGACATTGAGGATCACCTTGAGAACCAGGGGAAGTGGAGGGAAGGCACAGAAGAGGCCTGGGGTCCATGGCCTCGAGAAGGCATCCCCCTGCAGTGAGCCCTGCTGAGGGGGGCGGGAATGAAACAGCCTCAGCTTGGTGTTCTCTCTGGAGGTGAACAGATCCACCAGAGGTTTGCCCCCATGGGAGAACAGGCTGTGTACTACCTCGGGATGGAGAGACCACTCATGGGATGTCTCGCCCACATGGCTGAGAGCATCCACCAATTGGTTTGAGGCTCCTGCCACATTGATGGCTAGGAGATCTGCCTCCAGTCAGCTCACGAGGGTCCAGATGTGGAGTGCTTCCCTGCACAGCAGCTGGGAGTGTATGCCACCCTGTTTGTTGAGGTAGTACATGGTCATGGTATTGTCCATCTGGACTTACACCACTTTACCCCAGAAGGAACAGAGTGAATGCTGACGGTGCCAGTCTGACTGCTCTGAGCTCCAGCAGGTTGATATGATATCGGGATTCCTTGGGGGTCCATAACCCGTGGACTCTGTAATTCCACACGTGGGCTCCCCAGCCTATGAGAGAGGAATCGGTCATGAGAATGACCAATGGCTCAGAATGGACAAACAGGATCCCTTCCTGCAAGTGTTCCAGGATAGTCCACATCTTCTAGGTTACAGTGACCAGCTGGTCGAAGTGACCATGATGCTAAGTCCATTAGCTGGCCAGCTCCCATTGGAGGGGGCGTGTATGCCACCAGGCCCATTGTACCACAGTGGTGCAGGCCGCCACGTATCCCAGAAGCCGCAGAAAGTCCCGGGCAGGGTGCAAGTGCCCAACCAGAAATGATTGGGCAAAAGAGGAGAGAACCTCCACCCTGTCCATCGGGAGCCAGGCTCTGGCTTGGCAGGAGTCGAGCTCTGCCCTGATGAAGCATATCACCTGTGAAGGTACAAGTTTCGACTTGGTCTCGCTGATCAGAAGACCAAGGTCGGTGCAGGCCTGGAGGACCAGGACCCTGGAATTCTCCACCTCCTGCCTGGAGGATCCAGCCAAGAGCCAATCACTGAGGTATGGATAAACTCTGACCCCTTGACACCGAAGATGGGCTGCCACTACTGCAATACATTTGGTGAAGACCCCTGGGGCCAATGACAGGCTGAACAGCATGGCTTGAAACTCGAACAGGGTTCCTTCTGCTCAGAAGCGAAGGAACCTTTGGTGAAATGGACAGATCAGGACATGAATAAATGCATCCTGGAGATCCAGAAAGCAAAACCGCATATCCTGCTCCAGAGATGGTATGATCTGGGACAGAGTTACCATCCTGAAAGTGCATAACCTGAGGAACTGGTTCAGGTCATGCAGATCTAGAATAGGGCACCAGCCCCCCCCCCAAACTTTGAAACCAGGAAGTACCTGGATACGAACCTTGGGTTGACTGGGGGGTCCATGACTGTGGCCACCACCTCCTTGTGGAGGAGCTGGGCAATGTCATCTCAAAGAGCCGACTGAGTGTGTACGGTCACCATATCCTCCCATGGGGCTTGGCTGGGCTTGGAGGGTATTGCTTGAATTCCAGAGGCAGTCCCTGGCCCACCACTTCTAGAACCCACCTGTCCATGGTAACAGCGGACCAGGCAAAAAAGAAGTGGCGGAGCCAGCTCCCCATGGGAGGACCCAGAGCTTACGTGACAGGTATGGGGGTGGCCACCCCCATCCCATCACTGAGCAGGCTTGGAGGAAGAGGATTCAGATTAGGGACCACCTGAGCCCCGTCCTCCAGGTTTACTGGCCGTGGGCATCAAGATTGTGCCTGCTGTTGCTGCCCCGCTTGAAAGTGGGTCTGCTTGGCCGCAGGGGCAGAATGCCGAAATGGCTTCTTCTTCTGTTTTTTGGAACCCTGGGATTCCTTCTGCACAGAAGCTACAGAGTCCAAGGTGGCATTGGACTTCTCGATGCATTGAAGATGACCATCCACACCTCGGCCAAACAGGTCGGTGCCCAGGAAAGGGACATCCATTAGCTTGTGTCGGGTGTCCGCCATGAAGGTGGAGACTCTTAACCAAGCCCTGTGGCACATGGAAACCGCAGCTGCCACCGAGCGGACGCAAAAGTCCCCGAGATCCAGAGCTGTCTGGAGTTGCTGCTTCGCAAAAGCCTGACCCTGGTCATGGACCTGCTTGACTGTGGACTGGAGGTCTGTGGGGAGGTGAGGTACAACCTCATCAAGAGAACCCAGAAGGGCATGAGAGAAGTGCGCCATGATGATGACTGAACTTGCCTGATGGAGGCCCAGCGTAGAGGCAGCATAGAGTTTTCGGGCAGAATGGTCCAGTTTTTTGGACTCCTTGTCTGGGGTCTATCTGTGTCTGCCAAACTACCCGAGCATCTGAACACAGAATCAGTCACCAGACCCTCTGCAGAGGGGTGCTCTGTGAATCCCGAAAAGGACCCGATGGGCACCACATACTTGAGGGCCATACGGGCAGACAGCACAGGGCAGGAGGCAGGGTGCTCTCACAGCTCCAAAGCCGGACCATCGATGGCCTTGGCCACCGGAAAGGCTTCCATCGGTGAATCCCCTCATTTCAGAATATCAGTGAGGGGATATTTGGTCTGTTTCTGGACGGGCTCGAGAGGCATCCTCGTGGATTCGGAGACTAGACAGAGGATGCCTATAAAGGAAGAGGGACATTCCTCCATCGAGAAAGGACCGACCAATTCCTCATCCAAGGGACAGGAATGAAGGTCTGAGTCCTCGGACTCCGAGGAGTCCGGATAAATCAGCTGGCCACTTGAGTCTCCCTCCACCTGCCTAGGATGGTCAGGAGTGAGGGTGACAGAAAGCCTACCTGGGAGGCCTGGAACAGGCTGAGACTCTTTGGCAAGCACCCCTGAAGGGGGCTGTTTGGGTGGCAGCTCTACCAAGATCAGTGGAGAGGTTGATTTTGGCCAAACTGGGATGGATTTGACCAGCTCCTTGGGAAGAGAAATGGTGCGGGCCAGCTCCAAATGAGTCTGCTTCGCCTAGGAGGCGAAACCCAAGTAATGGCCAGGGTGAAAGCCGGGATTGGCTTTTGACTGATCATAATCAGCTGTTGCTATATTAAGTCTTCGTAGCATCGAAGGAGTTTCTGTCGAAGCCTCTCCTCATCTGAAGAGGACGAAGAAGAATGTCAGCGGTACCTCTTCTTTGAGCGCTTATGCACCTTCTTCAGCCTGTCGGTCGAAGGAGTCCAACATCTTGACCTGGATCATCGGGGGGACAAACAGGGTTAATTGGAAGGGACCGGGGAGGACAGTGGCTCCTCCAGATCAGGGACTGGGTCTACGATGGGATTTCCAGCGGGCTGGGTCTCCTCATCGGGAAGAGGCAGGACCGGAGTCCTGAGTAAGGAGTTGTCAGCCTCCTCGGGTGACAATGGGTCAACTGGGCTAAGAATGATCTCAACCAGGTCATTGTCCAGTGTCTGGGCTGGCTGGCCTGACAGGGGAACTGGGACGCCAGTGGCCGAGGCCGCAAGCTCGACTGAAGTTGAGACAGGTGATTCCTAGGACCCAGACCTCTCACGATCCCAGGAATGTCATCGACAAGACAAAGAATCTCTCGGTTCCTTGTCCTTTTTGCGGGACCGAGAGACATGCAAGCCTGAAGGCCCTTCGCCCTTGATGCGAAGGGACTGGCACATCTCTTGAAAGGATCCAGAGAAAGTGGAGCCCAAGTTGAGCAGTACAAAAAAGGATATCGAGGATCAGGCTGCCTCCTCGTTGAAAAACTTCATTTGTTCGAGCTGCTCAGTGGACCCTGCAGCCACGGAGACCACCAACTGGGCTTCCTTAGATTTGACCAGTGGGTTCCGTTTCTCCTGTCTGCCCAACTGAAGTCATGTGAGACTATCGTCTAAGATGTTTGGGTGAAATGCATGACACATCTCATAGGCCTGAGTGTCATGCCCGACACCCAGGCAGTACACACACATGGTATGCGGGTCGGTGCGAGACATCTTTTGCCCGCATGGGCAGCAGCAGAAACCGAGGAGGATTTATCCTCCATAGCGGTCAATATCACGAAGTGATCTGCTGTAACTCTGACAAATTTAATTTTGAGTAAATCCATAGATTTGAGAGCCAGGGCCTACAAAATGCGCGAGCAGTAAGGAGGGAACCTATATCTTCCAGCGAAAAGAAAGATTTGGTGTCATGGGGCAGAGCCGAGGGTTATACCATCCGGGTGGGTGGGAGGAGCCAGATTCAAGACCTTCCAGCAAGATTCTTAAAGGGCAAGCACATGCCAAACAGTGTGGATAGAACAACATATCCACGATCCTAACATACAAAATTACTTATCATAGTTATGTTTCTTCTCAGGGATTCCCTCACTATGTTTATACTCTATTCGCATATCTTCATAGTGACATATGCCCCCTGGAGATGAAATCTATTCTAATTATGGACTTTAGAATACTGGTTTCAAAATCTGCAGCTCCACTCTGGCAGTTAACCAGATTTGATTCTCTGCCTGGAGAGAGCAGTCACCCAGAAGCTAGCTCCAATATTGCTGGGTCTCCAGCTGGTTTATTTATTTTAAAAGTTTATTAATGCATTAAACTACTGTCTAGGGAGTTACTCAATTAACTCTGCATTATTTGTAGTATTAAATCTGATTGTCTGGTCTCTCCAATTCCTGTTTTGATTCCCAGGAACTGGAGACCACCCTACTGGCTACCATTTTTCTTCACTGTCTACTATTTAAAAATGTAACCACTAACATGTCTATTTTAATAGTTAACACTGCATCAGCTAAAACTCTAGCAGCAGTGTCATTACTGTCCACAGCAGTGTGGAAATGGTATTTAGTGGCATCTAGGGCTACTCTTGCTGAGGCAATTAAGTTACATGCCAGCTGTAGACAGGCAACAAGCAGACATGCAATAAAGCTAGAAGGAAGAACATTTAGGAGATATGTAAGGAAGTACTTCTTCACTGAAAGAGTGGTGGATGACTGGAACAGTCTTCTCATGGAAATAGTGGGGTTGAAAACAGTGGTGGGCTTCAAACAAGCATGAGATAGGCACAAATAAATCTTAAATGGGAAGCGGGGTTAGGTAGCTGGAGATCAGGCAGGGTATGCGGTAACAGTTCAGGAAGGGAAAAACTGACAGACTTGATGAGCCAAGTGGCCATTACCTGACGTCAAATTCGTTTCTAACTCATCTGTCAGAGTGGTCTGCACTCCTGGCAGATAGACTGCCTGGAGCAGGATCCATTGCTCTAGGCACCATTCCCACACCCTCACTGCCTCCCTACACAGAGGGTAAGCATGTGCAACTCCTTGTTTGTTGACAAAGCATATGCCACACTTGGTGTTCACCTGAAGCAGGACTGTCTTTCAGCTGACCAAGTCCACTAGGGTTTTCAGACCATATAGAACTGCACACATCTCTAGCACATTTATATGGAGATGTGTTTCTGATGAGTCCTAGACACCATGCATCTGGAAACCTAGGCAGATGGCTCAGGAAGGCATATGCAGTAAGAGTAGCCTCTGGCTGTGGTGGGGAGAAGTAGAATGGGAAGCCCTAGAGGAGGTTTTTACATGCTGACCACCTCACAAGGCATCTCAACAGGGGTTTAGTCACTTGAATGGGGTAGCTTTGAGGGTGCAATGCCTGTGACCATTGGGCACTGAGTACTCTCTGAGTTTTCCTCATATGCAGACTTGGTAGAGTCACTGTGAACAGTGAGGAGGCTATGAGGCCCAGCATGCACTGAATTGGAGTGGGCTGGCACAGTCTTGTGTTTCACTATGTAGCATGTCATCTGTAAGACTGCCTGTAGCCTGCTGTCTGGAAGGAAGGCCCAAGCCCAGGTCATGTCCAGAACAGCTCTTGTGAACAGCAGTTTCTGAGAGGAATCCAGCTAAGACTTTGCGGGTTCAGCAGGACTCCCATGGATGTTAGGAACTGAGAGGCTGTGGCCACTGCCTGCTCTGTCTCCTGTTTGAACGGGCTTGAAATTAGCCAGTTGTCCAGGTGCGAGAAGACTTGGAGTCAGAGCTTTCTGAGGTGCACTGTGAGTACTGCAAAGCACTTTGTAAAGACTCAAAGCAACGAGGAAAGCCCAAAGAGTAGAATTCTGAACTGGTTTTCCCCCACACACAGAACTGGAGGTGCCTGCAGTGGTTGGGGTGCACCTGTATGCACTGATATGCATCTTGCATATGCAGTGATACCTGATGCTTCTCTAAGAGAAATCATACTGAGTTTTTCTCAATCTATGTATTTCTCAGTTCTCTGAGGTCCAGAATGGGGAGCATGCCCTGGATTTCTTTGGTACCCTAAAGTAGTAGAAGTAGAACTCTGTGTTTCATTCTGACTCTGGCACTATTTCCACTGCCTTGTTGCTCAGTAGTCTCCTGTGTCAGAAGCTCTGACATATGAGCTGATAAGTGAGGCTGCTTTCTGGATAGATAATCTGGAGGGATTTCTATAAAGTCCAGGGAGCATCCCTCTTGAATGATGCTGAGGACACACTTGTCTATCATAACGGACTCCTACTGACAGTAGAACTGGGCCAGGTGCCCCCTACTGGGGAGAAAAGATGTGCCTCAGGCAGCTGAGGTAGGACTGGGGCCAAAGCTTCAGATAATGGTACTAGGTGCTTTCAGTACTAGTGCCTTCAGCTGTGCCGCCTTCTGAGGCTGGGGAGGTTGACGTTTGTTTTGGGCTCCCTTGCCTTTCCCATGAAAGGACTACTTGTTCTGAAATGAAACATGTACTTTTCCCTTGTGAGGGTTAAAATGAGCTGGTTTGGAAGTTTTAAGCGTTGTTCTAGTTTCATTAGATGCCTTAAGAGACTGCTCCACTTGCTGTCCAGCAGGTAAGTCTCATCTAAGTGAACATTCATAACCTGCTGCTGGACATCCTGGGAGAAACCAGAACTCTGCAACCAAGAGTGCCACCTGATGCAATGCCTGCAGCAGCAGAGCGAGATACAGTATCAAAAGCATCCATGGAGGCTTCAAGCTGGTGGCTGTTGGACTCAACACCTTGCTACACAGTCAGCAGAATATATCTCTGCCAGAGACCTAAGCTTGCTCCAAAGGGTATACTCTTACTGTACTTAGAAAAATGCCCTTGGTAGCTGGCAATTCTCATGCCTGGGGTAGCTGAAACATAGGCACATTTGCCCCTAGTGTCTGTTTGGTACAATTCCCAGTTAATGGGGTGTGCAGTGACCTCTTTAGGGATATGACCTTGTCATTCTCAGCAAGGATGACAATGACATCAGCTATAGCTTGAGAAATATACACTGGTGTATTCTTAGAAGCAGTGTATTTTTTGTCAGCCTTCCTGGAGACAGCTGCCAATGAAGCAGGCCTCCTCCAAACCACATCGGAGGGTCGCAGATTTTGGAGGAATTGAAGGAACTAAACTGACCAGTACATTGGATGCATTTAGGAACTCCAGCAGGAGTCGCTCACCCTGGTCAATGGCTGTGGGATCAAAATGTAATGCTGAGTGCAAATTTCTTAACAGAGCCTGAAAAGAAAGATCCTCCTGGGGCACTGATACAGGAACTGGGTCTGAGGTGTCTAGGCTAAAGAAAGAGCACCACTGCCGCCCTTAGAAATGATGGGGTTACAGTAAGACTTCCCCCCTCTATACCCTCCTTGGAAGGGGAGTAATAGAGGGGCTTGGGTCGCAGGCCCATAAATATGGAACACAGCTGCACAACACTGGAAATACCAGCCCCAAAGGATGAGGGGCCGGAACAGGAACCAAATCCAGCAGCGTGGACCTCCCTGGCACCAAGGGTGGTGCCAGAACTGGTGTAGGACCTGGCACTGGGCCAGTCCCCAAAGAGATCAAACCCAGTGCCAGACTCACAACTGAAATAAATGACCTGGCCAGTACTAAAGTAACCAAAAATTACACTATGACCAACCCTATCCCTGCCTAGGATGGGGGGGCAACCAGTGGGACAGACAACAGTGATGTAGCCCCCAGAAAGGTCCCTGAGGCTGTTGCCAGATGCAAACACTCCACCTGGTCCCATGCCCAGCCTATAGTATGGGTCCACCGGCCCTGTAGAACCAAAGATTGGCTCCACCAGCGGTGGCATACAAACCCAACGCTGCACCCACTGCTCCATAACAGCTGCCCAGTGGTGGAACTGCCCACTGGAGTCCTCACTTACAGACAGAGAGGGGTTCTGGGCACGAGACTCTGATCTCCTACAACCAGAGGCCTCCAGTGACATCGAAGGTGATGGTGAGGGCCTCTGACTCCTAGAGACCAAAGATCGTGTAGCAGACCTCACTGAGGGTGACCTCAACCAGTGCTGGTTCTTCCCCTTCTGGCGGGAAGAGGAAGAAGTTGAGACTGAGCAGTGCCGGTACCCCGACACAAAGCGTGTGCGGGATCGGGAACACTCATTTTTGTGCTTGTGAGAGGACTATCCTTCCTCCCAGGTATTGGACTGCCCCGCAGTCATAACCTTTCTCCAAAAGGAAAAGTGGACCACACATGGCCCTGCTGTGAGGGCAGCTTGCTTCTTCAGGCTCCCTACCGTACTCCATGGCCTTCGATCATTGACATGTGGTAGGGCTGAGAAGAAACTGACAAATATTGTGTGACAAAATACACTATAATGACACAAAAATAACAAATCTAGCTTTAAACACTAAAACAGAGAGAACTGAATGATGTTCTCACGTAGTTGTGAAATTCTGACTCCCAGTGGAAGAATGATGACATTCTGATGCACACTCAACAATGGGGAAAAAAGGAACTGAGGCAGTTGGGGGCTGGCCCTGATGTAAGAATGCACCCACATGCTGTGTCTCGTGGTGCTATGCATGCACACTTCTTACCTTGGCACTAGTCCTCTGAAAAGTTCTGGCTCCTGCTGGGTCCTAGCAGCTCCAGCTCAGACCCATTGGGGGAGTCAATGGTGAACACTGATTCCTCGAAGATCTATGCTGAGATTGCATAACCACATATAAGATAACTGAGGAAAGCAGAACTAAGGGTGTAGGGAGAAGAGCAGCAAAAGGTATGCAGGCAGTCAAAGATAGCCTGAGTAAAGCTCCATGCCTTGCTTACCCTCAAAAGGATAAGGAGTTCTACGTTGAAACAGAGTACACTAATGAAAGTATCAGTACAGTATTGTATCAGAAACATGATTCAGACAACCGGGTTACAGCCTATGCTAGTGAAACACTGTGACTGTGAGAAAGCACTCTACTGTCTGGGCAGTATGTGACAGGGTGGAATAGGACCCTGTCCCAGTTGTTATGGAGAAAGTGTTTAAATGCAAGGATCTGTTCTGTTCTATTCCCTTCCTGTATCTTGTCTATCTGGTTGCGCAACCAAATTTTCTCGTGAGACCGAGGATTCGATCACCCCGACAGTCTCGCAATTCTTTGCCTCTCTCTCGGTCTCTCAACCTTCCCTTGCTGTTTCTGTCTTTTCCTCCCTTGCATATCTGCTAGTATAAAAATATATGCAAATCACTATGTGTAAATGTAACTGATATTGGGATCCCCTTGTTTAGAAATTGTATAGTGTTAATTTTTGAAATGTATTTAATTATAGATTGAGATGATTGCAAAAAGCTATTGGAAACTCAAGAGGTACCAGAGTACAATTTTTAAGTCTTTTGCAGAAGAGCTGTGGAAAAGGGGCCTCAGTTCTGGGACATTGTGCTCCTGCCAGCATCTGCCTGATACTGACAAGAACATTTTAGAAAAAAACAGGATGCTTGTTAAGAAGCGGGGTTGTTGCAAGGACTTATAAGACAGAGCTGCACTTGCTTGCAACAGACACACAGATATTGAAGGAAAACTCTGATGGATCTTCTGTATTTATTCTGCCTTTGTAAATAGTTATACAGAACAAGTTTATTTATTTATGTTACTGCTAGTACAAATAAATACTTTTTGTGAATTCTACAACTGCTCTTGGTTTTCCTATGCTTCATGATCTGTGCCTCAATGATAGATGGTGTCAGCCTAAGTGGGATTACGCCATACATGCTCTAAGTCAGGTGTTTTGTGCGTGGGTACTGGACCTAGTACCAGGGAAGCATAGAAAACGGTATGGATTCTGCAGCAGCAAGCCCAGGCGTAGTTACAAGGAGAATGGCAGCCAAACTAGCAGAGACAGAAGTCCAAGCTGAGACTATACAGCCAGCACAAGTTATGGAAAAAGAAAAGGCAGTGACAGAACCTGAAAGCCTGACTGCATTTTTCAAATAGTGGACTATAGAACAAAAAGAGATGGAGCACCAGAGGAGAGAAGAGAAGCAGCAGATGAGAGAAGAGATGCAGCAACAGGAGCAGCAGAGAAGAGAAGAGAAGCAGCAGAAGAGAGAAGAGATGCAGCAATAGGAGCAGTGATGGCTGGATGCCTTGCAAGCGATCAAAGGCAGAGGATCTGGCACAGATCCAGATGAGCAACAAAACACAAGCAACTTAAAAGCCATTAAACTTACAAAGTTGTGTCCCTCAGATGATATCAAGGCATACCTGACAACGTTTGAAAGAGTTGCAACAGCCTGCCAATGGCCAAAGCAGCAAAGGACAATCAGACTGGTACCCTACCTTACAGGGAAAGCCCAACTTGCCTACAGTAATATGAACACTGCACAGTCAGAAAATTTATGACCTGGTGAAAAGTGAAATCCTGAAAAGGTATGATGTCTCATGAGAGACCTATATGCCGAGATTTTGATCTCTGAATTACAACTCAGTTGACAATCCTCGAAAAGCCTTCACCCGACTCAGAGAACTCCTGATAAAATGGCTCCAACCAGAGGGCAAAACAGTCCCACAGATCATCGACACATTTGCAATGGAAAAATTCATCAACATCCTGCCTACAGATGTGCAGCTTTGGGTAAAGGAACACCAACCAGAAAGTGGGGAAAAGGCTGTGTCTTTGACCGAGGACTACCAAATTGCCAGACAGATGCCACAGCAGCAAGGTAACAGCCAAGCACCGGTAAGACACTCTTTTTCCCATTTAAACTCCAAGTCTGATAAGAACTCTGGTGGGGGTAACAAATCTGTGCCCAAAGACGTTATTTGCTATAACTGTAATAAGCCAGGCCATATTGCAAGAAACTGCCGTAGTAAGGAGAGTGGCACTGGAGCAGATTTGTCCTTGGCAAATTGGGGCAAGTACTTAACAGATGTGATGATGGGGGATAAGACTGTAAAGGACTCAATGATTTGGGAAGCAGACAGATCCTAGTGCATGTTGAAATGCTGGGAAAACACTGTGCAAAATGACCAGGTACTGGTGTCATCTGCATCCACGGGGACACTCGATACTATCCCACCACCCAAGTGACCCTGACCATTAAGGGTGTGTCACCCAAATGAAACTGGGGGTAGTACCCAAGTTACCTATATCTGTGATTATTGGAAATGACTTTCCAGGATTTACTGAGTTAATCAAAGAAGGAGTAAATCTTGATGTTTCAGCAGCGGTGGTGACAAGAGCTCAGGCAAAGAAAATTTCAGATGGTGGGGACTCTTTACCTTTCGTCGATTTTGATTCGGTCTTGTCTGAGCACAGCTCCAAGATCTGGAAATCCAGGAAAGAAATATGATGCCTGAAGAAGCTGTAGCAACAAATGACTGATAGAAATGCAGGGTTAACATATGAAAATGCTGAAACTAAACTGATCACTGATTATGATTTTCTTTCAGAACAAGCTAACAATGTTTCTCTCCAGGGTTATTTTAAGTAGTTGGGGTGAAACCAAAATAGAGTGGACCAATGTTTAAAACATGTAATGGGTTACTGTACAGAGTTTGGGTTAAACCTCAGACACAGGAACAGACAGAACAATTGGTTATACCACAGAAGTATAGAACAGAGTTGTTACAGATAGCACATAGTAGTCCTATGGCTGCTCACTCAGGGAGGGATCGCACCCTTGCCTGATTGCTGTACAGATTTTACTGGCCTGGAATTTATGAAGATGTTGCTACCTACTGTAATTCCTGTGCTGAGTGTCAGAAAGTAGCCCCAGTCACTAGAAATGACAAGGTACCCCTACCCTTGATAGATGTGCCTTTTTAGAGAATTGCAATGGATGTGGTTGGTCCTTTAGACAAAAGTAAAAAGGGTAATAGATTTATCCTGGGAGTATGCGACTATGCTATTCGATACCCAGAAGCAGTTCCAATGTGTACTGTCACAGCTTCAAAAGTGGTAGCAGAGCTTGCAAAAATTTTCAGCTGAGTGGGCATACCTGAAGAAATTATTACTGATCAGGGTAGTCATTTTGGTGCTGCATTACTTAAGGAGCTGTACAGACTACTAGGTATCACTGCCATAAGAACCTCCCCCATCACCCTCAGACAGACGGTCTTGTTGAGCATTTTAACCAAACCCTAAAACACATGTTAAAAGGGTTTGTAAAAGGGGAAGGGAAAGATTGGGACTAATATTTGCCTTACCTACTTTTTGCTTACAGAGAAGTGTCACAGGCATCAACAGGGTTTTCACCATTTGAAATGCTGTATGGTAGGCAGCCAAGATAGCCACTAGACATGGGAAGATAACCCTACTCAGAAACAATCTATAACGACTTACATGTGTGCCCTAAGAAAGAAGCTGGTAAAATATATTTAAATTGCCCACAGTAATCAGGAAGAGGCCCAAAACCAGCAGAAGGTATATTATGACCATGGGGTAAAAGAAAAAGGTTTTAAGCCAGGTGAAAAGGTTTTGCTACTGTTACCCACAACAAATAATAAACTGTTAATGAAATGGCAAGGGTCTTATAGAGTGCTTAGGCGTGCTGGCACCATTAACTATGAGAATGAGACCCCTGACAAGAAACATCCTACTAAGATATACCATGCTAACCTCTTCAAGAAATGGGTTTAAAAAATGCCAAAAGCTGCTTTGCTAGTTTTACCAGAAACTGATAAAGAAAATATTGATGTAGCTTATGACAGATTGGAGCAAACTCTAACTGCTGATGCTGTAAAGGTGAATGTTTCCTTAATCTCAAAACAAACTGCAGAAATTTGTAACTTGCTAAAGACATTTAACAGTACTTTTACCACAGTACCAGGCCGAGCAAAAGGGTTCGAGCACATGATAGTGCCGATTGCCCTGTAAATGCATATACTCCATTGTCTTTTGTTATCACTTATTGTTTCTTGAAGTGGAGCCTTTGGAAATGAGTCTATGACTCAAAGGATAGTAATTTCCGATATCTAATAAGTAAATAAATAAAGAAATGCTCGCCATATTAGGCAAAAGACATACAGGTTACCAGAGCGGTTAAGAGCTGACGTGGTTAAGGAAATACAAAAAATGAAAGAATTGGGTACCATAGAAGAGTCGAGGAGTGCTTGGTCATCTCCAATGGTAACTGTAAACAAAAAAAGGGGGTGTTAGAATCTGCCTTAATTTTAGGAAACTTAATCAAGTGTCAGAATTTAACAGTTATTCTATGCCCAGAACAGATGATTTGGTGGACAGAGTGGGGAGTGCAAAGTATATCAGTACCCTCGATCTCACCAAGGGTTACTGGCAAATACCTTTAGCTAAAGAGGCCAGAGATAAAACTGCATTTGCCACTCCTGTTGGATTCTACCAGTTCACCACCATGCCATTTGGTTTACATGGTGCGCCAGCTACATTCCAGCAGTACATGGATGTAATTTTATCACCTTACACTGGTTATTGTGCTGCATAACTCAGTGATGTCGTGGTGTACAGTCCAGACTGGAAAAGCCACCTGGAACACCTATAAGCAGTTATCCAAGCTATCAAAAATGCAGGTCGGACTATTAATCCTACCAAATGTGCATTGGGCATGCAGGAAACCAGATATTTGGGCTATGTGTTGGGGAAATGGAGAAGTTAAGTCAGAAATTAAAAAAAATAGAAGCTGTAGCTAACAGCCCTGTCCCTAAAACAAAGAAACATGTCAGGTCAGTTTTAGGGCTGGCTGGTTATTATCGGAGATTTGTTCCCAACTTTGCAAAGTTAGCTGCTCCCCTCAGAGAACTCATGAAAAATGGAACCCAAATAATGTGAAATGGACCACTGAGTGTGATGAAGCTTTTCAAGCCATTAAGGTTGCATTACGTTCAGCCCCTGTTTTGAGAAGCCCAGATTTTGAGAAACCATTTTTGTTACAAACAGACGCATCAGAGGTAGGCCTAGGCGCAGTCCTGAGTCAAAATATAGATGGGACGGAACATTCTATTCTGTACATAAGCAGGAAGTTGCATGACAGAGAGAAAAGGTACTCCATCATTGAAAAGGAATGTTTAGCAGCAAAGTGGGCCATGGAGTCCCTTAAGTTTTATTTGATAGGAACTGACTTTGTACTTCTAACAGATCACAATCCTCTCTGTTGGCTTAACCAAATGAAAGATAAAAATTCCAGAATCACAAGGTGGTACCTGGTACTATAGCATTGAAATTCAAGGTGATACACAAATCTGGTAGAGAGAATAGCAATGCTGATTTTCTGTCAAGATATAGATCAGGAATTGAGTGTTCTGAAGATTGAAAAAGAAATGTATGAGTTTAAACTTTACTGTTTGCTGTACTGTCATAGAAAAGGGATACTACACATGTGCTCAATTTCTGAAGTTAGAAGCTAATATTAGTAGAGAATTAATAGAAAGTTTTGGAAACCTGTTTGATAAACCAGGTTCCCTCTTAATGAGGGGGTGTATGTGACAGGGTTGAATAGGACCCTGTCCCAGTTGTTATGGTGAAAGTGTTTAAATGCAATGATCTGTTCTGTTCTATTCCTTTCCTGTCCTGTCTCTTGTCTATCTGGTTGCGCAACCACATTTTTTCGTGATACCTAGGATTTGATCACCCAGACAGTCTCGCAATGCTTTGCCTCTCTCTGTCTCTCAACCTTCCCTTGCTGTTTCTGTCTTTTCCTCCCTTGTATATCTGCTGGTATAAAAATATATGCAAATCATTATGTGGAAATGTAACTGATATTAGGATCCCTTTGTTTAAAAATTATATAGTGTTAACTTTTGAAATGTATATAATTATAGTTTGAGATGATTGCAAAAAGCTATTGGAAACTCAAGAGGTTACCTGAGTGCAGTGTTTAAGCCTTTTGCAGAAGAGCTGTGGAAAAGGGGCATCAGTTCTGGGGCATTGTGTTCCTGCCAGCACCTGCCTGACAGATACAAGAACATTTTAGAAAAAACAGGATGCTTGTTAAGAAGGGGTGTTGTTGCAAGGACTTATAAGACAGAGCTGCAACTGCTTGCAACAGGTAGACAGAGATTGAAGGAAAACTCCAATGGATCTTCTCTATTTATACTGCCTTTGTAAATAGTTACACGGAATAAGTTTATTTATTTATGTTACTGCTAGTACAAATAAATACTTTTTGCAAATTCTACAACTGCTCCTGGTTTTTCCATGCTTCCTGACATGTGCCTCGATGACACAGTACAACATTTTAGAAACTGTATCTGTGGTGAAAAGATTGTTCAAACTTGTCACCAACCTATTGCATTTCTGGAGAGCCAGAAGAAAAAAATTACTGTAGTAATGATGTTCCTTCTAAATGGTCCAGGCCTGAGTCAGCACAAAAAATGCATCATCTCCATGACGAGATGTTGCCTCTGAGATTTGGAATGGGCCTATGGAATCAGAACTCTATTCAAATGTTGCTGTGTGCTAATGCTCCCTCTAGTTTCTAACATCAGACTTCTGCTGAAAAGCAGAAGGGAGCAATACTAACTAGCGAAAACCACAATGCATATAACAAGCTAATAGCTAAAAAAGCAAACTTAAAAATAAAAAAGTTAAGTAACGATACTAAAAAATTCTAAAATATCTACGTAAATGCAGAAACGTAGATCATGATGGCTGAAAAAGATCAGAGGCCCATCCAGTCTCCTTATAATCCCTGGAACCTTCCCTGGAACCTATTGTTCCTCCAGGGTATTAACCCTCCCCAGCCTTTCTTCATTCTCCTCCTTGGTCTTGTTGCCATGGGCGACCACTATTCCCTTTATTCTATCCGATGCCTGCTTGAATCCCCTGACAGTATTTGCACCCACCACCTCCACTGACAGACTGTTCTAAGGTTCTAGCGCCCTTTCCATAAAGAAGTACTCCCTCACATCCCTCCTGAATATCCCTCCTATTAATTTCCACTTGTGACCACGTGACCTCGAGTTGGTATTCAGGGTAAATACTTCCCCACAGTTTACCTTGTTAATTCCTTTAAGGAACTTGAAGGTCTCTATCATATCTCTCTTCTTCCTTCTGGTTTCCAGTGAATATGTATTTAGTGCCTTGAGGCGCTCCTCATAGGATCTGCCCTGCTGGCCCTGAATCATTTTTGTTACCCTGTGCTGCACTGTTTACAATATATTCCTGTCCTTTCTGAGGTGAGGGCTCCAGAACTGGATGCAGTACTCCAGGTAAGATCTCACCAAGGATCTGTATAGGAGAATGGCTCTTTTGTTTCCAGGAGTTACCGATGATAACTTCTAGATTCTTTTCCTCTTCTGTAGTGCTAAGTCTCACTCCATCCATCCAGTACTCCATCTTGGGGTTCCTTGTCCCTAGGTGCATTACTTTACACTTTTTGGTGTTGAATTTTAACTGCCAGACCTTTAACCACCCCTCTGATTTTTGCAGGCCCCTCTGCATATCACTTATTCCCTTGTCATTATCCACCCTCCTACATAGTTACGCATCATCTGCAAAGAGACACAGCTTGCTCTGGCTACCTTACCAATGTCACTAATGAATATGTTGAAGGGGACCGAACACAGGACAGATCCTTGTGGTACCCCACTTGTAACCTCCCTTTCCTCTGATTTAACCCCATTGACCACTACCCTCTGCTGCCTCCCTCCTAGCCAACTACCCACCCAGCTCAATACAGTTTTAGCTGCATCCAGGTCTTCCATCTTTTTGAGCAACCTTTTGTACGGTACCAAATCAAAAGCCTTGCTGAAGTCAAAGTACAGCAGATCCACAGCGTGGCCCCTGTCTACTTCCTTGGTCACCCAGTCAAAGAAAAAATATCAGATTAGTCTGACAAGACCTTCCCACTACGAAACCATGTTGTTTACTATCCTGAAGCCTGCTGCTGTCTAGGTAGTCCACGAGGTGCTTTTTGATTAGTGATTCCATCAGCCTCCATACGATAGAGATCAGCTGGACAGACCTGTAATGCCCTGTTCACTCCCTACCGCCCCCCTCCATGAAGCAGTACATCATCTGCCATTCTCCAATCCCTTGGAACTTCCCCGGACCTAAATAAGCTGTTGAGCAGCTCACCCAGTGGTTCAGCCAGTTCTGCTGCTAATTTCCTAGGTATCTTCAGATGCAACCCATCTGGTCCTGGGGCCTTACCTTAAAGGCTGTCAGCCCTTTCAGGACTCTCTCGCTAGTAAGTATTGGCTGCCTCATTTCTCGAACTCCCTTAACAGCTGCATTAATGCTGCTTTCTGGCATGGACCTGCAGTCTTCCTTAGTGAATACTGAGCAAAAGTAATCTTCAGGATGGTGGCCTTTTGCTCATTTGCCTCTATCAACCTATCCCACTCAACTAGTCATGTAATGCCCCCCTTTTTTCCTTTTTTCCCTGATATACATAAAAAACTGTTTTTCTCTGTTCTTGACCCCCTCTGTGAAGTGCAGCTCCTTGTTTGCTTTCACCTCCCTCATGGCCCTCTTTACCTTCCTGTTTTTCTGTAAATAATTCTACTATTCTGCCCACCCCTGTTTTTCCTTGTATTTATAGAAAGCCTTCTTTTTGGCCCAAACTATTTCCCTGACCCCTACCTGAGAACCACAGTAGTCTCCTAAACCTGGTTTTTTTTAGATACTGTTCTCATGCTTGCCTTTGATGCCTCAAGGATGGCTCCCTTTATTGCCCCTCATCTCTCCTCCACCCCTACTAACTTATCCCTGACCAATTCCCTCAACTTATCAAAGTCCACCCTTCTAAAGTCAAAGACTTTGGTTCTTGACTGTGGGTTGCCGCCGGCCTCAAGGGCCAAATCAAACCACACAGAGGTGTGGTAGCTGTTCCTTAGCAGCTCCCCTACTCCCACAGCACCCATCTCTGAGTGGGTGAGCACCACATCAAGCATAGCATTCCACCTGGTAGATGCCTTAACATGTTGCAGCAGTGGACAATCTTGAAAGGAGTCCAATAATGTCTGCCTCCTGGCATTCTTGGCCACTGGGACCTCTCAATTGACGTCAGGCAGGTTCAGGTCACCCAACACCACTACTTCAAATCAAATCAAATCAACTTTATTTTTATAGCGCCTTTCAAAGCCAAGGCACTGTACATAAAACATATACATAATGATAAAAAATTTTTAAAACAGCATTAAAATATAACAACCATAACTAAATAAATGCTAAACTAAATAAATATGTCTTCAAACCAGCTTTAAAACTATCGACGGTTGGGCATTCTCTCAACCAACAAGGTAGAGAATTCCACAGGGTTGGTGCTGAAAAAGCAAAAGCACGAGATCCTGATGTCTTCAATCGAACTCTGGGAATCTCCAGCAATCCCTCATTGGTGGAGTGGAGAGGATGGAGGGGGCAGTAGGGAATCAGGAGATCTTTCAGGTAACCGGGTCCCTGGTCATGTAGGGCTTTAAAGGTTAGTAAACCAACCTTAAAGGTGATCCGCCACCTAACAGGCAGCCAGTGCAGTTTGCGGAGCACAGGTGTAATATGACTGGTTCTAGAAGTCCCAGTCAAAAGCCTGGCTGCCGCATTCTGCACCAGCTGCAGGTGGCCGATATCAACTCCAGGTAGCCCTAGGTAGAGGGAATTGCAGTAATCAAGACGGGTAGTGACAAAGGCATGGACCAATGTTGGAAGATCACCCAGAGGAACCAGGTGTTTCACCCGGGCGATATTCCTCAGATGGTAAAAAGAGGATTTGACGACAGCTGACACCTGAGATTTTAGGGTCAGACTGCCATCAAAAATAACGCCCAGATTTCGCACCTGATCGGAGGTAGGGAGCGGCATACCACCAAGTAACAAACCTGATGGTTGTCCAGCTCCCAAACCCGCCCCCAGATGACCTGCATCCACTACCAATACCTCAGTCTTATCTGGATTCAGTCTCAGCCAGCTGGAACTCATCCAAAGTCTGATCTCAGCAAGGCAATTATTCAGCACGGAGAGTGCATCATCCTGGCTGGGCAGAAAAGACAGATACAGCTGGGTATCATCTGCACAGCAGTGAAAACCCAATCTGTATCGCCTGATGATTTCTCCCAATGGCAGCATATATACTGCAAACAACATGGGAGCTAAAATGGAACCCTGCGGTACCCCACTAGGCAGGGAGTGAGTGCCAGAGGAATAAATTCCAGTGGCAACTCTCTGGAACCTGTCTGTGAGGTAAGAATGAAACCATTTGAGGACTGTACCAGACAGCCCACAATAAACCCGCAGGCGATCCAATAGCACACCATGGTCTACAGTGTCAAATGCAGCACAGAGATCGAGAAGGACCAGAATGGTACATGCCTTTCGATCTCTAGCCATTAGGAGATCACTCTACCCGGACAAGGGCAGTCTCCATGCTATGCTTCTTCCTAAAACCAGACTGGAGAGTATCATAGACATTGTGAGTTATAAGATGATCATCCAGTTGCAACGCAACTGCCTTTTCAACAACCTTATCAAAAATGGCAGGTTAGAGATAGGCCGGTAGTTAGCTAGACAATCTGGATCTAAGGAGGGTTTTTAAGGAGTGGTCGAACGACCGCCCCCTTGAGGGGGTCAGGAAAGACCCCCCTCTCCAAAGACTTCTAGACAATGTCAGCAAGGATTGGGCAGATAACTTCCACACATCCTACTAAGAGAGGTGTAGGGCCCGGATCCAAACTACAACTGGTTGGTCGCAATGTTAGGATGATCTTCACAATGTCACTGAACTCCAGCCGGCGAAACTCTGACCAGACAGACCGAGTACATGCCACTTCCCGACAACCACTGCAGTCCCCCATAGGAGAGGTCGGACCGATGCCAGACCTGATGCTGGCAACCTTATCTGCAAAGAACCGAGCAAACTCCTCGCATCTTAGCTGAGAAAAAGCTTCTCTGGGCTGGAGGCAGACTGGATTGCACAATCTGTCCACAGTCCGGAAAAGCTGAGCCGGTCAGTTCTGTGCAGCAGAAATCTTTCTGGACAGGAACTCTGCCTTCTTAAGGGTGATTTCTGATTGATAGCCATCATAATGTGCCATCAACCTAAGCCTGTCAGCATCATTACCGGACTTCCGCCAGACTCTCTCCAACCTTCGGCCAATACGCCTTAACTCCTTCAAGGAGCCATCAAACCAAGGGCTCCTTGGACAGAGGGCGAGAGGCCGAACACGAACAGGAGCAATTTTGTCCAAAGTATCTCCCACAGCCTTGTTATAGGCTAGTACGAGATCATCTGGACTCATGCATTCACTCGACAAGCCCGACAGGTCCAGTACCGCCATTAGGTCACTGGGGTTTATACCCCTTAAAGGGCAGTACCGAACCATATCGGTAGGGGCAGACCTAGTGGGGGGGCCCTGAAACTGAACCTTATGGTGTAATGGTCAGACCAGCTGACTGGTTCCACCCCCAGATCAGCGATCTCCATACCCAAAAGGAAGATCAGATCCAATGAATGACCCTTTACATGGGTCGGGGAGGTAACCACCTGTGTTAGGCCCAGCATCATCATCTGCTGGAGGAGATTTTGACCGAAATGCGAGAGTTCATCGTCGACCCAGGCATTGAAGTCCCCCAGAACTATCAGTCTAGGAAACCTCAACACCATGTCGACGATGAAGTCTGCTATCTCCTGCAGGAAATCTCCACCATCACCTGGTGGATGGTAAACGAGGAGAATCCCACAGCCTACACCCTCTCCCAGGATATATTCAAAGGATCTGGTACTTCCCCGTGGCACATCCACAAGGCCCAGCTCAGTCTTAAACATAATGGCCACACCCCTGCCCCTACGATCCAACCTTGGACGGTGTATCACCGAGAACCCGGCTGGAATTGCCAAGGACAATATAGGATATATGGGTTTTCATCCAGCCAGGTCTCAGTGATGCAAGCCAGATCAGTTGATCCAACAAGATCAGCTATAATAGCTGTCTTGTTTTCAATAGATCTGGCATTACATAACACCGCCAAGGTGGGATGAACTGTCGAGGAAGACCTCGGCACCTGTCCATTAAAATTGGAACCCTTGGGTATGGGGACAAGACAAGAATAACCCCTATCCTGACCCAATTTCGCCCCAGGGCGTCTCCTGAACTCCAAAACCCCAATCCGCCCGCCCCCCTTCTGTCCCCCAACAGGCCCAGCTCTCCACCTTCGCCTACGCTTCCTAAGAATGCCCAATGCACGACACCTAGAATAGGTGTCAGACGACAAAGGAGGGCATTCAAAGGGACATAATTCCCTGAGCCTGGTGGGAGAATAATGCCCAACCGGCGCTAAACCTCCCCAACACATTATAAATAAACAAACAAATAAACAGGAGCGGAAACAAAATTAATAACAAAAATAAACCTATCAATATCAAATAACTAAAAGAATATAATAAATTCATTCCTCACTCTCTCTCACAGAGGAAGGAATCAAACAAAAAAACAAACATTATTGCACATTAAAGAAAAAATAAAATAAAGTCCAACCCAAAATATAACCCCAAATAACAATGAAGTACAATTTTGATAACTGCAACAACAGTTTGATCATCTGTTACTGTCCAAATAACACAATGTCCAGTATCTTCATGGGTTGCTGAGTTCATTTGAGAAATTGTAAAACAGATAATAATAAATCCAGAGTGAGAAAAGTGGCACTCTTATTGCCACAACAAAAGATAATAAATCCAAACTGAAGAGTTGTGGCACTCTCACTACCACCAACTGCAATTTAAATTGTACATAAGTCTCTAATATTAACAAAAGCTCTCTCTCTGCTTTCTAAAGGAAAATGTGGTTACAGTACCTGAAGATGATGAAACATTGAAAAACAGCAAACCCTTGTCAGTCAAATCCAGGGAGAGTAGTACCAATATTACTGGCCAAAGGAAAAGGGGGGGGGAGGGGGCCGAACAAGAGACGCCCCACTTAGCCCACCAAAGCTACCCAGTCAAACTAGGGGTCTGTAAGGAGCCAAGGAGGAAGATTATCCACCAGCCCTCTGACTGGTAGCCTCAACCCCCACAGGGAATCCCAAGAAACCGGGCACCCAGATTTCGTCACAGGCCAGTTCAAGATCCACGATTTCCACACCAAGTCCGGCTCCAAACACCTACCCGAGATAGAAATCCGATGAAGCTCCAGCGGTAGTCAGCCAAGAAACCGCAGTTGATATACAAAAGACCGCCAGCCACTTCAAAATCCAAGTCCAGGAGCACGAAAAGCAACTACCTGCCGAAGAGCAAGGACAGGCTGCCAAATCCGAATCCAGATCCAAAATCGAGAATCCCAAAACGTCAGACAGCATGTTACAGACATCAGGCAGGCAGATATCCAAAAAGCCACTTGTTGTAACAAATTTAAAGCAGCAAGATAATAAAGCTGCTCCAGAAGCCAACGTCAGGCAGGCAGGTATTCGAAAAGCCGCTTGTTGTAGCAAGTTCAAGAGCAGCAAGATAACAAAGCTGCTCCAAAAGCCAACAGTCAACAGATAGCAGCAGGACGCCAATATCGCTGTAACAGATGAATAATTAGCGAAAATCAAATAACTAACGAGAAAGTCTCGGACGACCTAGACTTGTTGCAGTAATCAAACGAAACAAAATTTAAACAGCAATATAAACGACAATAAAATAAGCTAAAAATACTAAAAACAAAGCTTAGCATAGTGGCAGACCCAGCGTGGTTGTCATCAGTTTCAGCTGTCAGACGGTTGCTTTGCCCATAATTAATTCGTACAGGCACGATCAGCTATACAAACAAAATTAGACCCAAACACTGTTTGCAGCCTCACCTGCAGCAAGAGAGCCTTTCTCACCCGCTTTGCTCCCCCTCTTAAGTGCCTCCTTGAGTTCTGTGTCCCTTTTCTCCCCTTGCCTTGGAGGCCTATATATAACCCATAAGTGTACTTTGCTGCTGACGCTGCCATGAGTTGCACCCATACTGACTCAGCCTCCCCACTGCTACCCCTAATACTTCAATTTTCTGCCACTTCAATGCCCTCCTTGACAAAAATGGCAACTCCTCCCCCCACCACTTCTTCTATCCCTCCTGAATAGTAAACACCAAGGGATTGTCATCTCCCAGTCATTTTCATCTATGGCCCATGTTTCCATGATGGCCACCAGGTCCACTTTAGAGTCTGTCATCAGCGCCTGGAGCTCACTGAGTTTGTTGCCTAAGCTCCTGGCATCAAGGCATACCCCTCTCCATTTCACTCCTGCTCTAACTCTGCTACTGTCTTTTTACTTTTCATGTTTTCTTCCCTCCTTGTTTGTGCTTATACCTTTTACTTTCCTCCCCACTGGTATTCCTCCCCAGGTCCTATAAACCCTACTGCGTTCCCTGTACCCTCTTTGCAGTTACTGTCCCCTGGATGTGGGGGAGTTCTGTCTAGGATCCCCTTCTGCTCACCATCCACCATACTATATATGCATTTCATACTTAAAATATGAAATGTGTAAACCTACCTAAATGCTCAGGCAGAAAAAAGTATTTAAAACTCCATTCAGTTTATTAACTTTTTTCTGATTAGGTTCT
Source organism: Neoceratodus forsteri (assembly GCA_016271365.2). Taxonomy (NCBI): domain Eukaryota; kingdom Metazoa; phylum Chordata; order Ceratodontiformes; family Ceratodontidae; genus Neoceratodus; species Neoceratodus forsteri. Next base: position 875,066,539 of record CM028132.1, on the reverse strand, counting down.
AGAAGGGAGGTAGGCATGGGATTGTACTGGCTCATTATTGGACCCATTAGAAGAAACATCATTACTACAGTGAGTCATTTTTTTCTTTTAACAATACGAGTCCAACAGTGGTGCCATACAAACATTGCAGACTACATACAGTAGTAGCACCTTGGGAGGCTGGGAAGTCTGTAACCTATTTAGGATTAAAGTTCTATAAGACTGCTGTGCAAAACCTTGCATCCCTTCTGGAGAGTATATTCATACAGTAGTGCTTTAAGGAAATGTGTTCGGTTTTCCAGGTAGCTGCTTTGCAGATGTCTGCCCAAGGAATGCCTTTTGAAACTGTTACTGAAGTTGCAGTACTCCTTGTATGCAATGTCAGTGGCTCAGTAGGTAGCACACTCACCTCTGAAGCCAGGAGATCAGAGGGCTGTGGGTTCAGCTCCCACATCTGGCACTTGGGTTAATATTCCAGTACTGACACTGTAGTGCAGCATGAGAGGGGTGCTGCACTTCTGAGGTGCCGTCTTTCGGATGAGGCGTTAAACCGAGGTCCCATCTGCCTGGATTGGTGGTAGTTCACGTGGATGTTAAACATCCCATGGCACTTATCGAAAACAGTAGGGGAATTTTCCTGGTGTCCTGGCCAAATTTCCCTCATTCACTAAAAATACCACCAACAGCTTAATCTGGTTCAAGGTCAGTTGGAATTCATCTGTTTCCCCCTCCCCCCGGGTCGTGCCTGAAAATAGGCAGGATTTGTCTAGTGCATTTACCTGGTCAACAAAAATGAAATAAATAAAAATGTGCTCCAAGACTTAATGGGCTGCTTACCTGCTTTTTCATAGCAGAATTATATGCAAGAGACCAACCGCTTTGAAACTGTCTTTCTTGCAGCAGGTTTGCCCTTGCCAGCATCCCCATAGGCGTCAAACAGCTGGCAGCTATCAGACCTTATGTCCTTTATTCTGTTATGACAGCAGACAAGGGCTCCCTTGACATCCAAACAGTGCAATTTTTGTTCGCCTGGGCTAGAATGTGTTGGGAATAGCATAGCAAATGTGACTGACTGATTAAGGCGAAATTCTGACACTACCTTTGAGAAGAATTTTCTGTTTGGAGGAAAACTTTGCCCCTGTGCATAATTATGCAATTAAGCTCTGATCATAGGGCTTGGAGCTCACTGACTTCTAGCAGAGGTCATGACTATGAGCAAGAGAGTTTTCCATGTTACAGACTTTAGGTCCACAAAGGCCATTGGCTTACAGAGGGTCTGTACCAGCTGTGCTAAGCATATATTCATATCCCAGGGCAGTATAGGTTCCCTAAGTGGGGATCATAGCTGAAGGAGGCCTTTGAAGAATTTCTTGAACACAAGGTGTGAAGTTAGAGATTTTGGGTTTCCTGTGTATGGAAAAGCTGACATTGCTGCCAAGTGGACCTTCAGTGATGAAGTCCTCAATCCACTTGTCTGTAGATGTTCTAAGTAATCCAAAACCAAAGACAAATTAGATTCAAAGGAAGATACACCATTACCTGAGCATTATATTGAAAATCTTTTCATTTTTATGGAAATGAAAATTATATACTCACCATAATTCTTGATTCTCTAGGAATATCTTCACCACTGATTCACATCAATGGGTTCTGAGCTGGAAGTGCTAGGACCCCAAAGGAGCCAGAACTTTTCAGGAGGGCCAGCACCAAGGTAGGCTGTGCGTATGCGTGGCACCACAAGACTGGCTTCTGCTGCATGGCTTACCTCAGCACCGGCCCCTCAAATGCCTCAGTATCTTTTTTTCTGAGGAGGTGCAGCGTAACCTAACTGACATTAATGCACTTAACCTAAGGGCACAAGATAGCACTTGTGACCCATGTAAGAAGGGTCAACAACAAAGAGCACAGTGTCTTCACAGCCCAAACCAAGAACAAAGGTGTGAAGGCCAACGAACAAAACAGTAAGCCCGGGGGATGGAGGGTAGGTGTGTGAATCAATGGTAAAGATATTCCTAGAAGATCAAGAATTATGGTGAGTATGTCATTTTTATATCTTCCAGGAATCAATTTTCACCACTGATTGACACCAGTGGGTTAGAGTATCAAGCTCAGACAAAAGTTCCATGGGCAGGGCAGTAGGAGCCAGAGCTCACTCAGGTCAGAAGTCCATTAAGGATGGTTCTGCCAAAGGGGGCATGTTGCTTGGCATGGACATGCAGTGCACAGTGCTTGATAAAAGGGTGCACTGTGCTCCAGATGGCAGCTCTGCAAATATAAGCAATAGCTACAAAGCAAATCTCTGCCAAGGATGTAGCAGCCACTCTGGTGGAGTGTGCATGAACCTGGCCTTCTAGCTTGACCTGCGCCATGGAATAGCAGTGACGGAGGCAACTGACAATCCATGTAGAAATGTATTTGATTGTAACAGGCTGACCCATCCAATTAGGGTTAAAGGAAAGGAACAGCTGTTTAGAGTGTTTAAGTCCTTAGTTCTATTGAGGTAGAACATGAGTGCTCTTTTAACACCCAGAGAATATAGGGTACACTCCCTTCATTCTAGAAGTTGGGAAAGTATGTAGGCAGCACTATAGGCTGATTTAAGTGAAACTCCAACATCAACTTAGTTAAACACTTGGGATGCAGGCGGAGAACCACCTTGTCTCCATGGAAACAGTATATTGAGGATATATGATCAATACATGTATCTCAGAGACTCTGTAGGCATAGGTGATGGCCACTAGAGACATGATTTTCCAAGTTAAGAATTCAGGTCACACATAATCAAAGGTTCAAAAGGCTTACAAGTGAGCATGTCCAACACAAGGTTGAGATCCCAGGTGACTACAGGCTTCCTGACTGGGGTCTTGTGTGTAAAATGCCTTTCAAGAACCTCTTAAAAAGAGTCAGCTGGGTTAGGGAGAGGTTCTGTACAAGCTCATGGTATGCTGAAACAGCACACAAATGGACCTTAACTGTAGAATATTGCAAGCCTGCATTGGAAAGGTCCAACAAGTACTCCAAAACCTTGTCTGGTGAGCACCGGAAGGGGTCTAGGTGGGTTTTGGAGCACCACATAGGAAAATATTTCCATTTGGCTGTAGGTTTTGCTGGTGGAGGGCTTATGAGCAGCCAGAAGAATCTCATAGACCCTCTGAGACACTTTATACCTGCTCGCTTCTATCTCATCAGGAACCAGACCTGGAGGTAAAGGGAGTGCAGACTGGGGTGGAACAAGGACCCATTTCAGTAGATTTGTCCAGAGAGAGAGAGAGGGCTTTTGGAGGACTGACTGACAACCTATTGAGCAGGGGACACCATATGTATCGAGGCCAAAATGGGACGATCAGAAACAATCTTGCCCTCCTGTGCCTCCTGCTTGAGCAGTACCTTCTGAATGAGAGGGATAGGCAGCAATGCGTACAGATAGATTTGTCTATTGTAGCCCGAATATATCCTGACATAAAATATCATGTTCTGGACTTTTGGAGCCAAACTTAGTTTGGTGTTGAGTGTGGACACACAAAAAGGTCTACACCTGAGGTTCCCCACTCATCGAACAGAGATTGCAAATGACCACTCATGAGGATTGGCTTCTGTTCAGCTGAGCTTGTCTGCCAGAATGTTCTGAGCCCCTGGCAGATAAACTACTAGGATCAGAACGTCCTGTTTGAGACAGTATCCCCACACTCTCATCACCTCTCTGCAGAGAGGATAAGATTGAGCTCCCTCTTGTTTGTTGATGTAGTACACGACAGACTTGTTGTCCATCTGGAGGAGAACTATCTTGCGGCTGACGAAGTCCACCAGGGCCCGCAGCACATAGAGGACTGCTCTCATCGCTAATACACTGATGATGAGATTCTGTAGGGTTGCAAACTCCCTGAGTGTGGAGGCTCTGACAATGGGCTCCCTAACCCATCAGAGACACATCTGTGGTGAGGGTCACCTGAGGCTCTGGCTAAGAGAAGGGGAGGCCTTGGAGGATATTGTCCTCCTGCGTCCACCTTGCAAGGGGGCAAAGCAGGGGCTTTGTCACTTTGATGGGATAAGACTGAGGATGCGCTGCTGGAGACCATTGTGTACTGAGCATCCACTGGGCTGTCCTCATGTGTAGCCAATCCAGAGGCACCGTGTAGACAGAGAAGGCTATGACGCCTAACATGCACTGCATGAAGTGAGCCTGAAAGGAGTGGTGCTCCATGATGAAATGAGTCATCTGAATTTTGGCTGTCTTCTGTCTTCTAAAAGAAAGGCCCTTGCCTTGGTGGTGTCCAAGAAGGCCCCTAGGAAGAGAAGCCACTGAGAGGGATGGAGTTGCGACTTCTCCAAATACAGCAGGACCCCATGAAGGTAAGGAACTGGGGGGCTGTGTCCGCTTTGGCTACTGCTCATTCTATTTTCTCCTTGGATGGACTGGCTAGTAACTGGTCATCCAGACAGGAGAAAATTTGGAGTCCAAGTTTTTGAAGATACACCACGAGAACAGCAAAGTACTTTGCAAAGACTCGAGGTGTCAATGATAGCCCAAAGGGCAGGACCCAGAATTGATAACGCTTACCCAGTACCATGAAGCAGAGAAATCTGTGTTGGTTGGGAAGGACCAGGATATGCTGGTAGGCATCTTGCATGTCCAGAGAAGCCAATCAGCCCTATGGTTTGTAGAGCAGTAGCAGGGTCCCTCGAGAGATCATTCTGAACTTCTCTCGCTGCATGAACTTGTTGAGATTTCTGAGGTTAAGAATGGGGAGCATGCCTCCTGATTTTTTCCGAATGAGGAAGTAATGTGAATAGAAGCCTATGTTGCGCTCCACCTCCGGTACTGCTTCCACTGCCCTGTTGAACAAAGGGACCACAATCTCCTTCACAAGAAGCTCTGACATGTGAGCTGACAGGAGGGGTTGCTGTCTGGGTGGGTAATCCTGACAGAGTTCTTAAAAATCAGCGAGTATCCCTCCCAGATGATCCTGAGAACCCACTTATCTGTTGTGATGGATTTCCATTGATGGTAAAACTGAATCAGGTGCACTCCCACTGGAGAGGAGAGGTCTGCCTCGGGCAGCTGAGGCAAGACCAGGGCTGGGATTTCAGAGAGGCACTTTTGGGACCTGTACCTTCAGCTACACTTTCTTTTGTGGCTAGGGAGGCTGAGTCTTGATTCGACCTCCCTTGCCTTTGCCTCGAAAGGACTGCTTATTGTGGTAGAAGCCCTGCCCCTTCCCCCTCTGGGGATAGGATGGGGCAGGCCTAGAAGTCCTGATGGCCATCTTAGTTTTCTGGGAGGCCTCAAGAGACTGTGCTACCTGTTGACTAAACAGATAAGAATCATCAAAGGAAACATTCATAACCTGTTGCTGGACATCTTTGGAAAGCCAGATGTCCGCATCCAGGAGTGCCTTCTAACACAGATTCCCGCAGCAGACAAACATGAGGCAGTGTCAATGGTGTCCATAGCTGCTTTCGACTGATGACTGTTAGACTTAATAACATGAGGGACAGTCTGAAGAATTCTGTGTTTAGTCGCTAATTCAAGCAAGGCCTCTGAAAGAGACTTAAAGAGAGGTCCAAAGGGCACACCCATACTTTAAGAAATGCCCCTGATAACTGGCTATCCTCATGCTAAGGGTAGCAGCAGTGAATGCTCTTTTCTTCATAGTGTCTATCAGTATACCCCCCCATATGACGACACTTCTACAGCGACATACGTCGATACCGACAACATCGACATGTCACTGTAGAAGTCCGTCCAGGACCCGGCAACACTTTCCCCCATCCTGCACCCCCTTCCTGAACCAACTCCAACTCGGAGTTGAAATCTAAAAGTATGGGGGGTGCAGAGGGCACAGCCCCCCCTGAGTGGGGGGGTTCAGGGGCGAAGCCCCCCGATGAAAAAACACAGTCCGATGTGCACGGCTCCCTCCCAATTGCAAATTGCGGTAGACATGGAGCCTGGCGCTGTGATGGCAGTCGACAAATCAGTTGTCAAACCGGCATCGTAGGGCCGTGTCTATCTTGTCAGATTCCTTATTGATGGTATATATAGTAACTCTCTGAGAAGAATGGCCTTGTCATTCTCCACCAACATGAAAATCTTGTCAGCAATAGGCTGGGAAGCAAAGATAGGTGTGCCCTTGGGGGCACTGTCCTTACGGTCTATCTGCCTACAGACAGAGGGGATAGTCACAAGCCCACTCCATACCACATCCAAGAGAGTCTCAAACATAGGGGGAGTATGAGACAGCCAAGCATGGTGGAAATGCTGAGGCACTCTAGAAAGAGGCATTTCCCCAGGACAGTGGCAGAAGGCTCAAAGGCAAGAGCTGCGCACATGTTGTGAAGGACAGCGTGAAAAGAAAGGTCCTCCTTGAGGGCAGGAGAAGGGCCCATGGTGGAATTATCCAGGCTACAAAAAGAGTCATCGTCTTCATCCTCAGAAATGAGGAGTTCAAGGTCAGACTCTTCCCCTTCCAGATTCCCTCGGGGGAGTGGGTCTGGGAGAGGAGTGGACCTAAAGTTCCCTAACCAAGTCCTAGGAGTCGGCAACACAGGTGACACCGGCACCAACACTGGTACAAAAGGAGCCAGCACCAGCACAGGGACTGGTAACAGAAGGGCCAGCGCCAGAGGCTGCACCACCAGAGAAGCTGGGCCCGGAGCTCAGGGCTCTCTGAGTACCAGCGGTGGCGTTGGATGTGGCACCAGGCACAGGCCTGATCCTGGTGCCGAGCCTGGCACCACCCATGGCACCGAAGGTTCAGCCAGCACCAGAGTGACTGGCAAAGGTACCAGGGCCATTCCCAAAACAGTGACACTGAATGGGGGTGTGGCCAGTGGAACAGGCATTGGTGGTGTGATCACCACCAAAGACCCTGAGGCCGTTGACGGAGCTAAACTTTCTACCTGGCTGGAGAGTCCCAAGTGCAGCTCTGAAGTCACCAACCCCAAGGGGCCTGGGGTCAGCTTCGCAAGAAGGGGCAAATAAGCCAGACACTGTACCCACTGCTCCATAAGAGCTGCCCGGTGATGGAAGTGCCTACTGGCATCCCCACAGGAAGTTAAGGAGGGAGTCTGGGCCAGAGACCTCAGCTGCCCAAGAGCAGACACCATTGGATACACTGACAGCACTGGGGAAGGCCCTCTGCTCTGGGATGCTGAGAATCTCACAGCAGACCTATCAGCAAGCAACCTCAAGTGGTACTGTTTCCTTCACTTCTGATGGGAAGCGAAAGAACTCGAAGTTGATTGGTGCCAGGTCCCTGACTGGGATCAGGAATGGGCCCACTTCTTTTTGTGTTTACAGGAGGGCTGTCCACTCCCAAACACGGGACTACCCATCATCAAAACCCTCACCCTGCAGGGGGAAGTGGACTAGACACAGCCCCGCTGCCAGAGCAGCATGCCTGAAGAGGCTCCCTACCATCACTATTGTCATCCATGGCCTTCAACCGTTGCTCGGTAGGGCTGTGAGACACTGACAGAAAATTTTAATAAAATTACTAAACTGACACAAAACAACAAACACTAGCTTTAAACACTAAAACTGAGAACTGATCGCTGTTGTTGTATAGCTGTGAAGTTCTGACTCCCGGCGAGCAAGCAATGTCGTCACTGAAGCGCATTCGATAGTGGGGGAAAAAAGGAACTGAGGCGGCTGAGAGCTGGTGCTGAGGTAAGCCTTGCAGCATGAGCCAGTCTGGTGGTGACACGCATCTGTGAAGCCTACGTCGGCCTCAGCTCTTCTGAAAAGTTTTGCCTCCCCCAGGGTCCCAGCACCGCTGGCTCAGAACCCATTGGTGTGAATCATTGGTGAAGACTGATTCCTGGAAGATTATGATTTTCTTGTGGACTGCTTTCTTGAAGCTTTCAGGGTATTTTATAACCTGCTTGAAGGGTTTATACTTGTATATTCTATGTCTTCAAGAACCAAACCTTCAGCTTCAGTGCTCTCGGGTTTTGGACTTTCCCACTGCTCTGAGACAGAGTCGGGAGTCTGAGTCTGGCACTATTTTCACTGCCCTGTTTCTCAGAAGGACCCCAATCTCCTGTGCCAGAAGCATTGACATGTGAGTTAACTAGGGGAGTTGCATTCTGGGAGTATTGTCTGGGGGGTCCATTAATTCCAGCGAGTACCACTCTTGGATAATCCCTAGAAAACACTTGTACTTTAAGACAGATTCCCACTGATGGTAAAACTGGGTGAGGCATCTCCCTAATAGACAGGAGTGGTCTGCCTCAGGCAGCTGATGCAGACCTGGGGTCAGAGATTTAGATGGTGACACTGAGTGCTTTTGGCACTTGTGCCTTTGGCTGTGCTTTCTTCTGGGTCTGGGAACTTCGGCTGGAACTTACTGTTTTAAGCTCTCCTGCCCCCACTACAAAAGGACTGCTTGTTGTGAATAGAGCCGTAATCCCTATCTCTTTGTGGGTTGTAGGGAGCTGGCCTGGAAGTCTTTTTAAAGAGTCATTCTTGTTTTGGTAGACTCTTTAAAGAGCAGCTGACACCTCAGGGCAGGCAACTCACAGCAACGAGCTGCAGGCCCCAGGACCTAAATCAGCCATAAACTGAATCTTTTTACACAAATATTATTTAGTATTTTAATTTACAATAACTGCAATCTCACTTCCTTGTTTCACTGAAACTGCCAAGTGCCCTCCACAGTCTCACCCACGAAACTGCATTTAACAGCATGAAGTGGAGAAGGGGCTGCAGGGCTACAGACAGCATTATAATGTTACTTGGTGCAGCAATGCCCTTTGAATACTGCTACAACGTATAAATGGCACTGGTACATGTCAAGGGGAGATAGTACCTGTAATGCTACCCCATGAAAGGCACTGGTACATGTTAAGGGGAGATAGTACCTGTAATGCTACCCTACTTAACATGTACCAGTGCCTTTTGTAAGTTGTGGTAGTATGTTAAGGCCACCGCTGCCCCCGAAAGCATTATAATACTATCTGCAGTGTTACAGCCCCTTCCCCACTTTGTATCATCAAAATATGGTTTGTGGGGGAAGGCTGCCTTGTGTAAAAAAATTCAATTTTTGGCTAACTCAGGTCCTGTGTCAGGCAGCGTACTACCATATGCTACCTTCCCTAATTACACTGTTGTGTCAGGAGCTCGTTAGGAGACTGCTCCCCCTGCAGTCCGAGCAGATTAGTGCCATCAAAGGGCACAATCAAGATCTGCTGCTGGACATCCAGGATGAAGCCAACAGTCCACAGTCAGGCGTGCCACATGATGCACATACCTGCAGCCACTGAGTGAGCTGCTGCATCAAAGGCATCCAAAGAGGCTTTCAGCTGGTGATTGTTACGTTATTTAACTGCAAGCAGCATTTCCCGATTTTTCTCTGTATCAGGCAGGGCCTCTGCCACAAACTTAAGCCTGCACCAGACATACTTTATACTTTGAGAAGTGGCCATGGTAGCTAGCTATCCTCATACCAAGGATAGCTGAGGTATAGACCTCATTGCTCACGGTGTCTTCCTTGCACGGCAACTTGCCAGTGAGGTGTGCAGTAACCTTCTTGAGCACTATGGTTTTGTTGTTCTTACCTGGAATAACAATGGCATCCAATATTGGCTGAATAAAATAGATGGGCTTGGATTTAGGTGCTGCTTATTTCTTGTCTGCCTGCTTGGGGACAGCCACCATAGTAGCAGGCCTCCTTCAAGCCACCTCTATGAGCAACTCATGGGCTGGTTGGATGGGAGGAATTGGAGAAACCAGGATATTATGCATGTTTAGAAACTCCAGTTGGAGGTGCCTAGCCAAGTCTATGGCTAATGGCTTGAAATTCAGTGCAGTAAGCATATTTTTGAGCAGAGCCTGAAAGGAGAGATCCTCCTGAGGTACGGTGACAGGAGCTGATTACAGATACTCTGTACCATAGTAAGAGTCATCATCATCAACATCAGAGATGGTGAGGTCAGGATCTGACTAGTCTCCTTCTAGTTCCTCCACACCTGGAGGTTAGTAAAGAGGAGGCAGTCAAAAAGATGACAAAGTAGGCCATAGCCTCAGCAACATCAGCGACACCGGACCTGGCCCCGGGTGGGATCTTGGGAATGGCACCATTGGCAGCACCAAGAATGGTCCTGGGACCATCCCTGAAGAAAACAATCCCAGCACCATCGCAATGCCAGTGTCAGCACTGAGCTGGGTCCCGAAGGGCCCCGACTCCAGTGCTGTATGAGACACCACAAAAGTTGTTGATGACTCCGAACTGAAGAAACTGGCAGAGGCACAGTGGCTGCCCCTGTCCCCGGAGGGGTCGAAGGAGGCACCACAGGTGGGGCAGACATCAGCAACACCAACAGCAGCCCAGCCTGGAGGCCTGAGTCGGAGTCAGTAGTGTGCAACAGACAAGCATCATTGAAGACAGCACTGATTCAACCGACCTTGAAAGGTCAAAAGCCAGTACCAACAATGGCACAGCTTCATTATACACTGCACCCACTGCTCCATAAGAGTTGCCCAATGGTTAAACTGCCCACCAATGTCTGGTTCCGATACCCAAGGGTTCTGCTTATTGCAGACAGGAAACTCGGTCTTCCTCAGCTGCTCATCGAACTCGGGCAGTGTTATGCAATGCCAGGCCAATTAAAAACAAGATCGCCATAATTGCAGATCTTGTTAATTCGGCCGACCTGGCTTGCATCACCGAGACCTGGTTGGATGCAAACGCTGGCCCTGTTTTGGCTTCAGCGGTTCCACCCGGGTACTCGGTGATACACCGCCTGAGGATCGATCGTAGGGGCGGGGGTGTGGCCCTTTGTTTTAAATCAGAACTGAACCTGAGGGAAATTCCAGTGGGAACCACCAACTCCTGTGAATGTATCGTGGGCGAGGGTGTGGGGTGCAGGATTCTTCTCGTCTACCATCCACCAGGAGACGGGAATGTTTTCCTACAGGAAGTTGCGGACTTCATCGCTGACCTAACACTGGAACCACATAGATGGCTGATCCTTGGGGATTGCAGTGCTTGGGTTGACGATGAACTCTCGCAGTTTGGACAAGACTTCCTCCAGTTAATGAGTTTATTGGGCCTCACACAGGTTGTTTCCTCCTCAACCCACATTGGTGGTCATTCACTGGACTTGGTGTTTCTCCTGGGGATGGAGATATCCGACTTGGTGGTGGAACCAGTCGTATAGTCGGATCATCATACCATCAGCTTCAGTTTTGAGGTCCCCCCTAAGAGGCCTGCCCCCATGGAGATGGTCGAGTACTGCACTTTGAGGGGTGGATCCCCAGATGGCTTGATGGCGGTGCTTGACCTATCGGGCATGCCGAGGGAATGCATGGATCCAGGGGATCTTGTATTTGCCTATAATAGGGCAGTGACAGAGGCCCTGGATTCCATTGCTCCTGTTTGTGTTCGTCCACTCTCCCTTCACCCTAAGCCTCCATGGTTTGATGAGGACCTGAGGGAGTTAAGGAGAGTTGGACAAAGGCTAGAGATACAATGGCGGTGGTCCGGCCTGGTATGTGACAGGCTTAGTTTGATGGACCATTACTTGGTCTATCAATCAACAATCTCCCATAAGAAGGCAGAATTCCTGTCCAGGGAGATTGCTGCCACACAGAATCGACCAGCTCAGCTTTTCTGGACTGTGGACAGATTGTGCAATCTACTCTGTCTTCAGCCCAGAAATGCTTTTTCACAAGAGCAGTGTGAGGAGATTGCTCGATTCTTCGAGGATAAGGTTGCCACGATCAGGTCTGATATCCACCTGATCCTTTCTCTATAGAGTAGCAGTGGTCGGCAGGAGATGTCGGACGCCCAGTTTGAGTGGTGCGACTTTGGCCAGCCTACAATCAGTGATATTGTGATGGTTATCTAGACTTTACGTCCTCACCAACTGTAGTTTGATCCAGGCCCAACGCTGTTTGTTGTTGGCTGGCAGCTGATGTTATCGGCCTGGTCCTTGCTGAGATAGTCTGGTTATCCTTGGAGAGGGGAATTTTTCCAGCACCCCTTAAAGAGGCCGTGGTTCAGCCCCTCCTTAAGAAACCCTCCTTGGATGCCGACTGTCTTACAAACTACAGGCTGGTCTCTAACCTTCCCATTTTGGGAAAGGTTATTGAGAAGGTGGTGGCTTTACAGCTGGAGGACCATTTCACCAGCCACAATATCTATGATTCTCTCCAGTCCAGTTTCAGGAAGAGACATAGTACAGTACCCTTGTTCAGGTACTAAATGACCTCCTGATAGCGAGAGATCGAAGGACCTGTTCCATCTTGGTCCTTCTTGATCTCTCTGCCGCATTTGATACTGTGGACCATGGTGTGCTTTTGGATTGCCTGCGGCTTATCTGTGGACTGTTGGGGACTGTCCTCAGATGGTTCCAATCTTACCTCATGGGTAGGACTCAGAGAGTGGTGTCTGGGGTTTGTACCTCAGCTCCATTCTCCCTGCCCTGTGGGGTTCTGCAGGGATCCATTTTAGCACCCATGTTGTCTGCAGTGTATATGCTGCCATTAGGAGCGATTATTAGATGGTATGGCTTGAGTTTTCACTGCTATGCAGATGATACTCAGCTGTACATGTCTTTTGTCCCAGAAGATGATGCTGTCTCTGTGCTCAACAGCTGTCTGACTGAAATCGAGGCTTGGATGAATATGAGCTGGCTGAGGTTGAACCCTGATAAAACTGAGGTGTTGGTTATGAACCCAGGTTGTCGTGAGGCAGGTGTGCTGGCAGGTTCACCTTCGGGCTTGTGGCTTGGAGGTGTCCAGCTAGCCACCTCAGAGTGGGTACGGAACCTGGGTGTTATGTTTGATGACTGTCCGACCTTGAAATTACAGGTGTCAGCAGTTGTTAAAACTTCCTTTTACCATCTGACAAATATTGCCCGTGTGAAACATCTGGTTCCTCCCAATGATCTTCCAACGTTGGTTCACGCCTTCGTTATCTCCCGCATTGACTACTGCAATGCCCTTTACCCAGGGCTGTCGGGGGTTGATATCCGCCACTTGCAGCTGGTGCAGAACACGGCTGCCAGGCTATTGACTGGTGTTTCAAGAGCCAGTCATATAACACCTGTGCTCCGTGGTCTGCACTGGCTGCCGATTAAGTGGTGGATCACCTTTAAGGTTGCTTTGTTAACCTATAAGGCCCTACACGACCAGGGACTGAGTTACCTGAAAGATCTCTTTTGTCCCTACTGTCCCTCCCGTCCTCTCCGATCCACCGATGAGGGATTGCTAGAGGTTCCCAGGGTACGTTTGCAGACATTGGGAGCAAGTGCATTTAGCTTTGTTGCTCTGTCCCTGTGGAACTCTCTACCTCATCGGGTACGAGATTGCCTAACTGTTCAGAGTTTTAAAATTGCTTTAAAAACTTATCTTTTTAACCTGGCTTTTATTGATTGATGTGGTTGTTCGTTATGTGGTTTTATACTGTTTTTTGTTGGAAGTTATATGTTGTTTATAATTGTTTTATTTTATGTATTTTATTGTACAGGCACCTTGGTTTTAGAAAGGCACCTTTTTACAAATAAAATTGATTGATTGATTGATTGATTGAATGTCCCGTCTAGTGGACAAAAAGGGTCTCCGGGATAGAGACCTCAACCTTGGAGACTCAGGCATTCCCAGTGTCATCGGTGACAATGGTGGGGTAACCAGGTCCACAGAGGTCAAGAGTCTCACAGTAGAATGACCAAAGGATGGCTCTGGTGCTATTTCGTCCCCTTATGCTTTTTGCAGGAAAAGATCAAGGTCAAACGGTGCAAAGATCCTGATGCCAAGCATGTGCAGGATTGGACCATTTCATTTTACAACTCCAGGAAGACCATCCATCCTCCCAGGCATCAGACTGCCCATTGCTAGTGTATCCTACCAGAGAAAGGTGGTGGCCAGACACAGCCCCACTGGTGGAGCAACTTGCCTTTTCAGGCTCCCTAATGTCTTCCATGGTTGTCAACTGTTAGCACAAGGTAGGGCTGAGAGGAAACTAAGAATTTTTGTGTTATTTAAACTAAAGAGATACAAAAATATTAAAATCTAAAAAATATTTGTCTAAAACTGAAGAACTGAATGCTGTTGTCATATAGATGGTAAAGTTCTGGCTCCAACATGGAGAGCATCAATGCGACTGCTGAGGACTGGACAGCAGAAAAAAAGAAACTGAGGGGATTGGAGGATGGCACCATTGTATACCAGCAGGTGAATGCGGTAACGTGTGCATGGGGCCTACTCATGCCACTCGAACCATTAGTGGAACTCTATGGAGAAGACTAATTCTTGGAAGATCTGTATTTGTAAAAAACATATTAAGAAAAACGGAGATGCAGAGTGAGAAGGATTGGGAGGTGTATCAGGGGAAACAATGAGAAGCAAGGAAAGCAGTAAGGAATGAAAGAGCTCAAACTGAACACAGAATAGCTTAAGCATTAACAAAAGGGGACAGAACATTTTGTAGGTATGTAAGTGACAAGAGGAAGACCAGAGGAGGGATTGTAAGGTTAAAAAGGGAAGGGGGGCGGTGCACAGGGAGACCACAAAAAGGCAGACATCCTGAACAAATACTTTTGTTCAGTACTCACAGAGGAAAGAGAATGGAAGGGGTCACAATAAAGTAACAGGAGCTCTGGAGAGAGGGAGGTGGACATAGTCCTTTTTCAGAGGAGAGAGTCCTGATGGGACTCACTAATCTGAAAGTGGACAAAGCAATGGGACCAGACAGAGTGCATCCAAGGGTACAGATGGAACTCAGGGAGGTACAGGCTGCACCTCTGACAGTCCTGTTTAACAACTTACTGGAAACAAGGGTGGTTCCAGAGGACTGCAGGAGGGCAGATGTAGTCCCACTTCACAAAAATGGCAGCAGGGAGCAGGCTGGCAATTAGAGGCCAGTCAGCCTGACATTAGTGGTGGGAAAGTTAATGGAATCACTGCTGAAGAAAAGGGTAGTGGAATATCTTGAATACAATGGGTTACAAGACCCAAGGCAGCATGGATTTATGGAGGGAGGTCATGTCAAACAAATCCAATAGATTTCTTTGAATGGGTGGCCAAGGAATTTGAGCAGGGTGGGGTGGTGAACCTGGTCTACCTAGATTTCAGTACAGCTTTCAACACTTCCACATATGAGACTAGTATGCAAGCTGGGTAGTTTAGGAGTGGGTCCAAAGGTAGTAAACTGGGTAAGAAGTTGGTTAGGGGATAGATGACAGAGGGTGGGGTGGTAAACAGAATTCACCCCAAGGAGGGGAGGGTGACCAGCAGGATGCCTCCGGGTTCAGTGATGGGACCAGTCCTCTTTAATGTCATTATTAGTGACACTGCAGAGGAGCTGGAATGGAAGGTATGCCTCTTTACGGATAACACCAAAATCTGCAATAGTGTAGACACTCAAGGGTGGCAGAAAGGATGAGCAGAGACCTGAGAAAACTTGAGGAGTGGTCAAAGGTATGGCAGCTGGGTTTCAATATGAAAAAGTGCAAATTAATACACTTAGGGTGGAGAAACCTAGGAGAAGAGCACAAAACTGGAGGAGTGTTACTGACAACCACCAAGCAGCAGAGAGGTAGGCAATCATATTGGATGACCTAAAGGTGGCCAGGCAGTGCGAAAAGGCAGTTGGAAGGGCTAGTGGGATGCTGGGGTGCATAGGGAGGGGTATCACCATCAGAAAGAGGGAGGTGGTGCTGATTCTGTATAAAGCGCAGGTAAGACCCCACCTAGAATACTGTTTCCAGTTCTGGAGATCACATCTCCAAAGGGACATAGATATATTGGAGGTGGTCCAGAGGAGGGCAACTAAAATGGTGCAGGGTCTGTATCAAATGCCCTGTGAGGAGAGACTAAAGGAACTCAATATGTGCACCCTGGAAGAGTGGAGGGAGAGGAGGGATATGATAGAGACTTTTAAATATCTAACAGGGGTAAATAGGGTGCAGGATGAAGATGCATCTGTGGGAGACTGAACAGACTTGTTATCAGCGATGCCTGTGCGAGTAACCAGGGAGAGTACTGGAGCAGCGTCTATGATTATTTCTGTGTATGGTGTGGAGATCGTTCTGTTACCCCTTAGTTCTGGGAAAGCGCAGTTTTTATTAATTGAATGTTCGAGGGGGGGAGGTAACATGAGGCACTTAATTTTCTGGAAGATGGCAGTGTTTCCGCCTCCTCTAATTTGTCATACCTCTTCACCAGACATTTTTCAGAGCTGCTAGGAGCCTCTGAGACCATGCAGTGTCCCATTTTCTTTGTACCCAAGAAGATAATGTTGCTCCATTCGGCAGCTCACTCCAGGAAACTCAGTATACAGAGACTTGAAATTTATAGCTATAACTTGAAATGTGGACTGGATAAGTGGATATACAAGTATCTGCTTGTGTTATATCAAAGGAGGAAGTTCTTTATGTTATGTTGTCCAAGACATCTAATAGTTACTGCGCAAGTCGTGTTACTTGATTCAGGGTGCCTTTTCAATGCCCACTTACTGGGGATAGTATTTACTCTCTCAGGGAGTTTGGGGAGAAAAATCAGTAAAATAATATGCTCTCTTTTGTATTACTGGGGATAAGGAAGTCCGATAGGGCATCTATGTTAACATTCGTATTCCTTTTCTTTATCACCTGTAAATGATCACTGCAGATTTCCTAAGCTGCATGCAAAAAAATGTATTCTCGCAATGAATTATTTTAATGGGTATTTTCCCCTATGATGTACCTATGGGGTAGTGTCTGATGATATCCTTTGTAAGAGACTGTTTTATTCTGCTAATGGGCATGAGTTATCTAACCATGTATTACTGATTGCAAGTTTTACTTGCAAAACCAAATAAATAAAATCATTAAATAGGGTACAGAAGGAAAATATTTTTCAGGAAAAAAAGGTGCACAACAAGGCAACATGCTATGAAGCTGAAGGAGGGTAGATTTAATAGAGATGTGAGAAAGAACTTCTTCAGAGAAAGAGTGGTGGATTCCTGGAACAGCCTACCAGTGAAGCTGGTAGGGGTTAAAACAGTGGTGGAGTTAAAGAATGCATGGAATAAGCATAAGGGAATCTTAGTGGAAAGCAAGAGGGGGAGAGAGAAGTAGCCAGAGATCAGGGTCTGCAGTGACAGTATAGGCAGGAACAATGGGCAGACTGGGTGGGCCAAGTGGTCCTTATCTGCTCACAAATTCTGTTTCTATGTAAAATCTGTTCATATTGTAGAAAGTGATTTTTGCATGTTTTTCAAATACTGTGAACTGCCAACTGTGTTACTCCCAGGACCTCTTTGAAAGTTAGCTTTGCTCAGTAGAGTTTATCCAGGCAAAATAGAGAAATGCCAACACAATACTTTGAAAGTTTTCAAATGGGGGTCCTGACACCAATGGCCTCAGTCCAATGTGCATGGCTGTCTAGATGAGATATCCTCGCAGGAGACCTAGTGTATGCGAATTCATTTACAAGACTAGTTTACAAACTAAAAACCTATAGACATTAATTCTGAAAGTAAAAATTGTAAATATAACTTTACACTTTGTCTTTTAGTGGAAATATGTGCTTTAGCTCCTCTTAAGCAACATCCTGTAGCAGTCAGTATACGATAAAAAACATAGGACTTGCCATGTTGTCTCCGTGGAGACAGATCTACAGCCACTGTACACAAGAAGCGGGAGCAAAAGGAGCAGAAGTAATAAAAGATGAATCGCAACTCACACTTCCAAAAGGAACAATAGCCCTTGTTCAAAGATCTCATTTAGACGTTTAATGAAATTCCAACTAATCTGTACTTTGAAGAAAAACAGAAGAGTAAAATGGGCTCAGGAAACAAAATGAAAAGAGAAAAGTTTTCTTTCAGATTTTGCTCATCACAAATACTAAAGAGAGGTAATGTATTACTGTGCAAATACAGACATGGCCATATTGGCCAAGGGAGACTAAAGCAGCCATCCTTTGGGTGTATCATTTTAAAATGTATTTTTTTTTTTTGGTTGTATTCTCAAAGGCATTTCGCTAGCTTATATCATGAACTGTGAGGTATTTACAACCTTTTTGTACAATGTATTTACCCAGGTGAGTCCAAAGCAGCAGAAGGTCACACACAGAGATAATAGCAATGGTGCGATTCAAACCTGGGATTTTCTGTTTTCCAGTTTGGACCGCTTAACAAGTATACCATACTACCTACTGTGGTTGTACCTCTGTAGCACTATTCATAATCCATGATTGTCATCCTGATGCTTTATTACCACCATCCTAGAAGAAATCTAATATGGTATCTGCCTTTAGCAAAGCAATCTGTGCTATCTGTGTGGCAAATAAATATTAATATTTACACTGCGTATTACTGGCTTCAGCAAGAATAGATCATTGATTCTTTCTAAAGTACAGATGGCAAGTCATCAAAACATTTTGGATGAGATATGGTTGAAATCTTTTTTTATGGTTGGGGGAACCTTATCAGTTCAGTTCTGGGTGAGAAATTGCCTGTCTTAGTTCTGGGTCATAAATAGAAAGGGACTGCTGCTGAATAAGTAAGCAATAAGACATGGATACATATAAATTATCAGCCAATAAGGACCACCAGGTCCATCCAGTGTTCCCATTTTATTGCTTGTAAAAGCGGCCTATGACTCTACATGGTCATTGGCTGTAGCTTTACATTCCCATCACTAGCGTTCCTTTATTCCTGTCCCATGCATGTTTAAAACATGACAGGGTGTGCGGTAATGCTTAATTACTGCACGCCCCAGGTTTGCTATGAGGCATGAGATGCAGCCAAGTGCCTTCAACCACCTGGGAAGTGCAGTATTGTACGGCATTATCGCATACCCTGGAGTGTGTTACTACACTTATAAAATGGTTTTAAGAGTTAAAAAAAACAGGAAAAAGAAAGTAAAACTTGAGCTGAGTGGTAATTGAAATTACTGCATGGTCATGTGACCAGTTTTTGACCAGACTGCTTGTTTGATTCAAGCCATTTTATAAAATACACTCATCAGTGGTATAAAAGTGCACAAAATAAAGTGTGACAATGCAATATTTTACTGGGAAACTCACTCCTTGGCCCCCATATAAGATATTTGCAGGGGTTGGCCCTCTGGCACAGTGCTATCACTTGAAATGAAGGAACCCCAAATTTGGGAACAAGCATGGGTTGTTGGGGACAAGCTGACAGAGGGAGGAATGAGCATCCAAGGGACAGCTCACCTCCCTCAGGGTGGGGGGGACACTGCATCTCACTACCAGATTGCCACCAGGTGGTAGCCCAAGTAAGTACACACTTCAGGGAAAGGACTGCTGCTGGACACCATGCATGCATGCTACCACCACCGTACATCTGAGCCGTGGGAGAAAATTAAGAGGAAAATGCCCCAATCTGACCCCCCCCCCCATTTCTGGCAGTCCTAGGCATGAAAGGCATGGCAGACCACCCTCCACCAAGTGTGGTCCTGGGTAAGTGGCGGATAAATAATACGTCCATGAGAGGGCTAGGGGAAGATGCCACAGCGCCAGGCAGAAGAAAAGAATGGTGAAAAACTCAAAATATTCCTTCCTAAACCAAAGGTGGTCAGTGACATTATGGGGCATTCCTTCAATGATTATTTTGCAGTTCTACCAGTTCACTAGTGGTGGGGTTAAACGCAAGGCATGTATTTATTATGAGTGTGTTTTGCTGATAATCTGAAGAAAAACATCAAATACAAATACTTCGTATTTATAATAAAAAATAGATTTTGGCTTCAAAATCGGAAGATTTACTGTTCCACCAAAACACTGGCATCTGTTTTTAGGTGTCAGTCTTTCCAAAACTGCTCACTTTTTTCCTGCTGTTGGGGACTGAAGGCTACTGCAATCCATACTGCTGTTCTTGCTTTTTTCCCTACAGGAGTATGTGGGTATAGCTTGTTACAGTACATGTTTGGCTGAGAGGGAAGAGAGGGGAAAGGAGCTTGGGCAGCAGGAGGGTTGCGTGGGTGGTCCAGGGGCAGGAGATAGTGGCTGTTTATGGTGTCATTCGCCAGGGGTCTGAACTACATGTCTGCCTAGTGCCAATCAGGCACTAGCAGTACTGTATTTATTCCCATAGGACAAAGCAATGGCACAGCTTATGAGGCACAGGAGTGTAAGGACCATGGAAAGGGAGGGCAGAGACTTCAGGGGTAACTACAGGTGGTCTGCAGGGAACTCTGCACAGGGCACTAGGTAGTTCAGACAGGAAGTAAATAGCCAACTAGGGGGGTTAGGAAGGTGAAGTTTACAAGTAGCAGATGGAGTAAGTTAGACCCCAGAGATAACATTAAGGACTGCAACTCCATAAACAGGAGAGGGAACTGTAGAAGGGCACTAACTATGTGGTTCTGTGGGAAGTACCTGGTAGAAGGAACTCTCTATATAGGGCAAGACAAACCAAAATGAAAGAAAGGAGTGAGGAAGGGGAAAAGTGAATCAAGGGTAACACCCTACCTGGGATAGGGAAATATCCTAGTAATTTGGTAGGTTCCCCTTTTGGAGTAGGGAAAAGGAGAAAGGAAGAAAAGAGGGAAACAAGGGTAATACCTTATGTGGGATTGGGTAATACCGTTAATCTGGTGAGTCTCCCATTCAGGGGTAGGGAAAACTAAAGAAAGGAAAGGGAAAAAATGAAACAAAGGTAATCCCCTATCTGGGGTAGAGTGAAACTGTAGTAATTTGCAGAATCTCCATTTCTAGGACAAGGTAATATTGTGACAATTTGGTGAATCTCCTTACAATGGCACTAGGTGCACAGAAGGGACAGAGTAACATTAGCCAATGAGAATTAGCAGATGTAAACTAGACATGCAGATTAGAAAGGTGAGAGAAGGGCAGGCAAGCCTCGGGGGAAACAGATATGAAAAATCAAGTGCAGTAGTGTCTTAGGAGCAGGGCTGCACTATAGCAAGGGTAAGGGAAGGGGTTATGTGAGGCAGTGAGGACTTTTGGAGGGGGAATGCAGTAGAGGGAAGACTGAGGAGGGAAATCATTAACTGCAGGGGATGTGGGGTAGCCATCTTTTGAGTGCTGCTTTCAGAGGGCCAATGCATGTCCCCTATATAAGAGACTGGCCATCCTCAGTTCAGAACTTGCTGCAAAATTAGACAAACTTCATCAGCTATGCAGCAGGCTGGGTATGGGGCTGGGGTGTCCACTGGCCCCCTGCTAACACAGAAGCTGGCTGGCTGATCCCAGTGATGCCACTGTTTGGAGGACTGTATGCAAAGGGGAAAAGCCTAAGACCCAGAGTGCAGGCACAAGTCCAGGATCAAAATTGGTGAACTGATTAAAGCCCTTGACTGCAGCAGTCAAGCCTTTGCCTCTCCATGAAGAACTTCTTGCCAGCCACCAGACAGACTCCAGATAACCATACATACAGCACTAAGGAGGAGACATGGTCAGAGGCACATGGGAACAGGAAAAGTGACATTGATGATCACAGACACCACTGAAAGGGGAACTAATACAGGGGTGCGTGGTGGGGGGTTAAGAAGATGGGGCAGGGTAGTTCAGTGTCTACCAGGAGCGGATTCAAGCAAAGAAACCATTATGATTGACAGAATAGTAATACCAGATGATTACAGTCCACTTAAGGTCAATCTTGAAATGGAACTAGTAAAAAATACATTCTGCAAACTGGGAAAGAAGTTGAGGGCAACACTGGAGTCAGTGGTGTTTCATTAAGTTCCTGCTACTGCAAGGCACAGAGGACGAGAGGCAGGTGAAAATAATAGCATTTAATTCTGGACTAAGAGGGTAGTGTAAGGAGGGAGGGTTTAAGTTCATAGGGGACTTGGACCTCTTCTGGGACAGAAGGCTGTTTAAGTGGGACAATGTCCATCTGACAGAGGAGAGGTGAACACATTGGGGCAAGAGTTTGATTTCTTCACTGAATAGCATTTAAACTAGGACTGGGGGGAGTCTTGAGCTGGGGGGTCCTGCAGTAAGGTGAAGGTAGTAGGGGACCTGGTTAGTATTCCCCCAATAAGGGAGCAGGACATGGAAATAAGAGTAGAAGTGGGCAGGCAGTAAGAGGGGAATCAGACAGGGGCCAGATTGATATGGGAATGTTAGAGAGCATGGGGGCAGAGCAGCATGGTGGACAGTCAGTCTCAATGCCAGGAATCTGGGAAACAGGATGTGTGATCTGCAGGCACTGGCTTGGAGGCTAGGGCTGACAGTGTGGCAGTCACAGATATGTGGACTACTCCTAATTAGGATTGGGAGCTCAGGAGCTCAGATACTAACCTATCTAGGGGGGATAGAGAATCAGGATGGGGGGTTCCATTGCACATAGGAGAAAGAATAAGGTGCATGGGAGAAAAGTCAATTGGGGTTCAAAAGAGGTGGAAATGCCCTTGGCACAGCTAGTGGTGGAGAAGTGAAAAATCACAAGGCTGGGGGTGGCTTACAGGGCTCAAAACCAGTTGGAAGCATAGGATTAGCCATTGATGGGAGAGATGAGGAGGGCTGCAGCAATGGGAAAGGTGGTCTTGGTGGGTGATGTAAATATGCCTGACATAGACTGATCATTCAGGTGGCTAAAACCAGCCACAGTTAGGCAGACACTTTTCAGGGCTGTGTTATGTCACAGTACATCAGGGCTTGCGGTGATGGTGCTATGTATTGCAGGTGCTCCTGCCTGAGTGATATATTCAATAAATTTAGCAATTTGACATTTGCCTTTTGCTTTTGCACTAGTCCATTTCAGTGTGCACTGCTATGCTGCTTTTCTTGTTTGGTTTTATGGGTTAGTCAACCCCAGCAGTAGCACCTGCATTGCCTGCACTGCCTAGACAGTGAAACTCAATCCTTGTTTTGCTTTAGTTCAGGAGCTATCCTTGACCTGGGTTCAAGGATAGGGACACCTTGGAAGATTTTAAATGGTCATAAATCTGGCAACTGGCAATTCAATGCAAAGAAGTGCTAGGTCATGCACATAGGGATCAAGAACCCTAGGGCAGAATACAGACTATTGGGCGTGACCATCATTGTGCCCAAGAAAACAAGCATCTGTCAATACCAAACGTTTGCTTGCTGGTATTGGCATTGGAAGTGCAGAAGTTAGACAGATGCAGAATAGGAATGGCAGTGAAGTATTGAAGTGACGCCAATCGCACCTCCACCCTGCAGAGATGGACAGGCATTGGGGTGTGCCTTTGGGTCATCACCCATAACACTCATACCATTTCACCTCACCCTACCCTGCAGAGACCGATAAGTGTTGAGGTGTGCCTTGGGGTGTTCGGCTTTACAGTCACCCCATTCCATAAGGAAATGCATTGAAATGAGTGCAGTACAGGAGAATGGGGTGAACTTTGGGGCCGAATAGTCCAAGTCACACCTCGATGCCTGTCAATGGCTGCAGGGGTGGGGGGGTGGATGGCATAAGCATTACTGTCAACAATCCCAAGTCACACCCCTGACACCTGTCAGTCCCTACAGGGCAGGGCATTATAGCCGGAAACCCTAATGCCCTGGGCATTTCTTGGTATTTTCACTCCAAGTTTTTAACAATGGCTTTTTGTGACCCCCACCACATGAACAGTGACACTTTCAGTTCGTTAGTCGAAAGGTGATTTTGCACAGCGACTATGCCATTTGGCACCACAGGTGCGAAAACACATTTCGAACAGGATGCAAAAAAATGACAGCTGCACTGTTCATGAGGAGGTGTAAAAAAATGGTAATGTTGAAAATCTGGAGTGAAAATACTGTATAAAAAAAATTGGTGAAGTCACGAGCATGCACAGAAACTGCCTAACACACACCCATAATGCAATTATTTTGGAGATTTTTTACATCAGATTTTCAACATAGGCATTTTGGGACTTCTGCTCATGAACAGTGGCACTGTGATTTTTCTTAATCTGTCCCGAACATTGATTTTGCACAGTGTGCCAGATGTGCGAAACCACATTCCAGGCAGGGTGTGAAAAATGACAGCTGTACTGTTCATAAGGAGGTATGCAAATATAAAATGTTGAAAATCTGGACTAAAAGTATTAAAAATTCTCGAAGTTACAAGTGTGCATGGAAACTGCACAATGCATGCTCGTAACACAGTCATTTTGTGAAATTCTGTCACCAAATTTTCAACATAGGCATTTTGGGACCTCCACTCATGAATAGTGTCACTGTGATTTTCCTAATCTGTCCCAAACATTGATTTCCCACAGCAACCGCGCAATTGTGTGCTGGATGTGTGAAAACACATTTCAGGCAAGATGTGAAAAATGACAGCTGTACTGTTTATAAGGAGGTGTGAAAAAATGGCAATGCTCAAAATCTGGAGTGAAAATATTAAAACTTCTCAAAGTTACGAGTGTGGATGGAAACTACGCAATGCATGCTCGTAACAGTGTCATTTTTTGGAATTTTTCCAGCAAATTTGCAACATAGGTTTTCTGGGCGCCCACCTCATGAACAGTGACACTGTCATTTTGTTAATCAATCCCAAAAGGTGATTCAGTGCAGTGACGGTGAAATCACCTTTTGGGACCGAATAACAACATCACAGTGACTGAATTCATGAGGTGGGGTCCCAAGAACCCCATGTTGAAAATTTGGTGCCAAAAGTTGCAGAAATGGCTGAAATATCCATCTAAGTTGAAAAAAGCCCATTTATGCCATTATACAGCTTACCAGCATTTCTTTAGTTCACGGTCAGCTTTGAAGAGTGCAGATGCGTTCCCGCTCCACCGAAGATCATCACGCGGGGCTCTGGAGGTAAGTATGAGGTGAGGGGGGTGTGGGGTGGTGGGGTACGGAGATGATGGGTACGGGTTGGGGGAGGGAGCCACCGCAGACAACGAGGGACCCTTTTTTTCTTTTACAGGTAAAAAAAATTAAAAACACGTCACAGGAAGATTTTCTTAATTACAGGGACATTTGGCACGCTGGGAGCCCACCCCAGTGTGCCAAATGTCCCTGTAATTTTTTTTGGAGGGGGACTGGAGCCGACGAGGATTGGGAACCCCCTCAGCAAAAGAGAAAACTTGACCAGCCGGAGAGTTTTAAGAGCAGGGATACTGAACGAATATTTATGCTCAGTATTCACAACAGATGAGGAGGGGGAGGTGCCTAAACCAAACAAGGGAGAATAGGGGGGTCGATACCAGTCCATTCACAGAAGAGAGGATTTTGAAAGAACTCTTGAAACTGAGGGTGGACAAAGCAATGTGGCCTGATAGGATTCACCCAAGAATACTAAAATAACTAAGGGTAGAACTAGTAACACCACTGACTACTCTCTTTAACAAAGCATGGGAAGATGGAGCGGTACCTGAGGACTGGAGGAGGGCAAATGTGATTCCACTTCACAAAAGTGGGAGCAGGGCAGAGGCAGGAAACTACAGTCCAGTTAGTTTGACTTCAGTGGTAGGGAAAATGATGGAATCACTTCTGAAGGAAAGAACTGTTGAGTACCTAGAGGCCAGTGGGGCACAGGACCCAAGGCAGCATGGTTTCGTAGCAGGAAGGTCATGTCAGACGAACCTTATAGATTTCTTTGACTGGGTGACCAAAGTAGTAGACCAGGGAGGGGCTGTGGATATGGACTTACCTAGATTTTAGCAAGGCATTCGACACAGTCTCACACAAAAGATTAATATACAAGTTAGCTAGCCTTGGAGTGGTCCCAAGGTGGTAGCCTGGGTAAAAAACTGGCTGGACAACAGGACGCAAAGGGTAATAGTAAACGGAGTCCACAGTGAAGAAAGGAGGGTAACTAGCGGGGTACCGCAGGGTTCGGTACTGGGACCGGTCCTCTTTAATATCTTTATAAGTGACATAGGGGAGCACCTGGAAGGAAAGGTATGCCTCTTTGCAGATGACACAAAGATCTGCAACAGGGTTGATATACAAGGTGGGGTGGAAAGAATGAAAAGGGACTTGGCAAGGTTGGAGGAATGGTCAAATACATGGCAGCTCAGATTCAATGCAAAGAAGTGCAAGGTAATGCATCTAGGAAACAAAAACCCAGGGGAAGAGTACACAATGGAGGGTTAGTTAATAAGAACAACAAAAATCAAAACAGACCTAAGAGTAATTATATCAGATGACCTAAAGGTGGGCAAGCAATGTGAGAAGGCGGTAAGGAGGGCTGGGGGGATACTGGGATGCATAGGGAGAGGCATCAACAGTAGAAAACAGGAAGTTGTTATCCCTCTCTACAGACAGTTAGTGAGACCCCATCTGGAGTACTGCATGCAATTCTGGAGACCTCATCTCCGCAAAGACATAGACAGAGTGGAGGCTGTTCAGAGGAGGGCAACCAAAATGGTGCAAGGTCTGCACCAGAAGACATACGAGGAGAGACTAAAGCAGCTTAGTATGTATACCCTTGAGGAAAGAAGGGAGAGGGGGGCATGACAGAAACTTTCAAGTATCTCAAGGGAATTAACAAGGTACAAGAGGGTAATATCTTTCAGAAGAAGAAATGTGCAAGAACAAGGGAGTACAATTTGAAGATAGAGGGGGGATGGCTCAGAGGCAGTGTTAGAAAGTATTTTTTCACAGAGAGAGTTGTGGATGCATGTAAAAGCCTTCCTGAGGAGGTTGTGGAGTCAGGAACAGTGGGAGAATTCAAGAATGCATGGGACAGGCATAAGGCAATTCTAGTGGGGGGGGCAGGAGGAAGTAAGCTGTTGATTAACTAGAATCTGCAGCTTATCCATCAGATAGGAAAATGGGCAGATTGGGTGGGCCAAGCAGTCCTTATCTGCCATCAAATTCTATGTTTCTATGTAACTCTTTCTTCTGTGAATGGACTGGTATCAACCCCCCTATCCAGAGTGTTTCTGTTGTTTGGTTTAGGTACCTCCCCTTCTTCACTTGTGAATACTGAGCAAAAATATTTGTTTAGTATCTCTGCCTTTTCACAGTCACAATCTGCCTACCCCCTTCCCTTTATTAAGCCTCACTATCCCTCCCCTGGTCTTCCTTCGCTCCCTGATGTACCTATAAAAGGTTTTATCCCCCTTCTTAACTGAGTTGGCTATCTTTTCCTCGGTTTGGGCCTTTGCTGTTCTGACAGTCTTCCCTGCTTCCTTCTGCTTTAACTGATACAGTTCTCTGTCCTGCTCCTTCTGTTCCTCAGATGATAAAATCCACTCCGTCTCTTAACAATTATTTTTTTAATTTTTATTTATTTGGATTAGGATTAATACCTTTGAGTCAAAGACTCATTTTCAAAGTTTCCAAGTCAGGGACAAACAGAGCAATACAAATACAATTCAATACAATACAATAAAGATAGCAGGGATCACATGGTAGGCATCATGACATCATTATAATGTCACATGAAGTTCAAGACTTGCTAGTTTCAGGTACATCATAACAACAGATAAATTGCATAATATTGGCCGACACCTGAGCATCAAGTGTCAAGCCGCTGTCAAGGATCACACCCAGATTCTTCACCCGTTCGGATGGTGTCAGCTGCCCACTTCTGGACTGCCTCTACTCTATGTCCCTTCTATGTACCCGCTTGAGGAAAGACGGGAATGTGGGGACATGATAAAGACCTGTAAGTACCTTGAAGTCAAAAACAAAGTAGATTATAGTGAACTTTTTAGGATCACTGAGAAATGAAAGTTACATGTAAGCACCCTCTGGGAGCTTACTAGTTAAATTGAATAGCTAGGCAGTAGGAGCACTGGTGACAGTAGGTCTAGGATGTGAGCCTGCTGGCTGCCAGCAAGGGGATCCACTCGTTGGGTATAAATAGTGGGGTTTTGGTACCAAAAGAGAGGATCGAGATTGTGAAGGGAAGAGTGAGTCAGGTTTTGGGCCCACTAGCTTGACCAGAGGGCCACAGCAGAGTCGGGGTGGCCTACTTGCCACCCCTGCCCTCCTCCCTCGAAGACCCACATTGGAAGTGCAGCAGTTTGGGCTATAATGAGTGAAGGGGAGCTGTTGTTCACAAGCCTGGGTCCTGTCGGTGAAGTTTGGGAGCCGGAGCGTCCAAAGTATGGAGGCCCGCCAAGTGATCTCTGGCACCTTGGTAGGGTAAGCACCGATGGGGCCTTACTCCTAAGAAATCTCGCCTGTGGGTGGGTGCAGCCTGAGAGCCAATGAGTGTTTCTGTGGTCAGGCCTGCTCTCGCAGATGGGACCTGGGGTGTGGTCTAGAGGTGGCAGCCTGGATCACTGAGGGCACAGAGATGGGAGCCTATCCCTCTTCCCCCAGCTGGTGGCTGCTTCAGGGTTTGGGCTCTCAGGGGATGCAGCCTATGGAGGCAGGAAGAGTTCCATGTGGGGAGTGGCTGTTTGGGACCCCGGTGGGGTGGCAGGCTGTCTGGGTGCTCCCTGTAGCATGGCAGCCAGTCCCCTGGTTGAAAGAAGTCCTGAAATTGGAATTGCTGCATGACTGGCAAGTGCCTTTGGTTTCTGGAAAGGCCAGGGATGTGCAGAATTCCCTGGGGAGGCCAGACCAGTTGCGTGGAATTAGCGAATGTGTCTCCGGAAGGTCTTTGATGGACTGTTCGTGCTAAAATGAACACCGTTTTAAACGTGTAAGATCTCTCAGTAAGAAAATAGCTCCCTCTGTTTTAAAGCAACCCCTTTGTAATGAGGCAAATAAGAAATGGGATTGGGACAGTAGAAACATCTTGCGCTGTCACAATTGTTACCTCAGTTTAAGATTGATGAGACTAAGAGAAGATCAAGTAATCAAGTGCCTGTGTTAAGGAAGAGTATGAAGAGAAGGAATATGAACTGAAAGTCTGCAAGTCTGAAATACCTCTATGTGTGGCCTGTTTCGGCTCACTGTCTAGTGCTGCTGTGAGTAATGTAGCCTTTTCGGCTCGAGGGAACGTCTGCAAGGCAATAAATTAATCTGTTGGAGAAGAGACTGCTGCAGAAGTGATTGTCAGGTTCATACATGTAAAGTGCCCCCAACATATTTATTGTGACACTCTGCCTATATACTTGTTATTATATTGTATCACATTTGTGATATAAATGTATGTTTATTTGAATGTCTGCTTGGAAAAATATAGCTGACAGCAGAACAGCAATCTGGGAAATGGCATTTCAAAAGTGTGGTGAGGAGGGATGGCCTCTACATGACCCAGTGGAAACTCTTAAGTAAAGACTTCCTTCAAAGGCCAGGTAATAACACATTGTAAACTATCCCTTTACTTTGAAATCCAGGGACAAAGTATGCATTTTACGACCTCTGTGGAAGAGGCAGTTTTTAACTGATACCTGTTAGATTTCACACCTAGATGAACACAATTCCTCAGGAAGTTTCTGAAGACATCAAAGGGGTAATTCTGTCTGTCATAAGGCCTCAGAATTAAGAAGAATATATTTTTTTCATTGGAGTGTTTGAGCAGTGGGCTAAGACATATGACTGATAAATTAATTCAAGTACTCAGGTTTGAGTGACCTCACAGCCAGCATCTGTGAGTTGTGTCATCAGAGGGGAGGAGGAGGAGTTTGTAACAAACATATTACCTGCAGCTGGGAGAAGAACTTTGTGATTGGCATTTTGCCTTTGCTTTTGGAGTGGGACTCCTGACAAACTCTCACAGCACTTTAGGTAAATTCAACCACCTATTTATTACTTGAAACGTAGGGTAGTCAGATAATTCAGTCACCAGGCGTGTTTATTTTGTAATTTCCTTTTCTTTTGACTGTAAATATTAATGTATATAGGTTCAGTGTTTTGTATGCATTAACTATGTTTAATTTCAGTAAACAATTTGGTTTCCTTAATCCTCCTTGGGTCTTTTCTCATTTTACTGCATGTGAATGTTAGGACAGTATTCGATAAAGCTGACCTAACTGTTAAAGGGCTTATAGTGTTACCATTTTGCAAAAAGGTAAGACCATACCTGGGTCTCAATTGGGTCCAAAAAGGGTAGAATTGTGAACCAGGCTGGTTGCCCACTGGGTTAAATATTGCACTGCATTTTCCTGAAGAGGGTGCGATATTTGATCCTATTAACTGGGCGTGCTAGTGAAAAAGGGTTAATGTTTGACCTCAGAACTCGAGACTAGAAGGTGTTTTCAGACTGAAAATAGACAGGAGGGTTACCCTGTTTGTCTCCTGTTCACATATTGCACTTTGAGTTTTGGCACTGTAGGAGCAGAGGGCCGGACCTGCGGAGTGCGTTTATGACACTTACTACCCCCATGCTACATGGAGTGGCTTGTCATTTTTCTTGTTATTAAATGAGTTTGTTTTGCAAAGTAATCTGGTTGTGGACACTGCATTTACTGGACAAAATGTGTGCTACTGTTGTTGCCTACTAACCAGCGTGCCCCTGCAGTTATCCCTACCGATGTGAAGTGATGCAACTGCCACTCGACCTGCAAAGCCATCTTGCAACAACAGAAGAACCAGGTAATGAGCATATTCTATTTTCTTAGACTGTGTTTCTTGGTTATACAGTGCCCCTCCCACTAAGATACCATCTGGATACCACATGACATCAGGAGTAGGGGGCTTACATACATATTTATCGTAACTGTTCATCTTCACCATGGCTCTGGGGCTGAAGGCACTAGGACACTGACTGGGACTAGGACCCTGCTCCTTTTGCTAGGAGGGAGCCGGCCACCGCTACTGAGCATGGTGCCCATACAGTACAACCCCATGTGGTGCCACGCACAGGCTAATAACCGTTACCAGATCCCTCACTCATCTTAGTTCCGTTGGCCAGGAGGGAAACAAAGTGGGAAAAATAAGATAGGGCTAAAAAGTTTCCTTGTGCAAAGGAACAGGAAAAGTATATAGGAATATAAACAAAATAAAACCCAACTACCAACCTTTCGACAGAGAAACGGCACACTAAGTGGCATAAGGGGTCATTAGTAAGGAACCCAAGCTTTAAGCCACTAGCTAGACAGGAAATGGATAGTGACCTCTAAGATAGCAGCACTGAAGCATGTGGCTCTGGCAGAGAAAGCAAGAAGGGGATGTCCAGAATTGGAACCTCCTTGCAACTGAGATGCCATAAAGCAACAAATCAGAATAAATCAAAGGGACTCGTGCAAAAAAAAAACATGCTTTCAGATAGAGGATTGACTGGAAATTCAGTTAAATATCCCTTGTTTCCTCATCAGAGAAAAAAAAGGGACTCTCAGGTGCATGTGGAATTGTAGGATTGGACACCCCAAAGGAGTTGAGATATGTTCATTTCTCCAGGCACCCCTAAGGGTAGTAATCTAACATCCTAGCCAACATAAAGGATAAAAAGAGGCATACCAACCAAAGGAATAGTCTGACATAGTCAAAGGAAAACCCATAAGAGAAAATGACCTGTTCTCCTGCAACCAAGAGTTAGTGTACTGATTGATGTTAATGTTTTGGTAACCAGGTAAGATCCCACTAGGCACAAGTGCCTGTTTTTGGAGGTGACCTGGGAGCACTGGGTAGGTTAAGAGACTTGCTCAGAGTCACATGTATCATACAGTACACAAGCGGAGGTTGTGGGACTGAAATCCCAGTCTGCTGGATATACCAAACTTGCTTACAGCTCATTACTCTAACCTCTAGGCAATGCTATGTATTTACAACCTTCTTCCCTTCCCTTAGGTTGCAACTTGAAATGAGCCTTGGCTCAGTGTGCCTTTCATGTTCACCAATTTTCAAATAAATAAATACATACATGCATACATATATACTGCCAGCCCAAATCATTTATTTAGTTTGTGGTAACCAGGTAAGTGCATTAGACAAATGCCTATTTTCATGCACGACCCAGGAAATTACTACAATTACAAGAAAGAGACACATCAAATACAGGAGTGAAGACAACTTGAATATCACAGGTTACAGATGTAGAAAAATAGCAATATGAATCATACATACAAATGTACATTGTATTCAAAGCACATAAAGCAAGGAACAAGTAAAACAGACCCAAGGAAGTACAAGCAATGTGAGAGTGTCAAAAAAGTATACAAGAGTCCAGTTCGGTGCACAGCACCTCCCACAGACAATGCCCAACTGCCAAGTGGAGTTAGACTGGATAGTGCCCAGAGGCACTGACTGAATTTAGCAACTAACAGGGATACACTCCCAAGAAGGAGATATACCCAGGGCAAGGAGAAGGATGGCAAGAAAGAATGGAGGAAGGGGGGGCTATGAAAAGAACCCTCACCCCTGTTTTTAATTTTTTTTTATGGAGTGAGGATGCAGCAATGAAGTCCCAAACCCTGTTTGTATTCATCTGAAAAACCACTCCATAGGGAGTGCAACTGGGGAGTCCTAGCACTAATGGAGCCAGCCAGCCAGCCAGCACCAGCACTGTCAGGATTAGCTACTGGTGGCCCTGGCTCTGCTATAGTGGGGGATGGTGGGTGGGCGTGGCAAATCAATGGTGAAGATATTCTGGAAGATCAACATTTCAGGAATCAATCTTAACCATTGATTCCCACTTATAGAAACATAGAACTTGACGGCAGATAAGGACCGCAAGGCCCATCCAGTCTGCCCATTTCTTTTTCTACCTTATAAATGTGCCATCGGCCTTTGCTCTGTCAGTGGCCTATCTATTCATACTCATCTGTATTGCTCCCTTATGCCTATCCCATGCCTGTTTGAAGCCCTGCACTGTATTCATATCCACCACTTCCTGAGGTACGTCATTCCATGCATCCACCACCCTTTCTGTGAAAAAGAATTTCCTCACATTCCCCCTTAATCGGCCTCCCTCTAATCTCATGCTGTGTCCTCTTGTCCTGCTATTTTTCTTATATTTAAACATGTTAGACTCTTTCACCTTGTTTATGCCCTTAAGGTGTTTGAATACCTCGATCATATCACCTCTCTCCCTCCTTTGCTCAAGGGTATACATATTGAGCTCTGTTAATCTGTCCTCATATGTCTTCTGATGCAGTCCCTGCACCATTTTGGTTGCCCTTCTCTGGACTGCCTCAATTTGGTTAATGTCCTTGTGAAGGTGTGGCCTCCAATACTGCACGCAGTACTCCAGATGGGGCCTAACCAGTGTCTTGTACAAAGGGATTAATACCTCCCTCTTACGACTTGTGATACCCCTACTAATACACCCTAACACCCCTAGCCTTACCTACTGCTTTAGAGGTCTGCTTGGATGATTTTAGGTCATCAGTGATGATGATGCCCAAGTCTCTTTCTTCCTTTGTGACTGCTAGCAACCCTCCCAGCCTATAGGTGGCTTCAGGTTTCTCTTCCCTATGTGCATGATTTTGCACTTCTTTGCATTAAATCCCAGTTGCCACTCTTCTGACCATTCTGCTAGTTTATCCAGATCTCTTCTCATTCTGCCCACCCCATCTGGATCATCTACTCTGTTGCAGATCTTGGTGTCATCTGCAAACAGACAAGCCTTACCCTCTAGTCCATCTGCAAGGTCACTAATGAAGATGTTCAAGAGGACTGGCCTCAGGACTGATCCCTGAGGTACCCCACTTGTGACTTGCATCTCTTCTGACTGTATACCATTTACCACCACTCTCTGTTTTCTGCCCGTCAACCAGTTTGCCACCCAGTTGACCAACTTCTGACCCACCCCGAGCCTACCCAGTTTATTTATCAATCTTCTATGTGGAACAGTGTCAAAAGCTTTGCTGAAGTCAAGGTAGGCGACATCAACTGCTCCCCCTTGGTCCACCACTCTGGTTACCCAGTCAAAGAAATCTATGAGATTAGTTTGACAGGACCTTCCTTTGTAAACCCATGCTGTCTTGGATCCTGTGCCCCTACGATTCCAGGTGTTGCACTATCCTTTCCTTAAGGAGTGCCTCCATAATCTTGCCCACTACTGATGTAAGACTGACCGGTCTGTAGTTCCCCGCCTCCTCCCTGCTACCACTCTTGTGAAGCGGGATCACATGAGCCCTTCTCCAGTCTTCTGGGACCTCTCCTGTGCTCAGAGACTCACTAAACAATTCTGCTAGTGGCTCTGCTAGTTCCTCCTTTAGCTGCTTAAGTACCCTGGGATGTATGCCATCAGGTCCCATTGCCTTATCCACCCTGGAGCTTAGCAAGCTCTTGTAGGACCCTTTCTTTGTGAAGGGAGTAGTGCTCACCTCCCTCCCCTGTGTCCATGATGCTGAGCTGTGGGCCCTGCCCTACCTTCTCTTCAGTAAATACTGAGCAAAAGTATCTATTTAGGATAGATGCCTTTACAGGGTCCTCCTCCTCACATGCTCCCTTTCTCCATTAAGCTTAGCAATACCCTCTGGACTTTCTCCTTTCACTAATGTATCTATAGAAAGTCTTGTCACCTTCTTTACTGTTCGTACTAGTGTTTCCTCAGTTTGGGACTTTGCCTGCCTTACTGCCTTACCTGCTTCCCTTAGGGCAGTTTGGTATGCCTCCCTATCTTCATCCCGCTGTGTTCCCTTATATTTCCTGAAGGCCAGCCTTTTGGCTCTGACCTTTTCTGCTACTGTATTTGAGAACCAAAGTGGTTTCCTTCTTCTTTTGCACTTCCTTTTCTGTCTAACACAATGGGATGTTGCTTCAAGTATTGCATCCTTAATGCTTGCCCACTTTGCCTGTACCCTCACCTGTGTTTCTTTTTGCCAGGGCTAGCTTAACTCTGTTGGCCATCTTATCAAAGTCAGCTCCTCTGAAGTCCCATATTTTGCCTTGGAATGGGATGATTTAGATGTAGTAGCCAAATTGAACCATACCATGTGATGGTCACTGGCTCCCAGGTGACCTTCTACCTGAGAGCTGTGATCCCTTCTTTGTTAGTCAGTACTAGATCTAGGATAGCCCTGTCTCTTGTGGGTTGCTGTACCAGTTGTTTGAGGCCCTCCCCCTGCAGGGAATCCACTATGAGTCTAGTTCTGGCAGATGTTCCTGCTGGTATTGACCAATCTGTATCCGGCATGTTGAAGTCTCCCATTATCAGAACCTCCCCTTTAGCTGTCATGTTTTATATATCTTCTAACAGTAATGTGTCTATGTCTTCCCTCTGATCTGGGGGCCTGTAGACAACCCCAGTTCTTATGGCTGTCCCATTTCCTGTTTCAGGGTGACCCACAGTTCTTCTGGTCCTTATGTGTATTCTGAATTTCTGCAGCTTTGATATTTTCATTAACATACAGGGCCCTCCTCCCCCTTTTGCACCTCGGTCTCTTCTGAACAATACATAGCCAGGTACTGAAGTCTCCCAAGTGTGGTTACTGGTAAACCACGTCTCACTAATGCTACTATGTCCAGTTTAGCCTCTGACATTATTGCCTGCAGGTCTGGGATCTTATTTCCCAGGCTGTGAGCATTGTGTACATGATTTTCCATTGGCCAGATTTTGGTGTGTTAGTTGTTGGGTGAAGTTTGGCATTACCCTGAAGTCCAGATGGGGAGACAAACCTTTTTCTTACCTGGTGATGCAAATGAGCGGCAAACATGCTGAATTCCTGTTTGACCACTAGCTGAGGGGGGAGGGGTGTTCTTCCCATTCGACGTATGGGGTGCTGCACCCCTCTCCCCATTTGCTAGTTTAAATATTCTGCAAAGACGTCAAACTTCTGCCCCAATGCACTGACTCCCTCTTTAGTCAGATGCAGTCCATCAAATTTAAAGAACTTTCACCCCGAACTGTTGCCAGTTCCCTACAAATCTGTGTCCTTTTTCCTGGCACCAGCCCTTGAGCCACGTGTTTAGCTCCCCTATCTCCTCTTCTCTGACCTTCCGTCCATCTGCTCCCCTCTCCCAGACTGGCAGGATCTCAGAGAAGGAGATGCCGGACGAAATAGATGATAGTTTGTCACCCAGCCTAGTCAGGTGTTCCTTGGTCTCCACAACTGACCGGCTGGCGAGATCATTAGTCCCTATGTGTACTAGGACATCAATGTTTTCTCCTGCTTTGTGAACAATTTTAGCAATGCGGTCAGTGTCTCTCCATGCTGATGTACCTGGGAGACATCTGACCATCACCCCTGGCTGGAGATGGGTATCAACTCCCCGAATCATGGAGTCTCCTATGATTAGAAGTTTTTTGGATTTCCTTTGTGCTTGTTTTGTTTTGGTTCCTGATTTGGGTGAGTTTTGTTGTGCTAGCTCCTGTGCCGCAGTGTCCTGCTCTGCAGTGTCTTCTGCCTCTTTATTTGATTTCAGAGATAGAGGCAGATACCTGTTTGTAGTGTTTATATGGGTCTAAGTACCAAGCTCTCCCTGCTTCTGAGGAAGAAGCAGGCTCACCCTGAGGGTAATAAACACCCTCAGCATGGGAAGAACCCCTGAGGCATTGGGCTCCTTACAGGTCTGGTAAGACCAGAGATTTGTCAGGGCCAGGCAGTGGCTCCTGTGGCCCAGGAGCAAGAAGGTTCCCAGACAGTTCCCACCTGACCCTGGGGAAGAAGAAATGAGCCTTCTGGAAGTACAAATTAAGCACCTTACACTGGGCCAAAGGTGCTAGTCTGCAAAGGGAAAGCTATGCCTACGACTGGTGCCAAGCTACCACCATGCCCCTAGCAGAAAGGACAATGGCCTCCCTAACTGATTGACTTGCTCTGTGGCAGTGTAAGTTAAGAGTTGACTTAGCTGCACCCACAGGTGACCATAGGTGACAGCTGAAGGTTACCATATATACCTCATGTGCAGACATGCACATGAGGGCACATGCCAAGGTGAAAGCCTGCCTGCCAATGGCATCTATCTGAATAGAATCTACCTCTGTAGGTTGGTTATGCATGAGGCGTTGAAGCCCCAACAGGGTCTGCAGTACCTCAAACCCTGGGGAGGGGCAAAGTACCTCAACTGTGGACCTCGTGGGTGTGTGATACCACATGAGTAGGTCCATGGGGATGGCTGGACTGGAGCTGGATGCCTCCTCGAAGGCTCTATACCATGGAGGAATGATAACTGAGTTGGGCTGTTGTGTCGCAGCTTGTTAATAAATTCAAGTCAAGTGCCTGGAGCATCTCCACCAAGAATGTCTGCTACAGTAAGTACTCAGCAATCGAAGACAGGTAGATAGATGACTCACTGTCTCTCTGAGGAGAACATTGATGGAGACAAGGTGCCGACTCCAGGAACTGTTGATGCAAGGAGAAGGTCCTGAACAGGGCTCTGTTAGACTGCCTATGAAAAATCTTTATGACACCAAAGAATTTCCTTTGCTGGTCCGAGCAGTGACCCAGTTGGTGGCCATGGGGGGAACCCCAGGTGAGGAGAGTGGAGCAGTCCAGGTCCCATGGGGTGAACACAGGTCCTCACCATTGATGGTGTCATCTAGCACGTCTAGAGGAATCCCCGCCTTTGCACCACCATCCAACCAAGGGATCTCCACCTCTGCGCCGCCATCCAACCCCAAGTTGGTGCTGCCTCCAGCACCAGGCTCAGAGTCTACAACAGCCTCAGAGATGGGTTCATCCCATCACTGCAGTTGACACCGTCTTCTTTACTTTGCTCAGTGTTAGCTTCACTGTTGACCCTTGTGTCATCACCCACTAAGGTGTTGTGAATGACACAAGAGTCAGGGATGACCCCAGGGATAATACCATCACCAGTGTCTTGTCCAGAGCTGGGCCAAGAACCAACACCATGGCTGTCGCTGCATCTGTCACAGCAGCTGGTGTCATCACCCTCCTCGGTGTCTCTTACAGTAACATGGACAGTGACACCCTCCGATTCTGCAACATCATGACTAAGCCCTGGTGCTGCTCCCACTCCTCACACTGTGAACAGTGTCAGAAGGGGACCCAGGGTTGTCTCTGGTGCCACCTGCTGTGTTGTCACCACAAATGGTGACAACAGCATGGGTAACACCAGAGGATGACACAGAGGTGTCCATCAGTGTAGACCAAGCATATAGCTGCTGCCTCAACACTAGGGACGTCTGCTGATCAGGGCAGAAAGACTGTGAAGGGTTCTCAGCTGGCTGCCTAGAAAGGGTCAGCTGTCCTCCAGACCCAACAACAAGGACCTCTGATAACTTAGCATGATGAGGTTGAGCAGGACCCTGTGCTTCCATAGAACCAGAGACCCCAGGAAGAGGCCCAGGTTAAAGGCCTAAAGACCTGACCTTGGACGCACGTGTGCATCACCTGCCTCCAAATGTGGTGATCAGATGACCCCACCTCAATGCATGGTTCTCTAGGATGAAGCAGTCCATGAAGAAGCAGGAGTTGCATGCATCCATGTTGTGCTCTGATCCAAGGCAGGCTGTGCAGAACTGATACCTGTCCAGAGCAGCCATGGGTTTCCCATAGGGGCAATGACACATTATGGGAGGCTGTAGGACTTTCTCCAGGGTTTTGCCATTTTGTTGTAGGACCTTGGCATTGTGCGAAAAATAAAGAAAAGTGGCACCACAAAAGTTACAGAAAGAACAGTCACGTAAGAACTTACAGTAGCAGTAGATCTTTGAGGGAATCGCTGTTATCATGTCACACCTATGGAACTTCGCCATCAGATGTCAGGATCCCATGGAAGCCTTTTTCTTCAGCAGTCTATTAGAGGCTGCCTGCACCTTTGTCAGGCTCCAATGTCACACACCCTATAAAAGCACGGGCTGCCCCACTCCCTCCTCAGTTCTTTCCTGACCCAGAGGCTATGAGAAACAGGAGTCCCACCAGGGAACCTAGGAAAGAGAGAGAGAAGGTGCCCCAGCTAGCAGAAGGCTGGAACAACAAGAAAGCCAAGCTGGAGAGAAAAAGAGAGAAAGGGGGAAGAAGGAAGGAAGGGATGGCATGACCTGATGGCAGAGATTTCCTCGAAGATCTAGTTTTAAGGGAAGTTCTTATGTAACTGTTCTATCTTCTTCGGGGATATCTCTGTCATCAGGTCACACCTATAGAACGAGCCCCAAACAGTGCTAAGAACAGGGACAGTCTGGGAGGCAGGAAAGCCAGAGGCCTAAGAAAGAAGGCCCTGCAACACAGCTAGGCCAAAGCTTGCCCTTCTTCTGGAGGCAATATCCAGACTGCAGTGCTTGGTGAAAGTGTGAATAGTACTCCAAGCGGCAGCAGTGCAAATCTCTGCAGCAGACATGCCCCTGAAATAGGCAACTGAAGTGGCCATGGCCCTGGTGAAATGGACCTTAACAACCCCTGGAAGTTCCTTACCATACTTCCTGTAACAAAAAATGATACAGTTGGCCAATGATTTGGACAAGCACTGTTTTGAAACTGGTGCACCCTGTCTGCCAGGGGTGAAAGAAACAAACTATTCGGACTTCCTGCAGTCCTTGGTACAGTGTGTACAGTAAAGCAAATTTCTATGCACATCTAAAGTGTAGAGCAATGCTTCTCCTGGACTGGCATGCTCTGGATCATAAATGGGCATGTGGATGGATTGATTTAAGGTAAACCCAGACACAACCTTAGGAAGAAACTTAGGATTAGTATGCAAAAAGACCCTGTCTTTGTGGAAAATCAAATAAGGCTGCTCATGAGCAGACGTAATGGCAGCCAAAAATAACGCTTTCAATGACAGAAAGCGTAGCTCGCAAGATGTGGCTGGTTCAAAAGGAGGCAGGGTTAGTTTCTCCAAATCAAAATTCAGGTCCCAAGCCAGAACCGAGTTACAGGTAGGAGGCTTCAAAT
This sequence comes from Neoceratodus forsteri, assembly GCA_016271365.2. Lineage (NCBI taxonomy): Eukaryota > Metazoa > Chordata > Ceratodontiformes > Ceratodontidae > Neoceratodus > Neoceratodus forsteri. Next base: position 875,027,095 of record CM028132.1, on the reverse strand, counting down.
GGAGGACGCCTCTCAAAAAAGTATGGGCTACATCCAGCTGTGCCACAGTATGCCCATCAATGGGCACATGAAAGGCTGAAATGACTGACAGGTGCACTTAAAGGGAGGAGTATTTGAGTCCTGCATCAGACAGGATCAGGAGATACTCCAAAACCTGGTTCACCGGAAAGGTGAAACGGTCCATGTTATGAGAAGTGCCCCAGATAGCAAACCACTTCCATTTCATAGAGTAAATGGCCCTGGTGGAAGGTTTTGTGGCAGCCACCAGGACAGGAGAATAAGATTAAGATGGTACTCCTCTTCTACATCTGTCTTCTCTGAAGTAGGGGATGGCAAACGCCTTACTGACAGCTCTCGAGGGTGCAGGATGTGTGGGTCAAATAGGCGTCAACGCCGAAACAGCTGACGATGGCACGGGCGATGACGACACAGGCTGTGGAATCAGCTGCTGGAAGAGAGATGTGGTAATAGAGGTAAGTATAGTATTGAGGTTGATGGCAGGAAAGGGAATCATTGTTGACAGTGCGAGTCCCTGGTACAACGATGAACCACTAACTGAAGAGATAGTGGGAGGGCCCTGCACCGACGGACCTTGAAGCAGGAGAGGTCTCGGTGGTGGGGTGGGGTCCAATGGCCCAAAGGTCAACGGTCCCTCCACAGCCCTGTGATGACTGGGAGATGAATCCATCATGGGGGGCCTGGAAGTAGCAGAGGCCCACATGGGAGAAGGTGCTGATGGTGAAGCAGTTGACAGGGCAATCCCAGGAGAAGAAGCAGCAGAGGAATCCAGTGGGGACTGCCGATGGGAGGGGGGTAAGCAGTCTTTGGGCCATTCCTTGTCCCACCGAGAATGCTTCCCCAAGGATTTGTCCCGGGCCATGGCAGCCTGTGAGCCCAAGGAAGATGCCAGTGATTGGACGGGGAGGAGGGCTCCTGAAGACCCCTGCTCTCCGCCGGCTGCCTGTTGCTCCATGAGGAACTTCTCCAGGGCTTTCTTGCATTGGCGTCGCTGATAAGATTGAACTTCTGGCAGGACTTGCCGGCGAGGACATTATGGCTGGGACCAAGACAGCAAACACAGAGCTGATGTTAATTGATGGAGATCTTCTTTCCGCAGCAACAGCGATGGAAAAGAACCAATGAAGGAGTCTTTCTCGACATACAAAGGAGAAAATAATCGCTTTATATAAAAGTGATTCAACAGCAAATAAAAGAAAAAGGTAAGTAAAAATGGCAGTCGAACTGAGTGACGAAGCTTCCGTAGAGACCGTGCGTGAATGGTTGATAGCAAGAGAGAACTGAGGAGGAAGTGGGGCCACGGGTGTTTGACGTCAGAGCCTGATGTCAGCGTGGGTGCCCCCTAACAGGCTGCTGCATAAAAAGGTTTTTGTGGGATCCTGAAACCTGATGGTGAAGTTCTATAGGTGTGACCTGATGACAGAGATATCCCCAAAGAAGTTTCAGCAGTACTGGAGTTGTAAAAGATGAGTCAAACTGAGGCACTGCACTCTCACAGTGTACACTCAACAGCGGGAAGAACAGAACTGAGGTGAGGGAGCAGGCAACAGTTATTGGCCAGTATGTAGCACCACTTGGGCATGTGCAGGCATCATGTTTAGTAGCGATGGCCGGCTCCCACCTAGGCAAATCTTTCATTCTATGGCCCAGACTCATAAGTGGGAATCAGTGGTGAAGACTGATTCTTGGAATTTCAGGAACACAAGGGGGCACAGTTACAAACTAGCAGGAGAAAGGTTCCAGAAGGGAGACAAGAGGCACTTTTTTCACAGAGAGTGGTGGCAGGTTGAACAGGCTACCAGAAGAGGTTAGAACCAGAAAACAGTTGGGGTATTAAAGACTGGGTATGATAAAGTAAAGGAATGGGTAACATCGTCAGGAGAGGGGAGGGGAGGGTAGTGGCGACATACTGTATAACATGTAGAATAATGCATGGGGGGAGTGCATAACAAGAATGTAATATATGGATAAGCCTCAGTAATACTATACTAAGGTATACAAAGATTTCCCAGTAGTACATCACTACTCACAGTAATATTATTCTGAAAAGTGATAATACTATCATTTTTGCTCATAATAATACAGTTCAAAGGTCATCTCCAACTGTAGTATTATTACTGGATCCATATATTACAAAAAATAACAGAAAGATAAGTGTTTTACAAGGCAGTCATACCATCTTGAGGTTTTGGGGACTTTAGGACCTCTCGAGCTTCGCTCTAGAGGTTCCATGTCCCCAAAACCTCTCGATGGTATTACTGCCTTGTAATACACGCTTATCTATTATTCAATTTTTAATGCACACCTGAGGTATGGGATGCTACATAAACCCTGAGGGCGGAGCCCGAGGGGTTTATCAAAGCATCCCACACCGAGGGTGTGCATTAAATTCGAGTTGTGCACTCCCTCCATGTATTGTTTTTCTCCAACCAGATTTATTGCAATACAGGCTGTTTTTCTTGGGTCTGCTTTTTTTTTTATATTAGAACATTTTACAGAAAATACGTAGCTTTTATTGTGGGGAGTTTAGTATATTGTTAAAAGAAGTTTTACAAGTTTGTTTTGAAATATCTTTACTTCATATTTTGAAGATTTTGTTGTTTAAGTCTGGGTGGCTTTTGTCATGACGATATGCAAATGAGGTTCAGATTTCCGTGTTGAGGGTTTTAATTCTGTAGCTCATTTGCATATCGTCATGACAACGAGAAGTTGGACCTGAAAAAGATGCTGAAAAAATTTAGCTACACAAACCTTGGATCTGTGATTTTTGAGTGGGTGTTTTTTTGTTTTCATGGTTTATTCTGTCTGAGTCCTGTGAGAAGCATGGCTGAGTAGGAGCAGGGCAGGTGTCCAGGAAATGCAGGCGATTGACTACTATTTTTCTGTGAGTAGTGTGGCTGAGAAGGAGCTGGGAGCTGATTCTAAAATGCCTGATAGTGGTTCAAAAGATTAGGATAGTTAGGCAGACCGTAAGAAAAAATTACTCACCATAGTAATGGTGTTTCTTCTAATAGGTCCAGTAGTGAGTTAATACAAAAAATGCATCCTCTCCACTCTGAGATGTTGCATGTTGCATCAGAGTTTAGAAAGGTGCTGTGGAATCAAAACTCCATTTAAATGTATTGTGTAAGGTGAGGCTCCCTCCAGTATTCTAATGCCAGGTTTGTCCTGAAGACCAGAAGGGAGCTATACTAACTAGCTAAACTACAATGCTTACATTAAAAGGACAATGTCAACCTTTTTTCATTATATTATTTTTTAGTTGAAAACCCACATTTTATGTTTGCTTAACTTCCCCAAAATTCACTGAGGTTGGTTGTTTTATCTGTTTCCTTTCTTAACAGAACTAAAATGTATGCAAATAGTATTTATACATAACCTTATTTTGTTTCAAATCTTTGTTTTACTCTTATTGCATGCTTCCTGAACAACAATGCAGCCACTTACGATGCAATAGTCTACTCTCTTCCCACTTCATGCTGAGTGTCTATACTGAGTCTGGATGTTCCCAAGTCCAGGACAGATGCATTAGGTGTAACATACAACTTTTTATGTGGTAACACCAATATGATGGGCAGCCTGTTTTTAACTTTTAAAGAGGAAGGCAGGCCCGGTGGCGCTAAGGGTTGAGGCGCTGGATGCCACACCTCGCACCATGCCGGTGACCTGGGTTCGGGAGCAGACTCAGGCTGTCGGGGGTCGGTAGGGGAGGAAAGGATTGAATGTCCAGAGGACTGCTCACCTTTCCTGGGAGGGAGGGGGGTTGTTGATCCCAGAACTTGATGGCTCCCAGTGGAGACTGAGGGTGCAGAAGCCATTGGGATCTCCAACAAGGGGACTGGCTGCGGTGGCATTCCTGTAAGCGTGCGAGGACACGTGCATGCGCATTGCACAGCCGAGCCAATAGGGAGGGACAGAAAAGCAGAAAAGCCATGGATGCCTGATAGGTGAAGGTGACCACCCCCATACACAGTGCTGGGTCCTCCCTCCACTCCCTGGTCACTCTACTGGATTTCAGATAGAGCGCCAAGTAGGAGCCGGTGGTCCCACCCTAGGGAGCTTAGATCGGGGGTTGGGTGGTCAGTGGAGTTGGAAGGGAGCTGGGCCCAAACCAGGAGTCTGGTTGGGGACTTCAGGTGTGCGGGAACAGGATGGGCCGAGAGACCTCATCGGAGAGAGGTCAGATATCCAGTGAAGGACAGGGCATAAAGAAAGCTGAAAAAAAAAAAAGGAATCTAAATCAAACTGCCAGCTACATCAGCAGCATCTATAATATGTGAGGAATTGCACAAGTGTTTTTTAAACTAGGGACAATTTAAGCCCTAAGGCGGTTGACAGTGTCCCTTTAAGCCGTTAGCAAAAATTAAGCAGCCTTAAAAACATACAACATTTTTAAGTAATTATAAGACATATTTAAAATACAAAGCATGTAAACATATCCAAAAGTTCAGACAGAAAGAAACAGAAACATGGAATTTGTTGAAAGAAAAGGACTGCCTGGCTCACCAAGTCTGCCCAGACTGTCCCTGTCTAGTCTGTCTCTGCAGACCCTAACTGGTCTCAGGTGACCCTCCCTCCTCCCTGCCCCTTTCCTAATATTCCCTTATGTCTATCCCATGCATGCTTTAAACCCCCTATTGTTCTTGCCTCCACCACTACTGCTAGCAGTCTATTCCAGACATCCAACACCCTTTCAGTGAAGTAGTATTTCCTCACATCCCTCATAAACTTCCCCTCCAATTTCATTGCATGCCCACTGGTTCTGGTGCTCTTCCACATTTGAAAGAGACTCCCCTCCTGCACCCTGTTCCCCCGTGAGAGGTAACTGCAGGTCTCTATCATGTCACTTTTCGCTCTCCTGTCTTTCAAGGTGTTCGTGTGGAGATCACTCAGTCTCTCCTTGTAGGGCTTTTGGTGCAGCCCCTGCACCATTTTAGCTGCCCTCCTCTGGAGTGCCTCAACCCTGTCTATGTCCTTTCTGCAGTGTGGCCTTCAGAATTGGACACAACACTCCACGTGGGGTCACACCAGCGAGTGATATAGTGGTAGCACCATATCCCTTCTCCTGCTGGAGACACCGCTCCCTATGAATCCCAGCATCCCACTGGCCCTACCCAATGCTTTATCACACTGCCCTGCCACTTTGAGGTCAGCAAGCAATAATACCCAACAGGGTAGGTGGTACTGGGCAATACCAGACTGCTCAGGGGTGTAATGACCTTATAGCTCCTGGAAGGTTCAGTATTGCCTTTGTCTAATACCACCCACCTTGGAGGGTATTATTGTGCTAAGAAAATGGGCATCAATGAGAAAAAAATAAACAATAGACAAGTTATGTTATGTTTTTGAGAAAAAAGTAAAATTTTATTAACATTTTTAAATTCAGAGAAAAAACAGTCACTTTAACTTCTTAACTGTTATAACTGGGGTGTGGGCAAAACAATAAAATTGAGCTCACTATTTCTGATAGAAGATGAAACTGACTGGTGCATTGAAGGTGCAGCCTTGAAGTGTAAATATATTTGTGGTCCCTTGTGGTGGCAGTGGTGAGCTGCTAACTGTTGATCCTGGTTTGCTGTTTCAATTGCTTTTGTCTTGTCTTCTCCTTGTGGCTGAGCTATTGCTTGTTCCGTCTGTCTCCAGAGTACTACGCTCCACGAATGCTAGTCTTTTTTAGAGGCTGACCAGTAACTACTTAGGCTCTGCTCTAATCTGTGGCCTGTGATGGCCGTTATTTTCCGAGGAGTCAGGTCAGCGTTGGCTAGCATCTGGACTGCTGTGACGTGAATACTGTGGTTGGTGTAGCACCTGGATAACACTACTGCTGCACTGAGTCAGGCCATCAGGGAACTGAGGAAACTTTTCCCCATTGGTTCAGCAGTGTGCCAGCAGCTTTCTGCATCTAAGTAAGTTTGTTGCAGTCTCCATGGATGTAAATATAGGGAAGGTTCATTGGGTTAAAGACTTCACCGGGTACAGTGGATTTTCGGGTTCATCATACATGAACCCGTGGTTAGCTTCTTTATTTTTCTGCGGAGGGTTTGCGGTTTTACTCTCTTCGGTGTGGGATAAGGTCACATAACATGCTACAGTCTCATCAGTCTTTTCTATGAACGAGTCCTTGGTTAATTGCCAATGACCTTCATGACCATGCCTGGCCATATGCAACTGAATATCAAACCACACTTTAGCAACCAAGCCAGGTGTGGTGGTATCGGGGGATAGGTCTGAAAAGTGTCTTAGTTTGTGTAGGTCTGGCTCTGTGATTGCTGGATGGTGGGCAGCAACGTCTTTATGTTCTTTCCTTAACTTTTTAGAATCTAGCAGAGAACATTATTTGTGGGTTTAAACACTGGGTCTGATATTAAACCGATGTTCCAGGCTATGGTCAGTATGTTCATGTATCTGTTCAGACCTACACAGAGGGCGATGTACCCAGAAACAGAATACTGCTCGCCAGTGTGTTCATATGGACCTCAGCATAGAATTTCCTGAGGTAGTTTGAAATAGTTTCTAAGGTGTCATGCTTAAAATTAACCTGTACGTTATTGTGCTATGTCCACTGCTGGAAAATGGATGCTACCCATTGTGTTTTTATGTGTGTTTACCTCCTGACATTTGTTCTTGATAACGTCCAGCTCTGAGATACTCACAGAGGTGCATTTTTCTCCATTTTCTTTCTTTTTGGTTGAACTTCTTGGTTTTCATCGTCTTCAGGAAACAGGTGAAAGATGTTTCTATCAGCTGTCATGTTGAACTGGACATCAGGCACATCTGACGTTTTCCTGCAGTTTTCTGACAAGTTTGACAATGGCTTCAGTTGACACTATGGCTGCGTTAGTGTTTGAAAGTGAGTGTGGCACAAGAATATCAGTGATATGGTTGGCGTGGCTGGCATTTGTTATTAAGTAGGCTCTATTTAAAAGTCAATGTAACCCCTTGGAATGTTTGCCAGCCAATCAGATTTCAGAGTTTCTAAAGTCCATTTTCTAATAAGATACAATAACCCCAAGGTCCCCTCCCAGCTTAGTGATGACAATACCTCCCCCCAATCCTATACCCTAGGTGCATGATTTTGCACTTTTTGGCACTGAACCCCAACTGTCCTGCTCTTGACCACTCCTCAAGTTTCTCACGATCCCTGCACATTCTCTCTGCCCTCTCTTGAGTGCCCACCCTATTACATATTTTGGCATCATCTGCAAAAAGGCATGCCTTCCTTTCCAGTTCATCTACAATGTCAATTATGAAAACACTGAAGAGTACCAGTCCCAGTACTGAGCCCTGCAGCAACTTGCTGGTCACTCTCTCATCACTAGAATGAGTGCTGTTAATGACCACCCTCTGTCACCTATCCATTAATCAGTTTCTAACCCAATTCACCACTTTAAATCTCACCCCTAGGCTGTTCAGTTTATTTATTTATTAATACTATATTTTTTGGGCTCCCATTGCTAGTACTGGTGGTGGATATATCTGCTTAACTGGCATCCCTGGCTGGGGACCGTCATGTGGCTTGGTGCTAGGGTATTTACCACTTAGTTTCCTTCTTGTCCCTCCTTACCCCGTAGGTCACCAACATGAAGGACTAATATCCAGGTTGGCAGCGTGCTGATGCACATCTTACCCGATTACTTAACGGTATCTCCCCCCACATCGCTATCCTTGCACTGTTGCCTGTGCAGCCACAGGTGGCAATGTCGGAGCAGTATGTGTCCATTGGAATGCTCAATTCCCCCGCTGGCACCAAACAACCCAGGCTTGTTCCCTAACCTGGGTTTCTGGCGTCACAAGCAGCAGCACTAGTGCTACGCCAATGGGCGGGCAAGCTGTTCAATTTCTCAATCAGTCTTCTGTGTGACACACTGTCAAAGGCCTTGCAAAAGTCCAGATAGGCCATGTCCACTGCCCTTCTCTGATCTACTTCCTCGGTCACCCAGTCAAAGTACTCAGTCAGAGTTATCTGGCATGACCCCCCCCCCAATGAATCCATGCTGCCATTGTTCCTGCAGTCCACTAAATTCAAGATACTCTACCAGCCTTTCCTTTAACAGTGTTTACATTAATTTCTCCACCTTTGAGGTGAGGCTCTTTAGCCTATAGCTACTAGCCTCTTTCCTGGTGCTGCCTTTATGTAGAATGACTACATCTGCTCAACGCTAGTCCTCTGGAACCATGCCTGTTTCCAGTGAGCTGTTGAGTAAGGTCATCAACGTGGCAGCCAGCACCTCTGTGAGTTCTTTCAGTACCCTTGGGTGTATCCCATCTGGCACCACAGCCTTGTCCACTTTCATAGCTGTATGTCCCTTCAGGGCTCTCCTCTGAAAGTGAACTTGAATTCCCCTCCTCACCCCCTTTGTTCTTGCTGATTACTTGTGGTCCACCCCCCTCCCATTCCTCCACTGTGAAGACTGAACAGAAGTACCTGTTCAGGATGTCTGCTTTTTATTAACCTTGTTCTGAGCAGTCTCCCTCTACCACCCTCCTTATCCTCACTGTCCCTCCCCTTGCTTTCCTCTTCTCACTTATGTACCTGAAAAAAGTCTTATCCCCATTTGCCACCTTTTGGGCTATCCTCTCTTCTGTCTGTGCCTTTGCTTCCCTCACCACCTTACCTGCTGCCCTCTGTTTTAGCTGGTACACCTCCCTGTCTACCTCCCTCTTCGTTTCCTTATATGTCCTAAATGCCATCCTTTTTACTTCACCACTATGGCCACTTCCCTAGAGTACCATGTCATCGAGGCACAGGTCAGGAAGCATAGGAAAACCAGGAGCAGTTGTAGAATTCACCAGAAATTATTTACACTAGCCGTATCATAAAACAAACTTGTGCAGTATAATTATTTACAAAGACAAAATAAAATAAAGTTTTATTTCAGTCTCTGTGTCCCTTGTTCTCCTAATTTTCTTCCAGTTGCAGCTTAGCTCTTATAAGTCTTTTCAACCCCCATTCTTAGCAAGCATACTGTTCTTGTAAGTGTTCTGTTCTTGTAAGTTTCAGGAGCTGCTAGAACACATTGTGCTTCTTGAGGCCCCCTTTGCACAGCTTTTGCAAAAGGCTCAAACACTTGCACTCAAGTAACCTCTAGAGTTTACAAAAGCTTTCTGCAATCATCTCAAAATACAATTATATATATTTCAACAGTAACACTATATATTTTCCAAATACAAGTGATCCCATTATCAGTTACATTTTCATACAATGATTTGCATGTATTTTTATATTAGCAGATATGCAAGGAGAAAAAACAGACAACAAGAGAGGACTGAGATACAGTGAGAGCCAAAGAATTGTGAGATTGTCATGGTGATCAAATCCGAAGTCTCACAGGAAAATTGGGTTGCGTAACCAGACAAAGAAGAGACAGAAAAGGAAAGATCCTTGCATTTTAACACTTTCTCAACAACAAATGGAACAGGGTCCTATTCCATCCTGTCACATACACCCCCATCCTTATGAGGAACCTGTTGTATTAAACAGGTTTCCAAAACCTTTTATTCTCTACTAACATTTGCTGCTTTCAGCAATTAAGCACATATGCATAATCTGTTTTTTTTTCTAACCTTCAGAACCCTCAATTCCTGATCTAATTTGGGCAGAAATTAAGTTACCTAATATAATACTTTGTGTTGGCTTAGCATATAGAGCACCAAATCTCAATAAAGATCAGAATATAGACTTTCTATGCTCAACAGAAAAATTCAATCCAAATAACTGTATTCTTATGGGAGATTTCAACTTCCCCAAAATAGATTGGGAAATATCCCATTGCTTAGGAACAATGGAAAGAGAATTTTTGGAAATCACAGTCAATCAAAACTTGGAGCAAATGATTAAAACTGGAACTAGAAACAACAGTATTCTCAATATTATGCTAACCAATATGGGTGAAAATATTTCATAACCAAGTATACTAACACCATTAGGTAATAGTGATCATAACATGATCATATTTCAAATTCAAACTAAATCAAAAGCCACAAAAGGAAATACACTGGTTAGGGAATACGCCAAAGCAAATTATCATGCAATGAAGAACTATCTTAACACATGGGATTGGGAGACAGAGTTTACCAACCTCAATGTTGAACGGGCTTGGTCACTTATTTTATCAAAAATGAACCATTGCCTTGTTTCGGATGAGACGTTAAACCGAGGTCCCATCTGCCTGGAGTGGTGGTAGTTCAGGTGGATGTTAAAGATCCCATGGCACTTATCGAAAAGAGTAGGGGAATTTCCCCAGTGTCCTGGCCAAATTTCCCTCATTCACTAAAAATACCACCAACAGCTTAATCTGGTTCAAGATCAGTTGGCATTCATCTGTATCCCCCTCCCCCGGGTCATGCCTGAAAATAAGCAGGATTTGTCTAGTGCAGTTACCCGGTCAACAAAAACTAAATAAATAAACATGGGTTCCAAAGAAAAAAAAATATATACAAATGGATACAGAACGCCAATTTGGTGGAATAACAAAATAAGGAGATTAATAAATAAAAAACACAGAAATTATCAAAAAATATAAAAAAATCCATCAGTAACCAACTGGAATTTATATAAAAAATTGTCTACCCAAACAAAACATAATATTAAGAAAGCTAAAAATGAAATTGAAAATAGATTAGCTATTGATACGGTTGATAAAAAAATATATATATAATCATATAGGTTAACTTAGAGATACCATACCTACAATAGGACCAATCAAAACTAAATCTGGGCTTATCACCAATGAGATTGAAATGGCTATTGAACTCAATAATGATTTCGTCACCATCTTTACCCCAAAGGAAAAAAAATTATAGTAATGATGATAACATAACTACTTCTCATAATTTAAAAGTTAGTCAATTTACTAAAGCAGAAACTATGAGAGTACTACAAAACCTAAATATCAACTCTTCGGTAGGGCCAGACGAAATACACCCTAGGTTTCTCAAAGAAATTGTTACTCAAATCTCGGGACCAATGACTAAATTATTTAATTTATCTTTGGAAAAAGGTGAGCGTATCTTAGCATGGAAAGATGCCTTAGTCACTCCAGTATTTAAATCAGGAAACAAGACAGATGTTATGAATTGCAGACCAATAAGTCTAACCTCTGTAATAGGGAAAATATCTGAAAGGCTTATCTTACCAAGAATAGAAGAACATATAATACTTAACAACCTTCAAGATACAACACAACATGGGTTCACAGGAGGCAGATCATGCTTAACAAATCATCTGCATTTTTTTGAAAATGTTAGTTCATCCTTGGATGCAGGCTTACCTGTTGATATTGTCTTTCTAGATTTTGCCAAGGTATTTGACCGAGTTTCCCATGTAATTTTATTAAAGCAAATAAAAAATCTTGCTTTTCCTCAATATTTAACAAACTGGATAGAATCATGGTTGAATAAACGTAGACAATGTACATCTATTAAGGGGTATTCATCTGCATGGGTGGAGGTTACAAGTGGGGTTCCTCAGGACTCAGTATTGGGCCCTGTTTTGTTTAACATCCTGATTTCCTCAATACAGTCATCAAATAACATCTGGATGACTAAATTTGCTGATGATTGTAAGATTGGATGTATAATTAACTCCATTGAGGCAGCTGCTAACTTTCAAAAAGAGATAACGTCTTTGGAATTATGGACTAAAAAGAACAAAATGACATTTAATATATAAAAATGTAAAATAATGCACCTGGGTCATAACAATCTAAAATATAAATATACACTAACTCAAGTGATGTTACAAGAAACCGATAATGAAATAGATTTAGGAGTGATAGTGGATAATAAAATCAACTTCGATAACAATACACTAACAAAGGTTAAAAAAGCTCACCATACCTTGGGATATATTTTTAAGCACATAAAAAGTAGACATCCTAAAGTTATAATGCCTTTATATACAAGCCTAGTTAGCTCAAACTTGGATTATTGATCATCTCTTTGTACTCCCTATACAATTTGAGATAGGAAACTGGTTGAAGGAGTTCAAAGAAATATGACAAAAAGAATTATAGGTATGTCAAATAAAACCTATGGGGAAAGACTACTAGAATTAGATTTACACTCTATGAATTACCGTCAAATTAGAGGAGACCTTTGCTTAACATATAAAGCTATTAAAGATCCTGTTCTCCTTGAAACAATTGGTCTAGAAACAAATATAAATAATACTCAGACTAGATCTCATAATTTTAAATTAAGAGGCATCAATTGTAAAGCCAAAAAGAGAAGTCACTGGTATACACAATGTATAGTTAATAAATGGAATATGCTGCCAGGATTAATTATAGAAAGCAATACTATAGATACTTTTAAATACCACCTAGACCAACATGTGGGTAATGCAAAATTTGAGTATGTATAAAAATGATTCCACCTTCGGGTGGCGAGCTCACTTAAAGGTAATACCTTCTGAGCTTATAACACACTATGATACTATGATGATCTATATCTTGACTGAAAATCAGCATTGCTATTCTCTTTACCAGATTTGTGTATCACTGTGAATTTAAATGTCTGTAATGCCAGGTACCACCTTGTGATTCTGGAATTTTTACCTTTCATCTGGTTAAGCCAATGGAGAGGATTGTGATCTGTTACAAGAACAAAATCAGTTCCTAGCAAATAAAACTTAAGGGACTCCATGGCCCACTTTGCTGCTAAACATTCCTTTTCGATAGTGGAGTACCTTTTCTCTCTGTCATGCAACTTACTACTTATGTACAGAATAAAATGTTCTGTCCCATCTACGTTTTGACTCAGTACTGCACCTAGGCCTGACTCTGATGCATCTGTTTGCAGCAAAAATGGTTTCTCAAAGTCAGGGCTTTTTAAAACAAGGGCTGAACATAAGGCAGAATTTATGGCTTGAAAAGCTTCATCACACTCTGAGGTCCATTTCACATTATTTGGGTACCAATTTTGTGTGAGTTCAGTGAGGGGATTAGCTAACTCAGCAAAGCTGGGAACAAATCTCCGATAATAACCAGCCAGCCCTAAAAATTACCTGACATGTTTCTTTGTTTTAGGGACAGGGCTGTTAGCTACAGCTTCTATTTTGGAAACCTCTGACTTAACTTCTCCATTTCCCAACACACAATCCAAATATCTGGTTGCCTGCATGCCCAATGGACATTTTGTAGGATTAATAGTCAGACCTGCAGTTCTGATAGCTTGGATAACTGCTCGTAGGTGTTCCAGGTGACTTTTCCAGTCTGGACTGTATACCACGACATCATCTAGGTGCGCATCACAATAACCAGTGTGAGGGGATAAAATGACATCCATGTATCATTGGAATATAGCTGGTATACCATGTAAACCAATTGGCATGGTGGTGAACTGATAGAATACTATAAGGGAGGCAAATGCAGTTTTGTCTCTGGAGTCTTTCATTAAAGGTATTTGCCAGTAACCCTTGGTGAGATTGAGGGTACTGATATACATTGCACTCCCCAGTCTGTCCACCAAATCATCTATTCTGGGCATAGGATAACTGTCAAATTTTGCCACTTGATTAAGTTCCTTAAAATCAAGGCAGATTCTAACACCCCCTTCTTTTTTGTTTACAATTACCAAGGGAGATGACCAAGCACTCCTCGACTCCTCTATGATACCCAATTCTTTCATCTTTTGTACTTCCTTAACCACGTCAGCTCTTAACCGGTCTGGCAACCTGTATGTCTTCTGCCTAGTAGGACGAGCATTCCTTGCCACTATTACATGCTCAACCCCTTTTGCTTGGCCTGGTACCGTGGTAAATGTACTGTTAAATGTATGTCTTTAGCACATTACGAATGTCTGCAGTTTGTTCTGAGGTTACAAAGACATTCACCTTCACAGCATCAGCATTACAGTTTATTCTAGTCTATCATAAGCTACATCAGTATCTTCCTTATCGGTTCCTGGTAAAACTAGCAAGGCAGCTTTTGGCATTTTTTCAACCCATTTCTTGAGGGGGTTAGCATGGTATATCTTAGTAGGATTTTTCCTGTCAGGGGTCTCAGTCTCATAGTTAACAGTGCCAGTACATCTAAAAACCTTATATGGCCCTTGCCACTTCATTAACAGTTCATTTTCTGTTGTGCGCAACAGTAGCAAAACCTTTTCAACTGGCTCGAAAACTTTTTCTTTTACCCCATGGTCATAATATACCTTCTGCTGGTTTTAGGTTACTTCCTGATTATTATAGGCAATTTCAACATATTTCACCAGCTTCCTTCTTACAGCACACATATAAGATGTTACAGATTGTTTCTGAGTGGGGTTATCTTCCCATGTTTCTTTTATCACATCATGTGGCCCTCTTGGCTGCCTACCATACAGCATTTCAAATTGTGAAAACCCTGTTGATGCCTGTGGCACTGCTCTATAAGCAAAAAGTAGGTAAGGCAAGTACTGGTCCCAGTCTTTCTCTTCCCCTTTTGCAAACCTTTTTAACATGTGTTTTAGGGTTTGGTTAAAACGCTCAACCAGACCATCTGTCTGAGGGTGATAGGGGAGGTTCTTATGGCAGTGATACCTAGCAGTCTGTACAGCTCCTTAAGAAATGCAGCACCAAAATTACTATCCTGATCA